>CM043705.1:72414083-73701583 GCA_023935145.1 Bretschneidera sinensis
ACCACACACCCTCTCCCCGGATTACCACGACAGATCCGTCGTAGTTTAGCTTAACCCAACCCACTAGAGGTTTCGTCCAAGCTACGAATTTCTGTCGTCTCACCCTATTCCTCGGACATTCAACTTGGAGCTCAGTCAAAATCTGCAAATCATTCGAAGATAACAATTAAGATGAATTAATCTCTCTAGCTAACAAACGGGTCCAGTATTTCACAAACCACCACACTTGGTCGACACTTTCTTGCACCCCCTCCATATGTGCCTTGCATCTTCTCTTCCAAAGACACCAAGTAATTAGACATGGTAATAAGCCCATTAACATACCTGTTATGGATGACTTTTTTGTACATTGAAACCACGCCGAGACTCTCGCCTTCCATACAGTATGACGTGTACAGGGAACTCCCAAAGCAACACTAGCTCTATCCCAAACCTTAGTAGCCAATTCTCCCGAGAATAGAACATGATCCAGCGATTCCGTAAATCTCCGAATACAGCAATTGAACCCAGAAGCTAAAGAAACACCTCTTGTTTGCACCATTTCATCTACTGCCAGAGAGTTAAACCATGCTTTCTGAAGCAATATGTGAAACTTCATATTCACAAATGGAAAATTAAGTTTAATAAAGCAGAATTTCTAAGAACCCTCGCTTGAAAATAGTGAACAGCAATTTCCAACTTAAATAGCGAAGTTGATCGATCCTAAATCTGATCATCATAATAAATAAGTCTGTCTTTGTTGACCAAGAAATTGACAAAGACTTTTGGGGCCACAATGGGACATAGAAGAGGAAAATTACTTGAAGCACCCTCTTTTCGTAATAAATAGTTATAGTGTTATAGTACGGGTTTCTATATAAGCAATGAGATGCAACGAATTCGATGCCAATAATCAAATCAATAAATGAGTTCGATGCCAATAAAAGCTTTATTCAATGGTAAGAATTTGTCCACTTTATTAGAAATGTTTGGGCTTAAATCTTTCCATAGGCCTTTGTTGGTACTAAACCTAGGCCTTTATTGCACATAGTGTGGAGTAGTCCTTAGTTCGATTCTTAGTTTCGGTCCCGACGTAGGTACAGTGAGAATTTACCTACCAACTTATCTATTTTTCCAAAAAATAAATGCACTAGATGGTTAACAATGCACGGGCACCGTGGTGAAAGAGGGTTGAAAGAATTTGCAGCAAAAGAAAATGATTTTCTATCTTTTTTTCATTTGCGGGCAAGTTCTTTATGCATGATTTCATTTGTTTCTTCTCAAATATATATAAAAAAATTAATTTTTGATTCTCAAACAATTTATAATGAGTCTATTTTTGTGAAAATGCATGAAGTTTTACGTAGCTATAACGACCCATTTGTTTCTTCTCAAATATAAATAAAGGAAAAAAGGTGATTTTTGATTCTCAAACAATTTATAATAAGTTTATTTTGTAAAAACACATGAAGTTTTTTACTTGGCTATAATGACTCAATTTTCAACTTGGCACACCAAATCTCATTGCTTTAAAATACATTGTGTAAGTAGAGGTGATAAATCATTTATAAACAGTTCAGTCACAATCCTCCTTAGCTAATGTGGGATACCAAGATTTGATCCTATCTTGGTACATCATAATCTCCCCTTTGGGTGCATCGCGTTTTAAAACCATGAGATTTAATGTGTCAAAGCAGACAGTATTATGTTAAATGAGAGGTTGGATCGTTATACCCCTTATTCTTTAGCTAATGTAATGAAAATTATCGTTAAACAACAATTTAAAGGCTAAGGGCAAGACAATGACCACCTAAAAATGGGAAGATGACAACCCAAATGTAGAGAATCTTGAGTTAGAAAATATAAGTGAAACCTCAAATGGAGAAATATATTTTAGATCTACATGATTTTGACATTTCTTTTATGTTGATAAATGTAGATTTTATTAAATAAAAGCTTACAACCCTGGAGAAGAACAACCGTAGAAGAGAAAACTTTCCTTTTATAGTGTGTTTGGATGGAGAAAAATGAGGGAAAAACAAAAAGTGAGTGTTTTTTTTTTTTATTTCAATGAAGACACTTACCCTTTCCTTTATTTTCTCCCGCTCTAATCCTAACACACTCTTAATCTTAATTAGCGTCATGAAAAGATGAAAAAAGAAGAAAAAAATTGTAGCATCATAAAAAGTTTATAACCCATGGCTTCATAAAAAAGGTTTAATTACAAATATCACCCTATGGTTTGTCTTTTAATTTTAATAAATTTTGAATTTATTTACAATTAGGCCCAAGTGTAACACTGTTTATCAATATGATTTGGCAAGACAAAAAAAAAAACAATAGGAAAATGTGATTTTACTTCATGGGAAAAAAGAGGATTTGAAGACGATGCTTCGTAAAGTTGGTGAAAGACAAGAATCAGAAAAGCTTTTGGTCGATTTCCGTGGGAAGGAGAAGAAATTAATGTTTATATTTATTGTTAGGATTATTATTCAATTTCTCAATTAAAAATTTAACCAGTGAGCTGTCAGATATGATAAATACCAGAAAGAAAATTGGATTGCCAGGTATGAATCATAACAAATAAATGAGATGTGAAACACAAAGACAAAAAATTAAGGGTAAAATAATCAATTCATATAAATCTGCTTTGGAAATAACATTTTGGGCTGTGGAAATAACGCTCGGTAAGTTCAATTTTCAAGACAAAATAACAAGGATGGTTTTGATAATTTACTTATCACAGCCCCCGCCCTTTCCTAAATATTTTTTTCATTGATAATCCACTTTTATCTCTTATTTTACTCTCTTTTAAAGTAGAAAAACCCTATGTGCATATTACTAATGATTAACTTCAAAGTGATTATTATATTTTTTAATAAAATAATATATTTGGTAGTAAAAACCTTTAAGTTTGATGATAAAATCATACATTCAGTGGTATTTATTTATTTTTACTATTAAATGTGTTAGTTTACCACAAAATGTCACCAATAAATATATTATTTTATATAAAAATATAGAGTTATTATCACCTGACAATTAAACTTTACATTTTGCTTTTGTTTCAATTTCTCTTTAATTTTACTTATTGACACTTGGTTGACTTTGTGAGGATAATAATACTCTACTTGGAGATGGACGAGCAACATTCTCTTCATATTGGTTTAGGAGATCCTTTCCATTTTTTCCAACTCCAACTCCAACTCCAACTCCAACTCCACTCCAACTAATCATTGTCATTGGCAACTACGGTCCACTCCGGTATTCAACTCGACAACTAGTGTTAGAGAAAGGTTCCAGGAAGGTATGTGATAGCTTGTTTTAATTTCTTACATATTTTCTTTTAAAAGCAGGCATATGGAGATAGAAATTACTGCTACAAGGAGAAGAAATTCGTCACCTCGAACTTATGTTCAATCAGCTACTAGAGAGAAGCCTTGTGAGAAAGGTCCCTCTTCCAACAAGTTTTCTTCTTCAGATCCTGATCTTGGACGTCAAATCAATTCAACGGCAGAAATTTTCAATCTAAACTTGACATTAATTCAAAAGGTACTATGAGATCCAAAGAAGATATACGGAGAAATATTGCAGAACCGGATACTCAATCACCGGAAGGAACTCAGACTCAATGTCTAACTCCAGAGGGAAATACCATGTATCATTCATTGTGATGGTATATGTGTAGTTACTCTTATTGATTGTCATTTTCCTCACTTTGCACTACCCCACCACTTTAACTCCACTTTTGAAATTTAGATACGACTACAATGTGTCACATAGTTGGTCAGAGGTTTACGTAAACCAAGCCTTGGTCCTGATTCAACATTAAATGCTATTGCTATGTACTAGTCCAACCAATGTTTTTCAACTAACAACGAATGTAGACCATGTCATACTTCATTGGCATGCTTGTTTTTCTTTCCATATAGGCAGTTGCTTCCTAAACAAAATGGATTCCGCTGTAATGCGGGCAGAACTATAGCCACCTTAAAGTTAGTCATAGAGTACAATTAAAATAAACCAAGTGAGGTATCTATAGCATATATTAGCTTAAAAATACATAATTAATGTCACCATGCACCATGACAACTTATATTTAACTATATAACTTGAGTTAAGAGAACAACTTCAAGCAACTAAGCATGCATCATAATTTGCATTGCCAATTGGTTGGGAGCTTTGGGCGTTTCTTTCCACTTTGTTTAGGTCTAGATCGATACTGCCTAGTTCAGTTTCTAATGCTCCTTTTAGTTTGCATATTGTATTTAGGAGACACTATCTTGAATTCCTAAGTGGCTAAGGAAAAGTCAATTAACATTTTGTGTCCACTCCTAATCACCATTGGAGTTGAACTCTTGTGAACTTTATGTTTCTTATTTCTCTTGTATTGACCTCTATTATAAATAGGGCTATTTTACGAGTTATGGACCGAACAACTCTTTAATCTCCTTTTGTTATAGCAAATCTTCTTAGTTGTCCAGCCTGTGGACGTAGACAATCCTCGAACCACGTAAGTCCTTCGCTTGGTCGCATGTGATTGTTCCATTGTCTTGATGTAGGATAGAAAAGAATGAAGGGAAGAATATATGGAAGAGGAAAGAGGAAGTTCGAGAAGAAAGAAAAAAGAAGGGAGAGGAAAGAGAGGAAAGGAGGTTGAAATAGATCAAGAGAGAAGAGGGAAAGTGAAGAAAATAAGGGTTTATCTTTGTGGGGCAAGTTACTTTTGACTAGTTAGTCAATTATACCTGTAAACTACAGCTGAGTAACAGCAGTAATAGTTGTTATCCATAGAACTAGGTTTTTGACAAATCATTGCCTGGATGTAGTCTCCATTCACTCCATCTGCTTAAGATGTAAAGCAAACCTAAAGGTAAATAAAAAGTAAAGTTTAAGCAACCAAATGGGTTGGTATATTTCAAGGCAATAAATGCACCAAAAGCTGTGTACTATATGAAATGGTGTGATGACAAGCCGAAACCAATCCATGCTAATACCACACATACGCCAAAGATCAATATTTTAATGTCTCAAAGATGTAGAGGATAAAACTTTGAGCATAGAAATTATGGTTTTGAGAATTGCCTAAACTTCTTCCTTTCTTTCTGTAAGGAGTTTTGAGTACTATTATAGCAACAAACCAGAAACTTCTAGTCATATGAGCCCCAAATAGTTCTAGTTAAAATTGAATTTGGATTAGAGACCTTTCATTCATGCAAGACTGCAGGTAATGATGCCTTGACGGTGAAGTACCGTACTAGTCTTGTTGGAAAATCACCCTCTATGCCCAAGTTGTGATCTTTCCAAACACCCAAGTCCAGAATGACTTGTACAAACAGAAATAAGAATCAAAGCATAAAAGATAACACAAGCAATTGTTATCGAGGTTTGGCAATGTGCCTATGTCCCCGTGAGCTTCTCCAAGCTCTCTGCACTAAATCAATGGAGTTCTTACAATTACAGCAAAACCTCTTCAAGAACCCTCTTATTCTTGAAGAACGAAAGAAGATAAAAAGAAAGTGATAAGAACTAAGTGTTTCCCTGGAATTTTCGCCAAGAAAATTTCAATTACGAAGCCCTTGAATCCCCAATCTATACTACGCTCTCTAAACAACCAGCCTCTCTTCAATAAGTCTCTCTTGTGTTTTGTGTCTTTGCACTCTCACACTTGATCTCACTTATCTTGTCTCACCCTTGTGATTGCTCCTAGATGACCCTTTATATAGGGTAATGACCACCTCATCCAATCTTTGAGATCAATCTGAACCCTTAGATCTCAAGAACCAAAGACTCATGGCTCTCTAAGAGTCTAAGTGAACCTGTGCGTTTTAACCAAGTCCCATGCACCATATCAAAGTGCTGATTAATTGGTGTCAGATGTGCTTTGTGTTGAGGGTTGGAACGGGACATGTCGCGGCTCAGAAGTGGGGAAACTTGCTGCCTTGCTGGAGGCCGCGGCGCCCAAGGCTGGGCCGCGACACACAACCATACCTGATGCTGACCATTTTCACTTGTTTAATTCTTTGACAAATCCCAACAAACTCTACCTTTGTCTAAGCAATTAAACCTGAACCCATTGTGCAGAGAACTCAGGATCCAAACTCAACTTGAGTCACTATATCAACCGACTCCAATCCTAAGAAGTCCAAGGCAATGATTGAACTTTCTTAGAGGTAGAACTTTAGTACCTAAATCTGCAGGAATTTCTTCTGTTGCAACTTTGTCCACATGAATGCATTCTTCCGTAACATTTTCCCGAATGAAATGATACCGAACATCCATATGCTTAGTCCTCCCATGGAACACCAGATTCTTACACAAATACAACGCACTTTGGCTATCCAAATACAACACCACCTACTTTTTTAGAACCTTCAACTCTTCCAACAACCCTTTGCACCATATAGCCTCCTTAATGGATTCCGTTGCCGCTATGTACTCTGCATCGGTTGTTGAGAGTGCTACCACCGGCTGCAACTGAGTCTTCTAATTTATACAGCATCTGTTTAAGTCGAAGAAGTAGGAGGCAATCGATCTTCTTTTATCTCGGCCTGCTCCATAGTCCAAATCCGCATAACCTTCAAGACAGATGGACTTACCTCTCTTCTCATAAACAAGCCCCACATCTGGGCTTCCCTTCAAGTACCTCAGCTACCACTTCATCCCAAGCCAATGCTCATTTTCGGGATTACTCATAAACTTGCTGAGAACACTCATTGCATGAGAAATGTCGGTCTAGTGCTTACCATCATGAGCATGACTGATCCAACCGCATTAGAGTAAGAGACCTTTTCCATTTTCTTATTCTCCTTATCCGATCTCGGATATTGATCGTTGGAGAACTTGAAATGACCAGCAAGAGAAACCTTCATTGGTTTTCTATCTTCTATAGAAAACTTAGATATCATCTTTTCTATGTAGGAAGTCTGAGAAATCTTTAATCTGTTTCTCTCCATTTCCCTCGTTATACTCATCCCAAGGATCTTTTGAACATGGCCAAGATTCTTCATCTCAAACTCTGAACTGAGTTGAGACTTCAATTTTCCTATCCTCTCTATACTACTCCCAACCAACAGCATATCATCAACATAGATGAGGATGATCACCGTTTCCTCCACCTTGTGACCTTTCTAGTACAAGCACAAATCATAGTAGCTCCTCATGAAAACGTTCAGGTATTCATACCTGATATTATTCAGTTGCAACAATAGGAATGTAAACACATTCCTCTTCAAAATTGAGTTGCTTGAGTTGGTCTCTCCTACTTAACTCAACATCTTCAATGACCTTGGCATTGCTCATTTCAAAAAAAAATCTATTAGAGGAATCATAAAATTTGAAACCCCTTGATCTTTCAGAGTATCTAACAAAATAGCAGCTAACAGTCCTTGAGTCTAGCTTCTTCTCATTTGGCTTATAAGGCCAAGCTTCAGCTGGACATCTCCAAATATGCAAATGCCTAATGCTAGGCTTTTTTCCTGTCTATAACTTGTATGGGGTTTTAGCTACTGCTTTACTTGGAACTCTGTTTAGGATGTAAACTGCAGTCTTGATGGCTTTATCCCAAAGCGATTTTGGCAAAGAAGATTGACTAATCATACTTCTTACCATATCCTTTAAGGTTCGGTTTCATCTCTCAGCTACACCATTTTGACTAGAAGTCCCTGGCATGGTGAATTAAGGAACGATCCCGCATTCCATCAAAAATTTGGCGAAGGGTCCGGGATATTGTTCACCTGATCCATCATATCTACCGTAGTATTCACCTCCACGGTCAGATTTGACGTCCTTAATTTTCTTGCCTAATTGATTTTCAACTTCGGCTTTGAAATTCTTGAACATGTCTATAGATTGAGACTTTTCATGAATTAAATAAAGATAGCCATACCTGGAGTAGTCATTTATGAAAGTGATAAAATATTGTTGTCCATTCCAAGAAGCCGTTGGGAATGGACCACAAATATCCGTATGTATCAATTCTAAAACACTATTATTCCTATTAGTACCTTTATTTTTAACATTTGTTTGTTTTCCCTTACTGCACTCAATGTAGACTTTAAAATCTGACAAATCTAAGGGATTAAGAATTCTTTTTGACACAAGTCTTTGAATCATTTGTTTATAAATATGTCCTAAACGCTTATTCCATAACATTGATGAATTCTCATTTGTTAATCTACACTTAATACCAACATTACTTGTATGTAAGGATTTGTTTTCTTTGGAGCCAATCATATCCAGTTTGTATGCAAGCATTAGGCATTTGCATGTTTTAAGATGCTCAGCTGAGGCTCGACCTTATAAGACAAATGAGAAGAAGCTAGACTCAAGGATCGTTAGTTGCTATTTTGTTGGATACTCTGAAAGATCAAGAGGTTTCAAATTTTATGATTCCTCTAATAGATCCTTTTTCAAAATAGACAATGCCAAGTTCATTGAGGATGTTGAGTTAAGTGGGAGAGACCAACTCAAGCAAGTCAATTTTGAAGAGGAATGTGTTTACATTCCTGTTGTTGCAACTGAAAACATTCAGGTATTCATACCTGATGTTATTCAAAATGCAAATTCGGAGATCCAACGCATTGATGACGAACCTGAATTGCTGCATTCTCAAAATCAAGAACCACCTGAGGTTCATCAAGAAGTACCTCAACAACTTCAAGTGGAAGTGCCATTAAGGAGATCCACTAGAGAAAGGAGAAACATGATTTCGACTGATTATATCATGTATCTCTAGGAACATGAGTTTGATATGGGTCTGAAAGATGATTTGACTTCTTTTAGTCAAGTCACACAATGTCCTAATTCTGAAAAGTGGATTGAAGCCATGAAGGATGAGATGAAATCAATGGATGACAATAGTGTTTGAGACTTAGTCGAGTTGCCCAAATATGCGAAACCAATTGGTTGCAAATGGATATTTAAAACCAAACGGGATTCAAAAGGTAACATTGGAAGGTATAAGGCTCGCCTAGTCGCCAAAGGTTTCATTCAAAAGGAAGGCATTGATTATAAAGAGACTTTTTTGTCGGTTTCGATGAAAGATTCCTTTAGAATCATTATGGCACTTGTAGCTCACTATGATTTGGAGCTACATCAAATGGACGTTAAAACAGTGTTTCTCAATGAAAACATTGAATAAACAATATACATGGTCAACCGGAGAACTTTGAGTCCAAAGATTCAAAGCATCTTGTATGCAAGCTTAAAAAGTCCATTTATGGCTTAAAACAAGCATCCCGGCAATGGTATCGAAAATTTGATCAAATGATTACATCTTTTGGATTTAAGGAAAACATCGTTGATCAATGCATATATCTCAAGTTCAATGAGAGCAAATTTATTATCCTGGTGCTATATGTAGACGATATTCTACTGGCAAGCAGTGATATAGGCCTATTGCATGAATGAAACCAAGAGATTTCTATCAAGTAAATTTGAAATGAAAGATCTTGATGATGTGTCCTTTGTTTTAGGTATATATATCCATAGAGATCATTCCAGAGGTATACTTAGACTGTCACAGAAGGCCTATATTGATAAAGTGCTAAGTCAATTTAGCATGAGTGGTTGTGCACCAGGAAACACACCCGTGGCAAAGGGTGATAAGTTCAGTTTGCTCCAATGTCCAAAAATTGAACTTGAGAAGAAGAAAATGGAGAAATATCCCTAGGCTTCGGCTGTTGAAAGTCTCATGTATGCATAAGTATATACGCGACCGAACATTGCGTACATTGTGGGAATGCTAGGCAGATATTTGAGTAACCCGAACATGGATCATTGGAAAGCAGCTAAACGGCTTATGAGATATCTACAGAGAACGAAGGATTATATGCTCACATATCGGAGATCGGATCTTTTGGATATCATTGGGTATTCAGACTCCCATTTTGCTGGGTGTCTCAATAGCAGGAGATCCACTTCTGGCTATGTCTTTATGTTAGTTGGAGGAGCTATATCATGGAAGAGTGTGTAATAGTCACTCATAGCTACTTCCACCATGGAGGTAGAGTTCATAACTTGCCATGAGGCATCAAATCAGGGAATATTGCTGCGAAATTTTATCACTGGGCTACGCACGGTTGACAGTATTAATAGACCGTTAACGATTTATTGTGATAATAAGGCTGTTGAGTTGTATTCCAAGAACAACCGAAGCTCGTCGAGGTCAAAGCATATTGACATCAAGTTTTTGGTTGTCAAAGAGAGAGTCCAGAATTATCAAGTGTTAATTGAGCATATCATTACAAACTCTATGATTGCGGATCTGCTTACTAAAGGTTTGTCACCCATAGTGTTTCATGAGTATGTTGCTCACATGGGTGCTGTTCTTTTGGACCATATGCCCGTATAGTGGGAGTTTGTATTTGACCTTTTACATTTGCTTAATTGACATGGTTATGTTGTTCTGTACAGACTTTGGATTATACATTTTTGATTACTCTATGATGACTTTCATTTCAGTTTTGCATTTAATGTTTGAAAGTATTTCATATGATTCTTTTGAGTCATATGGAGGACCAGTTGGAAATTGACATGTTTAAGATCACGTTTCATGTAATTTCCATGCTATACATCCATATTATATCTATGTCGTTAATTGTGTTAGTGTTGTGACCATTGATGGGTCTTGTTATGATAAATGTGATAAAGGCCGCTTTGATCCTACATTGATATGGTTAATAGACCAGATTGTTATTGGATATTTTGGTTTAGATAGCACAAATGAGCTCAATTAAGGTTATCTTCATGTACAATATAAAGGATAATGTAGGTCCAAAATATACTATAGCAACACCCAAGAGGGGGGTGAATTGGGTATTAAAAAATTAAATACTTTTTGCAATCTCAAATAACAAAATATATGCGGAATTAAATCTTTCTAAATTACTAGTACAAAGATGAGAGAGTTTATTGCTTAATATAGAAATGATAATTGAATTATAAAATAATTAAGCAATCAATCTCATTTACTTGAATAATAAATAATTATAAGCAAGTAATTATGAAAGTAATTAAGGAGATAAAGTTAGAGAGATGCAAACTCGATTTATAGTTGTTCGGCAATATCAGAATCCTTCTGACCCTACGTCCACTCTCTTCAAGTATCCTCCTTGAAGTATTTCACTAAACCAAGCAACTTACGGGTGTTGCTCAAACCGTACAATCCCCTCCCTCTCGGAAGTATCCCCTTCCTCTTGGAAGTAATCCCCTTCATTTCGGAAGTATCCCCTTCCTCTCAGAAGTAATCTCTTTACGATAAATACTGTAAAGTAAAAGGTAGAGAGACAACAAATGAAAGCTTATTACAACTGAAATATCTCTCTTTCAAGGTAAAGCTTGAAAAAATAGCTTAACAATAATATTTCAAAGCTTTCTGAGTTTCAAATGTATATGAATTTGATTGAGTGAGTTCAACTCTTTTTCAATGTGTGCAGCATTCTACTGAATGCTCAATAGAATGGGTTTAAATAGATATCAAAAAATATGGTCATTTGGACTTTAAATTGAATATGAAAGATCACTTTTTCGGGTCCAACGGTCAGATTTTTTGAACCTCTAGTCGACTGGGTCGAGAGACCAGTCGACTGGGTTCACTTGAAAATGCCTGTTTTTAAACCTTCTGGGTTACCAGTCGATTGGTGTTTTTTCATCCAGTTGACTGGGGACTTTCTGTCTGTTTTACCAGCCGCCTGGTATAAATCATCCAGCCGACTAGGGACTTACTGTCCCATATACCAGTCGACTGGTATATGTACCCAGTCGACTGGGTTGCCTTCTAACCCAATTTTTCTTCTGTTTTAACTTAAAACATTTGTTTAAAAACATCGGTTTTAAAAAACCTTTTGTGTTTGAGCCATTGAACAAGCTAATACAATGTATAAGTGAGACTTATATTGGTTCTAAACCTTAGACCTATACTAGTTCTTCAGTCTTCACTTGATATTTGATTTAGTTCGAGTTCTTACACTTTGTTCCTTGGTTGAATGCGTTTGATCCTTAATACAACTTAGTTTAAACTCGTTAGAGAAATAACAGTTATGTTTTGCCATCATTAAAATATGGGCGAGGGTCAACAATCTCCCCCTTTTTGATGATGACAAAACTAATAATGTGAAAACAGTTTAAAAATCTAAGTGTTAAGATTTTACAGAAAAACGGACAGAGTCTCCTTTGTTTTTCGAGTAAAGCCACCCTGTAAACAAGCAAACGCAGTTTATATATTTATTTCAACCAACTATAATTAACTCAACCAATCAAAGAAACATTTTTATAAGGCTATGGAGCAGTACTCCCCCTAAATCTATGCATTGGTTGTGATTACTTAGTTTTTCTTGTTTTTCTCATTTTTCTCCTCCGTTTTGACAACAGCAACCAAAGGGGTCCAAAATCAAAAAATAAGCTATTTAACCACTACAATCATCTAGAGCATAATAAAACAAACTTGTACGCGGAAATTTGGCTTCATTCAGAGATCGAAAGCCTTCCCGGTAAGAATCGGAAATTTTCATACAAGTATAAGCATTTTAGAGCAGTTTGGTGACTAAACATAATTTAAAACTATGCAAACATATCACAAATAGCATAAATAAGAGAGTGATATATGTCTAAGAAGGAAAAAATATCATATATAAAAAATCAGTACGCGAACGGGCTTCGCAGAGCCATAAATGATAAAATAAATACAGAAAATGTTCGTGCTATGCTGTGAAGAACTGGAAAACACTAAATATTTAAAAAAGGAAATGACTCATGGTGTGGGAGAGTCTGAGTCATCACGCATAAAATCCCTAAGCTCAGTTAGGGAGCTCTCGGTGCGCTCTCAGTGAAGCTCGAAGTCGTCTCGTAGATGCTCGATGGATGAGCTCACTGTCTGGTGCATAGACTGGAGGTCGGACTGCATGGAATGGAATGGAATGAGAGCTTGATTCTAAGTATGCTTGGAATGATTTCGGTGTAAGAGGGTCTGAACAATTCTGCAATCACCTTTTTTATAGTAAATACCCTCAGTTGTCGAGCCTATGGAAATAGACAGGATCATCGAACCATATAAATCTTTCTCTTGGCTACGTGTGTTTGTTCCTTTATCTTGATGTAGGATAGAAGGGAAGGGGAAGAATATATAGAAGAGGAAAGAGAAAGGAAGAGAAGAGAGAAAAAAAAGAAGAGGAAAGAGAAGAGAAGAGGGAGAAATAGAACAAAAGAGAAGAGGGAGAGTGAAGAAGATCAAGGGTTTATCTTTGTGGGGCAAGTTCTCTTTGACTAACATGTCAGTCATACGTGTAATCTGCATAAGAGTAACAAAACTAATAGTAGTTACCTCTGACTGTCAACCTTTTTTTGTGCCTGAATGTAGTCTCTATTTATGCCATCTGCTTAATAACTTTTGGCTGATTTTAGCCAGTAAAGCAATCAAAGATTTATAAGGGAAATAAAAAGTAAATGAGTTGGTATATTTCAAGGCAATAAATGTAGTCCAGAAGTACTATGTGAAATTGTGTCATGACAAATCGAAATCCATTCATACTCATAGAACGCACACATGCAAAAGACAAATATTTTAATGTCTCAAAATGTAGAAGCTATAACTTTGAGCATAAAAAGTATGGTTTTGAGAATTGCCTTAATCTTCTTCCTCTCTTCTCGCAAGAAGTTTTGTGTACATTATAGCAACAAAGCAGCAACTTCTAGTCATAGTAACCCTAAATAGTTCTTAGTAACATGGAATTTTAATAAGAGACCTTTCATACATGCAAGACTACAACTAATGATACTTCGTGAAATGCGCGACTACTATAGAAAAACAAATGTAGGTAAAGCAACAGGGCGAATTGACCATCACTAATCATTACTCTGACACAAAATTGCCTTTCACACTTGGACTTGGAATTATTAAGATATATTTCTTCTTTTTTCTTACCTTGGTTTTTCTAGAATAGGAAATTTCTCTTACTAATACTACATATATTTTTTTCTCCCCTCTTGGAAGACTAATAAAAAATATAACTTGTTAGAACGCTTGTTGTGCCTGCTTGATAATGAAACTTTCGTTTTATGTCATACAAAGAAGTAAATGAGGTTTTGAAATTAAGTAAATTAAGTTAACTCCAATTCTTTTCCGTCCTCACTCCTTTTCTCGGTTTATATAATGTTATGATCAGTCTACTAATCCAACTACTCTAAACCCAAACAGTAAGAACTTGCTAATCACAGATTTCTTGAATGTATTTGGCATTTTAAATAGGTCTGGCAAATAATTAAGGGATCTTTATGTAATATTATGGTGAAATGGCTGTTTTAAGTGTCTGTTGTAGTTCGGTTACTTAAACAATTCCTTCAGCAGGTCAAAGTGTTGGGTGTTTGTCTAAGGTTTAAATATGGTTTGAAGAGGTTCAGCCTCAAGTCTTCGCGCCTCAGCACAAGAGTGCGCGCCTCACCTTGCAGCAACTCCAGAAGGTGTGTACACCAGTGTGCGCTGTGGCTCAGCTCTTCCCAGGCTACGGTGCCCAGAATGGATGTAATTGTGGAGATGTTCAGTCCTCTTTAGGCCGCGACATGCCCTATTCTAGGCTGCGGCTTGAAGGCACACTGATGCACATTGGTTCAGCCTTTTGAAAGGTGCGTGAAGCATGTCCAAAATGCGCAGGATCACTTAGAGTTGATGAAGGGCTATGGTTGATTGGTCCTCAAGATCTAAAGGTGGATATTGATCCTCAAGATTGGTCAAGAAGTTGGTGCACTATATAAAGGGCCACCTAGCTTCAAAATTCATAACATAACATGTGAATGTCAAAGTGAGATCAATTGTAAGAATACAAAAGCATTAAACATAAGAGTGATTCTTTGTAGAGATGCTAGTTGTTTAGAGAGAGAGAGAGTAGAATAGAAAGGAGATTCAAGGGCTTGTAAGGGGAATTTTCTTGGGAAAATTCTAGGGTTAGTTCTTATCACTTTTTTTTACTTCTTTTAATTTCGTTCTTCAAGAACCAGTGAGTTCTTAGAGAGTTGTTGCTGATTGTAAAGAACTTTTTTGACAAAATAGTGCAGAGAACTCGGAAGAGTTCATGGGGATGTAGGCACATTGTCGAATCCCGTCAACAAATTGCTTGTGTCTTTTATGTTTTCTTTGATTTTTGTTTCGGTTCTGATCATTACAAGTCATTCTAGACTTGGGTGTTCGGAAGATCGCCTCTTGTGCTTCTTGGAAGGGGATTTCCAATAAGTGGTATCAGAGCTTTGGTGAGCGGGTATCGAAACTGGAATAAAAGGTATCGGAGCAAGACTCCAAGAATCAGAGATCAACTTCTTGGGTGATTCAAGAACGGAGTAAAGATCAAGATCTGATAATGTTCTTGAGGGTGATTCAAGAACGGTATTGAAATCAATCTTCGATCATGTTCTTGAGGTTTTAGAAGAAGTTAGAAAGCAATTTTGGGTGCTACATAAATCTGAAATTTTCTTCGCAAGATGGTTTCAAACTTCATTGTTCAGAAGTTTGATGGAAAGGGAAACTTTGCCCTTTGGAAGCAGTAGATCAAGGCTGTTCTTATACAACAGAAGGTGGACTTGGTTATTGGAGAAGATGACGCTTTTCCAGCAAGTATCACGGAAGTCCAACAGATTGAGATGAAGAAGATGGCGTATAGCACCATCTTTCTACACATCTTGGATAGTATCACAAGGGAGTGCAGGAGACTCAGAAGATCCAGTTGTTATATGGAAGAAACTAGATGAGTTGTTTCTTACCAAAACTCTCCCTAATAAGATATATCTTCTTAAACGAATCTTTGCTTTTAAAATGGATCCTAATAAAGAGTTGCAAGATAATCTTGATGTGTTTAATAAACTAGTTCAAGATTTGGCTAGTTGTAGTATAAAATTTTCGGATGAAAAATTGGATGTTATTTTGTTGAATTCTCTTCCTGATTGCTTTGAAAGATTGATTAATACAATTGAATATGGAAGAGATACACTAACCAAGGAAATTGTGATTAATGCTATAAAGGCTCATGATTTCAAAGCCAAGATGAGGGAAGCATCAAGTAGAGAAGGGCTATTCGTTAGAGGAAGGCCAGCAACTTGGAATGGCAGTAGCATACACAGCAACTACAGGGAAAAATCAAAGGGTGAAGGGCAGAGCCATGGGAGAGCACATTCCAAACCAAGATTTAGAGGAAAGAGATGCTTCTACTACAACAATGAGGGACACTTCAAGAAAGATTGCAAGAAGAAGATGCGGGATGAGAGAGGAAGAAGTCATACCAACAATAGAGAGGCTTTGGTTACCAAAGGAGAACAGGAAGATGATATTCTTGTTGTGTGCTCAAATGTGAGCAGGAAGCAAAGTAGGGAGAAATGGATCTTGGATGCCGGGTGCACTTATCACATATGCCCTCACAAGTATTGGTTTAAGAATTTCAAGGAAATCAATAATGGAAGGGTTTTCTTGGGTAATAACACTTCTTGCCAAGTGAGAGGGATAGAAGACATCTAATCGAGGATGTTTGATGGAGTCACAAGGCTGCTGCAGAATATGAGGTATCTCCCTGATTTGAGGAGGAATTTGATCTCATTACGGTAACTGGATCCCATGGGGTATACATACAAAGCTGAAGGAGGAAAGATCAAGGTAATCAAAGGATCTTTGATAGTGATCAAAGCAGCAATCAAAGAAGGTCTCTATGAGATGATCAGAGAGACAAAAATCAAGGATCAAGTAGCAAGCTTAATGGTTGAGATGGATAGGGTAGCCCTTTGACACACTCGCTTAGGATATATGAGCGAAAAGGGCTTGCAAGTTCTCAACAAGAATAGTCTACTTGGTAGTGACAAGATAGAGAAACTTGATTTCTGCGAGTGTTGCGTTCTTGGGAAGCAACACCGGGTCAATTTCAACACCGAAGTGCACAAGTCTAAAGGGATTCTTGACTACATCCATGCGGATCTTTGGGGACCAGCAAGAACACCAACGCAGGGAGGTAATCGTTACTTTTTGTTTTTAATTGATGATTATTCAAGAAAGGTTTGGGTTTATTTACTTAGAAATAAATCAGATGCTTTGAATAATTTTGTGGTGTGGAAAAAGTTGCTAAAAACTCAAACGGGCAGGGTAGTTAAGGTATTAAGAACCGATAATTGCTCAGAATTTTTTAGTAAGGATTTTGATAAATTCTGTGAATTAAATAGCATTCTAAGACATAGAACGGTTGTGAAAATCCCTCAACAAAATAGAATTGCTGAAAGGATGAATAGAACCCTTATGGAAAAAGGTTAGGTTCATGTTAATTGGGTCCGGTTTACCAAAATATTTTTGAGGAGAAGCTGTGTCTATAACTGCATATTTGGTTAATAGATCACACTCTAGGGCTTTAGACCTTAAGACTCCCAAGGAGATGTGGAGTGGAAAACCGCTTGAGTTGAGCAACCTTAGGACTTTTGGATGTGCTGCATTTACACATCAAAATGATGATAAACTTAACCCAAGGTCTAGAAAATGTGTGTTTCTTGGGTATGGTGATGAGGTTAAGAGATATAGGTTGTGGTCCTTAAAACCAAAAGGAATGAAACTCATAATAAGCAGGGATGTTATTTTTAATGAATTGTTATTTCCCTACTTGGAGAAAACTAACCCTGCAGGGGATAGTGAGCAAACCAGTCCTGAATTTGCGAAGCATAACATCAAGGAGAATTCAGTTCAGGCAGAGCAAGGATGGTAAAAGGGTTAGGACCAGGTAGAGCCCATTGATGAAGGCCAAGCTCAGGACACTCAAGAGGAGGCTCAACTGGAAGGGGATGATATAACAAGTTAGAATGACTATCAGCTCACAAAGGACCGGGAAAGGAGGGTGGTTAGACCACCTTTGAGATATGGCTTTGTGGATGCTAATGTAGCAACTCCTTGGACAAAAGGAGAGGTTGAACCAGAAACTTACATGGATGCCATGGAATGTAAGGAGTTTTCAAAGTGGCGGCTGGCTATGGAGGAAGAAATAGATTCTTTGAGGAAAAACAACTCTTGGGAGTTGGTGCCCAAACCAGAAAAACAGAGAGCTGTGGTTTGTAGGTGGATCTAAAAGGTCAAAGAAGGGAACACTCTAGGGGATGAAGTCCGGTATAAAGCTAAGCTGGTGGCGAATGGGTTCACACAAAGAAACGACATAGATTTCATCGAAACATTCTCACCGGTTGTGAAATACAAGATGATAAGAATAGTGCTAGCAATGGTGGTCCAATTCAATTGGGAAATCAAGAAAATAGATGTGAAGACAGCGTTTTTACATGGAGAGCTTTATGAGACCATCTACATGAGGCAATCCGAAGGCTATGAGGAAGGAAGGCAGGGAGAGTTGGTGTGCCAATTGAAGAAATCTCTCTATGGCCTTAAGCAATCACCTTGGCAATGGAATAAGAGGTTCGATTCCTTTGTAACTAGCCTGGGTTTCATGAGGAGCTACTATGATTCGTGCTTGTACTACAAGGGGCACAAAGTAGAGGAAGTAGTGATCATCCTCATCTATGTTGATGATATATTGCTGGTTGGGAGCAGCATGGAGAAGATAGGAAAATTGAAGTCTCAACTCAATGAGGAGTTTGAGATGAAAGATCTTGGCCATGCACAGAAGATCCTTGGGATGTGTATAATTCGAAAAAGGGAGAGAAACAGATTGAAGATCTCTCAAACTTCCTACATAGAGAAGATGATATCTAAATTCTTTATGGAAGATAGCAAACCAGTGAAGGTTCCAAGTTCTCCAGCGATCAATGTCCAAGATCAGATGAGGAGAAGAAGGAAATGAAAAAAGTCCCCTACTCTAGTGCGGTTGGATTAGTCACATTCATGATGGTAAGCACTAGACCTGACATTGCTCATGCAATAAGTGTCCTCAATAGGTTTATGAGTAATCCTAAAAAAGAGCATTGGCTTGGGATGAAGTGGTTGATGGAGTACTTAAGGGGAAGCCCAGATATAAGGCTAGTTTATGAGAAGAGGGGTAAGCCCATCTATCTTGAGGGTTATGCTGATTCGGACTATGGAGCAAACCGGGATAAGAGAAGATCGATTACTTCCTACTTCTTCAACTTAAACGAATGTTGTGTAAATTGAAAGGCTCATTGTAGCCGGTGGTAGCACTCTCAATAACCGAGCACTACAAGATAAAAGGTCATCGCCGACGCTTTTTTTTTGCAAATTTCGGTGCTTTAAAGCGCCGAAATATGCTTTATCGACGCTTATTTCAAGTGTCGGATAAAGCACCGGTATGTGTAGTGTCGAAGCGCAAATACCGATGTTTTCTGAAAGCGCCGCAATATGCATATTTTTTCGGCGCTTAAAAGTGTCGCAATATAAGCAGCATAAACAAAAAACAAATTCCTCCATTTTTCTCCCTTTTCTCGGCAACCAAACGCAGCATACAAGTACAAAATAGCCACAAAAATAAACATAGAAATATCTTAACTAAGCAATCCTCATTTTACACTTTCAACTGACTTGCAATTATGTCCAATATGAACTTGCTGTGGGAGGAAAGTGTCTTGAGAGACGTCTTGAGAGACTGGCTCAGAAGTCTCAAAAGGGAATATAGGATGTTCTTATAAACAATCCATAAAAAATGTGCAATGACCAAACCTGAACCATTGTAAATGCAAATATCTCTTCTTCCTCTTGGTGCATTTTTTGGAGCCAAACTTGCTGCTTGAATCGATTCTGTTTTGTACTTCATAAAAACATTGACTGAACTATCTAAAATCAAAGAAGGGTCTGAAATATGTAGACTTCTTAAAAGGATCAAATCCAACAAACTGCAAAATAAAAAAGAGGGGAAAGGGGAAAAACACACAATAATATAAATTTTTTTTCCTTCGATGGGTTAAACTAATAGGAATAAATTTTTTTAAAAAAAAACACCAGCATACAAGTAAATGAACAATTACAGGTGATTACCAGAAAATATTGTGGCAGGGGAGCTAGGGGCGACAGCCAAAAATTTTGGGGTTGGCGTGGTGGAGGAGAGAAAAAAATTTGGGGGAAAAAATTATAGGGCGCGACAGGCTTATATATGAGAAATTTTTAGCATATACCGACGCTTGAAAGCGCCGAAATATGGACGAAACCCATTTTCTATTCCGGCGCTTTAAAGCGTCGGAATATGCTCGAAACCCATTTCATATTCCGGTGCTTCAGCCGGTATATGCAGAGGAACATATTTTGGTGCTTTAAAGCGCCGGAATATGCTCGAAACCCATTTCATATTCCGGCGTTTCAAAGCGCCAGTATATGCAGATGAGCATATTTCGGCGCTTTAAAGCACCGAAATATGCTCGAAACCCATTTCATATTCTGGCGCTTTGAAGCGCCAGTATATGCAGAGGAACATATTTCAGCGCTTTGAAGCGCCGGAAAATACTGACGCTTTAAAGTGCCGGAATATGCTCGAAACCCATTTCATATTCTGGTGCTTTGAAGTGCCGGTATATGCAGAGGAACATATTTCAGTGCTTTGAAGCACCGAAAAATACCGGCTCTTTAAAGTACCGGAATATGCTCGAAACTCATTTCATATTCCGGTGCTTCAAAGCGCCGGTATATGCAGAGGAGCATATTTCGGCGCTTTAAAGCCCCGGTATATTACAGTGCTTCAAAGCGCCACTATATGTATTAAGATTCATATATAACGGCGCTTTGAAGCGCCGTTATATGTTCTTTGTATATTGCGGCGCTTCAAGGAAGCGCCACAAAAGAAGCGCCGACGGTTATTATATTGCAGCGTTTTTATGAAGCGCCGAAAATAAAGTGCCGACAAATGTCAATTATCTTGTAGTGGAGGCTGAATACATAGCGGCTACGGAAGCCATCAAGGAGGCTACGTGGTGCAAAAGGTTGCTAGAACAGTTGAAAGTACTAAAGGAGCAGGTCGTGGTGTATTCGGATAGCCAAAATGCATTGCATTTGTGCAAGAATCTGGTGTTCCATAAGAGGACAAAACATATGGATGTTCGGTACCATTTCATTCAGGAAAATACTACGGAAAGATGCATTCATGTGGATAAGGTGGCCATGGAAGAAAACCCTGCGGATTTAGGTACTAAAGTTCTACCTCTAAGAAAGTTCAATCATTGCCTTTGACTTCTTAGGATTGGAGTCGATTGATATGGTGACTCAAGATGAGTTCGGGTTTAAATGCTTAGACAAAGGTAGAGAGTGTTGGGTGTTTGTATAAGGTTTAAACATGGTTTGAAGAGGTTCAGCCTCAAGTCTTAGCGCCTCAGCACAAGTATGCGCACCTCACCTTATAGCCCTCTTCAGGCCGCGGCATGCCCTGTTCTAGGCCACGGCTTGAAGGAAAACTAATGCACATTGATTCAGCCTTTTGAAAGGTGCGTGAGGTATGTCCAAAACACATTGGATCACTTAGGATTGATGAAGGACTATGGTTGATTGGTCCTCAAGATCTAAGGATGGATATTGACCCTCAAGATTGGTCAAGAAGTTGGTGCACTATATAAAGGGTCACCTAGCTTCAAAAGTCATAACATAACATGTGAATGTAAAAGTGAGATCAATTGTAATAATGCAAAGAAATTAAATACAAGAGTGATTCTTTGTAGAGAATCTGGTTGTTTAGAGAGAGAGAGAGAGTATAATAGAAAGGAGATTCAAGGGCTTGTAAGTGGAATTTTCTTGGGAAAATTTCAGGGTTAGTTCTTATCAATTTCTTTTATTTCTTCTTCTTTCATTCTTTAAGAACCAGTAAATTCTTGGAGAGGTGTTGCTGATTGTAAAGAACTTCATTAACAAGATAGTACAGAGAGCTCGGAGGAGTTCACGGGGACGTAGGCACATTGCCGAACCCCGTAAACAAATTGCTTGTGTCTTTTATGCTTTGTTTGATTTCTATTTCGGTTATGATCATTACAAGTCATTCTAGACTTGGGTGTTCAGAAGATCACCTCTTGTGCTTCTTGGAAGGTGATTTCCAACATAAATAAATATCGGTAAGTAATATCTTAAAAATTTTCTTTTTATCTTATTATCATTAAAAATTTCAGGGGAAATAAGAACTGAGTACCTCACTCTATGTGTGCTCTTGTACCAAGTGTTGGAAATTAAACACTTACACAAACAACTCTTATTCAAACTCAAAGAAATATTATAAGAGCACTCTCACTCAAAAGAAAGAAGATACTACAACTCACTCTTAGAAGACTTTGCTTCTTCACTCACTTAGAAGCTCTTGCTTCTTCTTGATGATTAAACCAAAATAGGGAAGGGTATTTATGCTACTTAAGAACAATCCTACACCACACAAATAAACTAATCCAAAATTACAATAACCATACACCTCATTTTTCTTGGTGGTTCTAACAATATTTTAGGTTACCAAATGATTCACATGCACAACTACCACACCAATAAAATTCTAGGTAGAATGCTTGTAGTTTTGGACCTTGATTATGGACTTGGACTCCAATTTGATTGAGTATGGTTTTAGACTCCCATAATGGATCAAGTTTATGATCCAACACCCCCCTTAAACTTGATCTTGTGACCCCTAGTAAGTTCCTTAATCTTATGAAGTTTTCGCTTGTCAGTGGCTTGGTAAAAATATCAGCAACTTGATCTTGTGACCTCACATATTCAACTTGCACATCCTTTCTTGCAACACACTCCCTTATATAGTGGTAGCGAATATTGATGTGCTTGCTTCGATCATGGAATACTAGATTCTTTGCTAAGGCAATGGCTGACTTGTTGTTGACACAAACCTTGGTCGGCTCTTCTTGTATCAATCCTATCTCCTTCAATAGATTTCTAAGCCAAATTTCATGACAAACGCATGAGGTAGCAGCAACATATTCTGCTTCACAAGTGGACAATGTGACAATTGGTTGTTTCTTTGACATCTATGTGAAAGCAGTATCTCCCATGAAAAATACGAATCCAGTAGTGCTCCTTCGATTATCTATGTCTCCACCCCAATCACTATCGCTATATCCAACAAGCTTGTAATCATTAGAAACTGAATAGAACAAGCCAAAGTCAATTGTACCTTTTAGATAGCGAAGAATTCTCTTTGCGGCTTTAAGATGGGTGGTTGTTGGAGATTCCATGTAACGACTAACCAATCCAATTGCGTGAAGAATATCGGGCCTCGTGCAAGTTAGGTAGCGTAGACTTCCCACCAAACTTTTGAAAAATGTTGGATCTACACTTTCGCCTTCTTCATGTTTGGACATCTTGACTCCGTATTCCATCGGTGTGCTTATCGGCTTACAGCTCTCCATCTTGAACTTCTTCAGGATCTCCTTTGCATAGCTTTCTTGTGAAATGAAAATTCCATCATTTTGTTGCTTAACTTCAATGCCAAGATAGTACGCCATGAGCCCCATGTCTGTCATCTCGAATTCTTTCAAATCACTTCTTTGAATTCATTGAACATGCTTGGGTTGCTTCCGGTGAAGATCAAATCGTCCACATAGAGGCACACGATCAAAATATCTCCATCTTTGATCTTGATATATAGAGCGTGCTCGTAGGGACATTTGTTGAAGCCATTCTCTTGGAAGTACTTGTCGATTCGGCTATTCCATGCCCTTGGTGCTTGTTTTAACCCGTAAAGAGCCTTCTTCAACTTTAACACCTTGTTTTCGTGGCCTTTGACTTCGTAGCCTGATGGTTGCTGAATGTAGACTTCCTCTTCAAGAACTCCACTTAGGAAGGCAGACTTTACATCCATTTGTTGTATCTTCCACTTGTTTTGAGCTGCCAAAGAAATAATTAGTCTAACAGTCTCCAACCGAGCAACAGGGGCAAATACCTCATCGTAGTCAATTCTAGCTTTTTGACTGTAGTCTTTTGTAACAAGCCTCGCCTTGTGTCTTTCAATCTTTCCCTTAGCATTTCGCTTTGTTTTGTAGACCCATTTGACACCTATCGCCTTGTGCCATTTGGGAAATGAAATGAGTTCCCATGTGTTGTTCTTCTCGATAGCCTTGATTTCTTCATTCATCGCGTCTCTCCACTTCCTCTCTTTTGCAGCTTCTTGATAGCTCATTTGTTCACAATTAGCAAATAGACAAAATAATGTAAGATTATCTTATCATTCAGTCACTTCATAGAGATCTCGAAGGCTTCTTGTTCATTGCACATCTCTTTCACTTTGACTCCCACTTGAAGATGATGAAGGTGACTCATCTCCATGGGTAGTTGATGTTGGTCAAGTAGGTGGAGTTATTAGCTCTTGTTGGGCCTCTCCAGGCTGTTCTATTGGTGTCAACTCATCTTCAAACGGAAGAGAGAAATTGAAGTCATCTATATGATATCCAAAATCCTATAGTCCTTCTTCGTCAAACACCACATCTTGGCTGATCACAACCTTTTTATTGTTCGGATCATACAGCTTGTAGCCTTTTGAATTTGTGTCATAGCCGATGAAGATGAAACTCTCGCTTTTATCATCAAGATTTGTTCTTTTCTCGTCTGGAACATGAACATGGGCTATGCTTCCAAAAACTCTTAGGTGGGAGATGTCGGGCTTTCTTCCACTCCATGCTTCTTGCGGTGTCTTTCCCCAAACACTTTTTGTTGGAGATCTGTTGGATAAGTAGACCGCACATGCCACTGCTTCAACCCAAAACTCCTTGGGTAGTTTCTTGCTTTTGAGCATACTCCGAGCTATGTTGAGGATAGTTCAGTTCTTTCTTTCCGCTACGCCGTTTTGTTGAGGGGATCTAGGAACCGTCATTGGTCGACGAATTCCATTTGCTTCACAGAACTCTTGAAACTCCCTAGAAGTAAATTCTCTTCTTCGATCGGATCTCATAGCTTTGATCTTTCTACCGCTTTCTCTTTCCACTATAGCTTTGAACTTCTTGAAGACTTCGAAAACTTCTGACTTCTGTTTCAAGAAATATACCCACGTTTTTCTTGAAAAATCATCAATGAAGAGAAGAAAATAGTTATTGTTACTAAGAGAGCTTGGTTTGATCGGACCGCACACATCGGTATGGATGAGCTCGAGTGGCTTCTTGGCTCTTGAGTCTGACTCCTTTGGAAAGCTTTTTCTGAATTGCTTCCCGACTAGACACCCTTCACAAAGCTGGTCAGGATGGTTGATGCGAGGTAGTCCCTTCGCCATCTCCTTCTTGGATAGCAGCTTTAGACCTCCAAAATTTAGATGCCCAAAACGAAGGTTCCATAGCTATGATGCATCTCTGTAGCAAGCTTTCAGGCACTTTGCAACATCGTTTTGTATGTTGATCAGGAACATTCTATTCTTTGACATCGGTACTTTAGCAATGAAGTTATTCTTATCATCTTTTATAGAAAGATTATGATCCTTCATATGAATATCATAACCTTTCTCTAACAGTTGTCCTAAACTCAAGATGTTACTTTTCATATTGGGCACAAAGTAGACATTGGAAATAAACTGATGTCTCCCGTCTTTCAAACGGATAAGAATGTTACCTCTCCCTTTTATTGCTATTGTGGAATCATCACCAAATGAGACATTTCCACTTACTGACTCGTCCAGCTCCACAAACATGTCTTTCCTTCCACACATATGATTGCTTGCACCACTGTCAAGATACCAGGATTTTGCTTGGACACCATCAATCTCTTTTCATGCTAGAAGAAGAGTTTCTTTATTATCGATCTTCTCCTCCACGTAGTTGGCCTTCTCCTCAATTTTGTTGTTAAGAGCTCTACATTTTGAAGCATAATGCCCAAACTTCTGACAATTATAGCATCGAACTTGAAATTTGTCATTCCTTGAGTTTGGATTGCCTCTTCCACGGCCTCGTGTTGAGCTTTCCCCTTTCTCGTAGTTATTGTTGGAATTGTTGTTGTTGTAATTCCAACCTTGTCCACGACCGCGATTTCCACCTAGTCCACGGCCTCTACCTCTGCCTCGGCCACGTTGGTTTCTATCGTTTCCTTGGCTTTCATGCATATCCTTGAATTGCAGCTTGAGGAGTTGATCAGTAAACCCTTGCTTCTTCTTATGCTTCTCTTCGTATGCTTGTAATGATCCTTGGAGTTGCTCGATCTTCATTTCTTCCAAGTCTTTAGTTTCTTCAATCGTGACGACGATGTGCTCAAATTTGGAATCCAACGAACGAAGTATCTTCTCTATTATCCTCACATCTTCTAACTTTTCACCATTTCTTTTTAATTGATTAGAAACAGTTGCTACTCTTGAGAAATAATATGAAATAGACTCAGATACTTTCATGTGTAAGGATTCAAATTCACCTCTTAATGTTTGGAGACGAACCTTTTTCACTTGCTCGGATCCTTTGTAAGAGGTTTGCAGCTTTTCCCAAGCTTCCTTAGCAAAGCTTGCACTCGAAATCTTCTCAAAATCATCATCATCTAATGCTTGATAGATGAGGTAGAGAGCTTTCTTGTCTCTCTTTCTCACATCTTTCAAACTATCCTTTTGAGTTGTGGTCAGCGCAGCTTCGTTATCTGGTTCGCTTAAAACTTTTTCGACGATATCCCAAACATCATGCGCGCCAAAAAGAGCCTTCATCTTGATACTCCAATTGTCGTAATTATTGTTGATGAGCGTCGAGACTTGGAAGGATGCCACACCATTTGCCATATCACTCAATATATTGAGAATTTAGAAATTCTAATTGTGCAGATAGATCCGGAACGTTGAAAAACTTTGGAAGGGACCTGGTCAAAATTTTCAACTTTCGGTCAACGGTCAAAGTCAACACTAACCTGGTCAACGGTTGACTTTGACGGCTTGGTCAACTCGGCTTAGACTGCTCGGTCAACTCGGCTCGAACGGCTCGGTCAACAGGCTTATGGCTCGGTCAACTCGGCTCTAACTCGGTTGACTCAGCTCAACTCGATGAGTCAACTCGGTTTTCTGGCAGTAATCTTTCGGCGGCTCGTGGCGGCGCGTCTGAACTCCGATCAAGGAGATTCTTGCGGCATTAGATTTCTCTCGTCGATACCTTCGATTTGATATGCAATAGTGTATACTTTCCAACTTAGCTCTGATACCACTTTGTTGGAAATTAAACACTCACACAAACAACTCTTATTCAAACTCAAAGAAATATTACAAGAGCACTCTCAATTAAAAGAAAGAAGATACTACAACTCACTCTTAGAAGACTTTGCTTCTTCACTCACTTAGAAGCTCTTGCTTCTTCTTGATGATTAAACCAAAATGGGGAGGGGTATTTATACTACTTAAGAACAATCCTACACCACACAAATAAACTAATCCAAAATTACAATAACCATACACCTCATTTTTCTTGGTGGTTCTAACAATATTTTAGGTTACTAAATGATTCACATGCACAACTACCACACCAATAAAATTCTAGGTAGAATGTTTGTAGTTTTGGACCTTGATTATGGACTTGGACTCCAATTTGATTGAGTTTGGTTTTGGACTCCCATAATGGATCAAGTTTATGATCTAACACCAAGCTGCTATGAACGGTGACTGGAAAGTTGCTAAGGCTGTCATTAAAAGATATCCTGATGTAGTTCGCATTGCAATAACCAATAAATGGGAGACAGCTCTTCATATTGCTGCTGATGCAAAACGCACGGCCTTTGTAATGAAGTTAGTTAGATGCATGAGCCAACATGACTTGGCCTTGAAAAACAAAGATGGCAATACAGCCGTTTGTTTTGCTGCTGCATCAGGAATTGTGGACATTGCTAAGGTGATGATAGAAATCAATGAAAACCTACCAATGGTTCGAGGAAATAGAGGAATGACACTACTTTTTATGGCAGCTTTGTTTGGACACCGGGATATGGTGTTATATCTTTATTCTAAGACTGATTTTGGAAGTCTAACTTATAAGGAACTCATAAAGATCTTTCTTGCCACTATCACAGCTAATCTCTACGGTATGATTATGTCCACATTTGAGTAGCTGTCGGCATAGCATGAAATGAAAATTTTCTATTTTTCTATGTTCATAGAAAAGATTTAGGAGGTGTAAGCTTTTCTGAACAAAAATTTACATAAACTTCATGCCTATAAAGATGTACTAGCTATATGGGGCCACAAGTCTGTTTAAAATATCAAGAAAATATGTATACTAGTTTACTGACTAGGAGAGAGTTGCTTCAACACATCAATTCGGTAGCATTTGTGTCGTTCAAGCAACATGTGCTTATTTTCGTAAGATGTATTTTTGGATCGTGTGTCGGGGTCATATTTTTGACAAGAAAATCTAAAAAAAGAATGGTGCTTTGCTCTATTATGTATGTTCATTTTTATGAAAATGAGAGTTTGTCTTGCAGACCCCAAGTAAGTCTGTCTTTTATGTAAATCTAAAAAAACAATGATGCTTTGCTCTATTATTTATGTCACTCTATGATTCTTAAGTTAATTGCAGTATATATGTCAATTCTCATCTTCATTACCATTTAACCAATGGTCGTTAGAAGGCAATCTGATAGTTTTTACGTTAAAAGATACATTTCCATGATCTTTTCTTGATCTAGGTCAATGCATCGGCAGTTGGCAGCTTCATAGAATTTTCATTCATGATTTTGGTCATCAGTTCACCTAAACATTTCATATAGTCACCATATTACCCTAATGCATTATCTTTTGTGCTCAGATGTAGCTCTGCAAATGTTGGAACGTGATTCATCATTAGCCACATCACGAGATCAAAATGGGGAAACAGCTTTACACTTGATGGCTCGAAAGCCGTCATCAATTGCCAATAAGAGTCAGCTGGGGTTTTGGAAAAGATTGATTAATTCCTGTAAGTTCATCAAACCAACTCGATATATTTTTTATTTATAAAAAAATAGGCTACAAGATAAAAGGTAGCACTCTCCCATCCCTGATGTGACTGTGGTTTGATTATTGATATTTTGTGTGATGAAAATTGACCTCACCAACTAAGTTAGCTGACACCCATCAAACTCGATATTTCTAAGAAGCACTTAATGTGGGCAAATAAACTTTGCTTTGCCAGCCCACAGTAAACCTGGCAAGTTACTTGACCTCCTAAATTTTTGTAACATAACATTTTCTCACAAAAGCCATTCCATATCCCTTCTTTGAGAGAGGTGCCACTAAGCCATCAGGCTGGTGAAAATCTATTATTCTTAAACATCAGTGAAGTGTAATTGATTCTGTACTTTCTTCTTTGCTCCTTTTAATCACTATATTATGCTTTAACTGACATAAATTCTACTGTTAGCCTTTGGAGGGATCTATCAAGAGGCTTTGATGAGAACATTAGCCCATCAACTTGTTGAAAGACTTTGCAAAGAGGTTCTACAATTGCCTGATTGTGAGATTTCAAATTTTATTAGACAGCCTTCTAGACTGTTGTTTGATGCTGCAGCATTAGGGAACACCGAGTTTCTGATTATTCTTATTCGTTCTTATCCTGATCTAATATGGAAAGTCAACGACGAGGGTCAAAGCTTGTTTCATGTTGCTGTCTTAAATCGTCAATAGAGCATCTTTAATATAATATATGAACTAGGTGCAATCAAGGATTTAATATCATTCTACACTGATGATTCGAAAAACAACATGCTGCATTTAGCTGCAAACTCGCCACCTCCTGATCGGCTCCAAATATTATCAGGAGCAGCCCTTCAAATGCAAAGACAGCTACGGTGGTTCGAGGTGAATATTAATTTTCTCCTGGATATATTGCCCTCCCTTTTCATTTTGATATTTTTTTCAACCTCTTTTGAGAATAATGCAAGAAATGCATTGTCAAGAAAACACTTGTCAGTTCTATAAGGAGTATATAAACTAAATTGAATCACTGCTGTATCTTTCATCTAATTCATTTCATCATAACATATTATTTCTGAAACATTGCAGGCAGTGAAAAAGATTGTGCCACCTTCGTATATCAAGATGAAAACTTCAAAAGACAAGTTACCTTGAAATTTATTTACTGAGAACCATAGAAGGAGGGAGAGAAATGGATGAAGAGCACTGCAAATTCGTATGCTTGTGGCAACACTCATTGCCACTGTGGTGTTTGCTGCAGTCTTTACTGTACCTGGTGGAAGCAATAATGAAACAGGTACTCCTATCCTTGAAAGAGAGAAGTGGTTTAATATTTTTCTCATATCAGATGCAGTAGCAATGTTCTCTTCCTCGACTTCAATAATAATTTTCTTATCCATTCTCACTTTTGCCTACACAGAAGCAGATTTTCTTGTCTTATTACCCTCGTGGTAGATGTTAGGACTCTCAGCACTCTTCATCTCTGTAACCACAATGGTGCTGGCCTTCAGTGCAACACTTATCTTGATCTACAATCATAAATTGGCTTGGAGTCCCGTAGTTGTTATTTCTCTTGCTTGTGTTACGGCCACATCATTTGCTATGTTCATTGTCAGCTCTGGGTTGATACGATACGCTCAACCTAATGGTCTAGGTTCCTCTTTCAGACACGTAAGCATAGGCTTACCGATAAAGGGTACAAATCTGCAGCCATTATTTGTGAATCCCAGTGTGTTTCTCGCTGAGTACTTTCTTTTCCCTTTTGGTTTGGAAGCTGTGTAGCGGTTTTAGTGGGGATGTTTGTTTCTATTTTGGTGCAACAGTTTGCAGGTACATCTAAACCTTTTACATTTACAAAAATTATGTGGTATGTCATAAACTTGTTTGACTATAATCTCTATCCATGTTAGTTGTATTTTTATTTCATTATAATTTACTTATGCTCTTGGCTCATTTAAGATTGAAAATTCATAATCCATTTCCATTGGAGGAGCCATATGAGTGACTTACCAATTATGGTCAAAAGACTCGAAACTTTAAAAGAATACCCTCGAGGCACCACCTCTCCGGTACTCCAACGACTTTTTAGGTTTTCTCCTCGTCTTGTGTATACATGTTCCGTCTTGTATGAATTGTTTGGAGATCATTTTCCCTTGACGGGTTTGGCGTGGGTGAAAATTTTAAATACTCATCGGGTATAAAGATGGATGCGGGATGAGTGGTATCCAATCGATGGATACTCCTATATTTTTATATATATTATAATATATTTATAATTAATTTTTGTCATTGAATATATATATATATATATATATATATATATATATATATATATATGTTCTTGACTGTGTGCAAAGTAGCCAGTTCTTGGAAGGGATGTGAATGTGACTATAGACGTTTGTGAATGTGAAGGACTAGCTACTTTGCACACAGTCAAAAGTTTGATTTGTTCCTCAGATCATATATATGTAAAAGAGTTTCGTAGCAGAATATCTGGTACTTATCGATTCTATCCAAAATCTTTTAGTATTTGGACTCCTCTCCGGTTCTTTACGCTTTCATCTTATCGGAGTCGGATGTGAAAACACAATGAAGGAAATCACGTTCTTGTCACAACCCAAGAACCTATATGTTTCTTCTAAAGGTAGAAGGTGATGTTTCTCTCTCTAGAGTATGTTTCTTCTTCTTTTTTTAATTTGTTGTATCCCATGGAAGCTCAATACAGATCACTGATGGAAAATAAAGCCAACTCATGTGCTTCTGGCCACACATGGCAGTCTCCATTCTCAGTGAACCAGTCTGTTTCTAATGGAGGAAGTTCGTTCACTGGAGTAGATGATCAATCAAATAATTATTATTCCAACAACTACTTTGGAGCACAAAAGTCTATGCAGAGTCGAGGCGGTTTCAAATATGATGAACACACTCAACCTAATTCAATTTATCACTTACCAGTGCCTCCAGCTAAAACTCGAAAGCCAAATATGTTTCAGTCAGGTATGAAGTTAAATCCCTCACCATTCCATCCAACTATATCACAACCTAAGAAAAAAACATAGGTTTAAGTGTTCGATTTCTTTGTTTAATTCACTACTTGGTTGATGGCAGATTTATTTTAATTGTCGAACATTATTTGGAATTGCTAAATTTGCTATAAATAAATAAAGCCTTGCTTGTTTGTGGGTTGCATTGTGACATACCCAACTTGTAAGAATGGCATATGATACAATGGTCAATCTCAACATTAAATAAAAAAAAAATTCTCATGTCATCTAATGGGTGATATAAACTCTTATACCATATATCTTTCATAGACCTGTACTAAGCAATAGCCTATCCATTCACTACTCTAGCTTATAGATGAGCTCCTATTTAAACAAATATAGTTTATGTAACTCCAAATGAATGTTATTCCCATCATAACACTAAAGTAATTCTCCTAATTGGACTCTACTCCAACACTATAAAAGAGGTTCTCATAAATCAAAAGGTACATTTTTACTTTTCTCCACACAGCTCTTAACTTAGTTTTACTCTTCATATTCTCAAAAGTCTTATACTACCTTAGGCATCGAAGAGTACCCTGAGGCACCACCTCTCCGGTACTCCAACGACTCTTTAGGTTTTCTCCTTGTCTCGTGTATATAGATTCCATCTTGTATGAATTGTTTGGAGATCATTTTCCCTTGATGGGTTTGGCGTGGGTGGAAATTTTAAATACCCATCGGGTATAAAGATGGATGCGAGATGAGAACCTATATGTTTCTTTTAAATGTAGGATTTGATGTTTCTCCTTCTATATCAAGATTTCTAGCAATTGGAGGGTCGGGTCGGGTCGCCCCATCTTAGGTACCCAACCCGACTCAAAGACATGCATGCCAATTAAGGGTATGTTAGGTAAACCCAATCAACTTGTAAATTATAACAATGGTGATTACAAGTTAATTTCATATACACGTTAATTTTAAATGAATTATTTTTTTAATTTGATTTTCAATCATTAAGTTTGAAAGAATTGTTTAGTATTTTGTTGGACCTGAATTGAGTTTGGAAAGTTATAAAAAGTAAATAAATAATATAATCAAAATTTCGAGAAAAAAAGATAAATAGTAGGAAGTAGGTAGTAATTTGAATCTGCCCTTAAAGGTATAAAGCTTGACCTTTTCCTCAGCCTCCATTTTAGACTGAATTAGATATACATATTTGTATACAAGTAGATGGAGAAATGCAGGCCAAGTAAGGGTCTTTTAGTAAACTCCCATCTATAAAAAATTGCAAGTTGATTTCCGTTCTATTCTTATGAAGTTTCCCACCTACATGACAAACTAAACTGGGTTCGGGTTCATGGAATTTTTGCTCTACTAATTAATTTTAAATGAAGCTGATAGCTACGATCCAGCATCACATGCATAAAACTTGCTTAGTTATCGCACAACTTCTAGGAAAGTGCACTCACTCGTCTAAATCATGTATATTTATTGAGATTCAAGAAAAGTGAAATTATTACTCCAAATTAATACTCTTAACACCTTTAATTTCCTTGCTTTGCGATCTTTTCTTCTTCTTTTTTCAATTTGTTGTATCCTAAGGAAGCTCAAAGCAGATCGATGATGAGTAAGAAAACCAACTCCTCTGCTTCCAACTGGAGACGACTTAACGATGGACGAAGTTCGTACAATGGAGACGACTTACCGATGCTTTCAACTAAAGCTCGAAGTTGGTTTGGCTACCTAGGTATGAAGACAAATCTCTCACCATTCCATCCAGCTAAAACTCAAAAGCCAAGTAAGTATAATGAACACACTCAATCTGGCAAATCACCAATGCCAGCAGCTAAAACTCAAAGTACAAGTTCGTCAACTGGAGGCGACTTGTATTTTGAGTACCCAGGTATGGAGATAAATCCCTCACCATTCCATCCAGCTAAAACTCAAAAGCCAAGTAAGTATAATGAACACAATCAATCTAGCAAATCACCAATGCCAGCAGCTAAAACTCAAAATACAAGTTCGTCCACTGGAGGCGACTTGTATTTTGAGTACCCAGGTATGGAGACAAATCCCTCACCATTCCATCCAGCTAAAACTCAAAAGCCAAGTAAGTATAATGAACACACTCAATCTAGCAAATCACCAATGCCAGCAGCTAAAACTCAAAATACAAGTTCGTCCACTGGAGGCGACTTGTATTTTGAGTACCCAGGTATGGAGACAAATCCCTCACCATTCGATCCAGCTAAAACTCAAAAGCCAAGCAAGTATAATGAACACACTCAATCTAGCAAATCACCAATGCCTGCGGCTAAAACTCAATAGTACAACAACTATAATGCTTCAGTACTCAGGTATGAAGACAAATAGCTCACCATTCCCTCCAGCTAGATCACAAGCAAAGAAAAATAGCAAGGGTTGAATCTGTCCTTGCCTCGTGTAGCAGCTACAGCGCGTTTTGTTTGTCAAAACAAATAAAGTTGACGAAAGAACAGAATAGAGTGTAAGTATTAGCTTTGGGATGTCGGTCGTTTAATTGCTTCTCATATCTAGATGGATCGACTGATTAAGTGCTTTTTTTTTCTCTCTTGATAGGGGCCTAATTATTAAGTGTTTTGATGTTCGAAAAGGTATCAATTTGGAAAAATTCTTGTTTAGTCAAAGTTTATGAATGATATAAACTCTTATACCATATATTTTTTATAGGCCTGTACTAAACAATAGTCTATCCATTCCTTTTAAAGTTATTTGTTATCCTTTCATAGTTTTGTTATGTTTATCATCTCTATTTTGCTATAATTGGAAACTTTTGAGTTTATGAATTGGCACGTTTCTTTTAATGTTTTTTTTCACATAATAAACTCATCTCAATTCTAGCTTAATCCCATCACACTATAATTTTATTATAATCTCACTTCGATCATATTCATGAACCAAACAGACTATAAAGAAAAAAAATTAATAATTCATTTAAAATTAATGTGTATGAGAAATTAAATTGTAATTCTTATTAGTATAATCTACAAGTTGCTTGGGTTTAATACCTAACAGACCCTAATTGGCGAACAAATCCAAATTTCGAGTGTGTGCAAAGAAGCAAGTCTTTCCTGGACTTTCTATTTAGAATGATAGGGTTCGATCTTATTATTCACCAATGTGCCAAAAAAATTGCTTACAAAAGAGCTATCTTATTTTTAACTTAACTTAAAGGGAATGTTTCTCATTCTAATCGATATGGGACTAACATATATATATATATATATATATATATATATATATTTGACGTAAGAACAAAATAAAATGGAAGAATTAGCTTTGGGATGCTGGTAGCTTAATTATTATTTTATCATCATAAATATAATATTTATTATTATAATTACTACAATAATATTTTATAATTACAATTATAAGAATGATACTTATTATTATAATTATAATTATTATATTATGATAACAATAATTATAATAATAATAATTAAAATAACTATTATTATTATCATTATCATTATAATATTATTATAATTATAAACTGTTATTATTATTAGTATCATTATAATATTATTATAATTATGATAAATAAATAATTATTACCATTATTATAATTATTCAAGAGTAAAAAATGGTAAAAAAAGAAATTTTAGTTCAAAATGGATAGGATAGATTCTTTCCTATGAAAGAAAGTTAAAAAAAAAAAAAAGATTATGACCAATTTTAACTACTTTAATCTAAATCTTCATAATCAAATGAAAGTATGGGATTAAAATAATATAATCTTATCTCTTTGTAACCTGCAAATCAAGCGGGCCCTAAAAGTAATGCCCATTCCTATTCCACTATAAGGCTGACTCCTTTCTTAGCAAGCCAGTATGTTTATCGTGTAGGCACTTGAGTAAATTGGGAGAGAAGTTCAACCAGGTTATTTTTCCAATTACTTTGATGCAAACCGGTCTGTTTATAATGTAGGCTGTTCGATCCCCAAACAAGTACTACTTCAACCAAGTTACCCTTCCAACTGCTTTGGAGCAAACCGATTGTTTATAACGTAGACACTCATTTTAAACATTTTGAAAACTTTAATGGTAATTACCATTCATGTTTCCAAAAAATTACAATTCAATTTTTTTTGGGTGTCAAACTAGGTGTCAAGTAGAGGTATTTAACAAAGGTGATTATTAGAGGTAAAAGTATGGAGGCAAAAATTAAAATTAGTCTCTAAATTTTTTTTTGAAGGCAAAATCTTTTATCTGCCACTAATTGATTTTTATTTTAGTTTTAGTGACTAAGTTTATTTTTTATTTGCCTCTACAAGTTATTTCCCGTTAGAAGCACACTATTTGCCATTTTAAAGGCAAAATATTTTGCCATATTATTGAACTAGACTGATAAAATTATTAAAATATTTTTTACTTAAAGGTGCAGTTAGTACCGTGAAAATGTTTTTCCCAAAATTCATAAACGCACCCTAACCTTCTAAGCTCCCTAATCCCTCAAAAAAAAAAAATTCCTAACCTGCACGGTTTGGCTTGTATAATATTTTAAATTAAAATAAATTTAAAAAAATTTGTTTTAATCTTCAACCACATCTCGGGTTGTGACAATAACATCTTGATTATATCAATTTGTGGAGGGAAACATAGAGTTAATTTGGGTTAATCTCAACAATCAAAATAAAATATAAAGTTTTCTTCTTCTTCTTCTTTTTTTCTCTTATGAATAGAAAAAAAATAATGAAACATTTTTAACCCTTTACAGATATTTTTAGAAAAAAATATTTACATTCTTATGAATAAAATTAGAGAAAAATAAAGAATAAATATTAAACTAATTTCCTCTCAAAAACTTTTAGCTCATTTTTTTTGGATATTCAATTCAATATCATTTAAGTAACATTAACATAGATAAATCTAAATTTTATATTTTATTTTAATGGTTGAGTTTAATCTAAATTAACTCTAGCCAAAATCCCACCCACACATTTTTCTCTAAATGCTTTTTTAGTTGTTTGATAAATGATTGAAATCAATTTCAAATAAAAATATAATGAATCTAAATTTTTTATTTTATTTTAATGGTTGAGATTAATCTAAATTAACTATAACCAAAATCCACCACACATTTTCCTCTATTAGTTTTTTTTTTTAATTATTTGATAAATAATTAAAATCACTTTAAAATAAAAAAATAAAAATTTATTTTAATCCCCGCCTTGATCACATTACTCGCTCGGCGTCTCTCACTCTCTCCATTTCACTGGCCGGTTATTCATCCTCTCTCTCACTTATCATAGGTTTCTCTATCTGTCGCGTACTCTCTCATCCTCTCCATCAAGTTTCGCCGCCGTCGGCCACTCTTATTTGGCGATCTGCTCCGTCTATTCTTGCCGTCGAAAAGCAAGGTATGTTATCATCTCAAAACCTCCATTAAATTCAATTACTTTAACTTGTGGTCTCCATCTTTTTTCAAATTATTGTCAACATTGTTGATTAGAGTGACCTTTGGAGAGAAGCCTGTCAATTTCTTTGGTGTTCTGTATCGTAATAATACTAGTACTTTGATTTCGTATTTACATGTATAATCTTGTCTCTCTGTGAAAATTGAAGATCGTTAAGACTATATTAATCTATGCATTGATAGAACCCAGAGGAGATTCCTTGGGTTGAGAACGAAGTGAATACATCATTGAGTCAACTGGGGCGTTCACTGACACGGACAAGGCTGCTGCCCATTTGGAGGTTTGTTGCTCTCATTTTCTTGTTAATAGGAGTACTGTTGTTTTATTTTACTCCATACATTTTGATTTTATGTATTTACTTTTCTGACTATAGTGGAAGCGGAACCATAAAAAGGAAAATTGTTACAACATTTGCATGCTTTTTGAAGCTACTGCTACTTTAATTGATACTTTCTTAGATGATTTAGGTGTAAAACCCTTTAGTATGCTCTGCTTCTCTTACTAGCGATTTAACTTTTAGTTAGCTGGCGAATTTCAGATATGGTGTACACCTTGGCTAGTTTTTTAGCTGAGAGAGTTTATTTTAGAATAAGTTCTTCTGTATGGTATCGTTTTATCATCATAAATTATTTTTTAAAGGTATGATCATGTACTCTACTGCTATGGTTTGGTTGTTTTTAGTCAATTCAATTTACTCTGCCTAGTCTTCTATGCATGAGAAGGTTCAGGGGAAAGGACATCCTTAATCCAAAATTTAAGCCTTGCCCACAACCATTTGATTATTTTGCTTTGAATTTCATTGAAAGCCTTGTGTGCATTTTGGGCAGAATTGAACTGTCATAACTGGTTTTTTGGTGGTTGATTATCAAGGTGGTGCTAAGAAAGTTATCATCTTTGCTCCCAGCAAATATACCACCACCATTTTTGTTGTTGGTGTGAATGAGAATGAATACTAGCCAGATCTCACATTGTTTCTAGTGCTAGCTCGCTGCACTACTAATTGCCTTGCTCCCCTTGTAAAGGTTTTTTTGGCTATTTACTTTGTTCTAAATTCTTTTATGTAATTTTAGTGTGACAACGTTTGGTACAATTTTTACTCGACTATGCTTGCATCTTATTGCAGGTCATTCATGACAGATTTTTGTATCATTGACGGCCTGATGACCACAGGTCCACTGTTCACTCCATCACTGGTAAGCTTTCTCAGGTGTTTTTTAACCAGCTTGCAATGTAGAATGCTCTTTATATTTACCACGTTTCTTTCTGATTCTTAATCACGCCACCCAGAAAACTGTTGAGGGGCCATCAAGCAAGGTTTGGAGATGTGGAAGAGCTGCTTCATTCAACATCGTTCCTAACACTCTATCCGCACGGGATCTGCTAAGGTAAAAACAATTAAATTGCATATTGTAGCCAATACTTCTTGTGTTCATTGGTTATTATTTATTAATCATGTTCTTTGAGGAAAATTATTGCATGACTTACTGCTGTTTGTGCAAGCTAGGTTTGGTTACATGGGTGAACCAGTTGATTGTGTTCTGGAAGTAGATCAAATGCAAATTTAGTCCCTCATGCTACTCATCTTTTTATAATTTAACAAGTGAATAATTTTTTTTTTATCCATGAAATAGGCATCAGTAGAGGATGCAAACTTTTGATTGTTCGTGTTCTAGATGCTTAGGGAGAAGATATTTGTTTATTAAAAATGTGGCACGTGTAGCCATTTAACTTTTTCGAACAAACAAGTAGAAAAATTAATATTTTTTGAGCAAAATTGGTAGGATTTTCAGATTGCGGTGGATGTTTTGATTTTAATTGCAAATCTAAATGCATGGTTTAGCTCTCATTATTTTAATTCTATGATTTATCTTCAAGAAAGATGTATAGAAGTACCAAAAATTGTGGATAATCTATAAATGTGGTTTAAATACAGCAGGCTTTTATAATCACTTAGTAAGAGTCTGAAGAACTTTTGAATATGGAAAACAATTTTGACAACAGTGAAGTGGGCAACTTTGGGATTTCAAAAATACCCCTTCGCTACTATTTTTGGTTGGATTTTCTTCTAGTGTTGTACAGCTTCATGAGCTCTTTCTAGCCATATAAGATTAGGAGGGTGTTTGGTTGCAATTATAACAAAGACATCTTGTATTATGGTTTAGGACTCACCCGAAGCGATTAGGAGGGTGTTTGGTTGCAATTATAACAAAGAAATCTTGTATTATGGTTTAGGACTCACCCGAAGCCACCCTTCTGTTTGATTTATATCTAAAAATCAGTACCAAATTACAGTAGGCCACACAAGCTTTCCAATGGCATTTGATGGCATAAAGAGGCCTATTGAAATTATTAGAAATAGATAGTTCAACACCCTTCATTTCTGGTTCAAAGGAAGTTTTTGTAAACGAGTTTGATCTCCTAGACTTTGTGGACTTTCTTCTTTGTAATTAGCCTTAGCTTTATATAAAAAAAAAAAAAAAATCATTAAGTCATTAAAGAGTTATTGAGTGTTTTGTTGGAACTTTCTGAACTAATGCTTCGGGCACTTGAGTTGAGTTTGGAATTGTTGGGATTTTACCTCTAAAATCTACTTACTCAAATTTTAGACAATAAACAAACAGGTATCAAGCACATAATAATTTAACATAGTTTAACAACCTCTTTGTTCACGTCACCAACAAACTCATAATTTTATTAATTCTTAACAACTACTTTAGGAAAAACAAAATTATTACCTTGACAACCTCACAACCAAAAATCTCCAGTACACCCAAAGCTCTAATTATAATGTTGGAATTACGAGTGTCTCAAATCTTCTCTAGGACCCTTTTATATAGATGATATTTTTCAAATACTATTAGGAAAAGAACATCACCATAGTAGACTATTACTACTTGTACAAGGAATAATCTCATAAGAAACTAGAATTACTCCTATTTGAACAACCAGCTATAAAATAGGAAAATACTTTTCCTAAACCAATTATAATTATTTTTTCTGAGAATTTGAGCCAAAGTCGTAACAAATCTCCACTTTAGCTCAAATTCTCCACATCAACAAATCTACCTTTCTTCTTAGTTGGTGTGATTCTTCCTTTTGGTATTTCCATGTCTCTTCCACTTAATTTTCCAAGCAAAACCTTCCCATCAAACACTTAATTTCTAATGCTCCTTTTAGTTTGCATACTGTATTTAGGAGACACTATCTTGAATTCCTAATTGGCTAAGGAAAATTCAATTAACATTTTGTGTCCACTCCTAATCACCATTGGAGTTGAACTCTTGTGCACTTTATGTTTCTTATTTCTCTTGTATTGACTTCTATTATAAATAGGGCTATTTTACGAGTTATTGCTTGATGTTAAGAGACTGAAAGCGTGATTCTAAGTGTGTTTGGAGTGCTTTGGGTGTAAGAGGGACTGAACATCTCTTTAATCTCCTTTTGTTATGGCAAATCTTCTCAGTTGTCCAGCCTGTGGACGTAGACGATCATCGAACCACGTAAGTCCTTCGCTTGGTCGCATGTGATTGTTTCGTTGTCTTTATGTAGGATAGAAAAGAAGGAAGGGAAGAATATATGGAAGAGGAAAGCGGAAGGGAGAGATGAAAGAAAAAAGAAGGGAGAGGAAAGAGAGGAAAGGAGGTTGAAATAGATCAAGAGAGAAGAGGGAGAGTGAAGAAAATAAGGGTTTATCTTTGTGGGGCAAGTTCCTTTTGACTAGCTAGTCAGTTATACCTGTAAACTACAGCTGAGTAACAGCAGTAATAGTTGTTACCCATAGAACTAGGGTTTTGACAAATCATTTTATGAGCTTCTTTCCAGCCTGAATGTAGTCTCCATTCACTCCATCTGCTTAAGATGTAAAGCAAACCTAAGGGTAAATAAAAAGTAAAGTTTAAGCAACTAAATGGGTTGGTGTATTTCAAGGCAATAAATGCACCAGAAGCTGTGTACTATATGAAATGGTGTGATGACAAGCCGAAACCAATCCATGCTAATACCACACACACGCCAAAGATCAATATTTTAATGTCTCAAAGATGTAGAGGATAAAACTTTGAGCATAGAAATTATGGTTTTGAGAATTGCCTAAACTTCTTCCTCTCTTCCTGTAAGGAGTTTTGAGTACTATTATAGCAACAAAGCAACAACTTCTAGTCATACGAGCCCCAAATAGTTCTAGTTAAAATTGAATTTTGATTAGAGACCCTTCATGCATGCAGGTCTACAGGTAATGATGCTTTGACGGTGAAGTACAGTACTAGTCTTTAAGAAAACAAGATCATGTAGTTAAAGCAACAGGACAAATTTGCCAGCTCTAATCACTATTCTGACTCAAACTTGCCTTTAACCCCTGGGACCTGGATTTTCCAGGCCATTTCTTCTTACCTCAGTCTTTCTGGAATTGGAAATCTCACGTTTTAATATATATATTTTCCTCTTCCCCTTGAAGACTGATAAAAAGTATAATTGTTTGGAACCCTTGTTTGCTTTACCTGCTTGATAATGGAGTTTCAGTTTTTAGCTCATACTAGGTAAATGAGGTTGCTAAAATTATGTAAATTAAGTTAAATACAATTCTCTTCTTCCCTCCCTTTCTCTTCCAGTTTTTTTAATGCTACGATCGGTCTCCTTATCCAACTACTCTAAACCAAAACAGTAAGAACTGGCCAATCGCAGATTTCATGAATCTATTTGGCATTTTAAACAGGTGTGGGAAATAGTTGCGCAATCTTCCTGTAATTTAATGTGAAATGGCTGTTTTAAGTGCCTGTAATAGTTCAATTACTTAAACAATTCCTTCAGCAGTTCATAGAAATTTTGGTAAATAATTAATAGTGTCTGAAGAATTTAATTTTTATCTTACTTCTCTTAAAAAATTAAGGGGAAAGAAGAATTGAGTACCTCACTCTATGTGTGCCCTTGTACCAAGCTGCCATGAATGGTGACTGGAAAGTTGCTAAGGCTGCCATTGATAAATATCCTGATTTAGTTCGCATTGCAATTACCAATAAAAACAGCTCTTCATATTGCTGCTGCTGCAAAACGCATGGCCTTTGTAATGAAGTTGGTTAGATGCATGAAGAAAAAGGACTTGTCATTGAGAAACAGAGATGGCAATACAACAATTTGTTTTGCTGCTGCATCAGGAATTGTGGACATTGCTAAGGTGATGATGGAAGTCAATGAAAACCTGCTGATGGTTCGAGGAAATAGAGGAATGACACCACTCTTCATGGCTGCTTTGTTTGGACACCGGGATATGGTGTTATATCTTTATTCTAAGACTGAATTTGGAAGTGTAACTCATGAGGAACACATAAAGATCTTTCATGCCACTATCTCAGATGATCTTTACAGTATGATTAAATCCTCATTTGAGTAGCTGTCGGCATAGCATGAAACAAAATTTTTTCTATTTTATTATGTTCGTAGAAAATATTAAGGAGGTATAAGTGTTTCCGAACAAAAATTTACATAAACTTTATGCATATATGTGCTGCCTATAAAGATGTACTAGCTATATGGGGCCAACGGTCCTCTTAAAATTTCAAGAAATATGTATTCTGGTTTACTGACTAGGAGAGAGTTGCTTCAACACTCATATCAATTCAGTAGCATTTGTGTCGTCCAATCAACATGTGCTTATCTTCCTAAGAAGTATTTTTGGACTATGAGTGTGTGGGACATATTTTTGACAAGAAAATCTAAAAAAGAATGGTGCTTTACTCTAATATGTATGTTCATTTTTATGAAAAAGAAAGTTTATCTTGCAGATCCCAAGTCTTGTCTTTTATGTAAATCTAAAAAAAGAATGACGCTTTGCTCTATTATGTATGTCACACTTTATTCTTAAGTTAATTGCAGTATGTCAAATCTCATCTTCATTACCATTTAACCAATAGTCTTTAGAAGGCAATCTGATAGTTTTTATTTTAAAAGATACATTTCCTTGATCCTTTCTTGATCTAGATCAATACATTGGCAGTTGGCAGCTTCCATAGAATTTCCGTTAATGATTTGGTCATCAGTTCATCTAAACATTTCATATAGTCACCATTTTACACTGATAATAAGTCGTCGTCTTTTGTGCTCAGATGTAGCTCTGCAAATGTTGGAACGTGATTCATCATTAGCCACTTCACGAGATCAAAATGGGGAAACAGCTTTACACTTGATGGCTCGAAAGCCGTCATCAATTGCCAGTAAGAGTCAGCTGGGGTTTTGGAAAAGATTGATTAATTCCTGTAAGTTCATCAAACCAACTTGATATATATATATACACACACACACACACTACACAATGGAAGGTATCCCTCTCTCATCTCTGATGTGAGTGCAATTTGATCATTGGTCTCTTGTGTGATGAAAATCGACGTTGCCAACTAAGTTAGTTGGCACTCACAAAACTCAATATTTCTAAGGAGCACTTGATGCTGACTTAAACTTGGCAAAATAAACTTCTCTTTGCCAGCCCACAGTAGACCTGGCAAGTTACTTGACCTCCTAAATTTTTTTAAAATAACATTTTCTCAGGAAAGCCATCCCATATCCCTTCTTTGAGAGAGGTGCATCTAAGCCATCAGGCTGGTGAAAATATTTTATTCTTAAACATCAATTAACAGTTTATGTTGTCATTTTTAGTTTATAATTTGTATGCAGTGTAATCGATACTGTACTTTCTTCTTTGCTCCTTTTAATCACTATATTATGCTTTAACTGACATAAATTCTACTGTTAGCCTTTGGAGGGATCTATCAAGAGGGTTTGATTAGAACATTAGCCCATCAACTTGTTGAAATTTTTTGGAAGGAGGTTCTAAAATTGCCTGATTGGGAGATTTCAAATTTTATTAGACGGCCTTCTATACTGTTGTTTGATGCTGCAGCATTAGGGAACACTGAGTTTCTGATTATTCTTATTCGTTCTTATCCTGATCTAATATGGAGAGTCAATGATGAGAGCCAAAGATAGTACCGGGAAGACGAAATTGTAGCCCTTCTCGAGGTTTTGACAATTTCAATATCAATGCCCACGCTTCAGAGGCTAATCATTAGTCAGGTCAAACTGTCATGCCTTGCTTCTATGTCTAAGTAAGGAGCTTAAGTAAGCCTTGTATGCCTCTTCATTGAGATTTTTTTAGTAATGATGCTATTTTTTTGTTGTTGAGTGAAGAAATGTAGAATTGGAGTAGTGTTTCCATGATTGTGTATGGGATGAGGTATTTTGAGAAAATATGAAAATTTTATGTGCAATGATAAAACCATGACATTGTTTTTCTAATGGTGTTTCTGGGGACATTTTATCTTTCAGAAAGATATGGAATTATTAATAGGTCAGTACTGCTGATTGCACGAGCATTTTCACATACTAATCCACACACTGGCATGTTTTGCTCTTCCCACTTATATGGAGGTATAGCTTATCTATTGAAAACATGAATCGGCTGTTAATGTAAAAGTGATCTGTGAGAATTGTGTGTGACTTGCTTACTGAGCTTTTTGTTTGTTTACCACTGTGTGGATGGGGTAGAGAAATTAGTCATGTTATTATATGTAGTGGTGTGCGGAAATGGGTGTGCAAATAGTATTTTAAGTAAAGAAATTCCTATTTTCGCATCATGATTTCGAGTCACATGGAAAAGATAACAATTGGGTCATAACACTTTTAGTTATATTTCTCATGTGTATTCTCTACCACAAACTGTGGTGGAGTTAGGCGTACCCTTATGGTGGATCTAACTTTGAGTAAACTGAAATCAATTAAACCCAAGAAGCTTGCAGCCACTTAATAGATACCAACTATGAAGTTGAAATTAGGATTAGAGCATGAAAATTTACCTAGTAAAGGTTTGGCAACACTTTGATTCAATCGGATTTTAGAAAGAGAGTCAAATATTGATTTCTTTCAAGTGTTTGATGTGAGGGAAGAGTGATTGATTGAAGTAGACTAGATCACCTATCCACCAACCTCTCACTTCTGGAGAAAGCGAGAGAGAAATCTTGTATGAGTTGTCCTGAATTTGTGTGGTGACAACAAAAAAAAGGAGGAGAAGGGTTGAGGGAGAGATGGAGGCATGGAATGGCGGCTGTAGTGGATGCACTGGTGGGTGCGGTGGTGCTAGGTTGGGTATGTGGAGAAGCAAGGGAGGCTTGAAGAGAGCGAGGGGCGGCAGAGTGGTTGGGCTATGTCACGGACAGGAAGGGTGCTACTTTGAAACAGGATAGTATACGTAAATCCGATGGTGGTATATTGTAATTAAGAAAAATTGTTAAGGGTAAAATGGGAAGAAAAGGTACCATCACATGGTTCTGGTGCCATCACTTGGCCTCTTTTTATATTATAATAGTATTCTAATGAAGAAACCTGAAACCCCAAGTGCATTTTTACTCGATCCTTGATAATTTATCATGGAACTTAAAGCACGACTTATTTGATAGTCGAAACAAGATAGGTCGTAACAATGTGATAATCAATTCACGTTTTCTCCTATTATAACTGCTTTTCATGTTACTGGGGTCTTGAATACTGAATTAAACTCTGCTAAACGAAAATAGGACAATTAACCCTTAAAAATTGGATCCAATCCTAAATTTTCCCTCTAATTTCTATCCTTGAGGGTTTTCAGCCATCCTTTTGCTAGGCATGGTTACCTCTTACTAAAATAATAATAAAAGAAAATTAAAACTACGTGACAAGCAATCATATTTTGAAGTGAAAATAAAAAAATAAAATATAATTACATCTCTCAAATTTAATGTTTAATAGTAGTATTTATAATTTAATCATAAGTTTTGAAAAAATCAACAAACCATCCAACTGTTAAAGAATTTTACAGAAAAAATAAAGAAAATACAAATGCTCTTCAACTATTCCTCACATGACATACAACTCACATGGTTAACAAAAAAATATTCTTCATTAATTCTGTACTTACCATTAACTAAAAGATATATACAAGTTGATGCTTTCAAGTGAAGGAAAATCCCAAAAAGAATCATCTCCAAATGGAGGGAAAGTACTGTTCCCTACCAGTGAATCCTTCCATCCTAATCCACAAGGAGGACTTCGTTATGAGCTCACCTTGTTCTGTGGAATCATCTGCTGCTGCTTGCTCTGAGTATGTTTCCTTCTTACAAACTGTTTACTCTTCAAAAGCACCCCTATCCAGCTATCCTATAGTGAGGCAATTCTTGATCCAAAATGGCAACAGGCTATGGATGAAGAACGAAGTGAATTGGAAGAGACTTGCACATGGGACTTTGTTCCTTTGCCTGAAGGGAAGAAAGCAATCGGTTGTCAATGGGTTTATAACATTGAAGTTATAGAGCTCGTCTAGTAGCAAAGAACCAAGCTGACCAATACAATGTTGATTGTGAGGAAACATATGATCTAGTAGCAAAATTGAAATATGTTTGCATGTTGATCACTGTTGCTCGTTTCAATGGCTGGAAAATTTATCAAATTAAATGTAAAGGATGCCTTTTTATGTGGGAAGCTTGATGATGAAGTTTATATGGTTCCTCCTCCAGGTAAAAGGTAAGTTACGACATGTATGTTGACTTCGCCGAGCTTTTTCTGATTTAAAACAATTATCGCGTGCTTAGTTTGGAGAATTTAATAATACTATTGTTGGAGCTGGTTTCGTTAGCCTCTTGAATGATCCTGCAGTGTTTTGCAAAACCATAGTTAGGTAAGGTGCTTTTTTTACGATTTGTAAAACACAATTACACATTACTTGAACTTAGTACTTTAAGACCTCTGCCTTAACCATTGAAGTTAGGTAATGTGTTTTTAGTTTTTTTCTTCGATGAAAAGATCATTGCAGGAGATGATGATACTGAGATTTCTTATTTGGAGAGATTACTCCATTCCAAGTTCAAAATGAAGAATATGGCTCCTTCGCCACATTTCCTTGGAATAGATTTTACGGAGTATCATTGTTTATCTCAATCTAACTGTGCTGAAGATATAATAAAACAGGTTTGATTGACAGAGGGATGTAGCATTAACAGTCACTGACTCAACAGATGGTGTTCCCTTGTTTGATCCAACCCGTTACAGACGGATAGTAGGTTGTTTGATCCATTTATTCGTCCTTACATCATTTATGCTATGTACATTGTAAGTCAATTTATCTCTGCCCCTACATCAGTTGTTGGAATGCAGTTATCCGAATCTTACAGTAGTACATTTCTGGGACTTTGAACCAGAATCTTCCTGTTCCTATGCCTTTGAGGTGGATATTATTGCCTGATGCAATGCGAACTGATTACGGGATGTTAATGATGCACTTCCAATTTTTTCAGCTTCTTACTAATTTTTTTACTCCAAGCTACCAGTTTATCTCATAACTAGCAAACTAGAGATAAATCTAGCAACGCCCAAGGTTTGGTGGAATTGTTGACAATTATGTTCCGTCTATAACTTTTGAACTTTTTATCAATGGCATATTCCATGTTATATGAATATTGTTTCATGTGTTCATTATACATTTGATTCAAATAAAGTTCTGTGATAGGAATTTTGCCTTCTTTCATGAGAAGGTTTATTCGGACTTGATATGAATGAGGCTGAATAGACCTTAGTATCAAAACACTTACTAATTATCTAGGTCACAAGGATTTTCATTGTGAATATTTTAGGTCGGGCATGGATAATATGCTTTTGATCTGTCCCGAAAAGTAGACGTAGTACAGTATGCTTAAATGGGTCCGTGATACCATTTTTCTGTTAAAAAATACTACTTATTTAATTTTGTTAGAATATAAAAGAATATTTGAGCATTTTTTTCATCATGTTAAATTTTTTAGGATAATTGTTTAATCATCTCTTTTCTCCCTCAAATTGGGCTACATAACGGTAGATAACTCTCTCCCTTCCCTCATCTCTCCCATTTCAAGTGTGAGTGGAGTTTGATTCTTGATCTCTTGTGTAATGACAAACGATTTTACCAGCTAAACTAATTAGCACATACAAAAACCAACTACATGTTCCACCATAATTAGAAATCAAAGATTTAATGAGACACTGAAAGGTAGCTCCAACTCAAGGACCAAGTATCTCGTTCTTCTCTTGCTCTCTCAATTCTTTAAATTCTTTTGGTCAAATTTTTGATAAGTTCATTCAGAGATAAAACTCTGGTAACACATTTATGATACATTCTTAATCTTATATTCTCATGTGTGCTAGCATTTGTGCAATGGTTTGTTTGAATTTCCATAATCAACAATCTGATTCAAAGTTTGTGTTAAGATTTTGGTTCAATTCTTTAAAAAATAAATTTTTAGTTAGTTTGAAAAAATTAGTTTCATATTTTATAATTGTTTATTATAATAGAAGTGACAATAAATTGTTTTTTTAATAGCATTAAGAAAATATCCATATGATACACCAATGAAAGCTCCATTGATCAATGCATCACTTGATGCAGGCCTTACCTCTATGTTCTCCCTCACATCATGGAATATGCTCTTCCCCAACACCATCAATTTCCCATCATTAACATTAATCCATGCCCCAACGGTCATTTTTGCTAACTAATTCCCTTGTTTTTTCATTCTTTTGTTGCAAGATCACAAGAACATCAAAATCAAAAACAGAAAAAGGGAGTACTATGGCGTTGATAATTTGGATTAGATTTAAGAATTTGAAGCGGCTGCAAATAAGTAAATTACAATCTAGGGACTCCGTGTCCGTGAGAGAAGGGGAAGCAAAGCTCTTCCTCGGTTATTGTGCTAAGAGGCACAAAACTACAAAACTAAAAAAAAATATCTTCAACCCATGGTGGGAATCATTAACCATTCAATCAACAGACAACATGGTTAGGTTAATTAGTTGCATCCATGTTACTTTGAATCATTATCAGCTTTTTTTTTTTTATCATAATTCATAAAATGTAGTACAACTTTTTATGACAGAGATATGGCCCACACTAGACATCACACTGCATGTGAGCCGCCACTTATCAAATGATAATTGTTTTGAAAAGTAGAAGAAGGAGAACGAATGCAATTGGCTCATAAAGAACTCCAAATGGTTGCCGCCAGTAAGTCTTTTTATAACCATTACTGATTGACTGCTGGTTGACTCTGAATATAGTCTCCTACTTGGTATGGAGTATGGGCAATCAACATTCTTTCCATCTGGGTTTAGGAGATCCTCAATACAACACACATTTTCAGTGGCAAATGCATTCATTTTTCTCCTGAAGTCCATCAAGAACTGCAGCCCACTCTGGTGCTCAACTGGACAACAAGTTAGAGAAAGCTTCCAGAAGGTATGTCTCTGTATACAGTATATATATACACACACATATTGATATACCATTAACTGTTCTTCGGACCTTAGAAATTCTTTTCTAGCTTTTGACTCTTTAAAAAAAAATCAATTAATTTAGTAACCTTTTATTTACTTAATTAATTCAGTTTTCTTTTTCTATCTTCCGTCTAAGTAGTGAAAATCTTCGAGCTACTTTAAATTCTAGATTTCACATCGGTCCTACTGTGTATCAGATTGATCTCATTTTGAATTTTTACTCTGTTAGTAATGTGGATTTAGCTCCTCTGATATTTACCATTTTGTAGGTCTTTACTCTTTAGTAACTCGAACGGTTTTGTGAAAAGTTATCCTGATCTAATTATTGTATCCCAGCTAAACAAGTTTACAGTATTTCTTGGAGACGTGGAAATTCATTTGTAGTTCATCAAGGACGATATAAAAGGGTTGCATTTGGAGTCATGGATTTTTTCCACTAAGGTTGGATTCAGGAATTTTGAAAACATGAAATTGTATTCACAACTTAATTTAAAAGGATTTCATCTTTTGGATTGAGGGGAATGAGAGGAGAGGAAATGAATGGGTAAAAGTATCTGAGAGCTTTTTTAATCCTGAGATGATATGGAGGGGGTACATTAGTCCCTCCAAATCCTTCAAAACTCTCATACATTTTAATGTTATCTTCTCTTGTCTTGGAGTTTTGGAAGAAGAGCAAAGTAGGGTAGATGAGAGAATTTGGAGGGGTACTATTCTCTTCTTCCCTTTCCTCTCCCTTTTTCCAAACATACCCTTAGAGATTTTGCCATAACATTAAGAATTTATTGAAGTCTGGAAAACCGGTGAGTTTGAAGTATCAAATGCCTCTTGTATATTCTTTTTTTTTTTCAATTCATTGGAGTAAAACTAGTCTCTCCCTCTTGTTCATCCCTTTTTCCTTCCACAACTCTAATATCTCCCATATTCTTTAGCTTAATTAAGAGAAAGTTCTACCAGGGCATACCACATGCTCTATTGCCAATATTAAGAAGTTTTTTCCTTTAATTTGTTACATCATGTACTTATCATGCTGGAATACCATTGCATTGAGGATTTAGATGCTGAAACTGAAATCTTGAAATTTTAACAAATTATGAGTTAGAGAATGAAATAAGTGAAGAACTCCTTTTCAAAGAGAACTCTAGTTGCTGAAGCTAAATATATTAGTAACAAATCGAAAAAGTTCTGAGGTAGCACTCTTAAAAGTTCAAACCATCTTCTTGTTTTTCAAGGATCAAGAAAGTTCATTAAAGCATTAGAACACATCATGGAAATCTAAATAAGGAGCAAGAAAAGCAAAGCTAAAACATTTTCCAGAATAAATTCATCCTATTTCTGATAGCATTGATGGAACTATTTCTAGCACCACACTGCAGGTGCTCCTCAAGTAGTTTCAGCCTCCACTTATCAACGCTCTTCAGTAGACAGTAGGTAACTGATTTCTGAAAACACTGGCATTAGGTTATGTTTGGATATGCTCTTCTGTCATTTACTCCTTGATTTCCTCTACTCTTGTTTCCTCTCATGCCCCTCAATCCAAAAGAGGGGTTAGGGACAAGTGAGGGGAGAACAATTTTTTCAAGATGATGATAATCATTGTATCCTTTCTCCTCAGTTAAAAACCACTCTAGAATGTTGAAGGTATCGATTAATTTCATGAATGACTTGTATGACTGACAAAAAAGTAAAATCAATATTTGATAGTTGTCCAAATAATTAAACAGTGAAAAGGACATTTGATATTGTTTTTGCGTTTACGACAAACAAAAGTTGGATTCCATGCGAAAGAACTGGGGCTTTGACAGGAAGCTTAAGATAAAGTTTGTTCAAGCCATTATTTAGTCATAATCTGCGAGTTTATTTGTCATGAGCTTATAATTTTTTTTTATAAGTTGTCATGAGCTTATAATTTTTTTTTATAAGTTGTCATGAGCTTATCATTAAATAATACTGTTTGTCTAAGGAGATGTACAGGGCTTTCATATATCTGCTTGCTCTAATTTTTTTCACGTATTTTCTTCTAAAAGCAGGTATATGGAAATGCCTCTCAAGGAGAAAGAAAAGGTGGAAGTTACTGCTACAGGGAGAATGAATTCGTCATTTCCATCTTATCCTCAATTGGCTACTGGAGAGAAGCCCTCTTCCAACAAGCCATCTTCTCTCTTAATTTCAGATCCTGATCATGGACCTCAAATCAATTCAACAACAGAAATTTCCAATGTAGGAATTAGCCTTGACAGTTATGGTCCAAATATGAGTTTAGAAGTTCATAGTCCTCAACCACATAAAACAAGCAACTCAAATGGAATTATGGGATCCGAAGAAGATGTACGAATAAATATTACAGAATCAGATACTCAATCATCAGAAGGACCTCAGACTCAATGTCTAACTCCGGAGAGGGAAATACCATATATCATTCATTGTGATGGTATGTAACATCACTCTTTGCTGATTTTCATTTTGCTCTACGTTTTCTCACTTTGCACTACCCAACTCTTTTGCTCCACTTTTGCTATTTAGATATGACTACAATGTGTCATTGAGGTGATGCAGTACAGTAGGGAGAGATAAAGATAAACTAAAAATAAAAGATAAAACCGATCCAAATCACATGGATATTCCCAAATCACATGGGAACCGCAACCAAATCACATGACGCGAAACTACTACAAATCACGGAGTGTTTAATTTCAATAATCTTTTTTGTTATTCAAATCTAAGCTGACTATAAACGACATAGGGACACCTCTTATGTAGAGATTTTAACCCTAGTCCGATAAGGAAACTGAACTATGAAAGGAAACTGACATATGAAATTAACTACACCTAGATACTCATAATATTTTTTGATTACATAATTATCTCCATATCCTCTAATTTCTAAATTAAAATCCCTAATTCTAATCTTTCTCGTGTTCCCCATCTGTTAGAAAGAACTCGTCCTTAAGTTGAAAAGTGTAGGAGGATCAACAACTTAGATTGATGGATAAATAGGGCATAGTCGCGAAACTCATGGAAGTTGAAGTCGCTAGGAGGTGAAAAAATTTGCGTTGGAAATGCTTATTGACGAGGTGCGTGGAACCAGGTAGGGAGGATAAAGTCAATATCCAGGACATGTGTGTCAACTCGACCCTCAATCTTACCATTAAGCTTGTCGTCCTGTTTGTGCTGAATCTTTTCAACTTCCTCGTTATGCTCAATAAAATCTTGCTGGACTGGCTCAACCAAGTCAACTGCACAAGTAACAGGTTCAACTGGCTCACAATATCAAGCTGATCGTTGACCGGTTCGTCATCTTTGTCGGCATCTTGTTTCTCTTTGATGTCTTCCCTAGCATCTGTGAGCTTTGAATTATCAATTTCGGGATCATCGTTCATGGTCATAACATCCAAGGGTTTGCATAATTTTTTATATTCTATCAGCAATTGGATTATCTTCTCTTGAACTTGGGGTGAAGCTAATGGGTCGATCTTCTACTCTATCACAGGCTCATCGTATGTACCATAACCATCATAACTTTCGTAAGCACGATCATACTCAGGGCAACCATGGTTAACATCTTGAGGGGCATAATAATAATTCTTATAAGCCACTCCTTCATCATCATAAATATAATCTCCATTACCATTCAAAGCATGGACATCTCGAGAACTCTGTTCATACTCATCCTCATACTCATACTCATACTCATACTCATACTCATACTCATATTGGTGCTGTAATTCTCCAAGTCGTCTCTCATCACAATAAACCCAATATTGAAGTTATCCATATTCCTCGTGCATACTCCGAGGAAGATAACACCAACCATACTTAATCGCTTTGGATTTCAACTCATCAAAGCGAGAAGAATTACTTGATAACGGAACTTGTAGATTTCAAATGCGACTTTGAGGATGGTAAGACATGATATTAAAATAGCTCAACTGTAATTAATTTTTTCTTTTTCTCTTTCTTTGTCTTTTTTTTTAAATCAGAAAAATACATGACAGGGAATTACAATAACTAGAGAATAATAAAAAAAAAAAACTTTTCAGCTGTTGGCTCAGCTCAGTTGGGCTTGTTGGTTTGGCTCGGTTGGTTAGCTTGTCTAGGGTAAACGGCTCGGCTCTGCTTGATTTGTGGCTTGGTCGGCTCTGAAGAGCTCTGCACCTAAACTGGATCTTTTGTTGAGCCAGAGCTAACCCAGTCAGATTCTTGTCAGATCATGACTGAAAGGGGAAGGTTGAGCCGAAAAGAATCTCCCAGTCATGATGGCGGCGGTTGACCCGATGTTAAGTGACCGGAACGTTGCAGATCGGAGGTGGTAGTTGAAGGGTTTTGTGGTTAGGAACTAGTCATGGGCAGTAGATCCGGCCGCGTTGAGGATTGAGTTATCTCAGGTCGTGGTCGCCTGGAGATTCCACGCCGACCAATGGTGGCACCGATTGCTGGGGTGCCGGGATGCGACAGTGACGAGAAGAAATGCAGATCTGAAAGTCGCGACGATTTTTGAGGAGGAAGACAATGACAGATCGGTTTGTACTTCTGGGGTTTTGGTCGCCCGAGAAAGCTGCACCTTTTGGTGGTGGTGCGCTCGGCAGCGACTGGGAGGAAGACGGTGGCGGACGACAGGTGGCGACAGAAGGAGACGACTACGATGAGTACTGTAGGCTCTGTTTGGTCTAAGGGCTTCTTTGGATGTTGTTTCTGGTTTAAGGCTAGTTTGGATGCTGTTTCGGGTTTCAGGGCTTGTTTGGGTGGATGTTTGAGAGAGGTGGTGGGGAATTGAATTTAGGCTCTGATGCCACTTGATGCAGTACAATAGGGGAGAGATAATGATAAACTAAAAATAAAAGATAAAACCGATCCAAATCACATGGATCTTCCCAAATCATATGGGAACCGCAACCAAATCACATTGTGCAAAACAACCACCAATCACAGATTGTTTAATTTCAATAATCTCTTTATTTTATTCAAATCCAAGCTGAGTACAAATAACATAGTGACGCCTCTTATATAGAGATCTTCACCCTAGTCCGATAAATGAACTATGAAAGGAAACTAACATATGAAATTAACTACACCTAGATACCCGTAATATTTTTTGATTATATAATTATCCCTATATCTACCAATTCCTAAATTAAAATCCCTAATTCTAATCTTTCTCGTGTTCCGCGCTATTGGAGAGAAGCCCTCTTCCAACAAGTCATCTTCTCTCTTAATTTCAGATCTTGATCATGGACCACAAATCAATTCAACAGTAAAAATTTCCAATGTAGGAATTGGCCTGGACAGTTATGGTCCAGATATGAGTTTAGAAGTTTATAGTCCTCAACCATGTAAAAAAAGCAACTCAAATGGCATTATGGGATCCGAAGAAGATTTACAAATAAAAATTGCAGAATCAGATACTTAATCACCATAAGGACATTAGACTCAATGTCTAACTCCGAAGAGGGAAATATCATATATCATTCATTGTGATGGTATGTAACATCACTCTTTGCTGATTCTCATTTTGCTCTACGTTTTCTTACTTTGCACTACCCAACTCTTTTGCTTCACTTTTGCTATTTAGATATGACTACAATGTGTCACTTAGGTCTACGTAAACCAAGTCTTGGTCCTGATACAACATTAAATGCTATTGCTATGTACTAGTACAACCAGCTTTTTTCAGCTAACAACGAATCTAGACCATGTCATACTTCGTTGGCATGTTTGTTATTGAACAGTGAAAAGCTAAGCTATCTAGTAATGGAACTATCAATTTTGCTAATGTACTTTGAACTAACAATCAATGTAATATATATCTTAAGTAGTAGATGAAGGGAGACTCTAAAAGTTCATTATTTGTCCTCTGTCTTCCAATATAGGTGGTGCCTTTTAGTGCTTTGGATCCTATGTCTAATGGTCTTGGACTTGGCACTAGCTCGATCCAATGTTGCACACCTAGAAGTTTAGTTTTTAGAGTATACTTTAGGAATTATATAGTGGAACTGCTCTTTGGAATGCCTTTTTTTTTTTCTTTTCTGAAGTTAAGTTTCCCAAATAAGTACTTCTTGCTTGTGACTTATCTATGTAAATAAAAGCTTGTCAACTGTTCTCATTGTAGTGAAAATCAGATGTGGCTTTTTTTCGATAAACATATAAGGCTGTGTTGGAGATGGAAATTAGTTTTGGTTACACATAGATGGCATCATATAGAACGTTAGTACTTAAGCGAGTTGCTTTCTTTACTTAGATAGCTACCTATGAGAGAATACACACAATTGATTATTAAGTAAGACTGCATCTTGATAACTCGTGCTGCATCTGCAAACAAAGTAGAGTGTCAGTGAATCATCTTTTGCTGCATTGTCAATTGCTTGGGAGCTGTGTGATTTTCTTTCAACTTTGTTTAGGGCTAGATGGGTGCTGGCTAGTTCAGTTTCTAATGCTCTTTTAAGTTGGCATGGTGTATTTGGGATCTTGAATTCCTAATTGACCAAGGAAAAGTCAATTGACGTGTTGTGACCATGCTTAATCACCGTTGGAGTTGGACACTTATGCATTTTGTGTATTGACTTCTATTATAAATAGTGGTATTTTATGAGTTATTGCGTCATATTAAGAGAGTTAGAGCTTGATTCTAAGTATGCTTGGAATGATTCGGGTGTAAGAGGGTCTGAACAACTCTGCAATCACCTTTTTTTATAGTAAATATCCTCAGTTGTCTAGCCTGTGGAAATAGACAGGATCATCGAACCACATAAATCCTTCTCTTGGCTGCGTGTGTTTGTTCCTTTATCTTGATGTAGGATAGAAAGGAAGGGGAAGAATAGATAGAAGAGGAAAGAGAAAGGAAGAGAAGAGAGAAAAAAAAGAAGAGGAAAGAGAAGAAAAGAGGGAGAAATAGAACAAGAGAGAAGAGGGAGAGTGAAGAAGATAAGGGTTTATCTTTGTGGGGCAAGTTATCTTTGCCTAACATGTCAGTCATACATGTAGACTGCATCAGAGTAACAAAACTAATAGTAGTTACCTCTGACTGTCAACTTTTTTTTGTGCCTGAATGTAGTCTCCATTTACGCCATCTGCTTAAGAACCTTTGGCAGATATTAGTCAGTAAAGCAATCAAAGATTTATAAGGGAAATAAAAAGTAAATGAGTTGGTATATTTCAAGGCAATAAATGCAGTCCAGAAGTACTATGTGAAATTGTATCATGACGAATCGAAACACATCCATACTCATAGAACACACACATGCAAAAGACAAATATTTTAATGTCTCAAAATGTAGAAGCTATAACTTAGAGCATAAAAAAGTATGGTTTTGAGAATTGCCTTGATCTCCTTCCTCTCTTCCCGCAAGAAGTTTTGTGTACATTATAGCAACAAAACAGCAACTTCTAGTCATACTAACCCCAAATAGTTCTTAGTAACATGGAATTTTGATAAGAGACCCTTCATGCATGCAGGACTATAGCTAATGATACTTCGTGAAATACATGACTACTATAAAAAAACAAATGTAGGTACAGCAACAGGGCAAATTGACCATCACTAATCACAACTCTGACACCAAATTGCCTTTCACCCTTGGACCTGGAATTATCAGGCTATATTTCTCTTTTTTTCTTACCTTGGTTTTTCTGGAATAGGAAATTTCTCTTACTAATACTACGTATATTTTTTTCTCCCCTCTTGGAAGACTGATAAAAAATATAACTTGTTAGAACCCTTGCTGCGCGTGCTTGATAATGAAACTTCAGTTTTATGTCATACAAAGTAGTAAATGAGGTTTTGAAATTAAGTTAACTCCAATTCTATCCCGTCCTTACTCCCTCTCTCGGTTTATTTAATGCTATGATCAGTCTACTAATCCAACTACTCTAAACCCAAACTGTAAGAACTGGCCAATCACAGATTTCTTGAACGTATTTGGCATTTTAAACAAGTGTGGCAAATAATTGAGGGTTCTTTCTGTAATATGATGGTGAAATGGCTATTTTAAGTGCCTGTTGTAGTTCAGTTACTTAAACAATTCCTTCAGCAGGTCATAGAAATATCGGTAAGTAATAACTTAAGAATTTTCTTTTTATCTTATTATCTTTTAAAATTTCAGGGGAAAGAAGAACTGAGTACCTCACTCTATGTGTGCCCTTGTACCAAGCTGCTATGAATGGTGACTGGAAAGTTGCTAAGGCTGTCATTAGAAGATATCCTGATGTAGTTCGCATTGCAATTACCAATAAATGGGAGACAGCTCTTCATATTGCTGCTGCTGCGAAACGCACGGCCTTTGTAATGAAGTTGGTTAGATGCATGAGGCAACATGACTTGGCCTTGAAAAACAAAGATGGCAATACAGCCGTTTGTTTTGCTGCTGCATCAGGAGTTGTGGACATTGCTAAGGTGATGATAGAAATCAATGAAAACCTACCAATGGTTCGAGGAAATAGAGGAATGACACCACTTTTTATGGCAGCTTTGTTTGGACACCGGGATATGGTGTTATATCTTTATTCTAAGACTGAGTTTGGAAGTCTAACTTATACGGAACTCATAAAGATCTTTCTTGCCACTATCTCAGCTAATCTCTACGGTATGATTATATCCACATTTGAGTAGCCATCAACATAGCATGAAATGAAAATTTTCTATTTTACTATGTTCATAGAAAATATTTAGGAGGTGTAAGCTTTTCTGAACAAAATTTTTCATAAACTTCATGCCTATAAAGAGGTACTAGCTATATGAGGCCACGAGTCCGTTTAAAATATCAAGAAAATATGTATACTGGTTTACTGACTAGGAGAGAGTTGCTTCAGCACATCAATTAGGTAGCATTTGTGTCGTTCAAGCAACATGTGCTTATTTTCGTAAAATATATTTTTGGATCGAGTGTCGGGGTCATATTTTTGACAAGAAAATCTAATAAAAGAATGGTGCTTTGCTCTATTATGTATGTTCATTTTTATAAAAATGACAGTTTGTCTTGCAGATCCCAAGTAAGTCTGTCTTTTATGTAAATATAAAAAAAAAAGAAAAAAGAATGATGCTTTGCTCTATTATTTATGTCACCCTATGATTCTTAAGTTAATTGCAGTATATATGTCAAATCTCATCTTCATTACCATTTAACCAATGGTCGTTAGAAGGCAATCTGATAGTTTTTACGTTAAAAGATACATTTCCGTGATCCTTTCTTGATCTAGGTCAATGCATCGGCAGTTGGTGGCTTCCATAGAATTTTCATTTATGATTTTTGTCATCAGTTCACCTAAACATTTCATATAGTCACCATATTACACTAATAATAAGGCATTGTCTTTTGTGCTCAGATGTAGCTCTGCAAATGTTGGAACGTGATTCATCATTAGCCACATCACGAGATCAAAATGGGGAAACAGCTTTACACTTGATGGCTCGAAAGCCGTCATCAATTGCCAGTAAGAGTCAGCTGGGGTTTTGGAAAAGATTGATTAATTCCTGTAAGTTTATCAAACCAACTCGATATATTTTTTATTTATAAAAAAATAGACTACACGATAGAAGGTAGCACTCTCCCATCTCTGATGTGAGTTTTGATCATTGATCTCTTGTGTGATGAAAATCGACATCACCAACTAAGTTAGCTGTTGGGAATTTGTCTAAGAATTAAAGGTTGAAAGTTTGAGGCTTCAGCAGCCTTTGGCGCCGCAGCTTCCAGAAAGTGAGGAGTTGCCTCCTCCAAGTGTGCGCCGCGGCCTCCAGCAGATTGGGGATTTTTCCTCTGTTATGCGCCGCGGCCTGCCTTGCTCTGAGCCGCGACGCCAAGCACACCTGATGCCTCTGATTCTGTTTTCCAGTTGGTGTGTTGAGACTTGATTAAAACGCACAAGTTCACTTAGACCTCTTGGAGGGCCATGATTGTTTGGTTCTCAAGATCAAAGGATTGAGATTGACTTCAAGATTGGTTAAAGAAGTTATTGCTCTATATAAAGGGTCATCTAGGAGCAATAACAACACACATAACAACAAGATTTCCACAAGAGTGCACAGACACAAGTGTGAGATAGAAGAAACACAACACAAGAAGAAATCTCATTCCAAGAGTAGCCGGTGTTGAGAGAGATAGGCTCTCAAATCTTCAGAGGTGTTTCTAGTGAGAGATAATATTCTAGATTGGGGTTCAAGGGCTTTGTAATTGGAATTTTCTTGGGGAAAATTCCAGGGAAACACTTAGTTCTTATCTCTTTCTTTTCTCTTCTTTCATTCATCAAGAACAAGAGGGTTCTTGAGGAGGTGTTGCTGTAATTGTAAGAACTCATTGATTTAGTGCAGAGAGCTCGGAGGAGCTCATGGAGACGTAGGCAAATTGCCAAACCTCGATAACAATTGCTTGTGTTTCCTCTTTTATGGTTTGATTCTTGTTCGGTCCAAATCATTCTGGGTTTGGGTGTTTGAAGGTTATCACCTGAGATTCTTGAGGTGATTTTCAACAGTGGTATCAGAGTAAGGCTCCAAGAATCAAATGAAACTTCTTGGGTGATTCAAGAACGATGTTGGGATCAAGATCTTATCGGGTTCTTAAGGCTCAAGAATGGTGCTGGGATCAAGATTTGATCGGGTTCTTGAAGTTTAGAAGTTGGAGAAAAGAGGTTTGGAAAGCAATTGTGGGTGCTGCATAAATCTTGGGATTTTTTCCACAAGATGGGTTCAAACTTCATTGTTGAGAAGTTTGATGGAAAGGGAGACTTTGCCATTTGGAAGCGGAAAATCAAGGCAGTTCTTATGCAACAAAAGGTAGACTTGGTAATTGGAGAAGATGATGATTTTCCAGCAAATATCACGGAGCTCTAGCGGAATGAGATGAAGAAGATGGCGTATAGCACCCTCTTTCTGCACATGTCGGATAGTGTGACAAGAGAATGTGAAGATTCGAAAGATCCAACTGTCGTTTGGAAGAAACTAGATGAATTGTTTTTTACCAAAACTATCTCTAATAAAATTTATCTTCTAAAACGAATCTTTGCTTTTAAAATGGATCCTAATAAAGAGTTGCAAGATAATCTTGATATGTTTAATAAACTAGTTCAATATTTGACTAGTTGTAGTATAACATTCCCGGATGAACAATTGGTTGTTATATTGTTGAATTCTCTTCCTGATTGTTTTGAAAGCTTGATTAATGCTATTGAATATGGAAAAGATACACTAACCAAAGAAATTGTGATTAATGCTATAAGAGCTCATGATTTCAAAACCAACATAAGGAAAGGATCAAGTGGAGATGGTCTGTTCGTTAGAGGAAGGCTTACAACTCGGAATGGCAGTAACACCTATGGCAACTACAGGGACAAACCAAAAGGTAGAGGTCAAAGCCATGGAAGATCGCATTCTAAAACGAAGTTTGGAGGAAAGTGATGCTACTACTGCACTAAGGAGGGTCATTTCAAGAAAGATTGCAAGAAGATAATGAGCGATGAGAAAGGAAGAGGTCATACCAACAATGGAGAGGCTTCGATTGCCAAGGGAGAACAGCAAGATGATAATGCTCTTGTTGTATGCTCAAATGTGAGTAAGAGGCAAAGCAGCGAGAAATGGATCTTGGATTCCGAGTGCACTTATCACATATGTCCTCACCGTAATTGGTTCAAGAATTTCAAGAAAGATTGCAAGAAGATAATGAGGGATGAGAAAGGAATAGGTCATACCAACAATGGAGAGGCTTCGATTGCCAAGGGAGAACAGCAAGATGATAGTGCTCTTGTTGTATGCTCAAATGTGAGCAAGAGGCAAAGCAGCGAGAAATGGATCTTGGATTTCGGGTGCACTTATCACATGTGTCCTCACCGTAATTGGTTCAAGAATTTCAAGGAAACCAATGATGGAAAGGTTTTCTTGGGGAATGATACTTCTTGTAAAGTGAGGGGAATAGGAGACATCTAATTGAGGATATTTGATGGAGTTACAAGGCTGCTGCGAAATGTGAGATATCTTCTGGATTTGAGAAGAAATTTGATCTTATTGGGGCAGCGAAATTCCATGGGGTACATATACAAAGCAGAGGGAGGAAAGATCAAGGTAACCAATGGATCTTTGGTAGTGATCAAAACAACAATAAAGGATGGTCTCTATGAGATGATAGGAGAGACAAACATCAAGGATCAAGCAGCAAGCTTGATGGCTGAGATGGATAAGGCAGTTCTTTGGCACAATCGCTTGGGACACATGAGTGAAAAGGGGCTGCAAGTTCTCGGCAAGAATGGTTTACTTGATGGTGACAAGTTAGAAAAACTTGATTTCTGCGAGAGTTGCGTTCTTGGGAAGCAACATCGGGTTAGCTTCAACCCCGGAGTGCACAAATCAAATGGGATTCTCGACTACATTCATGCCGATCTTTGGGGGCCAGCAAGAACACCAACACAAGGAGGTAATCTTTACTTTCTTTTTTTAATTGGTGATTATTCTAGAAAGGTTTGGGTTTATTTGTTTAAAAATAAATCGGATGCTTTGAATAAGTTTGTGGTGTGGAAAAAGTTGCTGAAAACTCAAACGGGTAAGGTAGTTAAGGTTTTGAGAACCGATAATGGCTTAGAATTTTGCAATCAGGATTTTGACAAATTTTGTGAGTTAAATGAGATTCTAAGACATAGAACCGTTGTGAAAACCCCTCAGCAAAATAGAGTTGCTGAGAGGATGAATAGGACCCTTATGGAAAAGGTTAGGTGCATGATTATTGGTTTCGGGTTACCTAAATGTTTTTGGGAGAAAACTGTGTCTACTACTGCGTATTTAGTTAATAGATCACCCTCTAAAGCTTTGGATCTTAAGACTCCCGAGCAGATGTGGAGTGGTAAATCCCCTGAGTTAAACAACCTTAGGACTTTTGGATGTGCTACGTTTGCACATCAAAAGGATGATAAACTTAGCCTAAGGTCTAAAAAATATGTGTTTCTAAGATATGGTGAAGGGGTTAAGGGGTATAGGTTGTGGTCCTTAGAGCCAAAGGAACTAAACTCATAATAAGTAGGGACGTCATTTTTAATGAGCTATTATTTCCCTATTTGGAGAAAACTAACCCTGTAGGGGAAAGTGAGCAAACCAGTCCGGTTTATGTGGAGCATAGCATCAAAGAAAATTCAGTTCATGTAGAGCAAGGAAGGCAAGAGGGTTCAGATCAAGTAGAGCCCTTCGATGAAGGCCAAGCTGAAGACACTCAAGAGGAGACTGAACTAGAAGGGGATGATGCAGCAAATCGGAATGATTATCAGCTCACAAGGGACCGGGAAAGGAGGCAGATCAGACCACCTTTGAGATATGGTTTTGTGGATACTAATGTAGCAGCTCCTTATTCAGAAGGAGGGATAAATGAACCAGAAACTTACATTGATGTCATGGGATGTAAGGATTCGTCAAGATGGAAGCTAGCTATGGAGGAGGAAATGCATTCTTTGAAGAAGAACAACTCTTGGGAACTGGTGCCGAAACCAGAAAAACTGAGAGTTGTAGATTGTAAATGAATTTACAAGATCAAAGAAGGGAACACTCCTGGAGATAAAGTCTGGTATAAGGCTAGGCTGGCAACGAAGGGGTGCACACAAAGTGAAGGCATAGATTTCACAGAAATTTTCTCACTGGTTGTGAAATACAAGATGATAAGGATAGTGTTAGCTATGGTGGTACAATTTAATTGGGAGATTGAGCAAATGGATGTGAAGACAACGTTTTTACATGGAGTGCTTGATGAGACCATCTACATGAGGCAACCCGAAGGCTATGAGGAAGGAAGGCAGGGAGATTTGGTGTGCAAATTGAAGAAATCTCTCTACGGCCCGAAGCAATCACCTCGGCAATGGAATAAGAGGTTCGATTCCTTTGTAACTAGCTTGGGTTTCATGAGGAGCTACTATGATTCGTGCTTGTACTAGACCCGACATTTCTCATGCAATGAGTGTTTTCAGCAGGTTTATGAGTAATCCCAGAAAGGAGCATTGGCTTGGGATGAAGTGGTTGCTGAGGTATTTGAAGGGAAGCTCAGATGTGGGGCTTGTTTACTAGAAGAGAGGTAAGTCCATCTGGTTAGAAGGTTATGTTGATTCGGACTATGGAGTAGACCGGGATAAGAGAAGATCGATAACCTCATACTTCTTCAACTTAAACGGATGTTGTATAAGTTGGAAGGCTCAGTTGCGGCCGGTGGTAGCACTCTCAACAACCGAGGCAAAGTACATAGCAGCAATGGAAGCAATTAAGGAGGCTATGTGGTGTAAAGGGTTGTTGGAAGAGTTGAAGGTCCTAAAAGAGCATGTGGTGGTGTATTCGGATAGCCAAAGTGCATTGCATTTGTGTAAAAATCCAGTGTTCCATGAGAGGACTAAGCATATGGGTATTCAATATCATTTCATTCGGGAAAATGTTACGGAAGGAAGCATTCATGTGTACAAACTGGCCACGGAAGAAAATCCTGCAGATTTAGGCACTAAAGTTCTACCTCTAAGCAAGTTCAATCATTGTCTTGGACTTCTTAGGATTGAAGTCGGATGATATGATGACTCATGATGAGTTTGGATCCTGAGTTCTCTGCACAATGGGTTCGCGTTTAATTGCTTAGACAAGGGCTATGACTATTTGGTTCTCAAGATCAAAAGGGTTGAAATTGACTTCAAGATTGGTTAAAGAAGTTATTGCTCTATATAAAGGGTCATCTAGGAGCAATAACAACACACATAACAACAAGATTTCCACAAGAGTGCAAAGACACAAGAGTGCAAAGACACAAGTGTGAGATAGAAGAAACACAACACAAGAAGAAGTCTCATTCCAAGAGTGGCTGGTGTTGAGAGAGATAGGCTCTCAAATCTTCAGAGGTGTTTCTAGTGAGAGAGAGTATTCTAGATTGGGGTTCAAGGGCTTTGTAATTGAAATTTTCTTGGGAAAAATCCAGAGAAACACGTATTTCTTATCTCTTTCTTTTCTCTTCTTTCATTCATCAAGAACAAAAGGGTTCTTGAGGAGGTGTTGCTGTAATTGTAAGAACTCATTGATTTAGTGCAGAGAGCTCGAAGGAGCTCACGGGGACGTAGGCAAATTACTGAACCTCGATAATAATTGCTTGTGTTTTCTCTTTTATGGTTTGATTCTTATATGGTCCAAATCATTCTGGGTTTGGGTGTTTGAAGGTCACCACCTGGGATTCTTGAGGTGATTTTCAACAGGGTTAGCTGACACCCACCAAACTCGATATTTCTAAGAAGCACTTAATGCTGACTTAAATTTGGGCAAATAAACTTTGCTTTGCCAGCCCACAGTAAACCTGGCAAGTTACTTGAACTCCTAAATTTTTGTAACATAACATTTTCTCACAAAAACCATCCCATATCCCTTCTTTGAGAGAGGTGCCACTAAGCCATCAGGCTGGTGAAAATATTTTATTCTTAAACATCAATTAACAGTTTATGTTGTCATTTTTAGTTTTTAATTTGTATGCAGTGTAATTGATTCTGTACTTTCTTTGTTGCTCCTTTTAATCAATATATTATGCTTTAACTGACATAAATTCTACTGTTAGCCTTTGGAGAGATCTATCAAGAGGCTTTGATGAGAACATTAGCCCAACAACTTGTTGAAAAACTTTGGAAAGAGGTTCTACAATTGCCTGATTGGGAGATTTCAAATTTTATTAGACAGCCTTCTAGACTGTTGTTTGATGCTGCAGCATTAGGGAACACCGAGTTTTTGATTATTCTTATTCGTTCTTATCCTGATCTAATATGGAAAGTCAACGACGAGGGTCAAAGCTTGTTTCATGTTGCTGTTTTAAATCGTCAAGAGAGCATCTTTAATATAATATATGAACTAGGTGCAATCAAGGATTTAATATCATTCTACACCGATGAGTCGAAAAACAACATGCTGCATTTAGCTGCAAACTCACCACCTCCTGATCGGCTCCAAATAGTATCAGGAGCAGCCCTTCAAATGCAAAGAGAGCTACTGTGGTTCGAGGTGAATATTAATTTTCTCCTGGATATATTGCTCTCCCTTTTCATTTTGATATTTTTTTCAACCTCTTTTGAGAATAATGCAAGAAATGCTTTGTCAAGAAAGCACTTGTCAGTTCTATAAGGAGTATATAAACTGATTTGAATCACTGCTGTATCTTTCAACTAATTAATTTCATCAAACATATTATTTCTGAGACATTGCAGGCAGTGAAAAAGATTGTGCCACCTTCGTATATCAAGATGAAAAATTCAAAAGACAAGTTACCTTGGAATTTATTTACTGAGAACCATAGAACGTTACAAAAGGAGGGAGAGAAATGGATGAAGAGCACTGCAAATTCGTGTATGCTTGTGGCAACACTCATTGCCACTGTGGTGTTTGCTGCAGCCTTTACTGTACCTGGTGGAAGCAATAATGAAACAGGCACTCCTATCCTTGAAAGAGAGAAGTGGTTTACTATTTTTCTCATATCGGATGCTGTAGCAATGTTCTCTTCCTCGACTTCAATAATAATTTTCTTATCCATTCTCACTTCTACCTATACAGAAGCAGATTTTCTTGTCTTATTACCCTCGTGGTTGATGTTAGGACTCTCAGCACTCTTCATCTCTATAACCACAATGGTGCTGGCATTCAGTGCAACACTTATCTTGATCCACAATCATAAATTGGCTTGGATTCCCATAGTTGTTTTTTCTCTTGCTTGTGTTACGGCCACATCATTTGTTATGTTACATCGTCGGCTCTGGGTTGATACGATACGCTCAACCTATTGGTCTAAGTTCCTCTTTCAGACACGTAAGCATAGGCTTTACCGATAAGGGGTACAAATCTGCAACCATTATTTGTGAATCCCAGTGTGTTTCTCGCTGAGTACTTTCTTTTCCCTTTTGGTTTGGAAGCTTTGTGTAGCGGTTTTGGTGGGGATGTTTGTTTCTATTTTGGTGCAACAGTTTGCAGGTACATCTAAACCTTTTACATTTACAAAAATTATGTGGTATGTCAGAAATTTGTTTGACTAGAATCTCTGTCCATACTAGTTGTATTTTTATTTCATTATAATTTACTTATGCTCTTGGCTCACTCAAGATTGAAAATTCATAATCCATTTCCATTGGATGAGCCGCTGTCTAAAGAATTTTATCGAATATTTTTCTTTTTGATTTAACTTATGGTGAGTCTCAAATTGTTCAAACCTACGGGCTAGGCAGAATTGATGTGCTAAAGAATGAAATTGAATGATACGAGATCACATGAGTGCCTTACCAATTATGGTCAAAAGACTCGAAACTTTAAAAGAATATCTTCAAAAGGCTGTTGCGTTTTTTCCTTTTTGTTTCTTTGGCTCATTAGTGAGTCATATGTAGTGTTACTTTTTGTATAGTGCTTCTCTGACGGCAAATTTTGTTGTTTAGTAAAGAGAAAATAGAATACGGGTAACAGGAAGACAAAAAAAAGCTGTGTATACGGCCTTTTGAACTGTGTATTTAATCTTTCCCCAAAAAAAAAAAAAAAAAAGTGCAGTACTTTGCTTAGCCTACGAGAGGCAGTACTTTGCTTAGCCTACGAGAGAGGAACTTGTTGTCAATAGACTTTTAAGCTTTTCTGCTTCTCTTTGCCTTTTTGTTTTTTCTTTAACCGTGGTATTCAATGGAAAAAAATAAACGAAAAAAGGACTTTATAAAATTGATATTTAAGAACTACCAAACCTATTCAATTTTATTATTTTATTACTTTATATAATTAAAAAATAATATATTTAGCTTATTTTTGTCTTTGAACTTGAGAATAATAAGGAGTAACTTTATAGGTACATTGAGATTTTAGAAAATAAATGGGATAGGTTTCTCTTTGACAATCATCTTTACTTTTCTCCACACAGCTTTCAGCTTAGTTTTAGTCTCCATATTCCCAAAAGCCCTATACTACTTTAGGCATCGAAGAGTCTCTTGAAACACCATCTCTCCGGTACTCTAATGACTTTTTAGGTTTTCGCCTCGTCTTGTGTATGTAGGCTCCGTCTTGTATGAATTGTTTGGAGATCATTTTCCCTTGACGGGTTTGGCGTGGGTGAAAATTTTAAATACCCATAAGGTATAAAGATAGATGCGGGATGAGTGGTATCCAATCGATGGATACTCATATATTATTATTATTATTATATATATATTATAATATATTTATAATTAATTTTTGTCATTGAATATATATATATATATATATATATTCATTCTCGACTGTGTGCAAAGTAGCCAGTTCTTGGAAGGGATGCGAATGTGACTATAGACTTTTGTAAATGTGAAGGACTAGCTACTTTGCACACAGTCAAAAGTTTGATTTGTTCCTCTGATTATACATATGTAAAAGAGTTTCGCAGCTGAATATCAAGTACTTACCGATTCTACCCAAATCTTTTAGTATTTGGACTCATCTCTGGTTCTTTACGCTTCAATCTTATCGGAGTCGGGTGTGAAATCACAATGAAAGAAATCACGTTCTTATCACAACCCAAGAACCTATATGTCTCTTCTAAAGGTAGAAGGTGATGTTTCTCTCTATATATCAAATTTTTCAACAATCAAATTTTTAATGTCATTCTACATATATATAATATGGGAAATGGTAGTTATGGGTAGTTAAAATTAACGGAAAGTTGCTTGGTTTCAATCAAATGTTATACGGTTTCATCCATGTTTCTTAGTTTAAGACTAAACGGGTGGGTTGGGTTGCCCCATCTTAGGTGCCCAACCCGACTCAAAGACATGCATGCCAATTAAGGGTATGTTAGGTAAACCCAATCAACTTGTAAATTTTACCAATAGTGATTACAAGTTAATTTCCTATACATGTTATTAATTTTAAATGAATTAATTTTTTTAATTTGATTTTCAATTATTAGGTCTGAAAGAATTGTTTAATATTTTGTTGAACTTTAATTGTGTTTGGAACGTTATAAAGAGTAAATAAATAATATAGTCAAAATTACGAGAAAAAAAAAGATAAATAATAGGAAGTGGGTAGCAATTTGAATCTGCCCGGAAAGGTATAAAGCTTGACCTTTTCCTCATCCTTCATTTTAGACTGAATTAGATATACATATTTATATACAAGTAGATGGAGAAATGCAGGCCAATTAAGGGTCTTTTAGTAAACTCCCATCTATAAAAAATTGCAAGTTGATTACCGTTCCATTCTTATGAAGTTTCCCACCTACAAGATAAACTAAACTGGGTTTGGGTTCGGGTTTGGATTCGGGTTCGGGTTCGGGTTCATGGAGATTCCGCTTTACTAATTAATTTTAAATGAAGCTGACAGCTACGATCCTGCATCACATGCATAAAACTTGCTTAGTTATTGCACAACTTCTAGGAAAGTGCACTCACTCGTCTAAGTCATGCATATATATATTGAGATTCAAGAAATGTGAAATTATTTATTTTTACTATTAAATGTGTTAGTTTACCACAAAATGTCACCAATAAACATATATAAAATTATAAAATTATTATCACCTAACAACTTTATATTTTGCTTTTGTTTCAATTTCTTTTTGTATTTTAAAAGCAATTAATTTTTATGTTTTAAACATGTGTCTAATAAAACCTTTATGATGATAATTATAACAAAATTAATATCGACACACACAAAGATCTTGATCAAAGTTGATATTAGCTAACCGAAAAAATCTTGACAAAAAATCTTATCCTATTTAGTTGTCAAGATTTTTGTATGTATCGATACCAGTTTCATCATAATTATCATCATAAAAATTTATTAAACATATATCTAAAATGTAAAAAATTAATTAATAATTTTTAAAATGTAAGGGAAATATTGAAATAGAGATAGATAAATACATGGGTGTTTATTAATAATAATCGAGACATAGTGGTAGAACCTACCACACCCACCTTTGGTATTGTTTGTTGTGGAAGACATTAGGTAGTTGAAATTAAGGGTATGTTAGGTAAACCTATTCATCTTGTAAATTATACTAATTAAGGGTTTGTTAGGTAAACCCTTTGTACTTGTAAATTATATCAATAGTGATCACAAGTTAATTTCCTATACACGTTATTGAACCTCTAAATCATGTATATATATTGAGATTCAAGAAAAGTGAAATTATTACTCCAAATTAATACTCAAACACCTTTAATTTCCTTGCTTTGCGTTCTTTTCTTCTTCATTTTTTTTAATTTGCTGTATCCCAAGGAAGCTCAAAGCAGATCGCTGATGAGTAAGAAAACCAACTCCTCTGCTTCCGGCCGCACAGGGCAGTCTCCATTCTCAGCGAACCGGTCGTTCACTGGAGGAGATAATCAATCAAATAATTATTATTCCAACTCCTCTGCTTCCGATTACACATGGCAGTCTCCATTCTCAGCGAACTGGTTTGTTTCTCATGGAGGAAGTTCGTTCACTGGAGGAGATAATCAATCAAATAATTATTATTCCAACTCCTCTGCTTCCGATTACACATGGCAGTCTCCATTCTCAGCGAACTGGTTTGTTTCTCATGGAGGAGGTTCGTTCACTGGAGGAGATAATCAATCAAATAATTCTCGTTCCAAGCGCCCTCCAGCACTAGAGTATAGGCGGAGTCGAGGCGACTCAGGTATGAAGGACAAACCCCTCACCATTCGATCCAGTTATATCACAATCCAAGAAATTCTTAATATTATTTACATTAGAAGCAGTGTTTACTATTCTTTTTTGTCTTCCAATAAATCTATTATTTATTCAAATAAATTTCAGAACTAAAGTGATCTGTTGGATGTTGCCAAATTGGAGACCAAGCCTCTTTGGTAGGAGAAATGCCATTTCCTACCAAAGATTATTTTACTTGTCAAACATTATTTGGAATTGCTAAATTTGCTATATATAAGTAAAGCCTTGCTTGTTTGTGGGTTGCATCTACTCGCAGCACTGACGAAAAACAGTACCAGCTCCTCTGCTTCCAGATCCTCTGCTTCCGGCTCCTCTGCTTCGGGATCCTCTGCTTCAAGCCGCACCGTGCCGTCTCCTTTCTTATCAGGCCGATCTACTTCTATTGAAGACAGTCAAGGCAATTACTTCGCTAAATCTCAAAAGGAAAGGACAAATCCCTCACCATTCGATCCAGTTATATCACAACCCAAGAAAAATACAGGCCGATCTGCTTCTATTGAAGGCAGTCAAGGCGATTACTTAGCTAAATCTCAGAAGGCAAGGTCAAATCCCTCACCATTCGATCCAGCTATATCACAACCCAAGAAAAATACAAAGGGTTGAATTGCTTCTATTGAAGACAGTCAAGGCGATTACTTGGCTAAAACTCAAAAGGCAAGGACAAATCCCTCACCATTCGATCCAGCTATATCACAACACAAGAAAAATACGAAGGGTTGAATCTGTCCTTGGCTCGTGTAGCAACTACAGCGTGTTTTGTTTGTCAAAACAAATAAAGTTGACGAAAGAACATACTAAAGGGGAAGAATTAGCTTTTGCGTGTTCTTCTCTATTTTGCTGTAATAGAAATTTTTAAATTTATGAATTGACATTTTTTTTTTATTTTTTTTTTCACATAATAAACTCATCTTTAATCCCATCACATTATAATCTCCATACAATCTTATTTTAATTATGTTCATGAACCAAACAAATCATAAAAAAATATTAATGATTCATTTAAAATTACTAACTTATATAGGAAATTAACTTGAAATTTCTATTAGTATAATCTACAAGTTGCTTGGGTTTACTTAACAGACCCTCAATCGATTTACATGTCTCTATCTACTTTTGTTAAATATATAATAATAATAATAATAATAATAATAATAAGAAAAAATCAAACTTTTGACCATGTGGAAAGAAGCAAGTCTTTCTTTGAAGGGATGTGAATGTGACTGAGCTTTGGGAAATATTTTTTTTCTTTTTTCTTTCTTTGGATACAACTTTATTCTTTGCTTCCATAAGGTAGAAAGGATAAGAAGAGAGAAAGAAAAGGGAAAAATATAAAGAAGAAGAAACGAGAAAGAAGATGTAAATGACAAGAAGAAGGGAAGAGGAAGATCTTAGTACGTGAAGATGAAGACGTATGAAGATGAAGGGATGGGTATTTAGGGGTTTTCAAAATATTTGATGACGTGGACAGATATTTGATCGAAAATCTCACATTTAACTAACATGGTAACGAAAGTATATTTATATAATGTATGTTTATGCAATAATAATTTTTAATATAAGTATGTTTTTATAATTACCGTTTAAACTCTTGTATGAAAATGTATTTATCCCAAATTTTTTCTTTGTATTCAAAACACATCATTGAGGTCAAAGAGTAGTACCCTCTCATCCATCTCCTCTAAGAGTAATGCCTTGTCCTCTTGGATTAGTGCCATGTCCAAGGTCTGTTTGGTTCATAAACATAATTATTAGTCATAGTGGGATAGAATTAGGGTTTATATAAGATAGGATAAAAAAGGGTTAAATAGGTAATTTTTAATTTAATGATTGGTTCATGAGATTGTTGGATTGTGATTAAAGTGGGATAAGAAGTATCAAAACACCTTAACACTATTTATCATCCTTAACAAACATTAAAATTTTATTATTATTGTTTTATTTTTATTATTATTATAATTACTGTTATAATAATAATAGTTCATAATTATTATTTCATCATCATAAAATAATATTTATTATTATAATTACTACAGTAATATTTTATAATTATAATTATAAGAATGATACTTATTATTATAATTATAATTATTACAATATGATAACAATAATTATAATAATATAACTATTATTATTATCATTAATATAATTATAATTATTATAGTTATTATAATTATTATTACAATAAAAATAATTTATTATTATAATAATTTATAAAAGGGGGCAAAAAATGAAATTTTAGTCCAAAATAGATTGGATAGATTATTTTCCATGAAGGAAGACGAAACAAAAAAAAGTGAGATTATGATTAATTTTATTCGATTTTAATCTAAATCTTCACAATCAAATAAGAAATAACTATTTATATCGAACTAAAATAATCTAATCTCATCTCATGGTAATCCCCAAATCAAACGGGCCCTAAGACTAATGTCCATTTCTCTTCCAGAATAAGGCTCTCTTTTCGTAGCAAGCGGTCTGTTTATCGTGTAGGCATTTGAGTAAATTGGAAGAGAAGTTCAACCAAGTTATTCTTCCAATTACTTTGATGCAAACTGGTCTGTTTATAATGTAGGCAGTTCGATTCCCAAAGAAGTACTACTTCAACCAAGTTACCCTTCCAATTACTTTGGAGCAAACCAATTTGTTTATAATGTTGACACTCATTTTAATCATTTTGAAAACTTTAACGTAATTACCATTCATGTTTTCAAAAAATTATAATTAAGTTTTTTTAGGTGTCAGGTGTCAAGTAGAGGTATTTAATAAAAGTGATTATTAAAGGTAAAAATACAGAGGCAAAAATTAAAATTAGCCTTTAAAGTTTTTTTTAGATATTCAAATTAATATTATTTAAGTTACGTTAACATGGCTATATCTAAATTTTTTATTTTATTTTAATAGTTGAGTTTAATCTAAATTAACTCTAACTAAAATTCCATCCACATTTTTTTTTAAATGGTTTTTTAATTGTTTGATAAATAATTGAAATCAATTTAAAATAAAAATATAATAAATCTAAATTTTATATTTTATTTTAATGGTTGAGATTAATCTAAATTAACTCTAACCAAAATCCACCTCACACATTTTCCTCTATAAGTGTTTTTTTTTAATTATTTGATAAATAATTGAAATCAATTTAAAATAAAAATTAATTTTAATCCCCGCTTTGATCACTTTACTCGAAACGCTCGGCGTCATCACTCTCTCCATTTCACTGGCCGGTTATTCATCCTCTTTCTCACTGATCATAGGTTTCTCTATCTGTCGCGTACTCTCTCATCCTCTCCATCTCGATTCGCCGCCGTCGGCCACTCTTATTTGACGATTTGTTCCGTCTATTCTTGCCGTCGTCAAGCAAGGTATGTCATCATCTCAAAACCTCCATTAAATTCAGTTACTTTAACTTGTGGTCTCCATCTTTTTTCAAATTATTTTCAACATTGTTGATTAGAGTGATCTTTGGAGAGAAGCCTGTCAATGTCTTTGGTGTTTTGTGTGTTTTCCATTTTAGAGATTTTAACTTTCTCAGTGATTCATTTTATCGTAATAATACTAGTACTTTGATTTCGTATTTACATGTATAATCTTATCTCTCTGTGAAAATTGAAGATAGTTAATACTATGTTAATCTATGCATTGATAGAACCCAGAGGAGATTCCTTGGGCTGAGGACGGAGTGAATACATCATTGAGTCAACTGGGGTGTTCACTGACACGGACAAGGCTGCTGCCCATTTGAAGGTTTGTTGCTATCATTTTCTTGTTAATAGGAGTACTGTTGTTCTATTCTACTCCATACATCTTGATTTTATGTATTTACTTTTCTGACTATAGTGGAAGCGGAACCATAGAAAGCAAAATTGTTACAACATTTGCATGCTTTTTGAAGCTACTGCTACTTTAATTGATACTTTCTTAGATGATTTAGGTGCAAAACCCTTAAGTATGCTGCTTCTCTTACTAGCGATTTAGCTTTTAGTTAGCTGGCGAATTTCAGATATGGTGTACACCTTGGCTAGTTTTTTAGCTGAGAGAGTTTATTTTAGAATAAATTCTTCTGTGTGGTATCTTTTTATCATTATAAATTATTTTTTTAATGGTATGATCACGTACTCTACTGCTATGGTTTGGTTGTTTTTAGTCAATTTAATTTACTTTGCCCAGTCTTCTATGCCTGAGAAGGTTCAGGGGAAAGGACATCCTTAATCCAAAATTTAAGCCTTGCCCACAAACATTTGATTATTTTGCTTTGAATTTCATTGAAAGCCTTGTGTGCATTTTGGGCAGAACCGAACTGTTATAACTGGTATTTTGTGGTTGATTATCAAGGTGGTGCTAAGAAAGTTATCATCTTTGCTCCCAGCAAATATACCACCCCAAATTTTGTTGTTGGTGTGAATGAGAATGAATACTTGCCAGATCTCACATTGTTTCTAGTGCTAGCTCACTGCACTACCATTTGCCTCGCTCCCTTTGTAAAGGTTTTTTTGGCTATTTACTTTGTTCTAAATTCTTTTATGTAATTTTAGTGTGACAACGTTTGGTACAATTTTTACTCGACTATACTTGCATCTTATTGCAGGTCATTCATGACAGATTTTTGTATCATTGACGGCCTGATGACCACGGGTACCCACTGTTCACTCCATCACTGGTAAGCTTTCTCATTTGTTTTTTAACCAGCTTGTAATGTAGAATGCTCTTTTTATTTACCACGTTTCTTTCTGATTCTTAATCACGCCACCCAGAAAACTGTTGATGGGCCATCAAGCAAGGTTTGGAGATGTGGAAGAGCTGCTTCATTCAACATCGTTCCTAACACTCTATCCGCACGGGATCTGCTAAGGTAAAAACAATTAAATTGCATATTGTAGCCAATACTTCTTGTGTTCATTGGTTATTATTTATTAATCATGTTCTTTGAGGAAAATTATTGCATGACTTACTGCTGTTTGTGCAAGCTAGGTTTGGTTACATGGGTGAACCAGTTGATTGTGTTATGGAAGTAGATCAAATGCAAATTTAGTCCCTCATGCTTCTCATCTTTTTATAATTTAACAAGTGAATAATTTTTTTTTCTTTTTTTATCCATGAAATAGGCATCAGTATAGGATGCAAACTTTTGATTGTTGGTGTTCTAGATGCTTAGGGAGAGGATATTTGTTTATTAAAAATGTGGCACGTGTAGCCATTTAACTTTTTTTAACAAACATGTAGAAAAATTAATATTTTTGAGCAAACATGTATTAGTTTGATCGGTAGGATTTTCAGATTGTGGTGGATGTTTTATTTTAATTCTATTATGTATCTTCAAGAAAGATGTATAGAAGTACCAAAAATTGTGGATAATCTATAAATGTGGTTTACATACAGCAGGCTTTTATAATCACTTAGTAAGAGTCTGAAGAGGATTAAGGATTGAATGAGGCAGATGAATCATTTGTGGGATTCCGTGTAATACCTATATTTGTAAAGTAAAACTAAAAAAGTAATTTAAAAAATATGACATGGAATTAAAATAAAATATATGTGAAAAGTTTATTATTATTTGAATAAAACAATTCTTAAAAAAAATGGACGCATGGAGACATAGTTATAAAGAAAATGAAAAAAAAATTCGTGAACAGTATAAAGAAAAGGAAAAAGAAAAAGAAAGAAAGGAAAAAAATTTCGTGCAACATCTGTAAGTCCTGGTGTTGCAACATGGATTAATTTATGCTGCATGTTATGCTGCTGGCCAAATTGGAACAGTGGCAAAGCGGTAACTGCTGCTTAAAATGTTTTATAAATTGATTTTTTTTATTCATTTCCAAATCTTGTTTGGTTTTTTCCTTTTACAATTCAAACTACTCTATTTCTCAAAACACTTGAGGATCGAAAGAAAGGTTGAAAGAGCAAAATTTTGAAGAGGTTTATAGGAGAATTTTATAGAGAACTACGAGAGTTCTAAGAAAAACAGAAAGCAATAATATGAAGTTTATTTTTGAATTTTAGCATATATGAAATTTATCGGAATTCAAAGTGAGAATTTTCAAAGGGGGTGAATTACGAAGAATTGAAGAACATATTAGAAATTTAATATAAATATTATGTCAGGTGTTGACGATCAGCAACTGAAGGAAATTTCTGAGAGGAACGAGAAAGGTAAGGAGGTGATCCACGGGTAGCTCGTGCTACGTGGTGAGTTAGATTTACTTTTAAGTAATCTAGATAAATGAAATATCTAGTGATAATATTAAAATAAATTATTAGCTTAGGCTTTGGTGGTGGATGAAAAATTAATTGATAGGTATGATAGGAATTTTGGACATGTAGAAAATTATTATGTGAGAAATAATATTTTTGGAATAATAAGTTGATTTAATAATAAAAACGATAAGTGAAATTCTTAATGAGCTATGGTTGATGTTTTGATAAGAATTATGAGGAGATGAAATTTAGGGGATTTTGACAAGCTATGATGGATGATTTGATGTGATTTATGAGGAGAGGAATTTAGTGAAAATTTCTTTCAATAATAATTTGAGAATAATCAGTATAGCCAATTTAAATATTTGAATTCATGTTCGTTGTTATGTTATTGTTTATATGCATATTTCATATCATTGTCCATATGCATATGCATCAAATAAAAGAACCGAGAGGGGACCGGTCTAAATGAAACAAAAGAACCGAGAGGGGGTTGGTTTAAGATAAAAACATGTCGACATGTGGGAAGACGATCCCTAATAATAATTTATGCATTGCATCTGTTTTAAATATTGAATGCATTACTGAAATGGTGAAGTGTTGTTTGTTTTTGTGAATTTATTTATAGATGAATGAGTCTCACAGAGAGATAGTTATGGTAAGAAAGAAACATAGAAGTACGATATGATAAGAACCATCTAAATGGTAGACTTTATGCAGTGAACTTTATTACGAGGTAATTATGAGATAATTGATGAGTTATAGTTGATGTTTTGATAAGAATTATGAGGAGATGAAATTTAGAGGATTTTGACAAGCTATGATGGATGATTTGATGTGATTTATGAGGAAAGGAATTTAGTGGAAATTTCTTTCAATAATAATTTGAGAATAATCAGGATAACCAATTTAAATATTTGAATTTATGTTTATTGTTATGTTATTGTTTATATGCATATTTCATATCATTGTCAATATGCATATACATCAAATAAACGAACCGGGAAGGGGTTGGTCTAAATGAAACAAAAGAACCGGGAAGGGGTCAGTCTAAGATAAAAACATGTCGACATGTGGGAAGATGATCCTTAATAATAATTCATGCATTGCATCTGTTTTAAATATTGAATGCATTACTGAAATGGTGAAGTGTTGTTTGTTATTGTGAATTTATTTATAGATGAATGAGTCTCACAGAGAGATAGTTATGGTAAAAAAGAAACATAAAACTATGATATGATAAGAACCATCTAAATGGTAGACTTTATGCTGTGAACTTTATTACGAGGTAATTATGAGATAATTGATGGTCTTAAGGTAAACCAATATATAAGAAGAAAAGATTGATAGAGAATGAGACTTATGATATGTGTAGTGATAGTAGAATGCTATTATCAAGTTATGTCAGATATAATTGATTAAATATTAAAAGACTATTTATACAAATTGAATACTTCTAGTAAATTTAATTCACTGAGCTTGTGATCACCCCTCATTGTACAATGATTTCAGGTAACAAGCAGTGCAAATAGTTTGGTGAGTTGAGGTCCAGATGAAATCATTATCTGTAAGCTACGTGCGTGTCCACATCCTCAGACGAATGAGAAAATAAAATAAAAATTTATTTGTAAATATTCATGCATTTTACATTGTATATAATGTTTAAGTCAAGATCAGAGTGATGTATCTCCTCTGTTGTGGGTTGAGGAATGATGTAAAAATTTCTATTGATGTTATTTTTATTGTTGCATATATGTGTTGTGCTGGGATTTTCAAAATGTGACAACACAGTCTCGGGGGTGGTCAATCCGGGATGGGTCGTTACAATTTTGGTATCAAAATATTAGGTTTGGTAATTCTGTAGACTGCATAAAAAGTAAGAAAGTTGAAGATTAAAATAAATTATATTTTAACATTCTGAGGATGATACGTGGACGTGCTAGAGCTAAAGTTAGAGTTGTTGATTTGAGAGGGCATGGTAGGCCCTTAGTATTTTAACAATTTGAGGTTGAGTCTGAATCTGTGGTTCTTAGAAAGGAACGTGTTGACAATATAATTGATATTGGTAAAGGTGTGAGAGAATCTGAAGTGGAAAGAGATGAGCTAAGATAAGTTCTTACACATGCTCTTGAGAAAATAAATGTAACAGATGATAGAGTTGGTAGCCTATAGCATAGACTTGATGAACAGGTTAGGGCAGTGCCTGAGGTTGTTGTAAATCCAGTAATGGTAAATGTTCAAAGGGGAAAAGTGAGTTTATGCATGAGATGCAAGGAGATTATTAAGTTGAATGCTTTGTTGTTTAAAGGATTTATAAGCCTTTTTAAGTCTGAGTTATGGGTGAAACACGTAGAGAGATTTTTTATTTTGTATTTTACCAGTAACTGACAGGTAGATGGTTGCCTTTGCTTCATTTGAGTTAGAATGAGAAGTTTTGGAATGGTGAGAGGATATTCTTCCCAGGATAAGTGCAAATGTTGATAGACCTTTAACCTTGAATAGGTTTAAGGAGGTTTTCCTTGATAAATACTTTCCTTAGACATTTAGAACCCAACAAGATAGAGATTTTATTTGAGACAAATGTGTTGACTGTGGCTCAGCATGATAAGATATTTGTGGCTTTGTAAATGGTTGTACCAGAAATGGTAGACCTAGAGGAGAAGAAGTGTAAGAGGTTCAAAGATGAACTATATTTTAAGATTTGATCGAAACTATCTTACACAAGGCATATGAATTATGTCAAGCTGGTGGATATAACATTTCAGATTGAGAGAGATGTGATGGAGTTTAAGGGAAAGAGAAAGAGTGGTTAAAGAGGCTCAGAAATGAAGGTTATAGAGGTATTGGTAGTATAAGTATACAAGGTGAGAGACGACCCCAGATGAGGTGTTCCTTGTCATAGAGAACTTTAGTACAGAGTCAGAGGCAAGCAGAATCTGTTGCTTCTGTAGCTCAGAGTAATATCGGTGAGACCCCTAGATTTGAAAGATAGGTTATGGGTATTGGAAGTTATGGTAAATGTGGAAGTGCACTAATTAGAGGATGTGATAACGTTATAAAAATACTAGAACGTGTTATAGATGTAATTCACAAAGATATTTATCCCATAATTGTTCTAATTTGAGGTGCTTTTGGTTGGATTTTCTTTCAATGTTGTACAGCTTCATGAGATCTTTCTAGCCATATAAGATTAGGAGGGTGTTTGGTTGCACTTATAACAAAGGAATCTTGTATTATGGTTTAGGACCCCCCCGAAGCACCCTTCTGGTTGATTACAGTAGGTCACACAAGCTTTCAAATGGCATTTGATGGAATAAAGAGGCCTATTGAAATTATTAGAGATCGAGTTCAACACCCTTCATTTCTAGTTCAAAGGAAGTTTTTTGTAAATGAGTTTGATCTCTTAGATTTTGTGGACTTTTTTCATTGTAATTGACCTTAGCTTTGAGTTGCACCCTCGTGGTGCCTTTTAATACAACTTTGTATATATATATATATATATATATATATATATATATATATATATAATCATTAGGTCATTAAAGAGTTGTTGAGTGTTTTGTTGGAACTTTTTGAACTAATGCTTCGGGTACCTGAGTTAAGTTTGGAATTATTTGGATTTTTTACCTCTAAAATCTACTTACTCAAATTTTAGACAATAAACAAACAAGTATCAAGTACATAATAATTTAACGTAGTTCAACAACCTCTTTGCCCCTGCCACCAACTAACTCACAACTTTATTAATTCTTAACAACTACTTTAGGAAAAACAAAATTATTACCCTGACAGCCTTACAATCCAAAAATCTTCAATACACCCAAAGCTTTAGTTATAATATTGGAATTATGAGTATGTCTCAAATCTTCTCTGTGACCAATATTTTCCTAATACTATTAGGATAAGAACAACATCATAGTAGACTATTACTACTTGGACAAGGAATAATCTCATAAGAAACTAGTATTATTCATATCAGAACAACCAACTATAAAATAGGAAATTGTTTTTCCCAAACCAATTAGAATTATTTCTTGTGAGAATTTGAGCCAAAATCATAAAAAATCTCCATTTTGGCTCAAATTCTCCACACCTCATCAACAAATCTAACTTTCTTGTTAGTTGGTGTGATTCTTTCTTTTGGTATTTCCATGTCTCTTCCACTTAATTTTCCAAGCAAACCTTCCCATCAATCACATGCAAGCCCTTCTTGTTCATAGTAGCCTTTAATACCACATTTGATCCATTAATAACTTGCATCTCTTCATTGCTCGCAGGCCATGTGTATCCCATTTTATCACGCTCCCCCAAAGCGATGATATTTGTAGTGAGAGAAAACAAACTTTACCTTATCAAGCGTCTTCACACTTCCATCATGGAGCTTCAACCTTAAGCTTTCTTCACCATCAATTACTTTATGTTTCCCATATGTGGTAGCAATTGTGACATGGATAGGTTCCTTCATACAATCAAAGTACTTTTTATTGAATATGTGAATGGAGGATGCCGAACCAAATAGCACCATATTACTCTCACCAACTTTTTTTTTTCAATATGCTTAATAGTTAGCACATCTTCATCACTTCTCTCGATGAGATTAGCACGTTCACTACTCTTTCCATCATCACTCTTCTTCCCACTCATCCTTCTCAACTCTTTTAAATCATCTTTCATGGCTTTACAATAATATTTTATGTGTCCTATCTCTCCGCAATAGAAACACTCATTCTCACTGTCATCTCTAGGCCTAGATTTGGATCTCCACCTTAAGCCACTGTTTGCTCTCCCTTGGCTCCTCCCTCAATTAGAGCTGTCCACAGCAAGCGCTTAACTACCACTAGACAAACTCCTGTTTCCCATCAACCTCTCATTCTCACGAATCATCTAAGTTCAATGTCGACTTGCCCACTACTAATGTTTGCACCAATGGCTTGTAAGATTTTGGCAAAAATGATAACAAGAATAATGCCTTCTCCTTATTCTTTAATGTTTCTTCTGCATTCAAAAATTGAGACATTAGCTTGTTGAATTTATTCAAATGATCATGAAGAGTTGTACCTTTTTCCATCTTTAGAGAGTAGAGGTCCATCTTGAGACACAATCTATTGGTCAAAGACTTTGACGCATATATGCTCTCGAGTTTATCTTACAAACCTTTGGGTGTAGTTTCCTTCAACACAGTATGCTTGATCTCAGGAGTAAGAGCCAACCTGATTGTGCTTACAACCTTCCTCTTAATCGATTGTCACTTTCATTCAGTCACCTCTTTTGGCTTTTCTTCCTCTAAAGGCTAATTAAGATCTTGTTGCAATAAAAGATCTTGAATTGTACTCTGCCACAGAGTAAAATTGATGTAAAGTGGAAGAATTAGTTTGGGATGCCGGTCGCTTAATTGCTTCTCATGTCTAGATGGATTGACTGATAAAGTGCTTTTGTTTTTGTTTTTTTTTTCTGCCTAATTATTAAGTGTTTTGATGTTCGAAAAAGGTGTGAACCAGAAAAAATTTTGTCCCGTCCAAGTTTATGAAAGATACAGAGTACAAGAGTTCATCTCATTTTTAGACAAAAATAAATTATTTCTTTTCCTTTTTTTTCGCATATTATCATATGACGAATGAACCTTTGTACAGCTAAACAATAACTTCTCATCAATCTGTTCCTTTTGAAGTTATACGTTATCCTTACATAGTTTCGTTATGTTTATCGTCTCTATTTTGCAGTAATTGGAAACTTTTGAATTTATGAATTGGCATCTCTTTTTATGTTTTTTTTTAGACCTTTGAAAGCAAGTTGCAATCGACATGCACTATAAATAAAGCAAGTTGGGCATTATTTAGGGGCAATTTTGTCAATTGAAAGAAATCATCTCTGATATTAACGTATTCTGATCTGACAGTTACCATCCTTTTTGTTACTATGGTCCTATTGAAGCTCATTCATATCAAGTATACCGGATATTCACTCCACCTTCTCATAAAAGGATGCCAAATTCTAATCACACAACTTTATTTGATTCAAATGTATATAAACACATGAAACAATACTCACTTAACATGGAATATTACTGCATGTAAAGCTCAAAAGTTATAGACGCAACATAATTCTCAACTTTCCCAAACCTTGGGCATTGTCGGGTTGCTCTTCTAGTTTGCTAATTAACACTACAAGAAGAAAAAAATCTCAATACTGGCTCTTTATGGCTCGTTTCCCCAATACCGCAATGAAAGCGCCGCAAATGGACATGTCGACGGGAACAACCAGCGCTTTACACAAGCACTGCTAAGTTTACTTAGGCACATTTCAGCGCTACAGAAATTCAATTCTACTGTCAAGAAGGAGTAAAAAGCTGAAAATCCTTCAGCCGCATGACTATAGGTGAAGAACTTAGCGAGTTGTAAGTTGCCAGAACAAGGTTTCACAAGGACATTCTGGATTTGATCAAAGGGTGGTCACTGTTATTATAAAACAGGCGTGTACGGCACAAGTAGCGGTTGCCAACTATATGACATCATATCTTGTAGCTGAATAATATTAGCAACCTCGGAATCCCTAGCATGAAAATAAGCTTCAGCTGAGGATCCGGATGTTGGACTTGCAGTTCGCCAGCTAATGAGAATGCATCCCACAATGATACAAGAACCAAAAGTTGGACGTGTATCATCATCAACATCCCCAAAGCAGTTTGCATCCCAATATGCAATAATATCCAAACAATCAGGGAAAGGAAGAAAAAGATCCCGTTCCAGAGTCCCGGAAATGTACTGTAAGATCCGAACAATTGCAGTCCAATAAACAGACGTAGGGTCAGAAATAAATTGACTTACAATGTACACAGTATAAGTGATGTCAGGACGACTAACTGTTAAACACTGTAGAGGGTTGGATCAGACAAGGGAACACCATCTGCTGAATGGAGTTTAATATCATGGTCCATGGGATTGTTAAACACTGCGCCCCTCTGTCAATTGGACTTGTTTGATTATATTTGCAGCATAGTTTGACTGAGACAAATAATAACCGTGTGTAAAATCTATTCCAAGGAAATGTCGCAAAGGAGCCATATTCTTCATTTTGAACTTGGAATGTAGTAATCTCTCCAGATCAAAAATCTCAATATCATCATCTCCTGCAATGATCATTTCGTCAACAAAAAGAAGTAAAAATACCTTACCAAACTCTCTGGTTTTGTAAAACATTGCAATATCATTCAAGACTCTTTCGAAACCAGCTCCAACAATAGTGCTGCTAAATTCTCCATACCAAGCATGTGAAGCTTGTTTTAAACCATAGAGAGCCTGACATAGTCGACATACTTGCTGTTTCTTACTTTTAAGACCTGAAGGAGGAACCATATAGGCTTCATTATCAAGCTTACCATATAGGAAGGCATCCTTCACATCTATTTGTACATTTTCCAGCACTTGTAACGAGCAGCAGTCATCAGCGTGTGAACATATTTCATTTTATCTACGAGATCATATGTTTCCTCATAATCAACATTGTATTGGTTTGTATGATCCCTTGCTACTAGATGAGCTATATAGCTTTTTATAGACCCATCATGTTTATAAACCCATTGACAACCAATTGCTTTCTTCCCTTTGGGCAAAGGAACTAAGTCCCTGGCGCGAGTCTCCTCAAATTCTCTTAGTTCTTCATCTATAGCCTGTTGTCATTTTGGATCAAGAATTGCCACCTTATAGCATAGAGGTGCTTCTGAAGAGTAAACAGTTGGTAAGAAGGAAGCATACTCTAAGGAAGCAGCAGCAGATGATTCCACGGAACATGGATCAATCAACATATCAACTCTTGGAGGTGTACAGGCCAATGGAGATGTAATATAATACAATTTTTTCGAGCTTGCAATTTCGTCCTCATTGTGAGAAGTGGCTGCAGGCCCATCTTCAGCTGGATTAATAGTATTGAAGGATTCACTGGTAGGGAACAGTACTTTCCATCCATTTGGAGATGATTCTTCTTGGAATTTTCTTTCACTTGCATTTTCAGGATTAATCAATGTAATACTTCTTGTAGTTCTAAAATCCAAGGAAAACGTTTCTTCAAACGATTTTGATAAAGGAAGCGGGCTTGGAATTCCCTCTTTGTTGTCACAGTGAAACTGTTCTCCATCTTTGACAATTTCTTTCGCTTGCATTTGCTGAGAACCAAATTGAATATTGCCTAACATCTTCAATTTACCTCTATCGCTAACCATTCTACAGAGCAGAGACTTGTTTGTGGACAAAATTGATGCAATAGAGTGTGAAAAAAGTGAAATTCTCTCGCTGCCAACTGAATTATATGACTGAGACAGATATGCAGGGAAGGTTAATGATTGGATGGAAGCCCGAGAATGTGTAATGCATTTTTTACTGAGCAAACTACTTGGTAGCGATATGTCTGAAGGAAGATCAATTATTGTATGGAGCTTTCTTTACAGAGCAAACTACTTGGTGGCGATATCTTTGAAGGGAAGAATGATTGTATGGAGGAAGAAAATTATTGAATTTGTCCATTTGCCAAACTACTGGGTGGAGATTTGTTTGCTGGGAAGGGTGAATGTATGGAAAACGAAAATTGTGGAGATGATCTTGCTTCAAAGTTCGAACTAATTAGCTTAGACTTGGTGACTGAGAAAATATGTCCTACTGAGGAAGCCAAATAATGGATATTATTATTTTTCATATATAATTTAACAAATACTGGGTTCCTCTACAAAGAGTTCTTTGAACAGAAGAACATTATGAAAAGGTCAGATCCTCCCAAAGTCATTGACATGTTATAATTTCCTCCCTCAGCCATTTAACCAATTCTCTCCATATCTGAAAGAAAAAGAATTGAATACCATAAGAGTATTTTTGAACAAAAAATTAATGGAATTCATTAGCAATTCCATGTGCATAGTAATTTCGTTTGAAATACATTTACTATAAATTTGAGTTAGCTGGATGTGAACCCTATTAAAATTGATGAAATTTGCAAATCAATTTTGTTGAATAATTATGCCTTGAATTAGTGGTGGACTAAAAGTTGTCTAAAGTTGAGTTCACTTCTTGCATAATTTGTGGCTTTAATTTGTGGGTCAAAAAATTAATGGAATTCATTTGCAATTCCATGTGCATAGTAATTTCGTTTGAAATAAATTCACTATAAAATTGAGTTAGCTGGTTGCGAACCCTATTAAAATTGATGAAATTTGAAACGAATTTTGTTGAATAATTATGCCTTGAATTAGTGATGGACCAAAAGTTGTCTAAAGTTGAGTCCACTTCTTGCATAATTTGTGGCTTTAATTTGTGGGTCAAAAGCATCTTTGGTATAATTGGAGAGCAAAATGATGAGCAACAAAATGATGAGCATTCATTGATGTTTGTCATTTGGAACTTTTGTGAGCCTATAAAAGGCGTTCTAATGTGAAGCATTTCATCATCAAGTAACATCAAGAATCATCAAGTGAAAGAGAAGTTAAGAGAGAAATTGTGAAATTGTGTGTATTGGCTAAAGCTAATTTTGTAAACACTTTTTGTATATTCTCTCACTATAGTGAAATTTGTCTGTCGGCCTCTGCCCGTAGACGTAGGCTTTAAGCCGAACCACGTAAATTTACTGTCTCCCTTTTTATTTTTCTTTATTGTTTTGTCGTTATTACTCGATCAATTTACGATCCTGTCATGATCCATTCTAACAAACTAGTATCAAAGCTTGCAGGTGATAAATTTCTATCTGTTTTTCTGCGAGTTTATTGTTTACGTGAATAGTAAAATTTATGAATAGTAAAATTTTGTTTAGGATCATTTTGTTCGATCGAGATGTCAACAATGAAGTTTGATATTGAGAAGTTTGATGGAAACAACAGTTTCAATCTATGGCAAGTTCGTATGTTAGCCATTTTAACCCAGAATGGCTTGAAGAAAACACTACTAGGGAAAGACAAGAAGCCTACCAGCATGAGTGATGAAGATTGGGATGACCTGGATGACAAGGCTCTATCCGCAATCCAATTGAGTCTTTCAAATGATGTCTTACAACAAGTTCTGTCAGAGAAGACTTTTGCAGACTTATGGGCCAAGTTAGAGGAGTTGTACTTGACTAAATCCTTGGCCAACAAGTTGGTTTTGAAGCAACGCCTTTATGGTCTCCACATGACGGAAGGTTCCTCTCTCAAGTCTCATATCAGTGAGTTTATCTCAATTATTAATGATTTGAAAAATCTTGAAGTTATTATTGAGTCTGAAGATCAAGCTCTCTTATTATTATGTTCGTTACCACTCTCATACAAAAATTTTAGAGACACTATAATTTATGGTAGGGAAGAATTAAATTTTGATGATGTAATATCTTCCCTTATGAGTAAGGAGAAATTAGATAATGAACTTTTGTTTAGTAAGTCTGATGATCAGGGCTCTAGTCTTGTTGCAAGAGGCAGATCCAATGACAGAGGCTTTGATGGTGGCAAGAATAGAAGAAGATCAAAGTCAAGAGGAAAGCACAAAAATTTGACTTGCAATTATTGCAAGAAAAAGGGACACATCATAGTGGAATGCTACAAGCTGCAGAATGAATAGCAAAATGACAAGGGCAAGCAGAAGGAAGACATAACTTATGCTGATGTAGCAGAAGAAAAAGGTGTTGATGTTCTATTTGCAACCGACAAGTCCAAATCCAACGACGAGTGGATTCTTGATTCTGGATGCTCTTATCATATGTGCCCCAACAGAGATTGGTTCTCCACATATGATTCTGTTGAAGGTGGAGTTGTTCTAATGGGCAATAATGCCACTTGCAAAACTGTTGGTGTAGGCACAGTAAAAATAACATTGACTAACGTCAGACATGTACCTGATTTGAATAAAAATCTTATTTCTTTGGGCATTCTAGATGCCAATGGCTGCAAATCTGTGATTGAGTCTGGGAACATAAAGATTTCCTGTGGTGCTCTTGTTCTCATGAAAGGAAAGAAGTCTGGCAGTTTATACACCTTATTGGGTTCAACAGTTACAGGATCTGCAGCAGTTTCCTCATCCATGTCAGATTCAGACTCTACCAAGTTGTGGCATATGTGCCTAGGGCATATGAGTGAGCAGGGATTAGCTGTACTCAGTAAAAGAGGTCTTCTGCCTAAAAGAAAGATTGGGAAGCTGGATTTTTGTGAGCATTGTGTCTTTGGAAAGCATAAAAGAGTCAACTTCAACACTGCAATTCACAGAACCAAAGGTACTCTTGATTACATTTATTCTGATCTATGGGGGCCTTCTCGTGAAATTTACAAAGGAGGAGCTAGATACTTGCTAACGATTATTGATGATTTTTCTAGAAAGACTTTGGTCTATTTTCTCAGGCACAAGAATGAGGTATTTGGCATTTTCAAGCAATGGAAGACCTTATTGGAGAAGCAGACTGGGAAGCAAGTTAAGAGACTCAGAACGGATAATGGTCTTGAGTTTTGTGTCAGAGTTTAATCAATTCTGCAAAGATGAAGGCATTGTCAGACATCGGACGGTGAGAAAGATACCACAGCAGAATGGTGTCGCAGAGAGGATGAATCGATCACTGTTAGAAAGAGCTTGATGTATGCTTTCTAACGTAGATCTTGGCAAGGAATTTTTGGCAGAAGCAGTCAATTTGGCATGTCATTTGGTGAACCGCTCTCCTCACAGATCACTTGAACTTAAGACACCTGAAGAGGTATGGTCAGGTAGCCCTCCTGATTACTCTAACTTAAGAATATTTGGTTGCCCTGCATATACTCATGTAAATGAAGGAAAATTGAAGCCTAGGGCGAAGAAATGCATTTTTCTTGGTTATACTTCTTGTGTTAAGGGTTTTCGCTTATGGTGTCCTGATACTCATAAGTTTATGATTAGCAGAGATGTTAATTTTGATGAATCTGCTATGCTTCACCTTAAAAAAGAATTGTTTGTTCAGTGTGATACAGAAAAGGAGAATGCATAAGAGAAGGTGGAGCTTGAGGTTGATACTTCATTATCTGCAAATCCTAATCCTATTCAGTCAGGAAGTTCGTCTCCAGGTGGAGAGACACACCATGAAGCTGAGCATCACACTCTAGCTGGTGGAAAACAAAGGAGATAGATAAAACCACCCCAACGGTATGGTTTTGAAGATATGTTGGCTTATGCATTAAATGTTGCAGAAACCATTGATGTCACCGATCCAACCTCATACACTGAGGCCATCAATTCATCTGATTCAGACAAATAGCTCGTTGCGATGCATGAAGAGATGGAATCTCTAAAGAAAAATGACACCTGGAAATTGGTCGAACCACCTAATGGTAAGAAAATTATCAGGTGTAAATGGATATTTAAGAAGAAGGAAGGAGTCACAGGTGTTGAAGACACCAAGTATAAGGCACGATTAGTAGCGAAAGGCTACAGTCAGGTGGAGGGAATTGATTTTAATGATGTTTTCTCTCCAGTTGTTAGACATACTTCTATTCGTGTCTTACTTGCTTTAGTTGCAATGCATAATTTGGAGTTGGAGCAACTTGATATGAAAACAGTTTTTTCTTCATGGTGATCTTGATGAACAGATCTATATACAACAACCAGAAGGTTTTGAAGTTGAAGGCAAGGAAGATCATGTTTGCCTTCTAAAGAAATCCTTGTATGGACTTAAGCAGTCTCCACGCCTGTGGCATCGAAGGTTTGACTCTTTTATGCTGAGTATTGGATTTTCTAGATGCAAGTATGATAGTTGTGTCTACTATCAAAGACTTGATGATGGTACTTTCATATATTTGTTGTTATATGTTGATGACATGTTGATTGCAGCAAAGAACATATATGAAATTAATAGATTGAAATCTAAGCTAAATGATGAATTTGAGATGAAAGACCTAGGTGCAGCAAAGAAAATTTTGGGAATGGAGATCAACAGAGACAGAGGTGCAGGTAGATTATTTCTGTCACAACAGAAATATATTGAGAAAGTCCTGAAACGTTTTGGTATACATGATGCTAAACCTGTGAGTACTCCTTTAGCTCCTCACTTTAGATTATCAGCATCCATGTCACCACAGTCAGAAGAAGAGATAATGAATATGTCTAGAGTTCCTTATTCTAGTGCAGTGGGAAGTATTATGTATGTAATGGTTTGCACTCGATTAGATATCTCACATATTGTCAGTGTAGTTAGCAGATATTTGTCCTGTCCAGGAAAAACTCATTGACAAGCTGTCAAGTGGATTTTGAAATATTTGAAGGGTACTTCTACTGCTTGTTTGGAATTCGGTAAAACTTCTGACAATCTAGCTAGATATGTTGATTCAGATTTTGCAGGTGATTTGGATAGGAGAAGATCAATTACATGTTATGTATTTACTATTGGGACTTGTGCAGTCAGTTGGAAAGCTACCTTGCAGCCGACATTTGCATTGTCTACTACAGAGGCAGAATTTATGGCTGTTACAGAAGCTATCAAAGAAGCCATTTGGTTAAGAGGTATACTTAATGAACTCAGTTTGGAAACAAATAAAACTGTAGTTTATTGTGACAGTTAGAGTGCTATACATTTGACGAAGGATCAGAAGCATCATGAGAGAACTAAACACATTGATGTGAAATATCACTTTATTTGGGATATTGTGACTTAAAGTGATGTTATTATAAGAAAGATTGACACTCTGAATAATCCAGCTGATATACTGACAAAATCTCTTCCCATTACCAAGTTCACACACTGCATGGACTTGGTTGGTGTTGCACAGCATTTGCATTAGACCCTTCGGGGTTGTTTGGCAGAGGTTGAAACTTTTATTTTCACTATTGTCAAATTCAAGTCAAGGTGGATATTTGTTGAATAATTATGCCTTGAATTAGTGGTGGACTAAAAGTTGTCTAAAGTTGAGTCCACTTCTTGCATAATTTGTGGGTCAAAAACATCTTCTCTCTTTTGGCCATGGTGGAAGACAAAGTTCACTTTGGTATAATTGGAGAACAAAATGATGAGCATTCATTGATGTTTGTCCTTTGAAACTTTTGTGAGCCTATAAAAGGCATTCCAATGTGAAGCATTCCATCATCAAGTAACATCAAGAATTATCAAGTGAAAGAGAAGTTAACAGAGAAATTGTGAGATTGTGTGTATTGGCCAAAGCCAATTTTGTAAACACTCTTTGTATATTCTCTCACTATAGTGAAATTTGTCTGCTAGCCTCTGCCCGTGGACATAGGCTTTAAGCCGAACCACGTAAATTTGTTGTCTCCCCTTTTATCTTACTTTATTGTTTTGTCGTTATTACTCGATCAATTTACGATCCTGTCATGATCCATTCTAACAAATTTCACAAAATGAAGAGCATAAAATCATGTTGACCAAAATATCTTTTCCCCCTTAAATTCTCTCAATTCTTGTATGTTTTTTCTCTCAATCAAATGAAAAATAAGAATATATCATCTCATACATACAATATTCTTTTTGTTCAATACTTATATATAATGTTCCATTGAATGCTAATCTTTCGGGGAAAAAAACATTTGCAGTTGTAAGCTTGGAATTAAAATCGAGGTGGAATCATATTTTTTTTTTTCAATCAAATTCTCAATTCTAATTCCATACAACCAAATGTAGTATAAATTTAAATTATTCATTTATTATAAACATCATAAATTAATTGAATTCTATACTTTAACATAAGAAAACCAAACATCATAAGTCATTTGCATATGAATTTGTTAATTGAAACAATTATATGATTGATTTAATTATAATATAAGTTCATACTATTATCCATTCAGTACTACCACACCCCATCCAAAAATAAGTAATATATAAATCCAACAAAAACACAGAATCGAATTGGATCTCATGTCCTCAACTTCACCACCGAACCACGATTGAATTATTTTTTCAATTCATTTGAAAACGAAATAAATTTTATTTTCATTTGGTACTAAACATAATGCAAGAGAGAAAGTAGTAGATCATTCAAGAAGCATTGTGTTATTACCTCAAAATTTGTAAGAGCAGTAGCCACTACTCCGGTAGGGACTTCTATTTCTGGAGACTTGGAGAAACCCTAGACACTGAGAAAAATGCAAAAGTTAGAACGCATATGAGTTTCGATTCTTGAATCCCACTAAATACCATTCAGGTGAGATTAATATCTGCGTTTTCCGCTAATTTAAACTGGAGGTTAGTTTCCAATGCAGTATGTGAAACTTCGTATTCACATATGGGAAATTAAGTTTAATAAAGCAGAATTTTTTGGAACCCTCGCCTGAAAAGAGTGAACTGCAATATCCAACCTAAATAGCGAAGTGGATCCATTCTAAATCTGATCATCATAATAAATAAGTCTGTCTTTGTTGACCAAGAAATTGACGGAGTCTTTTGGCCACAATGGGACAGATAAGAGGAAAATTATTTGAAGCACCCTCTCTTCCTAATAAATAGTTGTAGTGTTGTAGTACTATTGTGGGTTTTTATATAAGTGAAGAGATATAACGAATTTATATTGTAATCAAATCAATAAACGAGTTTGTTGTCAATAAAAGCTTTGTTCAATGGTAAGAATTTATCCGCCTCGTTAGAAATGTTTGAGTTTGAATCTCTCAATAGGCACTTGTTGGTACTAAATTTAGGTTTTTATCGCATAAAGTGCGGAGTGATCCTTAGTTTCGGTCTCGACGTAAATGCGGTGACGATTACTCCAAATTCACTTTGTGTGTTGAGATCATAACCTACTTGTTTACCTTTTTTTTTAAAAAAAAAAAATCAATAAAAAATAAATGCACTAGATGGTTAGTAATGGACGGGCACCGTGGTGAAAGAGGGTTGAAAGAATTTGCACCAAAAGAAAATAATTTACCAAAAAATAAATGATTTACTATAAAGTGTATAAAAAGATAAATAACTTTTTTTTTCTTTCCAAAATACCATAGGCTCCACCTTTAACCATTGTTGTATGTTTTCTATCTTTTTTCATTTGCTGGCAAGTTCTATATACATGACTTCATCTGTTTCTTCTTGAATATAAATAAAAAGAAAAAAATAATTTTTGATTCTCAAACAATTTATAATGAGTTTATTTTGTGAAAACACATGAAGTTTTACTTAGCTATAACGACCCATCTGTTTCTTAATATAAATAAAGAAAAAAAGTGATTTTTGATTCTCAAACAATTTATAATAGGTTTATTTTGTAAAAACACATGAAGTTTTACTTAGCTATAACAACCTAACTTTCAACTTGGTATATCAGATCTCATGGTTTTAAAATGCATTGTGTAAATGGAGGTGACAAATCATTTATAAACAGTTCAATCATAATCCTCTTTAACCGATGTAAGATACCAAAATTTGATCTCATTTTGGTACATCACAATTTCCTCTCTTTTGGGCAGAACGTATTTTAAAGCTGTGAGGTTTAATGTGTCAAAACGGATAATATTGTGCCAAGTGAGAGATCAGATCGTTATACCCTTTATTCTTTAGCTAATGCAGTGAAAATTATCGTTAAACAACAATTTAAAGGCTAAGCACAAGACAATGACCACCTAAAAATGGGAAGATGACAACCAAATGTAGAGAATCTTGAGTTAGAAAATATAAGTGAAACCTCAAATGGAGAAATATATTTTAGATCTACATGATTTTGACATTTCTTTTATGTTGACAAATGTAGATTTTATTAAATTAAAGCTTACAATGCTGGAGAAGAACAGCCGTGCAAGAGGACACTTTCTTTGTGTTTGGATGGAGAAAAATGAAGGGACAAAAAAGAAGGAAGTACGTGTAATTTTTTCTTTCAAGGAAGACACTTATCCTTTCCTTTCTTTTCTCCGGTTGTGCTCCAATCCAAACACACTCTTAATCTTAATTAACGTCAGGAAAAAGATGAAAAAAGAAGAAAAAAATTGTAGCTTCATAAAAGGTTTATATCCCATGGCTTCATAAAAAAAGGCTTAATTACAAACATCACATTATGGTTTGCCCTTTATTTTTAATAAATTTTGAGATTTATTTCGATACAATTAACATCTAGTGGTTTCTACAATTAGGTCCAAGTGTAACACCATTTATCAATATGATTGGCAAGACAAAAAAACAGTAGGAAAATGTGGTTGTGCTTCATGAGAGAAAAGAAGATTTGAAGACGATGCTTCGTAAAGCTTTTGGTTGATTTCCGTGGGAAGGAGAGGAAATTAATGTTTATATTTATTGTTTGGATTATTATTCAATTTCTCAATTAAAAATTTGAGATTAGATATGTAATTTAATCTTTTTGATAAACGGTGTTAGACTCCAACTTAGCAGCAAAATTCACAAGGTGTTATTTAGAACTAAACCTAAAAAATCTCTCCATAAAGATATTAACTCAAAATTAATCATAAATGCAAACGGAAAAAGTCATAAATGGGGCTTATGATAACAGAGGAAAGGACATTATTTATGGCATAGAAGTTGAAAAAAAGAGAGGAGATTTTTAAAGTTGGTGTTATTGCTGCAACTCAAAATGTTACCGACAAAGCAACTCAAAATGCAAGCATGTAAAAATCAACCAAAATATCAAATCTTTTTTGCCATCAATTTGCCAAACCGCCAAGGAGGCAATTGCTCATCCATATTTCTACCAATTGAGATCTGCGGAGAATACCAGAAAGCGAACCCAATAACTGTAGCAAATCAGAAGAGTCGTACTTCTACTGCATTATGTTTGGTGTAGTATTTGCACTTCTACTACATTATGTTTGGTGTAGTATTTGCAACGATTTCTGATTGAAACCCTAATTTACATTAGGATCATATTCATATTTTTGGTATTATGGAATTTTTTACTCACCGTTTAGAGGTGTGTTGTATTTCTAACTCCAAGTTTAAAAAAAAAACACTAGAAATATGCTCTTTGGTCAAAATTGATGAAATCGACACCATCATCAACCTGATCCATTTCTTTTCAAGATAAATTGTGACGTCTCAAGATGGGGTCAAGTCTTAGTATTCCATATCGGCTAAAGATGATGTGATTGGACTGTTTATAAGTGATTGTCATCTGCACTTGCGTAACGTTTTTTAAAAGCCATCTAGTTCGGTATGCCAAAACGAATAATATTGTGCTAAGTAGGAGGTTGAATCGTTATAGTGATATCAAAACCGACTCTCGAAAACTCGACCGATAATTTTAACCGATGGGTTGCCAGATGTGATACATACCGAAAAGAAAATTGATGTGATACATACCAGAAATAAATGAGATGTGAAACAAAAAGGTGGGAAAATAAGGGTAAAATAATCAATTCATATAATACTCTTTGATCTGATATCGCAAAAGTCTTCGAATGGTGGCCCATATATTAGTATTGTAGCCAAATTGATTTGGATCAAAATGACCCATAATATCCCAAAAAACTAATTAAAGTAAGGATTTTTTTTTGACATTTTAAACAAAAACCGAATGTGGAAAGTCAAACCAAACACTGATTAAAATGAAGCACACTCTTGCCACATGCCTGTGCGTGGGGGCGCGTAAGCCAGTTTTCGGTGGCCCTGACCGACCAAATTTATAAATTTTCTAATCTTCCCATTTTTGACTCGGTGGGGTAGGTGGTTTTCAATAATTATAGCCGAAAAATGTAGAGATCTAAAGTCAAACCCTCTCACTCCACATTGGTGGTCGGTTAGGTAGAGGACGGTCAGAATATAGATCTTATGACATCGATTCTAACGGTATCTAGAGTGCACTTTTTCAACCACCCATTGGTTTGATATTCCAAAAAATCTCAAAAGATTATATTTATTAACATTATATTTGTTTTAGAGAAATTTGAATTCTTGGTGCATTTTGATCCAAAATAATTTGGGCACAATATTATATCTTTATCAATGGATTGTTGGTTGCATTCAACATCTTTATCGTTGCTTGGATTTTAACTAACATATCTTTAATTTTCTTGTGTTGATGCCAAAAATCTTTCAGACGAGCTCACAGACTCTTGCGCACATGAAAAACATGTAAATTAAAAAGTCTATCGGGTATGGTGTCTTGGGAGTACTCTTCGATGCCTAAGTCAATATTCTGTAAGAAGAATCAAAGAATGAACAAGCTAGAGAGTTGTGTGATACCTTTGACGTGGTGAGAGCTCCCTTTATATAATCCTTTGAAGTAGAGTTCGTTTAGGAAAATAACTCAAAAGCGCGTGTTCTTGTAGAATTTGGATTTCTATTGAATAGAGTTTAGGAGTGAAATTATTGTTTACCCTTTGCTATAGGTAACCATCTTATTGGTTGTACTTTTTAGTCTGTGGGCATAACCTGGGGTGCCACATGTTGCTATTTGATTAGTTAGAGAAAATGCCCCATATCATATGCTCTCTATTTCCTTAAGCAAATTTTATCCGTATAAGGAAGTAGTCTTGAATTTGTTTGTCTTCATGATTTGTTGGTTAGGAATGTGCCGAGAAACAAAGTGCTCAGGCTTCTATCCTCGGTCTTCTTAGGGACAAATGATTGAGGAAGTAAAATGCAAGGGGGATTTCCCTCAGGCTTTTGAAAGAAAAATGGTCGAGGAGGTGAAATGCTTGAGGCATTTTCCTCAAGATTTTGCATGCAAAATGGTCAAGGTAAAATGATCGGGGGATTGTCCTCAGGTGTATGGTTGAGAAAACTATTGAGGACCTGGAATTTTCTCCATACAAGCCTCGATGTATGGTTGAGAAACCTACGGAGAACCTAAAATCTTCGGCATGCAGGCCTTAATGTATGATTGAAAAACCAACCGAGGCTATGATCTACTCGACATATAATCCTCGATGCTCGGATAAGAAACCTACCGAGGATGATGAGCCGATGTTCTGTTTTAGTTCCAGTGCTTCATAACCTATTACGATTTTTTGTTTTATCCTTCGAATGTGCTTGAGTTCTTCTCATCGAGTCTTTTAAATAAAAGGTACCAAGGGGAAAAAGTACTTGGTCTTGAAAAAGTACCGAGGAGAAAATTTGCTCAGTCCTAAAATGGTACCAGGAAAAGAATCTGTTTTGGCCTTTTGAAAAAAAATGTACCAAGAAAAAAAGTATTCGGTCCTGAAAAGGTATCGAGGAAGTAATATATTTGGCTTTGAAGAGGTGTCGGAGAGGCAATACGCCCGAACTTTTTGAAGAAAAGACACCAAGAAAGAATGCACTCGAGCCTCTTAAAGAAGTGGTGTCGAGGAAGAATATGCTCGGGCTATTTGAGGAAAAAAATAACAAGGAAAGATAACATGAAGTACCTTCTAAGAAAAATGTGCCTAAGAAGTGATGCACTCAGCCCTGAAAGGGTGCCGAAGAAGGAGAACGCTCAAACATTTTGAGGAAAAGGTACCAAGGAATGGATGTGTTCGCCCTTGAAGAGGTGTTGACGATGAGATATTCCCGATCCTTAAAATGTGTCAACAATTGAGGGCACTCAATCCGAAAGATGTACCAAGGAAGAGAGCATACTGAAGAGGTAGAGTGCTTCGGACACTCTCCTCGAATTTTTTGAAGAACACATACCGAAGAGGTGAAATGCTGGGACACTTTTCTCGGGTCTTTTGGAGAAAATGTACCGAGGATAAATTCTTCGTAGCATATTGTAATACCCGTATTCGTAAAGGGCAAAGAAGTAATTTAATAAATATGACATGGAATTAAAATAACATATATGTGAAAGGTTTATTATTATTTGAATAAAACAATTCTAAAAAAAATTGGACACGTGGAGGCATAGTTACAAAGAAAATGAAAAAAAAATTATTTTGTGAACATTAAAAGAATAAGGAAACGAAAAAAAAAATTTGTAAAAAAAAAAAAACAATCACGCAACACTTGGAAGTCTAGGTGTTGCGACTGTAGTAAATCTTGGCTGCATGTTAAGCAGCTCACCAAAATGAATAGTAATAAATCGGCATCCGCCGCTTAAATTGCTTTATAAATTGAGTTTTACCTGTTTGGTTTCTTCTTTTGACAATTCAAATTATTCTATTTCTCTAAACATTTGGGGAACCAAAGAAAGGTTGAAAAGACAAAATTTTGAAGGGGTTTATTGCAGAATTTCAAAGAGAATCACGGGAAGCTATCAGAAAAACAGAAGGTAATAACGTAATGTTTATTTTTGGATTTTTAGCGTTCATGTAATTTCTCCGAATTCAAAGTGAAAATTTTCAAAGGGTGTGGTTTATGAAGAATTGAAGAAATAATTAGAAATTGAATACAAATATTATGTCAGGTGTTGACGATCAGCAACCGGGAAAAATTTCTTAGATGAATGGGAAAGACAAGGAGGTGATCCACGAGTAGCTTTAAGTGCTACGTGGTAAGTTGGATTTACTTTAAGTAATCTAAATAAAAAATAAAAAATCTAATGATAATATTAAAATAAATTATTAGCTTATGTTTTGGTGATAGATAAAGATTTGGTTGATAGATATGATATGAATTTTGGACATGTAGAAAATTATTAGGGGAGAAATAATATTTTGGAATAATAAGTTGATTTAATAATAAAAGCAATAAGTGAAATTCTTGATGAGCTATGGTTGATGTTTTGATACGAATTATGAGGAGATGAAAATTGGTGGATCTTGACAAGCTTTGATGGATGATTTGATGTGATTTGGGATGAAATTTAGTGGATCTTGACAAGCTTTGATGGATGATTTGATTTGATTTATGATGAGATGAATTTAGTAAATTTTTTTTATATAATTTGAGAAAAATCAGGATAGTCAATTTAAATATTTGAATTCAAGTTTGTTCTTTTATGTTATTGTTCAGATGTATATGTCATATCATTGTTCATATGCATATGCATTAAATAAAAGAAAAGAACCGGGAAGGGGTCGATCTAATTGAAAAACCGTGACAGTCGGGATAAGCTGTAAATAAAAGAACTGAGAGGGGGCCGGTCTAAAATAATAAAAACATGTCGACATGTGGGATGACGTTCCCATAATAATAATTCATGCGTTGCATCTGTTTTAATTATTGCTTGCATTATTGAAATGTTGATGTATGGTGTGTTATTGTGAATTTATTTATAGACGGATGAGTTTCACAGAAAGACAATTATGATGATAAGAACCATTTAAATGGTAGACTTTATGATGTGAACCTCATTGCGAGGTAATTATGAGATAATTGATGGTCTTGAGGTGAACCAATAAATAAGAAGAAGAGATTGATAGAGAATGAGACTTATGACATGTATAGTGATAGTAGAATGCTAGTATCAAGTTGTGAGAGATATAAATGATTAAATATGAAATATCGTTTATACAACTGAATACTTTTAGTAAATTTAATTCACTGAGCTTGTGAAGCTCACCCCTCATTGTACAGTGATTTCAGGTAGTAGACAGGTCAAATAGTTTGGTGAGTTGAGGTTCAGAAGAAATCATTTTCTGTTAGTCACATACATGTCAACATCCTCAGACTAATGAGAAAAGAAAATAAAAATTTATTTGTAAATATTCATGCATTTTATGTTGTATTTAATGTTTAAAGATTAGATTGATGTAACTCCCCTGATGAGGGTTGAGGATTCATGTAAAATTTTCTATTAGTGTTATTTATTTTTATTGTTGCATATATGTGTCGTGCTGGGATTTTCAAATTGCGATGACACCGTCTCGAGGGTGGCCAACCCGGGATAGGTCGTTACACATATTGTCCTCGAAGTTGGTTGAAGAACTTACCAAGGATGTGATCTTGGCACACTGTCCTCGGTGTTTGGTTGAAAAACCTACCGTGAATGATGATCGATGTCTTACTTTTGGTTCCTGACTCTATGACTCACGATTATTTGGACCTCGCCCTTTGGGAGTTCCCCAATGGTTATTGGGTTGACCCATTAGTTTCTCGACGTTGTGTGTTAGTGGATTTTTGCTCGAGTGTGAGCATAACTCAGGGCCTTATTGTAATGACCCATCCCGAGTTGGCCACCCCCGAGACGATGTCGTCATATTTTGAAATCCCAGCATGACACATATATGTAATAATATAAAAACATCAACTGAAATTTCTACATACATAAATCTTCAACCCTCAACAGCGGAGTTACATTATTAAGATCACAACTGAAACATTATATGCGTGAATATTTACAAATATTTTTTTTCTTTCCATTAGTCTGAAAATGTGGACCACATGGCTTACAAATAATGACTCAGTCTGAATCTCAACTCATCAATCTATTTGTCCTGCCTGCTACATGAAATTATTTAACAACGAGGAGTGAGCTTCACAAGCTTAGTGAATTAAATTTACTAGAAGTACTCGATTATATACTTCCAGTCACATCTTATAATTCAATCGTTGCAAATTTATCAATATAAATCATATATTATCTCATATAAATCAATAATAACCTCATATTATAATTTCAATCATTTATCAATCTCATCTTAAATTAATCATCAAACATATCAATTTTTCTTCTCATGTATTTAATCATCTTGAAATTTTCAATTTAACATCATTATTTACCTCGTTATGAGGTTCACAAAATATAATCAATCAATCAAATAAATTTTTATTATATCATATTGTCATATTTCTTTTTCATCATATTTGTCCCTATGTAAGACTCATTTGTCTATCAATAAATTCACAATCAAGAATGGTATTTTGATTTGAAACCGGGTTTGAAATAACTAAATCGATTGGTCAAAGTTATGAACTGGGCACTCAAAACTGGTTAGTGATGGTGATGTGGTATTGACATGGCACTAATGTGGTGCTGACGAGGTGAGTCTTGTGGTGTGGTCCATTTTTCCCGTTGACTACCAGATTTACGTGAATCGGATGGTAAAAATTTGGTTTCCTGACAAACTTTGGGGACAATTTGGAGGGCTTTCTAAAGTCTGTTTGCTTTAAAATTTTGCAAGCTTGTATATCTTGGCACAATGAGTCTAGTGGTGTGGCCGGTTTTTACTGTTGACTATTGGATTATAATGGATCCGTTGGTAAAGATCTGATTAGTTATATTTGCAGTGGCACGTTGGCGCTTTTATTAGATCTGATGAGATTTGGCCTTTTTTCTAGTGGCAGATCGGTGGCTCATTTGTAAAGAAATCTTTAAACGAGATTTTTATTATTTCTCATGGACGACATTATTTTGTTGATGAAAAAATTTAAAAGACGAGTTCACAAACCCCTGCGAACATAAAAAACATATAAACTAAAAAATCTTTCGGGGATGGTGGCCCAAGAAAACTCTCCAATGCCTAAATTAGTATTCTGAAAGAAGAATTGGAGAATAAAAATGATAGAGTTGTGTGATACATGTGAAGTGGTGAGAACCCTTTTATATAGTACTTGAAGTTGTGTTCGTTTAGGAAAGTAACTTAAAAGGTGAGTGTTTTTAAGAATTAGGATTTTTGTTGACTAAGGTTTAAGATTGAAGTTACTATTTACTCTTTGCCACATGTAACCATTTTATTGGTTGTACTTTTTGACCTGCGGGCTTACTTGGGGTTGCACGTGTTGCCATCTTATTAGTCGGAGAAAATTACCCAGCTTGTATTTCTCTATTTATTTATATTAAAAGTATGAAATTAAGGCCAATTAGGTAAGGGTCTTGTTATTAAAATCGAAGCAGCTAGGTAGTTCCATGTATGCATGTGAAGTTTCGTACAATATTCGAAATTAAATTTTATTGATCTTCCTAGAAATTATGCCTTACTAATTTTGAATGAAGCTGGTAGTAGTTGTGGTCCTGATCACATAAAGCTTTGCATTTAAATTAACGTGCAACTACAAGGAAAGTGCATCCACTCGTCTAAATGGCTTCAAGGAAAGTGCATCCACTCGTCTAAATGATACTCAAAATTTTCCATTTTGCGTTCATAATTCCCTCAGTTATCTGTATCCCAAGGAAGCTCAAAGCACATTACTGAAAGATGGATTTCTTCTTCCGTGTAATCACCCTAAAAGCACATTACTGAAAGAGGGATTTCTTCTTCCATGTAATCACCGTTTGAAGAACACCATTATGCGCTAAGCAGTTCGGTTACTGAAGGAAGAATTTCTTCTTCCGTACTATCACCGTTGGAAGCACACCATTCTGGGCTGCTAAGCAGTTCGGTTACCGAAGGAAGAATTTATTCTTCCATGCAATCACTGTTTGAAGCACACCATTCTGGGCTGCTAAGCAGTTCGGTTACTGAAGGAAGCATTTCTTCTTCCATGCAATCACCGTTTGAAGCACACTATTCTAGGTTGCTAAGCAGTTCGGTTACTGAAGGAAGAATTTCTTCTTCCATGCAATCACCGTTTGAAGCACATCATTCTGGGCTGCTAAGCAGTTTGGTTACTGAAGGAAGAATTTCTTCTTCTATGCAATCACCGTTTGAAGCACACCATTCTGGGTTGCTAAGCAGTTCGGTTTCTGAAGGAAGAATTTCTTCTTCCATGCAATCACCATTTGAAGCACACCATTCTGGGCTGCTAAGCAGTTCGGTTACTGATCTGCTGCTAAGCAATTCGGTTACTGAAGAAAGAATTTCTTCTTTTATGCAATCACCGTTTGAAGCACACCATTCTGGGCTGCTCAGCAGTTCGGTTACTGAAGAAAGAATGCCTTCTTTTATGCAATCACCGTTTGAATCGTTCTGGGTTACTAAGAAGTTCGGTTACTGAAGGAAGAATTTTTCTTCAATGCAATCACCGTTTGAAGCACATCCTTCTAATTGGGCATTGCTCGCATCCCCCTTCTGGAAGACAACATGGACTCTACCCCTCGCTATATTCTATGATATACATTGGAGTTCTGATCTCTCCATCCCCATTATTGTTAATAATCACAATATATACTTGTACCTGTCCTGTCCTCGCCTCGTGTAACAGCTACTGCGCATTTTGTTTGCTGAATGAAATAAAGATGAACTCAACAACAGAATAAAGTGGAAAATTAGCTTGATGGATGCTGCTATATGCTTGCCACTTGCCTAAATCTGTTTCTTGTGAAGTTATCGTCTTTCCTTTATTCCGTACATGCCTATTTTGCTGTAATAGACGACTTTTGGATTTATGAATTTCATTATTGTTTTATGTATTTTCATTAAGAAATCTTAGCCGATAAATTAAAAGAAAACAAAATCATCAAAAGGAGATTGAGACAAAAACACAAACACCTCTCTTGCACGATGAACATAAACAGGTTCCGCAACACTGCAAGAAGTTTGCATGCATCCTTGTACCAATGAGAGCAAAACCAAACACGGTGAGAACTACCTCACCAATCATCTGCCAACCTTCCCCAAAACAGAGCCATATTGAACCAAACAAATACACACACGACCTCCAAACACCACGAGAACCTGCACCCACACCTATCTCTGCTCATCCCTCATCACCTAAACCAGATGAATACGGGTTCATCTCCTTTTCATGGATCCAATCCACCATATCTTCCAATCGGCCCACCCCCTTTCTTCCATTTAATCTTCCAGAAAATTTGCCTCCCTAAGAGTTTGTTTGAACTCGACCCTGCCAATTTCATTCAACGCATTTTGGATTTCATTAAAAATCCAGTTATAACTCTAAGGTTTAGCCACTTCTTTCAACCATGATAAAACTATTTTTGAGTCACTTTCCAATATGATACTCACATCCTTACTCCATGGCACATCTCTATATAAACACAATGCTTCCTTTATTGCCAACAACTCTGCAAGAGTAGATTCAACCTCCCCTACGTTTTTTTACAACAATAACACAACCAGAATCATCTCTCAAAACTCCACCCACATCAGCTGGTCCTACCTTACCCAACAAGGAACCATCAACGTTAAACTTCACCATCTCTTTCTGACTTCCAGTGGTGGCACCCACTGTATATTATGCCTCTTAGCCTTCACCTTCTTTGTTTTACCGAAAACTCAACAATATTCAATAACAATTCATTCATCGAAGTACCGTAATCCTCCCATCTAGCTTTTATCCACCAACCCAACCTCACCTTGATCAGATCCATCAACTCCTCTATTGACAAATTTTTGTTCTGAAACACCATTTCATTTCTCTTTAACCAGATAGATTAGACTACTTCGTAAGATACCTGTTGATGCCAAAAATCTGCTACTGCTGACGTGGCCTGGACACTGACGTGGCCTTGGTGCTGACATGACATGGGCCCTACACAGTTAACAGGGATGAACTAAAGGCCCTCAGAAGGAGGGGAGTGGGAGACCTCTGAGGGCGCTCTGAAGCTTAAGTCAGAACGAAAGCTTAAAAATGGGCGAGGCCGAGGGTTAAATCTAAAGGAGCTTGGGTGTATGTAGATTCAGTCTAAATGAAATATGAATTCCATACATTGGCTTATTTATAGCCATCTGAACAGTCATTGCCCACGTCCCGTCAGTGTTAAGGCATTGATTGCAAGATCAGGGTACGGTGCGTTGCAAGGTGGCTGTGGGGCGGCGTGCTGTAGGGTGGCTGCAGGGCGGCGTGTTGTAGGTGGCTGTAGGGCAGCGTGTCGTAGGGCGGCTACAGGGCGATGTGTCGTAAGGCGGCTACAGAACGGCATGTTGAAGAAGGGGCCCAAGCGTAGGTCTATTGGGTCGTTCTTTATTGGGCCAGAGTGTCATGGGTGAGAGTGTTATGGGTCGGAGTGTCATGGGCTACATCAGGCCCCATCACAGGCCCCCCACTTCCTTGAGTACATTTATGTGCTTAAGGAAATATTGTGGGGCACGGTCTTTCAACGAAAGGGACAGTGTGTCGCGCTTAGACAGAACCGAGCCTGGCATGCGTGGGGCAATTCATATGGGCCCGAGTGTGAATGGAGCTGAGCACGTATGTAGCAGTTCGAGTTCTCGGGCTTGGAGTGTTGCGTGTCCGACCCTGGGGACATTTGCAGCAAGCGTGAGTCAACCTTGCATTGAATGGCGGACCTCGAGAACGGGTTTGTTGTTCTTGGGAAGCGAGAAGACGCCTAGAGAAGCGTGTGAGTGGTCTTGGGATCTTAAAGGTCTCCTCTTTTTCTGTGCTTGCATTAAGTACCCTCGTTGATCGTGTTTTCCTTTCTTATAAAAGGGGTTTCTGTGATCTCTTCTTTAAACTAGAGTTAGTTTAAGAGTTTAGAACTAAAACTCCAGTGTTTGGATGGTAGTGGTCCTGGAGAAGGAAAGGAGTCAACAACTCCTTGAGGGATTTATGGAAGCCAAGAGGGAGGTCGAGGTTATGTCTTTGGATATAAACTCCTCAGGCCTTAATCTACTGGAGTCTGAGGAAGAAGAGGAGAAACCTGCTTTAGAGGGGAAACAACTGGACGGTCAAGCGGAATGTCTATACATGGGTTAGTCTGCCGTGTGTGAAGAACATCCAGGCTCAGGATGAGAGCAGCCCGGCACAGGGGAGTGCCCCAAGACAAGTCTCAAGACAAGGAGGCTGAGGCAGCCCCTTCCTTGATTGACTTGTATTAGAGTAGTTGGTTTTTTCTTTGTACTTCGAGGCCGTTAGGGTCCTCTTTTGCTTGTACTTCGAGGTCGTTAGTTGTAGTCTTTTGATAAATTAATAAAATATTCTTCTTTCAATCTTTGCTTTGCATGAGCTCCCTGTTTTTATACTTTGCTTTCCATAAAACAAGAGCTTAATCTTGGCGAAATCTTGGTCGAGCGTTTGAGGAGAAATTTTGAACGCTCGGTCCTGGAGAAATCTTGGCCTGGCGTATGAAGAACAGTTCAAACGCTTGGTATTGGAGAAATCATGGCCGAGCGTATAAAGAACAGTTCAAATGCTCAGTATTGGAGAAATCTTGGCCAAGCGTATGAAGAGTAGTTCAAGCGCTTGTTATTGGAGAAATCTTGGCCGAGCATATGAAGAGCAGTTTAAGCGCTCGGTCTTAGAGAAATCATGGCCGAGCATATAAAGAACAGTTCAAATGCTCGGTATTGGAGAAATCATGGCCGAGTGTATGAAGAATAGTTCAAACGCTCGGTATTGGAGAAATCTTGGCCGAGTGTATGAAGAACAGTTCAAACGCAATGTCTTGGCGAGATCAGGCCGAGCGTATGACAAGCAGCTCATACGCTCGGACTTGGTGAATTTTGACCGAGCGTATGACAAGCAGCTCATACGCTCGAACTTGGCAAAATCAAGCCGAGTGTATGACAAGTAGCTCATACACTCGGACTTGGCGAATTTTGGCCGAGCGTATGACAAGTAGTTCATATGCTCGGACTTGGCGAAATCAGGCCGAGCGCATGACAAGCAGCTCATACGCTCGGATTTAGCGAAATCAGGCCGAGTGTATGACAGGTAACTCATACACTCGGACTTGGCGAATTTTAGCCGAGCGTATGACAAGTAGTTCGTACTCTCGAACTTGGAGAAATCAGGCCAAGCGTATGACTAGCAGCTCATACGCTCGGCTTGGCGAAATCAGGCCGAGCGTATGACAAGTAGCTCATATGCTCGGACTTGGTGAATTTTGACCGAGCACATGATAAACGACTCATACGCTCGGACTTGGCGAAATTAGGCTGAGCATATGATAAGCAGCTCATACGCTCGGACTTGGCGAATTTTGGCTGAGTGTATGACAAACAGCTCATACGCTTGGACTTGGTGAAATCAGGCCGAGTGTATGACAAGCAGCTCATACGTTCGGACTTGGCGAAATTTTGGATTCTTCTCTACTTTACATTTCGTATCATTGATAGAATTTACGGAGGTTCTTCGCATTCCAAGTGCAAGGGACCGGCTTGCCATCTAATTCTTCAACCTCAAACGTACCCATTCGACAAACTCTTCGGATTCTGTATGGGTCTTCCCAGTTTGAAACGAACTTTCTCGTCTGTCGAGGGCGAGAAACTTCACTCTTCCGCACTCAGGAGTTATAATACCGGGCCATCCTCTGTTGTTACGCAGCCAAACGGATTTGGGCTTTGTCTCTCGCTTCATTAACCAAGTCCATGCTCATCCTTAAGGCTTCCTCATTGTCACTTGGTTCAAAAATTGTACTCGCATCGATGGAATTTCGATTTCGACTGGGATGACGGCTTCCGAACCGTATGTCATGAAGAACGGGGTTTCTTCTGTTGGCATACGCACGGTCGTCGGATAGGCCCAGAGAACATTGGGGAGCTGGTCAGCCCACTGACTATCTTCTTTGTCTAGTCTTTTCTTGATACCTTGGAGAAGGGTCTTGTTGGTAACTTTAACTTGGCCACTGGCCTGCGAGTATCCGACGGATGAGAATCGATGCTCGATTTTGAGGTCTTCACAGAATGTTTTGAAATGGGAGCTATTGAATTGCTTTCCATTATCGGTGACCAATACCCGAGGAATCCCGAAACGACACACGATCGACTTCCAAATGAAGTTCCTAGTTTAGTGATCCATGATGTTGGCCAATGGTTTTGCCTCGACCCACTTGGTGAAATAATCAATGGCCACAATGAGGTGCTTCTTTTGCCGAGCTACAACGGTGAACGAGCCTAGGATGTCCATTCCTCACATAGCAAAGGGAAGCGGACTAGTGATCAAGGTGAAAGGATTGGCTGGCCGGTGCGGCACTGGAGAGTACTATTAACAGTTTCTGCACTTCTTGACCAAGTCAGCTGCATCTTCTTTCATCTTGGGCCAATAATACCTGTAGCTCAAGGTTTCAACCCAAGAGGGGGGGTGAATTGGGTTTTTAAAAACTTTTTGCGGAATTAATACAAGTTTATAAAAACTGATAAGTAACAAATAATAAATACAAGTAATGAGCTATAAATAAAGAGTTTAAGGAAAGAGGATGCAAACACAGTTATAGTGGTTCGGCAATATCGGATTCGTTCCGACCCTACGTCCACTCTCTTCAAGGAACTCCTTGAAGTAATCCACTAAGAAAACTTAGTCGCACAACTTAGCCGGGTGTTGCACAAACCGTACACAAGCAAATTACATGAATTGCTTAAACCGAACAATCCCCTTCCTTTCGAAAGTTTTCCCCTTCCTCTCGGAAGTAATCTCTTTACAAAGATGGTGTAAAGTAAAAGGTAGAGAGACAGCAAATGAAAGCTTATTACAACAGAAATGTCTCTCTTTCAAAGTAAAGCTTGAAGAAATGGCTCAACAAGATTATTTCAAAGCTTTTTGTGTTTCAAGAGTATAAAAACTTGATTGTGTGAGATCAACTCTTTTTGAATATGTGCAGCTTGTTATTGAATGCTTAACTGAATGGGTTTATATAGCAATCAATTAATATGGTCGTTTAGGACTTTAATTTGAAAAAGATTTACTTTAAAACGTTCAGATTTGGAGTCCAACGGTCATATTTTTGAACTACCAATCGACTGGGTCGAGATACCAGTCAACTGGGTTCACTTGAAAAATATACGTTTTCAGACCTTCTGGGTATCCAGTCGACTGGTATATATCATCCAGTCGACTGGGGACTTTCTGTCCATTTTACCAGTCGACTGGGTTGATTCATCTAGTCGACTGGGTTGATTCATCCAGTCGATTGGGAACTTACTGGTCAAAGTACCAGTCGACTGGGTTATTTCATCCAGTCGACTGGGTACCTTCTGACTTATATACCAGTCGACTGGTATATGTACCCAATCGACTAGGTTGTCTTCCAACCCAGTTTTTCTTCTGTTTTTCATTTAAAAATAATGGTTTTAGAAAAATCTTTTGTGTTCGAGCCATTGAACAAGCTAAAACAATGTATGAGTGAGACTTACATTGGTTCTAAACCTTAAGACCTATACTAGATCTTCAGTCATCACTTGATACTTGATTTGGTTCGAGTTCTTGCACTTTGTTCCTTGGTTGAATGTGTTTGATCCTTAATACAACTTAGTTTAAACATGTTAGTTAAATAACAGTTGTGTTTTACCATCATTAAAATACGGGCGAGGGTCAACAATCTCCCCTTTTTTGATGATGACAAAACTGATAATGTAAAAACAGTTTTAAAAGCTAAGTGATAGGATTTTTTAAAAAATTTGGACAGAGTCTCCTCTGTTTTTCGAGTAAAACCACCCTGTAAACAAGCAAACACAGTTTATATTTCTTTCACCCATATCCAGAATCAAACTCAACCAATCAATAAACATTTTTACAAAGTTATGGAGCAATGCTCCCCCTAAATCTATGCATTGGTTGCGTTTACTTAGATTTTCTCGTTTTTCTCATTTTTCACCCCCGTTTTGACAACAACAACCAAATGGGGCATAACATAAAAAATAAGCTACTTAGACAATACAATCAAATAGAGTATAAGAAAACAAAGTTGTATGTGAAGATTTGGCTTCATTTGAATTTTGAAAGCCTTCCCGGGAAGAACCGGAAGTTTTCAAGCGTATAAGCATTTTATAGCAGTTTTAGTGACCAAACAGAGTTTTAAAACAGTGCTAACATATCACAAATAGCGTAAATGAATGCAAGAAATATGGCTAATAGTAATATATCATCATAGAGAAAAAGTCAATACAATCAGGGCTTCACAGAGCCATAACAAAAAAAATAGTACATGAGATGTTCGTGCTATGTGATAAGAACTGGAAAAACGCTAAGTACAAACAAAAGATAGAGACTCAAGGTGCGGGAGAGTCCAAGCTGTCACGAAGAAGTTCCCTAATCTCAGCTAGGAAACCCTCGGTGTGCTCTCGATGTAACTCGAAGTCGTCCCGTAGGTGGTCTATGGAGGAGCTCAGTATCTGGTAATCAGACTGCATGGACTGAAAACCGGACTCCATCATCATCTGGAGACTCGTGATAGCTCGTAGGATGTCGTCGTAACCAGTCTGACCAGTACTCGAGTCACCAATAAGAGGTGCTCGGGTATCTGTCTCCATCTCAGCAGTCGTATCAGCATCCTCATCACTGTCACTCGCATCCTCTCGGATCCTTAGGCGCTTTCCGACCTTCTGATAGAGGAATCCTTCACGAACAGTACATCCCATCTTCTTCAGAGATGAGATGTTGATGATGTCCGTCAATCCGATATCCTGAGCCTCGGAGGTAGGCAAAGGTACCCGAAAGTGCTGGAAGATGAGCGTAATGAGCATCCCATAAGGAAGACACCCAGAGTCGTTTGCTTTGCTATTTATCATGTTGGCGAGCAGCAGATGATATATATTGAAGTGGTGCCCAGATTTTAGGCACCAAATCAATACCGTATCTATTTTAGATAAATACCCTCGACTCCCGAGTCTCGGGTGGATGGTCCAACTGACAATCAACTGAAACATCTTTGAGTCGAGGGGCAAGTCACTACATGTATGAAATTTAGTGGGTCTGTACACATAGTTAGGGTCACCCCTGATTATCCGACAGGCCTCCTAAACTTCAAAGTTGTCTGGATATCTATCCAGACTCCATTGAACCCCCCTTATAGGGATTCTCATAATACTCATCAAGAGGTCAGTGTTAACCTCAAACTCCATACCACTAACTCTGGTTCTGAATCTCAGAGCTAGAGGACTGGGTTTCACCAAGTTCGCATAGAACTGGTGAATCAGTCGCGGGTATTATTTTTCATGAATTCTGACCAGTGGGGTCAGATTTATTGCCTCAAAGGCTGGTAGAATATCGAAATTACCATGGCGAATAGAGTCGAAATCAATGACTCTACCAGTCATGATTTTCTTGTGACAGATTATAGAATTATACCTCGTATGAGCTGCTGGGCTGTAAAACAGAGTCTGCTCCAACTCTGTTCTAGGCTCCTTGCTGGATGAGCCCGCTGCTCCCTTCCCTTTCGATTACGAAGCCGAAGGTTTTGAAGACCTTGGTTTTTTAGGCGCATTAGGTCCACTTGTTGTGAGTTTTATACGGATTTTGTCACTCATTTTGGAGAAATCTAGAGTTTTTTTTTTTGGAAAAAGTGACTTTGGTAAAAATGAGAGATTTTAACCGTAGAAAGTTAAAAATCTCTTTAGGAATGAGTAGATCGGTGTGTTTAGAAAGGATTTGGATGGTTTTTGGATCAAAAAGATGAATTTTTCTAGAGAGAGAAAGCTTGGGCTCTTTGAAAATGGCGTAAAAATGACGAAAATGAACAGTCCTTTTTATGGAATCGTGATACCAGTCGACTGGGGTAAATATACCAGTCGACTGGGTTCCAATGAAAAGATGAACAGTTTCTTTACCAGTTGACTGGGTAAACGTACTAGTCGACTGGGTAAACTGGCAGTGAGTTACCAGTCGACTGGGCTATCTTTACCAGTCGACCGGAGGATAAGAGTTTTTCAAAAAATTGGCTCCAAATAGGATTTAATCTTATAGACAACTGGAGAAGACTTACCAGTCGTCTGGAATATTTGGCAGAGAATTACCAGTCGACTGGGTCAAAATTACCAATCGACCAGAAGATCAGGCAGAGACTTACCAGTCGACTGGGTCACATGTTCCAGTCGACTGGCCCCTTAGTAAAATTTCCAGTCTTGTATTTTTTGCATGATTTTGTTTATCTATGACATTTTTGAGTGAGGGAAATAATTAAACAATGATTAATATTCTTTCACTCAATGTCAAACATGCAAATGATGAAATGAGATGCAATCAAACATTCAGTTTATCAAAATCAAGCAATCCCATCAACATTCTAATCTTACAAAAACTAGCTTCACTTAAGGGTTTTGTAAGAATATCAGCTATTTGATCTTCTGAAGGAATGAATTCTAATCTTATATCACATTTTTGAGCATGGTCTCTTAGAAAATGATGTCTAATCTCTATATGTTTGGTTCTAGAGTGTTGAATAGGATTTTTGGTTAGGTTGATGGCACTAGTATTATCACAAAATATAGGAATATTTTTGAGACTCATGCCATAGTCTTCTAGTTGTTGTTTCATCCATAATACTTGGGCACAACAACTGCCAGCTGCTACATATTCCGCCTCAGCGGTTGATAGTGCAACGGAATTCTGTTTCTTGGAGAACCAAGAAGTTAACATAGCACCTAAGAATTGGCATGTTCCACTTGTGCTTTTTCTGTCTAACCTACATCCAGCAAAATCAGCATCCGAATATCCTACTAGCTCAAAAGATGATTCTCTAGAGTACCATAATCCTATGGTCTGGGTTCCTTGTAGATATCTAAGGATTCTTTTTACTGCAACTACATGTGATTCCTTAGGATTAGACTAAAATCTAGCACACATGCATACACTGAACATTATATCAGGTTTACTTGCAGTCAAATAAAGTAAAGCACCTATCATGCTTCTATAATATTTAGAATCTACAGTTTTACCTCCTTCATCAAGATCAAGTTTAGTAGTTGTGCTCATAGGTGTTCCAATTTGCTTTGAGCTTTCCATCCTGAACCTCTTTAGTAGATCTTTGATGTACTTTTGTTGATTGATGAAGATACCTCCTTTTAATTGCTTGATTTGCAGTCCAAGGAAGTAGGTAAGTTCTCCCATCATGCTCATTTCAAATTCACCTTGCATGCACTTTGCAAACTCTTAACACATAGATTCATTAGTAGCACCAAATATAATATCATCAACATATATTTGAACTATCAAAGTGTCATTTTTCTGAGTTTTTGTGAAGAGAGTTGTGTCTATTCTACCTCCTACAAAATCATTGTCAATCAAAAATTTATTAATCTTTCATATCATGCTCTTAGAGCTTGCTTCAACCCATATAGAGCTTTAGAAAGCTTGTATACATGATTTGGAAGACAAGGATTTTCAAATCCAAGAGGTTGCTCAACATAAACCTCTTCTTCTATAAAGCCATTTAAAAAGGCACTTTTCATTTCCATTTGAAATAGCTTGAATTTATTAAAGCATGCAAAGGCTAACAACATTCGAATAGCTTCTAATCTAGCTACGGGAGCATAGGTTTCATCAAAATCTATTCCTTCCTCTTGGTTATATCCCTTAGCAACTAGTCTAGCCTTATTTCTAGTTACTATACCATTTTCATCCATTTTATTTCTATATACCCATTTAGTTCCAATAATTGAATGATCTTTAGGTTTTAGAACTAGTTTCCAAACATTGTTTCTCTCAAATTGATTTATCTCTTCCTGCATTGCAATTATCCAATCATTATCTTTTTTAGCTTCTATAAATGTCTTAGGTTCTACTTGAGACAAATAAGCTACAAAATTGCAAATATTTCTAATAGAAGAGCGAGTTCTTACCCCTTGTGAAGGATCACCAATTACTTGAGCAATTGGATGATGATTTACATACCTCCAATCCTTGGGTAGCTTTTCCTCTTGTTGACTTGAGGATGGTTGGTCCAAATTGGGATTTGCCATCCCTTCATTTGTTTGAGGAGAACTCACTTGTGGGTCAACAATGGGAGTAGTAGTTTCCATTCTTGGAATAAAATCTGCATCATCTTTAAAGGAAACTTCTCCACTACTCATTGGGTTAGATTCATCGATAGTTACATGCACAGATTCTTCTACTACTAGAGTTCTCTTATTGAAAACTCTATAAGCCTTACTAGTAGTTGAATATCCTAAAAATATCCCTTCATCGGTCTTGGAATCAAATTTACCCAAGTTAGTTTTATTGTTATTTAAGATGAAGCACTTACTACCAAAAGCACGAAAATAGGAAATATTGGGCTTTCTCCCTTTCTATAGTTCATATGGAGTTTTATCAAGCAAAGGCCTTATCAAAATTCTATTTAAAATATAGCAAGAAGTATTCACGGCTTCAGCCTAAAAATATTTTGGTAAATTATTTTCATAAAGCATTGTTCTTGAAAATTCTTCTAGAACTCTATTTTTCCTCTCAACAACTCCATTTTGTTGAGGAGTTCTAGGAGCTGAAAAATTGTGATTAATTCCATTTTCATCACAAAATTTTGAAAAGATTTGATTTTCAAATTCTTTGCCATGATCACTTCTTATGCTTGAAATACAAATTCCTTTTTCATTTTGTACCTTTTTGCAAAACTTTTCAAATCCTTTGAAAGCTTCATCCTTATAAGCAATAAAAATAACAAAGGTATATCTTGAATAGTCATCAACAATAACAAGAGCATATTGATGGCCACCTAGACTAATGGTACTAATTAGACCAAATAAGTTCATATGCAAAAGTTCCAAAGGTCTAGTAGTTGAGACTACATTTTTTGCTTTAAAAGAGATCCTAGTTTGTTTTCCCATGTGACAAGCATTGCAAATTTTGTCTTTTTCAAAATTGATTTTAGGAAGTCCAATAACTAAATCTTTTCTTGAAACAATTTTTAGCAAATTCATGTTTACATGACCAAGCCTTCTATGCCATAGCCATGGATTTTCACTAAAAGCAGGAAAACATTTTTCATTATCAGAATGCAAAGATTTCAAATCAACTATATAGACATTTTCATGTCTATGGCCAATGAATTTGATCTTGTTGCTCTTAATGTCTATAACTAGACAATGAGAGGTCTCAAATGTGACTTTGTATCCTTTGTCACATAATTGACTAATGCTAAGTAAATTTGGCTTAAGGCCTTGTACTAACAATACATTATCTAAGGTTGAGAAATCATTACCGACTTTTCCATGCCCGATGATCTTTATTTTAGTATTGTCTCCAATGGTCACAAGTCCACCATCTCTTAGAGTTAGCTCCTTGAATACGCTTTTATCACCGGTCATTTGCTTCGAGTAACCGCTATCAAGGTACCAACAGTTACCTTTCTCCTTGGTGTGAAGGCAAATCTACATCACACAAGGATATACGATAGCACTTTTAGGTACCCAAAATTTCTTGGGTCCTTTGGGGTTAGTCCTTGAAAATACGGTTCCTTTTGGGACCCATACTTTCTTAACATGAGGTTCTCTATGAATAAGTTGATGATGCACAGTCCTAGCATGATAGTCATAGAAATTTCTAGGATGTCTTACATGTGAATTCCTATAATCCTTAGGATAATAGTTCCTATGATACATGTTTCTATGGTAAGGAATATGAAAATTCATGTCATTTCTATAAAGAGTATGATGATGCATTCTAGGATACCCATGATGATAATTCCTAGGACGAGCACGAGCAGAATGCATTCTTTGATTATACACATTGTTCCTAGAATGAGCATGATAATTATTTCTAGGATGTGTATGAGCATTTCTAGAATGAGCATACATATAAGCATGAGTATTTTTAGGATGCTTCAATTTAGTATGATCATTTAAGTTTCTAGACTTCCTAGCATTTATCGAGGGAGTGCTTTTAACAATGCTAAGAGTTTTTGAAGTAGAAGCTCCATCTACGCAAAAGGCTTTCATGAATAAGCTCTCTTTTGTTTTTTTGTTTTCCCAATGGAGAATATCCTACACCAGATTTTCCTCCACTTAATCTTTGGGAAGAAAGCACTTCATCAAGTTTTTCTTTACCAAGCATAAGTCTAGATATAGTGCTGTTTAATTCAGAAATTTTATTTTTCAAATTCTCATTTTCATCTTTAAGAAAATCTTGAGACGAATCATACAGTAAGGATGATAATTTTTCTTTTTCTTCTCTAAGAATTATCATTTCTTTAGAAAGAGATGATACTTCTTTCTTAAGAACAGAATTTCTAGAATCAAATTTCTTTAATTCTTCATGCATTTCATATATGACTTCTAGCAGTTCTTCACTACTAGTAACAATATTATTTTTTGAAGAGGGAGAAGATGTTACCTCACTTTCATCATTAATTGCCATCAAACAAAGGTTGGCAATTTCCTCGTATCCGATTTCTTTGTCTGATGACTCATTTTCTTCGTCATCGCTCCAGGTAGTTACTACCATAGCTTTCTTCTTGAAGCCCTTGTATGGTTTATTTGAAACCGGACAGTCAGCTTTTATATGTCCTGGCTTCTTGCAGCCATAGCACATAAGTGGTTCCCTTTTTGAGGTGGGATCCTTTGAGTAAGGTGTCTTGCTTTTCTTCAAGAACCTATGGAATCGTCTGGTGATTAAAGCCATTTCACCATCCTCTTCACTGCTCTCTGCTTCTTATTCTAATTCCTTTTCTTTGTTGCTCGTGGAAGCTTTGAGAGCAATTTGCTTTTTCTTCGTCTCTTCATCATTGACGATGGGAGTCATTTCTTCCATCTCGTATGTCAATAATGACCCAAACAGCGTCTCAACATCAAGCTTGTCAAGATTTTTGGCCTCCTGAATGGCTGTCCTCTTTGGTTTCCATTCTGGTGGCAGAGATCTTAAGATTTTTCTGGTTAGTGCAACTTCCTCAATATTCTTGCCAAGCAATTTACATCTTAAAAGATTCATACTTAGAAATTAGCATGTAAATTTTAGACTTTTTTACTTCACTTGTTCCTTCATATGTGACTTGTAATTTGTCCCATATTTCTTTAGCAGAAACGCATGCAGATATTTTGTTATATTCAGAAATATCTAATGCACAATGTAGCATACTTGTTGCTCTGCTATTGAGAGACATCGTTCTACAATCCTCGTCAGTAAACTCAGTTTTGAGTTTAGGCATTGTATGAAGAGTCTCTCCAATAACTATTTCTTTTAAAGGAATTTTAGGTCCTTCTTCTATAATTCTCCATAGATTGTAATCTTGTCCTTCGACAAAGATTTTCATTCTATTTTTCCAATAGTTATAATTTGAGCCATTGAACAATGGTGGTATAGTATAAGAGTGTCCCTCAGAGTAGCTATTTGCTGCCATTGGATCAACTCTAGGATTTTAAGCCTAATAAAGAGAATGAGGCTCTGATACCAATTGTAGCTCAAGGTTTCAACCCAAAAGGGGGGGGGTGAATTGGGTTTTTAAAAACTTTTTGCGGAATTAATACAAGTTTATAAAAACTGATAAGCAACAAATAATAAATACAAGTAATGAGCTATAAATAAAGAGTTTAAGAAAAGATGATGCAAACACAGTTATAGTGGTTCGACAATATCGGATTCGTTCCGACCCTACGTCCACTCTCTTCAAGGAACTCCTTGAAGTAATCCACTAAGAAAACTTAGTCGCACAACTTAGCCGGGTGTTGCACAAACCGTACACAAGCAAATTACAGGAATTGCTTAAACCGAACAATCCCCTTCCTTTCGGAAGTTTTCCCCTTCCTCTCGGAAGTAATCCCTTTATAAAGATGGTGTAAAGTAAAAGGTAGAGAGACAGCAAATGAAAGCTTATTACAATAGAAATGTCTCTCTTTCAAAGTAAAGCTTGAAGAAATGGCTCAACAAGATTATTTCAAAGCTTTTTGTGTTTCAAGAGTATAAAAACTTGATTATGTGAGATCAACTCTTTTTGAATATGTGCAGCTTGTTATTGAATGCTTAACTGAATGGGTTTATATAGCAATCAATTAATATGGCCGTTTAGGACTTTAATTTGAAAAAGATTTACTTTAAAACGTTCAGATTTGGAGTCCAACAGTCATATTTTTGAACTACTAGTCGACTAGGTCGAGATACCAGTCGACTGGGTTCACTTGAAAGATACATGTTTTCAGACCTTCTGGGTATCCAATCGACTGGTATATATCATCCAGTTGACTGGGGACTTTCTATCCATTTTACCAGTCGACTGGGTTGATTCATCCAGTCGACTGGGAACTTACTGGTCAAAGTACCAGTCGACTGGGTTGTTTCATCCAGTCGACTGGGTACCTTCTGACCTATATACCAGTCGACTGGTATGTGTACCCAGTCGACTGGGTTGTCTTCCAACCCAGTTTTTCTTCAGTTTTTCATTTAAAAATAATGGTTTTAGAAAAATCTTTTGTGTTCGAGCCATTGAACAAGCTAAAACAATGTATGAGTGAGACTAACATTGGTTCTAAACCTTAAGACCTATACTAGATCTTCAGTCATCACTTGATACTTGATTTAGTTCGAGTTCTTGCACTTTGTTCCTTGGTTGAATGTGTTTGATCCTTAATACAACTTAGTTTAAACATGTTAGTTAAATAACAGTTGTGTTTTGCCATCATTAAAATACGGGCGAGGGTCAACAATACCGTTGGCGTAGAACCTTGAAGGCGAGGGCTCGAGCTCCTAGGTGATTTTCGTATATACTCTCGTGGACTTCTTGGAGAGCGTAATTGGCCTCGGCAGGGCTTAGGCGTCTCAAGTAAGGAAAAGTCAGAGCTGTCTTATACAACTGCCCATCTATGATAGTGTACCGGGATGCTAGGGAGATTAAATTTTTGGCCTCGTTTTTTCTGCTCGGAGACCTTTCCATCTTTTAGGTAATGTAAGATTGGGTCCATCCACGTCGCACCCTCTTCTACCAGTAGGACTGGGGTTTCGTTTATGCTAGGAATGGAGAGAGTTTCTAGATAAACGGCTTGAGTTGGTTCTAGGTGGCGGGATAAGGCCAGGTTGGCCAGGGCATTTGCCTTGGAGTTTTTGGCCTGTGGAATTTGAGTTATCCGAAATATTTTGAACTTGATAGCTAGCTCTTTCACTTTTTGGAGGTACCAAGCAAGCTTTTCTCCCCGAGCTTCGAATTCTCCTGTTACCTGACTTACTACTAGCTGGGAGTCACTGAACACATCTACGACCTCGGCAGATAGGGCTTTGACCAGCCTTAAGCCAACCAGTAGGGCTTCATACTCTGTCTCGTTATTGGAAGCCTTGAACTCAAACCTCAGGGCTTACTCGACTGTGAAGCTTTTAGGACTGCAGAGGATGAGTCCTGCTCCGCTTCCCACGGTATTGGAAGATCCGTCCACGTGGAGGGTCCACCTTGGAGGTGATTCATCTAGCGTCTCGTCTGGTGTCGACTCTACTTTCACACTTGGAACCACAGAGAGGGTTGTTTCGACGATGAAGTCGGTCAGAGCTTGACCTTTGATAGCCTGCCGAGGGCGGTATCAGATGTCGAATTCTCCGAGTTCCACTGACCACTTCACCATTCTCCCGGAGACACTTGGGCTGTGAAAGACTTACCTCAAGGGCTGGTCGGTCAAGAGAACGACTGTGTGCGCCTGAAAATACGGTCGGAGCTTCCGTACGGCTATTACAAGGGCATAAGCCATCTTCTCAATGGGAGGGTACCTCATTTCTGCTTCGTGGCGGATTTTACTGAGGTAGTAGATGGGTTTCTGGATACCCTCATCTTCCTAAATCAGGACAGAGGCCACAATGTTTTCCCCAGCTGATAGGTATAGGAGCAGCTCTTCACCCGGGAGAGGTTTGGTTAGGAGTGGGGGCGAGCTCAAATAATTTTTTAACCCTTAAAATGCTCCCTGGCAATCCTCTGTCCAAGAGAATTCTTTGGCCTTCCTGATGGCCTTAAAGAAGGGTAGGCACCTCTCCGTAGATTTTGACATAAAGTGACTTAGGGTAGCGATTCTCTCGGTGAGTCGTTGCACTTCTTTCACAGATCTAAGAGGGGCCATGTCGAGAATGGATTTTATTTTCTCTATATTGGCTTCTATCCCTCTTTAAGTGACCATGAATCCTAAGAACTTCCCCCCAGTTACTCCGAAGGCACACTTGGCTAGATTCAATCTCATGTTTGTTTTCATAAGACCCCAAAGGCTTCTTCTAAATCGGTCATGTGGTCCCGAGCCTTCATAGTCTTGACCAGCATGTCATCCACGTAGACTTCCATGTTTCGTCCTATTTGCCCTTTTGAAGATTTTGTTCACCAGCCTTTGGTAAGTTGCACCAGCGTTCTTGAGTCCGAAGGGCATGACCTTGTAGCAATACAACCCTCTGTCAGTGATAAAGGTGGTTTTCTCTCGATCTGGCCCGTACATGAAAATTTGATTGTAACCAGAGTACGCCTCCATGAAGGAGAGGAGTTCATGCCCCGAAGTGGTGTCCACCAGCTGGTCAATTCGGGGGAGGGGAAAGCTATCATTTGGGCAGGCCTTATTTAGGTTGGTAAATTCGATGCAAATCTGTAACGACCCATCCCGGGTTGGCCACTCCTGAGACAATGTCATCACATTTTCAAAATCTCAGCATGACACATATATGCAACAAAGAAAATAAACAACACCAAAAGAAATTTTTACATCATAAATCCTTAACCCTCAATAGGGGAGTTACATCAATCTGATATTTAAACATTCTATGCAACGTAAAATGTATGAATATTTACAAATAAATTTTTAGTTTCTTTTCTCATTAGTCTGATGATGTTGACACGTACATGGCTTACAGATAATGGTTTCATCCGAACCTCAACTCATTAAACTATTTTTCATGCCTGCTACTTGAAATCATTGTACAATGAGGGGTGAGCTTCACAAGCTCGGTGAATTAAATTTACTAAAAGTATTCAGTTTGCATAACAGCCCTTTTTATATTTAATCATTTATATTTTATATAACTTGATGATAACTTTCTACTATCACTACACATGTTATAAGATTCATTCTCTATCAATCTCTTCTTCTCATTCATTGGTTCACCTTAAAACCATCAATTATCTCATAATTACCTCGAAATAAGGTTCAAATCATAGAGTCCACCATTTAGAGGTTCTTATCATTCTCTGTTTCTTTCTCACCATAACTGGATAATAGTATAATGTCTAACATTTCAATAATCACCATATTATCATATTTCTTTGACTTTTTCTCTTCTTCTCACTGTAACTGTGTCTCTCTGGGAGACTCATCCATCTATAAATAAATTCACAATATTCACAACATTTCAGAAATAAAATATTAACATGAAAAGTAGATGCAATGCATGAATTATTATGATGGGAACGTCTTCCCACCTGTCGATAGGTTATTATTATCTTAAACCGGCCCCTTCCCGGTTCTTTATAGCTTATCCCGATTGTCACGGAATTTATTTCCAACAGATACTGGCTGTCACGGTTGTTCTATTAGACCGGCCCCTTCCCAGTTCTTTCGGTTATATTATTAAATGCATATGCACATAAACAATGATATGAAATATGCACATAAATAATAAAATAAAAGCAAGTATGTATTCAGACTTGCTATCCTGATTTTTCTCAATTTATATAAAAATTTATACTAAATTCCTCTCATCCCAAATTACATCAAATCATCCATTAAAGCTTGTTAGGATCTACTAATTTCATCCCAAATCACATCAAATCATCCATCAAAGTTTGTCAAGATCCACTAAATTTCATCTCCTCATAAATCGTATCAAAACATCAACCATAACTCATCAATAATTTATTTATCGCATATGTTTTGCGCTCGATCGCAGTGTGCGCTCGATCGCTCATGTGTGCGCACGATCGCAATGTGCGCTCGATCGCATTGCATGGCGCGATCAATCGCAATTTGTCCAGAGAATGCTCCATGGATTCTAGATTTCTTCCTTTAAGTGCCAAAACTGCTTCTTTTTCTCCAAAACCCTATAAAAACATGTAAAACACACAAATGGAGTAAAAGAGAGCAAATTAACGTAATTAAGGACCTAACAAATGTAAATAAGGGGGCTTAAATATGAATATCTAAGCATCTATCATACCCCCAAACTTACATATTGCTAGTCCCTTAGCAATACTAAATTAAAAACTAAAACAAAAAACCTAGATAAATCCAATGTTCATAGTGTCAATCAAAAGTCTAGATTTTACACAAAACTATGATGCGCATTCATGAGCAAGCTTAACAAGTGTAAACATATTTTTTCAATGAATAAGAGTTTTGAACATAAATCATATTCATGAGATAGTTTAAGACATCACAAGTTTGACTTTAGTGTGTGGTGACTAGGACACAAAAGATTGGGCTTCCAAGAAATTCAAACGTGTAGTGTTTCGATGACTCAAGATTCACCAAACTTCCTATTAGAGTCAACAAACATGGCATAGACTTTTATTTGCAAGATTTTTTGCCATGTTAGTTCCCTTAAGCTTTCTTGTTGACTCGTGTAACGAGTGTTTAGCCAATGACTCCCAAACCAGATGGTTTTAGGGCATTAGGTGTAAAGACACCCCTAAGGACTTACTAGCTCGAGTCAACAAGGCTACGAAACTAACTGATTTTAATGCTACTACTTAGAATTTTCCACCTTTTGACGTGACACTCAATGCTTACTGAGGCAAGAGGGCCAGTTACTCGGCGAAAGATTTGTTTTTATTGATCATTAGGAGCATTTTTTTTCTTTTGAGCACTAATCAATCTTTTCTATTTTTATATGCCAAAATGTCAATCTAATAGGTCATCTAATTCACAGTCAAGCAAAAGAAACATACCAATCCAAATAACATGTCATACCCCACACGATCATGTGCTAATGTGCTCGTGATAGTTTAAGCTAAATTTGTGAATTCTTAAATGCCTAAAAGGGCAGTGATCTAGGTTCAAAACTTGATTATTGGCCTATATATTCTAAGTGTTAAGCTCGCTGATGAAGTCGAATCATACAGTTTTGTTTAGATCACAAAAAAAAAGTTTATTGGACAGAATGAACATGCATTTATTTAAGAAAATAGCAACAAAACAAAAAAAAATGTAGGACATAATGAGTGTGTGAATGTGTCCCCATACCCCCAAACTTAAAATGCACATTGTCCCCAATGTGTGAGTAGCATAGAAGGATCGGACCTGTGAGATGGAGAGCTATATGGCTGGCATGGCTTCTAGCACACCCCCAAACTTAAGCTGGATGTACTGACACTGTCCTTGAAAAAGAAAGAAAAACAAATATAAAATGGAAAACAAGTAAGAAACAATAATAGAAAAGTAAACTATAAAATACTAAAAATAACATAAAAACTTATTGCGCGTTTATCTACCTAAATAAATAGGCGAATAATCGCACTCGTTTTACTTGCAAGTGCACAAGGTCAACTTAGTAGTATAGTATGCGAAAGCAAGATCATCTCCACAGGGATTGGTGAATTTCGTTTTAGAATTAGTTTCGAAATAATGAAATAAAAATAAGAGAAATAAATATTGAGTTTGAAATAATAAAGATAAAGGCGTAGGGACTTAATATCCACCACTAATCATGCTACCACAACAAAATAGTATGCCAATGCTTTACTCATGTCATGAATACCTAATGTTTGTCAACCTAAGGGCATGGTATCTGCTCCTTAAGCTATTGATCTCCCTAAACAATGAGTTAGGCATGGTATCTACTCTAACTTTTTTCTCTCTCAAGGGATTCAACCTGGTGTATGCTGAGTTGTTCCTTAAGAGAGCATAGGATCTATGGAAATCGTCAACCACACGGGACCTAGGGCATGGTATCTACTCCCGGTTTCCCATGTTGATTAACCCAAGAATCCGGTGTGGATATCTTTTGTTACTAATGTCAGACCCAGGACTCGGTCATCCAAATTGATCTAACTAACAAGTCCATACCGCATGCACATATTGATCAGACATATACATATGAGGAATTTAAATAAAAGCATATATTAATCAAATTAAGTAACACAACATAAATATCGCAAAGGCGCCATTACTAAATTTATTGAGTAAACATAATTAGGGCTTCAACCCAGCCCTTACTAAAAGTTAAGTACACTTAATGAAAATAAAGGGAAGAAAAAACCCGAGAGAAGGGTCGTCAATTCTCCTCCACAGTTTCCTTCTCCAAGCTAAAGCAAAAGATAAAAGGAGTGATTCTCTCTAAGAAATCATTATTTGTGTGTGCTTTACAAGTGTATTTATAGGGCTTGAGTAGTCCTAGAAGGCTCATGAGTTCTTAAACTTTCCTAAAACACAAAACTCATTTATTTCCAAAATAGGCTTATTTCCAAAATAGGGCTATTTCCAAAATAGGGTTTTGCAGTTTACTGTTCACGCCCGTACATGTGCGCTCGATCGCATGCGTCTTGATCTCGATCGCATTGCTGCGCTCGATCCTTCATGTGTGCAAACGATCGCATGTGCGCTCGATCGCATGCAGTAGTGCGATCGATCGCACGTTGACCAGAAGCTGCTCCAGGATTTCCAGGCTTCTTCCCTTAAGTGCTAAAACTGCTTCCTTTTTCTCCAAGACCTATAAAAACATGTGAAACACCCAAAATGAAGTAAAACAGACTAAAACATATAGACAAAGAGCTTAACACATGTAAATTAAGGGGCTTACATATGAATATTTAAGCACTCATCACACCCCCAAACTTACATATTGCTAGTCCCTTAGCAATACAAAACTAAAAACTAAATGAAGAACAAAATTAAAGATAAATTCACTTCCATGATACTCAAAGATTTGGGTTGCACAGAAAACTATGATAACAGTTCATGAGTAAGTTTAAAATAAAAACAACTTTTTGTATTGAAAAAGGATTTTCAAAAGTTCATGTTACTTACCTAAGGTTGGCTTAAGGCATCATAAGTTTGATTTATGTGTGATGAATTAGCACATATAAGATGGGGCTTCCATATAATTTTAGTGTATAGGGTTTCGATGCCCAAACCTTTATCGAATTCCTTATCAAAGAGAACAAAAATGGCATCATACTTTCTTCTTCTTTCTTTTTCTTTCATCATGCGATCTTTGCCATATTGAGTTCCATCGAGCTTTCTATTTGACCCTTATAACGAGTGTTTAGCCAATAACTCCCAAACGAAATGGTTTTAGGGCATTAGGTGTAAAGACACCCCTAAGGACTTACTAACTCGAATAAAAAAGGCTACGAAACTAACAAGTTTTTTTTATACTTCTTAATGAAATTCCCACCTTTTGACATGAACACTCAATGTTTACTGAGGCAAGAGGCCCAGTTACTCAGTGGAAAGTTTTTACTGATCATTAGAAGCTTTTTTATCACTTTTTGCATGATGACATTTTTCTTTATTTTTTTCTTCTTCATTTTTTTCTTATGCCAAAGTGTTCTTTTCAACAAGTTATCCATTTCAGTTAGATTATGGAAACATATACAAGAGAATTATATGTCATACCCCACACAAATGTGTGTTAAATGTGCTCGTGAAAATTTGAATCAAACTCGTGAATTCTTAGGTGCCTTGAGGTAGGTAACCAAACTTTGTAAAATTCCCATTGCAAGACTATGTGTTCTAGCTTTTAAGCTTACTAATGAAGTGTTATCAAATTTTTAAATCAACCAAAATTTTTGTTTACCAAAAGAGCATGCATTCATCGAATCAAAAAAACTGGGACTTAGTGTGTGCATGTGTTTCAAGTACGTGTGTGATAGTATCTAGTATCTTCCACTACCCCCAAACTTAAAATACACATTGTCCCCAATGTGTATGGCATGGAAAGATCTAACCTGGGAGATGGAGAACTAGGTTGCTTGCTTTGCTTGTAATATGCCCCCAAACTTGATCTGGATGCACGCATTAAGTACCTGACAAAGAAAAATAAACGTTGTTCCGAAAAACAAGAAATATAAATACTAGATATGGAAATATAAATATAAACAAAAGAAAAAATACTAAAATGAAAAGGATAAGTCTGAGGTGCCTCCCATGAGCGCTAAGTTTAACGTCTTCAGCCGGACCAAGCCTTATTTTTTCCCAAAAGTATGAGTGGCAGCAGCTAGCATAGGAAGTGTCTTATTCTCTCCCATATAAGCATAAAGTAAATGTTCTAGCAACTGCTTGAATTCCAAGTTAGGTGCCTGTACAATAAAAGGGAAAATAGTATTAGTAGGCACATGAATATCAAATGGATCAGTGTACTTACTTTGATGCTTTGTAAAGGCTTCAATGAGGTGCATAGTGTCAATGATGTCATCAGTAACATCCTTACATTTGGGCTTAATATCCGATCTTGGGACACTATAGGTAAGAGCGGCTTCTACTGGATCAATATGATGGACCTTGGATATGGATGCTTGTGCAGGCTCATCAGCTCCGATGATCTTACCATTTACAGCATTTAGTTGTTGATATCTTCTTGAAGTAGGTAGTGGTTGGACTGGAAGTTCACCCAACTTTCTTTCACATATCTCCTTAGCCAATTTCCCCATTTGTTCCTCTAGCCTTTGAGTGGTTTGTTTTTTGTGATCTAATGAAGTCATCAATGTTGTCATTAGTTGCTGTTGTTGAGTGGCTAATTGCTTTACAAGATCTTCTAGACCATCCTTCTTGGGTTTTGGAACTGGTTGGGCTGTTTTATGGAAGTTCCTTTGTTGCCTTTGAAGGTTCAAGGTGTTTCGATTGTTGCTCCATGAGAGGTTGGGGTGGTGCTGCCATCCGAGATTGTAGGTAGGTGCATATATATTATAGTTTTTTGGTTCCACATAGTCTACTTGCTCTTGATCTGCAGATAAATATAAAGGGAAAGTTTCAGAAGTGTGATCAAAACGAGAACATATAGCACATACCTGGCCTTGTGTAGCTTATGGTCGATGAGAGATGTTTTGAGTAGACATGGCTTTTACAATCATATCTAGCCTCATATTTAGCTTCCTTTCCAAAGCATCTAGACAAGCATATCGAGCTTCCACCATTGGTGCTTCTCCCTCAAATGAAGTAGTTGAAAAGCTTTAGGTCAGCAGTTTCAGTACTGCTACTCGGGTACTCTCTGGAGCTTTTGCACTCGAGCGCACACTGAACTGCGCTCGATCGTAGATGTGCACTTGATCGCACAAGGCACTGCGATCGATCGCAATGAGGACAGAAACTCCTCTGCTGTATACCTGAACAAAAGAAAACGAAAAGAAGGAATAAATTTGATTTTTGATAAAACTAGAAATAAAACAGAATAAAATAAAATAAAATAAAATAAAAATTAACTAAAATAATTCCAAAAAGAAATTTAGTACAATCCCCGGCAACGGCGCCAAAAACTTGTTGCGCATTTATCTACCTAAATAAATAGGTGAATAATCGCACTCGTTTTACTTGCAAGTGCACAAGGTCAACTTAGTAGTATAGTGTGCGAAAGCAAGATCATCTCCACTGGGATTGGTGAATTTCGTTTTAGAATTAGTTTCGATATAATGAAATAAAAATAAGAGAAATAAATATTGAGTTTGAAATAATAATGATAAAGGCGTAGGGACTTAATATCCACCACTAATCATGCTACCACAACAAAACAGTATGCCAATGCCTTACTCGTGTCATGAATACCTAATGTTTGTCAACCTAAGGGCATGGTATCTACTCCTTAAGCTATTTATCTCCCTAAGCAATGAGTTAGGCATGGTATCTACTCTAACTCTTTTCTCCCTTAAGGGATTCAACCTGATGTATGCTGAGTTGTTCCTTAAGAGAGCATAAGATCTGTGGAAATCGACAACCACACGGGACCTAGGGAATAGTATCTACTCCTGGTTTTCCATGTTGATTAACCCAAGAATCCGGTGTGGATATCTTTTGTTACTAATGTCAGACCTAGGACTCGGTCATCCAAATTGATCTAACTAACAAGTCCATACCGCATGCACATATTGATCAAACATATACATATGAGGAATTTAAATAAAAGCAGGTATTAATCAAGTTAAGCAAAACAACATAAATATCGCAAAGGCACCAATACTAAATTTATTTAGTAAACATAATTAGGGCTTCAACCAAGCCCTTACTAAAAGTTAAGTACACATAATGAAAATAAAGGGAAAAAGAAACTCGAGAGAAGAGTCGTCAATTCTCCTCCACAGTTTCCTTCTCCAAGCTAAAGAAAAAGATAAAAGGAGTGATTCTCTCTAAGAAATCATTATTTGTGTATGCTTTACAAGTGTATTTATAGGGCTTGAGTAGTCCTAGAAGGCTTATGAGTTCCTAAACTTTCCTAAAACACAAAACTCCTTTATTTCCAAAATAGGGTTATTTCCAAAATAGGGTTCTGCAGTTTACTGTTCATGCCCGTACATATGCTCGATCGCATGCGTCTTGTGCTCGATCGCATTGCTGCGTTCGATCCTTCATGTGTACGAACGATCGCATGTGCGCTCGATCGCATGCAGTAGTGCGATCGATCGCACTTTGACTAGAAGCTGCTCCAGGATTTCCAGGCTTCTTCGCTTAAGTGCCAAAACTGCTTCCTTTTTCTCCAAGACCTATAAAAACATGTGAAACACACAAAATGAAGTAAAACAGACTAAACCATATAGACAAAGAGCTTAACATATGTAAATTAAGGGGCATAAATATGAATATTTATGCACTCATCAGTTGTATCGAATCTTCATCATCATGTACCCTTCTCAATATCTTCTTTCTCAACTCCACTTTAATGGGAACACAATCCATGTTCCAATACCAAAATACCCTCATTTCAAATTTTGAACTCATATTGCTCTCTAGTAAACACTCAATGCTTAATCTTTTCTATCTCTTCATCTCTACCTTACATCTTCTAAATCATTTTACTATAGGTGACTGTACAACCATATTATTTAACCATGATCCTCTATCACTGATATTCAACTTCATTCTTATCTCTTTTAAATCTATCATCAATTTCACATCAGGACTCCCAATAACAGACAATCTTCTTATAGACTTTCTACTCAATGCATCAGCTATCACCTTCTCATTTTCTAGATGATAGCGAATTGTATAATCATCGTTATTAATCAACTCCATCTATCATCTTTGCCTCAAATTCAACTCTCTCTGGGTAGGTACGTATGTCAAACTCTTATAACCCACGAATATCTCACAAGTGGCTCCATATAGATGATGTCTCCAATCTTGAAAGTAAACACTATAGCAGCTAACTCTAAGTCATGAGTAGGGAAATTTCTATCATGAATACTTAATCGCCTAGAAGTATGGGCCACAGCTTTCTTATGTTACACATATCCCAATCATTGATGTGACGCACCACTATACACCACAAATCCTTTATCACCAAAAGGAAACACCAATACTGGAACTATAATCGATTTTTCCTTTAGAAATTGGAAATTTTTCTCACACTTCCATCACCATACAAATCTCACCTCCTTCCTGGTCAGTCTATTCAACAGTATTATGATAATACTAAATTCTAAAAGAATCTTCTATAATAACCAGCTAACCCCAAGAAGATTATAATCTCAGTCACATTAATTGGTCTCTTCCAACTTAACATTACCTCTACCTTTTGTGGATCAACTATTATACCATTTCTCGATATTATATGTTTCAAGAAAATTATTTCATTCAGCCAACACTCACACTTAGAAAACTTTGCATATAATTTCTCTCTCCTCAGAATCTCCAACACACTGTCTAATATCTCACATGTTATTCTTCCTTCTTGGAATATATCATAATGTCATTACTGAACACAACCACAAGATTATCAAGAAATGGTTCAGACATTTTATTCATCAAGTCCATGAATGTTTCTGAAACATTAGTCAATCCAAATGACGTCACAAAAACTTATGACCATAATATGTCCTAAAAACAGTCTTAGGCACGTCTCCCTTCTCTATCCTCAACTGGTGATAACCTGATCTTAGGTTTATCTTAGAAAATACTCCCACTCCTTGCAACTGCTCAAGCAATTTATTTATCTTAGGTAAAAGATATTTGTTCTTATTTAACTATCTGTAGTCTATACACAAACTCACCGTTTCATTTTCTTCTTTCACGAACAATACACGGGCTTCCCAAATACATTAGGTTCGATAAATTGTTTATTTAAAAATTCTTAAACCTTCAACTCTCTTAATTCATTGGGCGTCACTCTGTAGGATGCTATTAAAAATATATGTGATGATCCTAGTATCACATCAATAGAGAATTTAATCTCCCTACTTGGAAGCAACCTTGACAACTCATCAGGAATTACATTAGAAAAATCTTTCACCACTAAGATTTATTCTAACTTCCTATCTTCCTTTTTAGAATCCATTATGTATGCCAAATACTCCTCACAACCCTTCTCTAACCATCTCCTAGTGGTCAGAGAAAAATGAGATAGTTCGAGAGTATTTTATGTTCCTTCTGAAATTAAACGCCTCATGTCCATATCTAGAACACTATCTTTTTTTCTGGAATAATCAACCCAATCATACTACATCGACAGCCAATTCTTTCCCAAAATCGAATGAAGATCTATCATATTCAAAAGTAATAAATCAGCTTCAGATTTTTCTATCACTGATATGAATCACACAACCCTTGTAAGCATTTATGATTATCACTATCTCTAGTGGGAACTTCAACAAAAATATTTTACATCCAATGACTAATACATACTTCAATAAACTTCATTTGAATACTGGATGTAACAGTTGCACCAAGATCAACCAACATTGATATGTCCACATTCTATATATACAAAGCACCTCAAATTGGAACAATTATATGATAAATATCTTATTGGATTACATCCGTAACACGTTCTAATATTTCTATCACATTATCACATCTTCTAAGTAGTACACTCCCACATTTACTATAATTTCCAGTTCCCATAACTCGTCTCCCAAATCTAAGGGTCCCACCAATATTACTCTGAGCCACATAAGTAACAGATCATGCTTGCCTCTGACTCTGTACTACATTTTCTTATGATAAGGAACGCCTCTTCTGGGTGGTCTCCCACCCTGCACACTCATACTGGTACCACCTCTGGGTTCTTCAAATCTAGACTTTTTCCGTCGATTCCTCCTGCCTCATGTAAGATAGTTTTGATAAATTCTTAAAACATAGTTCATCTATGAACCTCTTACACTCCTTCTCCTCTAAGTCCGCCATTTTTTATACAAACCTTAATAAAGCCACAAATCTCGTATCATACTGAGTCACAGTCAACCCATTTGCCTCAAATAAATAAAATATTTATCTTGTTGGGCTCTAAGGAAAATATTTATCAAGGAAAACCTCCTTAAACCTATTTCAGGTTAAGGGTCTATCGCATTTACCCTGGGAAGAATATCCTTCCACCATTCCAAAACTTCTCTTTCTAACTCAAATGAAGCAAAGGCAATCATCTGCCTATCAGTTACTGGTAAAATACCAAATAATGTCTCTACATGTTTCTCCAAAACTCAGGCTTAAAAGGATTAATATATTCTTAAATTAACAAGAAATCCAGCTTAATATATCTAACAAAACAATATCTCTGTGTCTCATGCGTAAACTCACTTTTCCCCTATTTTAACCGTCTAACATTATTGGATTAACAACCTCAGGCACTATTCTAGCCTGTTCATCAAGCCTATTCTATAATCTGTTACGTTTATCTTCTCAAGAGCATATGCAAGAGCTTATCTTAGCTCATCTCTTTCAATTTCATATTCTCTCACGCCTTTACCAATATCAATTATATTGTCAACACATTCATGTCTAGAAACTACAGATTCAGACTCAACCTCAACTTATCAGAAATATTTGGGGCTTACCACGTCTTCTCAAATCAACAACTCTAACTCTCGCTCTAGTGCATCCACGTGTCATCCTCAGACTATTTATTAAAATATAATTTATTTTAATCTTCCACTTTCTTTCTTGTTATGCAGTCTACAGAATCATAAAACTTAATGCTCTGATACCAAAATTGTAACGACCCATCCCGGGTTGGCCACCCCCGAGACGATTTCATCACATTTTGAAAATCCCAGCACGACATATATATGCAACAAAGAAAATAAACAACACCAACAGAAATTTTTACATCATAAATCCTTAACCTTCAACAGAGAAGTTACATTAATCTGATATTTAAACATTCTATACAACGTAAAATGCATGAATATTTACAAATAAATTTTTAATTTCTTTTCTCATTAGTCTGAGGATGTTGACACGTACATGGCTTACAGATAATGGTTTCGTCTGAACCTCAACTCATCAAACTATTTGTCATTCCTGCTACCTGAAATCATTGTACAATGAGGGGTGAGCTTCACAAGCTCAGAGAATTAAATTTACTAAAAGTATTCAGTTTGCATAATAGCTCTTTTTATATTTAATCATTTATATCTTATATAACTTGATGATAACTTTCTACTATCACTGTCATAAGATTCATTCTCTATCAATCTCTTCTTCTCATTCATTGGTTCACCTTAAAACCATCAATTATCTCATAATTACCTCGAAATGAGGTTCAAATCATAAAGTCCACCATTTAGATGGTTATTATCATTCTCTGTTTCTTTCTCACCATAACTAGATAATAGCATAATGTCCAACATTTCAATAATCACCATATTATCATATTTCTTTGTCTTTTTCTCTTCTTCTCACTGTAACTGTCTCTCTCTGGGAGACTCATCCATCTATAAATAAATTCACAATATTCACAACATTTCAGAAATAAAATATTAACATGAAAAACAGATGCAATGCATGAATGATTATGATGGGAACGTCTTCCCATCTGTCAACAGGTTATTATTATCTTAAACCAGCCCCTTCCCGGTTCTTTACAGCTTATCCTGGCTGTCATGGAATTTATTTCCAGCATATACCGGCTGTCACGGTTGTTCCATTAGACCGGCCCCTTCCCTATTCTTTCGGTTATATTATTAAATGCATATGCACATGAACAATGATATGAAATATGCATATAAATAATAAAATAAAAGCAAGCATGTATTCAGACTTGCTATCCTGATTTTTCTCAATTTATATAAACATTTCCACTAAATTCCTCTCATCCCAAATTACATCAAATCATCCATTAAAGCTTGTCAGGATCTACTAATTTCATCCCAAATCACATCAAATTATCCATCAAAGTTTGTCAAGATCCACTAAATTTCATCTCCTCATAAATCGTATCAAAACATCAACCATAACTCATCAAGAATCATTATTAAATCAACTTATTATTCTAATAATATTTCTTCTCACATAATAATTTTTTCTACGTGTCCAATATTCATAACATATCTATCAACTAAATTTTTATCTATTACCAAAACATACGCTAATAATTAAATTTAATATTATCACTAGATATTTTGTTTTTTATTTAGACTACTTAAAGTAAATCCAACTCACCACGTAGCACTTAAAACTACTAATAGATCACTTCTTTGCCTTTCTCGTTTCTCTCAGAAATCCCTCCAGTTGTAGATCGTCAACACCTGACATCGTATTTATATTAAATTTATAATTTATTCTTCAATTCGTTATAAACCACACACTTCGAAAATTCCCACTTTGAATTTAGGAAAACTTCATAAATGTCATAAATTCAAAAATAAACATTATGTTATTACCTTCTACTTTTCTGATAGCTTCTCATGATTCTCTATGAAATTTCGCAATAAACCTCTTCAAAATTTTGCTATTTCAATATTTCTTTGAGTCCTCAAGTGTTTAAAGAAATAAAGTATTTGAAAGAAAATTTAAACGAAAACGGTAGGTATTACTAAAATTTACCATGTATATATATATATTATACTTTGAAAGAACACATCAGCTTGTATAATTTCATTCCACGAATTGCCTTGGTGGAAGGCATGCATTTTTCAACTTTTACACTTGTTGATCATGCACATAATTTGGCAACGGGTGCTGCCACCTGCTGCCGCATGTTTTTTTTTTTACTTCTTTTCTTCTTTCTTTTTTTTCACTATAATTAATTTTTGATTTAATATTTTTTTTGAAAAATATAATTATATTTTTTTTTCTTTTAATTTCTTTGTAACTACACTCTCTATGTGTCCTTTTTTTTCTTCAAAAGAATTATTTTATTTAATACTAAATCTTTTGCTTAAATATATTATTTAAATTTTATATTATATTATTAAATTACTTTTTTACCCTTATTTTACGATTTTAGGTATTACAAAATCCGTCATTTACCATTGGCTTTTCGAACCATTGCTACATTGGATACCCATTCGGGGTATTTCGCCTCTCGGATGAAGCCAGCCTCAAGTAGCTTGTCTACCTCAGTATTGATGGCGACTTTGCGTTCTAGGGCGAAAAACCTTTTTTTCTGGACAACTGGCTTGTACTTTGGATCCACATTCAGGCGATGCTCAATGGTCCTAGGGTCAATCCTAGGCATGTCTGACGCGGACCAGGCAAACAAGTCCCGATTCTTCTGGAGGAGGGAAATAAGTTCTTTCTTGTACTCTTTGGAGAGGTTTGACCCTATTTGGACAGTTTGGGCGGGGTTTTCCCCGAGGGGCACCAATGTCAGCTCCTCTGCTGGTCGCCCTCTCGGGGTTTTCATCTCATTCCTGAGGTCTTCCATCTCAAGAGGCACGGTTTCCGTCTTCTTTTCTTCCTTGATTGCATTCAAATAGCAGGATCGAGAGGCTCTCTGATCACATCTGATTACTCCCACTCCTTCATTGGTGGGGAACTTAACCTTCAGGTGGTATGTGGAGACAACAACCCTTAGTTTGTTGAGGGTGGGTCGCCCGATGATCATATTGTAAGAGGAGGGTTGCTTTACCACCAAAAATGTGGTTTGCACAGTGGAAGTCTGTGGTATTGTCCCTGCGGTGACAGGGAGGACTATGCTTCCTTCGGGAAAAACTAGAGATCTGTCAAAACCATAAAGTGGGGTCGGGGCTGACTCTAGACGCTAGCCCTTCAGTTCCATGCGTTGGAAGGCATCATAAAATAATATATCGGCAGAGCTTCCGTTATCAATCAAGATGCGTCGTACCTCGTGGTTAGCTACTAAGAGAGAGACTACTACTGCGTCGTCATGGGGAGTTTACACATCCTTCAAGTCATCCTCTGTGAAAGAGATCGCTAGCTCCAACTTCCTTCGCTTATGAGGTCCGTTGACAGAGGCCACAGTTCTGGAGTACGCCTTACTGCTTTGCTTCGAGCTTCCCCCGGCGGCAAGGCCTCCACATATTTTCTTGATGATCCGGGTGGTAGTTGCCACTTCTTGGTATTTCTGACTGGGAGCTTCCCGCCCGGCTCTGGAGTCTTGCCAGGGCCTCATCACTCTTGCTCTCGAGAATGGAGTCGCCCGGAGTTTCTTCTTGGCTGGGTGGGCACCTCTTTTCTTTGGGAACTTGTAAATTCCTTCAAGTATCCCAGGCTGATAAGGGCCTCAATCTTTTATTTCAAAGCATGACAATCTTCGGTATCATGGCCGTAATTTCTGTGGAAACGACACCATTGTCTTAGATCTCCACCGAGGGACTGTGTCCTAGGTGGCCACTGAAGGACTGACTTATCTTGAAGCTGCATGAGGACATAAGTCCTAGATGCATTAAGGGGAGTGAAATTGTTGAACCGGGGTGGGGCTTGTACCTGTTGTCTTGGTGGGGTCTCTTAGCCGCTTCTCTCTGTGGATCAACGTTCTTTCTCTTCTTTTTCGTTTCCCCTTCCCTTTCCCTCCTAAACGCCTGATTATCCTCTGCCAGCATGTACTTCTCTGTTCAGGCTAAGACCCCGTTCATGTCCTTAGGCGGGTGCTTGGTGAGCTTGGAGCTCAAGATCCCAGACCTCAGCCCATTTTTGAATGCCATCATCTGAACATTTGGGTCGAGGTTGGGGATTTCCCAGGTTGCCGAGTTGAACCTGGATATGTAGGCTCGAAGCCTCTTTCCCTGGTGTTAAATAATGTTGAATAAGCTTTCTGAGGTCTTCTTTGGTCCCTTACTGCTGAGGAAGTGCGAAGCAAAGGCATAACTGAGTTATTTGAAATTGCTGATGCTCCTCGGCCTCAGGTGCGAATATCAAGTGCCTGCAGCCTTCTCAAGGGTCAAGGGGAAGGCATGGCACATGATGGAGTCAGAATGTCGATGCAGCATCATAGTCATCTTGTAGTGCTGTAAATGGTCTAGGGGGTCTCCTGAACCGTCGTACATTTTGACTTGTGGAATTCTGAAGTTGAGGGGGAGCGGGGTCTCGAGGACAACTTCTATAAATAGGGGATCTTGGATGCTAAGCTCATTCAAGATACTGAGATTCTTGTGTTTTAAAGCCAAGTCTATTTTTTCTTCCATTTCCTCGAACCGTCTGTCTAAGTTGAAGTTGCTTTTCGACGAGGAGCTCTCCTTGGACCGGTTGCCACGCAGCAAGGGCTCAATAAGGGGCTGGCTGTAGGTAAGATCATCTCTATCAGGTGACTTTTCCTGCTCCGAAGCTTGGTGGGGAGAAAGGGAAGGTTGTTGGCCTCCGCCTCGGACTTGGTCTGCCAAATTGGCTATCATCCGGGAGAGTTCTTGGAATTGTGCTTGAGTTACAAGGGCTTGGGGATTCGCAGTCATTTCCTCATAATCAGGAGAGTTGGTTCTGAAGAGGTGAGGGCGTTGCTCTCTGACGAGGGGCTGTCTGCTTGACCCGTGGGTTACATGTTCGGGGATTGCAAGGAACCTGGGTCCAGATTGTTGGCTGCGGGCACTGCCCCGGATAGGAGCGGAGCATGCTGTTGGGGCTTCCTTTTCGATCCTTCTCGTACTGTTTCTAGGCGGCATCGTAATAGATGAGTTCTTTTCTACTTCTTCGCTTTTGTTACAGCGAGAGATTGTGGTTTCCCACGGACGGTGCCAATCTGTTGATGCCAAAAATCTGCTACTGCCGACGTGGCCTGGGCGCTGACGTGGCCTGGGCCCTACACAGGTAACAGGGATGAACTAAAGGCCCTCGGAAGGAGGGGAGGGGGAGACCACCGAGGGCACTCCAAAGCTTAAGTCATAACGAAAGCTTAAAAAGGGGCGAGGCCGAGGGTTAAATCTAAAGGAGCTTGGGTGTAAGTAGATTCAGTCTGAATGAAATATGAATTTCATACCTCGGCTTATTTATAGCCATCTGAATGGCCATTGCCCACGTCTCGTCAATGTTAAGGTATTGATTGCAAGATTAGGGTACGGCGCGTTGCAGGGTGGATGTGGGGCGGCGTGCTGTAGGGTGGCTGCAAGGCGGCGTGTTGTAGGTGACTGTAGGGCGGCGTGTCGTAGGGCGGTGTGTCGTAGGGCGGCTACAGGACGGCATGTTGAAGAGGGGGCCCAGGCGTAGGTTTATTGGGCTGTTCCTCATTCGGCCGGAGTGTCATAGGCTGGAGTGTCATGGCCTACATCAAGCCCCATCAATATTATTTCCCATATTTCCAAACTTCTTGCTCTTGGACACAGGCCTTTCCATTGCATAAACCCTTCCTTCACACTTTTTGGATGTACCCATACAACCCCACACCAATTTAAACAAATAGTACCTTCCAGCTCCAATTACATGTCAAAAACAAATGATCACTGTTTCCTTCTCCAGTTCGTATAACACACATTTATCATCCCTCCCATTTAGACATTTCTTCCTTGTCAAAAAAATCCTTTACTAGCACCTTACCTTTCAGAAGCTGCCAACAAAAAATTTCCTTTTTGGGTGTTGCAAGACCTCACCATGAGATAAGAGTCTCATGTCAACTGCCATTACCGATTAAGACCATCATTGATTCGATTGAAGGGTTTTAAAATAAGGGTGTAATCCTCTCAAGTAATTATAAGAAATTTTTTTAATACATCATTTGATGAATGTAAAAAATTCTCCTAACTATTTGAAAGGAGTTTGATCCCTACAATAATGTCTAACATGACACAAAGCGTTATTACTTTAAGAAACATCTCCTTTTTTTTTTTCCTCCGCTAATCTTGTTGATTCTTTTTTTTTCTTTTTCTTTTTACCGTCACAAGGAAATAATTTGAATCTCAATTTTTTTTTTATATTTGCAATCCACTCTCATCTGCGTGTGAAATTACTCGGTCACTAAACAAAAGTCCGACGCAATTTAGCATATCCAAAGATGTCAGATTAAAATTCCCGACCTTCTGACGTAGTGATTATTTTAGGGTGCTCTGTATAGAAGGCTAAGGCTCAGGCTTAATCTCTTTATCTGTTAATGTGAAGAAAAAAAATGCAAGTTTAATTGTGTAAGAAAAACACATAGAATGATATTAATTAGAAATACAAAAAAAAAAATTAAAAATAATATTTTCTTTTTATTGATGACTTATATATATCCAGTAATATAAGTGCCTAACATAACTTTAACCTAAAATCATAAAACTGAATAAAAGTAAAAGACAGACATCTTAATTACCTACAATTTTTTGGAACACTCCAAGACATTTTTTGAGGTAATTTTCTAGGTGACAAAAAATTTCTCCAATCCTCAAGAACAAGTTTAAGATCCTTAACCTTATTTCCAAGGCCAAAACAACAATTTGCATGCATGGTACAAACCAAGTTGAAATTTTTGCTAGGTTCACAAAATCCTCCGAAGTAAGCTGTGTCTAGAAACCTTATTTGGAGTCCAATTTCTGCGAGGAAATGATCGTATTTGATCTTATTAAGCACATCTTGATCATGTAGCCTTGGATAAGTTTTTCTTGAGGAATACCAGAACTTGTAAAATTGAATCGTCCGATTGTTGGATTTTACGTAGTTAAACCCCCCATTTGGTCGATTTTTTACATCGTATGAGTTACCGTAGAAGTTATCACAAGCAATCTGAAAATCTGTATCGAGATAAAACCGTGGAAATGGATCTCGAAACCACATTATATCCACGTCCTACAAAACGGAATGTACTAATATTATATTAGAGATTAATTCAAAACTCTATATTATTAAAAAAATTAATTTTCTTCTTTTCCATCTATGGCCTAATTGTGTCATACTATAACATTTTCTTCAATGGAAAAGGGGATATTTTTCAAAAAAGAAAAGGAAAAAGAAAAAAGATAGTACCGTGAAGACGAAATTGTAACCCTTCTCGAGGACAGAAGTCAAAAATTGAATCCTTCTCCACATCATGTCTAAGTAGTCAGGTGTCATGAAATATGCCTCATGGCCTGAAAAATCTGTCCCTGAAGTATTGAGAGCATAGCAATGAGGGTGTAAACTCAAGCAACGAGCGTAGGCCTTTAGGTCCAAGCAAACCACCAGCAAATGATTCAAAAGTCTTTGTGTTCCTTCTCCAATTCCAAAACTTTCAAAAAATAGATCAAATGTTGAATTAGGCTCTGCCCATGCTTCATTCAGAGTGGTTATGATTACAGTTTTGTCTTCCATTGATGAATTTTGTAGAACTCTCTCCAATTGATCAAGCTCAATTAATTTGCTCTGGAACATTAATGATGAATTATTTATCAAAAAACAATATTAATGAATTAGATTGGGAAGAGAACGGCGAGTAATTTAAACTTATAAAATGTAAGTAAATAGTTATTGGTATTTTTTTCCAGCACGATCTCATAACCGCTAGACCATGAGCATGAACTCACGGTCAATAGATTGTGACAAAATTCAAATTTTTTCTCGATTCAACAGGTACAAGTTTATATTATCAAAATCCATCTTAATATTCACGTTAAAACATCTAAATCATTATATAAGCCAGATAAACAACCTAAAAAAAATAAGAAACTTTAATTTTATATATATATATATATATATATATATATATATATATATATATATATATATATATAATGGCATTCATTCAAGTAATTAAAACAAACCAAGAACTTTTAATTAACTAGCTAGTTTTCCTTATTAACACTGTTCCATTAAAATTAAAGTAAAATTTCTTGAATTATCTTATCCAAAAAAATATTAAATTATCACCAAATTAAATTTCAATCCTAAATAAAGGAGTACTACATACACTTAATTATAAATATAACAAAAAATAAAATTTTGTCAAGACCGAAGTCAAAAGAATGTGCATGTTCTCTCTTCTCATACCATGGAACAATACCCGATACTTCCGATTCATGCATCTCTCACAACTCTAATCTAAACCTTAAAAAAAACAAAGATATGGAGGAACTCACCGTCACGGAAGAACTTGTGTTTGTGGAAGGAGATGGAGGAGAGGTATTATAACCAAAAGAAGTTTGCAGGAATTGGAAAGGATAAGTAGACTTATAAAGCAGCAGCAGACAAGAAACAGCTACTCCTACAATTAACAGCACTGTGATTCTAACAACAGCCCATCGGCCATTGATGTTTGATGATGATGAATCAGTAATACTCATTGTTGATAGTTGACTACAAATTTCTTCAGGTCTTTAACCGTCTCCTCCTCTTTAGCAATATTACGTTTCTTTCCTTTATAAATAAGAAACTAAAATCATTAATTAATTAATTACTAAAAATAATATTTTACCAGGAAAATAATAAAACAGAGAGAAAGAAAAACAATTGGGAAGACGTTTTAAAGAAGTTATGGTTACTTGTCAATATCAGCAGCCACTTTTAAGCACTGCTACTTGCTTAAATAATGTGTACATGCTGCATAAAATTATTAATTTTATTTAAATTACTTTTCAAAGGCAAGGAGTGTCTATTTCACATGTTCCAAATTATTTTAATAATGGATATATCTTACCTCGATTGGTTGACTTAATGTGTGGCTGCCCAACTAATTAAAATACATGTGATAATCTTTGTTCATGAATTAAATAATTAAAATTATATGATCGTTATGGGTGAGTGTGCATTAGAATTTTAGGAGTTAGGCCATTACGGTAGAGTTTGCCTACTTTAAAGAAAACAACAAATCAGTGGCCCATGTGGCGAATCAGTATCTCACATAGGTAGAATAATGAACAGAATCTTGATAAAGCTACTTTTCTTCGAGAAAATTAGAGAAAATAAATTTTAATCCGATTAAAATTGTTCTTAATTAGGTCATAATTCATAACACCCTCACTGTAATAATAAACACTGCAAATATTGCCTTCTTAAACACTGCAAATAAAATAAGAACAAGCTCAATCTGTCTACATTATTGGCCAACAAAGTCATTTATAGTGGATTATGTTTGCGAAATTTATTTTGAATTTGTGAAATCTCACACACAAAAAGAATTTTCTGAAGAACTGTTTTTTGAATTGTGTTTTACAATGAACTGTGGCCAACTATTTATAGTAATTATGATGAGGTAACATGATAACACCAAACCTGTAACTGATAATGACAAAATAAAACTATGATAATCCTAACTATCTGATAATCCTAACACATCATAAATAAGAATTATCTAAAAAGATAAATCCAACCTAATATCAAAACAATAATAATAAAGATATAATAACTTAGTTTAATCCTACATAACTCCCCTTAAACCAAGTCCTTCATAACTCATCATGCCCAAAGACTTCTTAAGCTTCTGAAAAGTGTCAACTTTGAGCGGCTTTGTGAAGATGTCTGCAACCTGTTCCTCTGAACGGCAATACTCAATCACGATCTCTTTTTCTTTCACCAAGTCTCGTATAAAGTGAAACTTGATATCAACGTGCTTACTTCTACCATGATATACTGGATTCTTGGTCAGGGAAATGGTGGACTTGTTGTCGCAGTAGATCACCATGGGAGCATCCTGTTGATGCTTTAACTTAGAAAGTATGCGACGCAGCCACACAGCCTGTGTAGCACCATCAGCAGCTGCAATGTACTCAGCTTCTATTGTCGATAGAGCAGCCACCTGTTGCTTCTTCGATGACCAAGAAAATACTCCAAAACCGAGATGGAACACAAATCCGGAAGTGCTTTTCCTCTTCTCCGTATCACCTTCCCAGTCACTATACTTTGTTAACGGAAGAGTAAAAGATACCATCACCCAGTGTACCTTTCACATATCACAAGATACGCTTGCCAGCCTGCAAGTGAGATTGCCTCGGAGAGTCCATGAACCTACTAATAAGCCCAACTCCATAAGAAATATCAGGCCTAGTAGAAGTTAAGTATCTCAGACTTCTTACTAGCCTCCGAAAGATGGTAGCATCAACTAGCTCACTAGACCCATCCTTCTCCAACTTCAACCTTTCTTCAACTGGAGTCAGCATCGGCTTACATCTCTCCATCTTGAACTTTTTTAGCACATCACCAGCATACTTCTTCTGACACACAAAGATACCATCATCTGTCTGAGTCACCTCAATGCCGAGAAAGTAGGACATCAACCCCAAATCTATCATCTCGAAATGACCAGTCATTGCACTCTTAAACTCTGCAATCATCTCAGGATTATTACCGATAATGATCAGATCATCAAAATATAAACACACAATAAGAATATCTCCATGGGAATTGGATTTGATATACAAAGTGTGCTTATAAGGACATCTCTGGAACTCATACTGGATAAAATATGTGTCAATGTGTGTATACCACGCTCTGGGTGCCTGTTTCAACCCATATAAGGCCTTCTTCAACTTGTAGACCTTATTTTCTTGCCCCTTCTTTACATACCCCGTAGGTTGCTGTATGTAGACTTCCTCCCCTATCTCCCCATTTAAAAAACGGATTTCACATCCATCTGGAAGATTCTCCAGCGATTCTGTGCAGCAAGAGACACAATCAAGCGAATAGTGTCAAGTCTGGCAACAGGAGAAAACACATCGAAATAATCGATCCTTGGCCTTTGCTTGTAACCTTTCGCAACCAGACGAGCTTTGTAGCATTCCACCTCACCATTCAGCTTGTATTTTGTATTGTACACCCACTTAACACCAATGGGCTGCTTTCCACCTGGCAAATCAGTAAGCTCTTATGTGTTATTCTTTTCAATCGCACCTATCTCCTCTTCCATTACTTTCAACCAGCAATCATTACGAGCAACATCTTCATATGTGATAGGATCACAATCTGTAAACAATGCAAAGTTCACCAACTCTTCATCTGTTGGGTTGTCGTCATTACTGAGAACACAATCCTGCAAACGAGCTGGCAACACCCATTCACGTTGTGGATGACTAGAAGATTCTGCTGGATGTGGGTTCACCGGGGATGGTGGAACCACTAGGGTCAAAACCGGATCCTCTCTGGGATGACCGTCAATCTCATCCAGGTCAATATTAATTTCTGAAGAGCTCCCTTTACCGCAAGACCAATCCCAACATCCCTACTCATCGAAGGTAACGTCCCTGCAGACAATCACCTTTTCGGTCACTGGATTATAAAGTTTATAACCCTTCGTTACCTGACTGTAGGCGATGAAGATGCACTTCTCTGCCTTATCATCAAGCTTCTTTCTTAAACCATCTGGTACATGAGCATAGGCAATACACCCAAACACTCGTAAGTGTTCAATGCTGGGTTTGAGTCCAGTCTAGGCTTCCTAAGGAGTCTTTCCAAGAACACTACTAGTGGGACATCTATTCGACAGATAGAACGCACAAGCAACTACATCACCCCAAAAATCTTTGGGCAGTTTCTTCAAGTGTAGCATACACCTGACCATGTCCATGACTGTTCTATTCTTCCTCTCTGCTACACCATTCTGCTGAGGAGTATATCTCGCTGTCAACTGATGATTGATGCCATGTTTTTGCAAAAAACTATCACAGACAACATATTCTGTCCCCCGATATATTCTTAGAGTCTTGATAGACCTTTCACTCTGATTCTCCACCAATGCCTTAAATCTCTTGAAGGCATCACAAGCATCTGACTTCTGCTGCAAGAAATACACTCAAGCCTTTCTGCTGAAGTCATCAATAAAGGTAATAAAATACCTTTATCCCCCATTCGACGGAGTCTCCACGGAGTATAGGTCTGAGTGCACTAGCTCCAATGGCCGACTAGCTATCCACGTCTTCTTTATAGGAAATGGGTCTCTATACTTCTTTCCCACAACACATGTCTCGCATACCTTATTAGGAGGATCAATGACCGGCAATCCTGAAACCATCTTCCTTGAAGAAAGTAGCTTCAGACTTCCAAAGTTCACATGGCCAAACCGCATATGCCATAAGCAACTCCCATCTCTGATTACATAATTAAGGCATGATAAAATGTCACTGTTAATATGCAGCGGAAACAAACGATTTGATGACATATTTACCTTTACTATCAAACCCTTCTGTGCATCCCTGATGGTGCATACCCCTCTGCAGATCCGTATATCATACCCCTTCTCTGAAAGTTACCCCATACTCAACAGATTTTGATGTAGACTCGGGACAAACAATACCTCTGAGATGGTATTCTTGGATCCGTCTTTCAGAGAGATGGAGATTTTTCGCTTCCCCATCACTGGCACCTTTGAGCTATTCCCAAACTTCACTTCCGAAGTAAAAGTCTCATCCAATTCAGAGAACATCTCATTCCTACCACTCATGTGGTTGCTGCAGCCTGTATCCAGAAACCATTTGTACTTGACATCATCCACTGCTACATTACACGCTAGCAGCAATGTTTATGAATAGTCTCCATCTTCTGCAACATTTTCTTGGAAATTTTTCCCATTGGATTTGCACTCATTCTTGTAGTGGCCATATCTTTTGTATCTGAAACACTAAATCTGAGATTTATTCTTCTGATTAGTGTTATTGCCTCCTCTGCCTTTCGTCTGGCTAGATCTGGAAGCACTTCCCCTCCAATTTTGCGAGTTCTGACCCTTCTATCTTGCCTCAGAATTCTTCCAGGTCTCCACTTTGTCTTTCTGAAGACTCAACTGGCTCTGCAAAGCTTCCTCCACCTCGATCTCAGACTTCTCATCCAAACGTTTTTTGAGGGCTTGGAGTGAGCCCATCAACTCATCCAACATCATCTCCTCGAGATCTTTAGACTCCTCGATGGTAGTCACCTTGTACTTAAACTTCTCAGTCAGTGTTCGGAGAATCTTCTCCATGATCTGAACATCTGAAATTGTCTTACCATTGGACTTCATTTGATTAACAAGTGCCAATGTTCGTGAGCAGTAATCTGCCACTTTCTCCGTTTTCTTCATCTGGATAAGCTCCAACTGCCTCCGGATGGTCTGCAAGCGAACTTTCTTCACCTTTTCTGCTCCCTTGTATGTGTTCATCAGAGTGCTCCACGCCCGTTTTGCTGATGTTGTTTGTGCGATTTTCTTAAAAATCACCGGATCCAACGACTGATTAATGAAAAATATGGCCTTCAATTCCTTCCTGGTTGTTGCAGCATCTGCTGGCCCAACAATAACCTCGGAAACAACAATCCACAACTCCTGGTATTCAAACAACAGTTGCATCTGGACCCTCCAAAACTCAAAATTGGTTTTTCTGTCAAACTTTGGTATTTGTGGTTGTATTATGTTATTATTATTATTACTAAGGGTGGCCATTGTAATTTGCCAAAAACAATACTAATAATAAAAAGAAAAAAACGTGAACAAACCAATATATCAGCAAAACAAAAAATCAAAACGCACCAAACTTTAAACACACCAGATCTCTCAGTTTCTTCACGACAATGATCACGGGTTCGCTGCAAGTCACGATTCTGGAGACTTTCTCGGTTGACGAAAATGTATTCCGTTCAAGCAAGGTATGGCCAACAACCTCTGCTGGTCAACTATAACCAACGATCGTCGGATCTAGTCGGCATTGTCTGCACTTTCTGATGTGGATGGTGTCGTTTCACTTTCCGGCGGCGCATGGGTTGTGTGGAGGTCTGTCCAACATTGCTGACTGCTGCTCCGAACTCCTGGATCCGCCTACCACTCCTGGATTCTGAACTCCTGAATCCTACCTTACTGCCCTCCAAGCCTCAAACCAGGCTCTGACACCAAATGTGAAATCTCACACACAAAAATAATTTTCTGAAGAACTGTTTTTTGAATTGTGTTTTACAATGAACTGTGGCCAACTATTTATAGTAGCTGCGATAAGGTAACATGATAACACCAAACCTCTAACTGATAATGACAAAATAAAACTATGATAATCCTAACTATCTGATAATCCTAACACATGATAAATAGGAATTATCTAAAAAGATAAATCCAACCTAATATCAAAACAATAATAATAAAGATATAATAACTTAGTTTAATCGTACAGAATTTTATCTGATACATGTAAATGAGACGATACATATAAAAAAAAAACAAAAAAGTAAGGTTTGGATACCTTGTCATAAAAAAAAATAAAAATAAAAAATTAGGATGGAGTTAACCTACATGCTTTAATTAAAAAATGGAATGCAGTGAACAGGTAAAACTTTTTTTTAAAAAAAAAACATTTGATTTAATTATTTTAGAAATATAAAAGTTACTGTAGAAACTGTTACTATACTGTCATTCAATCTTCCTCCTCCTTTGTTTTGTTTGAGATTTCTTCTGACACTATTGGTAATACCTTTTAGCACCAAAACTAAACATTTGATTGTAGGATCAAAGATTTAGATTCCTATGTCTATCAGAGCCTTAAAATGTGTTTAGCTTTTGGAGTTAAGTGGAAGGAAAGAAAAGATAATGAATTGCAGTTTTTGAGTGCATCCTTCTACCTTAATGGTCATCTACGAGTCTTCCATAGACTCACGTTCAACCCGTCCCGGTCAGTGTAATATACATATATAAGTAAAAAACAGACGGTGAGATTATAATTTTATCAATTTATTTTTATCTAATCCCTCTCAAATCGGTATTATGAAAAATATAATGACAATATTTCCATCTAATCCCTTAAATTATTATGAAAAATATAATGATAAAAATAAAATTATTTTTATTTCTTTCTTTTTATTTTTCTATTTACTAAACAAGAAAAAGAAAAAAAATACTCTCCTGTCCTAGTTTTCCATTCTCTAATGAAGAGAAAACCAATCTTCTAGCGTTTTTTTCTTTTTAGTTTTCTATCATGTCACTTTCCTTTCATGTCACTTTTCTTTCCTACTGAACACAAACTATAACCCAAAATAACATATTTTTCCCATGATATAAGTTTCTTCACTAAGAAAATTCTTTAAGAAGACATCACAATTTCACTTACAATTTATTTGAAAACAACAAACATAGTTTTACTCCTTTAGCTCTAACCAAAAATTATACAAAGAATACCTGTCCAACGTTCAGAAGACTCTCATGAGGAACATTAAAGATGACACTATTCTCCCTACATATCTTCCTAAGAAATGCATATATATAATCAACAGCTATCTTCTTGTAAAACCTAGAATCCCTGCTTGCTCTAACAACTGTATTCCCCAATATGTGTACCACCCCAGCATCTCTGCAGTTATTCAAAAATTCTAATTCATCAGCCTCAGTCTGGCTGCTCATCTTACTAGTGATGGTATTATTTGAATGCAGTGGAGATTTGGCGGGTATGATCGAGTCTACAGATGAAATTGTAAGGTCCACATTGGAGAAATTCATAATTCCGTTGTTATTCAACAATCCATCTCTTGACTGCTCAGTTTGCTGGCCATATAAACTGTATTCATCCGAGTCCGAACACCCTTCCATCATGGACTCGAGCCGTACGAACAAGAAGAGGTTATCAAAGAGCTTTTTCTCAAAATCATCATCTTTCTTGTGGAGGTCTTTATAGCCATACCTTGCAACACAACGGAACATGTGGAAATTCTTGGGTCCAATTCGCTTTACAAGGAATCTCTCCTCTTCTGGGACTGTGTAGACAGGAAGGTACTTCACGCAGACAAAAACCACAACAGAATGGATGGCTGGTAGATTTGTGATGAAGTGGGAAAAAATATGGGGCACCCCACTGGCTAGCTCGGTGTACACAAGTCCAATCCCAGGCACCCGGACAAGTCCTAAGCTGGGGCCAAGGCCAAGTATCCAAGCCATTGAAACTTTACTGTGCATCTCAAACTCATACCGTTTCAATGTTCCATAATGCCAGACATACATGATAACAAGAAAGGCTGCTGCAATCACAAGGGGAACCCAACCACCTTGATCAACCTTGAAGAGCATAGCAGAGAAGTATGTCAACTCCACAACCAGTGATAATGCAGTGAAGAGCAGGACAAGAATCCAATGGCAGCGCCACACTAATATCATGATTAAAATCATAAGAAATGTGGTCATCAGCATGACAATCACAACTGCGGTCCCTGTTGTAACATAAATTATGATGAAAAGTCAGAAAAGATAAGTTGCACTCATCAATGAATATATATATATATATATATGAATTAATTAGTAATCACAAATTACTTCCCCCTTTTTCTTTGGGGTAAATTACAAAAACCTACCTAAAATTTGGGGGCAATTACTATTTACCTATGTTAGGTTTCAGAAATTACACTAACCTAGTTGAGGTTTGGAGGTTACATTACAGTAACATCCTTTTGGAAGTTTGAACTTCCCATCAGCCCAATTAAAATATACTCGTAACAGAATTTGTGAGGTCAAAGTAGGTCAATATAATTTCCGAAACCTCAAGTAGGTAATAGTAATTACCCTCAAACTTCAGGTAGGTTTTTTGTAATTTACCCTTTTCTATATCTGTGCCACCTCTCCCCTTTTCTCACTTGGCTAAAGCCCAATGGACACTAAATCCTTTCAACAGACAAAAGGAAAACATACAAATAACACAACCATGATTTATGGAAGTAATATTGTTCATCCATATAATTCATTCGAACGAAGATAACATAGAAGAATCTATGACTACTACAAAACCATTTACATTGAAATTTTATGAAAGAATTACGGAATTTCAAAGGAAAAAATAGAGAGAAAGTGAATGTTTGATAAAGCCATTTTTTTTTTACTATCGTCATTAAATTTCAAGCCATGTCTTCCCAGTTACTATTTATGAGACAATATGATTTGTACAAATAAGGCTATGGTCAAACTATGTCAACTCTTTGACTAAATCAAAACCTCCTTAACCCCATATTATAAGATAACCAAAAACTTTTCTTTTCCTTTTTCTTTTCTACCTTACTCCAGCCTAAACCACTACTTCACCACTTGAGGCAAAGCCCAAAAGCAAATGAACTGAAACCATCAGTCACAGTGTGTTTATGTGCACACACGTGCATGCACGAGTTTATGTATTATACTGTTGTATTCAATTCATCCAACCAAGAAACAATATCATGTCAAAAATGGAACACAAACAATTATCAAAAAAAAATTAACCACAAAATAATTGGGTTTCTTTTTGGTACATTATGGGGTTATTGAAGTTCACATTTATGACATCAAGTAACCTTCCACTTATGTATTAGCCTTAAACCTTTTTTTTTCCTTGAATGAGTGTATTTGCTTTGGCTTTCTAAATGACGAAATAGCAGCATGCAGACATGGAAATGTATACCATTCCAAGCCATGGTTATGAGATGCAGACAAGCAATTTCCTAGCATCACACGGGACACAACAAAACGCATGGATTATTCCTCTGTTTCTTTGACCAAATATACAGGAGGGGTGGATGGGTGAGGACAGGACGGGTAAGCATGTTATAGGTATGAATAGACATTATTAGGGAACATATATAGAGTCCTCCATGATCGTAAGAACATCAATCAACAATGTTGACTACTTTGGCAATGCAACACATACTTTGGCATCAGAAAGTTACTGAATGATAGAAAGTAATGACTTTGATGTGTGACAGGGAAAAATGAATAATGGATTATCAAAAAACAAGAAAGCTTCAATTTTGTTTCAGGTATGTGATGTATTAAAGTGTTCCTTCACACAGTACTAAAGCCAATTAATAATAATGATCAAATGTGCAACTTCATATTTAACACGTGATCGTGTCAAACTAGTAATCAGGATACTTCTACTTATGGATTTAAACCTTGGAAAAGAGGGGGGGATGAGTGCCCTGACATTTTGGTGATTTCTTGAGGTGGGACAACAGCATTTGTGAGAAATTAGTACTACAGACAAAAGATAGAAGCTGAGACCGCCAAGGTGAGAATAGTGAGATATGCTCCTTCAAATTTTCACCAAACAAACCTAAAGTCACTTGACATGAGTATGAGGTTTGATATTCATGAGACGTGTAATAGGTAATGTTACACACCTTCACTAGCTAATGGCACACTATTCATGAATTGACAGCAGATTTTGTTAGTTAGAAAAAAGTGGCTGCATATTCAAACCAAATTCTAGATTAATTTGGGAAATGGAAATTAACCAATGACTTGGGAAAGGGAAAATGAAAATTCAAGCCAACCAAAATTTAACCGGGGAATTGGAAAGTGAAAGAAGTTAGCATGGAACAAAATAAATCTGGTTTTTAATTCAAAAAACAAATCCTTTTTTTTTCTTTTATCATCAAACATATCAATTGGCAGATGAAAATCCATAGTAGACAAAGATGTAATCTACCAAATAGAGAAATTATTTGGAGAAGGAATTAAAAAAAAAAGGGAACTTTAGAAAGAGTAAGGGAAAGGAGAAGGTTCTGAAAATTAAGAGCTTTGTATTAGCTGCCTTCCAGTGATGAAAGAGAAAAAAATGGATCGATCCGCTTCATAATGCTCATCCAAACTGTTTTAAGTCGGACGACAGATAGGATATTAAATATTATATTCTTACACAAGCTTCTAAATATTTTGTTCCTTGTTATTTTTATCCTTCCCTACCTTCACATGACATCAACTCTATCATCTCACTCATTCTGTTGCAAATCTTTTATAAGCATGTAAAAACATCCAAACTCCTCACATCCCCAGCTCTGTGATTCCATTTTTATGAAAACATGCCATGTTAGACTCATTCATTGGAAAGGGAAGAGATTCAGTTTCTCTAGTTACAAATGAATCTAAACATTCAAAAAAATCCTTCATATAATGGCAACCCATGCAACTAAGAATAAATATGGCAATCAGTTCAATTAATTAGGGTAAAGTGCCAAATCAATTGAACTCATTAATGGAAACCTCATAATTATTGTGCAAAGTACCCACCCACCTAAATAACGGCTGGGTCAGAGAGGCTCTAAACTCTCCTGCAATCCCCCCCAACCGGACCGGCAATCTTAAGGAAAAGATGGTCCAGCTTTTCACCACACCAGCTTATCAAACAAGCTGCAGGGTCATTCTGGCCACAAAATCCAGCCCAACCGCATTCCCAAATGGGCCTTAAGTCAACAAACAAACCTAAACAAATATTCATGATCCTCCACTATAGCCTTAAATTGACATTCAATGCAGATGTAACATGTACACTAGTATGTTCATCCTGAAAGCCCACTCTGCGATTCCTTTCTACAATCTTCTATTGTTTGGAAAATAGTACATCGTTAGTGGCCCAGCTGCACTTAAGATTTAAGGGTGTATAAGACCTTCCCAAATCCCTACACAGATCAGATGCAATCCACCTCGAATATGCTAGGTTGATTTAAAACCAAGTTCACATTCATTTGAACTTGGCGACCTTTCATTTTATTAAATCATGCGAACCTCCATGTGGTATAATGACACTCACCAAGAAGTAAAACCTTAAATATTCACCAACTTATCCCTAGCAACCAGGCTCAGGGCTTTCCTTAATTTCCCTTAATCATTGAAGTTACCGTAACACTGTAGCACGAAAGAAAGCAATTTATTTACTATAAGCTACCTGTAGAGCTACAGTCGCCTGCATTTTTTGCAGTTACACATATAAAGATACATTCTTTATATTCTAAACATGTAAACTTAATATCTAAAACCATTAATACCGTTATTTCATAAAGCTATTTCCTACCAGACATAAATTTCACTAGAATGACCAAAATTAAACAAAATTCATAAAATCCCAGAGGAGAACTTACCATATGCATTCCCAATTTGACTTTGATTTTTGAATCCAGCAGTCACAGCAATGCAAAGAATCATAAGGATCCAATTAATATCTGGAACATATATCTGACCAAGGAACTTCTTTGATGTATGTACAACTTTGACTCTTGGGAAGCAGCCAAGTGCAAGAGCCTGCTTAATTATTGAAAAAGTTGCTGATATAGTAGCTTGACTGGCAACTACAGCAGCTGCAGTTGCAACAACAAACACTGGCCAGTATATACTTTCTGCAAAATAAAAATAATAAGAACTTGTCAAACACCCACTAGCAACATACTTCGAGAAAATTCGAACTTTTAAGAAGGGCATTTCTAAAAAACTGAACTCTTATAGCTTAACGTAAGATCTCCCTTTTAACCTCAATGTTTTAGCTCATAAATTAATGCACACAAGAAATCAGCATGCCAGGAAATCCAGGTGTTACATATTGAGCCATAGCATCATCAATGTTGGCCACATTCTCCAGCTAGAAAGTAAGTGATACAGGTCAGCATAATAAATGATAAAAATTATAAACTCGTCAATGCATGCCCCATTCCATACATGGCATCCCCAGATTATGCTGGCTGATTCTAGTATGACATTATGAACTAATATCTATTGACATGAATTGTTTCTCTGTAACTGAACATTAATCTAGAAATTTGCCCAAGTTATTCATCTTTTTTTTTCCTTATTTTTTTAAATTACAAGGTGATAAGTCATCCTATATAGTTCATTTCTTACCACACTTATATCTATAGAAGCAGATATCTAATATGAGATGTTTAGATATATTTGACGAAGGGAGTATTTCCTTCCTATGCACTCCACATAACTAATCCAATCAGGAAAAACTAGGTTCCACTCTCTGCACAATTTAAACATAATTTCCAGAACTCTGGATCTTTAAGAACTTGGCATAGCATGATCAGAAAGAAAATTGCAACAGATGTCTTGAAAAGGAAAAAGATAAAACAATGGCTTTCAAGTTTTTTAGCTTCTCAATCTGATAAGTCCGGTCTGTGACCCCATAAGCCATGATTTATCCAAGTTCTCATACAGTAATTGTAGGTTTAAGTGATCTAAACTTAATTCAACTAACCTTAATCTAAATCAATATATACCCATAGTACTAAAAGAATCCTTAATGCTCCCTTTCAAATCCAGAAACTACGCTAATTTCAGTGATAATAGAATTTTGCCCTGCAAGTAAATTTGAAAAGAAGAGAGCGGTAAAGGAAAAAAGAATTTATTAATAGCCCAAAAAGCATACACGACTCTTTCAAATTTTAAAGTCTTACTCTGATGCTAATAACCAACTAACTACGCAATATTAAGTAATCCAATTTATTTTTTTTGGATAAGTATCAAGTAATCCAATTATTTTAAGAATGTCATTCTATTATCTCCATGGACATCAAAGATAATAGGACGTAAACTATTAGAATTTTTATTATTGACATCAATGGAGTATGTCTTTGCTTGGTTTAGCTTATTTAACAATAAGCAATGCCTGAAGCACTATTTACCCAAACACTAAAATCAGCTTAAAGCATCATCAATTAAAGCACCTACTTATACTTTGAAGATAAGCTAAACCAAAACCAAGGCTATATTCCACCATATGTCCTTGACTTTTGCAACTTATTCTATTTTTGTCCCTAACTCTTAGACGTTATACTAGTATTTCTACTGAATCGTTCCATCAACTGCCCTCTCAATGGAATCCTACTTGGCACCCATGGATAAGAAAATTGACGGCCATATTTGTTTCAATTTCTTTTTGTTTTGATAAGTAAAATTTGTATAAATGAAACACCAAGGGGGTCCAACCCATTTACATGAGGAACCACCTACAGAATAGTAAATTAATGAATTCTATAAACTCATCGAAACAAAAAATTCCCCTCGAAACAAAATCTAAGAGTGTTACGCCATCCCTCTTTAATACAGACACCCGGTTTTTGGCGCCCATATTTGTTTCAATTGGCTTTCCATAACTGTTTATCTAAATACTAGAAAAATCCGATCTTGAAATTAAACTTTCAAGCTCACATACAGATCTCATATCCCTCTCTCTGTCACATTCTCTCAATTCTCCTTCCCTCATCTCTCACTCACTTCAAGCCACATACAGATCTCATATCTCTCTCTCTCTGTCACATTCTCTCAATGTCTTGCGTTCTCTCTCAAAACTCATCTTTTAAAACCCCTCAAAGCACAAAACTTCACTCACAGCCACAATCCGACTTATCATCTCTCTTCAACGTCTCCCTCCGACAGCATGTGTATGTGTAGAGTCGGAGATGGAGAGAACAGAGGGGAACCTTGCCCTAGTCTTGATTCTTGAAATTGCAGCATGGACTTGAGTGAAGAAAATGACTCGTGAATCTGGAAAATTCAAAAAAAAAAAAAAGTGATTTCAATTTCGCTCATGGGAGTTGTTTAAGTTTGAGTTGATTTCTTGAGGTTGAACCAACGAGTGAGTGACTTGATTGATGTGATGGGTTGTTTCAAATTGCATGCTAGGTGATTGATGAAATGCTTCGAGTTTGGATTTGTAGAGTCAAAAAGGTATTTTGAAATATTGAGATAATTATGGTATTATTACTTTTTTTATTAGTTTAAAGGATTGAGAGCAATTGTGGGTACAGAAAAAAAATTGAAGAGGGAAAGGAAGAGAGAAAGGTTAGGCATGAGGTAGTGTTGAAGGTGGTGGCGGCTATGGTGATGACGTGTGAAGTAGGGGTACAATGGTGGCTTAGGTACTGATGGATGGCTTACCTATTTTCTTTTTGTAGATCAAAATATTTTTTTGGTTTATTATTATTTTTCTGACGTGGCACTTCTGTTAGTTCTCCTTTAATTGTGTTAAGGGAAAAGGATTCAACTGAATTACAATTGAGACAATCGAAAAATGAGAGATTAGAACTAAGTGCAAAACTCAATGGCATATGTTGGAATTTACTCGCATCAATAATTTCATGTTACGACCTATGTGACGCATTCGTGCGCGGGAGCATGAGCATGAGCCAAGAGCATTGTCTATAATATAAATTATAACATTATTTCACATTATATAAACATATATAAATAGTTTTAAAGATTCTTTTTAGAATATTCTTGTTAATAAGAGCAAAAAAGAAAACTATAACCAAATACTGAATTACTAGTATACTTAATTAAGCAATATTGTTATTAAACTTCTTAAGTGAATAGAGTGTTAAGTTTAATAAATTCTAAAATCTAAAATTGATCGGTTCATCAAATATTATTACCTTTAGAGAACCATATATTTATATACAAGAGCATATATATTTTACCTTATTTTATGTTCTCATTTTTCTATAAATATTTCAAATGATATTAATCAAATATCAGTGTTTGGTTCTGTTAAAAAGTGGCTAGTTTCTGAATATCTTTTTTATAGTATCTCTAAATTATATTCAAGTTGTTCTAGCTCATCAGCATTGTGTATCTTGGCAGCATAGCAGGAAAGCCACTTTTCTAATTAGAGGAGCCGAATTAAAATCCCATTTCCACTTTTTGTTGCTAAATATAAGATGTTAATGATCCTATGCATGCAATACCATGTTTCTTCCCACATTCCTCCGGTAAAAACTGAACATGTGGATTAACATCAAAAGCGAGAAATTGAGAGATCAATTGCAATAATCTACAAATTGACTGAAGAAAATCCATGTATTCTTTGTTCTTGCTCTCAATCTGCAAAATTCGCAGATTTGGCTCAATTAGCCAAAATAGGTAGGCGTGTTGGGGTACCTACCCTCTACAATCATGCTTCCTTGACATAACAGTTAAAAATGAAGTACTATTTTCACAAAAATTCCAGCAGTCATAAATCAGTCACCAAAGGACCTCTTGGTCCCTTTTTAAAGTAAATGCACCAGAATAATTGTTTTTACTATGAATATCAATTAATTTTCATTTTACTTAGTATGTGACAATATTTTAAAGCAATTTCTCATAGAACAGAGAGGATCTTAGTGATTGTAGAATAAGTATCAGAACAAACCTGGAATAGACCGATAAAATGCATCAACCACATGGTCCCTGTTATTCATAAGGTAGGCAGCTTGTCCACTATAGGCTAAAAGAAGGCAAGGAAACACAACTACTGTAAAGGCAATCTGTACAGCTGAAACTGGAAAATGGGCTAGGTCAGCAAAAAGCGCCTCTGTCCCTGTAGTTCAAAAAAATAACGAAGTATTAAATCCCACATCATCAAGTTTTGTTATCTCATTATTACTTATTTTGACAGTGTAAAATAATTATAAAAAATTAGGAAATATTAAATTACCTGTTATACTAAGCATAATACCTCCAAGGGAGGTCCACCCATCTTTCCCTCCCCTTCTAAAATACCGATATATATAAACAGGCGAAAAAGCTTTCAAAACACTGCTATCATATTTCCAAATGTTGAATATGCCAATACCTCCAATTACGAGAAACCAAAGCAGAACAATGGGGGCAAAAAGCCAGCCAACCCTATCTGTACCATAGTGCTGCATGCTAAACAAACCTACTAATATTACAACAGCCACAACCACAACGACCTCTGTACCATAGAATAGCAGAGTAACAATTAAATAAGAAGAAAAAGTTAGTGGAAAACAGAGATCCAACACTACATAGAGAGTTGGAGAGATGAGGATTCAAGAAATTGCTTACTTAAGGAATAGGGACATACCATTACTCATATTGGGATGGTCTACCTTGATCCCACCAGCGGCTGAAAGAACTGCAAAAGATAGCATATTAAGCATCTATCAAGGAAATCTGAAGAAAAATAGTACTCCCTGCATCCCATTTTATTGGTCCCTTATCCCTCTTTTAGCTGTCCCAAATTGCTGGTTCATTACCAAAAGTGGAAAAGTGACTATTACTTACTTCAACATTGTACCTTTTATACTATATATCACAAGTTAAAGACAAAATACTCTTTTTTTTATTGGTAAAACACACGCACACACCACTCAAACCTCTAATGCTTGAGGATAAAAAGTAACTTCATACTCATTCTTAAAACATGCCCAATTTCAGTGAGGCCAAAGAGAATGGGGCTGGCAGTACCTTTTTAGCATGTTGAAGTCTTGAAGAAGTAATTAACAATTTCTATCACAGAAAAATCTTCCACATGTGATCCAGAATATGTATTGCAAGTGGATGACATGAACGGAATCTTTAGCCCCTCCCCAGCAGTTTTTTTATAAAAAATAGGTTGATACATAAGATGAAGAGGATGGCATACGACAGAGACAACTGCACCACATATAATCATATACTACAATTATCCCGTAAACTCCCCCAGCTAGTAAGTTTAGAGTCAACGTTTTTTTTATAAATTCAACTATATCAGCCCATGAGAATAATTACAGGCTTATAATTCCTAAAAGTTATAGATGCTAATGGAAAAATCCTGTTTTTCCTTAACGTTTATTTGTTTCAAATTGTATCGAACTTTTAGCGAAGTATGTGCCTTGAATGGGTACATATTAACCCCTAACTTTTTCTTTTGCGAGGTAATGGTTGAGCCCTTGATTGAAGAATCAAGAGCTAGTAAACAGGAATATCATCCCAGAGACATCATATCGACAAGACATGATATTACTAACAAAAGCAATAAACTGTTAAATGAACAGCATTAAACTATGATATATATATATATATATAGAGAGAGAGAGAGAGAGAGAATTTTCATATAATATTATGTGAAAAGAACAAGGAGGGATTTCTTCCTGAGAAAAAGTGACACAAATATGACCCAATATATTGTCAATTTTAGGTTCATGTTAAACCATTGTCTTATTCGTTAATACTTTCACAGTAGCAAAATGGTCCGTTTATATATATGCCCACACATTTTACATATCAGCATATTGGTCTTAGATGGACAGAGAGATAGAGGGAATCGGTCTAAGAGCTAAAGCACGAAGATATACCTGAAATGGCTGGAGTTAGGATCCCATCACCAATCACCATGCAAGTGCCAACAAGTACAAGAATAAGAAGTGCGTTCTTCCTGGATGCACGTCTCTCCAACCATCTCTTGGTCTTTGCAGCAAACGATTGTTCATGAAAAGTAGAACGACTATACGTCGTTAGCTCCTCATCAGTGCGGTGTTGGTTAGGAATTGTTTTTATTTTTGCATGTCGACAGAGTAATGAATACAGAGCAAATGTTCCACCTGCACCAGAAAAGATAAGTTTGGTGCCAGTGGTGCCTCATTGCATGCTGTGCTGTACTGCTATTGGTGGCATGGAATCGAAATGGTTGAACACAAGGTGGCATGGAGTTGAAAATGTTGAACATAAAATAGCATGGAGTTGAAACTGTTGAATACAAGTTAAATTATACAAAACACATCATGTTCAATTTAGACACGTCTGCATCAAACAGCTTTCATATTCCATTCAAATTTAAATAGTTTACAAATGTCTCCCCAAATATTGACTTCAGTTTATTTGTATAAATTCTCTCACAGAGCGGTGATTTTTTTTATAAGTAAATTTGTATAAATAAAAAAGCACCAAAGGGGCACCACCCATATACAAAATCTATCTACACCATAGTAACTCTACAAAATCTATAAGATCTTCATTAACAAAAAAACTTCTAAACCACACTTCATCTTTCACAGAACCATCAACCACGCAAGAAACACCCAAACCACTATAAGTCATTTCCCACAAACTTCTAGCCCATGAGCACTCTACCAAAAGATGAAACATGGACATGACGTAACCTTTACAAATGTAACACCTATTAACAAGTACTTGCCCCCTCCTTTGGAAATTATCAAAAGTAAAAATCTTCTCTTCCCACACAAAGAAACTAACATTTTTAGGCATAAAAATTCCAAATAACTTTCCAAGGGAAGTTGATGAACCTTCCAATGAAATCTCCTCACCAAGAATTTTATAAAAGGACCTCACCTCACAGGTCGGTGACTGACCAGGTTTTGCCACAGAGAGAGAGAGAGAGAAGTTAAGGAAAATAATTACTGGTCAAGCCAGTTTGCTGCAAAGGTAAATAATTGAAGTATATAGCATCAGTAACCATATAGCACTCATAAAACATACTTCTATTATTATTTACATGGTCAATGCTTTTTAGTCGTTTATTGTTTGGCAGGTTTTAAAAACTCCAACAAATTCTTCTAGATCATAGCACATAAAAGATAACAGATCCTTTTTGCTTCGCTGTGGCGATAACAAGATTAAAATTCAGGATCCAATTCACCATAGGTTGTAAACCTATATCCTGATATGTCCTATGTTTAGTGTTTATGTCTATGTACATTTATAATATAAGATTACTAGCCATAAGTTCTACCTAGTTTGAGCAACACAACTTCAGGTGGAATTAATCAGAAACAACATTTTCTCAAAAACAAGTGGTCAAGATCAGAAATTCACTAGAAATACACTACTTTGTTATCTTCTAGTGATGGATGGATTACACAACAAATAATACCATCATAGTATCCACATCACCCAGTATCATGGTATCTAATAATTGAATGAAGACAAAAGCGTAAATAAGTATCTGAGGACATGTTTAAATGTAGTACTGAACATTCCCTTTACTGAATTCACAAAAAAGAAAGAAAAAGAATTTTGATGAAGGAAGTGAGTGGTTCGATGTTCATTTACCTTGACCACTGTCATTCGCTTTACACACAACGAAAACATACTTGATGAGCGGGATAAGAGTAAGAGAATATATGATCAATGAAAGAGCTCCAACCACATCCTCTGGATTATCGATTCCGTGAGGAAATATATTGTAGAAAACATATAAGGGAGAAGTTCCCAAGTCCCCATAAACTACTCCAAGACTCTGAAATGCAAGCCGCAGAAGCAATACCGCTGAGAATTTCTGTGGGAATAAAAACTGCATCAGGAAAGAAAACAAATCCAGAATATCAAACAGCTACAACTATCCTTAATATACAATTATTCAATCAAGGCCATGTTAAGAATACTCTTACATGCTAACATACATTTATTCAATAACTCCAGCCATGCAGCATACCACTATTACAGTACATAACAATGTAAGCCTGAATCTAAGAACACCTACACACTAATTCTGCAAATTTACTATCGACATCCTGAGATATAAATAATAGAACAAGGAATTCAAAGCCCTGGGAAGAAAGTTAAAGTTGGATTCATGATTAGCCCTTTAAATTAATTTAACCCAAAAGGATATACGCCTTTAACAAGTAGTGTTGCTTTACTTCAATAAAGTGCAACTAAATATTGTTTATTTGATGCAGAGAGATCTCAGGAAGAGAAGTAGCATCACACCTTTTCTCTGTACATAGTTCTAAGCCTCCCAGCCTCCTCATCCATAGGCTGATCAAGCTTCTGATCCAGAACCCACATGCTGCCTTTGTTGTTTTCACTGTCTTCATCAATCTCAACTCTCGATGCCATTTCCAAACTCAATTTATATGATTCAAATCCAATTAACAAATGACTCTGTGCCTTTCGTCAACTCTCTCTCTCTCTGATTCCCCTCCTTTGACTAAACCTAGAAACTCATACACAAAACCCCAACTAAACCCAATTCTAGATCCTATCACCAAACCTTGAAATCACATAAACAATTACCCAAATTTGTTCCTCACTTGAAATACATCCCCGGTTCAAAGAAAAATTGAAATAACACAAGTAAAAATACTGAAATAAACCAAAACTAAAAAAACTGAACCAATATACTAAATTCAATCATTTCTACTTTAGTAAGCAAGAAACAGACACCCACCAAAATTTGAAAACGAACCAAAACTAAAAGCTCAAAGCTAAGCTCAACCACACTCAAGACAAATAAAATATGGCTAACAAGCCAATAAGCTCACAGCTTTGACACTCTGAATTTAATTCCAACAAGCTAATATATCAAGAATGAACAGATACCAATCAAACCTAGCAACCCAATTGACGATAAACCAGCTCAAACAGACCCAAATATGGCTATACAAAAAGAAAAGTATGAAAAACAGACTTCACGTTACCTAAAACTTCCCTAGTGGGGTCAGTTCAATATCAACCACAAGATCAAGAACCTAAAACCTAGTAAGAACATCTCATACCCATGAACCAAAACACAAAGATAAACAGAACCCAAGTCGGTTTTTGCTGAAGAAAAAAACGAAAACTGAAAACAGCCCAGGGAGCCTTTTTATGTAGCAGTTTGTCAGGCTCTCTTTTGGCTCTTTATTTGCTAACTGCATAAAAGAAACAGAGCTCTCTCTTATTAAAGAGTTAACAGCCCAAAACTCTGCCAATTCAGAAATAACTTGAGAGAGATGAGTAAAATAGTTTGTTTCTTTTGTTATTTCCACGGACCACGTTTGTTACGTAATCTGCTGAGTGCTGAATAAAGAAAATTTTCATATCATTTGTGATTTAACAACTAAAAATAATTGTACAGAAAGAGAAAAATATTTATTACTTTTGTCTGGGAAAGTGGGGCCTACTGCTGATTAGGTGTCTAGTGGGTCCTACTTTTACAGCCTTATCGTCTTATCGACACGTCGATATGTTTCGGTTGGTTATGATGCTTTGCAAAAGAATTTTGTGGATTAATTTTATTTTTATATAATTAAATATTAATATAATAAATAATATTTAATTTTGATTACAATAAAATAAATACAATTATCAAAATTTATACTGTTAAAAATATCAATATTATTTTAATATTAAAAATCATTTACATTATTTGAGTTCATACAAAGTTCAATATATTGATGAATTTATTAATGAAGTAAAAATATTATAAAAGTTAAGTTTTTTAATTGAATAATTACGAAAAAATTAATATATCTTACAAAGGAATAATATTTAAAACAAAAAAAATTATTCATATTGAGTATTTTTAATTTTTGCAAATATCTTGCTTATATAGAGTTAAAAGTAAAATCTTATTATATGTAATATAATATTAACATATGATTAAATGCTCTTAAAATCATTTGTTTACTATGATATCTCTTTTTTCTTAAGAAAAAATATGTTGCATTCATATTGCTTAGTTTTAATTGTTATAAATGCTTTATTCACTAATTTTTCTCATAATAGAACTTTCACAGATTTTTCGTCAACAAAATGGAACGGTGTAATTTGATTTAAATAGGTAAGAAAGATCATAAATTTAAGCTTATCAATCTTTTTTAATTAATTTAATGAATTTAATTTAAAAAATTAATTAATTTTTATGGAAAATTTGTTCAAGAGTAATAAAACTAAATCTGAATTATTTGAGAAACTAAAAAATTAATATAATTGATTTAATTACATAATAATTTATTTTTTATAAAAAAACACTTGTTATACAAAGTAAATTTTTTGTCAAACAAATATTTAGAGGATCCTACTTTTAAGAGGAAAATAAAATATAATTTCACGAGCGCGCGCGCGCGCGCACACACATATATATATATATATATATATATATATATATATATATATATATATATAATTTGTATCTCTTGGTGAAGATATTGCATTTGTAGAAAAGCTAAATGGTAAAACAAAAATAACAAAAGACACTTTCATTTAAATTCTAAATATAAGAAGCATGGTTTTCGGATTGTAGTATGATAATAATTGTCAATTTATGTGAAAATAAAAAAATTGATCAAGGGTTGAATAAGGTGTGTATAGGAAAAAAACCGATTTTTCAATTATTTCAAGTTAGGTTTTGATCGAATATTTAAGTTAAGCCTTTTTTAGTTCATGTCATCCATTCTTAATTTTTACATTTTACTTTATATGTATAACCTTCACCTTTTTAAAGATTTGGGTTAAGAATTTTATTATATAGAGACTAAAGTGCTTTGTAACTATAAGTGTTTAATAATTAAAGAAAATTAAGGTCGCTGGCAGTTAGTATTTTATGTTGCCACTAATGCTTTCGTTATTATTCTTTTGGTAGTTATAATTAATACTTTTTCTGTGTCATGATTTTAATCATTTATTATTTTTTTTTATTTAAGTTTGAATTTAATTATTTTTTATATATACATTATTTTTAAAATATATAAAAATATTTTTTACAAATTTTAAACTCTATTTATATATATAAACAAAAATTAAATTTTCTTAATGATTTAACAACAGAAAAAAAAATTACTCATTTAATTAATTAAATAATAAACGTGATAAAAATTATGGGACAGTGAGAGTATCAATTAATAAAATACTTATTATGAGTAAAAATTTGTCATTTTGATTACTAAGGCAGTTATGCACACAAATTGTGCCTTGTTCTTCACGTTTGTTTCACCATTATGCTCATTTTCGTATACAAAACGGTGATTTTTAGGATTTAAGTCAGTTTAAAACCAATTTTAATGTTGAAGTTTTAAGTTTTAAAATTTATCAAAAATTTAATCAAATCAAATAAAAACCATGTACCGCTATTACCTATAACCATTGAAAAAATGTTATGGAAAGCATTAGTGGCAACATAAATATGAATGGCTGGTAATTTTAATTTTCTTTAATTATTAAACACTTATAGTTACAAAACATTTTAGTATCTATTGCATAAAATTCTTAATCCAAATCCTTCCAAAAGGTGAAGGTTATACACATAAAATATAAAAATTGTTTGGCAAAATCCAAGTGTGAACAAATTTATATGAAGAAATCGACTTTGGACTCCTACTAAGCATAAGATTATATATATATATATATATATATATATATATATATATATATAGTGTTATACATATCGTCATTTTCAATCATTATTTTTTATCACTTAAAAATTATGTAATAAATTTTAAAAAATAATTACTGATAATTTATATATTACCAATTTTGCTTTTAATAAGATACTATAACGAGTGAGAAATAAAATTTATTCATGTACTTGTATTAAAATTGGTTGTAGGTATATTTATAAAAATAAATGGATTACGAATTTTAAGTTTTTTCGGATCCCAACAAATGTATTAGAAAAACAAAAATTAAAGAAATAACCATATTTTGATGCTAGCTTCTCTTGGGGAAAAACAATTGAACCCATTTATATCTGTTTCAGTTGATGTGAAAGAAATTAATGAGGGCGATGTCAGTTGGCTGGAAATATTAAATATTATCTTTTTTGTTTTGTATTGTGTGTTTAAATATATGATTTATATAATTAAATAATTATTTTTTATTAATATTAAAGTAATTAAGTATCTAATTTTTTATAATTTAAAATTTTATAGACTCCGTAATTTTTTTAAATTTTTTTTATAATTTTTAATTAATAAAAAAATTAAAAAAAGTACAGACTTTCCAGTCTTTGTTGAGGACAGTGATATTTCGAATGCCACATACTCTTTTACTTTTATATATATATATATATATGTTTTTTTAACCGACGAATCAGATGGGAAATATCATTTGATTAACAAGATCTGTCTTAACGATTTCCATGTTTTTATTGGCGTTTTCTCTCTTTCTTTTTTTGGTTTTAACGAAGCGACAAAAGTTTAATTAATACAAAGATCTTTCTTCATTTTATTGGAACCGTTTATATTAGTTTGTGATAAGTGAGAAACACGCCGGCCGTATAAGACAATGTTTAATATGACAAGCTTAATGTCGTATGTTCTACTTCCATTATAATTATTTTGGGGTCAATTAGGACCACAATCATGTTGTCTGGTATGATAAGACCCAAATTGAGTTAATGCACAAACCAATTTCCATCGTAATTGTATTTAGTCAATTTTCATTATTATTAACGTAGATAAATAAACAATATAATTATATTCAATTTCGATATTTTATTTTAATAATTAATTTTAAATTTTTCTTACAAAAAATACGGGTTCGATCTCTTTTTATTAATCTATTAATTTTTTTTTTAATTTTGAGTTGACGAAAATGAATTGGTAATACGAGTTTTTTCGTGTTAAAATTTATTAATTATCATTAGTTTAAAAAACAATGGAGAACATTTTATACTAGTTGAACGCTTAAAATACAACCACATAGGGATTTGATATTTTCTTCGAAATGATTTGATGTGTTTTACAGTTTTACGTTTTATTAATTAGAAATAAAAGATTTGAATTTGAAACTTCCTCTTTAGAGGAAATGTGTGGTTTGGAAAAGAGGTAGGTCTCTGTTTCAAGGGTGTTGCCACATTTTTACTTTATCTTTTCTGCCATCAGCTAGAATATATTCTTCAACTTTTTTGATTTTGAAATTTTTGTTTTGTTTCGACCGAAACAATAAAGGCATTTTGGTTTTAATACATAAATAAATTATTTTTATATTTCATTTTGTTTTTTGTTTCAGACTGTTTTAACCGTTTCAATTTTATTTCAATTGAACTAGTATGTTGTATGATTTTTTTTTTTCTATCATTTTTTATTGGTTTAATTTTTATTCGTATGATATTTTTTTTAAAATGACAAATTTAATTAAGTTTAAAAATTTTGAAAATGCAATTGCAAAACACTTTTAGGTAATGTTGATTAGTTCTTAAAACAATATGAATTTAGTGTTGTTCTGTGTTATTATTTGAATTTTAGATTATAATTATGATTTGATTTTGATTAATACATCATTTTTATCGTACTATATTTAAATTATGATGATTTTATTCTGATATGTATTTATAATTGTATATATTTTTTTAAAAATTACGTAATTTGATAAGAACATATTTGAAAATATAATCAAATCCAAAACCACATAATAAAACTGAAATATTTCATTTTAACATTTCAAAAGAATAGTTGCCAGATGTGAAATTTACAACATTGTTCCAAAACCTACATAACTAATCAGGAGGCATGAGAAACCAGAGGTCATAATTTTCGCATCATCCACTACTGGTCCATAGGAGAATAAGCTTGCAGAATCTGATAATAGAGCTTCTTTTACCTATATCGCATCAACCTCCAGCTCTGTACTCTGAATGCCCGAACTTTCAGCAAAGCAAAGACCTTCACGTACATACCGCAATCGCCTCAATCAGAGCTGGTTCTGAAACAATTGGCACTTTCTTTACCATGGCAGCCAAAAGTCCCCCTTATCATTACGCAAAACTGCACCAATACCACCATGTCCAGCGTTTAAGTCGAGCACCATCTACAGTAAGCTTGACTGAGCCCGATCGAGAATGGCAGCTTCCATTTTGGTTGTGGCCTATTCTGAATTGGCAACTGACTTGCCCTCTAAGCTGTCTGAAAATCTAACAGATAGCCACAGACAGTAACCAAATCATCTCCACCAGTTTGCAGTTCTTCAAAGCATGCACAGTTGATTCCACTTCTTGTCTACACAATGAGCAAATGGGATCTACCTTCTTTCCTTTGTTAATCAAGTTAAGATTGGAAGGCAAAATATTCTTACATGCCCTCCAAACAAAAACTAAGATTTTATTTGGAATGTTAAGCTTCCAAATTTGTCGCCAAACCATAGTATCTCTCATTCGGGAAAAAAACCTTGATTCATTCACCTGATGATCATACTCAATGGCCAGAGAGTAAGCACTCTTCACCGTAAAATGCCCAGAACTGTTATGGTGCCACACATATCTATCATCTCCTCCAAACAAATTCAATTCATGGCTGTCTCAATATAACATCACGGTCATGAAGCAGAAAAATACTCTCAACCAGATGGGTGTTCCACATCCTAGTGTCAGCATGGATTAGTTCTGTTGATGCCGTATATTGTTTGGTGCTGACGTGGCTGGTGGGCTGGTGTGGGTTGGGATCCGCGTGGCTTGTGAGCTGGGCTCGGCCCGGAGGGTGATTCGGCCTGGGTCCTGCACAAGTGACAAGTACAAATTGAAGGCCCTCGGAAGGAGGGGAGGGGGAGACCTCCAAAGGTGCTCCGATGCTTAAGTTAGCATGAATTCAAGGGAGGAGTCGCGGGTTCGAGAGAGGAACCGATGACTCTTTAGAAAATTAAGTGGGGTGTGTGTGCGCGTCAACCTTAATCCCTTCTTGTTATGTCCATACCTTGGCTTATTTATAGTCGTCTACTGGTGGAGAGGATATAATTGCGAGCCTAGGAGAGAGGACGCCGTAGGGCGGCCGTAGGGTGGCGGGCGGCCATAGGGTTGTGGAGTGGCTAGTCCTTGTAGGGTGGCTAGTGTTGATAGGGGAGATCTTGGTGTGGGTCGGCTGGGTCATTCTTCGCGGGTTTGGGGATTCTTGATGGGCCATGGAGCATACTTGATTGTTTGTCCGGGCCGGGGTGTTCTTTGAGTCAGCTGGGCTGGGTCACCCTTCCGGGGGTCCAAACTTATCTGGGCCGCAGGTTTGAGACGGGTCTGGCGTTTGCTTGGGCCAGAACAAGCCTGCCGAGTTTGGTGTTTGTTTGGGCCTTGGTGTCTGTTTGGGCCAGTGTTTTTTAAGCCCTATCAAGTTTCTTCACCAAAGTGAACTCATTAAACTAACTGATTGAAATTGAGACACGAAAATTATGGTTTTTTTGGCAGCCATGGTCCTTCCAGACCAAAATTGAACTGCTATTTCCAATTCTCCAAAGTATTATAGTGATATATTATTATGGGGTTTGCTAACTTATAGTAATATACGCGTAAGTTAGCATTGTGTCTCAATTTTTTTTTGGATAAAAATGCTTTCAAGAATTCAAATATCTCAAATACTTATATACAAACAGAAAGACAATTGGATAATTCATTAATCTATCGATTTAATTATTTTAATATACAAAATTTTTTATAATATCGGATCAACTTGTTGCTGGAAAAGTGCATCATCATTACCGTTAGAATTAAAGTGTTCGTTGATATCTATAGTATGAGATTCAGTTTCATCGCCTTCCATCGAGCAAGTCACCCTCCCGTGTTGACGACATCCGACAACCACGAGTAAGTTTCGTGACCGTATTTTAATTTTTTTTTTTTACTTTTAGAGAAAGAAAGAGAGAACAACTGTCGATTACAACCTCTAGACGGGGTTGATGTTGAGCTTCTTGATACCCGGTTGTCAGATTTTATCATTGATGATGAAATTCCATACACTTCCGTTCTTCTATTGTAACGATCCGAGCTCTTACTTGATAATTATTTTATTATTAAAAAATAAATTAATAAATAATTTTTAGTTTTTTAATAAAAATATTTATTTTTGTTTTTGTTTATAAATAAGGATGGGAACTAGAACTAAAATGAAGATTGATATCTTCAAAAAAAAAAAATTCGATGGAAACAATAAAACATTTTATAAATAAAAACATAATAAAAATAACACTCATTCACTTTAATTTCGTCGTCCGATACTTTTAAAATATGCACAAATTTTCAGGGACCACATCACTGCTCAAAGCCCACGTGGCCATATATGTGGTTAGAGGAGACAGAGATCTCACATGCACATGTTAAGGAATAAAAATCCATGTGTGTACCAGCTAAGCGGAAGATTTGAACCCCACTGCGCTTTAATTTTGGAAAAGCAAAGCTGGGAGAAAAAGTTAGTTTAGCATAGCTATCAGGTATATAATATAAAAGTTTATTTTATTATTAAATAATATAAATAAATTATTTTTATTTAAAATTAAATAAATTTTTGTATCTTGTATTTTTTATATTACTGTTTTAAACAAAAAATTTTCTTTACAATGCTGGACGGAAACTCCTAAAAGCCATTCTTTTTATAAAATAATTTTTTTGATAAAGTTTTTTATTGAATAATAAACCAATAAAATTTGACACATACATGAAAATAATCTTATAAAAAATAAAATATTTGAATATACATATAATAATTATATTTTCTTATTTATGGAAAAACAATATTACTTCTTATTATCTTCAGTTTTAATTTATTTTAAGATATTTAAATATTAGAATTAAAAATTAATTTAAAGATAGAATCAGTAAAACACTATCGAATCTACACAAGTATTTTTATATCTTCTTATTATCTGAGTCAATAAATGTATAAATGGTGACCAATGCAGCATGTTCGAATATGCCATATGCCTTTAGCATATGGAATAAGTAAAGAAAGAGACTGTTGCTACCTATGTAGTCTTTAGGAACATATAATTAATTCAGATCAAACAGAAAAGAGGTGCTCAATCAAAGCCAATCTTTAGTTTTTATGACCCAACACACACTTAGGTCATGTTTGGACTCCCCTATTAAAGCCAATATTTCTTAAATTCTGCACTGGAGTTGATGTCCACTACTGCAGAGCTACACTATCTCTGTGAATTTATAGATATAACCTTTGGTTAACGACCATTGTTTTTACCGTCTTTTTTTGTTTTTTTTTTTTATTTTTATAAAATTGTTGTGGTACGTACGGTGAAAAGTGTCATGTGATGCTGTCAACCTAGCATATGAATGAGTGTAATTTTAGGTTCTCATGGGGTTAATGTCGTAATTGATGTTGGCTCACTAAAAGACAAAAGACCAATTGATTTAAGCAACCCTGCCTAAAGTGGCTTCTCCAAACATGGCCTTAGAAGATGTCAAAGAGAGGGTTAAGTCATATCACTAATTAAATTATTTCTTGAGAAAAATTATTTTCATGACAATAGTGATTTGCAAATTTTCATTTCCGATGCTCAATATGTCGATTGTTTTACTAACTGTATTATTAAAATTCAATAATTTGATTTGATATGAATGGAATAACTTGGTTATGTGGTGTGCGTACTCCGAAACCAGACAACTCCTAAAAAGGTGTCAAATAAAAGAAGAGAAACGAAAAAAAAAAAAAAGAGAGATTTTTTTTTAAAATTTTTTTATGTTGATTGATAAAAGAAAAATGTGGAAAGAAAAAGAAAACAAAGGATTTACATTTTCCTTTAATTTTTTTCAAAAATTATAAATATTGTCAATCTCGTAAATCGAAACGATTGACGGTGCAAAGTAAAATAAGTTTTTTTTTTATCATCTTTATCAAATAAATAGAAAAAGATAAATTTTTTTCTTTTTATTTTTCTTACATCTTTTTCTTTTTCTTTGTTCAATTTTCTCTTTCCTCTCACTGCTTGAGGGTATTGCTGAATGATTAGCTTATCATAGTTTAATATATGTATTATTTTCCTAGATGTAATACTATATAAGTTTTTATCTATAACATGATTGATCCAAACGTGGCAATCATGTCGGTCAGCTTCGAACCACGTTATGTTATTTAGAGTCTTGGGTTACTAAAGGAATGGGTTAACTTTAGGTCAAGCCACGCATTTTTTTTATTTGTTTTAATTTATTTTTTTCAATTTAGTTTACACAAAAACATGAGATATAAATTGATATATGTTTTTTAAAGTATGTATTGAAAATTCACGATTTTTTTGGGTATAATTATAAAGTTCTGCTATAAAAAAATAAAAATAAAAAACCTAATTGCTTTGTGTTTAGAACAATTTGAAGTGTTTTTAGTTTTTTAAATAAGTTGAGTGAACTATTAAATCATTGAATAATGATATTTCACAAGTACAAAATGCATGATTTACACATTATATGTAATGAATCTATATTAATTTTTTTATTTTTTTTATTGAAGCAATATTATCTATAAATACACTGGTTGATTTAATCATAATATAAATTCATAGTACTATCACTAATCCATATAGAAGTCCACAATACCAACATAATCTATCTATAGTAAAAAAATAACAAATATACAAATTGAACAAATAACTCACACGATGATAAGAATCGAATCATAGACCTTTAAAAAAACCCTAAAATTAAACTAAAAACTATATAAGATTTTATAAAATCTAAAATATAATTAAATCAAAACAAATATACAAGAGGCATTTGCTATAACCAACCGCAATGGAAATTTTGTTACATTGTGTTAGATATGATGTTATAACCACAACGGTGTGGGAGAAATGATAGAGATTTTGTGGAATAACAATAAGATCAATGGTTTTAATTTTCATATCTGCGAGTAGCCAGGTCACAACGATTTTCATCAGATGTGGATAACCTGCCTTTGATCCATTCAAGGAAATGAACTTAATACGGTACGCACAAACTTACCCGTGATATCACTTTACACTATTGAACAAAAAAAAAATGATATTACTAGTACTCTCTTAGATTTTTTTTTTTTTAATTTAAAAAGTTGCCTTCTAAGTTAAATTATACTCATTGTTTGTTTCAAAAACTAAAGTGCCAAAATCTATATCAGATATAGTTTTGGCAAATCAATCTTATAATGCTTTTTTATAAATTAATTGATTTATAAAGTGTTGGCTAATAGACTAAAAGTGGTGTTAGCGCATCTCATATGATCATATTTAAATGTCAGAGTGCTTTTTTGTCGGGTTATTTGATAGGAGTACGACCTATTTGTTGTCAAAATTGTGAATTAAACCTACAATACATTGTTTTTACACGTAGATTTGGACTAATTAAAATGTGAAATTTAATGAGAACATATAACTCAAATCTATATGTTTTACAAACTTAATTTCACAACAATATCAGAAAAATCACACTCGTTTAATAGATAATAATATTTTGGTAACATATGAATTTCTTAATTGAATAAAACCGAGCAGACTGGTACATAGTTTTAAAGCTATGAGTAAGGTCTATGTTCGTATGGAATGGTAGTTTGTTAAGAATGTGATAGAGTGGATGAGTTTTGTTCAGATGTGGATTGATTTGCTGACGGGATGTGTCTCTTCTATCTTGTGCTTAGTTCTCAGCAATAAGTGGCATCCATATGGTCTATCACTCATACTAGGTGTCTCTCTCCTTACTTATTTCCCTTTGTGTTGAAGGTTTATCAAAGATGTTGATGAGAGCAAATAGTGGGGGTTCCTTTGAAGGTATATCTACATGTAGCAATGGTCCACATGTGCTCCACCTACATTTTTTTAGACGACAATTTCTTGTTCTGTAAGGCGTTAGTTGGCTAACACTGAGACTATATTGGGAGTATTGGACTATTATGGTAAGATATTATAACAAAATTTTTAATTTTGAGAATTTTTCCCTCATTTTCATGCCACTATTATGAAATTAGTGAGGGTTAGATCTACTCAATCATATGAGAAATGCCTGGGCCTCCTACCTATGATTCGTATACCTCAGACATAGATTTTCTAATTCATGAGGAGTTGTCTGGTTTGCTTCCCAACAGGGAGATTGAGTTTTCTATTGAGGTGATTCAGGGATCAGCACCCATATCTATAGCACCTTACAGAATGACGCCAACTAGGTTGAGAGAACTGAAAGTTCAACTTCAGGAGTTCGTTAGATAAAAAATTTATTCGACCTATTATGTTGCCTTGGGGAGCCCTTGTGTTGTTTATGAAGAAGAATGATAGAACAATGAGGTTGTACATTGATTATAGACAATTGAATAAGATCACCATCAAGAATAAATATCATTTGCCCAGGATAGATGATTTATTTGAGAAGTTGCAAGGGGCTAGAGTGTTTTCTAAAATAGACTTGAGATTAGGTTATGATTAGTTGAGGATAAAGGAAATGGACGTGCTTAAGACTGCTTTTAGGACGCGTTATGGCCATCATGAGTTCCTTATGATGCCATTTGGGTTGACTAATGCTCCTGCAACATTTATGGATCTAATAAATCAGGTGTTTAAACCATTCTTGGATATATTTGTAATTATATTTATTGATGATATTCTGGTGTATTCCAAGAATGAAAAGGAGCATGTGAAACGTTTAGAGATAGTGTTGAAAATTCTGAGGAGAAAGAAATTATATGCATAGTTCTCTAAGTGTGAGTTTTGGCTGAATGAAATATCTTTATTGAGGTATGTTGTGTTAGGAGATGGTATAGCAGCTGACCCACAAAAAAGTAGAGACAGAGTTGAATTGGGAAAGACCAACTAATGTGATTGAAATTAGAAGCTTTTTTGGGGTTGGCTAGTTATTATAAAAGGTTTATCCATAATTTTTCTATTATTACTGTACCATTGACTAGATTAACAAGGAAGGAAGTGAAGTTTGAGTGGTCAGAAGAATGTGAGAAGAGTTTTTAACTGTTGAAAGAGAAGTTGAATACTGCTCCAGTATAAGTGCTTCCTTCTGGTGATGAAGAATTTGTGATATATAGTGATGCGTCGCATTAGGGGTTGGGATGTGTGTTGATACAATATGGGAGAGTTATAGCCTATGTTTCTAGGCAATTGAAAAACCATGAGAGAAATTACCCGATCCATGATTTAGAATTGGCTACCATAGTTTTTGCTTTCAAGATTTGGAGACATCATCTGTATGAAGCCATTTGTGAAATTTTTATTAACCATAAAAATTTGACGCATTTACCTACCCAGAGAGAGTTGAATTTGAGGCAGAGGAAGTGGATGAAATTGATTAGTGACTATGATTGTACAATTCACTATCATCCAGAGAAAGTTAATGTAGTAGCTAATGCATTGAATAGAAAGTCTACAAGAAGATTAGCTGCTATTGGGAGTCATATCATTAGCTTGATGGTAGAATTGAGAAAATTGAGAATACAGTTGAGTACCAGTGATAGAGGAGTATTGATGAAAAATATGGTAGTACAATCTTTTATTATTGATCTATTATTATAGATGCAGAGTATAGATGAAGGGATAGAGAAGATCAGACATGAAGTATTGAGTGGGAAGTCGACTAAGTTCATAATTAGAGAAGATGGTGTGGTTGTATTGGGACATAGAGTTTGTGTTCCCAATGATGTTGAGATGAGAAAGGAGATACTAAGAGAGGCTCATGATTCTATGTATTCTATGTACTCGAGTAATAATAAGATGTATAGGGGGGTTGAGACAAAATTATTGGTGGTCAGGGATGAAGAGGCATGTAGCTGAGTATATTTTTAGATGTTTGATTTGTCAACAGGTGAAATATAAGAATAGACATCTGGTAGGTTTATTACAGCCTTTTCCAGTACCTGAATGGCCATGGGAGAGTGTTAGTATGGATTTTATTTTTGGTTTTCCCTGTACCCTGAGAGGTCATGATACTGTACGGGTTATAATGGATAGACTTATAATGGTTTTTCCCGTACCTGGAGTCCTAAAAAGTTGATTGAATGGTATGTAGTGGAGATTGTGAGATTACATAGAGTACCTTTGAGCATTGTATTAGATAGAGATTCTAGATTTATTTCTAGATTTTGGAGGGGTTTTCAGAAAGCTATGGGTACACAATTGCAGTTTAGTATAGCTTTTCATCCTCAAATTGATAGGCAGAAGATATGCTAAGAACAAGTGTATTGAGTTTTTCAGTGAGCTGGGATGCTTATTTACCTTTGATTAAGTTTGCATACAATAATCCGTATCATGCTAGTATTGGGATGCCACCATTTGAGACTTTATATGGTAGAAGGTGCATAACTCCAGTATGTTGGGAAGAAGTTGGAGAAAGAAATATATTTGGTCTTGAAATGATATATTTGACTACTGAGAGGATCAATCTGTTAAGAGAGAACCTTAGAGTAGCACAAAATAGACAGAAATGATATATTGATAATAGAAGATGACCTCTTGAGTTTCAGGTTGGTGACTGGGTGTATTTTAAGATATCTCCGTGGAATGGTGTATTGAGATTTAAAAAGAAATGAAAGTTGAGTATGAGATTTGTGGGGCTCTATAAGGTGATTGAAAGAGTTAGACCAGTAGCATATAAATTAGATTTGACTTATGAGTTAAAGCAATTGCACAATGTGTTTCATGTTTCACTTTTGAGAAAGTGTTTACATGATAAATTTCATAGTATCCTGAGTTAGGCTGTAGAACTTCAGGAAGATTTGACCTTTATCCAAGTACCAGTCATAATTCTAAACAAAAAGGAACAAGTTTTACGTAATAAAGTTATTCTTTTAGTTCAAGTGCCATGACAGAGCAAAGATGTTGAAGAAATTACTTGGGAGCATGAGGCAAGAATGATGAAAGACTACCCCTAGCTTTTTCATAAGTTAGGTAAGAAAATTTCGGGAATGAAATTTTTATAAGGTGGATAGAATTGTAATACTCGTGTTCATAAAATAAGGGTAAAGAAGTAATTTTACATATATTATATTGAATTACATAATCCATAGATGAAAGATTTAGTATTAATTTGAAATAATATTTGGAAGAAAATATTGAAAATTTTGCTGAAAAGAGTTAGAAATTTTTGAAGAAGAAAGTACTGAAATTTGTTGAAATGAAAGAATTTTTAAGAAAAATATGGAATAAGGTTGAGAAAAATAATTAGAAGATTTGATAGAAAAAAAATATAAATTTTTTATTTTTCTATAATTTATAAAATTTTTGAAAGCAATAAAAGATGAAAAATTGAATTTTTTTAAAGGAAAAATGGTAAAACTATAATTAAGTAATAGCAAAACAGTAAATTTTAAATGATGGCAGAATTGTAAATAATCGATGTCAAATACGTAAATTTTTTTTAAAAAAAAAAACCGAAGCAGCAAACAGTGAAGGAAAAGTTAGAGTCTAATTATGTTCACGTGAACATAATCATGAACCTTTGATATTTTGAATTTATTATTATTAAAAAAAATTCAACAAAACTTTAAAACTCCTTGAAACCATCAAAGAGCTCATTTTCACGCCTAAATGATATTCTCGTTTGGTTTCTCTCATTTCTCCAACTCTGTTTCTTTTAACAAAAAATTGGAAAGAAATTCTCCAAATGATTTAGATAATTATAGTCATCCAATTACAATAGCAAGATTTCATCACATTTGAGGTAAATTTTCAATAAGCCTCATAACTAAATAATTATACTGTTTGAATTAAGTTATGAAATAGTAAGATTTATAAAAGTTTATAGTTAGGTATTGGTGATCAGCAATTCGAAAAAATTACTGAAATGAGCAAGAAAGGCAAGAAGGTGATCTACGAGGAGCTTTAAGTGCTACGCGGTGAGTTAGATTTACATTTAGTAATAGAGACTAATAAAAATATGAATTTATGATATTTGAATAAATTGTTGAATTATAATGATTGGATAGTGTATTTTTTTTTATATATGATAATTTATTGATTTATTGATTAGAGATTAAATAATATATTGAAAATTAATTATATAAGAATTTATATTTTAAAAATGACAGATTAATGAAAAACATGCTGAAAAGATATATGAAATTTTTGACAAATATGATTGAAAATTTGATACGATATATGAGGAGACAATTTAATAAATATGATAAAAATAATAATTTTTGAGAAAAATATAGTTGAATTGAATGCTTTGAAGTATGCTTACTTGCATGTTATTGCTCATTTGCATAAAAGGGAAGACTAGGAAAGCAGTTGGTCTGGCTGAGAAGACCAGGAAGGCAGCTTGTGTGGCTGAAACATGTCGACATGTGGGAAGACGTTCCTAGATGATAGTATGAAATGATCTAATGAGAAAGAAAGAAAGACAATTTAAATTCGTGCATTATATTTGTTTTAAATATTTATTATTGATGGCTGAGATGCTAAAGAATCAGTCTTGATTATGAAATGATTGATAGAGAGATGAATCTCATAATGAGACAACTTTGATGATAAATAAATAGAAATGATGATATGATAAAGAATTATATGATTGATTGTTTGTATGATGTGAACCTTATGATGAGACAAATGATGATATTAAATTGATATAATATATGAGATATATGTATTGAAAGAGGATAGCCTGATAATTTATTTATTAAGAGATTGACAAATGATTGAATTAATATGTGAGAAAATATAAATGATTAATTATGTTGATTTAACAATGACTGAATATAACTAGAGGTATACAAATCAAGTGCTTCTAGTAAATTTAATTCATTGAACTTGTGAAGCTCACTCCTCATTGTTAAATAATTTCAGGTAGCGAGCAGGACAGATAAATTTGTGAGTTGAGATTCAGACTGAGTTATTATCTGTAAGTCTCGTGGTCCACATCCTCAGACTAATAGAAGAATAAGATTTTTTTATAGATATTCATGCATCTTGAATATGTTGTATACATTGTTTCAGATAGGATATTGATAATGTAACTCCCCTGTTGAGAGTTGAGGTTTGATGTGTATGTGTGTATATATATATTTAGTTGATATATATATATTTATATTGTTGCATATATGTGTCTTGTTGAGATTTCAAAATGTGACGACGCTGTCTCGCGGGTGACCAACCCAGGATGAGTCGTTACTGTTAGTCACCCATTGAGTCTGGTGTGTGCTAAAAGAGAAGAAAGAGATGAAGCACCTAGTGATTCCCAATAGAGTTTGCTCTATTCCTAAAGATGTGCATTATCTACTTTCTATCTATAGATTAAATGTTTTTTATTCATCTATGGATCCTTAGATATTAAGGATATTTACTTGAAATCTACAAAATATGCAAATCAAAGGTGGAAGGGCCGAGGGTTGAGCTTTTGAGAGTTTTAGTGCTTTAGTAAGGCTTTTTGCTAATTTTGGATGAATGTTACTTAATAATACACATTCTTTGGATAAGTGGCTTTTAAAGGCCAAATATTTTGTTTCTAGTTAATTCTTGAAGTTTAAGGATGGCAACGAAACGGATTTAAGATGGAGAGTTGTTTCTCTATTTTGCCCTTGTTTCTTGTTCTCAGATGGACCATTCGTAAACAGAGAAATACAAATATTCCTCGTTATCTCAATTTTATTTTTGAAAGAAAATAAATTACACGGAAAATAACAAAAAATATATTATATTAATAAACAAAAAAATATAACATAATATGTATTAAAAATTGGGTTCAAAGATTAAATGGATCAGGGAGTATCATTCCCATCCCTATCTTGAATCCCCTTTTACTGTCTTTGTCCCGCTTCTGTAAGGATAAAATCTACTCCAAACTCGACTTTGTCGTGTTGGGGACTTCTACTATCGCTATTGAAAGCACAGTTTTGGAATAACCTCTCTTTAACATGGAGGAGTACCTGTGGAGTGCTAAACATGTTTAATGGAGGGTTAAAAATGTTCAATCAGGCTACTATTAGGGTATTCAGTATTGGGGGATCATGTCTGTCTAATCCGTCTACTTTATAAGGTGTGTTCTCCTGTTTGTGTGCTTCTCGGTGATGCAAAGGTCGATAGGCTTATCGATGCTTTGGAGGAATAAGAACCTTGATCATGAGGCTGTAGTGATTCTCTAAATTCCTATTTCCACGAGGTGCGATAGATTAATTTGAGAATTATGATCCCTGTCGGATAATTAAGTTCTCGGTAAGGACTGCAGAGAAACTATTCGATACTATGGAGTATTGCTCATTCTTTTAATGTACATTCATGTGCGTCCATAGAAAAACTAGTGAGTAGACCCAATACGAATACGAGAAAAAAGAGCAATACTCCATGAGTATGATCATTTCCTGTTTAGTTATAAGGACCAGGGTCTCTAATGGTAGTAAGTCTAGTTGTGATATTCATGCTTCAGAAGATGTTCAATCCAAGGCAGATGATGTAAATGGTGTTAGAAACACACAAAAAAAAAAAAAACTTGGGAGGAGGTTGTTGCTCCGTGGGAGTTGGGCAAAAGTTGGTTTTAGTGTTTGATGGAAATGAGCAAATTATAGTGGAAATGTTTTACAGGATGAAGATGAGAGATATCGAAGAGTTAGCAAAGTAAAGTTGAAATTAGTGGACTATTTTTATGGTGGAGAAGTTTTACAGGATGGAGAAGAGGGATATCGAAGACTTAGCAAAGTCTAGTTGAAATGAGTTGCTTGTTTTTTTATTGGGCTGCGCTGGGGTTTTTTTTTTGCAGAGTATAGTCGATGGAGTTGGGCTACGCTGGTTTGTTTGTTTTTTTTTTTCCCTAGTATAGTCGATGGAATGGGTCTGATCTCATTTACAGTGTCGCTGTTGGCTGGTCATTTTTAACTCCCGGTTTTGGTCTCATTTTGGCATAGTTTCTGGTGGTTGTTCTCTTCAAGGTTATTTGTTTTCTAATTCCTTTGTTGTTTCCTTTTTGCTGGCATCTTAGGCGTTTTGTTTGGGTGGCTGGGGATTGGTATGATATTTTTTTTTTTGGTTTCGCCTTAGTTTAGTAAGCTTGCTTGTAATTTCATTTATTAAAAATAATAATAATTTCTTTGTTCAAAATAAGAAGCACCAGAGTGTCCTAGCCATAGTGCTAGTTCATCATGTCACAGGCGTATGATGATAGAAAATCTTTTAAGGGCTGATTCGGCTTGGCGGGCTCCAACTGATCGGGGGGAAATGAAACTCAATATATGGTTTCATTTATTTGAACAGGATTGAAATTAACTCAATGTTGATGCTGCAGTTTTTCTTTCATCCTTCTTTTGTTCAACTATCTCTATTGTATAAAATCTCGTCCCGTCTGGCTCTCCTTCTTTCTCCTGTTTCTATTATGTCTGGGTGAGTGGAAAAAGTTTACTCAAATAGAATAATATTATAAAGAAAAATTATCAAAGTTCACAAACAATATATATATATATATATATATATATATGTATGTATAGTTCTGGTACTCCATCCCTACTAGCTAGACACATTAATTAATATAAGATACACTATATATTATCCAACGCGAAGTACTCCAAGCTTTCATCTCTTACAATCAGCGTATCTATATATAAATATATAATATATATATGTTGCAACTTCATGGAAGTCTGAAAGTAGAGCCTCATCACTCTGCAATAAAACGTAAACCCAGAAATTAGTTAGCTAATTAAATATGGTTGCAATATAAACAATTATAAATTATTTAAAGTTTTTTTAGGATTCATATACAGGAAGCCCATCATCAAGATGAAAGTAATCATCTCTTTTTTTTCGGTCAATTAAGTGTTGGTGTTAACAAGATTAATTCGATCTTAAGTTTCTTGTGCGACTGACAAATATATGAACATAATATAGGTGTGTACCGTAGTTGGGGTGATGGAGAGTGAAGTCTTGAAGATTGGGTTGAGTAGGCTGGAGGCGATATGGTTGAAACTGTTGAGGGAGAATGGCAAGTTGAAGAACACTACTTGGTTGTTCTTCTCCAGAAAATGGGAACTGATCCAACACTTGCCTATGATATTCCTCTTGCTTTGGTACCATTGCTATCTGCTGCTGCTGCTCCCATGCTGCCTGCTGCTCCTTAATCTAAATGTATATATTGTGCATGCTACATTATAATACTATTATATATCACAAAACGTAACAATTACTAATTATAATTAGCCTAATTAATCATGGCCCAAATTAATATTGTTTCAATTAAAAATTATAGTATGATTTACTGAAAACGATTTTGTCGAGTTTAATTTTCCCATACCGGACAGATTAATTAAATTAAGCAATTTAATTTGATGGTCTGTATATATGAGTCCATTAATTGAAATCCCTGTACTCACCATGTAGTATATTTGCTGATTTTCGTCCTCCAACATCCTCTCCTAATTAATCATGAATGAAAAAATAAAAATTAACTGCTATCAATATAATTAAGGAACATATATATATATATATATATATATATATATATATTTGAATTATGGAGAGACATTGTTGTACAAATATTTGAGTTAATTACCTTCCTCCGAAGATTGTCCATTTGCTGCTGTAAGAGCTCCAGCTATATATATTATGCCCAATCACAAACAACATACTATAATTACTATATTTACTTTCAGACTCCAAAGAAATAAACAAATTAACTGAGAATTTATAATTTAACAGAAATTTTATTTTTCATGAAAACAAACGGAGATTAATAATCAGAGGGAAATTAAAAGAATGGAAAGCATTTATACCTTACGAGCGCGGACCTTGTTAACTGAGTGCTCGAGTTGCTGTTCAAGTTCAATGAGGTCCTCATATTGTATGGTACTCAAGTCTTCGCCTGTGTAGCGTTGGAGACTTAATTGAAGATTGTGAGTTTCTTTCCTCATTCTTCTCAATTCACCATGCATTTGCTCCTGCAAAACTTTTATAGAATTAATGACCTTGAATTAATTCATTTCAAAGTATGCATACATAAATTGAGTGAATTATTTAACAAATACCGGATCGTTGTTGTTCTCCAGAACACGTATCCCTGTGGCAAGCTGGTACCTCTTGATGATATGATCCATGCTGCTAATTGATAATAAAGAACATAATTTTTTGCATAAACTTCATTAGCGATGAATTATTTCGAATAAAAGAAATTTAATTAACAGTATCAAAGTATGACATTTTCAAGTTAATCAAGAAACAACTTCCTAGAAGAACAAGAACTTGTACTATCATTTGGCACAAATAGATTGAATTATCTCATAATAATTTACAATTAACTTAATTTTGCTAGCTCTTTCAATATTTCTCTCACTTATATTAGGTTTTGCTGGTTATTAATCAAACAAAAAGGAAATTGATGAACAGGTCATAGTACTAATGCAACATCAGGTGCTTCTAATTACATGATAATCATTATTTATTAGGATAAAAAGTAAATTAATATTTGAGATCACACAGTTTTTTCTTCAAAAAATTAGGGTTTGAAAAGAAAAGCAAAAGAGTAAGTATGAATTCGTAAATCCTTCTTAAATTGTGCCATGACTTAGAGAATTAAACAGAAATGTCTAATTTACATATATCTTTGTTAGCAAAGAAATTTAAAAACAAAAAACAAAAAACAAGCCATTGCATGGACAAACATAATAAAGTGTCTGTCATTTTAGGGAAGAACATAGTTTTGTTTTTCTTTTTTGAAAGGAGGAATATTATTTATTAAATACTGAAAAATTTTCTTTTAAGTCACCCATTTACTCTTTAAAAAAACCCATGACTTCCACAAAAAACAAATTAATTAAAAAGGAGCATAATTAAAGAAAATCTTTTGAGAATTCATCACTTTTTTTACATCTCAAATAAAATAAAATCAAAGAAGGTAATAAATCTGAACCTGGAAGTTTCAGTGCAGTACTCAAACAACTTGCCAGAGTTTGAGAAGATGATCAGGCCGATCTGCGCATCACAGAGCACAGAAAGCTCATGAGTCTTCTTCAGAAGCCCTACTCGGCGTTTCGCAAAGGTAACTTGCCTTGTTGTTCGGTTCTCGATCCTGCTGATTGCTATCTTTCCCCTTCCCATTTTATCTAACACTCTTCACTTCTCTTTCTTCCTGTTAGGGAAAGGCAAAGAAAAGAGAATTCTACCCTCTTTTAATAATCCTGGTATTTCTAAAGAAAATAATAAAAACCCAATAATTAATAATTAGTTCTAAAAATTGCTGGGAAAGAACAAGCATCTATCTATCTAGCTTTGTTATAATTTGGGTGGGTATAGAAATGCTGATTAAGATTGCTATATAGAAATACTTCCACGAGAATAGAAATTAAATGTGAAGGAGAAACAAAGCACTAATGTAATCAGAGAAATCAGAAGAGGAAAACTTTGTTTCTAAAAACCCTAATGATGACATATTAAATTAGTATTTATTTTCCAAAGAAATGTAATGAATATACAAAACATCAGAAAGAGGGACAGAGAGAGAGAGAGAGAGAGAGAAAGAGAGAGAGAGATAGATGGAGAGAAGAGTTTAACCTTTTCTTTCTTCCTTTGCTTGTTGAAATGGAAGTCTGGCGTGAAGTGATGCATGTATTAATACAAGGCTGCAGTATGTGATATCTATATTTAGGACACCTTGCTTAGCTTTCCGAAAGGTCTCATCTTTTTCTGTAAAATTACCATTATGCCTCTCTTTGCATGAATTCTAGACAGAGAGAGAATTACCCTTTGTGTTTTCACACATGCATGTTTGATATTTGTTCAGTTCTCACATCACATGTGTGGTCAAATAGGGCTAGTTCTTTTTTTCTTGTTGAGGGTAAATAATGTTTCATGCATGTTACTTCTCATTTAAGAATATAATTTTCTTGTGTTATAAAAAAATCATTTTCTAAATATTTTTCAACGAAAGGTTACGTTGAGCTTAGATCATCGATTGTATCTTTTGCTTACATAAAATTAATTAATGTTCAGATTTTGATCCAAGTTGTCATGTTTCAATAAAAAAACAATTATGAAAGATACACTAATATTTAGCATCCTTATTTGCAGCCAAATAAGTTTTCAATAATTCTCTTGTTCCTAATAATTTAAATATTTATTTTAGTAATTACTTTTGTATTTCAGTGATAACTCATGGGAAGTTGAGTAGTAATTTTTGGAAAATTGAGTTGTAAATTTTAGAATTAAAAGAAAATTTAAAAAAAATTGGAAAGTTACAAATCGACTTCTCATGAGATACTATTCGATTTTCCGAAAATTACTAATATACCTGTACATTTTTCCATGTGGTTGATCGGATACACACAATACTCTCTCCTTGTACACAGATGATATATATATATATATATATATATATATATATATATATATATGTCCTGATTGAGAAAATCCATGGTGCAGAGATTGATCTGGTCCAGTACCATTTTCAACAGTTAATTTATTAGCACAACCCATTAGCCAATGATGGCACATCCGCAAATATCATGTGACTATTATTCTTTCTTTTACTGTACTACTATATGTAATTCAAGCAAAGAACAAAAAGTTGATGTCATGTTGTGTGCGACTGTTAACCAACCCAGATGTGGCATGCCAAGCTAGCTTTTATGAAATTTGCCAAATTGGGTAAGGCTCGGAGAAAACAAGGATTACCTGAAAAGGAAATCCTAGACGATCCTATGGGACATATAAGAACAAACAAATTAATAAGGTTCATGAATCCTTTGTGATGCCTGTCAAATTTCATGACTTAGTCATTAAGCATCTCATGCTAGTAGTGGTGCTAACTGCCACTGATCTTCATTTGACTCTTTGGCTTAACTTTTTGACCAATTTCTCCATTGCCCTCCTTCCTGGAAATTCTACTCTTTGTCATACGATTAGTGCTAGAGTAATCCTAAATTGATTATCAATTTGTAACACTAAGTCAATGGATTAGTAATTGAGAGACATATGTTAAAGTTAGATTGATAAATTATCGTTTTAATTTTAAAAAATCACTTTTAGTATTGTATGGAAAAAATAAATTTCATTGAATGTTGCATGGTCGAGTGGTTAAAATGGATGGTTGAAATGAATGTTTCTTTGTCTTTGCTCTTATCATATAATATAGTTTTACGATGTCCTTACGACTATTGTGTTGATCATGACAATTCAATAGTTAAAATTTGAAGATTAATTTTACATCAAAGAATCAAACTTGAAGTTTTTTGTGAAAAATGTGGAACGGTTGAGTCAAACTCACGATCACAAAAAAATGGACATTTCGATATAAAAAATCTTGATATGATATTAGTTGCCAAATACCTTCCTAGTAAGGTTTTAGTAGCAGTTTACATATTGTCGAATTCAGTGTGGGGGAAAATAAAATAATATTACAGGTGTTTACAAATTTGATCCCACTTAAAATTTGTAATTACCTTCACAAATCTCACTTAAAATTTTATCAAGTTATTGATTGGCAGCTTCAAAAGCTTAACAATTGGTTCACAAAGGTGAATACTGATCGAGTTACTTCTTTTTGTGACGTATTTAAAACCAAGTGATTCATTTGCTTATTTTGATAAGAAAAAATTGATTTGACTTACTGGACTATATCCATTTGAATTTTCTTCGATGAAGCTTATAAAGCTTGATAGTCAACTTAAGAATTACATCATTGACATCCGCTAATATAGGTTTTCATAGTTGGAAAGGATTGGTGATCTTTTTGAAAAGTTAGTGGAAACAAAGAAGCATATTGTATATCCATTGGTATACTTGCTTTTAAAGTTAGCTTTTGATCTTATCGGTTGCAACAACAAGTGTTGAAAAAACTTTTTCTACGATAAGCATTATAAAGAATCGAATGAGCAATCGTATGGAAGAATGATTGAATGATTGTATGGTTATATTAATTAAAATATATGTTTTTGATTGTATTAAAAACAAGAAAATCCCATGTCGATTCCAAAAAATGAAATCACGTAGGAAACAATTGTAAGTGGAATGAGTACAAGTGTTTTTTTTTATTGTTTTTTCAATGAAAAGAAAAGATTAATGATTTTGAATTGCACGAAAAACACGTATTTGAGTCAAGAAATACAAAAAATTGTGCCTTTGTTTTGTCCAAATGATAATTCAAATAATAGAAGTACACTTATAATTAACATGCTCTTATAATAAAAAAAAATTATATGTTGATCTAGTATGACAAACTACCATGACACCATATATACTAGCATTTCAATATACACTACGTGTGTGTTGATTTGATATTTTATGTGATATAAGATAAAAGATAAGTTAAGTTTGAGTGGGATAGTGGGAGAGAGAAACATGGGTTAACAATAAAAGAGATAAGGAGAGTTGAAAAGTTAAGTCTAAGCGAGATAGTAGGAGGGTTCAATTGAGTTACATATATAATTTTATTTAAATATTTGATTTATATATTTAAGAAGGGTTTATGAAACATTTTGAGGGGTAAACAATTTTGGCTTTATTAATAGTATAGATTATCTAATAAAATTTAAAACCTTAATTAGCTAGTGTTAAACTTCTCCCATGAGAAATAGTCAAAAATTCACCTTCTGTCCATTTTTTTTTAGTTGGTTAACTGGGAATTATCAATTTTGGGGATTTTAATTTGTTTTCATGCATTGAGATGTTGACGAGGTGTATTATGTTTGATTGTGTGGTAATTGTTAGTTTAGCTTGCAATGTCAAATATTCCTAATTTCAACGATTGATGAACATCCAAGTTGTAAAGCAATTAAGCTTGGTCCCCTCACAACTTAATTTGTTTTATTTTCCTAGTAACCATCATGCATATAATATAATTCAGATAGCTCCACTTAACACAATCTCCAACCCAACTCACTTTCTCAGTTCAATTCTATTCTATATATTCTAGAATAGAATAAAACGCTTTTATTGTTTTAAAAAAATTACAATTGATAGTAAAAAACTGAATTTATTTCAAATGTAAAAACTCACTTGTTCTAGCTACCAAAAGTTAAACATATAACAATAATTTTGATTTATGATTTATAAAATTGTTTTTAAAACAGTTTTGGATAAAACAATAGTTAAGTTAAAAACATTTTAGTGTTGGTGATTACTACGATACCTTGAAAAAAAAAAACCATTTACCTTGTATGGTAAAACACCACATTTGATGGCAAAAGTTATAACTTCTTGTGATAAAAACATATAGTTGGTGGTTAGTAATCTTATTTTTTTTACCATCAATTTTATTTTTGTTTTTATTATTAGAATAGAAATTTATCACCAAATATAAGTGTTTCACCTCGAAATGTAAAAATAAAGTAAATTGTCTTTTTTTTTTTTCTTCAAAAGTGTCATAGAATCTACCATTAGTGTTTGGTAAAACAACATTCAAAACAGTTTTCTAATAGTAATCCAATTTCTAATTAAAAACTATTTTTCAACTTTTGATTTTTTTTTCATAAATCATTTTTACAGGTGTTTGGTGTAATTTTTGTTTATAAAAAAACATAAACTACCACGTATTTCATAATTAAAGTCTCCCAATTGGTACCTTAGCCCCACACTTGTTTCACCATAAATCAATTTGATTACAAAAAATTGAACCAACAGTTAGACCAAACAGTCAAGTTGAGTGTCTCGATCTTTTGTTTTCTTCAAATTTATTAGAGGCTATATCTGGTGGGTGCATCTATAAGGCTGTTAAGCGTGTTAAGTGACGTTACCAAATTAATTCTATCCAATGATACTTAATTATTTTCAAATGGTATCTTAGTTAGAACTTGTTTCGTGGAGTTTCTAATTTTATTGTAAGGACTCAAAAATAATTATAAAATAATTTTAAGTAATAGTGTCGTGGAGTTAAAAGTTATTTGGCGTTTGGTAAAAATTGCGTTAAAGCGCTTTAAAACTAATTGATGTGTTTGGTACATAAATTGTAAAACTGATTTTAGAAGTTAAAATTACTAAAAGTGGTATATGAGTATTATTTAATTATTTGAAAATCTTTCGTTCATCAAATTGATTTGACTATTTTTATTAAATATATAAAATGATATTTTTATTAAATAATGATCTCAATGTCGTAATAATAATGATGATTTATATAGTGTCAAGAGAGTAAATATCTTTGTCACACGAGTAATTTAGGAATATAAGTAATGTCAAAACTGATTATAAGATTAAAAGTTACAAAACCTAACTTCTAATTTCTAATTTTAGACTTAAATCAGTTTTTTCTAAAATATATTTTCAATTTCTTATTCATCATAAAAGCATATACAAAAAGAAGTGTTTGAAATAACTTCTGCTTTTGATAGCAGAAGTTCTTTCAAAAGCTCAACCAAATAGACACTATTAATGCCAAGTTTGGTAACCCATCATGGCCATAGTGATACATTTCACCAAAATAATACAATTTCATCAAAATACTATTAAGTAATACCTCAATTACAATCGAATATTATTATTATTAAGGTAAATTATAATGTACTACCTCAAAATTTATTGAAATAACACTAACATACCAAATCGTTTTAAAACTCACGATTCACCTAAAAACATCAGTTTCCGTCATCAAGTAGCTCCAAAATGAATTTTTTTGAAAAATCAAAATTTTAATTAGACATTACTTTTAGAGTGAATCGTGGGTTTTAAAAAAATTTGATATGTTAGTGTCATTTCGACAACTTTAAAGGTAGCATTAATGTAATATGCCCTTATTATTATACTAAATTACTGTCAAATTGAATAAAAAAAAAAAAAAAGCCATGTGTTAATGTTTTTATCACCGGCAACATAAACTCACCCATAATTGGTATTATATAATCCATTTTGACCTAAGACTAACTTTGTCCGAAAAGAAATAGCTGGATAGCTCTATACCCCATGGTGAGACAATTTTGTCAATACATAGATTAACAACCTGAATCCAAGTCTAAATGTCTAATATACAAACCAAACAAACGGACTGTAAAAACCAGAAATTCCAAGGGAAATTATTAGTATCAGTTTGCCACAAATATCTTAATTAAAGAATTCTCCTTTAAAAAGATTTACACTGATTTTAATCTTTAAACACATGGGAGATATGGCAGTGAGCTCTGAGGCTTCAGTAGTAAAGAATAAAAATGAACATTTTGCTTGGCCGAAACTAGAAGCAGTTTCACGTCCATTTCAACTCATTAACTTCAGTTTCCCACATGGTCTTCACAGACAGACAGATATCTATTTCAAGTACTGTATTATACAAATAATAATCTTCCATCATTATTATTAAAATTCAAAGCTAGGAAATCAGAAAAACAATAAAGAGAGATCAGATTGGTAGTTAAGGGCAGAGGTATAAATGCTTAAAAATTAATAATGAATTTTCCTATTATTCCTTTGACATGGACATATACTATTGTAGTTCCCCAAGTAAAACAAATTGCTTGCCTTAAAATCTTGAGGTAATTAACGCGTGTGTATATATATATATATATATATATATATATATATATATATATATATATATTGTTTAATTGGTAGATTAATATCTTTTATCCGTTTTGTCTTAGGTACCCAAGTTATCATATTAAGAATCCTTCCATTAAGATATAGCACACTTTACAATTGAACAACAACGAATGCCGAATGTTGTTTACATATTTGTGAAAACAAACTCATGAGAGTTAATGATTGTCATTTTTTTTTTTAATATTTTGGGATGTGTTTAGTACGAAAGAAAAAAATAAAATAAAAGAAAATAAAAAAAATAGATAGAATGTGAACGATTTAAGATTTGTCAATTACACAACTAATGAAAAAGCAAACAAAATAAAATTATATGAGACACGATATACTTAGTATATAAAGAGTATTTATAAGCAACTTAAGAAATACTAATTAGGGTTCTCGTCTTACTGTTAATCGTGGCTATTCATGAGCCCAAGTGTGAGACCGATGCCCATTCACAAAGGAGCGGGACCCGTAGTTGTCGGGAGATTTACAGTTCTGAATCCATGAAGTATGCACCAACTTTGACAGAATGTAATTTTCAATTATATGATAAGAGAGAAAAGTGTGAGGAAAAAAATTAAAAAGATTGATGTTTTCTTTTTAAATTTAAAAAATTGGAGGAAAAAAATGATAAAGAGAAAAAAAATGAGACACTCTACCCACTTATCCTCAGGGTTCCTCAAATTAACATTACAAAGGGTACATGGAAAGATGGATACTATTTGCATTTTCTTTCCTTAATTTTTTACACTAAAGAAAAAAAAAATCATTTTCTTTCTTTTATTTCTTTGCCCTCAGAGCGTACTAAACACATGAAAGAATTACGTATTAAGTAGTGATATTATAGACTCGGTTTTGTAAGAATTAACATGGAACCATAAAAGTTAATTAATTATAGAGAAATTGAGTAGTAATTTTGATATTTAATTTTTAAATTTTTTTTAAACAATTACTATTTAATTTTCATGTGATTATTAGTAAACTTTTCCAATTCTTTGATAATTATCACGGAACCAAGCTCATGAGATCATCACTCATTCTTACATTCTCATTTTCTATCCTAATTTTATTTTTCTTTTCTTACTTTTCTAAACACATCAGGTTTTTAACACTTCCCATCTGTTCATCTCTAAGTTAATACATGCAGGCATGAAGCACTTATCAAGAGAAAGCAAACATTTCTGTTATTAAATTGAAGTTCATGTTATAATTAAAGCATTGGCAGTTTAATAAGAGTAGTTTGACCAAAGAGTCTTTGCTCGTAAAGAAGAAAATTAAGTACGATATTATATGGCAGCCAGCACAGGTAGTAGTTGAATTCAACTAAGCAGTGGGAACTCAAGGACTAAAAAAAGTTGGCCTTGTAAACTAGTCATTTCAGGCGAGTACAGGGAAAAAAGAAGAGGTTTCTACGTTAGTGCAGCATGTGATGGAATTCAAATTGGTATCCAATCAGAAGAAATAGAGTAAAAAAAAAAAGTCAGGGTGTAAAGGGTGCATTGTCCCATTCAAAAAGAAAAACAAATTTAGCTGCCCCAGGTTAACAAGTATGAAGAGCAGCCCTGACTGAAAAAAAAATTCAAGCCAACAGCATGAATATATTAAAAAATCATATTTGAAATTTATGTAGTTGCTACTGTCTTCATCCAGAGATAAAGAAGGAATATAGGATATGTACAAAAGTATATATAAAATGGTGTAGGTTAAGGATTAACTAAGGTACGTTTGGCTTAGCATCCAAAAAGAGAAATTAGGCCAAATATATATGTTATAAAAAGTTTCTGAACCTGGGATTGTGTTAAAATATGCTTTAGTAGCTGTTTTAACACAATTTCTATCAAAAATTGTTTTAAAAACCGTAAGCGGACAGCAGGTACCTAAAATCATTGGGATGGTTTGGGTGGAGTGTGAAAAATCTTGAATCTATCTGACTAAGAAAATAATGAAAGATTTAAAAAAGCACAAAAAAAGTGTCTTGGTTAAGATTCCACACTTTAAGCATATATATGAAGATGCACGTAATAACAATTTGATTGGGCAAATTACACCACATTACTTTTAAATTTACTAAAATGATTCTAATATATCAAATATTTTTAAATCCACAATTCACTTCAAAACACTAATTTTCACCATCAAGCAACCCAAAATAAATTTATTTGAATAATCAAAATTTTAACTAGATATTTTTTAATGAAGATCAAAGTACTCTTAGTTATGATAAAGATTACTTTAAAAAAAAAATAGAGATGGAACATATATAACAATGAATTTTTTAGGGCTTTTAAAAAGAAAATTATCATTATTTATTTGAAAATTATTAAAATTGTATTTTAAATGGATTTATATTCTATTATATGGTATACAACAAATTTTACTTCATATATTTTATATTTAAAAAATATTATGATATCATTGTCAATCACATTCTTAAATAAATGAAAATAAAAAATAGTCATAAAAGAGAATTAAATATTTTAAATGAAAAGTCTTTTATAAAATTAAATAGCTTAACATCTCAAATAAACGAATATAAAAAGCTATAATAAAATAAAAATTAAAAACGAACTTTTTTATTTTAAAATTTAAAACGATATTGCATATATTTGTTGGTTTTTTAAAAAAAAAATAAGAATTCAAATAACCTAAAAATTTGTGATATAAACAATTTTGAGATAAATAATTGATAAATTGAATTATTAAACTTATCATAATCACTCGGAGATATTTTAACACCAATGATACTTTGATCAGCATGAACAGTAATATTCAATTAAAATTTTGATTCTTCAAAAAAATTCATTTAAAACTGCTTAATAGTAAAAATTGATATTTAATGGATTTAAAAAAAATTTAATATATTAGTATCATTTCGATAAACTTAAAGATTATGCAATATAATTTGTAATAACAAATTACTACCCAAATAATAATAATAATAAAAGACTAACCTAGTGGACTGTTGTACATAATACTAAAAAAAGATTTAAAATCAAACATTAACCATTGACCATTGACCTTGCTGTACATAATATCAAATGACTAAGCAAATAATAATAGTACAAGACTGATGTAAGACACTGTTGTACATAATACTAAAAAAAGACTTAAAATCAAGCATTGACCTTGCGCTTGAATATTAGTGATAATAGTTTACTGTCAATGCATCAGAAAACCAGTTGATTTTGCTTTAACTCTTCCTTCATTTAGGAAAATGGGGAATAGCAAGCTTACCAGATTGCTCTTGCAGAAGACAATCAGAAGCACATTTCACAGAATCACAAATAGAACAGCACCAACAAAAGCAAGATCATTTCATGTCAATTCTGGTTCAAATTTGACTGCTTCGCTAGAAGAGGAGCTCAAGACCAAAGTTCACAATCAAAAAGACTCTGTTTGCATCTATAAGGTTCCCAGAGACATGCGTGAGGTGGAACCAAAGGCTTATAATCCTAGTATCATCTCCATTGGTCCTTACCATCATGGAGAATGGCGGCTGCAAGAAATGGAAGCGCTTAAGCAGCAATTTTTTCGTCGTATCTTTGATTCAGAGGGAGAAAATGGAATCAAATTAGAAGCTTTGGTCAGAGAAATGAAAGACTTGGAAGAAAAGGCTAGAAGCTGCTACTGGGATAAATTCAAGCTTATAAACAGTGACAACTTTGTCAAGATGATGCTCATTGATGTATGTTTCATCATTGAGCTCTTCAGAGGGTTAATGAATCCCAACTCCACACATAGCAAATCCTCTATTAAAAGGTGGATGCTTCCAACATTGCGGCGTGATTTGATCAAGCTCGAGAACCAGCTCCCACTCTTTGTCTTGGAGAAATTGTTCCATCTGACAAGCAGAGATTCCAAGGAATCAAGCCTGCAAGAGATTGCCCTTCCCTTCTTTAAACCACTATTGCAAAGAGAATCCAATACAATGTTACTGCAGCCGGGAATAAAAGGAAAACACTTCCTTGATCTGTTCCGATCCAGCATTCTCCCAAGGGCAGCAGTACAGGGAAAGGAAACCCGAATGATGCGTTCGATAACAGAGCTGGAAGAGGCTGGTATTATCGTTAAGGCAGGGAAAACTTGTCGGCCGCTGGATGTATACTTCGACGAAAGGGTGCTTTTTATCCCTCCTTTGTGTATTGATGACTATAAAGGAACTTTGTTTCGAAATATGGTCGCCTTTGAACAATGCCATGGAGAATGCAAACCAGATGTCACCTCCTATTTGTTCTTCTTCGATGGTCTTATTAACTCAGCAGACGATATAGAACTTCTACATTATAAGGGGATCATTCATCATTCTTTGGGTTGCAATAAAGAGGTAACGAAACTAGTCAATAACCTTTGCAAGGAAGTGGCTCACGATGTGAACGAGTCCTATTTACACACAGTGGTGTGGGATGCAAACTACTACTGTGGTACTACTTATGCACATCTTAGAGGAATATTAGTTCACCATTATTTCAGCAACTGGGTTGTGGGAATTTCAACTATTGTAGCTGTCTTCGCTCTTTATCTCACCCTAATTCAGACCGGCTCTGCAGTTGCCGATGTCCTGAAATCTCCAACAACAATTAGCTACGGCAATTACTTGATTGACTCATTTTTGCTGCCTTTCTTTGGTCCAACACAATCTGCAGAAGATAGATCTCAAAACTAGGCATTGCTGTAGAAATATTCAACTAGATTTCTCCAAATTTATTATGAAAAATAAAAAAAGAAAAGTTTAATATGCGGGAAGGAAACTACCAACAATTTCCCCTGTTTCTTCCTATGTATTTTTTTTATCAGAGTTCCTGCATATGTATTGTTGAATGATTCGAATGATCGGAACGGAAAGCACACCATTAAGCTGTCCTCCCTCTGCTTTTCAGTTTAAGCAGATTTAAGCTCAATGCAAACCAATATTTCAGCTTTACCAAACAGAGATGCAGGCTAGTCAAACATCATCAACTTTCGAAATAAGTTGAAAATCAGCTTTGATCACCCCCTAATCATCTCCTGTAAGGTCAACTAAAAACTTTGTTACCCACACTAGCTAGTTTGACCAGCTTATAAACTAAGCCAAACACCTGCACTACACGAATGTGTTATGCGATATTACAAAAAGAAAAAAAAAAGAAAGAATAATTTAAAAAAATGATACTTATTAAGGATGACTTCAGAAATGAATGGAAGCATTCATTTTTGTGTTAAGTAAAAGAATCAAACATAATTATGGGGGCTTTATTTTCTACCATATACAAATCAATTAATTAGTATTTAGTAACCAAGTTTTTGAGTTGCTGGCTCCATGCTACAAGGAATAAAGTGCAAAGGGAAAGAAAAAAAATCTACAGTAACAATTGTGTAAGAACCTGTTACTAAGACCAAATGGAAAGAACCCACCTAAAGAAATATGGGTACATTTTTACTCAAATATAAAAAGTAGATGCATGCAAAAATTATCAGTCTTGCTTGGACCTAGAAGAGATTACTTTTCGGCTGACATTTTGAATCACTGTTCTAGTTTAGCAGGTACCAATTTCTGAAATCATCATCTGAGTTGAGTTGGGATCATAAGGAGGTGACAATCCCAGTCTGATTTGAACATACACGAGCAGTTTGGTTCATTCAAATTCGTCTTGACAAGCCGTTTGTCGCGATTAATCATCAGTTTAATAAGGGGTACCTTCTGCGAGACTTGGCGCCAGATTTCATTCACTGTTCCATTTGGATCAATATAGTCAAAGTATCGCTTCACCTGAATCACAAAGTTTACAAGAATATCGTCCAGCTGATGACTTGGTATTTAATGACACATTATGGCAAACAGTAAAATGAAAACTAGGAAGACTAATACACAGCACCAAAAAATGGAAAAGAATCACATACAATGTATAGAACTGGATTCATATGATGTATACAGATTAATCATATAATGAAATGCCCTCACCGTTCTCCTTTCCCCAAACCCCTCCCCTCCCTACCCCACCCCCCAAAAAAAAGAAGAGAAAGGAGAAAGTAATGGAGTCCCCTGTCCTTTATTATACTGAGCGGAATTTGTAAGTCAACAAAAAGTCGATCGCAAGGTTTGGAGAAAACACTACCACCAAACAGATATCCCAACTCTAAGATCCTATAAACAGCATTAACATCAAAATGAATCCCAGATTAAATCATTTAATCACAGTAGCATAAAGCACAACCATAAGATAGCATAAATAAAAGGAAATGGTAAAATATGTATACATATAAATATAAGACATGAACTTAATGGTGACTTAGGCCATGTTTAGATTGTTATTAAAGCTAACTTAAAGCAAGTTAGCTTATATGGGTTCAAGATAAATTTTGCCTTGAACCCATTTAAGCTAACTTGCTTTAAGTTAGCTTAAATGACAAACCAAACATGACCTTAAGAGTAAATGAACAAGCATGTAGACAATCTATTCGAGAATCAAGATGAGTTAAGAAATGTGAAAATACATTAAGTCATGAACCACGTCAGCACATGAAAGGAAAACCCAAATTGTAAATGCTTTGCAGCTTTGTTTTCTCATGCAGACATGCTCAGACACATGCATGCATAGATAGAGATTTACAACAAAATTATCTTTTTCCTATGATTAAACAAGAAAAACTAAAATTTATGAATACGCATCCATGAACTCTCAGGATGCCTAACATCCATGTCCTCTTCTTTGACCTTTCTTATTTTCTTATTGTTTTTTTTTCCTTCAGAAAATGCTCATTTCCCAAGTGCCCAATATTTTGTTTAGACAAGATTTTTGGTGATAAAAAATTGTAACAACTGGGAAAAATAAATCATGTATATTCAGGACTTACAATGAATAAGATCATTTAATCAGGTAGCTTAAAATTTAATTAGAAGTTAGCTTCACGTTTTGGTATTTCATTATAAAAAGGCAAGTAACAACATAGCATTAGGGTTTTATGTTATGAGATATTAAGTTGGAAAGAGAAAATGATATTCTTCCTAGTTCTCTTGAATTCTCAGAGCTGATCCTGAGTCACATCAATGACCTAGAAGTGACCTTTTTTTCCATGTAAAGTTGAAGCACAACATATAAAGCAATGTTCAAAGGCGTTCCTGAGAGCGAGGCGGTACAAAAAATGCCTCTGGGGAAGGTGACCTAGAAGTGACCCTTTTTTTTCCGTGTAAACTTGAAGCACAACATATAAAACAATGTTCAAAGGCATTCCTGAGAGCGAGGCAGTGCAAGGTGTGTGCCTTTAACAAACAGCACATACACCTTCATGTGGGGTATAAGCCTTTTACACTTTTCTGGCTGAGCCATACACCTCACAAGTAATAATGCTCTGAATCTTATTTCTCACTTCTCAGGCTGGTTTTTTCGTTGGAAACCAGACACAGAGTCTCTGATTCACCAGGAAACCACTCAATGCAAATATTAGAGGGAGAAACAGATAGAGAGAAGAAGATGACTTTTTTATCAGAATTTTTTCTTTTTTCCTTTTTTTTATAAGGAGAGAAGAAGATGACTTAAGGAGGAGTAGCTGAGAACAAAAACAGAGACTAATGAATATGGGGGAGACTAGTGGGACTGTGAGAATATCTGGCATAGGGTAAAACGCCTCACCTCACGACGGTAAAATGCCTAACCTCACGAGGAGTAAAACTGCTTCGTTTCACTAAAACACCTCACCTTACACCTTTGCCTTAGCCTTTGAATATACTGATAGAAAGAACTAGAGTAGATGCAAAATGACATTACCAAGAACTCAACAAAGATATTGCTCTAGGTAGGAAGAAATGCACAAAAGAAATTTAAGAATTTAGCCTTGCTTGAGTTCAAAAAATGTTCATTTGGACTTCAGTAGTGTCATGGCTCGTTTTTCATTGTTGGAGAGGTTTAGTGAGAAATGCCACACATTGAGATTATTTGTTTTTAGCTTCATATGCACAGTGAAACTGATCTTTTAAATGTTCTCAATATCTTCTTTTTTTATATGAAAAAAATTATTAGAAAGCACCAAGCAGTTGCAACAAAAGCCAAAGCTAATTACAATAGATAAGCTCCACAAAATCTAGTAAATCATCAAAATTTACAAAGAAATTTCCTTTAAACCAAAAAATGAGGATATTAAACCAACTATCCCTAATATTTGCAACGGGCCTTTCAACCCCGTCAAAAGCCCTTCAGTTCCTTTTTCTCCAAACAATCCACCAAATAGAGGGCGGAATTAAATCTAAAACCTTCTTGACGTGTTTTTGAGTCTTCAATCCACTCCAAGCTCATATTTCGTCTCTAACCGAACCCGCAACCGCCCAAGAAACCCCAACTACTATATAAGCTATCTCCCATACACTCCTAGCTAAAATGTTCTCAATATCTTCACATCTATGATCTATTGCTTTGCATTGTCATCTATTCTATGCTTTTGTTAAACCTCAAATATTAATCATTGTACTTAACAAGATTAGTAGTAGCAAAAAAGTTGGAACTAAAAAGATATTTAAATTTTATGTACCTCTTTCATCTCTTTCTGATATTCTAGAATACTCTCCGTTGTTACTTTTCTCAGCAGCTTAACTAAGAATCCTGGCTTTAAAGCAGCATTGGTTTCCACAAATATCGCAAACTTTTTGTAGTCTATAACATCTTCGAAAGGCAACTCAATGCTATCACTGACTATCACTGGGACACACAAGCTAACTATGGAATCAAAAAGTCTGCAAGCTGATGGAGTATCACCAGCAGGATTCAAACAGAACTTTGATGTGTGCATCCCTCTTGAAGCTGAGCGTCGATTCTCTCTGGATTGAGTTCCATGTTTTATTACGACATCCTCTTCATTTTCAAGTACTTGGAAAAACAAATCACGGATTTTGCCTCCCTAGGGATACTCAAAAGAAAGTGAGAATAAATTAGACGAGGAAAACATTTTCCTCACAATAAAGCATATGCATACAAGAAACTCTATCACAACACATCAAAAACTTATCTTGCAAGTACTACTACTGATATGTCACAACATAAAATTATTAAAATGATATGGAATCATTGTGTGCAACTAAAACCGTGGTACAATATAATTTGAAGGCTCTAAAAGAACCAGAGAGGCAGAAAGGTGAAGAGAACCATTTTATGGCAAGTTAAATCATTGGAAGCTAATGGATGATTAAACAGAAAGTGAAGACAAAAAGATGAGAACTCCAGTGTAAGCAGCTACAAAGAAGGGTATATCCTGGTAGATACTTTACAAGCCCATTTAAGTTAGAACCATAGACACCGTTCACCTAGCCACCAAAATATAATGTTATATGATGAAGGTGGAATGTCGATGCAGAAAACATGCTTTTGTACTCCATCTCTTGAGAAAGGCTACATCCGCAATGAGTAATTGACTTTTGTTTGCAGAAAGATCAACAGAACAACCAAAGTAGATCCATTGTGCTAGATCAAAGTATCAAATAAGAAGAGATGAGAGAGGTTGTTCAAGACTCGAGTTGCAGGATTGAATAGCAAGACACATCCATTTTCTTGTTCTGATGATCTGTTCTCAATACAGAAAAGGTTTGGAAGATTAAATTCCACCAAACAAATTAAAGATGGTTTATAATGTAGCCAAGCAGCTTTAAAACTAAGTTAAATCCTTCAAAGTTAGTGTCCGTAAATCAAATTCTCTTTACAATGTTCTTTCACTTGCCACAATGGAGCAAAGCTGAAATTATACACTAATTAAGATTCATCTTAATAATTCCCAAAACCATTTGAAACCAAGGAACTAAATCCGGTAATACTAGGAGACATACTACCAATTTGATTGTTGATGCTTAACATTCGACAATCACCTAAAACCTCAAACTTCTGTCCAACATATTGATGATTCAAACTTAGCATTCAATTACCTCTACTTACTACTCAAAACGGAGCTAAATCATATACTAATAAAGATTCATCTTAATTAAGCCCAAAACCATATGAAGCCTAGGAACTAAATCCAGTAATTCTACGAAGCCATACTACCAGTTTGGTTGATTATTGATCCTTAACAATTAACTAAAACCTCTCATTCCAATTCCACCAACAGCATGCTCCCTTACTGTTTAACATTAATGCAAACTTCTCTTTACCACATATAATTATTCAAACTTAGCATTCAATTACTTGCACTTACTACTCAAAACGGAGCTAAGAGCTATACCCAATGCAATATCAACCATAACTGTTATAATAAGCCTGCAATATAAAAATTTAGCAGCAAACAAATCCCTTACATCTTTGCGATAGCGGTTTCCCATGAAGAACAACAATGTGTTGCGATTCTCGATCCCGAGCTCACCGGTGTAAGCGCTGATCCGGTGGGAGTAGGGTATAATCACGTCCTTCACAAGCGACCCCTGGTCGGGTCTCAAGCGCCCGAAATCCGAAACGAGCAAGACTGCATTCTTTACCCGATCCACAACCCGGTACATCGCATTCGGATCTCCGGCAATGATCACGTGGTCCCACCCGTTGCTCCTCCTCCACCACTCCTGCCTCTCCAGCCACTCCACAAAGCTCTCCTGCATCACCTCGTCACTGTATCCGGACCCGGGTGGCGGACCAGTATTCACTATCAAGCTCAACGAAGAGAACACCGGAACGTAAAACAAATCCGCCTCGGCAGGATCCATGACTTTGACAACCGGAGACCCGGCCCGTTCTTCTTCGGGTTTTTAAGGTCCGAGAATAGGAACCACTCGTGCATGTGCTGGTGACCTGGGTACTTCAAGGTTGACACGTCAGCAACGGGTTCTTTGAGGCCGCCACGCGCTATAGTGTGCTGCTCGATGATGCCGTAAGTGAACTTGTTGGGGAGATCGTACATGTAGATTTTCACTTTGGGTGATTCCTGAAGATTTTCTCGAAGTTGGGGCCCATATGAGGAAGTGTGGATTGAATCGGAATTTGGAGTGTTGAAGGGAAGAAAAGAGTTGAAGAAAGTATTGGAGAAGGCGTAGATTGCGAGGATGAAGAAAAGCGTGGTGATTAGGGCATTTTTGAGGAGAGAAGATTTTCGCGCCATATTGGAAATTAGAGTTAGGGCCAGTAGTTTTAGTGCTTTTGGTGATCTTCTTGCTTTGGGTTTTGATCTTTCCCTCATCTTCTCCGTTCTCTTTTAAAAGTTTTTTTGGGGCCTCCTCACCCTTCTTGGGGCATGGTTCTTTATGAAGAATATTAAGATCTGATGGAACCAAAAAATAAACATGATATAGATGTTTGGCTAAAATTTAACCCAAATATAATTAGGTCTTGAATGTTGAGGTCTATAAGGAGGTATCGTCTCTGTCATTGAAATAAAAACGCCGATAATGATTTAAGGGAAATATTAAGACGAAAAATAACAAACGTTGATAATGGTTTTGGGGTAATATATATCAGCCTAATAGGGCTTGGTTGGTTGCTTTACAACTCTCATGATTCTCATAAATTTGCACATACATCAACATATATTTTTCCATGTCTACCTCTAAACTTATATCCTTTTTGTTAAACAAAAAACAGTTGGAAAATAAGAGTAACTTCTTTATCAATACATTAATGCTGTTAGTACATTTCAAATCATTGGACAAATTTGAATCATTTCATCGTAATGGAAAAGCTAGAACTGAAACAATCTAAACGAGCTTCAATCATTCCTCTAAAGTTTGGGCGATCCTTCTTATTTTCCTTTTGCGAGCATAACCAAGTCATCTAAATTTATTTATGTGGCTTCATGTTCCATGTTTCAGTCTCCAACTTAGCTAAGAGAATACTGGTTGAGACCCTAATAGTCAATTGAACCAACATAATAAAACTCCTTCAAGGAGTCTACACAATTCTCATCCCTTCTTCACATGACATTGATTAATTAGTCTTCTTCTTCTTATCCATTATCTTCGGCTTTAATTTTCCACCATTTAGAGTCGTTACAGTTCTGTCTATCCGTATTTGGAATCCATTCAAAATCATTGTCATAGAATAAGAGTTGAACTCAACATTGCATGAATGACTAGTACCTTGACCTGCTAGGTTTTTTGAATGACTAGAGGCTCTATATAGCTCATGGGACCCTTGCAACTGGCAATTTGTTTAACCCATTTTGCCATTTCCTGACTATGTTTTTTTACTAAGAAACGTATATGATATTTCCTATTTCCATTGCAATATTAGTTTCTTAGTTTCATATGTGTTAGTTTCTTAATTAGTTTAATTTCCTAATTGCATAATTTATTATAACTCTAAGTTTTCTATTTCTATTAGGTTTTATATTATTAACCTTTACATATAGGTTTGTATTCATTTTTCATAATACATCAATAACACAAGAGTTTCTTCTCTAATCTCTCTTTATTTTCTAACAGGAGTGCAATGAATGCATTCAAGAACTTTCAGTAAGCTGCTCAAGGTGAGCACAAACTCAACTGTCGCATCAACATACTTACTCAATCTGATGGTTGTGCTCAATTTCCTTTAGAATATTGTACAAACATTAAGTCATTCTAGCAACAGTTTTACAAACGCAAACATTGGCTTGCAAACTACTTTAGAATGTAAGATGGATTGTGAATCACTTGGAAATCCTCAAAAGATGCTAAGAATATTTATTAAGATCCAAATTTATCTACTGTATATAGGGATTCATTGAAACTCAACAAAGCCCATGTTTGCGTCACTTAGCTATATCTATTATCATACATGTCTGTTAGATTATGTATAGCCTAGTTATTGCTTAGTTAGTTTAGTCCCATATTGGTTGTGTATAGCTTTGCTTCTCTTATTGGCTCGTATAAATAGGATAGCTCACTTGTAAGTAAATCACACCATTCAATACAATTCTCTTCTTTGTATTGTCTCACTTCCTCTCTTAAACCTTAACATGGTATCAGAGCCTTAGTGGTTCTCGGTATATTAAGAGTTGAGTATACTCTGTGATTGCCACTATTAGTGGATATTTCACATCAGAAAAACTTCTTGAAGGTTTTCAGTATATTAAGAGTTGAGTATTGTAACGACCTATCCCAGGTTGGCCACCCCTGGACGGTGTCATCACATTTTGAAAATCCAAGCACGACACATATATGCAACAATAAATATAATACTACCAAATTTTTTTTTTTTTTTTTAACATGAGAGGTAAACATGTCTGATATTCACTTAAACATAAAATACATAAATGCATGAATATTTACAATAAAATTTTTACAAGTCTTTAACTCGATTGTCTGAGGATATTAACACATACTTGGCTTACAGAAAAAGATCTCGACTGATTCTCAACCCACCAGACTATTTATCTTGACTGCTACCTGAAATTATTGAACAGTGAGGAGTGAGCTTCACAAGCTCAGCGAATTAAATTTACTAAAAGTATTCCAAATTCCATCAATAATCCTTTAATATTAAAAATTATTTTTCGCATAACCTGATGACAACTTTCTACTATCAATCTCTTCTTCTCAATCATTGGTTCACCTTAAGACTATCAATTATTTCCTAATTACCTCGTAATGAGGTTTATATCAAAAAGTCCATCATTTAGATAAGTCTTATCACTGTCTTTTTATATGAAACTCAACCTTCTATAATTAAATTCACAAAAAGTATTACATCTCAACATCTCGAAAATCTCATCATTATAGCTGTCTCTTTTTATGAGACCCAACCATCTATAATTTAATTCACAATTAATATACCACAACTCAGCATCTCAAATAATGCAACGATAATTAAAACAGATGCAGATGCGTGAATGATTATGATGGGAACGTCTTCCCACCTGTCGACAGGTTATTATTATCTTAGACCGGCTGCCCTCCCGGTTCTTTTATTCTCATCAGACCGGCTGCCTTCCCGGTTAATTCCAGTATATACCGGCTGTCACGGTTTTCACTTTTCATCCCAGCATATACCGGCTGTCACGGTTTTTATTTTTCATCCCAGCATATACCGGCTGTCACGGTTTTTATTTTTTCATCCCAGCATATACCGGCTGTCACGGTTATTTCATTAGACCGGCTACCTTCCTGGTTCTTTCGGTTATATTATTTAATGCATATGTACATGACCAATGATATGAAACAGTAATATAAACAGAAATATAAAAACAATATAAAGATTCAAACTACTTAATTTGACTATCCTAATTATCCACAAATTTTATCTAACAAAGTTTCTTTAAAATTTCTTACATCCAATCATCCAGATTTTTATTCAAATTATAAAAATTCCACAAGATTCTTCTCTACCCAAATCACATCAAATAATTCATTAAAATCTGTCCAGATCCACTAAATTTCATCTCAACTTGTCCATCAGAATTTGTCGAAATCCACTAAAATTCATCTTAAATCATCCATAAAAATTTAACAAGATCCACTAAAATTCATCTCGTCATAATTCGTATTAAAACATCTATATATCTCATCAATAATTTATTTATTGCTTTTATCCTCAAATAAACTTATGATTTTCAAAAATATCATTTCTCACCAAAATATTTCTACCTGGTCAAATTTCCTATCATACCCATAAATCAATTTTTCATCTATCACCCTAGCATACTTTAATAATTAATTTTAATAATATCACCAAATAATTGATTTTTATTTAGACTACTAAGAGTAAATCCAACTCACCACGTAGTACTTTAAAGCTACTCGTGGGCCACCTCTTTGCCTTTCCCGATCTTCCTCGAATTTTCTCTTGATTGTTGACTACCAACACCTGACATAATATTGGAAATTTAAATTTCTTATTATTTCTTCTTTTCTCCATAAACTACACAGTTTGAAAATTTTATATTTTAACCTCCGAAACTTTCATAAATGATAAAATAACATTACCTTATTACCTTCTGCTATTTTGATAGCTTCCAAAAATATTTTTGAAAATACTCTCAAAATCTTGTTCCTTCCACCTTTCTTTAAATTTCCAAGTGTTTTAAGAACACAGATGAAATATTTGGAACTAATCAAAAATTCTTTCGCGTTCCCTTCATAAACCTCTCGTACTCAATATATAGGAGAGCTTGGCTGCAAAATTTCAGCAGCTTCCTCCTTCAATAGTCTCCATGATTTGGAGATAATGGCATGATAATTACAAAAACATCATGATGGCTAAAGAAAACATCATGATTATATTCTCTCCACTAGGCAACAAAAAGACATGATACCAAAGCAAAAATTATTTCAGTGGTAGCAGGTATGCTGCCACGATTTCACTGTTCAAAGTTGACTTTTTTTTTTTTTTTTTGCTTTTCAACCTTGGTCTCCAGAAATCTTCATTCAGCCATTCAGGGATTTAACTCTTTGTCATATTGATAAAAATATACACTTACCCAACTTTTTAAAATATGGATATTATAATTCTACCCACCTTAAAAAAAATTTCGTCCCCGAAATTTCCTTGTTGAAATCAAGTAAAGAGTTGGGGATAATCCTTCCTCATTATTGCTTCATGTTCCCACGTGATTTCTTCAACATCTTTATTGCGCCATAATACTTGAATCAAAGGAATAACTTTATTGCGTAAGACTTGCTCTTTTCTGTCTAGGATTCTGACTGGGGCTAGCATAATAGTCAAGTCCTTCTGAATTTCTATCGCTTGATTCGTGATATCATGGGACTCATCGTGCAAGTACTTCCTCAGTAGTGACACATGAAAAACATTATGTAATTGCCTTAATTCCATAGGCAAATTCAAACGATATGCTACGGGTCCAATTCTTTCGATCACCTCATAGGGCCCCATAAATCTCGGGCTCAACTTTCCCTTCTTCTTAAATCTCAACACTCCCTTCCACGGAGATATCTTCAAGAATACCCAATCACCAACTTGGAATTCAAGAGGTCATCTTCTTTTGTCAGCATATCCTTTCTGTCTGCTCTGAGCTGCTCTGAGATTCTCCCTAACCAGTTTGATTCTTTCAGTAGTCAGGTCTATCATTTCTGGGCCATATATCTTTCTCTCTCCAACTTCTTCCCAGCATACTGGAGTTCTACACCTCCTTCCATACAAAGCTTCGAAGGGTGCCATCCCAATACTAGTTTGATACTGATTATTGTATGCAAACTCTATCAAAGGCAAGTAAGCATCCCAGCTTACTGAGAAGCTCAATACACTTGCCCTCAGCATATCTTCTAGTATTCTGATGATTCTCTCTGTCTGTCCATCTGTTTGTGGGTGAAAAGCTGTACTAAACTGTAATTGCGTACCCATAGCTTCTTGAAAACCCTTCCAAAATCTAGAAGTAAATCTAGAATCTCTATCAGACACAATAGTCAAGGGCACTCCATGTAATTTCACTATCTCTGCCACATACAACTCAGCCAACTTTTCTGGACTCCAGGTAGTTTTAATAGGAAGAAAATGTGAAGATTTAGAAAGTCTATCCACTATAACCCACACAGCATCATACCCTCTCTGGGTACGGGGAAAACCAGAGACAAAATCCATACTTACATTTTCCCATGGCCACTCAGGTATCGGAAGAGGTTGTAATAAACCTGCTGGATGCCTATTCTCAGATTTTACCTGTTGACAAGTCAAACATTTAGCAATGTATTCTGCTACATCCCTCTTCATCCTTGACCACCAATAATTCTGTTTTAGCCCCCTGTACATCTTATTATTTCCCGGGTGCATGGAATATATTGAATCATGAGCCTCCTTTAGTATTTCTTTTCTCATCTCTTCATCATTGGGAACACAAATTCTTCGTTCCGATACTACCATACCATCATCTCTGATTCTAAACTCGGTCGGCTTCCCGCTCAACACTTCCTGCCTGATTTTCTCTATTCCCTCATCTTTACTCTGTAGCTGTAATAAACGATCAATAATAGGAGATTGAACTACCATATTTGCCATCAATGCTCCTTTATCATTGACACTCAATTGCATCCTCATTTCTCTTAATTCTATCATCAAGCTAGTATCATGACTCCCAAAAGCAGCTAATCTCCCTGTAGCTTTTCTACTCAATGCATCTGCTACTACATTAGCCTTTCCTGGATGATAATGAATTGTACAATCATAATCACAAATTAATTCCATCCACCTCCTCTGCCTTAGATTCAACTCCTTCTGGGTTGGTAAATGCGTCAAACTTTTATGATCAGTAAAAATTTCACACTTGGCTCCATATAAATGGTGTCTCCAAATCTTCAAAGCAAATACTATGGCAGCCAATTCTAAATCATGGGTCGGGTAATTTCTCTCATGATTCTTCAGTTGCCTAGATGCATAAGCTATAACTTTCCCATGTTGCATCAACACACATCCCAACCCCTGATGCGACGCATCACTATAGACCACAAATCCTTCATCACCAGATGGAAGCAATAATACTGGGGCAGTAGTCAGTTTTTCTTTCAACAGTTGAAAACTTCTCTCACACTCCTCTGACCACTTAAACTTTTCATTTTTCCTGGTCAATATAGTTAAAGGTCTAGCAATCATAGAAAATTTTTGAATAAATCTCCTATAATAACCAGCCAATCCCAAAAAGCTTCTAATTTCAGTTACATTCGTGGGTCTCTCCCAAGTCAACACTGCTTCTACTTTTTGTGGGTCAACTGCTATTCCATCTCCCGACACAATATGCCCCAAGAAGGATATTTCATTCAACCAAAACTCACATTTAGGAAATTTCGCATATAATTTCTCCTTCCTCAGGATCTCCAACACTATCTCCAAATGTCGCATATGCTCCTCTTCATTCTTAGAATATACTAAAATATCATCAATAAACACAATTACAAATCTGTCCAAGAATGGTTTAAACACCCGGTTCATAAGATCCATAAATGCCGCAGGAGCATTAGTCAACCCAAAAGGCATCACTAAGAACTCATAATGACCATAACGTGTCCTAAAAGCAGTTTTAGGTACGTCCCCCTCTTTTATCCTTAATTGATGATATCCCGACCTCAAGTCTATCTTAGAGAACACTCTAGCTCCTTGTAATTGCTCGAATAGGTCATCTATCCTGGGTAAAGGATATCTATTTTTGATTGTGATCTTATTTAATTGTCTATAATCAACACACAACCTTAATGTCCCATCCTTCTTCTTGACAAATAACACAGGGGCTCCCCAGGGTGATGTACTAGGTTGGATAAACTGTTTATCTAGCAACTCCTGAAGCTGAACTTTCAACTCTCTCAATTCAGCTGGTGCCATTCTATAGGGTGCTATGGATATAGGTGCTGATCCTGGAATCACTTCAATAGAAAATTCGATCTCCCTATTGGAAGGCAATCCAGACAACTCCTCAGGGAATACATCAGAAAAATCTTTTACCATAGAGATTTCTTCTAACTGTCTACCCTCTTTGCTAGAATCTACCACATATGCTAAATACCCCTCACAACCCTTCCTCAACCATTTACTAGCAGTTAAGGCAGAAATTAGACAATTAACAAGTATTTTACGTTCTCCCTGAAAATTAAACTCCTCATGCCCGGGTATCCTGGACACCACATTTTTCTTAAAACAATCTACCCATGCATGACATGCAGATAGCCAATTCATCCCTAGAATCACATCAAAATCTGTCATATCTAAAGGCAATAAATCAACCTCAAATTCTCGGTCAGCAATATTAATCACACAACTTTGATAAATTGTTCTGATAATAACCCTATCTCCAGTAGGAACCTCAACAATAATGGCATGCATCAAAGGACTAGCACTGACATCAATAGACTTCATATAACTACTAGACGCAAAAGAATGGGTTGCACCAGGATCAATCAATAATCTAGCAGCCCTACCAAGGATAGATATCATACCCATAACAACATCAGGAGTGGCTTGTGCATCCTGCTGGGTCAATGCATAGACTCTGCCATCTCTAGAATAAATCTGACTGCCACGTCCTCGCTCTGCTACAGATCCTCGACCTCTGCCCCGAACACTTCCTGATCCGCTGCCTCTCTCCATCGGTCTTCTCCCGACACTTCCAATGCTTGCTTCAACTGACTTCCCCGCTGGACAATCTGCAGCAACATGTCCTCCCTCACCACATACAAAGCATATCTGTGTAGGGCAGTTCCGAGATAAATGCCCCATCTGATTACATTTAAAGCAAACCCTTGACTCCCGATCATAAATCAGATTTCCACTCCCCTTTGGCGGCATATTCATTCCTCTACCATAACTCCCAATCCCCATAGCCTGTCTCCCAAATCGAGGGGTCCCACTGGTATTACTCTGAGCTACTGAAGTAACAGATCTTGCTTGCCTCTGAGTCTGCCCTACCGTTCCTTGTGACAAAGAACGCCCCCTCTGGGGTGGTCTCCCACCCTGTACAGCCATACTGCTACCACCTCTAGATCCCTCAAATCTAGTTCTCTTCAACCAATCCCTCCTACCTTTAAACTCTATTAAATCTCTCTCAATCTGCAATGCTTTATCTACCAGTATAGCATAATTTCCTATGCCCATGTAAGAGAGTTTAAAACGAATTTCATAGTGTAATCCGTCTAAAAATCTCTTGCATTTTCTTTCCTCCGTATTCACGAACTCGGGTACAAATCTTGACAGGGCTACAAATTTACTATCATATTCAACCACCGACAAATTTCCCTGTTTTAGGTGGATAAATTCTCTTTCTTGTTGTGCCCGAAAAGAATCTGGAAAATACTTCGCAAAGAATTCATCCTTAAATTTATTCCAAGTCAAAGGTTGATCTATTCGTGTACTCATTCTGGGCAAAATATCCTTCCACCATTGAGAAGCCTCGCCCTCCAGCATAAACGAAGCAAAGGCAACCTTCTGTTTATCAGACACTGGTAAGACCTCAAAATATTTTTCCACATGCTCAATCCACTGTTCAGCTTCCACCGGATTTACAGATCCTTTAAATGACTGAGGTTTAAACTTAAGAAACCTCACAAAACAATCCCCTTGCATTTCATTTACAAATACCCCTCCATCAGGAACCTTTTGCCTCACTACTTCTGGTTCTCTTCCATTCCTTTCCTCTAATATTCTTTGCAAATTAGCAGCCCGTTCTTCGGCTGCATTTATTCTCTCTAAAGCACGGTTAAGAGCATCTTGCAATTCATCATTTCTACTTTTAGATACTTCCCCAGCTCTACTCGTACCAGTTGCACTATCACCATGTTCCCTTGCGGGAACCACCGACTCGACTTCTTCCTCTACTTCAGTCCTCCTAAAAATTGGGGGTCTACCACGTCCCCTCTGATTTTGAACTCTACCTCTAGTTCTCGCACGACCACGTGTCATCCTCAGACTCTGCATTTAAGAATATTATTTATTTAGATCTTCCACTTTTTAGGTTCTCATGCAGTCTACAGAATCTTAAAACCTAATGCTCTGATACCAAAATTGTAACGACCCATCCCAGGTTGGCCACCCCTAGACGGTGTCATCACATTTTGAAAATCCAAGCACGACACATATATGCAACAATAAATATAATACTACCAAAATTTTTTTTTTTTTCTTTTTAACAGGAGAGGTAAACATGTCTGATATTCACTTAAACATAAAATACATAAATGCATGAATATTTGCAATAAAATTTTTACAAGTCTTTAACTCGATTGTCTGAGGATATTAACACATACTTGGCTTACAGAAAAAGATCTCGACTGATTCTCAACCCACCAGACTATTTATCTTGACTGCTACCTGAAATTATTGAATAGTGAGGAGTGAGCTTCACAAGCTCAGCGAATTAAATTTACTAAAAGTATTCCAAATTCCATCAATAATCCTTTAATATTAAAAATTATTTTTCGCATAACCTGATGACAACTTTCTACTATCAATTTCTTCTTCTCAATCATTGGTTCACCTTAAGACTATCAATTATTTCCTAATTACCTCGTAATGAGGTTCATATCAAAAAGTCCATCATTTAGATAAGTCTTATCACTGTCTTTTTATATGAAACTCAACCTTCTATAATTAAATTCACAAAAAGTATCACATCTCAACATCTCGAAAATCTCATCATTATAGCTGTCTCTTTTTATGAGACCCAACCATCTATAATTTAATTCACAATTAATATACCACAACTCAGCATCTCAAATAATGCAACGATAATTAAAACAGATGCAGATGCGTGAATGATTATGATGGGAACGTCTTCCCACATGTCGACAGGTTATTATTATCTTAGACCGGCTGCCCTCCTGGTTCTTTTATTCTCATCAGACCGGCTGCCTTCCCGGTTAATTCCAGCATATACCGGCTGTCACGGTTTTCACTTTTCATCCCAGCATATACCGGCTGTCACGGTTTTTATTTTTCATCCCAGCATATACCGGCTGTCACGGTTTTTATTTTTTCATCCCAGCATATACCGGCTGTCACGGTTATTTCATTAGACCGGCTGCCTTCCTGGTTCTTTCGGTTATATTATTTAATGCATATGTACATGACCAATGATATGAAACAGTAATATAAACAGTAATATAAAAACAATATAAAGATTCAAACTACTTAATTTGACTATCCTAATTATCCACAAATTTTATCTAACAAAGTTTCTTTAAAATTTCTTACATCCAATCATCCAGATTTTTATTCAAATTATAAAAATTCCACAAGATTCTTCTCTACCCAAATCACATCAAATAATTCATTAAAATCTGTCCAGATCCACTAAATTTCATCTCAACTTGTCCATCAGAATTTGTCGAAATCCACTAAAATTCATCTTAAATCATCCATAAAAATTTAACAAGATCCACTAAAATTCATCTCGTCATAATTCGTATTAAAACATCTATATATCTCATCAATAATTTATTTATTGCTTTTATCCTCAAATAAACTTATGATTTTCAAAAATATCATTTCTCACCAAAATATTTCTACCTGGTCAAATTTCCTATCATACCCATAAATCAATTTTTCATCTATCACCCTAGCATACTTTAATAATTAATTTTAATAATATCACCAAATAATTGATTTTTATTTAGACTACTAAGAGTAAATCCAACTCACCACGTAGTACTTTAAAGCTACTCGTGGGCCACCTCTTTGCCTTTCCCGATATTCCTCGAATTTTCTCTTGATTGTTGACTACCAACACCTGACATAATATTGGAAATTTAAATTTCTTATTATTTCTTCTTTTCTCCATAAACTACACAGTTTGAAAATTTTATATTTTAACCTCCGAAACTTTCATAAATGATAAAATAACATTACCTTATTACCTTCTGCTATTTTGATAGCTTCCAAAAATATTTTTGAAAATACTCTCAAAATCTTGTTCCTTCCACCTTTCTTTAAATTTCCAAGTGTTTTAAGAACACAGATGAAATATTTGGAACTAATCAAAAATTCTTTCGCGTTCCCTTCATAAACCTCTCGTACTCAATATATAGGAGAGCTTGGCTGCAAAATTTCAGCAGCTTCCTCCTTCAATAGTCTCCATGATTTGGAGATAATGGCATGATAATTACAAAAACATCATGATGGCTAAAGAAAACATCATGATTATATTCTCTCCACTAGGCAACAAAAAGACATGATACCAAAGCAAAAATTATTTCAGTGGTAGCAGGTATGCTGCCACGATTTCACTGTTCAAAGTTGACTTTTTTTTTTTTTTTTTTTGCTTTTCAACCTTGGTCTCCAGAAATCTTCATTTAGCCATTCAGGGATTTAACTCTTTGTCATATTGATAAAAATATACACTTACCCAACTTTTTAAAATATGGATATTACAAGTATGCTCTGTGATTGCCACTATTAGTGGATCCTTCACATCAGAAAAACTTCTTGTATATATTTTTTATACCTGTTGGGTCATCACTATAGTCGGAGTTTCATTCTCCATCGATATCATCTCAGCTACTGCTCCATCGACGTCACTATTCAGCTATTGACAGTTGACCATTGATCGATGACCGACGACCAGATTTGACCAGATGGCAGAAAAAGATATTTTTTGTCATGTTCAGTCTGTATTGGATAGTACAAACTATATTGTTTGGTCTCAATCTATGCGAAGTTTCCTCAAAAGTTGTAAGCTTTGGTCTTATGTGGTTGGTACTGTCGAGAAGCCAGTTAAAGGGGCTACTGAAACTGATGATGCTCTTCTCACTCGTCTCATTGATTGGGAAAGTAATCATCATCAAATTCTCACATGGTTTCGTAATACTACTATTCCATCTATTTCTGCCCTATTTGGTAGCTTTGATGAAGCTAAGGGTGCTTGGGATATGCTTGCTTCTCGCTATTCTGCTGTTGATGGTGCTCGAGAATATCAGCTCTTGTTTGAGCCCTTCTGTCTAAAGAAAGAACCGGGGTAAAGTATTAATGATTTTCTTGCTCGCATGCAATTCTTATGGAATCAATTTGATCTCTCTGATCCTATTTGAAAAGATCCTATAGATGCTAAAATATATGCTGAACGAAGGGATCAACATCGTCTTCACCATTTTCTTATGGCATTACGTGATGATTTTGAGCCTATTCGTGTGCAACTTTTACATCGCTATTCTCTCCCTACTTTGGACAATGCCATCTTTGAACTTGTTCGTGCAGAAAGTAGATCACAGACCATGCATAGTCCTTCAGTGTTGGCTGCTCCATTATCTAGTTCTTCATCATTTCAGCTAAAACATTCTGATAGATTTAGTTCTCCTCGACCTCCTCCTAAGCCTCGCGACAACAATTTCTGTCGTTTTTGTAAACGTCGAGGGCACACTATTGATAAATGTTGGCAAAGGGGAAGATGCAATGCTCCCACTACAGCAATTGCTCATCCTGAGAGCACTATCTCTACAGTTGTTCCATATCCATCTGCAGCTACAATTTCATCTTTAGTTGCACCCTCTGATGGGTCATAAGGATCTACTGTCACCTTATCTGCAGCTGACTTCGAGGCAATAGTTAATCAGGTCATCCAGTCTTATTCTGGTAATGCATCTTCCTCTGCCCTCTCAGTCCTGCCAGGTAATTCTGCCTCTTGGCTTTTTGATTCTTCTTGTTGCAACCATATGACACCTTTCCCAGCTTCATTTACCACATCTGCACCTTCACCTCATTCCTCATTCATTCGCACGGCTGATGGCTCCACTATGACTGTTAAAACTATGGCACCATCAATAGTCGTTCTCTTTCTATTCCTGAAGTTTTTTATGTGCCAGAATTATCCTATAATCTTCTTTCCGTTGGACAATTATGTGAACTTAGATATAGACTTGTCTTTGACTTTTCTGGTGTGAATGTGCAGGATCCTCGTACTGGTCAGACATTTGGGACCGGGCGTAGAATTGGACGCATGTTCAAACTCTCATCCTTACACCTTCCCGCCTCTAACGTCTCTGCTGCTGCCTCTTTGTCACCACCATCCCTTGCACTTTGGCATTCACGTCTTAGTCATGCATCTGCATCTCGGGTACAACTTTTAGCTTCAAAGGGTTTGTTAGGGTCAGTGTTTAAAAGTTCTTTTGATTGTATTTCGTGTCAACTTGGAAAACAGCCGGCTTTGCCTTTTAATAATAGTGAGTCTCATGCTACTGCTTCGTTTGATTTAATTCATTATGATGTTTGGGGACCTTCTCCTGTTGCTAGTATGAGTGGTTCACGCTATTTTGTAATTTTTGTTGATGATTTCTCTCGTTACACTTGGGTATTTTTAATGAAATCTCGTTCTGAATTATTGGATATTTATCGTACTTTTGCCAAAATGGTTGAAACCCAATTTTCAAAACCTATTAAAGCTTTTCGTTCTGATAATGCTTTAGAATATACTCAACATGCTTTTCAAGCTATCCTAAAAAATTATGGCACTGTTCCTCACTTGTCATGTCCTGGCACTTCACAACAAAATGGTCGAGCTGAACGTAAACTTAGGCACATTTTAGACACTGTTCTAGCCCTCCTAATTTTCATATCTGTTCCTATCCCATTTTGGGGTGAAACCACTCTAACGGTTGTCTACACGATCAATAGGCTGCCTACCCCTATCCTTGATAATTGCACTCCTTACGAGCGGTTGTTTGGCTATGTTCCCTCATACCACCATCTTCGTGTGTTTGGTTATGCTTGTTTTGTTTTACTCCAACCTCATGAGCGCACCAAACTCAAGCCTCGTTATCGAATGTGTTGCTTTCTTGGATATGGAATTGAACAAAAAGGCTATCAGTGTTATGATCCTGTGTCTCGTCATCTGCGCATTTCTCGTCATGTAGTTTTCTGGGAGCATAGACTATTTCATGAAATTAGCAAATTCAGCGTGCCATCTTTTCCTCCTTTTACCACGCTTATGGAGCCTCCTATTTCTCCTACTCACACTAGTGATGTTTTGCCCGAGTCTCCTTCACCTCACACTAGTAATGTCTTGACCGAGTCTCCTTCACCTAATACTCTCGATTCCACTCCACCTGATACTTTTGATGTCGCTTCGCCTGAGCCCCCAAGGTCTGTTACATATGAGAATCATGTTCACACTTCCCCTCCAGACCTTCGTTGATCCACCAGAGTAAGATCTCTTCCATCCCATCTCCAGGATTTTCATTGCTTTCATTCTTTAGCTACTTTACATGTGCCCCACTCCTATCGTGAGGCTTCCACTAACCCTTTTTGGCAGACTGTAATGAAAGAGGAACTTGATGTTTTACACAAGAATAATACATGGGATTTGGTTAACTTGCCTCCTAGAAAGTCTGTGGTTGGCAGGAAGTGGGTTTAAAAAATTAAGACCTGTTCAGATGGTACTGTTGACAGGTACAAGGCTCGACTTATTGCCAGCGGTTTTACTCAGGAGTATAGTGTGGACTATGAGGAGACCTTTGCTCCAGTTGCTCGTCTATCTTCTGTACGTGCTTTGCTGGCTGTTGCAGCCTCTCGCCATTGGTCACTTTTTCAAATGGATGTTAAAAATACATTCCTTAATGGTGATCTTAGTGAAAAAGTCTATATGCAGCCACCTCTTGGACTATCTAATCCAACAAACAAGGTATGTCGTCTTCGTCGAGCTCTATATGGACTTAAGCAGGCTCCTCAAGCATGGTTTGCTAAGTTTAGCAACACTTTGTTTAGCCTTGGATATTCCATCAGCTCCTATGATTCAGCATTGTTTGTTCGCCGCACAGACCGAGGCATCATACTTCTTCTGTTATATGTTGATGACATGATTATCACCGGGGATGATCCCATTGGTATTCAGGAACTTAAACAGTTTCTCAATCAACATTTTGAGATGAAAGATCTTGGTCCTCTCAGCTATTTTCTTGGTCTTGAGATTTCATCTTCTTCTGATGGTTATTATTTGACACAAGCCAGATATATCTCTGATATGCTTTCTCAGGAAAATCTCAGAGACAGTAAGGTTGTTGACACACCAACTGAGCTTAATGCTCGTCTTACACCTCATAATGGCGAACTTCTTCGCGATTTTACTTTATATCGACATTTGGTTGGCAGTCTTGTCTACCTTACTGTTACTCAACCTGATATCTCGTATGCTGTCCATCAGGTGAGTCAGTTTATGGTTGATCCTCGCTATACTCATTTTGCTGCTATTCTTCGCATCCTTCGTTACCTAAAAGGGAAATTGTTGCATGGACTTTTTTTCTCCTCTCGGTCTCCTCTTCAGTTGTGTGCTTATACCGATGCAAATTGGGCAAGTGATCCTACAGATCGTCGTTCTACCACCGGTTATTGTTTCTTACTTGACACCTCTCTTATCTCTTGGTGTAGTAAGAAACAAACTGTTGTTGCTCGATCTAGTACTGAGGCAGAATATCGTGCTTTAGCTGACACTACCTCTGAGCTTCTTTGGTTGCGATGGTTGTTACAAGATATGGGTGTATCACTTTCTGCTGCCACTCCTGTATACTGTGACAATAGGAGTGCTATTCAGATTACTCGTAATGACGTTTTTCATGAACGGACCAAACATATTGAGATTGATTGTCATTTTGTCCATCATCATCTCCTTCAGGGCTCCCTACAGCTTCATTCTATCACATTCAAAGATCAGCTCGCAGACATCTTTACCTATCCTCCAGGGCGTTTTCGTGATCTTGTTTTCAAACTCAAGTTGGTTTCTCGTATTCCACCTTGAGTTTGAGGGGGGCTGTTAGATTATGTATAGCATAGTTATTGCTTAGTTAGTTTAGTCCCACATTGGTTGTGTATAACTTTGCTTCTTTTATTGGCTTGTATAAATAGGATAGCTCACTTATAAGTAAATCACACCATTCAATGGAATTTTCTTCTTTGTATTGTCTTACTTCCTCTCTTAAACCTTAACAATGTCTATTGCATAATAATAATGAGGTTAGAATGAAACTAATTAAGTATTTTTTTTATTTTATTTTTAGTTCAAATCTCCAAAGGGAGAGATGCTGATCTGACCCGAAAAAAGCGGGGGGGGGGGGGGGGGGGGGGGGGAGGGGGTAAGGTGTGGAAGGGATTGAAGTTTCACCTTACATCTGTTCATAATCTTTAACCAGGTGGCCATTTCATCTGCCTCCCACCCAGGACAGGCAAATGGAGATGATAAACAGATTGACCTGAGGAGAGAGAACAAGAAGCAACTATTGTATGTATTTGTGTTATATGGACTAGCATTACATTTGGTCATTAAGCCCATAATGGGATGGGCCAGACTAATAAACATATGGAGGCCTCTACTCTCACCCTTGCTAAAGGAAATTGGCCCATTGAGTTTCCTTTTAATGTCTTTGGTCAGCAACTCTTTCAGGTGGTTGAGACATAACAAAATACCAAGGGTAGAGAGTAGTTTCTCCATAGAAGAAATTTGCATCTCTTTGCAGGAATCATAAAGATAGCATGGATAATTCATCACAAGTTTCTGGAGGTATGAACTCTTGATTTACTTGAACACATGCTTTGATTATAAGAAGAGTTTATCACAAATAATATGAACTTTTTAACAATTGGTATCAGAGCTAAACTTTCTTATTTTCATGGCTGTGTTCTTTCCTTTTTTGTTTTGCTGTTGCTTTTTTTTTATGAGAGGGATGAGGTGGTTCAAGAAATTCAAATAGAACAACACAAGAAAACTAATAACTACTATACACTACCTGTTCCGTAAGAACAACATAAATCTCATCCTCATAGTCCAAGAGAATTAACACAGCTACAGTTCGTCCTCCTGCAAAATACTGTACCTGATTTTTTTTTTAAAAAAAAAAAACATTGAAGCACTATCATCAAGTGCTTGTTACTATTAACAGCACTGTCTAATGTTTATTGTGCTTGCTTATATATATTTTGTTTTGAAGCAACCGGTACTTATGTTTGCTCATAATGCTTTTGCCTTTATTAAATACATGAAGGCTTTTGTTTTATTTACCCATAATGCTACTTGCCATGCTTTGTCCACCGGTACTAATTTTTTTTGTTATATTTGTTTGCCCATAAAGCTTGGTTCCTTATTATTTTAAAAACACTACATCAAGCATACTTTTTTTTTTATATAAACTCCACTATGATGTTATCCTTATTATTTTTGTTTCCATGGCCCGCATGTTTTTTGGTCTTTCATCTTTCATGCTTTATCATGCGTGAGTGAGTATATATTTAAAGGTTTCAAAAGTTTAACTAGCATGATTTTGACTACCTCAAATTCGACATCTAATGGATTAATGGAACTAAAAGTGCTCTCCATGTGGCAAACAATAGAATAAATAAAAACTCCACTCCTTATGGTCCTTTTCTTTACCATTTTGTTAGAAGATTAACTCATTCTTTCTCTCTGTTAAGCAGCCTTAGCTGTAACCATATGCTATTTCGATTAAATGAATTAATGCTCTAGCTTGTGCCCTTTTTAAGTATATAAAAATTTCTAAGCTGTAAGGCTTAGTAGAACCAAAGCATTATGATTTTACAATGAGAAGAAAAAAAGTTGCGCGCATGGTTAGCTATATAGGCTATGATTAATTATTTAAATGATTTCCCTTAGCTGCCATAGCATGTAATCAGTGTTAATGTATTAACATAAGCTTGAGATTACATAAATAAATTTTTGTTCATATAGATTATGTCATTTTGTTGTAATACTGATGGTTTAGAGTGACTATGTACCCACCTCTCGTGGAACTAATCATAATAAATTATCGGAGTTGTTATTATTGATTTTGTTTGCGCCTAATGATATTATACTAAGATCCATACGGATAATGAATTTGTCCAGTCGGCAAACCATTATTTGGTAGGATGCTTAGGACGATAAAGATAATAGTTAAGTGCTTGACACTTGGTGGCCTAGTCCTACTCTTTCGGTAGCGGGTCATTTTAAGTCATTGTATTTAATTATTTTGCTTTATCATGCGTAAGAGCCTTTTATGTATCTTGGGATCTAGCATAGTGCGTAAGAGTCTATTTTGAATAAGATTCTAGCATGGATATAAGATTGCCTAATGGAGACATTTATGGGTGCATGTTTCTTGTTCCACATGCATAATAAATTTTCTTATATTCTCCTCAGCTTACGGCAATGCGGCTCTGTCTCTGTCTTTGTCTGCCATCAAGAGTCTAACTGGAACCAATTATGAGGATTGGTATGAGTCTCTCACCATTAATTTGGCTATCATGAATTTGGACTTGGCTTTGAGGGTCGAAGCGTCTGTTGATCCCACTAATGAAAGTTTCGCAGTTGAAAAGGCTAGTTATGAGCAATGGATGCATTCTAATCGGACTTGTCTCATGATTATGAAGTATACGATTGACAAGTCTATCAGGCAGAGCATAGCTGATACTGGTAGCGCCAAAGAATATCTTAATGCAGTTGGGAAGAAATTTATTAAGTTTGATAAGGCAGAAAAGGGATCTCTGATGAAACTTCTTACTACCACAACCTATGATGGGGTTAGTGGAGTCCGAGAGCACATCATGAAGCTTACTCATTTCTTTAACAAGCTCAAAGGGATGAAAGTTGAGTTAGCTGATAGTTTTCTAGTATGGCAAGTGCTTGAATCTTTGCCATCTCAGTATGATGCACTCAAGACCTCTTATAATGCTCAAAAAGATGAATGGAGCTTGAGTGAAATGACTGCCATTGTAACTCAAGAAGAAGAGATGATGAAAAAGGGCAAGTCTCATACTGCTTTCATGATAACTGTTGATAAAGGGAAGAAAAAGAAGTTCTTCAAGGGTAACAGTAGCAACTCCAACAAGATGAAGAAACCTTGGAGGCATTTTCAACAAGCTAATGCGAGTGTTCCAAATGGGCCAAAGAATGAAGTTTTTAAAGGAAGGTGCAATTTTTGTCATTCATTTGGGCACAAAAAGGTTGATTGTAGGAAATTTAAAGCTTGGTTAGACAAAAAAGGTACACATTCCCTACTAGTGTGTTTTGAGTCTAATCTAGTTGATGTGCCTTCTGATACTTGGTGGCTAGATACTGGTGCAACTATTTATACTACGAATTCTTTGCAGGATTTAAGAAACCGCAGAAGACCAATTGATACAGAGTTAGTTGTAAATATGGGCAATGGTGTGAAGGTTAAAGTTGAACACATTGGTACAGTCAGACTCATTTTGGCTTCTAAACATGTTTTGAACTTGTTTGATACTGCTTTTATACCTTCCATTAGAAGAAATCTTATCTCTGTTTCTGTTCTGGACAAATGTGGATATGTTTTTCATTTTGGAATTGGAAAGACTATGATCTTTTATAACTCTGTTATGGTTGGTACTGCTACTTTATATGATGGTTTGTATAAAATTGACTTGCTTCCTGTTTTAGATCCTGCTTCTTCTAGTTTCTCTGTTGTGAATGCTGTAGTTGGTTCTAAACGTGCTAGATCCAATAAAAACTCTTCCATGTTGTGGCACAAAAGGTTGGGTCATATTTCTAAAGAAAGAATAGAGAGGTTGATTAAAGATGGCATACTAGATAACTTGGATTTTTCTGATTTCGAAACTTGTGTTGCATGTATCAAAGGGAAACTTCCAGCGAAAACCAGAAAACAAAAGATCAGTAGAAGTCAGGATGTTCTAGATTTAATTCATACTGATATTTGTGGTCCATTTTCACCTGCTGCTTTGGGGAATTATAGATACTTCATCACCTTTATTGATGATTATTCTCGCTATGGTTGTGTTGAGCTCATTCGAGAAAAATCAGACTCATTGGAAGCTTTTAAGGTTTTCAAGGCTGCTGTGGAACTCCAGAAAAATAAGAAAATCAAAGCGGTAAGATCGGATAGAGAAGGTGAATTTTATGGGAGATATGATGAAACTGGTAAAAATCCTGGACCTTTTGCTAGATTTCTTGAGGCATGTGGTATCGAGGCTCAGTATACAATGCCTGGAACTCCTGAACAGAATGGTATTGCAGAAAAAAGAAATCGTACTCTTATGGATATGGTGCAGTGTATAATTTGTCATTCCACTTTGCCTGAATTTTTGTGGGGTGAAGCTTTAAAAACTGCTGCATATGTTTTGAATCAAATACCAAGTAAGTCAATTCCTAAAACTCCTTATGAGTTATGGTCAGGAAAGAGGCCTAGTGTGAATCATTTCCGTGTTTGGGGCTGTAAAGCGGAAATAAGACTTTATAATCCTCAGCAGAAGAAACTTGATCCTAAGACCATTACTGGTTATTTTGTTGGCTATTGTGTGGGTTCAAGAAGCTCTAGATTTTATTGCCCTTCTAATGTTACTAGAGTCATTGAATCTGATCGAGCCATCTTCTTCGAGGATGTTAGTGACAGTCGGAGTTCAGTGCCACGTGAAGTTGTATTTAGGGAGGAGCGTGTTGTTATACCTATTCAGGTTACCCCTCCATCAGTGGCTGCACCACCATTGACAGAGGGAAACAATGCTATTGTCCAAGATCAAGTTGTTGACACTATAGCCGATGTTGATGTGGGATCTGATAATATTGTTTTGAGGAGATCACAGAGAAGTCATAGACCAGCAATTTTCGATGATTATATTGTCTATTTGCAGGAGCATGAGTTTAATACTGGTATGTCTCTTGATCCAGCCTCTTTTAAGGAGGCCATTGATAGTCCTCAATCTTCATATTGGATAGATACTATGCATGATGAGATGGCATCGATGTGTCAAAACGGTGTATGGGACTTAGTTGAACTACCATGTGGCTATACGCCAATTGGTTGTAAATGGGTTTTTAAGACCAAGTATAATTCTGAAGGTCAAGTAGAAAGGTATAAAGCTAGACTTGTTGCTAAGGGCTTTAACCAAAGAGAAGGCATTGATTATAAGGACACTTTCTCGCCTGTTTCTACCAAGGATTCTTTTCGGGTTATTATGGCATTGGTGGCTCATTTTGATCTTGAGCTTCATCAAATGGATGTCAAGACAGCTTTCCTTAATGGAAATCTATTTGAGGATGTGTACATGATGCAACCAAATGGTTTCCAAGTGGAAGGAAAGGAACACATGGTGTGTAAGCTTAACAAGTCCATTTATGGACTTAAGCAGGCATCGAGACAATGGTATCTGAAGTTTGATGAGATTGTTACCTCTTGCGGTTTTAAGGAGAATCTTGTTGATCAATGCATATATTTAAGGGTCAGTGGGAGTAAGTATATCTTTCTTGTTCTTTATGTTGATGATGTATTACTCGCTGCAAATGACATTGAGCTTCTGTTTGAGACAAAACGCATGTTGTCATCTCATTTTGATATGAAGGATCTTGGTGAGGCCTCTTATGTTTTGGGCATCCAGATTTTTTGTGACAAAACTAGAGGCGTTCTTGGATTGTCTCAGAAAACCTACATTGATCGTGTTCTAAGTAGGTTTAATATGCATTCTTGTTCTCCTGGGAAAGCACCTATTGTAAAAGGTGATAAATTTTCTAAGTCTCAATGCCCTTAGAACGATAATGAAAGGACTCAAATGCAAACAATTCCCTATTCATCAGTTGTGGGTAGTTTGATGTATGCTCAAGTATGTACACGACCTGATATTACTTATGTTGTTGGTGTACTTGGAAGATACTTGAGTGATCCTGGTTTGGCTCACTGGAAGGCTACAAAGAAAGTACTCAGATATTTGCAAGGCACTAAAGATCTAGTACTTACATATCGGCGATCTGATATTCTTGAAGTAGTTGGATATTCTGATGCCGATTTTGCTGGTTGTCCAGATGACAGAAGATCCACTTCTGGTTATGTTTTTATGATGGCAGGAGGAGCTGTTTCTTGGAAGAGTGTCAAACAGACACTTACAGCTTCCTCTACAATGGAGGCAGAATATGTTGCTTGTTATGAGGCTACATGTCAGGCTATATGGTTGCGGAATTTTATCTTGGGGCTAAGTGTTGTCAACACCATTTCAAGGCCGCTGAAGATATTTTGTGACAATTCTGTAGCAGTTGCTTTCTCTCGAAACACTAGGAGCTCTTCTCGCTCCAAGCATATTGACATTAAATTTTTGATTATAAGAGAGAAAATAGCTGAGTCTTGTATTTGTGTTGAGCATATTTCTACAGAGCATATGTTAGCTGATCCACTAACTAAAGGTTTAGCTCCAAAATTGTTTCTAGAGCATGTGACTCATTTGGGATTGTTAGAGTCTTCTGTTGTATTTAGTTAGTGGGAGTTCTGTAATCATTGATTGTTTGACTATATTATTCATGCTCATATTATTATTGTTATTATTTTAAATATAGCAATGTCAATGTATGCCTGAGTCACGCGCATTTTGAACAAGGCGATTGTTTATGTAATGAGACATTTTGATAAGTCTCGTGCCTGAGTCACGCGCATTTTGGACAAAGCGATTGTTTATGAAATGAGACATTATGTTTGGTCTCATGCCTGTGTCACGTGCATTTTGGACATGGCGTACTTATATATTGAGACATATTGATTAGTCTCATGCCTGAATCACGCACATTATGGACAAGGCTTATTACCTATAAGAGACAATCTATTTTAGTCTATGCCTGAGTCAAGTGGTTGTGAGTATAAGTTTGGTGTCATATATCCTGTCGATATAGTCACTACACTGGGTGCTGCAACTACATTTTTTACAAGGCTTATTGCTTTAAAGACTTTCAGATTTGTCTCTAGGGCTTCTTGTGGAAACAAGTGTTCGTCACTTTTTGATTATTTCCACATTGCACTTGCGTCTCATTGACCTGAGTTATGTGTTTGCAATTATTAGTCATGTGTCGTATGCCCTATCGGTGTATCGCTCACTAGCTTGTAATTGAAGCATATTTTGAACAAGGTCTTTTGTTTTTTGGGATGCTTGTTTGTGTTTATGCTGAGATTAAATGTAATGCTGTCCAAGTGGGAGATTGTTGTATGTATTTGTATTATATGGACTAGCATTACATTTGGTCATTAAGCCCATAATGGGATGGGCCACACTAATAAACATATGGAGGCCCCTACTCTCACCCTTGCTAAAGGAAATTGGCCCATTGTGTTTCCTTTTAATGTCTTTGGTCAGCAGCTCTTTCTGGTGGTTGAGACATAACAAAATACCAAGGGTAGAGAGTAGTTTCTCCATAGAAGAAATTTGCATCTCTTTGCAGGAATCATAAAGCTAGCATGGATAATTCATCACAAGTTTCTGGAGGTATGAACTCTTGATTTACTTGAACACATGCTTTGATTATAAGAAGAGTTTATCACAAATAATATGAACTTTTTAACAGCAACAACATAATCATTTGTGTGGGAACAACCAAAGATTCAGAGAACAATCCAAAGAAAATTACATGAAATAAAATGTAAACTTACAAGCATCAGGACCATTGTTGATAACAATACGAAAGCTGTCAAGGATACCTTCCTTTTCAGCCACTGTTTTGGCAGCATAAAGAAGTTGACCCAGTATCTCTCCATGCCTTGCTTCATCCGTACAGCAAAGAAGAAATTAACATTGAACTAGGTTTTCCAAAAACGAAAACTGGAGGTCTGTAGACACCAATTTCAGATCCACATCATTTAAAATGATACAATTAATATTATTATGTATGTTTCATGCATTTCATAGCTCACATGCTGGTTGACAAGATGTGCCTAAAAGTTTTAGAACGGACAGATTGGGGTGTACTCCGAGGCCTCAAGTATGTTTTTTTATAAGAAGCCTCGAGTGTGGTTAGAAGGAAGATGTTTATGCAAATTAAGATACTCTTGGAGGATGACTGTTGTACAATGGAGAAAAAGAAAATAAATGCCCCATTTCTGAAATATATACTGAATTAATTAGAAACCACAATGCAGAATACATAATTACCTTATTTGTCCCTGAAACATTGTAGGATTCCGTGCATTAGATACTCTTACTGGCATATTAATACAGGATGAATCACCACATGCTAATGGGAAAATTTTGGTTTCTAAAGGACAGTGTAAATTTCAGTAGTTTCCTAGTATTTTAAGACTAACTTGTTGAAATATTTCACCTGAGAAAGCAACACCTGCCATTCATCTATGTTAACCAAAGAAAGGGTTTCTTTTTTTTGGTGGTGGGGGGGAGGTGATGAGAACCAAGAACAAGGAGCATAGCTGATAAGACTTCAGGTTCTGATGCAATTTTTGAAATGATAACAATTGCTTTATGTAAAACAAGATCTAACAATTCTAGGATAATTTGGATTCTCTCTTTTGTTCGGTTGTTAAGTTATTCTAATAATATTTCTTATATTATGTTTGTACAAAATGCAAGAGCAGAAACGTACTTAAAGCATAGTCCAAAAATATTATTGAAACGGTGAAGGTATGGAAAAGTCTCCATGCAATGCGAATTCTGCTTAACACATATAATGCACACACACAAACCTGATCTCTTAACCATCCCAAATAGCCATGATAGCTTGTGTAACATTATCTCATTATACTTTGAAAGTTCATTACAAATCATTTTCTTCCTCTTTTCCCTTATATATATATATATATATATATATATATATATATATACACACACACACACACACTAGAACACTTAATAAAGGGACCACTAGCAAAAAAAAGAAGTTAATTCACAAAGGCAGTGTAAATCATCTAACATTATACATTGAGTTCTCACCATTCATGGTATAGTCTATACATGTTTGCCATGTACAGAAAGTTACAAAATTTGGTCAATTCAAGATCACAGTGGACAATGTATAGATCTGTAATTAGCTTTAGATCCACTGTGCTAAGTCTGGTCTTGTTTAGAAAAGAAGATATCAACAGGACACCTAATCAGCACATATAGTTAAGCATGCAAATCAAAGAACAGAAACATGCATTGCATCCATCTGAAAATTACCAACTAATAAAAAATATAAGAATAAAAGGAGTTCGATCAAATGTCACCTTTCCAAGCTGGGTTAGTCCATCCCTGAATTTTGGAATGACTAAAACATGAACAAAAGCCTGGGGATTGACGTCCCGAAATGCTAGAACTTTATTATGGTTGAAGGAATTTCCTTTGCTATGATCTTGTCAAATCTGAATAGGGAAAAAGGGGGAAAGAAAGAAATAGGACTTTATCTATAGGCTAACTGCACACAAATCCTGTTAAAATACTCATTGTCCAACATACCACACCAAAGATGCCATTTAATTTTTTATCGATTACCTCTGCTCAAATTTCAAATGTCAACATTTGGCAACAATTCTGATTAGTTCTTTCTTTTCTGGCTAGGCAACTGATTACTTTTTTAGAAGATTCGAGAATAAAATTCAAAAAACTATTTGATTCATTATTTGAAAAAAAGAATTAGTGAACTTTCGTGAATAGCTCATTATCTTTCCTAGCCTTCATGATTATTTACTTTCAATAGATACTGGATTCTTGAATTTTTCTCCAATAATACTTTTTAACAGTTGGAGAATAGATAGCGTCTCTCTCTATCACTAAGACATATACATACATATATACATGCATGCATGCAAGCATACATACATATGTATGTGAATATATACATATTTATTTATGTAGTAGGGTTCGGATCCCCTCCAGTCTAGATTTCTCCATTTCTCTTCGGTAGACGGTTGTCAAATATGCCACATCACTTGAAAAAGGCTCGCAACACATTTGAGTAAAGGGTAAAAACCCTCGTCAACCCCCTCATATATCGTGAACAGTCAATCTCCTTTTCTTCTGTCTCATCATATGAAATCAAGAAAATCAAAGACAAAAATAAAATTCTTATATTAGTCTTTCAGTTGAGCAGCTTCAATTTGTAAATTCACCTTCGAATAGTAAACTAATTCGATGGGTTCAGTTCCGACGATCCTCGCCACAGCACCACCACGTACTAATCCAAAACAAAGACCGACCAAATCACCCCTGACCACTCCACCACTGACCCAAAACCAGCACCACTGCACAACAACATCAGAGCTCTATTCTAGTTTGGGAATATATTATAGCCTAGGGAGTTGAAGAGAGATCTTGCAACTGCCAAACAATAGTTCTTTAATATTTTATTAACGTAAAACATTCAAAAAGTGGCAATGTGCTTAAAAAAGCGATTACTAGCATCTCTCCCCATGTGGGAGCTATGTCCCGGTTTCAATCCAAGATATTATTCTCTTTTTTTTATTGGAGATATCATCCTTTCAATAAAAGAGAAAACATAAAGCATTCAAAAACTAGTTTCTCAATGTGACTAGAACAAGAGATCAAACCAGGTTTCAGTGTCACAAGAGATATTACATGGTTGGAGCTCCAGTGTCAGCAATGACTGCAGCCACTTTGGCAGCACCCTCTTCATTGCTTGTTGCACTGACGCAAAATAAAGATCTATAAAAAGTTAGCAAGTCAAATAAGTAAGGAAGAAATTTACAAATACTTTTTAACAGTAATTAGAGTGCATTCTGACAGCAGGCAAACTATGTAATATGGAGTTCAAACTAACAGAACCAAAAGACAGAAGAAAGCCTAAAAACCAAAAGTAGTCGAAGATCCAGTTTTTTGGTTCAACAAAGAAGAATATCTCTTGAAATAAGTAAGAAAGAAGTTCGGAGTTAAATAAATTTGCAGGGGAGTCATCCCTGCAACTAAAAATTATATATTAGAGTAATAATTCAAAAAATTGCTTAAAATGAGTCATTCCAAACACATTCTAGGTTTTTGCAAGTCATTCTCAAGGTGAGCTTGTGACCACTATCACTATGTGCTGACCAGACCACTTGATATTCTCAATTACTCATTATTGATGTTCTAATCATCACTTTTATCCAAAAAGAAGTGTCCTAATCATTACCGTCAACAATGCTCTTTCACCGAACAGATTGAAGACATAGGATCCATGTAGCCCACCCAACAAGTTTGGGACTAAGTTTCAGTTCGGTTGACTTGATAAGCAACAAATAATGTGAACCTTGTAGACTAAATAGCATAATTGTAAGCCATAAATCCAACAGAGACCTCTTAGTTTTACATTAGAATTCATAATCGTGAAGGTTTGCCGACATCAACAAACAAATGCAACATTTATCTTTTTTCATATTTCCTTTTCAACGTTAACTTCAGACCTAGTAAAAACCAAGAGAAGACATCAAATGGGCAAAGGCTCATAGAATTATACATCCAAATGAGATATCTCAATGAAACCCTTTCCCTCAATCTTAGAGATCACTATGCCAGCAAAATCATAAGCAGTCTCAAATAACTGAAATCATTCTTGCCAAATATTTTTCACAATAATTTAAAAATCCAATCCATTGTGCCATCAGGCTATCATAGATTGACGGTTGATACATGATTTTTTAATAGATAATATCAATATAAAAAAAAAAAAACCAAAAGAAGGGCACACCAAGTACATATTACTAAGAATTGGTTTAAGCCTTAACTCTCCATTGCTTTTGTAGTGTACCTGGCTTGTCTTCTCTTTTTAGCCTGTCTTCGGATTTTTTGTTATCTTTTTTATTTTTTTGGATAGTTTTTTGTTATCTTTTTATTTCTTGCTGTATTACTAATATGTTTACTCTTTCCTCCCTTCATCTTTTATTATTATTATTGATAAGCAAAAGTGTACATACAAGACAAGTACCAAGGGGTTGCAACTCATGTACAAAACTATTTAAACAATAGTAAATCCACAAAATATAAAAGATCTACCTTATCCACAAAAAATCTCCCCTTAAACCAAAATTAAAGATGTTGAACCATCTATTACTAACCATTTTTAAAGGTCTTTTTTCACCACCAAACACTTGTCTATTCTGTTCATTTCAAACAAGCTAAAAAATAGAGAGAAGAATCATAGAGTAAGCTTTTTTTAAAGCCTTGGAAGCACAGATATCACTCGAAGCCTACATTTTATCTTTTACGGAGCCGCCAACTACCCAAAACACTATAAGCCATTTCTCACAAACTCTCTCTCCTCCTTTATATATATATATATATATATATATATATATATATATATATTGATGTTATAATCAAAAAAAAAGAAGAAAAGAGGCTCGCTAGAATACCCAACTAGATCTCCAGTAAACAGTTCAAAAACTTAGTCTCCCTCCACAAGCACACTAAAAGGCAATGCAACACCATCTTTCAAGCCTAATTCATACTATGCCGTATAACTGCAAACTGACTCAGAAAACATTCCAATTATTCAACCAGGATTCCAGTTTATTACTTTCCTCACTATTATGCCCTTACACTTTCTATCTTGGCTATCATACATAACTGAACTCAACAGCTTCTTTAACTCTTTCTCTCTCTCTTTCTACATATATGTGTATCTATCTGTACCCTAGTTCATTGATGAATGGTATTCTTTTGCATTTCAATTTTCTACAATCTTCCTCTCGATTATGAAATGCACAAATGTTGTAGCAAGCTGCTTATTGTTAAGTGTTGTGTGTGGCATAAAATCTCTCTCTCTCTCTCTCTAGATATTTCGATTCATTCCAATAACCTGATAAAATCAAACCATTATCCAATGAGAAAATATTTTACCAGAGAATTGCTGAAGTCCTAAATTCAATAATAAGTATGAAAGAAATTTAACTTAGTTTCAGGGATAGTAACAAAAATAACAAAAGAAAATAGATCATTAGCTTATGCCAACATACATTTTGTAGCTAGAAGAATTGGTGGTGACACAGAGGTAGGGGAACCGATGGCTATGCATTGGGTAAAAGGTGCTCAATGGAGGAGAAATCTTGGGTTGATTTGAAGGAGGGAAACTCAAATTCATGTGGTGGTGGTAATGGCTTTGTCGGAAGAGTGTAATGTAGATGTGAAGGTGTTAAATCACGTGGTAATGGTTTTTCCTTTCTTGGGAGAGTGAAATGTAAGTGTGTAGGTGCCTTGTGGGGAGTTCTGTGGGAATCACCATGATGGTAACTATACAGTTTCAATAGTGAGAAGTTGAAGATGATTATGTGTTTGGTTTAGTTTATGACAAAGTAGGTGATGACCCTATCAAAAAGTTGGGGAACTTTGATTAAAAAAAACAAAAACAAAGGGGAAGAAAGACAGCAGGGCAGTCTGACTATTACCTACTTATACAAGTTACATTAATTTCATATGTCTAAGTTCCATTAGTTAAGGTTACTTGTTAAACAACGAGGAAGAATTTGAGATCAAAAAGTATAAGACAAACTTTACATCAATTCAAAGTCAAAAAGGTTGATATAGATTTGGTTAGAGTAAAAGGATGTGATAAAACCCCTTCCTTTTATTATTACCATAGCAATTACTGGCCATCATCTAGTTGATTACGATTTGCTTGCCATGAGAACATAGACTACACTTTATGGTGCAATAAAATTGGCAGAAACTTCACACGCGTCCCAGGTGAAGGAAACATGCCTTCCGATCTGGCTACACGTGGCAAAAGTCCAGCTTTAGAATCAAAACCCAGTCATGAGGGCATGCTAAGTTCAGCGACCTTGATGCAGTCTCATAATTAATTGCCCAACCCAGCTTTTGATTGTCAGGGGATTTTCAAAACCAAGTCTTAACTCCTGAGAGGCAACCATCTTTGCAAGATTTTAGTGTTTGCCTAAAACCCTATCATTCTCCGTTACAATTACTCCACATGAACATCTCCTCCACATTAGGCAAACCAATAAGTAACGAAACATTACAAAATTTAAAGGCATATTTGAGTAACAGTTTTTTGTTTTCAGTTTTTAAAAACTGTTTTCAAAAATGAAAACTAAAATCAGTTTTGTGATTTTTTTTTTTTTAGAAAACATGTTTAGATAATTGTAACTCGAAAAAATAGAAAACAATGTTGTTTGGATAATCTTATTTTAAAAACTATTTTGATACAACTTGTAATTATTTTTAGTTTTGAGTTTAAATATAAAATCTATATTAATTTTATTTTTCGTATTTACTAAATACTTAAAAATAATTAATATTATTTTATTTTCAAAATTTGTAATATTTTTATATACCATGTAGTAAGAATTAAACAGAAAAGCGAATACAGAATTATGGCTATTTTTCAAAAATTATATCAGAAAACATAAATTTGGGGTTTTCAGAAAATAATGTTTGAAAACTGTTTTAGAAAATTGTCAAACATGAAATAAGTTTTTGAAAACTGATTTTAGTTAACTGAAATCAGTTCTCTTCCAAACATGCCCAAGTTCTACTAATGTTATATTATTTTACAGATTATTCGAGAATCACTGTATCATTAACTGAATAAATAATTTCTTCATAGCACATATAGACTGATGGAGCCCACAGCAGCCACGGCCAATCGACCATCGACGCATGGAACCAATAGACCATCGACACGTGGAGTCACCTGCAGCCAGTGGATCGTCGACACACGGTGCCACATATCACCAATGGGTCGTTAACGCGTGTCCAGTTTCTGTCTCACGGCTAGAAGGCACGTGGAACGAGCGGGTCACTCAATCTCCACGTCAAAGCACGATTAACGGACCAAACCAAACCTGAAACACGCGATCATCTGGGCACGCGACCGAGATTTCACTGTAGAGACACGGGATCACAGTGACGGAGTCATCCCTCCCATGTGGTCGACCTTACCTCAGAAGACTATAAAAGGCCTAAGGTATGTAGATTCAAGATATTCTCTTCATTCCTCACAAATCCACTGTACTAGTGACACACCCTATTTCTTTTGTGCCTTCGTACTGACAAGAATTTTTGAGCGTCCTCGGAGGCCTCCCCTTTCTCTCTCTCCGTGGACCCTCTAGTTCACTATCCTACTTGTGCAGATCCCAAAGAATTGATCCCAAGTCAGCAGTGGTTCATTGACATCAACAGATTGGTGCCACCTGTGGGAAATCACAATCTCTCGCTAACAGTAAAAGCAAAGAAGTATAAAGATCTCATCTGTTGTCATGCCATCTAGAAACACCACAAAAAGGCAGCAATAGAGCCCCTGCAGCATGCTCTGCCCCTATCCGGAGCCACGTTGAGATTCCCCATGATATCCGAATGAGTAACCCCTAGGTCGAGCCGACAACCTCCTACCAGAGTGCAGCGCCTTCGCCACTCGGGAGCAGATTCCCCTGACCTTGGAAGGGCAGCTACGGCTAAGTTCCAAGAACTTTTCTGATTAATAGTCGACCTGGCTGCCAAAGTCCGAAATGGGGGCCGACAACCCTCGCCTCATCTTCATCACCAAATTCCCAGACAAACGGAATCCTCTGGCGGTGAGGATCCGACCGACAATCATTCCACCGCCGAGCCTTCACTGCCTTTCGGTTGCTCCAAAGAAAGTTCCTCTTCCAAAAGCAACCCTAACATAGACAGGCAAATCAAAGAAATGGAAGAAAAAATTGACAGAGCTCTCAAGCACCGAAACCACAGTATCTCAGATGAACTCAATGTCCAAGACCCCTCATTCACACAGGATTTCATCGAAACCCAACTTTCACCCAACTTCAAAATGCCACAAATCAAAGTGTATGACGGTTCAGCAAATCCACTGAACCACCTAGAACATTATAAGACAACCATGACACTACATCGACATTCTGATCCAATCATGCGCAGCGCCTTCCCCTTAACACTTGAGAAGTTCACTGACACGTGGTATTCGCGCTTAAAAGCAAGAAGTATTGGCAACTTCAGGGAGCTCAGTTATGCCTTTACCTCTCATTTTCTCAGCAGCAAGGGGCCAAAGAAAACCTCAGAAAGCCTATTCAATATCATCCAGCATTGGGGCGAGAGGTTTCGAGCCTACATATCCAAGTTCAACACAATTGCATGGGAAATTCCAAACCTCGACACCAACGTCAAAATGCTAGTGTTCAAAAACGGGCTGAGATCTGAGGTCTTTAGCTCTAAATTCACCTGACATCCGCCTAAAGATATGAACGAGGTCCTGGCCTAGGCCGAGAAGTACATGCTGGCAGAGGACAATCAAGATTTTCAAAAGGAAAGGGAAGGAAAGACAGAGAAAAACAGGAAAGATCTCGACCCCCATAGAGGAACGGCTAAGAAGCCTCATCAAGAAAGTAGATACAAGCCCCATACCCGGTTAGACAGCTTCACACCTCTTAACATATCCAGAACCAACGTCCTAGTGCAGCTTCAGTATAGGTCAGTCTTCCAATGACCTTCTAAGCCACCACACCTCAGCGGGGATCAGAGAAAGTGGTACAGATTCTACAGGAACTAGGGGTATCACACAGAAAAATGCCATAGTCTGAAGCTGCAAATTGAAGCCCTCATCAGCCGGGGGCACCTGAAGGAGTTCACCAGGTCATAGGGAAGAGAGACGCCCACCCAACCGAGAGGGGACTTCGGACACCCCCCGTTTCCACAATAGGAGCGACAGGACCCTCAAAAAATCCTCATGCCCAAGCAAGAAAGGCCCAGTCAGAAGAATCAAGAGGTAACGGTTACCAGGATTATCAAAACGATCTGTGGAAGTCCTACAGCCGGAGGTAGCTCGGGGCAGAGCAGCAAAACATACACCAGAACTATGGCCTCCATCAGCGGTCCCCACAAACGGGGGAAGTCAAGCCTGGTAATCTCCTTCACAGATGACACTTTGGAAAGAGTGCAGATCTTGCACGATGATGCTGTGGTAGTCTCCCTCTTAGTGGCTAACCATGAAATAAGGCGTATCCTGGTAGACAACGAGAGCTTGATATATATCTCATTCTATGATGCATTCCAACGTATGCAGCAAAAAGACGAAATGTTAGAGCTAGCCCCCACTCATTTCTACAGTTTCGACGGAACCCCAATGTTCTCGGAAGGAAGCATAGTCCTCCCGTCACTACAGGAACGGCATTACAGACAACCACCGTCTAAACCACTTTCTTAGTAGTTAAACAACTATTGTCTTACAATACGATCCTTCGCCGACCCACCCTCAACAAGCTAAAGGCAGTTGTCTTTACCTACCATTTGAAGGTTAAGTTTTCCACTGACGAGAGAGTAGGAATAGTTAGAGAGGACTAGCAAGCCTCGCAGTCCTACTATCTAAACGCTATCAAAGAAGGAAAGAAGGACGAAACCCTACCCTTCGAGGTAGAAGATCTCAGAGATGAAGTAAAGACTCCAAGAGGGCGACCCATGGAGGAGCTAACTTCGGTTCCCCTCGGTGAGGATTCTTCCTGAATGGTTCAGGTCGGATCTAGTCTCCCGAAAAGCCACAGGAATGCACTTCTCTCCCTCCTTAGGAAAAATCAAGATTTATTCGCTTAGTCCGCGTTAGACATGCCCGGAATCGACCCCAAAACTATTGAACACCGTTTGAATGTAGACCCGAAGCATAAACCCATCTTTCAAAAGAAAATGACATTCACCTCGGAATGACAGATCGCTATCAAGGCAAAGGTGGACAAGTTGCTCGAGACCAGTTTCATCCGAGAAGCAAAATGCCCCGACTGTGTGTCCAATGTGATAATGGTCTGAAAGGCCAATGGCAAGTGATGGATCTGCATCGACTTCACCAATCTGAACAAGGCCTACCCAAAGGACAGTTTTTCCTTACCACGGATCGACCAGCTCGTGGAAGCTACCTCGGGGCATGAGCTTCTCACCTTTATGGATGCATATTCCGGATATAACCAGATCCTTATGCACGAACCTGACTAACATAAGACCATCTTTGTCACCAATTAGGGACTATACTGCTACAAGGTCATTCCCTTCGGGTTCAAAAACACTGGCACTACTTATCAAAGGTTAATAAACTTCAGAGAGTAGATTGGGCGAAACATGGAAGTCTACGTGGATGACATATTGGTCAAGAGCACTGAAGCATGAAACCATAACTCTGACTTGGAAGAGGCATTCGGAGTGTTGCGCAGACACAAGATGAGGTTAAACCAGGCGAAGTGTTCGTTCAGAGTGACCGAAGGAAAATTCTTAGGCTTCATGGTTACTCAGAGAGGGATAGAATCTAGCTAAAATAAAATAAGAGCCATCATTGATATGGCCCCTTTTAAGACCGTATAGGAAGTACAACAGCTCACCGGACGAATAACAGCCCTGAACCGCTTCATGTCCAAATCTGCGGAAATATGCCTCTTCTTTTTCAAAGCCATCAGGAAGGTAAGGGATTTTGCCTGGACAGAAGACTGTTAGCAAACATTCGAAGAGCTGAAAAAGTACTTGAGCTCACCCCCTCTCTTGACCAAACCTCTCCTGGGTGAAGAATTGTTCCTGTACCTATCGGTTGGGCAAAACATCATAGCTTCAATCCTGATTCGAGAAAATGTAGGCATCCCATCTATTACGTCAGCAAGATTCTCTACGAAGTAAAAGCAAGGTATCCTACAATAAAGAAAGTAGCCTACGCTCTTATAGTTGTAGGACTGAAACTCCGGCCCTATTTTCAAGCACACACTAATGTTCAGTAGAGCTTGGGAAGTTTGATATCCAGTATTACCCTCGCAAGGCAATCAAAGGTCAAGCTCTCGTCGACTTCATCGTCGAAACGACCCTCCAAATAGACCGAAACGAAAAGACAAGTTCGAAGCCGGATTCAAGACATTCTGGATAACTCACATCCCACGGGCTGAAAATTCTAAAGCAAACGCCTTGGCTCGGCTGGCCTCTTCCCGACATCTCGAACCAACTAAAGCTATACCTCGAGACCCTCACCATCCCCAGCATTGATGAAGCTTCGGTACTGTCAGTAATGGAAGAAGAAACATGGATGGACCTAATCCTCCGGTACTTAAAAAATGGGGAAGTCATCGAGCGAAAGAATGAAGCGAGGAAGCTGATCTCTCGTGCGTCCTGATACACGATCATGGATGGGCAGTTGTATAAAAAAGCCCTAACCAGGTGTCTCAACCCGATTGAAGCTGACTACGCTTTATAAGAAGTCCACTAGGAGATATGCGAAAATCATCTCGAGGGCCAGGCCCTAGCTTTCAAGGTCCTTCGACAGGGGTATTACTGGCCCGGAATAAAGAAATACGCTGCGGATTTGGTCCGAATGTGCAAAAACTGCCAACAGTACTCTCCCATGCCCCACCAACCAGCCAACCCCCTCACCTCGATCACAAATCATCTCCCATTCGTCATGTGGGGAATGGACATCCTCGGCCCCTTCACTGGAACCTCTGGACAAAGAAAGCATCTTATCGTAGCCATCGACTATTTCACCAAGTGGGTCGAAGCAGAACCACTAACCAGCATAACGAATCATCAAATTTGAAACTTCGTCTAGAAGTCCATCGTGTGCCAGTTCGGCATACCTCGGGTGCTAATCACCGATAACGGTAAACAATTTGATAGTATCTGAATCAAGACGTTCTGCGAGGACCTCCACATCAAACACCGATTCTCATCCGTTGGATACCCACGGGCTAATGGCCAAGCCGAGGTAACCAACAGTACGCTTCTGCAAGGCATCAAGAGAAGACTTGTCGAAGCAGATAAATGACGGACCAACCAGCTCTTCAATGTCCTTTGGGCGTATTGGACGACCGCTCGTACTCCAACAAGGGAAACCCTGTTCTTCATGATGTATGGCTGGGAAGTAGTGATCCTCCTTGAAATCGAGGTTCCCTCGATATGCATGCAATGATTCAACCAAAATGATAACGAGAAAGGCTTGCGAATGAATGTCGACTTGATTGACGAAGCCTGAAACAAAGCTCAAATCTGCTTAGCCGCATACCAACAGCGAACAGCCCGGTACTACAACTCACAAGTTCGAAATAAAATCTTCAGGCTACACGACCTCGTCCTCTGGACGGGCAAGATATCTCGTCCCCAGGAAACGAAGAAGCTCGTTCCAAACTGGGAAGGCTAGTACCAGATCAGAAAAGTGTGTCGAGCCGGTACCTTCGAGCTTGAGAGTTAAGTGGCAAGTCTTTCCCGTGCACTTGGAAAAATCTCTGCAAGTTCTATCAGTAATCTAGTCCTGGGCTTGACCCACCCCAACTCGTTAATATAAATTTTAAAAAGCGTAAAGAAAAATAAAAAAGGCTCGAATTCACAAAATATGAAATTTCATTAAGTTATATTACAAAAACGGGCGCTATCGGCCCGAACATACAAAAAAAAAAAAAAACTATCCTACTCCTCCCGAGGAAGCTTATCCTTGGGTGCCTCCCTGGACCCAACTCCGATCGTTTTCTACGCATTCTCGACCCCAGCAGCAGCCCCCTCTTTTTTCCTTGAAGACTTCAACTTAAGGCCGAAAAAATCAACCTCCGGGAAAAAGGTCTCCGCTTTCCTCTTAGCTTCATAGAAGCTTTTGAGGAATTGCCCCCCGGCTTCCTCCACCAAGGCCTCCTTGAAGGAATCGGAGTCCCTGAAAGAGGACAGGGCCTCTTCCATGGCCTTCAGCGCTGCCTCAGCAGCCCCTTACCTCGCCTGCCGCTCGAAAGTGAATGTCGTGTCCCTCTCAGCTTTGAGGGCCTTCTCGGTCAAACGTTAGAGGTCCCTCTCTTTGACGGCTTCCTACTTGGCCCTCTTAGCAGCGTCCAAAGAAGTCTAGAGTGCCCAGATGACCTCCTAGCTCTCGTCCAACTTCTGCTGGCATTTCCCCAGCTTCTCCCTTGTGTCCATACTGAGGCGGGATAGCACGCCAACAAGCACATTGGTCTGAAACAAGTACAAACAGTCGTTAGAAAAAATAGTTAAGAGAAAAAGAACTAAGAAAAAAGTGAAGAACTATTACCTGAGAGGTCATAGCCTCTGCTGCAAAGCAAAGCCCCTCAAGGGGCTTCCGGGAGAGCTCCAGCATATCACTGGAGGGATCCGCATGATAAGGTGCTCCCGAGCTACCCTCGGGTGGGCAAAAACCAAGTCATCAGTCTTCAACTCCCACCAAGGTGAGAAGGGTAGAGCAGAGGTAGGAGCCCCCATGGACAAGGACGGGCCTCAAAGTGGCTCTACTAGAGGCTCCATTGGTGAAACTCTAGGCCCTGGAAGAGGCCTCGGAGGGATCTCAACCGAAAGAAGGATGGGAGAAGACGCCCGAGCCCTCTTCTTTGATCCTTGGGCTCGGGCCAAGTCTTTCCCTTCAGAGGCCCTCTTCATTTCCTTAACCATCTTCCTGGCCCTCTCATTGGCCTTAGCCGCCAACTCCATCTCTGCACAAAGGGGAAAAACATTAATAATCAAAATATAGAAAAGGGAAATAAAGTTGACTGAAAATAAAAGGGAGATTACAGTGCTCCATGCTTGCCACGGGGCAGATAGGGCAGAGGCCGCGCCATGCTAGCTTTTCATTGTCGTAAAGAACTTCGACATCCAAAGGGGCGACCAATATTGCCTTCAATGTCTCTTGCTCTCGGTGCAGGAGGTGCGGCTTCTTACATTTGCCTGCATGATCCAGGCTCCAGTAGAGGGGGACTTGAAAGCTCTCGGCACTCCGAACGATGAAGAATGACCTCTTTCATTTCTTGATAGAGGATAGCTTCTTCTTCAGCACTCTCTTGTTGGCCCTCGAACTGACCACCACCCACCCCGTCTGCCCATGCCAGCTTACCTGAAAGTGGGCCTTGAAGACGTTGATATTCATAACGCCGCCCACAGTGCTATACCGAAGTATCTTAGCACCGTGCAGAAGAAAGGGTGGAGGGAAAACCTGAGCCCGACCTTCATGTGCTGTTCGTAAACGCACACCTCATAAGGCACGATGCTCGGGAGAGCATCACAAGCCCCCTCCCCACCCTCTGGTGCGCTGAGGGCATACTCTACCAGAATACGATAGACCCTCCTCATTACTTGGAGCTCTTCCTCTCCCACTACACTGGACACGGAGTTGGCTGTGAACGATCATTGTTTATTCTCCTTAACTGCCATGTCCGTCCTGATTTCTGCTAATGTCTGGTCGGCCTAGTCCTCCTCATCAGAAGAGGTCCCCTTCTCACTGTCCTCATCCTCCTCCTTAGGTATAAAGAAAACCATAGTGAGTGGACCCTCCCGAGGAACGACCTCCAATGAGGATTCGTCCTCGCTGAATGAGACACTTATGGCCTCATCCAGTTCCGGTGACAGATTTTTACTGTCCTCACTACCATTACTAATTCTAGGCTCAAACATGGTAAAAGGACATGAAAACTCGCCAAAAAAATTGTGCGCGACTCTTGATTACGACCTCGGTCTCTTTTAAGCTAGCACCCCTTCAACGATCACCACTCAACCTCAATCTCTTCTAGCAACCTCCACTGGCTCCGAGCAATCCACCAAGACCTCCATTCAAATCTCCAAACTGACTCCACGTGCTCTCAAAATTTTTTTTTCTCTCAATAACTCAAAGTAAAAAAGCAAGATGTGAAGTGAGTAGAAGAGAGGAAGAAACCACCCTTATATATGGTTAAAGGCATCAGGAACGAGGGACATTAATTTCTCTGCAGCTGAAGAGACATAACCCTTGATGTCACCAAGACACCATTTGCTCTCCCCAAAGCTCCAACCGCCAAAAAGGCACGACGCTTCCTTTACCCAAGGCACCGTTTGCTCTCCCCAAAGCTCTAACCGCCAAAAAAGTATGATGCCTCCCATACCCAAGGCATCGTTCGCTTTCCCCTAGACAAAAAGCAGGTAAACAAATAAATGCTCGCTGCCATTCAAAAAGCAGTCGCCCCCCGTTTAATGCATTCTGACACCATAAAAAGAAGAAACCCTAAAAGGTCTAGAAAGGATAAGAGGCCCAAAGGGAAAAGGCCCAAGGGGGCCCAAAAGGAAGAAGCCCCATATAGTCTAAAAGAAAAAGCCCAAAGAGAAAGAAGCCCTAAAGAGCCCAATGATTAAAAGCCCCAGGCAAAGAGGAGAAGCCCGAAAGTCTCCTAAAAAATCTCCAAGTCCCAACGTGTGAGCTGCTTGTCACATGCCCGGCCTAAACTCTTCAAGTCCGAGCATGTGAGCTGCTTGTCACATGCTCGGCCTAAACTCTCCAAGTCTGAGCATGTGAGCTGCTTATCACATGCTCAGCCTAGAATCTCCAAGTCTAAGAATGTGAGTTGCTTGTCACATGCTCGGCTCAGAATCTCCAAGTCCGAGTGTGTGAGCTGCTTGTCACATGCTCAGCCTAAACTCTCCAAGTCCGAGCATGTGAGCTGCTTATCATATGCTCGGCCCAGAATCTTCAAGTCCGAGTGTGTGAGCTGCTTGTCACATGCTCGGCCTAGAATATTCAAATCTGAGCGTGTGAGCTACTTATCACATGTTCGGCCTAGAATCTCCAAGTTCGAGCGTGTGAGCTGCTTATCACATGCTCGGCCCAGAATCTCCAAGTCCGAGCGAGTGAGTTGCTTATCACATGCTCGGCCTAAAATCTCTAAGTCCGAGTGTGTGAGCTACTTGTCACATGCTTGGCCTAGAATCTCCAAGTCCGAGCGTGTGAGCTACTTGTCACATACTTGGCCTAGAATCTCCAAGTTCGAGCGTATAAGCTGCTTGTCACATGCTAGGCTCAGAATCTCCAAGTCCGAGCGTGTGAGCTACTTATCACATGCTTGGCCTAAAATCTCCAAGTCCGAGTGTGTGAGCTGCTTATCACATGTTGGGCCTAAAATCTCCAAGTCCAAGCATGTGAGCTGCTCGGACCAGAATCTCCAAGTCCGAGCATGTGAGCTGCTTGTCACATGCTCGACCTAAAATCTCCAAGTACGAGCATGTGAGCTGCTTGTCACATACTCAGCCTAGAATCTCCAAGTCCGAGCATGTGAGTTGCTTGTCACATGCTCGGCCTAAAATCTCCAAGTCCGAACGTGTGAGCTGCTTGTCACATGCTTGGCCCAGAATCTCCGAGTCCTAGCATGTGAGCTGCTTATCACATGCTCGGCCTAAAATCTCCAAGTCCGAGCATATGAGTTGTTTGTCACACGCTCGGCCTAAAATCTCCAAGTCCGAGCGTGAGCTGCTTGTCACATGCTCAGCCCAGAATCTCCAAGTCCAAGTATGTGAGCTGCTTATCACATACTCGGCCCAGAATCTTCAAGTTCGAGCATGTGAGTTGCTTGTCACATGCTCGGCCTAAAATCTCCAAGTCCGAACGTGTGAGCTGCTTGTCACATGCTTGGCCCAGAATCTCCGAGTCCTAACATGTGAGCTGCTTATCACATGCTCGGCCTAAAATCTCCAAGTCCGAGCATATGAGCTGTTTGTCACACGCTCGGCCTAAAATCTCCAAGTCCGAGCGTGAGCTGCTTGTCACATGCTCAGCCCAGAATCTCCAAGTCCGAGCATGTGAGCTGCTTATCACATACTCGGCCCAGAATCTTCAAGTTCGAGCATGTGAGTTGCTTGTCGCATGCTCGGCCCAGAGCCTCCAAGTCCGAGCATGTGAGCAATGCTCAGCCCAAAATCTTATAAACACTCATAATTCCTAAGTACAAATACACGGCCACGGGACTAAATCACGCCACACTTCCTCGAAGCACACGAGTGCTTGAGGAAGTGGGGGGCCTGTGATGAAGCCCACAACAGCCACGACCAATGAACCATCGACACATGATGTCACCTGCAGCCAATGGACCGTCGAAACACGGTGCCACATGTCACCAATGGGTGCTAACGCGTGTCCAGTTTCTGTCTCACAGCTAGAAGGCACGTGAAACAAGTGGATCACGCAATTACCATGCCAAAGCGCGATTAAAGGACCAAACCAACCCTGAAACACGCAATCGTCTGAGCACGCGACTGAGATTTCACTATAGAGACACGGGATCACAGGGACGGAGCCATCCCTCCCATGTGGTTGACCTTACCTCAGAAGACTATAAAAGGCCTAAAGTATGTAGATTCAAGATATTCTCTTCATTCCTCACAAATCCACTACATTTGCGACACACTCCATTTCTTTTGTGCCCTCGTACTGATAAGAATTTTCGAGCGTCCTCGGAGGCCTCCCCTTCCTCTTTCCGTGGACCCTCTAGTTCATCCATCCTACTTGTGCAGATCCCAAGTCAGCAGTGGTTCCTCGACATCAACACAGACCTTAATCAAGAAAAAAAAAATTTGAAAGGGAGTGATTATAGTATAACCTGCGTGAGTGAAGAGGAAGAAGAAACCTAACGGAATTGGATGTAGAGGAGACTCGTGGTGATGATCTCACAGTAGCAATAGCCCTAACAGTTGTTGCATAATTACTGCTAAAAAATCCAAGAACCAAACTCAATGTTACTTACATTACTGACCCCATATATATATATATATATATATATAGAGAGAGAGAGAGAGAGAGAGAGAGAGAGAGAGAGTCCCGAAGTAGAGAGAAGGAGGTCATGGCAGCCATAGGGGCTGACTGTGATGATACCATTTCATTACCTCAGGTTCTCTCCGTTTATAGTAAATCTAATCCAATACTAACAGCGCTGAGCAAGACAGGAATGTAGCAAATGTGCGCCGGTGGTATACTGTTTACGATACACAGTATTAATTTAGTGGGCGCAATACGAAGCGACGGTTAGTAAGCATATCATCTGGACCGTTGAATTTTTTCACCATCCCAATCATTTTTTTTTTGAATTTTGACCAAACAAAATAACTCCAGAAAATTGACACGTTTTTATTTTACGGTTCTGATTAAACATTAAAATCACGTGTTTCATGCTCCTAAACACTCATTTTTCCCCTTCTTATCTTTAAAGAGGAAAAAACGAGACAGAGAAAGAGAGAGAGGGAAGGCTAAAGAAAATGGCGAATTTTGTTCTGCGAGTGCCAAACAACTTAAGGAGTTTTTCTGTTTCTGCTTCATCTAATGGTACTCTTCCTTTCTCTCTTCAACTTCATATATGTATATATGTGTTTTATTTTATGGTTACAGTAATATTTCGGGTCTGCTCAAAGAATTATAGCTATATCCTTTCAACTGATCAAGTGTGCAAGTATACGTAGTAATATGTATAAATATCCATGTATACATATGTTTTCTGTATAAATATGCATGTATACTTATTCTATTGGGTATACATAATTATTTCTCCGAATATTTTCTATATAATTTCAAGTGTATCATGTAAACATTTTTTCCCTCTATGTCATAGGTTTATTGGGTGTATGAGTAGCCCTCTCTTTTACCCTTTACCCTTAAATCTTTGGTTTGAGTTGATTTGATTCTATGCCACACTAATAAGGTAGTTGGCACTCACTATATTGTGCATATGTGCATTGTATTATTAAGTGAATTTGTAATGTGTTTTATGGGGCATTTGTGTGGTGTGTTGAAAACATTTAGGGGCTATTCCAAATACTGGTTCTCAGAGCAAAGGGCCTGTGGTTTTGGAACTTCCACTTGATAAGATAAGGAGACCTCTAATGCTCACTAGAGCTAATGATCCAAACAAAGTGAAGGAACTCATGGATAGTATTCGTGAAATCGGCCTCCAAGTACCCGTAAGCATTTGTCATCCACCTAAATTTACTTTTCATTTTGTTTTAAATTAACTTAATTTTTTTTGCTGTAGTATTTTACTGTGAATTGCACCTTTTATTGATAAGACTGTGAATTGCATCTTAAATTTGGTTAACTTGTTAAGAAAGAGAGAGAAAAAAAAAAATTTTTGAGTGTGTTAACAGGACTTAGGCTGAAAATGTGAACAAAAGTTGCATAGGGTGGAGAAATAACCTCAATGTGGGTGATTGATTTGAAGGTGTAGTGACCTAACTTGCCTTATTATTGCAATGAATGATCCGGTTCACTTTTATTTTCATAATATACACTTGCATTCTCAAAACTGGCAGATGCTGACATGATACTTGTGGCTTGGGCATAGCCCAATTGGTAACCACACTTCTCCTCTAAAGAGGAGGTCCCAAGCTTAGATCCTCCCACCCCCAATTATCACACACACAATGATACCCTTTATTTATAAAAAATTCTCGCACGTTCCGGGCATATGAAAAATTCATGTGAGAGGAGCATGTAAACCGTTGATGGAGAGAGAGAAAGCTATAAGTTCTCTTTCTCTTCTCACCATCAATGGTTGTAAATACCGTGGGTATGGTGTTCCGTTGGGGGCTAAAGTCCACAATTAAGCTTCATTGTTGAAGCCACCCCCTTTCAAAAGCAGGGAAAAGAGATCATGCATATGATCATGACTTGGTGCATATGTTTTTTCTGAAGTTGCAATCTGGGGGATGAAACTTTTTGCCTCAAATGCTATGAGAAACAATTCGATGTCACTCAACCTGTTTAAGATACATAAATGTTCCCATAAATTATAATCTAAAAATTAATTATATATAAGGTGGACAATGTGCAAAAATACACTATAACCTCAAGAGTAAATTTTTTGTTGAAGTGTTTGATTAAAAGAAAGAAAGCATCAAAAGCATCTGTAATCTATTTGAATTTAAATCATCCTGATACTGTAGAACAAAATGTAAGAATCAGGAGATTTCGATAGAATCGAAATTCTAAGGGTGGTCTCTGATATGTGCAGGGAGACTTCTTTGCCAAACAAAATGTAGACTGTTCTCCTTAAAAAATTTCATTTTAAGGCAGATAATTCTTGTCCATGCTTGTAGTTTCATAAATTTATAACTACTATTATGTTGATACTTTGCTTGATAATCATGGCAGATTGACGTGCTCGAGGTTGATGGAGTTTACTACGGTTTGTACTCACTTGTGATTATTCTTTCTAATTCATTGGGTTGTCAGCTACTTTATTGAGCAGATTGCAGAAGAGAAGGAATCACACACACACCCCAAAAAAAAAAAAAAAACAAGAAAGAAAACCTTTGTACAGAGACTTAATTTCTTTTTTTGATTGGTAAAACTCATATACACCACTGGAACCTGGAACCTATAGAATCTAAGGCCTCAGCCTTAACCATTGAAGCAAGGCCTACTCGGCTAAAACTTTTTTTCTTTATGAATATTCTACGGAGGCTTAATTCCTTATGTGTTTTTGAGACTTAAGCTCATTCTTCCTTTTTTAATTTTTTTTCTGGGGTACTTTTGCAGGTTTCTCGGGCTGTCATCGATATGAGGCTTACCAGCGCCTAGGGCTCCCAACAATACGTTGCAAAGTTCGACGTGGAACAAAAGAAACTCTTAGGTTTGTTTTGATCAATCTTGCTATTGCGTAATTAACTTCACCTGCAACTTCTTTTGATGAAACTTTTGTATGCTAATTCATCTACCTTTTGCAGGCATCACCTCCGATGAGTATTCGTATGTTCTGTTTTCAAACTTAAATTTGATTTAGTTGCTCAGCTATTATGCAAGCATGTGGTTGTATTTCCTAAAATCCTGTTGTTCTATTAGAGTGTGTATGTATAATGTTTCAATTTTTTTTTTAAGAATCTACTCAGATGTAACCTTCTGTGACTTGTACAAGTGGCTATTCCTTCAGTTCATAAAATTACAGATAAAAGCATGGTTGAAATGTTGTTTTAACAGAAACTTACGTAGTAATCATAGTTGAAAGTGGCTTTGATGTTCAAGCTTCACTGTGATCTTTATTCTTTACCTCAGAAAAGTTCAATCATAGATATGTTTAAGATATTGTTTTATTCAGCTTATAAGTTGGTCAAACAAGTTATTTTAAACTCTACATATCCGTTGGTTCAGCTTATGTTTCAGGAAAATTATAATTTAGTGAGAAAATGTTTGAATTTTGAGAAATTTGACTTTGATCAATATCTTTTTTATTATTGGGTTTTCTTAGAAATTTTTATTTGCTCAAAATCTAAAACACTATTTCATATTATAATTTATTTATTTTAATAGTTTTAAATTGATTTTAGAATTATATTTTTTATCAAACACTTCCATAATTTATTTAAAATTTTAAATAAGATATTTAATCACTAAATAATTTATTATTTTAAAATAATTTTAAACACCAAATTATAATATATTTTTAATAAGTGATAAGTTGATTTCTTTTATTGAATCAAACATGTTTTAAGAATATGTTTGGTTCCACTTATAAGTTGGTCAAACAGCTTATTTGGGATATAGACGAGACTATAGTTTAAGAAAAAAATAAATGGATTTTGAGAAATTAAGTAGCAAACTATAATTTGAGTTGAACCCGTAGATTGTTTTTTCTCTCTCCTTTCTCAAAGTAAGTAGTAGTAGAAGATTATAGTTTATTTTGTATGTCTTTTTGGATTACTTTAGCGGGTTTAAGTTCATTTCAATAATTTTTATCACACACTTAACAACTTATTTAAAATTTTAAATAAGATTATCCAAATACTAATACAATTTATTTTTAAAAATAGTTTGTTACTATTATTTTTGTTGGGGAGAGTAAATTGAATTCCCACCAATTTGGTGGAAGTCCATAGGTCAATCGGATTATGACATTTGCGAAAAATATCAAAAAATCCCTTTGATAAAGCTTCATGTGAGGCAAATTGTTTCTCATTCTATAAAACATGAGTAATTCAGTGGTTAATTTTGAACGGAGAAAAGTTGGATTTTCTCTCATCGTTTGAGTAGTCGAGCAATTCAATCAAAATCATTAGTATGTCACGTAAACTGATTTTTTTGTAGTGTTAACACATACATCTACATTTATTTGTTGTTCAAAGACTGGTTGATTGTTGTTTGTTGTAGCGTTAACACATACATATCTTCATTTATCACATTTGAAAAGAGCAGGAATAAAACCTGAAACTTTGTAATCCCAAAACTTTAATCTTAACCTAAACTAATACTTCATTAACGAGTTATAACATTTTTATTAGTAAAATATGTTATCTAATACCTACTGAAAAGAAATAAGAATATTATTTTAAATTTGACAATTCTATTCATTTTCGTTAGACATATGATAATGTATTTTATCAACAAAAACACCATCCTCTCAATCCCTTCTGACTTCATTTTTATAACATTAATATTATTCCATTCCTTGTGCCAAACCTAACGGGCTAAAGGAAAGCAACCAATTGATGAAACTATTCAGCATGCATTGCATAAGATGAACGACAAGTTAGGGTGAGGAAATGCATTTCACAGGAGGAAATCAATTGAACCTCCAGTTTTGTGGTATTTCAAGCAACATATAAACACGGGACACCTAGCTTCAATCCACAACCTCCGTAAACTAAACACCACAAATGGCATTAACTTACATGATTAAGAACGGTATAAAAAGAAGCTGTGAATTACATCTAGATATACATTTTCCCAAAATTTGTATGAACTTGCTCTGTAATTGTATGTCCATATGCTAATGAACAGATAATGATAAGAAAATAATTTACCACCCTCATTTCTCTTTGGTGCTGGCCATCTTTCTACTTATATGATATTGGACCAGATCTTGACACTGCAAACCTTGGCAGTGGACTGGGACCTGTGCTGCTTGAAGTTGAGCCTTCGCCCAACTTAACTTTACGGCTTGAACTGTAATCCAAAGGCCCAGACCGACGAACATTCCGGTGTTTGTTCTCAATGCTCCGTAGGCTTTCACTGTCAGCATAGTAAAAGTGCTCCTGGCTATAGGATGATGATCCCTTAAAGTAAGCTGAATCGTTAGCACTGTACTGAGGAGTTGAGTCCCCACGGGGTTGCTTCATCACAGGAGATGCATGTGCTAATGATGCAGCAGGTGAATGGTGGGGTGATGCGCTCAGTAAAGCCAGTGGCAATGATGGAGAGTTCGAATAGTATTGACTATAAATTGAACGGAGAATGGCATAAGGAACGTGAGGTTCAAGAGAGCTTCTAGGAAGGTAAGGCGAAATCTCAGAGAGTTGGTCTAGGAAAATAAGCTTAGCTATAAGATGAGATCTGCACATAAGAACGGATGATGATTAGCAGATTGCATTAGTTAACCAGGAACTACAAATATCTGCAGACAAAATTTTGAAGTAATGGAGTGTACTGTACGTAAGGCAATAATGTTTCAACAATCAAGGAAATCAGTTTTTTCGATAAAAAATTGAAGGTCTTATTTATGGGGAAAAATACAAATAAGTACCTCTCGTTTGGGCCTTTTCAAATTAGGTACGTGAGTTTCAAATAGTTAAACCTGAGAACCTTGAAGTTCTGCCGTTAGCCAGATAAAGCTAACGGCTTTACATATGTCCTAACAAACTTGACACATCAGCCCTAAAAATTAAAAAGATTAAAAATTCAATAAAAAAGGAAAAATTATTATTCTTCTTCTCTTCTCTCCTCCGTGAGATTTTATCACATGAGGGAAATTGGTCATTTTGTTTCCGTGTAGTACTTAAAGAGTACTTTTGAGCAACAGGTTCCAATTCCTTCTCACTCAATCAAAAATGTTTCAGTACATCACTGAAATTGTAGGTGTCTCCAAATCAAAATTCAGAATCTCAGGGCTCTGCAAAAGCAAAAGTCCAACAGCCTCCTTTTCAACACTAAATCTACAAAAATACTCAGCCATTTGAACCAAAATCTCTTCTGGGTATTCCAAAAAAATTCTTCTACTCCTACCCATCTCCTCACCCAATTCATCATCCCCACCCAACACAAGGAAATGCTAAACAAATGGCAATCACCATAACATTACTAAACCCATAGACTTTAAACCCACAAAGACTAGAGGTTATGTCCTCCGTACTTTTACTAAAAATGGAATTCTCCTCTTTATACAACTTACCCAACTTGTTCCAAGGAAACTCAAAACCAGAAAGCACAAAAGCCGCATTTAACACACTCCCATCCTCCCAAAAGAAAAACTTGTATGGGGTAAATACCTGCAAACCTCACTATGATCTATCCCAATACTTTTGAAGAAAAACTCGAATTCATTGATGGATTGGTATCTGAGGAATCTCTGAAGTGATCTTGCGAAACTGAAAACCTTGAAATCGAGCTTTGTGATCACGTTGGAGAGAGAAGAGGAGTGCTTGCTAATGTACTCGGCATAACTGTAGGGCAGTGACCTTGTGGTGTGGAGATAATCAATAATGGCTTGTCGGGCTTATCGGATTGCTTGTGGCTTGTACTATATAGGGATCTTGGAGAGTTTTGGCAGTGAACTGAAGTGGCAGGAAAAGACTAATGCATTTAGTGATGGGAAACACGAGCAAGATTAGAATTAGAGATTTTAATCAATGAATTGAGGGATATGAGGATAATTATGTAATCAAAAAATATTATGGGTATTTAGATGTAGTTAATTTTCATATTTCAGTTTCCTTATCGGTCTAAGAGTAAGGTTTAAGATCTCTACATAAGAGGCGTCCCTGTGTCATTTGTAGTCAGCTTTGAGAATTAATAAAATCAGATAATTGAAATTAAAAACTTTGTAATCGAGTTGTTTCGCGCCATGTGATTTGGTGGCGGTTTTCACGTCCATGTGATTTGGATTGCGGTTCCATATAATTTGAGAAGATCCATGTGATTTAGATCGTATCTATCTTTATTTCCTTGTTTTTTGCATTTTCTTTACTACTGTACGATACATCAAGTGGTATCAAAACCTAAACTTCGATCCCCCATCATTGCTACCATCGCACCAAAGTCCATCTGAATACACCCACCAAACAAGTCCTAAAAACCAATTATCTTTGAAAAAAAAATCTCAAACCAACATACAGTCTCAATGAGTTCACCCTTGACGCCACTTCTCGCCACCCCAGCAGGTGCGGAATCCCTAGGCCACCACGACTTGAGACACCTAGCCTCTACCGCCACCTGGCCCGACCCTTCGGCTTTCACACTCGATCTACCTCTTTCTGTCCACCCAACGCCGGATCGGGGACCACCATCAAAACCACCAGCCTCCCGCGACCAAAACCCTGATATCAGAGTGTTCCATAGCTGTACGCCAACGGCCACCGACTACCGTCCGCTGTCGTCAGCCACCACAACCAAAAGCTCACGATACCCTAAAAGGTGCGGAATTCTCAAGCGACCAAAACCCGAGAATCTCCACCTCTTCCGCCACCTTCCCAGCCAAAAAAACATTCACGACCGCTTGTATCTTTCCCGGCTCGATCTACCGCCAGCTGCATCCACTCCTAATCCATCTTGCTCCTTAGCAGGTATGACAAACAACTCTCGCGTACCTTGGATAATAGATTTAGGAGCGTCTGACCACATGACTGGTTTATCTAATCTGTTTATCTCCTATTCTCCTTGTCCGGGTAATATCAAAGTGAGAATAGCCGATGGATCTCTATCAGCCATAGCAGGAAAAGGAAAAATTACTATCTCTCAAAATCTTGCTCTTAATTCTGTGTTACATGTTCCCAATCTTACCTGCAATTTGTTTTCTGTGAGCAAATTTAATAAAGACCAAAACTGTGTTGCTAACTTTTATCCTACCTATTGTGAGTTTCAGGACTTGATCTCGGGGAAGAGGATTGGCAGTGCTAGGTTGGAGAATGGTCTGTATTATTTTGAAGAAGGATCAAGCTTAGGTAGACAAGTTCAAGTCGCAAATAAAGCCTCCACTTCTCTTGAAGAAGATAACATAATGTTATGGCACCGTAGATTAGGACATCCCAGTTTTCGTTATTTAGCAAAATTGTTTCCTGTTTTATTTTCTAATAAAGATCCTTCTCTATTTCAATGTGAGATTTGTGAACTTGCAAAACATTACAGAGCACTTTTTTGCTCAAAAATTTATGAAAAATCTTTGCCTTTCAATCTTATTCATAGCGATCTTTGGGGTCCATCCCGTGTCTCAAATATTTCGGGTACAAGATGGTTTATATCTTTTATTGATGATCATACTCGTTTAACATGGATATATCTCTTAAAAGACAAATCTGAAACGTTTCAGTGCTTTCAAAATTTTTATAACATGATTAAAACCCAATTTGGTGTTTCTATTCAACTCTTTCGAACGGATAATGGTCGTGAATATTTCTCTAATGTACTTGGCAATTTCTTATCTGAAAAAGGAGTCATTCATCAATCCTCATTTGTCGATAGTCCTCAACAAAATGGTCTCGCCGAAAGAAAAAATCAGCATCTCTTAGAAGTGGCTAGGGCATTAATGTTCACTTATCAAGTTCCAAAATATCTTTGGGGGGAAGCTGTTTTGACTGCTGCATACTTAATTAATCGTATGTCATTTAAAGTTCTTAATTTTCAAACACCCATTCAAATATTTCAAAAATTCTATCCAAATACAAAGTTATTACATTCTTTACCCCTAAAAACATTTGGTTGTCAAGCTTTGTCCATATTCACAGTCAATTTCGAAGCAAACTTGACCCTAAGGCCATTAAGTGTGTATTTTTGGGCTACTCTCCTACTCAAAAAGGATACAAATGTTTTGATCCAATCTCTAAAAAATTCTTTGTGTCAGCCGATGTCACTTTATCTTCCTTATTTCTCCAAAACTCATCTTCAGGGGGAGATAAGCTCACAATTCGAATCAGAAGCTGAATTTTGGGAATCAGAATCAGAATCAGCAGAATCAATTCCAAATATCTCTCTGCTTCAAAATTCAAATGAATCCCAAATCTCTCCAAATATCTCTCCAGTTCAAAATTCAAATGACACCCAAACTTCTCCATCTATCTCTCTAAACCCAAACTCAAATTCAGATCTTTCAGTTCCTCAAAAAAATCAGCAAACTGAAAATTCACAAAATCCTAGGAACTCGGCAGATATTTCTCCAAAAACTCCAAAACATCCTGTCCCAATCTCTATGCTAGAAAATCGCAAAGAGGGGGAGGAGTCTAACTGCCCTAAACTTCGTGTCTATACAAGGCAGAAAAATCCTAACAGGATAATGCAGACCGTTCAGCCCATACCAATACTGCCCTATCCTTCAGCCGAGATTGAGGATTCAAACGCAAAAGGTAATGATCTAAATCTACCCATAGCAACCAGAAAAGGAGTAAGAATCTGCACACATCCTATTGCTAAATACACATCATATCACAGATTATCTCCTGCCTATTTGTCCTTTGCTCTCAATCTGGCTTCTGTAGAAATACCCAGGAATACTGAAGAAGCTTTGGAGAAACAAGAGTGGTGTGCGGCTGTAATGGAGGAGATGAAGGCATTGGAAAAAACTGGAACCTGGGAGATTGTTAAATCGATAGAAGGCAAGGTTCCTGTTGGCTGTAAGTGGGTTTTCACTCTCAAATACAAGGCTGATGGATCGATTGACTGTTACAAAGCACGGCTGGTTGCCAAAGGGTACACACAGACTTACGGCGTCGACTACCAAGAGACCTTTGCACCCGTAGCAAAGATGAACACAATCAGAGTGATCATGTCCATAGCTGCAAATCAAGATTGGCCACTCCACCAGCTTGACGTAAAAAATGCTTTTCTCAATGGAGAGCTAGTAGAAGAGATCTATATGTCACTCCCCCCAGGATTTGAGAAACACTACGAAAAGGACAGCGTATGCCGACTAAAAAGATCACTATACGGTCTGAAGCAATCACCAAGGGCCTAGTTTGACAGATTTTCAAGAGCAATCAAAGGTTTCGGGTTTGCACAAAGTCAAGCTGATCACACATTGTTTCTGAAGTATTCGGCAGGGAGAATTACTGTGTTAATCGTATATGTTGACGACATAATAGTGACAGGTAATGACAGTAAAGGTGTTCAGGAGGTTAAGGAGTATCTTGGGAAGGAATTCGAAATCAAAGATCTTGGACATTTGAAGTATTTCTTTGGGATGGAAGTAGCAAGATCAAAATCGGGTATTGCAGTCACGCAAAGGAAGTATACACTGGATCTACTCAAGGAGGTCAGAATGCTAGGATGCAGGCCTAGTGAGGTTCCGTTTGAACCAAACTTCAAACTGCAGGTTAGTGGAGACAAGAAACAGACCAATAAGGAGAGATATCAATGACTAGTCGGGAAACTCATTTATCTATCCCACACTAGACCCGATATCGCCTTCTCAGTTAGTGTGGTCAGTCAACACATGCATTCTCCAACAGATGAACATCTGGAAGCTGTGTATAAGATTTTAAGGTATTTGAAGAGAACACCTGGTAGAGGCTTGTTTTTTACTAATAAGCACCCATTGAAGATTGAAGCTTATACAGATTCAGATTGGGCTGGATGTATCAATGACAGGAGGTCAACGACGGGTTTCTGTACATATGTAGCAGGTAATCTGGTCACTTAGCGAAGTAAAAAGCAAACTGTTGTGGCGCGAAGCACTGCTGAGGCAGAATTCAGGGCTGCAGCTCAAGGTATATGTGAACTGTTGTGGTTTAAAAAACTAGTCGAAGAAATGGGTATCAATGTTGAAGGACCTATGAAGCTTTACTGCGACAACGAGGCAGCAATTAACGTTTGCCATAATCCTGTTCAACATGACAGGACGAAACATGTTGAAATTGATAGACATTTCATTAAGGAGAAGTTAGAAGAAGGAGTTGTTTGTATGCCTTACATCCCTACAAAGGAACAACTAGCTGATTTGTTTACAAAAGGGTTGCAGAAATAGACATTCGAAGACTTAGTGAGCAAGCTGGGTCTTTACGATGTGTACGAACCAGCTTGAGGGGGAGTGTGGGAAAACACGTGTAATTCTTGGAGTGTTGTGTAGATATTTTTAAATTTGAATTTAAATAGAACCTTGTACATAGGAGTTATCCTAGGAATTATTTGTGTAACTAATATTCTGATTTCAAATCTGATTGTTATCAGGTTAGGTTTATCTCTTTAAATAGGGGTACCATGTACACTTTACGATGAATGAATGAAACATTCAGTTTCTCCAATTCTACATAATCCAATTGCTGACAGAATGTAAAGAATTGTGCAAGCCTTTGGATGTTGTGACAGTGAAAGATGATTTCGAACTTGATAACTCAAAGCACACGGAAGATAGGAAAGACTCCAAAGAGCAACAAGGTGAAGTCACTGAGATTGAAGATATTCAAGTGGAGGTTGCTCCTGTTGAGCCCAGTTCCTTGTGCAATTGACTTGGTTGAGCCAATCCACCAAGATTTTTTGAGCATATTGAGGATGTTGAAAGGATTCAAGACAAACTGGACGATAAGCTTGATTGTACGATTGAGGTTTGAGTTGGCACACATGTCCTCGATATTGATTTTATCCTACCTACCTGGTTTCATACCCCTCGGCAACAAGCATTTCAAGCTCAATTTTTTTCACCTCCTACTGATTTTAGCTTCCATGAGTTCCACGACTATGTTTTGTTTCTCCACGCCTCGGAACTCTTGCTCCTGGAATATTTTTCAACTCGAAGAAGAGTTATTTCTAAGTGGTGAAGAATGATGGGGACCACAAAGAAGATTAAAATTAGGGATTTTTTTTTATAAAAAAGAATTAGGGATTTTAATCTAGGAATTGATAAATATGAGGATAATTATGTAACCAAAAATTATTATGGGTATCTAGGTGTAGTTTGTTTTCATATGTGAGTTTTCTTTCATATTTCAGTTTCCTTATTGGTCTAAGACTATAGTTTAAGATCTCTATATAAGAAGTGTCCCTATGTCATTTGTAGTCAACTTTGAGAATTAATAAAATCAGACTATTGAAATTAAAAACTCTGTGATCGAGTTGTTTCGCGCCATTTGATTTGGTTGCGCTTTTCGCGTCCTTGTGATTTGGATTGCGATTCCCATGTGATTTGAATTGTATCTACCTTTATTTCCTTGTTTTTTTTACATTTTCTTCACTAATGTATGGAATCATTTAGAGATTTTGCACTGTGCATGGTGATTTTGAGGGTCCAATTTGCGAAATTTCATGGGAGTGCTACTGTTGTTGTGGAAGTGGACGGACCATTTGGGTGTCCGATCTCTTCCCTTTCCATTAGAGAAGAAGGGGAGAGAGAAGAAGAACACCACTTTTCTTTATAAATTTTTATTGAATTTTTAATTTATTTTAATTTTTAGGGCTGATGTGTCCAGTTTGTTGGCACATATTTAATGCTGTTAACCAAATAGGTTAACGGCATAACAAAGTACTCAAGTTTAACGATTTGAAACGAGTGCATGATTTAAAAAGGTCAAACCACATGGCACTTGTTTGTATTTTTCCCTTTATTTGTACTCTCATCACAAACATGACATTGAATATTGACATTGGGCTGATTTCTTGAAAATAAAAAATAAAAAACATTTTTAATTCACAAATGGACTAAGGCACCGTTTGGTTTCATTTTAAAGTTGGATTTAAGCAACTTCACTTAAATCAAATTTGTCTTATAGGCCACTTTTTAAACCAACTCATCCGGCTGGATGTAAGCAACTTAAAATGAAACCAAACGGCGCCTAAATCAAACACAAGACAGTCACAGACACATACATAATAATTAATTTACCTGTTAGCTTCGCCCCAGGAATCTAGTACTATCCCTGCAGAAAATTTGACAAGGAGCTGCATTGCCGACTTTATGCTTGCCTCAGCAGACAAATGGGTCTGTATTTCAGGGTCCAAACTTTCACCAACATTTCCATTTGAGAGGGATTGCCTCTGCTGATGTTCACGTTCCAACCTAACATACTCACTTCCTGCAATCACAGCACTAATGCACCTGCAAACAAATTGTTATTGTGAAATCGAAGTGGTTAGTTACTCAGGTCTAAATTAAATAAAGTATTTCATACCTTTACTAAATATTTTGATTCAAACCAACAAACAGCTGATAAATGAAAAATTTATAGCAGAGCCAAAATGCATCACATATTCACAATTGATCAAAATGATCAAACCAATCTACAGTTTATCAAGCTTGCAAGCAGAAGACTGGTTTAGTTTCTTGCTTTAAAACTTAGCCAACCAATCTACTAGTTGGGATAGATCCGCTTATTAAAAGGACCATATCCCCAACAACTTAAAGAGTCTAGACTTCCTACAATGTAGAATTCCTCCATTTTTTACTGTCAACATGTGGCCCACATGATGGACGGTCCAGATCCCTGCAATGAATACACACCATATTGCAGGGGATACGGTCCTCTAGTTAAGGTCCATCAGGCTTAGATCATTAGGATGCAGGCACCAAAGTAACCTCTCAAATTTTTTATGAAAATTATTACTTCTTTTGTATTTAAGACAACTCTACCATCAAGCTCACTCCTAATATGTTGAGTAAATGTATACTCACCGTGCCAAACAATGTATATTGTTGTTGAAGCCCCCAGTGTCAACATTGAAGCCAGTGGTGTTCCAAATATTGGATATCATGAAGCTGGAAAATAAGTAAGGTAACAAGCTCCATGAACCGTCATTTGCACCCCCAACCTCTTCTAGATTTGATCTCACCCACTCTGAATCATGATCGCCAGCCAGGCCAAAACTGTTTGCAACCCCCTTTACCCTCCTGATTTCCTTCTTTTCAGGTACTTCTTCAGGTATATGTTTAACTACCCCAGCAAGTAATGAATATATCAAGGGTGCGCCTTCTTCAAGAACAGTTCCAGCAGCTTCAGCTAGAAGCTGGTCAAAAGCCAATGTCTGACCTGCCTCAACACAAAAACCAATTACTGTGTCCAGATCCAAAATCTGCTTCAAACTTGCATCTCTTTCTATTCGGTCACCAGAGTGCATGCTGTTGGCAACTGCCTCTAGTACCTCACGGTTCGAGCGCAATGATGTATCGATACAATTCAAGAGTGCAGCAGAGTGTTCTTTCATCATTCTGTCCAACCTGTCAACGCCATAGCCACCAAAAATATGAACAAACGCCTGCAATTCTCCAAGATCAGTGACTGACTCCGCAAAATATCCACCAACAGGCCTTGTGCTTTTGAAGCATTTGTGCATTGGAGTAAACAGGATTCCAGCACCTGATACATCCTTGACAATGTTCTCAATGTACCAATTGCATACAACTTCAGTTGCAGATCCAGTAAGTTGCTCTGCTGGTTTGTCAAACAAATGCAGAGAAGAAACTGGTCCTGAGAAGACCTCTGTTAGTAAAACTTCTCGAATACCCTGCGTTAGATCCATGCTAATGTGCTGCTCTGCCAGATGGACTATGCTCATGTGTCTGCGAATCAGTGACTCCAGGACAGAAGGTCGTTGAAGATCATTATCAGTTTTCAGTATAGCAAGCAATCTTCTCCTGAAGTTCCCTAGGATGCATTCTCTCATGTACTGCACATTAGATTGGAATGTCCCAAGTAATTAGAGTGCTAGACCACTGATGTGGAAACCACATTTTGTCAAGAAAAAGCATCAATTTACATTCCAGCTGATATACTATAATTAAGTTCACTACAAGAAAATTTTAAATTGAAGCCAAACAAACATGCAGACTACTTCCCAAGGAAAATATTTGAGCTAGCAAACTTTATTATCATTGGAGGCCCTTGATGACTGATCTTTGTGCTACTATTATATAAATGTTACCCATGAACTTATGATTTTCACATCTGAGGATCAGCCTAGTAGTTCTCCACACTATTAAGGAAAAATGCTAAGATAGTTGGAATTTATGCTTAATTATCTTTTGAAATGCGCAACAAGATTCAGAATTATAACCCAAAAAGCTACTTATCGAAAACAAATTATATCTCAAAAAGCTGGTATATGATATGTAAAAGAGTAAGTTTAAGAAGTATTCCCAGTACATTTGAATTCTACTACAAAATCTCAATAAGGAAACTGAAAAAGAAACCCAAAGAACTACGCAATTACCATTCTACTGCCTTTATTAATATCAACAAATTCCCCATGAAAACCTCCCACCCTAAACAATTACATGTTTTTCCAGAAAAAAGGTAACTCTAGAGTGAATGTAAGCAGTGAGGTGAAGTCTGAATATTTGACAATTGAGAAACTCTTACTCCCTCTGTCACAAAATAGCGGTCTGTCTCTCATAATCAACCTATCTAGGAATTTTTTATCAAATGCTTCCTCACCTATTAATCTTGTCTTGAAATTCCAACATAACCTTTATATATATTGATCCATTGATTTTAAAGGTGTAATTAATGCAAAAAAAGAATGGTATTATCGGAAAGAGGACAAACTTAATTTTTTTAATTTTTGACAAAGGACAAATTATGGGACACTTGAAACACAAAATTATGGAACACCTAATCTGTTATGGGATAGAGGGACCGAGGGAGTAACATAGAGCTCTAAGTACATTGGCTGATAGTTCCAATTAACATTAAAATATTCAGCGAGTCCTTACACATGAAGACCTCTTATGGAAAAAAAAATTCCATGACATATTAGATACCAGGGATTTTCCTTTCATAAGTTTGCTTTTGTTCCAACTTTATCCTAATTTATAATTTTGCTCCATTTTTAAACAGTGAAGATATATCTTTTATGGCTTATATGAATAGTCTAGAAGATAACAACCAACCTATAAATTATTCAAATAATTACACAAAAGTTCATTTTCCTTAAAGTTCTTGGTCCTTTCCTCTTCACCCAGACTAAAAGATGGGCTAACGTCTAGATAAGGTGTCAGGGCAAAATCTCACTTAACAAGACAAAATTAACTTACATAGGTTACTAGACATTACTAATGTTAAGACATCATACATCACAGTCAAGACAAAAATGAGGAAAGGATCAACAAACCAAAAAAGTTGCTAGATATTCTAATTTGCAGTATTAAATGATAGATTAAACTAGCAAGATAAAATCAATTACCAAACCTTCAATTAGTAAGAGAAAACTTTTCAGAAGAAGGTAACACATGAGCATATAGGGTGCATGGCTCACCTCCCTCAGAACAAATACATGGTTTAAAACACATATCGGCTCCATATCATTCAAAAGTGAACACAAGTTGTTCAACCTCTGCATTGCAGCTTCTAACCTGCCATTATAGCAAAGTTAAGACCCTATTAGTCGTATCAAGTCTAAATTCTCTCATAAGGAAAGAAGTGATTCAAGCATAAATCAAAGTGCCTTACATTTTGATAGAATTATTATTTTCAGGAGAGCTCTCATGGCCAGGCAAAAGAAAACCACCTGCTCCCTTTGGAGATTTTGTGGAAGGCACTGAGACTCTGGACACATTATTCAGATAAAAAGCGGCTTGCTCTGGGAGAAGCTGAGATATCACTCCGAGTTAGTTTCATGAAACACAGTTACCTTCACGTATGTTTCTTAGGTTACAACATGACTTAAAATTAACAACCTGAGTCTCCAGGGCACCAAATCCGCCTTCAGAATCGAGAATATTGATTAATCCCTCCAATCCACCCATGATAGATTCAATAAGAGACTCAACATATAGGACTGCATCTCGCCCAATTTTAATTACCTGCTTGCAGTAAGGTAAAAAGAAAATCTCGTCATGTCCTACTATTGTTGTTTCCTCTTCTGATGAGAGGAAAAGTAAAGGCAGGCGCTGGTTGCGAAGGGGTTAAATGCAGACTTTACCAGAATAATAGATAGAATTATATATTTTATGCAACAGATCACCAAGAGAAGAATTAGTCGTAAAAAATATCCACTCAAATTTATGACAACTCAATATAAAAATTCGTTCAGGGAAGAAAAGAACTATATTTGTCCCCTTATCTTAAATTGCAAATCTTGAGGAGAAATACAAATCATTATCCACAATCTTTTTTCAAATTAATTCTAAATTATAAAGTCATAACATCCAACTTAGGCTGTATTATCCTGATTCAGGATACACTAGTAATATGCATTTTCTCTTGGTTCAATCCAACAAGACAACAACTGTAACCGTTCTCTAAGCATATAACAGACAATATCCCAGTTCTAATGGGAAGCAAAATACTACCGTATTATTACACATGGCTATCCTTTCAGGAGTTGTATAGTTCTGGGCATGCAAGAGGTTGAAATATGGGGTATGTAAGGATACAATGAGACATAATGTGATGGGGTTCTAGTTCATAAATTACCTCCTCTGGAACAATTGGAGAAGCACATTCTGGAAAACTACTAGCAACACCAAGCCATGCACAACAATGCTGAGGACGTCCTTCTGGTCCAAACATAGTATTCCTAAATACCTTTTACAACAATTATGCATCACAACTATGAATAAGATGTTTCAATACAGAGAACAGAGAGAGGGAGGGGGAAGGGAAAGCGTACTGCTGTAAGGTGCTGGTGGTAAAAATACAACTTTTTGAGACTTCCATGCTTCGACAATTGAGACTCCAGTTCATCAACACATCTGCATTAAAATACATCAAAATATTTTATCACTTAATGATTCTTTTTTTTATAAGCAAAATTGTATTAAAAAGCACCAAGAGGGTGCAACTCAAAGCCAAAGGCTAATTACAAGAAAGCAACTCCACAAAATTTAAAGAATCTACCTCATTTACAAAATATCTCCCTTTAATCCAAAAATTAAAAGTATTAAACTATCTATCTCTAATTACTTCTATAAGCTTTTCTAAGCCATCAAACACTCTACGATTCCTCTCATTCCATACAATCCAAAAAATAGAGAGGGGATCAAAGCGTAAGCCTTCCTTAGCTCCTTAGATGCCCGCAACCCGCTCCAAGCCCACACTTCATCTTTCACAGAACCGGCAACCACCCAAGAAACTCCCAAATCCCTTTAAATCATCTCCCACAAGGTCCAAGCCAACCCACAATCCAACAAAAGATGAAATATGGACTTGGCGCATCCTTTACAAATGTAACACCTATTCACAATTACTTTCCCCCTTTTTTTTTTTGTAAATTGTCATTACTCATTCGTAAGAATCTTCTCCCAAGAGGCTTCCCACACAAAGAAACTTACTTTCTTTGGGGCACGAGGACACCAAATTGCTTTCCAATGGAAGTTATAAGAACCTTCCGAAGTGGCACCATCAAGAAGAATCTTATAGAAAGATTTCGCCTAAAAACCTTTATCCGGACTAGGCCTCCACCTAGCCGAATCCTCTCTATTCTCATCCATCCTCTCATTCCAAAAAATAGAGAGGGGGATCAAAGCCTAAGCCTTCCTTAGCTCCTTAGATGCCCGCAACCCGCTCCAAGCCCACACTTTGTCTTTCACGGAACCGACAACCACCCAAGAAACTCCCAAATCCCTATAAGTCATCTCCCAAAAGGTCCTAGCCAACCCACAATCCAACAAAAGATGAAATACGGACTTGGTGCATCCTTTACAACTGTAACACCTATTCACAATCACTTTCCCCTTTTTTTGTAAATTGTCATTACTCATTAGTAAGAATCTTCTCCCAATAGGCTTCCCACACAAAGAAACTTACTTTCTTTGGGGCATGAGGACACCAAATTGCTTTCCAATGGAAGTTATAAGAATCTTCCGAGGTGGCCCCATCAAGAAGAATCTTATAGAAAGATTTCAACTCAAAACCTTTTTCCGGACTAGACCTCCACCTAGCCGAATCCTCTCTATTCTCATCCATCCTAGCACGGTATAAAGTCTCCAAGAATTTCTCAACCAAATCAATCATTCAATCATGGACATTGCGAATGAAAGGTACATCCCAAGAGATCACCCCATTAGAGGAGACACGAACCAATGAGAGCTTCTTTATCTCGCACATATATCAAAGATGACCGGAAATTGGTCTTTAAGAGAGGTGTTCCCAAATCATGAGTCATACCAAAGCCAAGTTCTTTCCCCATTACCCACCAACACGGATACGCAAGGAAAGAAATTTTCCCACCCTGTCCTTGTCCTAATCCCACTCCCACATTATAGGCCCCCCTCGCCTCCTTAGACATCCAACCTCTAGGATCCAACCCAAACTTAATTTCCACTATTTTTCTCCAAAGATGATCCCTCTCCACAATAAATCTCCAAAACCATTTACCAAGAAGAGCTTTATTGAAAAGAGTGAAAGATTTAAGACCGAGGCCCCCAACAGCTTCTTTAATTCATGCAAGTCTTCAACAGGATTTCGTTTTCCAAATCTTGAGGCTGACATGCATTTCAAATATGGGCAAATTACAGATTAGTACCCAGTGGTTAGCTTTATACTAACTTAAGTCCCTGTGTTTTAAAAAAAATTGTTTTAAGCACCCCATCTTGTCTCCGTTAGCAGGTAAGAGTTAAGCGTTAAAAAAGTCATGGACTGCGCGTGAGCGTTTTCAAACAAAATAAAAAGAGGAAAACAAAAAACAAATTAAAAATATATATCAAAAAAATTAAAAAAGCACAAAAAAAAAAAAAAAAACTTGGGGGAGCAGCCCCTCGACCCAGCAGCTCTGATTTGAGCAGGATTTCTGCAGATCCGACCGCATATGGCCGGATCTGAAGAGTCGGTGGTGTTTCTTTTTTTTCATTTTCTTTAAATTTGGTTATTCTATTTTCATTTCATTTTGGTTTTTCATGTTATTTATTCATTTCTAAGTAAATTAAACCTTAAACTGATCTTATTCTAGCTCGAAAAGGTGATCATGTGCATTGCACATAGTCAACCCGGGGTCCTCAAATGAAACTTTTTAAAACACGGGGACCTAAGTTAGTATAAGCCTAATCAAAGGGTATTGATCTGTAATTTGCTCTTCAAATATTTCAAATATATTTTCCAATGAAGAAAAAGTATGGACTTCACTCTGAAAGAGAATATCTAAATGGGCAATAAACTTGGTAGGTGCATGGAAATATGCAAAAACTGGGCTGCTAGAGTGGTCATGGACAGTACTAATAAGCCCATTCTATGAAAGCCAAAAAATTGCAAAGTACATTTAGGCTTTCATATGGACCTGAAACACTCTTTTTTTCAAGATAAAGTCTACTTCTAACTATTGTTGACCATGTATCCCAAACATATTTACCTGGCAATAACTCATGCCAAACCATCCTCAGTACACATCTGCCAACACTGCTTAAAGATCTAATAAATGAGTCATCCTTAATGCTAGGAAATTGTTCAGAAGAATGTTGTACTTTACTTAAATAATGAGACAACCCTTGAAATCAGAGATTAGGAGTTGCTTACGATCTACACGTTAGGGCTAGGGATTTAAATCATATTTTACAGTTTGTTAGAGAAGATTATTTAAGATTTAGATAGAAGAAAAATTAGACTGGTTTAGAGTTTAGGCAGTTTATGGGCTGAAGTAGGAGGGGGGAAATGTGCATAAATTATAAGTTGTTACAGAATATAATATCATGGCTTATGGGAAAAGAACAATGGCTTTAGTGATGAAATAGGGCTAACAAAGTGAGTTGGTTGTGCATGAGAAATTTTCAAAACAATGCGATCACGGAAATAAGAAAAAGAAAAGAAGAAAGAAAACCATAAAATTCGACTAATTTATTCCTAGAGCCTGACCTAGATTCCAGTAATAGAGTGTAAAAGATCTGCTCAAAATTTTCATTAACCAATTTCTTCAACCATCTTTATGGAATCTACTCACATGAAAGTACAAAAGAAAAAATGAAAATAGAAACATCTGATCTGGATCTCCTACCTAAACAAGGAAAATACTGTCTATTGACTAGACAAAACCCAAACTGAATTTACAAATTTCACTAAATAGCGCTACCGAAGTGGGGTGTAATGGGATAGAGCATCCACTATAGTGGGGTGTAACGGGATAGAGTACATGATGACTTGTCATGCAAAGCATTGGATTTGGCTCAATTGAACCCATTCCTAACAAGTGGCTGATAGAGGAAAAAGAACTTGACTTTTAGAGAGGAGAAAATTAAGAGTAAATAGGAGGCAAAGATAGAAGAATTTGGGGAAGAGAAAAGAACAAGAGAGAGGATTAACTAAGAGGGAAACCAAACCGACTCTATAGTACTGAAAACAGTAAAGAATGCCAGTTTTAGAAAATCAAGCCAAGCGTTTTCTTTGGGTGGATCATAAAGTCTTTTGATTTCGTTATTGAAGGAAGATTCAACCATCTTCTTAAAATTTCTGAAAATGGCTTGGGCAAGAGGATTTCGTTGGATCTAGAGAGGCAAGAGGTTGATTGGTTACTGAACTCTTGGTTTAAATTTTGGTTTGAAAAAGGAGGCCGCGTTTGGTTTAGAAGATATAAGAAAGGAGACAGATTCTTGGTTTTGGGGCTTCATAGGAAAAAGCATGGCAGATTCCTGTCTCTTTCTGAGATCCTTCCCAAAAGATCGAGAATGATTATCTTTCCGGAAGGTTTCGGTGATGAGTGTTGGTGGAGAGCTTATAGGGCCATCAAGGAACTTGCAGCTTCCTTTTGGTTGGAGAAGAAATTCTAGGTGCTTTCTGCCGATCCCGTGAAAGGATTTAGTCCCCCGATTTCGGCAGTGGTGAAGGAGGGCCTGGTGAAAGAGAGGTCGGAGAGATCGGAGGCTTTATCTCTTAGAGGTAATTGTCCTTCCTATGGGCACTGTTTGGACGGGAGTCTTCTGCTTGCTTCTCAGAAAGGCAGCTTGTTTGATCGAAAAAAGCCATGGCCTTCTCTGGAAAAGGGAAGGAGCAATTGATTGTGGGCTTGGACAAGACTTTTATCAGCTAGAGCCCGTTTCTGAGACTGGACCTAACTGGGCTAATGGACCTTTGGTTTTTAAAAGGCCTTATTGAGATTTAAGAAGAAAAAGGCCCAGGTGAAAAAAGAAAAAGCCCAAGGCCCGTTACTCGTCCAACCCTGTAGAACCTGAACCCACAAAACATTACATCGCAACCCGTTTCGACCCGGCTGTTAAGCTGTTTCCCTCGTTATCTGTCCCCACTTCTCTGGCGCTAGCAAAAGGGATAAGGCCTTCAGTGGTTAGTGCGTCGTTGGCAGGCAGTCCGGCACCGAAAGAGGTGTCTCGTCCGGAGAGAGCACCAGACTTCGGTCAGTTTTCTCTTTCCACACTGTTGGTATCTTCTCCAGGGAGCACCGTTCATCAGACTGACCCAGCAAGGTCGATTCCGGTCAGAAATTCGATACCCGATGAAGGTCGCACGGGGCCGACGAGGTCCACACAAACGGTGGAGATTTCGCCGGTTTCTGGGCAGAACTCTCTTCCACTGCTGGGTTGTGCTGCGGTGTGCGCCTCGCTTCAGCAAAAAGTGGTCAGGCTGAGTCCGATCATTCTGCCGAACCCCGACAAAGATAATCCGGTGCCGACAAGGTTAGAACGGTCGAATTTGTCACCGGAGTCTGTTGTTCCTTTGTTCTTGCGGTTGTGGTCCCCTGTGTCGCCGTTGCAGCAGCTGCCAAGCATTTCCAGTGACCTAAACGATCCAATTTGCTAGAATTTTACTCTCAAAGGGGGACCGGATCCTTGCTTGGTTTTTCAGTCTCTTTCTTTGGAGGAATTGGGTTGCTTTTCTCCTCCTCTCTCTTCTGGGCCTGTGAGGTCTAATAAGGAGGCTGAAGAGAACTGCTTTCAGTGGGTTTCTTGGATCTTTTGTCCACGGGCAAGGCTGACAGGGGCATGGTTGCTGCTGATCCCTTCAGGATTGAGATTGAGAGCAGAGTTGAAGAGGAAGAGAGGATGCTAGCCTTGCAGGGAGATTGTTTTGCCCATGTTTTCGAGGGGCTAGAGAGACATCTCGAAGTAGGGGTCTTGGAAGACAGTTTGGCTCTTGTGGTGAGTACTGAGTAGTCTAACGAGTAGCTGGTTAATGAACTGGATGATGTATAAATTTAAACTTGTTGGCGTCAAATTGGGTGTTGAACTGAGTCAAGAAACTGAATAAGTTGGTAGGGATTTCTCTTGTTGGTATGGAAGCGCAAGCTATCAAATTATTTGAGGAAATAGAAAAGATTAGATTGGAAGAAGGCAAGACCAGTTTTAAGAAGCAAGGTGTGACTAGAAAGCATAAAAGGGAGGCTAATAGGGAACTCAAGAGATTGGAGTTTGATGTCAATTATGAGAAGGGTGGCTCTACTATGGATTTGGGATAGCTCATAGAAAGGGTGGTAGTGTTGATCAATGAAGATGAAAACCATTTCGTGGAATGTGAGGGGATTGAATGACTTGGAGAAAAGGGAAGGGGTGAAGCATTTTCTTAGAGAATGAAAGGGGGATGTGATTTGTCTTCAAGAAACTAAAATAGAGACGATCTCTGATGCGGTTATTCGTAGTGTTTAGGGTATTAGGTCGTGTGGATGGAAAACTTTGCCGTCGGTTGGTGCTTCAAGTGGTGTCATGGTTATGTGGAATAAGAAAGTGATGGACTTGATTGATTTTCTAGTGGGACGATTCTCGGTTTCCTGTGTGCTAAAAGACCTGTCGTCGAGCAGAGCGTGGCTGTTCTCGGGAGTTTATGGTCCTATTCTTAACAATGAGAGGGGTCTCTTCTGGGACGAAATCGCTGAGGTCAAGAGCCGATGGAATCTCCCCTGAGTGGTGGGAGGGGACTTCAATGCTATTCTCTATCCTCATGAAAGAGTAGGGTGCTTGGTGGAGGATAGCTCTATGAGGGAGTTTCTTGCTTTTGTTCAAGATCAGAATCTTATTGACTTGCCTTTCGTTCACTTGGTCGAGTTTTAGGGAAACCCTCTTTCTCTCGGGTTGATCGAATTCTTGTCTCTAGTTGCTGGGAATCTCTCTACCCTAATCTCATTCAAAAGCTTTTGCCTCGACTGGTGTCGGACCATCACCCTACTGTTCTTGTAGGGGGGTTTGCACTGGGGTCCTACTCCTTTCTGCTTTGAAAATATGTGGCTGAAGGTGGAAGGCTTTCAAGATCTTATCAAAGGTTGGTGGGAAGGTTGTACGGGTCTGCAAGCTTCGTGGTGGCTTCAAAATTGAAAACTCTCAAGCTGGAATTGAAGAAATGGAACAAAGAATCTCTTGGTGATATCAATTCTTCAATGAATGCGTTGATGGAGGAGGTGATTGGTCTTGATGAGAAGGAGATTTCTTCGAGTCTCTCACGGGAGGAAAGAAAGAGGCGAGAGTGGATTAAGGAGCTGTCCAAACTTATCTCTATGGAAGAAACCTCTTTGAGACAGAAATCAAGGGAAATTTGGCTTAAAGAGGGTGACAGGAACACTAAATTCTTTCACCGGATGGCGAATGACCATAGAAGACACAACTTTATTGGATGCATCGAGGTTGATGGCTCGTTTTTTTGTGGAGGAAGAGAATATTAAGGAGGTCATTTGCTCTTTCCACAAGTCTCTCTTCAAGGAGAGTTGCATTGTTAGGCTGAATTTGGATGGTCTGGAGTTCGCTGTTCTTGATACAAGTGAGGCTTTGTGGATCGAGCGCCCTTTTGATGAGGAGGAAATTTTTTGTGCCCTTAGGGAGTGTAATGAGGACAAGTCCCGACGGCTTTTCTATGGCGTTCCTTAAACACAATTGGACTATCCTTAAAGGGGATATCCTTCGGCTCTTTGAGGAATTCCACGTTTCGGGTGATTTTTTGGATAGCCTCAACTCAACCTTCATTGTCCTTATTCCGAAGAAAATGGGTGCTTCCAATATCAAAGATTTTCGGCCTATTAGTCTTATTGGTTGCATTTACAAACTTCTTTCGAATGTCCTCACTTGTAGACTAAAAAGAGTGATCTCTAAAGTGGTGAGCCCTTTCCAAAATGCTTTTATGGATAAAAAGCAAATTTTGGACGCTGCTTTAATTGCTAATGAAGTAGTGGATTCCCATTTAAAAGATGGATGGGGTGGAGTGATTTGTAAACTTGACATGGAGAAAGCCTTTGATCACGTGAGTTGGAGCTTTTTGATCTATCTTCTGAAGAGGATGAGCTTCAAAGACAAGTGGTGCAACTAGATATTTAAATGTATTTCGTCGGCATCCTTTTCGATCCTTATTAATTGTTGCCCTTCCGAGTATCTTAAAGCCTCACGAGATTTGAGACAATGGGATCCTCTATCCCCTTTTTTGTTCACTTTGGTTATGGAGGCACTGAGCAAAATGTTATTGAAAGAGGTTAAGAGAGGACTCTTAAGTGACTTTAAGGTGGGAAGAGAAGGAAAAAGTGTGAGAGTGTCTCATCTTCTCTTTGCCGATGACACTATTTTTTTTATGGGGCAAACACTCATCAAATCTTACATCTTCGAAGTGTCCTTCTCTGCTTTGAGGCGGCCTCAGGGCTCAAAGTCAACTTGGTAAGAGTGATTTGATTCCTCTCGGTGAGAATATTAATGGTCATTTTCTTGTTGGTTTTTTGGGATCCAAGGAGGGGACTCTTCCCTTCACTTATCTTGGTCTCCCTCTCGGTGCCAAATTTAAAAACTCATGTATGTAATCCCATCGTGGAGAGATTTGAAAAGCGGTTAACCGGTTGGAAGAATCTTCTTCTCTCTAAAGGAGGAAGACTCACTCTCATAAAAAGCACTCTCTCTAGTCTCCCTATCTATTTTATGTCCCTTTTTCCTATTCCCAGTGGTATGGCTAAAAGGTTGGAGGATATCCAAAGAAGATTCCTTTCGGGCAATACTGGGGAGGAGTATAAATTTCCCTTGGTAAGATGGGGAGTGGTTAAGCAATGGCTAGATAGAGGGGGGTTAGGTATAAAGTCCCTTGCTTTGTTTAACAAAGCTTTGTTAGGAAAATGGTTATGGAGATTTATTGTGCTTAGGGATCATCTTTGGAGGAAAGTGGTGGAAGCTAAGTTTGGATTGGATGCTTGTCGGTGGATGTCTAAGAAAAGAAGAGGGGCCTACGGTGTTGGAGTGTGGAAGTGGATATGGAATGGTTGGGAAGACTTGAGTTCTCACCTTTCGGTGTTGGTTGGTGATGGAAGGAGAACGCGGCTTTGGCATGATACATGGTTCGGGAACACCCCTTTTAAAGATCGTTTCTCGAAAATTTTTGAATTGGCGAGGGATAAAGCTCTTATTTCATCTTGCTTCTCGGTGAACAACGGTGTTATTTCGTGGGATGTGTCTTTATTTCACAATGTTAACGATCGGGAAATTGAGAGATTGCAAAGCTTTTTGGAAACTTTATATAGTTTCCACTTTGATTTTTCTAAAGAAGATGCAATGAGATGGAGGGACAACCCAGGCAAAGGTTTTAAGGTGAAGTCTTTTTATATGATTCTTCTAGCTGGGTCTACTACGGATGGATCCAGCAACTTCCCGTGGAAAATGATTTGGTGCTCCAGAGCCCCAAAAAAAGTGAGTTTCCTTTGTTGGAAGGCCGCTTCGGAAAAGATCCTAATGCTTGATAATTTGCAAAGGGGAAGTATGTTGGTGAACCGTTGTTTCATCTGCAAAGGATATGATAAGTCTGTGTTATGGGAAATGGTTTATAAAGTTTTGGGGATCTCGTGGGTGTGCACCAGATCAGTGATAGATGAATTATGGGCTTGGAGTGGACTGTGGGCCCCTAAAAATCTCAAGAAAGTTTACTCCTTGATCCCATTTTCTATCTTTTGGATATTTTGGTTTGAGAGAAACCGTAGAGCGTTTGAAGGCTTCAAGAGACCTTTCGTTGTAATTAGGGAAAGATGGCTTAATGGCCTATTTTTTTGGGTCAAGGGGAATTCTTTTGTAAATGATTTTGATTTTATAGATTTTGTGGAGTTTCTCTCCTATAGATAGCCATGTACATGGGTTGCACCCCCTTGGTGCTTTTTTAATACATTTCACTCACAAAAAAAAAAAAAAAAAAATTTACAATTTTCTCTGGAAGCCAAGTTGGTTCAACCATACCCAAATGGAAGAACAATAAGATTCATATTAACTCTTTTGCAAATTTGTTCTGGAGTGACAATGTCTTAGTCCAACAGTCCCTTTATGTTTTTTCAACGAATTTGATAAAATAGAAAACATATATCATTAAAGCTTAAGGGACGCAAGACAGCATCGAAATACCAAGGATTGAGTACTGCTTAGCAAGGAACAAGTGAAAATCCGGTGGATATAGATTGAGGAACAGATGTAAAGGGTTTAGCTTATAAATATAAAAGTAATGATACAAAAGTAGGGCAATGGTGGTAAAAGTATGAGAAATGGATTCATAAAGGGCCAGATGGCTTTCTTCTTTATGTGTCCGTCTTGGTTTGAAATGGAGAGAGAACCTGTTTTTGGCATGACACTTGGTGCGGGGATACTTCTTTGAAAGTCCAATTCCCAGCTTTGGTGAGAGATAAGGATGCTCTCATTTGCTCTTGATTTTCTTGATCCGATGGCGTTGTTTCGTGGGCTTTAGCTTACAAAGAATGAAAAATAAGTCAAACAATGCTATGGTTTTTGTTTGCGTCCACCAATGGCAACTAGTGCACTCCTCACCCAACCCAACCCCCTAGGGGAACCAAAAGGGAAGACAAGACATACAATAAAGGTAAAAGGAAAACGAATGTGAAAAGCATCTATTGTTGACCACCAAAAGGGGTTGACCTTCAAAGGGAGGATAGAATGAAGTGGATGCTTACTTAAAAAAAAAGAATGAAGTGGATGCTTAATTGTAATGGAAAGTTTGAAGTCGGTTCTTTTTATAAGACTTGTCTTCTCCCTTTAGAGAGGAGCTCCAACTTCCCTTGGAAACCCATTTGGAAGTGTTGTGCTCCCTCTAAAGTGGCCTTTTTTGTTTGGGAAGCTACTTGGGGGAGGATTTTGATGATAACCACGAAAGGAGAGGAAAAGTGCTTGTGAATCGGTATTACTTTTGCAAAGAGGAGAGTGAGTCCGTGCAACATTTAATGTTAACTTCTTGTTGGACGAGACAACTTTGGAATATGGCTCTTTGGGTTTTGGGTCTTTTGGTGGAACAATAGTGATTCCATTTTAGAGGAAGTTTGGGCATGGAATGGCATTCGAGCTTCTAAAGAAAAAAAAAAGGAAGAATATTACCTTGATTCCTCTATCCATTTCGTTGTTAGTTTGGATGGAAAGGAATATGATAGCTTTTGATGGGGTGGAGAGGTCAACTGATTTTCATTTTTTGATAAGGAGGTCAACTGATTTTCCTAAAGATTGGTGGCCTAATACCATTGTTTTTTTGGCTAGAGGGGAATTTTTTTATAAATGAGATTCACATTTTAGATTTCACAGATACAATATCTATAAGATAGTTTATCTTGTACATGGGAGGCACCCCCTTGGTGCCCTTTTGATATATATATACTACGTTTGACCACCAAAAACTTGATCTGATAAATCTTTTAACTCAACTGCTCATCTTTCTTCAAGATGTAATGTCGATTCAGATCTAATTACACACTTCAAAGCACAATTTCTCCCTTGTTAAATGCATATTATTCTAATTCTAATAATGTGGATTAGGACAAGTTAATGGAATGACAGGCTTTGGTACCCAGTTAAGATGCCAAACAGAAGTCAAGGAGATTACCTGGACCAATTGTATGCAGCATTTCCTTCAGACAGTAATCCTTCCTTCCCAGTGGAGACAGTAGCCTTTTCCAAGTGTCTTATGTTTATGGACGATCGAGCAGATGTCACAATCATTAAAATTAACAACCAATCCTTCCGGAAGTCCTGATTAACAATCATTTGTTCAATAAAACACTCATACAGAAGCCAATTCGAGATAAGAACTATAATAATACCAGAATATAATAGCTAACACAAAGCAACTGAGTATGAGATCAAACAAAAGCACACCGAAAATCTAAGCATGAATTACTTAATTTAGAAACAAATTAGTTTACATAATAGGAATTGGTGAAACAGTTTTCAAGTAGATTTATGGCCATGCAGATAACAAAATCTGTTCAAAATATTGAGAATTTTTTTTTTTTTTTTTTTGAGTAAAGATACTTGTCTATAAAAATTTCTTCTCTCAGGATCAGCAATCAATCTAAGAGAAAGAATCACTTTGTGGTCTACCAAACCCTTAAAAGCTGATCCCCTAAAGAAACATAATGAGCAAGTTTTAATAATAAGAGCAACCATTAGGTAGAGTAAAACCTAAATAAGAGCACACAGACCAACACAATAATGTATACAAAGATAAAGAAAGAAACAGACATGTTCATGTGAGAAACTACTAGAAGCCCTGCAAGGCCTCTGTCAAAATCAGTGGCCATCCATGAGATTTATGATTTATTATTAAATACTCCTGGAACTGTACCTACAACAAAGAAAGAACTGTACATATGATGTTAGCTTTCATGCATGCTCGCATACAAATCCATGCATAGAGACCAAAAAGAAACAAATAAAAACCTCCAAAGTCATCTTAATGTATTATTGAATTTCCCTATGGCTTCTTATATATCATTTATGACCGTCTTGGTTATCAGGAGATTCAAACATATCAGTTCATCTACATCTTTTTAACTTGACCAATAGCGAAACAATAGTAATGAATTAGAAGTTCTCATGCAACAGAAGTGATTGACCAAATATCATTGCTCAATGCCGGTCTCAGAAGCCACAGTCGATGCAGTTCACATCCAAAGACCTTCACCCAGAGAGCAAAAGGAACGAGGAGAAAAATAAAAATTAAATACAAAATAACATAGTTATAAAAATTTCTTACTGATAGATCGCATGTGATGGAAGAAACATTTTCACACTGAGGTTTTGGTATGTTTTCAAGGTGCTGTACAATCTTCTGGAAAAGTCCTTTCAAGCTTGCATTAAGGTCAAGAGCCACCATTCCAGGAGCTCCCAGCAAAAAACGAATTCTACCAGCACAGGAAGAGAGATATGATAGTGCATAACCTCGAATCGCTGCATTTAAATATGAAAGTTACTCAAAAAATAGTTCATTCACATGAGAAATTTTTCTCAGAGTAATGGCACAGCATAGGATTATTTCTGCCTCTGCTTATTTAAAAGAAAAGAGGATTATTTCTAGCCTCCAAACAGCAGGGCATATGACATTCATGATCATATGATTTCAAGGGCAATAAAGTTATATATAGGTGCAGCTACATCATTAATTCAGTAGTCTTTTTTCCAAAAGATTGGCTCCTGTCACTCTGGTCGTAGGCCTCTTCTTCATGCCATTGTTATATGAATTGGATCAAAATATGGGTAACTATGTCCTTATATCAGACAAGGTGAATGGTAATCTAAGCCTTCACATACAAGCAGAAATTTATTATAGATAATGATAACAATTAGAGCACATACTCCTCTCGTGCAAAAATTATGTCACCGGGGTTTTATAGGATGTACTGGTCCCAGCATCAGTTGCAGTTTGCAGTCACTGTAGTGGGAGTGTCAACCTTTAAGTAACTGGGACAGGAACCACAGTGGTTTTTCTTTTTCATTTACTTCTGGGCTTCTGGATTGATCAATAAATTCATCAATTGGGAAAAGAGAAGGCATATATCTCTGCTAGAGGAGCCAATACATTTTAGGTTTTAGAGCCCATGTTACCCTCATTGATGGGATTATAACATCCATTATTTAGTTTGTTGACTTTGTTCTCTCTAACATTTCTAATCTTTCTTCCCCTTTCTCAGGACATCCTCGTAGTTTTCTTTTCATCCTCTTCTTGAGAGATGCCTTTTTGTACTTTTTCCTACCTTCTCTGTAACATTGGTATATTTTGACCATAATGAAAAATTGGTTTACGTCAAATCAAAGCTAACCTGCAATATACTTGCGGACTAGACAGCAAAGACGGTCCATTCCATCTAGCAAGAACCCAATAGTTGGATCACTTGGATCCTGCTACATAGATTACACCAGCTTAATGTTAAAGCATTGAATTAGCAAGTTGACTGAACCACAAAGAAAATTAAAGAAATTAACTGAGACAGGAGATAAACTTGACTAATTGACTTACCATGTCAACTTGTATCATTCGAGCAGCTTTCAATTTTGATGAGGCAATTCCTACGTGCTGGAAATACCAGATGACCTCAGATTGAGCCAAAGCCAAGGCAGAAAATACCATCTGTCGAAAACACCAAAGTATTAGAGAAAACTTTAACGAAGCAGAGTGTTTTCTGTCTTATGAGAATGTTTATGATGCAAAAGTTTTGGCAAATCAACCTTCTCCAGAAGCTTTAAAAAAGAAAGGACATGAAACATGAGCAGGGAAACACTTCTAAATTGAATCTGAAGCCTCGGGAGAAACTTTATCAAAATGAAAAAATAAATAAATAAGTTAAGATAACACGCCGTCAAAAGAAGCAGAAATTAGAAGAAAGAAGTCTGAAATGTTTTTCATTAATCATTGGAAACACAGATCTTGTAAGTTTAGTACACGTATCTACAAAATTGCAGAATTTCCCTAAAATCCAATACACCCATTAGGAGCTTCCTGTGCTTCTTCATAATGTTTCCAATATGATGCCTGTTAAAATCACAAGGGTTTCTGCCCCACTTCATAGCATGTTGTCAAGGAACATGAGTTTCCCACTTGGATTAGACTCCCAACAAAATGATGGTAGTAGCATTTCAATTGTAGCTTATTGGTCAGGAATAAAAGTATCCTCAGAGCTTAGATGGAAAGAAAGTTAGGTACTGTATGCACATGCAAATGAATGAAGGTTACTGAAGTTGAGTGGTAATATGTAATAATACATTTTGACTGGTGACGCCTGTAATGAATGAAATGGCAGCCTTACCTGAATGTTTGGAGCCAACAAGCTTGGTTGATCAGTAAAAAAGAGCACCATTCTTCCTATTTCTTGCTTCAGTAATATTCTCCTCTCCCGGTGTATGGCATCAGATGATAGTAATGCTTGCTCATGCACTTCACTGAAGGCATCAACCAATTTAAGTATATCATGTTTATTGCTGTTGATCTCATGATATTAAGGGAGCTCTAGACATACCACAATAGTATAAAACTAATGTAATATGATAAGTATCTGTGATCTAGATGAGAAATTTAGAAGCAGAACCAAAAGAAATAATATTGTGATTCCACAAAGATCACACTATAATACTACATTCAGTAAACAAGCGACAAATACATCTCCTCAACTATTAGATCTTCAGTCACAAAGCACCATACCTCTCTTACAATGATACAACATCTCACTTCAAAGAGGAACATGCACAGCCTTTTTCTGGCCTGAGAAGTTATATGCATCTTTTTCTTTATGAGTAAATAGTATACTATACATTTCTAAGCACCAATGGGGTGCAAATCCATATACAAAAGTATTATTTACATGACAAAAAATTTAAGAACTCTACAAGCTCTTCCTTGTTTAGAAAAAAGTTCCCTTTGAACCAAAAATTGAGGACGTTGAGCCACCTATCTTTAAGGAAGAGAATCGATTTATCCTCCCCGGTCAAAAGCTCTTCTATTCCTTTCATTTCACACAAGCCAAAAAGCTGTGTGAGGAATCAACAAAATGCCTTGCCTTTTATCTTTAGGTACTAAATACCTCACCAAGCCCAAATCTCAACTTAAATAGACCCGGCCACCACCCACTGGAGGCCAAGAACTAAAAATTCCATCTCCAACAAATGTCTAGTCCACAAACACCACAATTAAAGATAATTAATGGTCTTGGCCTCCTCTTTGCAAAGATAGTGCGGGCTAACTAAGATATTCCCTTTCTTCTGAAGGTTATATATGGTCAAGATCCTTCCCCAAATTGCCTTCCACGCGAAAAAGTGCTACTTTGTGGGAGCCTTAGTCTTCGAAATAGATCTCCAAGAGAAGTTGGATCTCCCCTCTAAAGGTCAAACTTCGAGAGGGAACTTATGGTAAGATTTAACTTCAAAATGACTACATTTAACTTCAATCTCGCCTTGACCACTGTTTGCAAGTTCACTCCCACTGCATATGGAGTTCCCAATCTTGGGCATCCCGGATAAAAGGTATATACCAAACCACCTGCAAGGTTTAGAGAAGCATAATAGCTAACCAAAACGTCCTTGTTTCTCACTAACAAGAAAACATCTGAGAATTGATTCTTTGATAGATAATCCCTGCATCAAACATCATACCAACACAAAATGGCTCCTCCATTACCCACCACAAAGCCAACAAAGGGATAAACGCTATCCCATTCCCTTCTAATCCATTTTCACATGCCCACTCCACAGGTCTTCCTATCAACCTTGGAGATCCGCTCATTTTGATAAAGACCGTTAGTTACCAATTATACTCACATGCATAGCCCCAAAGATGATATGGGCCTAGCACATGAAGCCCGAAACAAAAAAATGACAAACCCAAATTAGAGACAGAGACCAAACCAAATATTTTTCATAAACAGAAACAAGCGAGGTTAACAAGATTCGAACGCAAGACCTTTGGCTTTGATACCATGTTAGTTATCGACTATCCCAAAATTTTAAGTTGATGGGAAATGGGCCAACAATCATACATAACCCCAAAGATGATATGGGCCTAGCACGTGAAGCCCGAAACATAAAAAATGACAAACCCAAATTAGAGACAGAGACCAAACCAAACCAAATATTTTTCATAAATAAAAACAAGCGAGGTTAACAAGATTCGAACGCAAGACCTTCGGCTTTGATACCATGTTAGTTACCAACTATCCCAAAAGTTTAAGTTGATGGGAAATGGGCCAACAATGTATATCAAGCTCATATACACTTCAAACAAAGACCATGCATAGCGACAATGATTCTCCTTCAAAGATGATCTCTATCACCCATAAACCTCCACAACCACTTACCAAGTGAAGCTTCGTTGAAAAGAGAAAGTAACTTTAAGCTCCCTTCTCGATGGGTTACATGACAACTCCCAATTTGTACTCCTCACCTATATTCTCCTAAAAGAACCTCCTTCCAATTCCTAGTAACCACACTAAAAATTGAGAATAGCGACATAATGTATATAGGATGGATTCTTCCACCCGGCTCACCTCTAGATAATGGCGTCTCATACATCTTTCTCCTTAAATTTAGCACCAAAAGAGAGGCCAAGATACGATATAGGAGGCATTCTTCTTTTCCCCCAACACTTCAGCCAAGAACTTCCCTTCCACCTCTTAACCAAGCATAAAAATTTTGCCCAAGTTAATCTTGAGCTCACAATGCTTCAAAGCAAAGTAAAATACATCTAAGGTTAAGAATTAGTTCCACCTCCGCTCCACAAAAGATGATGGTATCATCGGCAATGAAGAGATAAGACACCACAATTTCCTCCCCACTTCTCCCAACTTTGAAACCACGAAATAAAAAAGGTGATAAAAGGGTCCCCTTGACGAAGTCCTCTTGAAGAGTTAAAGAAAACGGAGGGGCAACCGTTCACCAAGATAGAAAAGGAAGAGGGGGATATGCATTTCCTTATCTTGTTATTTACTTACACCATAATTCGCCAAAACACATCCTCTTTATAACGTGAATAACAAAGCCCCAACATACAAGATCATAAGCCTTCTCCATGTCAAGTTAATAAATAACACCTCCTCCTCTCCCCACTCCTTTAGATGAGTATTTACCACTTCGTTAGCAATAAAGACGGTGCCTAAGATTTGTCTACCTTCAACAAAAGCATTTTGGATGGCCCGAGAACTTTCCCAATCACTTTGGAAATAATTTTATAGATGCTCCCCACAAGACTAATAGGCTCAAAATTTTAAATGTTAGAAGCACCGCTCTTCTTAGAGAATAAGAACTACATACATAATGATAAGAAAGCAAATATTTATTATCTTTGGATTTTTGGATTATTTGTGGGATTATCTTGTAATTGTAGTAATCTTGGAAATCAAGTAGGAATATTCAAGGACATTTGGTTTAGGAAAATAGGAATTTTATTTGGTTTGATTTTGTTTCCTTAATTAGTTAGTAGTAGTGCCTATATAAGAGCAAATCTACTACAGTTTTAATTAGACTTTGATTATTGAATAAAACTGACTTTGATCTCTTCTGTCTTTATCTCTCCTCCCTCTTGTTCTTCCTTTCTCTTGCCTTAATACTTCTCTCTTTGCCCCCTATTTCCTCTAACCTTCTCCTTCTATTTCTTATTCTTCTCTCTGATTTCCTCTGTTTCCCTCCTCTTGCTTACCTTCTCTCTCTTTATTCCTATATTGCTTGTTCTTTGTTTGCTTGTCCTACATATCAAAGCATCTTTGTTCCACATCAATTGGTATCAGAGCATTTTTTTTCTACACCACATGGTATTTAATCTGTTCACGAACTTACAGTAGAATGGAACTCCTCAAAAAGTCTTAACACATCACCCTTAACCACCTCCCAAATTGCTTGAATAAACACCAAAGTTAACCAGTCGGGATCCAGAGCCTTATCCACATTGCAATCTATATGCATCTTTATGGCAAGTAGACATCACTGAGAACTCGCCACTGACAGATTTTGACCGGCTGAAAACAAACGAAATATTGAGAAACTTCTTTTAAAAAGCTATTACTGTTAGCTTCAAGACCAAAAAAACATAGTGCAGTAGGGAGTTATTCCTAACCAGCAATAGTGCAAAACATCTCTAAATGAAAAAAGTTTAGACCCACCATTGCCCTGATCTTCATCAGAAAGAGTGCCAACTATCGAGTACCATTCATTTAAGAGTTTCTAGCGACATAATTTTGACAAAGGTTCAAAGCTTTTTTTCCTTGAATCCCCACATATGTCAATCCACAATGTTTAAGTAGAAATTCTTTAGGGTTCTATATTGATCTAGCCCAATATATTATGCCAAATAGCCCCAGGATCAAGATCAATCAACTAAATCTCTTCGTATAATCATAAAGATTGAGCATTTACTTAAACTTTTGAACAGAATTATCGCAAATTTCATGCTATACCAATTGGAACAAACTAACTAACTAAACAATGATACGATGATTCTCCATGACAAAATAAAACTACAAAAGGTTACCTTTCACCTTAGATATAACAATTTTCCTTTAGTTCCTATTCACTGTTTCCATGACTGAAACTATATAATGGTTAGTTCCTTGAATTTGAATTTTCAGTAATACCTTATCATTTTCTCAACCTGCTTTGCCACGCTATACTCCAGATCCGCTTCTTTTTGCTTGGTTCGTCCAGATTTTGCCATCTTCTTTGATTCTAGTATCCGGGGTAAAACATACAACTGATAGTCCTCATGCAATAGAACATACTGCATGTTCAAGATTACAACATTAATCAGCTACTGCAAATGAGAAAACGCGGATTTGAAAAGGCAAACTCACCTCATCTCTGAACAATGGAAGAATTAAATTTTCCTTCAGTACAACCTGAGAGCCAATAGAAAGTGGGAAAATGTAAGAAAACACCCAGTAGCATGCAATCACAAAATAAATATGCCATAATACTTTCTATTTGAAGTTAGAACAAATTAAACCTGAATGGTAGTAGTGAAGGAGTGAAGTAGAAGTTATTGAAGGATTATTGAATGCTGCATTCAGACGCTCTAAGGTGTATAAAACTGAAGAATATGTACTGAAAAAATTTATAACTTAATTATTTGTGCTGAATACTGTAAGTGTTAAAATTTGAAAGGTTAAAAGTTGTTTCAATAATTACTGAAGTTTTTCTTTGTGCCCCCACTCACATATACATACATATATGTATATATGTCCATCTGTCTGTGTAAAGAAATATAATATACATATAGGCAAATATATGTATGTATAACATAAGTACATATAAACATTAGTACATACCTATATGCATAGTTATCAGAACCGGACTGATTAGCGAACCGGTCAAGGCACCAGGTCAATGGTTCACTGGTTCAACCAGTGGGTCAATGGTCGAATCACTGGCCTTTTAATTAATAATTAAAAATATATATAATAATTATAATAATATTTATTAATTATATAATTACCTATAAAAGTATAAATCTATAAAATTATCAATGAATATGAACTCAAGTTTGATAAAAGTAACTAATAAATCAGGCCTTAATCGTGATAAATTAACAAATAATCATTCATAAGAGTTGAACAATATGAATTAAGACGGTCTCCAAAGCATTCTATATATAATAATAGTGTGTGTGTGTATATATATATATAGTATGAGTTAAGGGTTAAATAATAAATATGGACAGTAATTTCACAAGAAGATAGCTAGTTGTGTGTGCTAACACTCCCACCAAGCCAATAAAGCTACCATTAGGCCTTTTTTTACTAAAAGGTGAATTTAACTTAGTTTCTATAAACCGGACCGTTCCACACAAAAAAAAAAACAGACTGGTTCACAAAAAAACCGGCCGGTTCACATTGGTTCAAGGAGTTGAACCCCTTATTCAGTCTTTTGTAAGAACCAGACCGGTCTGGCAGTTCACGGTCGAACCGGTTGGACCGGCCAGTCCGGACCGGTTCTGATAACTATGCCTATATGTAAATACATACATATAAGTGCAAGTATGTAGTATGGTAAGTGTGTATGCAGTTCAGCTCTTAGTTTTAAGTCAAGTTTTTTGGCTGACTATTTTAAGAGAATTCCAGATGAACTTATCATTATAAGTGCACTTAATCGTGTGTTATCAAACACACTTAAAATCAGAAGGGCTGAACATTTTAATTTTCAAAACTTAACAGGTCGCTAAACAAGGCCTAAAACTATAACAGATGTTAAAGAGGAATAACTTCTGTACTTTTGTATCCTTGGAGAAATTATTTTTTAAAAGAATGCACCAACGTCCAACTTTTATAGTCAATAATATCAGCCAACCTCTAAAATGCCCCAAACACCTCCATTATGTTCCATGCACAGGTACAATGATATTATGCAAGTAAAGCTTCTCAATCTACTGATGTCAGACCATTAAATTGAATCAAACATATTGATCTCTGTGAATGAAGGAGAACAAATTGGACCTCTTCTCAGCACATAAGAAGCTGTGCCAAAATATTTTGGTTTTTTTATGCGAAGTAAAATAACTGCATACAGGTTCTAGGGTATTTAACTACTTCAAGGCACAAAAAACTGCATTGAAGAAGTTAGATAAACATCTTAGAAATGCCAAGAAGCATAACTTCAGATCTTATCCCAAGCTTCCTGCAACTGTGACAACAACTCATAAATACTTGCATCAAGATGTGCGTGTTAGAAAGAAGAGACAGAGAACACTGACCCTAACATAGTGAAACTGCAAGATACAAATTATTGAGCAGCTTGTAGAAATTTTCTCTATTTTTATAATTTCTCTTTTTGTTAGGTGCAGAATATATAGGGTTTAACGGCAAATTGTTATGGCCACAGAGCTGGCAAAATAAATTTCAAAACCTATAATATGTGACCTTTCAGGAGGAAACATGTAGGAATCATTAACATATACAAATAATTAGTGAGGTGCTCTAGCAATTAAGCCCTAAAAACATTTAAGGATGCAAAAATATAGATAACTCAGGAAATTGAGACAAGGAAAGTCTACGACTTTGATGCAAAGGTGGAGAGTAAAAAGTTCTGTCAGTAGCTTAGAGACTTTTAAGTTCTAACTGACAGCAGCTAAGAGATAAAAATAAGAAAAAATTTTACTATTTCTCATCTATGTAGATGGAATGACGATATTGATAGGGACTATAACAACGGCATCAAATTCAGCATTATAATTTTAGAGCTAGATCATTCACAGCACATTTAGATCAACGACACCTAGCTTGAAACTACATTTGTCAGAGGCCCATGCTTATGAATGTATGTACCCTCTATGACAAAGTAGGAATTAGTTTAAGTTGTGCACAAAACATGTTGGAACTATATGTCGACAGGGCATCTTTATCCCACAACATGCTCATTATTCTTCCTCTTGGTATATACTCAAGTTCAATGCAATTTTCATTGCATGACAAAAGAAAAAAGAATCATTAAATATGTTGATGTACCATAGCAATATCGATGCTAGTGACACGGAGCAGCTCATCAGGACAAACAAGATACCCAAGTAACACCCACTCCCGGTAAGATGTAACATTTGCAAGATCTTGGGCTCTCTGCAGGAAGGGAAAAGTACGTGCACTATGCATTAGTTTCACAGTAAAATAAGTATCACTATATCTAGCACATAAAAAAAGTGAAAAACAGTTTAAACTATGTCACAATCTTCCAAAATAACATAATCTACCATGGGGTGAGCTGAATTTGTAAGTATGTCTGGATATCGAGGATGATATGGACTTAAAAATCCCTCATTTCTCAGCTTTCTTGTGTCTGTAGATAAAAAAATAATGGGACCCACAGCCTCTAAGACCTGAAAATAGAAAACAGAACTTTCAACAAAGTAGTACCATTATAAACATTAGTAAAGATATATCCCTTCGAGGTTCATTGAAATGACACCAGTACTCTTTTTTTTTTCTTCTTCCATTTTTCTTTTTTTGGAAAGAGATGGAACAAAGCACATAGCATATACATAACTAGAGGCAACTTGAAGACGGGTCTATGGAAGACTAAGCTTAGTAGTCAAGTTTTTTTGTCTATGTGTTTTAACAGCAGCGGCAGATCTGTAATTTTATAAATTTCCAGTAGTTCTAGGGTATTTTAGGTAAGATAATTTAGCATATATGCTCTACGAGTTTCTAGCAATATTAAGATTTATTTCCTTGGAGCCAAGTTGGTTTTAGGGTTATTAACTGGTCGTTTCCTATTTGACAGATCCTTGTAGAACAAGGAAAAGCAGTCTATTAAATATTTATGCACTTTATTTAGGGTTTTTGAAGGGTCTCTAAAATGGAATTATTATGAGTTATTATTGAGCCATTGTGCCAGCATGTTTCTTCTCTAGTGTGCTTTTTTCTCTCTCATGCTGCTATTATTTCTGCCAGAAATTCCAGTAACTATAAATTTCTTCCATTCCCTTCTCTCTCTTGGCATCAACCTCAATTTCCTTTCTACAAACCCTAACCATTCAAACCCTAGAATCCCTAATTTTCTTACTCTTAGTGAGAAATAAAGAAGGCACTTATTAGCTCGTGTTTCTTTCACTAATAATGGAACTTTCTGGGACATGCCTTTTATGCGAAATATTCACGACTGGGAAGTTGAGATGGTTGAGGAGTTTTAGGGACCCTTTATAGCATAAAGATGGAGAGGAATAGGGAGGACTCAATTAGGTGGGGGCCTAGTTTGGAGAAAGGTTTTACAGTGAATTCTTTTTATGAATTTCTAATTAATGGAGATCATATGGCCAACTCTACCAAGTTCCCTTGGAAAGTTATTTGGGGTCCTCGCGCCCCCAAGAAAGTTAGTTTTTTTTGTTTTGGAGGCTTCTTGGGGGAAAATTCTCACACTAGATAACTTGCAAAGAAGGGGAAAAGTATTGGTCAATAGATGCTTTATTTGCAAGGATTGCGCTGAGTCCGTGTTTCATTCTTTAGTGGAGTGCTCACTAGCTAGAAGTTTATGGGAGATAGCCTACAAGATTTTGGGGATCTCTTGGGTGGTAGTGGGCTCCGTGAAAGATGAGGTTTGGGCTTGGAGTGGGTTGAAAGCACCAAAGGAGATTAAAAAATCTTATCTCTTGATTCCACACTCTATTTTTTTGCTAGTGTGGATAGAGAGGAATGAGCGTTTGAGGGTGTTGAAAGAGCTATTGATGCTATTAGATATATTTGGTTTAACATTCTCAATTTTTGAGTTAAAGGGAATTTTTTTGTAAACATTTTTTATCTTTTGGATTTTGTGAATTTTCTTTATTGTAATTACCCTTTGGCTTAGAGTTGCACCCACTTGGTGTTTTGTTAATACATTTTTACTTATCAAAAAAAAAATTCTTCCTCTTAAGCCTACCACAAAGTCACGTCTACAGGTTTCATGAATCTGTCCTGCATCATAAAAACTTTTAAAGCTCCAATCAAGGCAAATTACCAACTACTACCGAAGCATCCTGCCATAGAGACGACAATTCAAGAAATGAGCAAAAAAATGCCAGGCCCTGATCATCTTATTTTTCATAACAAAATTAAAAGGGAAAATATAAAAGAAGAGTCAACATTGTCACATCAGCTGACAAATTAGAGGATTCACCTCTCCAATACGTGGGCTGACAAAATTTAGGTCTTCTTGTAACCCTTTCAATGGTGGGTCATAAGAGTCTATGAATTGAACCAACCTGAAATACAAAGAGAAATATATAAAATTGTTGAGGGTATAATGGTCCACGTACATATTCAGTCTAATATAAATATCAAAGGACTAGACCTAGTCTGGTAGCTTTTTCATTCTAACACTATTTTAATCCTCTGTTAACATGGCAATCATGCTTGTCTCTGTTTCGGGCTTCACATGATAGGCCCATATTGTCTCTCGACTCTGGGCTATGCATGTGAAGAGAGTATTAAAGTGTATATGAGCTTGTTGGCCTATTTTCCATCCGCTTAAGCTTTTGAGATAATTAGTTACTGACACCTTCATTTTACTTTTAAGTACTCAGACACATATCCAATGTGTGAAAACATGGGTACGACTCTTGAACCCTCCAAACCAATGGAAAATTTACATAAATAAACAAGTACTCGTGTCAGACACGTACCCATAACCTATACCCGAGTCTGAGTAACATGTCTTACCTGTATTTCCCCTATTTAAAATTGCTCTGGTTAACCATGCATCAATATTATTTCAACCAAAAAGCCAAAAGAAAATAGATGAAAAGGACACAAGGCAAAATTTCTGAGCATGTATACTGATGGGATCATAGTAGCAATTAGCTTTCAAATAATTCCTTAGAAAAATACAATGAATAAAAAAACCAGAGAAAGATTGGTGCAAAAGTGTAAGGATGAAAATAAGCTAAGAATAGACTTCATCTACAGATTGAAAACCTCGAAGAAAATACAATGAAGTGTCCTTTCAACTTAACAGAGAAAAAATAGTGAAATTTTTAGGCATTTAAATTATCAAGGATTGCTTCCAAAGTGCTCTGCTCTTCTAATTAGTGCAACAAAGTAAGTCAAGCCACTGGAATCTTTGTAAATCCAAGTAAGAGGAGCAATCAATACATGACCTTCAAACATTTCAGGAAATGAGTAAATACATCCCAAGACAGGAATCAATGCTTATGTTATTTTGACATACTTATTAGCAATTTGTATAGTTAAAAAGGAAAGAGAATATATTTCTAAGTTCATGATAACGGCCCATTTATCAATAAAGATAAGACCATGAATGAAATATTTTTCGTACCGATGATATGAATCACAGTCACGGTCATTTCTTGACATGGCATGCAAAAGATTATACATTTGCAGCATCATTTTCCTTGGGATCTGTTATGAAAGCATCAATTTCATAATATCAGTGAAACTGGAAAGACATTTATAAATACAAATAAACATGACTACAAGTGTACAAATTTCATGCGTACATGATTGAGAAAAATCAATAGTTTTCTAAAGATGGTATAAAGTGACAGAAGGTACAGGAGGCAGGGAAAGAGAGGGAACAAAAAGTATTCAAGTCAGCTTGCCTTCTCAGAGAGGAGAATCACATGGACAAATGAACAAAAGAGATCCATAAACGCATGTAGTATAAGTGAGTTCTGATGAGGCTGCAAAACACCGTGCCAAGTTATTGGAGACATGAGATATTATGAAGAAACCTAGCCATTAAGTTTCCCTTCATCCACATAACAAAAGTGAAAAGCATTATCAAATTTACGGCTGCAGACATATCAACAAGTTCATAACACTGAAACAGCAGCCCTTCTCACAAAGATCTTTTGGACTCCAAAAAAATTTCTTTTAGACTACATATTAAGTCAAACATCAATATCTGGCCTATTCCTTGAAACATCAAAAACATAAAATATTGCATCATAAGAGTTAATTCAAACTTACCAACAGGGTAACAACTGTACTACTAAGGTCCAATATGAGTCGTAGGGCTTGTTCTCGAAATGCCATTAAATCAAGAAGCAGCTGATCCATGCAAGAAAAATAAGTTACAAAGTAAATGAAACAGGAAAAAAATTATTTCAAATTGTAATACACTAAAAAGTATCAAATTTTCCAGTCAAAATCTGACACGAAAAATCTGAAGAGCACTTATAATTTTATATTATCAAAAGCATGAAAGAGCTTCCTGAAATCCTTCTCACGTGTACCATCAAAGTTGGTGATAGTACAAGCAGAACAACAAAGGTGATGCCAACAGAACCCAGTTTATGGTAAGACCATAAAAAGAGCTGGTGATATGCACAGAGGTGGAGGGAGGGGAGAGATTTAGGGGGAGCCCAGGCTCCTCCAAGACCTTGACAAAATCCGTTAGGTATACATGTCCCTCCAAGAATAGTCTCCTACCAGCTCTTTTGTTGGCCTCCCAAGAAAAAATATGATATTTATAGATGATTTTGATGTTTTGATGAAGAAATGAGTGAGAAAATTTATTTGAATGGTTTGTTAGAGTAAGATGTGGGCCTGCTCTTTAGAATTTATATACCTGACATAAAAAAAATTCCAGTTAGCTTATTTAGTTACTTTACAAGTAAAAGTTATATATTTCTAGTTAGCTTACGGGATAGAGGGTGACTTTCTTACAGATTATTTGATTGTCTACATTGAAAAGAATAAAAAAAAATTGAAAAAAAATTACAGTGGATATGATAATAGATTATTTCTACTCAATGAAAAAGCGGCGCACACAATTCAGTATGAAGTTTTTGTTATGCTATCAATTGATTATGTACACTAATCACTAATGTATACTCCAACTGAGTTATATAATTATCCCCTTTGTATTTAGAATAACGTATTTAGCTTTGTTTCATATGGTAAAAAATATATGATAATTCATCTAGAAAAATTGTTCTAATGATTAAAAGTAATATTTTATTTTAGCCATATTAGCTTTGATCCCCCAGGAAATCCACCCTTGGATATGCATGACCTATGAATAGATAGAATTAAACAAGGAAGCATATGACATTTCTTAGGTCTTTTACCACACTCATCCTAGAATATTATCAATGCCATTGTCCCTTTTCTTGAATTTCTTTGTGTTAGTGCAAGAGTATGCATAACAATTAGCACCACAACCCACTCTTTACCTGCACCCATGGCTCCAAGTTCTGCAAATGAACTTCTGCACTATCATGCAAGGCATCCAGAGCAGCCTTATCAGCCTGCATCAATGTTTTCCGAAATGATAAAATTTGCCTATTTCTATATTTATCATTAAAGGAAACACCCAATATTTAAATATAAAAAAAAATTATTTCTTACACGTTCAAGTTGCAATTTGCTAAAGTGCTCCGGAAACTTTTTTGAAAGCAATAAGCATATCCTCGGATAGTTGGGGAACACACCTGCTTTCCAAAACACTTCCGAGAACACATGACCTACCGGATCCGGGTAGTCTAAGATTTGATTTAATCTATACATTTTGGCCATGAGGCCTTCGGCAACTTCAATCAGTTGAACTATCCACTGTATGTTCAAACCCTTATTGGACCCAACTGAACTCTGAACCTGCCCATCAGGACCGACATTTCTAGAGCTACGAGACGACGCTGAAGAAGTCAAATCAGGGCCTAAGTACTCAGTCCATCTTGACAGACCTTCCCAGTCCCTTGATCTCATAGAAGTTGGCGACACTGATGCATCTCGGGTAGAAAAATGTTGCCGTGATTTTGCCATGAATTATCACTGCAATCAAAATTTCTGCAAACATAAATTTGACTTAAGGACCATAGTCTATGGATTACAAATTTTAATCTCTAAAAGTTTTAACCATTTCACTTTTTCAATTCTGAAAGTAACTTTAGTTTGGTTGCTATTACAACAGAAACAAATACGAGAAAAAGAAGAAAAGGACTTCAAGTCATATTTTCTTGAATCCCACCAAACCAGACAGATGCCTAGATTCCATACCCAAATTTTCAAGCTCTGAGGTTCTTAAGTACAGAAATGTCCAAAAAGTTTCGACCACTAAACTTCGACAACTTTCCTGACGCTATAAGGTTCTAATTGCTGACCCAAAAAAAATGAAGGGCGAAAAGGGACATCGGATGTTTATACTACTTTTTTACTGTGATTTTTACTTTTGCCTTTAAAAACAAATAATAGATTACACTTAACTACACTCTATAACATTCTCTTGATTTTAACTGAAACTTGATTTTAATTATTTTATATATATATATTATTTTAAAATATAAAAAATTATTTTTAATAACTTTTAAATTTTATTATATATGAAAAAAATTTAATAATTTAACAATAAAAAAAAATATTCATTTAATTAACCAAATAATAAATTTGTCGAAAATTATAAAACAGAGGAGTATGATTTTTGGTTTATCAGTATTTTCCATAATTTGAAACCTAAAGGAAGGAAGGAGAATGAGAACAATTAAAATGTTTCATTTTCTTTCTATTAGTAATTCATTTCCACAACAAACAGATAAATGGCAAGCATAATCTAATTTTAAACAATACAAGAACATATGCTCATCCAGACTACAAATTAAGAGCACAACATTGCAGAGAAAGCAAAACTAACGATAATGCCCTGGTTTGGAACCCCAGAAAACGCGAGAAAAAGCAAAGACAATGACACACAAGCTCCTACAAGATGTTACACTTAGCTCTAGCCGCTGGTAAGCCAAACAATAGGCGGAAAGAAATCTTCCGTTCTCTAGGATCGAAGAAGAAATGAACAAAGTTGACGCCAAATTCATTTCCTTTCACCGCATTTTCTCAGCAACCAAACAGAGCATAAACACTTGAAGAGAGAGAGTCTGTTAAGTACCGTACAAGTTCGAGCTTTTGGACTTCAAAGTGAGAGCAGCTTGAGATTACTTGGCTTCATAAGTTCAGATCTGAGTCTCTGCAACGAAGAGGTGAATTTAGAGAGAGAAAGAATGGGGTAGTTTGTTTATAAATAGTGTAAGTTGAGCTGGGTTTATTTTAAGCACCAAAGAGGCAAAGATTGTTATAAGACAGATGGATCGAACGAGCGGTTTCATTTTCTTTTTCTTTTCTTTTATTTCCTTTTTCTTTCTAAGTTTTCGTCTGATGGCCACAGAGACAGGAAAACGAGTGTGCACGCACGATCGCAAGTGAAATTTTAAGCATAGGTCAACAATGAAATTAATTTTACTGTTCGAAGCGATATCGTGCGTGCATCGATGAAATCTTTTGGTGGTTTGCTAAGTTCCACCGTTTGATGTTGATCGATTGGTCGTAACTGACCGATGGGTTGGATACATATTATATATATATATATATACACGTTAAATTGTTTCGGAGTTATTGATATTTTAAAAAAAATTATTGATATTTTTTGTTTTATATAACTTACAATAATTTTTTTAATTGATATTAAATATTTTTAAAATATAATTCAATTATGAATATTGATGTAAATTCAAATACCAAAATAATAGTACCCTTAAAGTAGATGTCAGTTTTAAATTTTGAAATAGATTTGATTTTAATTTTTAAATGGATTTTATATTGATTCATTTGAAAAAGTTAAAAATGAAGTATAATACTCATTAAATACATTTTATGATAAACTAATATATTTTATGATAAAAATATAAAAATAAAGTATCGTATCTCGCTTTTTAATGAATTACTATAATATGCATGTTTTATTTATTTAAAATTATAAAAATAAATAATTTTTATGCAAATATATCTAAAATTATCATTATTTTATTAAATCAAAACAAAAAAAAATTAATTAAACGAATAAAGGGGGAATCATTTTTAAACAAATAAAGTATTGTAGAACCAATCTAAATATTTTTAACAAAGCGAGCGGCGACCGGATCATATACTTTGGCACCCATCATATGATTTCACATCATTCCCTTTTTTTCTTACAGTGCACTCCTCATCAAGATTCAAAACCAAAATAAAGTCCCCTGCTAATTCAAGGAAGTATTAGGTGATTTTTGAACACTAAATAAATGTCCATATTCCAAATAATTATGTGGTCCATAACCATTAACTAATTAATTTTTAGGTTGTTAACTTTTGCACATATAGTGATCATGATTCATGAGCATAACTATTCATAAAGTTATTAGTGGGTAGAAAAGTTTTGATTTTTTTGGTTATTAATAAATAAAAAATTGAAGTAGTTATTTTCAGATTTTCTATATAAAAATTGGGATAAATACATATTCAACTTTGAGATTTGAAATCCAAAACAGTTATCTCTTTAAAGTTTCAAAATACGCTCTTACCTCTCTTAACTAAATTTAACTTAACGGAACTGTTAAGTTTTGAAGGTAATTATTGGTTAGAAAAATACAATACTACCTTTATGACGGGAGTTAGATAAATACGTTACCCTCACATATAAACGTCTATTTGACCTTGTTTTGCAACTTATTTTCTAACGTTTTACTAACATAAATTTTCATGGAAAAAAGTAATTGTATTTTTTATTTTAAATTATGACAGATATAAAAAGATATGTGTGTTTTGAAACATCAAAAAAGCAATTGTGTCGGTCACTAAATCTCAAAAAAAAAAAATTATCTCATAAAAGATTAAGGTTCAATCCTCAATGTAAAAAGTAATCTTGTATGCATTAAGATATGTGATTGCTCAATGAAATGATATAAAATCCATGGTATTGCAACAATTACATGATCTTGAATCCCAAAATGCATTAGTAGAGCACATGATACGGTAGGTCCTCATACCGTATCATTTGACTTCTTTTACAATTCATTACATTAGTCTGGCATCGATTCAAGCCGAAAGGGTTCACTCACTTTTGTAGGATTGTGATGAAGACATACTTGGCTTTGACATTAAGCCAACATGATTACATCTTTTACTATTAACTACGAGTGTAATACAGGATTAATGGATAAAGGTTTGACAAAGCAGCATGAATGATGATGCACACCCCTCAAATACTTTTTCCATAAGGATATATTTCTGCCATTCAAATTGGAATTGACACAATTTTGATTGTTCATTTGACAAAAAAAATGAAAGGATTGCATGAAAATAAAACTAGACTGTCAATCAGTTATGTACAAGCCGAGAGATCGAAATTCCTAAACATTAAATCTGTGAAACCCCCAAACTCACTGATCATCATCATTTCTCAACAGTCCCTCCCACTGTAAGTAACCTGGTTACCATAAGCAGCAGATCTACGAATATTAAGTTTAATCCAGTTATTACAAGGTGGTTCCCAAAGAGATTTAGCAGGCATACAAATGTTATAAAAAGGCTGTCAATTTCTGGTGGGTGTTTATTGTTGAAGGCCAAAAAAAGAACTTCAAATACCTTTGTTCAAAAAAAAGAGATAACCTTCAAATTCCTATAGATCATTTACAAAAAGGGAAGAAAAGACAATCCCCAATCAAATGTGAACTCCAGCAGTCAGCAGATAAGGCATACCACGCTTCATCCTCGAAATAATGTAGGAAACATAATGCATTTCGTTAGGCTTTTCCCGTAGCTTGGATGCTTCTTCAACTTCATCTTAATTCCAGACCAAGATCAGATTTACAAGCTGTGTATAGAACCACTGCAAACATATGGCATAATCAACCTATATCTTGATTATATATTGGCTTTCAACTAAGCTCCATGTTCTCCCTCTTCTTTCCTTTCTTTTTGTTTCTTTTAAGGAGTTATTCCAGGAACAATAGGGACAGGTGGCTTGGACTTCTTCAATTTCTCCACTAATGCAGCTTGAGTTGTTAGAACTATCCCAGCAATAAAGACAGCATTTTGAAGCGCACACTTGAAACCCGACAAGGATATACCACTCCAACATTGAGAAGATCTTCATATCTTCCTGTCAGTGCATTGTACCCAGTTCGCCAATCGGAAGTTCGAGTCTTCTCCACAACAATAGTTCCATCAACCCCAGCATTTGTAGCAATTGACATTGCAGGTGCAATGTGTGCCTGCAAATCATCATTGATAGATCGGAAAAGGAAACAACTTCCAGCTTAAAAAGAAAATTTTGATTTTTTTTCAATTGAAATTTTTATTAAAAATGCCAAGAAGGGTGCATACTTTTACAAAGGAATATACAAGAATGAACCACAAAAGTAACATCAAAACCATAATAGACTTAATAGTTAATAGTACAATATTTAGTTTGTTTCTTTTTATAAGTCATAATAGTACAATACGTTGTTTTGAAACATAAAGATAGTAATTTTGATGTTTTCACATCTTATGTTTCTTTGACCAACTTCGATAGTAAAAAAACGATGCACCAAGTTTAAGCACCTCTTGCCCAGAATAGGAAAGACATCTCTTTTTTCTCTTTGCTAAGGAAAAAAAGGTAGGAGGGAGCGACCAGTGAAGGCGGCTCTCCCTGGATATGAAGGTAGGAGCCTCTACCCACTAAGGAACCAAAGCTGGGAGGGGCCTAGACAAATTGTCCATGTCCATGTATTGTGAATGTTCTCTCTAGTCTCAATGTTTTTTCTACCAATAAAAAACTTTATGAAGGGGGAAAAAGCCAATAAATGATCAGGTTCAGATGAAATGTTTGAAATGCCCTCAGACATCTATGATTGAAATTCTAGTGATGTCTGTTAAATCAAAGAGAGAACAAAATACATCTGAAAGAAACAGAACCATACCTTCGCGACTATATCAGCACCAATCTGCTCATCTAAGTCTTCCATAGAATTCTTTATGATAGGAATCTGATCTAAGAGATGTAAATATGTGGCACCACCTCCGGGCACTATCCCTTCATCCATGGCCGCAAAAGTGGCATTCTTTGCATCCTCGATTCTGAGTTTGAGATCCTCAAGTTCCATCTCCGTATGAGCTCCAACCTAATTTACATGGAAATTGATTAACAGAGTAGAAACTTTACATAGATCAAGAAACACAAAGAACACATTAAATTCTCAAACTTCCAGCTGTAGATTCCTGACCTGAAAGGGTAAAATAAAATAAATGACTGCCATGGTTAAAATAAAGTAAAATTGAAAAAACTACGCACTTGAGCATGCTTAATGTGCACTAAAGACATATTTCAAACATTTTTTTGATAAGTACAACATATTTCAGACATTTCCAAGCATCGTGATTTCTTATCCAGACGAAACATAGAATTACTATGAAAACAGAACTAAATATCTAGATAATTAGAATTTTTTCCATAATGACCAACTTAAAGGGAACAAAGCAACCAATGAGAAAATAACAAGAAAAGATGACTTGATTCGATTAACTTTTATCTTTATGTTATGAAAACATACATTAATGCACAAACACATCTAGGGTACATGCATGGATTCCATGCTGACTTAAATTTGACATGGTGAAGAGATTGGCTGGAACTTTGGACAGCCAAAAAACAAGGACACCATATTTAAACAATTGTCTATTATTCTTTGTACTTCTACACTTTTTTCCAATTTCAAAGCCAAACAAAAGTATCTGAGTATTCAATCTGCAAACAAGTCATAATCAAAAGTTCCAGTATTTTAATGCTTATTCAAAAAAAGAATTACTATTTGAAAATCTGGGACCTTGATCATAGTTGACAAACCTGACCATAATTTAAAGCCAAATAATTGCAGCATAGACCACCACTACAGACAATTAGACACAAAATAATACTGCATAGATATTTATGACAATGTTTATCTAAAATCATATTGATTAGCAGTTTATTATATAACAGACCTTAATTACGGCTACACCTCCAGAGAGCTTAGCGATTCTCTCCGAAAGTTTTCTCAAAAGATATGCACTACCTGTTTCAGCTAGATCCTTCTTTATCTGTGAAGTTCTTGCCTGAATTTCAGCTTTTGTAGAACGGTCAGCAACAATGGTTGTTGAATTACTTGTTATGGTTATTTTCCGTGCAACACCAAGCTGATCTGAGGTTGCACCTATAAGGGTCAGACCCAAATCTCCAGACAGAAAATCAGCACGTGATACGTTGAATTGAAGTTAACTGCAACATAAGGAAAAACAGGAACATAAAGGAGAAAAAGAACCTCATTTAATTAGAATTAAGCATTTCTTTCTTTCTTTCTTTCCTCTCCTTCACTCTATGAGAACCATAATTCTAACATCTTAAGAAATAAAAGGACATAAGCAAAGAAATAAATAGGAAGAATTTACATGGTCTTTCTACATGCACACCTAATTGGTGCGAAAAACTGCAAACAAGCAGCACAAAACATCTTATATTACACAACATTTCGCACTTAACACAAGTATTATGCACATAATTGCTCCAAATACAAAATTCAGATTTCAAATCGAAACCATTTTGACAAATTATATTCCTGAAAGTTCCAAAATGATGGGGTACAACAGGGTATGGGGGCAAGTTTGTAATTTTGTACTATGAGGGCAAATTTGTAATTTTATAATATGGGACAAATTTGTATTAAGATTAAGGTTTCTTTATTTACAGTCCAAAAGATCTCTATATAAGAGATCCTTATACTACTTTTCAAATTAGCTTTGAATAAATAAAAATCAGATTGATATTGGGTATCAATTCTCCTCAACCTCTAGGGTAGCCTAGCTTCACTTCCTATCCCCATGTAGCCTGGCTTCACTTCCTATCCCCAGGGTAGCCTTCTCTTTCTATCCCAAGGTAGCCTGCTTTTCACTTCCAATCCCCAAAGTAGCCAGCTTTCTATCTTTATCCTTTCTCCTTATTGGTTCTACATCACAAAACTTCATCAATATCTCATAAAAAATATAAGTAATTTACGAGCTCAGTTTCAATACTTATCAGGATGGCGACTGAGATTTGAGTTTATTTATATGTGCAATTACGTGGGCCGGGCAACTATACTCCTGGATGACCATCTGGACTGCATTGTGAACTAGGTTAACACCATTTTGTACATTTTAATGGTAATCATGGTAAGAAGCAAACAAAGTTGGACTCCCTCACAAACTTTCTACATAAAATAAGGAAAGATTTAATAATTGAAACCTGGGTAATCCACAGAGGATTTTCTTGCAACCTAAGAAGCCACTACAACAAAAACACAAACACACACATCCTTCTTCAGGATGAATGGATAACACTATCACTCGATCATTTTTTGTCACAACAAAAATTTGGGGAAAAGCATAACAAATTTTAGGTCAAGATTGTAGTATGCATTTCACCTGTCATAAGGGCAATATCTTGTAATAGAGCTTTCTTTCCTTCTCCAAAACCTGGACATTTGACAACAGCAACATTAAGTAAACCTTGCATTTTGTTCACTACTAGTGTCTCCAGCACTTGCCTTGAGATATTCTCAGCAATGATTAGTAGTGGGACACTAAATTGGGTATTCTTTCTAGCAAAGGAACTATTTCTTTGACAGTTGAAATTTTTTGATCAGTCACAAGGACTTTAGCATTGTCAAACACTACAAGAGATCTTTCCTGGTTCGTAATGAACTGGGGAGACATATAACCCTTGTCAATCTGTATAAAAGGAACATCTAATGTAATTCATAGAAAACACAGAACAATGCAACTCAGCACAAGAGATTTTTCTTGGTTTTAATAGACTTGGGGTGACATATAAGCCTCCCCAATCTGTAGAGAAGGAACATCTAATGTAATCCATATAAAACAACATCAGCAAGCCCACGTATGAGAAATCAAAAGGATATTTCAGACAAGCTAAGTGATGGCCTATAATCAGCAGAAAGCCATAAATGGCAAACAGGCAGACAAACAGTTCAATCATCTTAAATATTTTTGCAGCTCCTACCCACACAGACCATAGATTATGCTTTTTGACGAAATAATTAGAAGTAGATGCAGTGGTGTAAGCATTCAATTATGAAATCATTTACTTGAGGTTAGCTTTAGTCTTAGATATCTCTTTGGTGAGATTTGCATGAGGGCCACAGATGCATAAGGTACAGATTACTAACAAAAAAATCAATGGGAAAATTCAATCTAAATCAACGCCAACAAATTTTAATCCATTAAAAATTCCAAATATTTCAATTATTTCAATATCATACTTCTAAACTTAGGATTATCAGGGTTGGGCAGACTGGCCAAAATTGAACCATGTAACTGACCCCAACTAATTTCGGATTAAAGCTTGAGTAAGTTGAGTTGAGTCTGTCTATAATTAAAATTGGAGACCTAACCTGCATCGTTGTTCCCGCAACCAGTAGTTTCTATCTAGAAGAAATAATACCTTCATTCCTTCTTCAATTATCACAGAGGTTTCAAATGATGAGGATGATTCAATAGATATTACTCCATCAGGGCCAATCTTATCTATAGCTTCAGCAATCAAGGTCCCAACAAACTCATTGTTCCCAGCAGATATTGAAGCCACAGCTGCAACAAGGTGAAGGTTCTTAAAAATTTTAGAATCAAAAGTATTTTTTTGACAAAATTCGAATAAGTAGTAGCAGTCACCTTTTATATCATTCCTCCCTTTTATAGCAAAACTTCTCTTCTTTAAAACCTTGACCAACTCTTTAACAGTTTTATCCATTCCTTTCTTCAAAGAAATAGGATTAGCCCCAAAAGCAACTGCCAACAACCCAGTTTTGATCATTTCTCGAGCCAAAATGATCGCAGTGGTAGTGCCATCTCCAGCCAAATCATTCATTCTGCTTGCAACCTACAAATAGGGCACTTAAAGTTCACATTCTTGAGATACCTAACATGCAATTACACAAGCCTAAGGGAGAGAATTTTCTAGCAACCATGAATGACCCCTTGGATTAGCATCGCTCCAGCATTCTCAATTGCATCTGAAAGCTCTATGGCTCGGGCAATTGTAACACCATCATTTATTACCTTTAGTGTCCCAGACTCAAAGAGAATGACATTACATCCTGCATGATTTCACTTAAAATTAACCACAAGCAAACTTAAAATATCCATGATCACCATATATTAATTAATACTGATAATCTCAATAAAACAAAAAGGAAGTATTTCGATATCCAGTATCATCAAGCATATTTCATATCTTTCATCGCTATGAAAGGCAAACAGGTGTACCGCGTATGTCTTAGGGGAACCTTATAGTTATGGCATAATACTTCCAGATATACACCCTTTCTCTGAGGAAGAAATTGTTGCTACTCTTCGAGACTGTGATGGTAATAAAGCACCAGGGCAAACGGTTTTACTTTGGCGTTCTTAGTTCATAATTGGGAGGTTATTAAGGGGGGTGTTATTAGGCTATTTGAGGAGTTTCATTCTTCAGGGGAGTTTGTGAGTAGCATTAATGCCACTTTGATCTATTTAATTCCTAAGAAGGTGGGAGTAGTTAACATTAAAGATTTCAGGCCTACTAGTCTTGTGGGGTGTATTTACAAACTTTTATCGAAAGTGGTTACTGCTAGATTGAAGGGAGTGATGTGTACAGTTGTGAGTCCCAACCAGAATGCGAAATTGTAGACGCTCAGCTTAAGAATGGAGAGGGAGGAGTTAATTGTAAACTAGATATGGAAAAGGCGTATGACCATGTTTGTTGGAACTTTGTAATTTATTTATTGAAGCGAATTGGATTTGGGGATAAATGGTGCAAATGGATTCTCAAATGCTTGTCTTCTATTTCCTTCGCCATCTTGGTTAATGGTTGCCCGGGATTTTTTCGAGCTTCTAGAGGTATTAGACAAGGGGATCTCTGGTCTCCATTCATTTTAGCCTTGGTTATGGAAGCCTTCAGCAAGATGTTATTGAAAGTTATTGACATGGGTTTGTTGGGTGACTTCAAAGTGAGAAGAAATGGTGGTAGTGTGAATGTCTCTCACCTTCAATTTGCTGATGATACGATTATATTTTGTGGGGCAGAAGCCTCTCAAATTTTGCACTTATGGTGTATTCTTCTTTGCTTTGAAGCGATTTCAAGCCTCAAGGTTAATCTTGGCAAAAGTGATTTAATTCCCCTTGATGAAAATTGTAATGGTCATTTCCTTGCTAGATTATTGGGATGTAAGGTGGGATCTCTTCCTTCTACTTATCTTGGTCTTCCCTTTGGAGCTAGATTCAAAGACAAAAGTATTTGGAATCCGATTGTAGAAAAATTTGAAAAAAGATTAGTCGGGTGGAAGAATCATTATCTTTCGAAAGGAGATAGACTCACCTTTATCAAAAGTGCTCTCTAGTCTTCCCATCTACTTTATGTCTCTGTTCCCTATTCCTAGTTCGGTGGCGAAATGATTAGAGAGCATACAAAGGAGATTCATGTGGGGCAATTCGGAAGAGAATTTTAAATACCATTTGGTTAAATGGGATGTGGTTAAGATACCTTTAGAAAAAGGTGGTCTTGGTATTAAGTCCTTATCCTTGCTCAATAAGGCCCTTCTAGGTAAATGGCTTTGGTGATTTATTATTGAAAAAGATTACTTGTGGAGAAAAGTAATGGAGGCCAAGTTTGGGTTGGAAAGGGATGGGTGGATGTCTAAGGAGTCTCGGGATGCCTATGGTGTGGGTTTGTGGAAGTGGATCAGGAGTGGGTGGGAAGACATTCAACCTCTTGTTGAAGTTTCGGTGGGTAATGGAGCAAGGACTCGTCTTTGGTATGATTCTTGGTATGGGAATACTCCGTTGAAGGATAAATTTCCAAACATTTTTAACATTGTGAGAGATAAAGGAGTGCGAGTTCACTGTTGTTATTCTTTGACTAATGAAGGTGTTTCTTGTAATATGGGTACAGAAGGGTATAGGGACAAGTTTGTAATTTTGTTATATGGGGGAAAATTTGTAATTTTACAATATGAGACAAATTTGAATTAGGATTAGGGTTTCTTTATTTACCGTCCAAAAGATCTTTATATAAGAGATCTCTATGTTACTTTTCGAATTAGCTTTGAATAAATTAAAATCAAATTGATATTGGGTATCAATTCCTCTCAACCTCTAAGGTAGTCTCGCTTCTCTTCCTATCCCCTGGTTTTCTTTTCCAATCCCCAGAGTAGCCTGGTTTCTTTTTGTCTATTCTATTTCTCCTGTTCTACATCAGTTTGGTATCAGAGCCAGGTTATGGAGGCAAGTTTGTATTTGTACTATGGGGGCAAATTTGTGATTTTATAATATGGGGCAAATTTGTATTAGGATTAAGGTTTCTTTATTTACAGTCCAAAAGATCTCTATATAAGAGATCCTTACGTTACTTTTCAAATTAGCTTTGAATAAATAAAAATCATATTGATATTGGGTATCAATTCCTCTCAACCTCCAAGGTAGTGGCTTCTCTTCTTATCCCGAGGGTAGTCGGGCTTCTCTTCTGTTGTAGTATGTGGCTCATATTGAGTGGAACATATTTACAGCCTTTTGGGCTTGGAATTTATTGTCTTATTGGCAGGGACGATTAATAGGTTGGGGGTGCGGGGGTATTTGAGGAATTTTCTAATACCTCTATAAGGCTAGGGTTATTATAAATATATATGATGTAACCCTACTTTGATATAGTGAAATTTAGCCGCTGCTCGCTCCCGTGGATGTAGGCATACTGCCGAACCACGTTAAATCTGTGTGTTTAATTGCTTTCTCTATCTCTTTGTTTTTCGTATTATTCATCATAATTGTTTGCACATTTCACAACAATTGGTATCAGAGCCCAGGTCACAATGTCTGGGATTTCTTCTGCGAAGTTCGACATGGTCAAGTTCGACGGATCTGGAAATTTCAAATTATGGCAGAGGAGGGCCAAGGATTTGTTAGTGCAGCAGGGTATGGTGAAGGCGTTATACGGAAAGAAGCCGGAAGGTATGGACGACATAGATTGGAAGGAACTGGAAGCGAGGGTTGTGGCAACTATCAGGCTTTGTCTGGCTGATGATGTGATGTATCACGTCATGGATGAGGAATCACCGACGGCAGTTTGGTTGAAACTGGAAAGTCGGTATATGTCCAAGTCGTTGACGAACAAGCTCTATCTTAAGCAGAAACTGTATGGTCTTAAGATGTCAAAGGGCTCAAATCTGAACCAGCATATCAACGTGTTCAACCAGATTATCAGTGATTTAAAGCGAGTTGATGTGAAGTTCGAAGATGAAGACAAGGCATTGATGTTACTGAATTCCCGACCAACTTCTCCTACATACGAAAATTTGGTTACAACTCTGATGTGGGGGAAAGAAACTCTCGAATTGGAGGAGATTACAGGTGCTCTGTTAGGTTTTCATCAGAGGAAGAAAGCTGGTGATGAGAATTTACAAGGTGAAGGGCTTGTGGTGAGAAGTAACCAGGAACGTGGGAGAAACAAGTCCCGGAGCGGATCGAGTAACAATAAATCTCGATCTAAATCCAGGGAGAGGAAGGACATACAATGTTTTAAGTGCGGAAAAAAGGGGCACATGAAACGAGATTGTCCAGATTTAAGGAAGGGAAATACAGAGAATAAAGGGGGTCCATTAAAGTCTGCGAATGTACTGGAAGAAGAAGACTTAGAGAGCGGTGACAAGGATATGCTTTTTGTTTCATCCAGTTCAGATCGTCTCACAGATTCTTGGATTCTGGATTCAGCATGCTCATATCACATGACACCAAATAAAGATTGATTTGACACCTACAGGTTAGTAAATTCTGGTTCTGTTCTGATGGGTAATGATGCATCATGCAAAGTTGTTGGAATAGGGAATATCAGAATTAAAATGTTTGATCGTGTTGTTAGAACGTTGTGTGATGTTAGACATATATTAGATTTAAGGAAAAATCTGATTTCATTTTGCATTTTAGATTGTAATGGGTTTAGTTACAAGTTTGCAAGTGGAGTAATGAAGGTGAGTAAAGGTGTCTTAACAGTGATGAAGGGACAGAAACTAACAAGAAATATTTATACATTACTAGGTACCACAGTTGTAGGTGGAGTTGCAGCTGCAGAGTCTGAGTCAGATAGAACAATCTTGTGGCATATGAGGTTAGGTCATATGAGTGAGTGTGGGATGATGGAGCTTCATAAGAGAAATCTATTGAAGGGTGTCAGAACATGCAAGCTTGATTTCTACAGGTATTGTGTTATGGGAAAACAGAATAGGGTGCAGTTCAAGACATCCACACACAAGACAAAGGGAATTTTTGACTACGTTCATACAGATGTTTGGGGCCAGTAAGGGTAGCACCACGGGGACGACATATGTATTTCGTGAGTTTTATTGATGACTACTCACGAAAGGTTTGGGTGTACTTCATGCGGCACAAGTCAGAAACGTTTGCCAAGTTCAAGTTGTGGAAAGCTGAAGTAGAAAACCATACAGGGAGGAAGATCAAATGCCTCAGGTCCGACAATGGTACTGAGTACACAGATTCAAAGTTCATGGGGTTGTGTGAGCAGCATGGGATTAAGAGACACTTCACAATACGAAAGACACCACAACAGAACGGTGTAGCGGAAAGGATGAACAAAACAATAGCTGAAAGAGCTCGGTGTCTCAGGTTAAATGCAGGGCTTGCAAAAAACTTCTGAGCAGAAGCAGTGAATATGGCATGTTTCTTGATTAACAGGTCACCTAGAGCAGCACTAGATGGGAAAGTAGCAGAGGAGGTGTGGACAGGCAGCGAGGTAGACTACTCTGGTTTGAGAGTGTTTGGATGTCTAGCTTACGTGCATGTTCCTAATGAGGAAAGATCAAAGCTTAATGCGAAGTCTAGACGATGTATCTTTCTGGGGTATCAGAAAAGGGTGAAAGGCTTCAAGCTCTGGGATCCGAAGGCAAACAAGGTGGTGATCAGTAGAGATGTGGTTTTTGATGAGAAAGCCATGTTGCAGAGTACTCAAGAAGAAGAGAAACAGGTGCCAGAAAATTGCAGCAGAAATGAGCATGTGGTGCAGGTGGAGCTAGAGACACATGGTAAGGAAGACAATGCTCAGAATGCAGGGAGCTCTAGTTCAGAAGATCAACAGCATCACAGTATAGCTATAAACAGGCCCAGACGCACTATTAGGCCACCCACCAGGTATAGTTTTGAAGATTTGGTTTCTTATGCACTCATTACTAGTAGCGGCGATCCTATTACTTTTCAGGAGGCAGTACACAGCCAAGAGAAAAGTAGATGGATGGGTGCTATGGTGGAGGAGATGGAGTCTCTACATAAGAACCAGACATGGGAGTTGGTAGAGCTTCCAGAGGGGAAGAAAGCGATAGGATGCAAATGGGTGTATAAGAAGAAAGTAGCAGTATCAGAAAAAGAGGGAGAAAAGTTCAAGGCTCGTCTTGTAGCAAAAGGTTACTCACAGAGGAAAGGGGTTGACTATGATGAGATCTTCTCCCCTGTGGTCAGACACACTTCCATCAGGGCAGTGTTGGGTTTGGTAGCGCATTTCGATATGCAGTTGGAGCAGATGGATGTAAAGACAACTTTTTTTCATGGTGATTTGGAAGAGCTGATATACATGGCACAGCCAAAAGGGTTCAGTCAGCCTGGACAGGAACGCTTGGTCTATAAATTGAGGAAATCACTTTATGGGTTGAAGCGGTCTCCGAGGCAGTGGTACAAGCGATTTGACTCCTACATGATCCGGATTGGCTACAAGAGATGTAAGTATGATTGTTGTGTTTATGTGAAGAGCCTTGATGATGGTTCATTTATTTTTCTGTTACTTTATGTGGATGATATGTTGATTGCTGCGAAGAGTATGAGTTAGGTCAACAAGTTGAAGACTTTGTTGGGCAAAAAATTTGACATGAAGGATTTGGGTGCTGCCAAGAAGATTCTTGGAATGGAGATTCATAGGGACAGAGCTTCCAAGAGATTATGGTTATCTCAGCGTAGTTATGTTGAGAAGGTGTTGGAGAGGTTCAGCATGGATAATGCAAAACCAGTGAGTACACCTTTGGCAAATCACTTTAGACTGTCTACCGCTCAGTGCCCGAAGACAAATGATGAAGTTCAAGACATGTCAAAGGTTCCATATGCTAGTGCAGTGGGGTGCTTGACATATGCTATGGTTTGTACAAGACTGGATTTCGCACAAGCTGTCAGTGTGGTGAGCAAGTTTCTATCAAATCCGGGACGACAGCATTGGGATGCAGTCAAGTGGATTTTTAGATACTTGAGGGGTACTACAGATTATGGCATAATGTTTGGCAGACAACATGGTGATCCTTCAGTTATGGGATATGTGGATGCAGACTATGCAGGGGATTTGGATGATAGAAGGTCAACCACAGGTTATCTGTTCACCCTTGTGGGGGGCCTATTTGTTGGAAGTCCATGGTTCAGTCTCTAGTTGCACTATCTACTACTGAGTCAGAGCATATGGCAGCGGCTGAGGCTGCCAAGGAAACTTTGTGGCTTACAAGGCTGGTCAAGGAGCTGGGTATTCAGCAAGGTGGAGTTCAGTTGCATTATGATAGTCAGAGTGCCATTTATTTGGCAAAGAATCAGGTGTATCATGCGAGAACCAAGCACATAGATGTAAGGTTTCACAGGATCAAGGAATTGGTTTCTTCTGGTGAACTATTGCTTGAAAAAGTTCACACTTCTGAGAATGCAGCAGACATGTTGACAAAGCCTGTTACCACAGATAAGTTCAAGCATTGCTTGGACTTGATTAATGTCTCTAGATGCTAGATGGGAGGCGTCCCAACCTATTGTCCCAAGTGAAGTTCCAGGTTATGTTTTTTTTTTTCTCCTAAGGGGTGGATATTCGCCAAGATGGAGATTGTTGTAGTATGTGGCTCATATTGAGTGGAACATATTTACAGCCTTTTGGGCTTGAAATTTATTGTCTTATTGGCAGGGATGATTAATAGGTTGGGGGTGCGGGGGTATTTGAGGAATTTTCTAATACCTCTATAAGGCTAGGGTTAGTATAAATACATATGATGTAACTCTACTTTGATATAGTGAAATTTAGCCACTGCTCGCTTCCGTGGACGTATAGATACTGCCGAACCACGTTAAATCTATGTGTTTAATTGCTTTCTCTATCTCTTTGTTTTTCGTATTATTCATCATAATTGTTTGCACGTTTCACAACATCTTCCTACCCCCATGTTAGCCTAATTTTCTCCTCCAATCCCCAGGGTAGCCTGGTTTCTTTTTTTCTATTCTATTTCTCTTGTTCTACATCACTTAGGTTGTGTCTTTTATTCGTAATGTCCATGATGGAGAAGTTGAGGAGGTTGCGATGTTCGTGGACTCTTTATACAATTCTAGAATCGATGTGGAGAGAGAGGGTGTCTTAAGTCGGGGTCCTAGCCCGAAAAAAAGGTTCAAGGTGAAAGATTTTTACAAAATTCTTGTTGATAGATCCCTTGTAAATGATCACTCTATCTTCCCTTGGAAAGCAATTTGGTGCACTCGGACTGCTAAGAAAGTTAGTTTTTTTTGCATGGGAGGCCTCCTGGGATAGAATTCTTACTATCGACAATCTCCAAAGGAGATGAAAGGTTTTTGTTAATAGATGCTTTATTTGTAAAGGATGTGCCGAATCCATGTTTTATATTTTAAGGGAGTGCTCTCAAGCTAGGAGCCTATGAGAGATAGCGTTTAAGGTTGTGGGGGTCTCTTGGGTGGTTACAGGTTTGATAAGAGGCGAAATTTTGGCTTTGAGTGGTTTGCAGTCTCAAAAGGATGTCAAGAAGGCTTTAGATTTAATTTCACTCTCTATTTGATGGATTGTTTGGAGAGAAAGGAACCGGAGGGCTTTTGATGAAATTGAAAGACCTCTTGCAAATATTAGGAATAGTTGGTTTAATACTCTTACTTTTTGGTTTAAAGGATGTCTCTTTGTAAATATTGATGATCTTCTAGATTTTGTGAAGCTTCTTCATTATAATTAGCCTTTGGCTTTGAATTGCACCCTCTTTGTGCTTGTTAAAAAGGTTTTGACTTATAAAAAAAAAAAAATACTTCCAGATATACGGTAGCACACTTAATACACGCCACAACTGCTAAGCACTAGCATTGACTTGAGTATGTTCAACACATCCAGTACGAACATGAACCGGAGTAAACTAGTCATTTGATTTTTCTTTTGATGTTTAAGCTTCATTTAACTCTCATACTACTCTGGTTAATATAACTGTAATAAACAAATTTCTTTTTCAAGCTCTAAGCCCTATTTTATAATGATTAGTTTCTTGTTTCTTTTAATATATATTGTTGAAGACAGCAGATGCATGCTTTGTTTTTAAAGATTACTTGAGATCATAAAAAAACATGAATCCTTTCCTCTAACCTACCCAATCTAAAGGTCATAGCTTCAGTAAGATTCTTTAAAATCAAATCTTTCTCTAATTACTTCAATCCCTGTTATGGTATATCTCTGATATGTTTTAATACCTTCTACCTAAATCAAATTACTTTTCCTTGCTACTAAAAATTGATTGACCTGCATTGAAGATGACAAAGCCATCTAAGATGACCTTCCTTACTTATCTTGATTATCAAATTGAAACAATATACTGAACTTGCATTGACAACAAGGCTTATTTGTCGTTCAGCCTTAAACCATGCCCTACACAATAAGAAAAAATATCAACTCACTGTTTCGCTCCCTTTTGTCGTCTAACATACTAGAAAACAGCTACCCAAAACAACCCATCTACAACTCCGCTAGCATGATAAGTTCAATCTTACTAAGAATGTGCCAACTATCTTAACTAGCAAAGTCTCATGACATCATAGTAGAGATTATAGAACTGGGATCTAATCTTGCCTTCACCAAGGATGGAGGGTTTTATGGAAGGCTAGATATTTACACCCCAAAAATAAACACCACCAGCTGCACCCTCGCTTGATGAGCGCCACATCCCCACGCACACCTAGATGGCGTGCACTAAGGGGGGTGCGCCTGGTGGTGTTGCTTTTTGATGGCGTCTCTTTTAAGGAAATTATGAAGTCTAATGGGAGTAAGCAACACAAAAGAAAACACTACTGTATATTTTAGTGATTCTTACATACAATTATATTTGGTATACCTTGTTTATTTTGCTTAGAATCTCCATTTACAAATGTCATAAAAACGAGGTCTAGGTACTAAATATGAACAAAAGCTTCAAACACTCATAATTATCCAGCAGCTTTGGATGATTTTAGTGCTTAAAAGTTAAGAGAGAAAGAGGGGGAGAGAGTGTGTGCAAAAGATACCCAATCATGGTGATATGATTCAAGGTGGGAAGGAGGTTAGTGCCACAGTGGCAGCTGATGAGGCTACAGCTCAAAGGGTTCCAGAAGAAACTATGCCACGTAGGAGTGCAAGGATGAGAAGAAAGCCAGCAGCTCTGAATGATTACGTGGAATTTTAGGAAGGAATAACAGGTTAGATTTTGGTTGGGGGGGGGGGGGGGGTGAGGTGATGGAAGGGGTATCAGATATTAATACAGTCTCTCTCTTCTTCTTTGTTCTAGGAGGTACCTACCCTGGAAGTAGCCTTTTATTTCTGCAATTTCTTTTTTGTAACCAGTGCATTTATCCATCAATCTCAATATCTACGTATTTCCATTTCAATTCTATACTCTGTTTCTATAGAAACTCTGATCATATCACATGGAAAATGAAAAATCATAAGCACCCACATACCACACGCATACACATACACATACAGAGGAAACCATCAATGCAACAGTTTTAACTCCATGTAGATTCCCCAATTGTTCAAATTCTAAGCTTGTTAAGTGACTAAAGAAACTTGAAAAGGCGAAAACTGACCACTTAGTGAAAATAGAAAAGAATAAAGACCCAAATTACCTTTAGGCCCTAAAGTCAGAGAAACAGCATCAGCTAACTTATCAATTCCAGCTTGTAAGGCCTCTCTGCACTCTCTCCCAAAAGATATATTCTTTGGTCCTGCCCTCACAACAACCATTTCCCTTGCTATTTGAGCTTGATTTCTCCTGAACCCACATACCCTTTTCTTCCCGTTAAGGTCCTGCAGCAATACTTATACTTAAGACTAATAATATAAATATGCATGCACATATACATATATATACTTATATATATTTAAATATAGAAGGAGTGAGGGCATACAGAAAATAGAGCTACTGGAGTAAAGAGTGATGGAGAGCACACTGACATTTATTCAGCTAAAGAAAGTTTGGGGGTGGAGAGTTTTTTCTTCTTGTTTGAAACATTCTAGGGAGGTTTTGGGTTTATTGGAGTCGTGCCGTACGAGTAAATTCCTTTTTCCATCCTTCGCTGGGCTCCTTCCACATTTGGCTCCACTTAGATACTACAAAGTCGGGCTTTTGTTTTTCTTTTTCTCTTTTGATTATAACGATGGATTTTGATTTAACCATACCACTCGTGTGATAATTTTCTTTATCCATATAGAGCTTTTGGCTTCAAAATTCCTTCTCAACACCTTAAAACACAAGACATTAACTAATGAATCAATAGTTATTAATTTGCAACTTTTAGTCATCAATCAAAAAACTTACTACTTAGAGCTATTTGAAGCAACATAAATTGAATTTATGAAAAATTAAAATCATTTACAAAATAAGATGACAACTTCGAAGCTTCGTTAATCAAACAAGGATTCAAAGTTTAATTTTTTAATTTTATTTAAAGTGAATGTTGTCAAAAAAAGTGACGATGTCACATGAAAAAAAAAAGTCATAATATGGTAGAGATAAATAGAATTTTTGCACATTTTTATTAATCCATGAACAAGATCTATATAAGACACATAGATCCATAATCTCTTTCTTATAAATAAAAGATTGTTTTTTGTCTTTTTTATCATTTATTTTTTATCATCACAGTAATTTTCATAAACTTCTTTGGATCATTTATCGACTTGGATCTAATATACCTTGTTTTTTTTTTTATGAAAGATAAAAAAAACGTGAATTCCTTCTTGATTAGTGTATCCGTGTTTTAAAATAATTAGAAAAATGAAACCATTCGTTTTGAACAACAAAGTTGCGGTCAATCAAGCTCGACAACCTAACTAGCATTTCTCATTTATTTTCCATTTTGATCTGTTTGTTATAAATTCTAATTTGTAATAATTCAAATAATATTTATTCTAGTATATTATGCTAATTTAACATGTAATTATTAAAAACAACCAAATTATAATTTATTAAAATATTTTTCGAATTCCATTTAAATAACCATAAATGTCATTTACTGCTATTATATTATAAAAATAGTTAATTTATTAATTTCCATTTGAAAATTTAAAGTAATTTATTTCAACAAAATTAGGTTGAAACTTTAATTATTCAGGAACCAAATAATAAAGTTAATTGTTTATGAAATTTTCATTATCGGGAATTAACAAAAACATTTTTTGTTGCTTATTAAATAGTAATTAGATTATAAATTAAAATATGAAAATATTCTATTTAGTAAGTTAAGATCGTCCTTTCAAAATTATATTAGACTAATTGAACATACAATAAAAAATAAAACAGGAATTTATTAAAATAATTTTCAAATTAAGTATTGAAACCAGTACCATAAAGATGGACAAAATAGTTAGCATAACAATCGATGAATACGACACAAACTCTATTCAGTCAATCGATGAATATGAAATTTAAGTAAGCAAACGCCAATTTTAATAACCTACTAAAAGCAAAAGGGAGCAAGTTTCTATAAACCCAAACCATAAGACTTTTTATGAGTTGGTCAGAGTTTTGAAGGAGGGATCATTTTAAGACCTAGCAACACGCCCCATGATCATATGGTGAATTGTTTGTTTATCTTCTAATAATTTTTACCAAAATATGCACCTCACTGTCAAGTGTTGGCCAAATACTACTAAAATTTGCATTATCAAATCTCCCACATAGATAAATCACCAAAAAGCCCGAAATGATTATTCTTAAACCACAACAACATGGATGGATAAAAACATCAAGAAACAAACGTTCATTTCTCGAATCTCCCTGATATAAAATTCCTCAATGCAAGCCAATATAAGCCCTTCCTGGAAAAGTGCCTGCTAGTTCCTTCATGGCCAAATCCACTCAATGCTTGGAATCTTCTTCTTCACAGAACTTGGTGTACTGATCCGAGTCCATCAACTTCTTCAATTCCCCAGAATCACCCATCTCAACTTTTATAATCCATCCATTGTCATATGGGCTTGAGTTAATCTAAACCAAAACAAACAGAGCAACATAACAAAAAAACGATAATAAGAACTGGCTATGAGCGAGAGGAAAGAAATATTACTCATTAAGGACATGAGAGCCTAAACTGACTTGTATCTAAGCTCAATTGCTCTTTGGATAGGTCATGTTGGGTCACAAAATGGGAAGAGAGAGAGAGATATGAGGGGACAAGATTATTTAAGAATTAACAGGAAACAACATTCGCAGATTGTTGTTCCAATCAACTCTTAGCAGTAAGAAAATTAAACAAAAAGAATCAGATAAAGATATGAGATTGAGAGAGAGAGAGAGATCCATTTAATTAAGCCGCTTCACTTCAGTTATAATACCAAAAAAAAACTTCCGTTCATTACCTAATTAAAACCTGTGACTTGCACTTCAGTGTTCGAGACAGTTTTTTGATATTTGTAAACCGACTTAAACCCCCATTTTTTGCAATAATAATCGAATGAGCTTTTCAAACTGATGTCACAAGTAACAAAATATGGCAAAGGACGAGAGACTCACCAAACCAGGTGAGTTGCTGAGCTCTGCATTAACTTCAACCACCTTCCCTGAAACAGGAGAATTAACATCACTGGTAGCCTTGACACTTTCTATCGCACCAAAACTGCCACCCTGTGCCACAGCAGCCCCCACGTCGGGTAACTCGACATATACAACATCACCTAAATGATCTTGTGCATGATCAGTTATACCTATAGTAGCAGCGTTCCCATCAACCTTCACCCACTCATGACTATCAGCATACTTGAGATCCTTCAAAACTGCAGCTAAATTGAAAAAGTACTTAAGTAAAATGGAGCACCATTGTAATAAACCAACAAAAGGGTAGGACTCCAACCCCTGCTCCTCCTTAAAAAAGAAAATGGGTAAAGTAACTATCTGTACACAGACGAAATAAAACTATGGCTCACAACAAGATCTAAAGAGTACAGTATCTTTTCCAACGGAATTAGTACATCAATCTAAATGGATTCAATACTAGATCAAGAAACATCATGAGAGACAGAGGGAGCACTGCATAAAGCAGTAAGTAAGAAGTACCCAAACATCTCATTAAACTAAGCATGCAAAAGCAAACAAATACCTTCACATGTCTAATTGATTATGTTAAACCCTCACAGGAGAGATAAGACAACTTCGAACACACTTCAAATACACTAAGTGAACATATTAAGTACAATATTATAGGGCGGTTGCATTCATGTGCATACGTAGATAATACACATGCATATATAGACGAAATCCAAAACAAACTTAAAATCACAATAAATCTAAATTTGAAACCATGAAGAAGAAACTAGTCATTACTTACTATTTCTTCCTTAAGGAACACAGGAATGGGTGTTCTCTTTTCCTTCTTCTTTTCCCTTTTCAAAAGGCTATATAATCATCCTCCAGAAAAAATAAAGAAAAAAAAGGGGAAAAAATTCATAAAGATTACTGAACAGCAGTCACAGAATCAAAATGCCATGAATCCTAGATGTTTTAACCCACCAATATCTATTATCTACCATTGAACAATTAAGTATAATGGGGATTCTAAGTATACCAAAATTTTGAAATTTCTGAAATATCCAACACGTTTTTTCCAGTGGGCAAGCATCTGAAAATATCAACCACTTCAACAATGATTCCCTATATGAAAAAGAAATCAACTTCCAGAATTCAGTCACAATTAAAAATTCCACAATCATGGACTTTAGCCCTATAGATCATGGTGTGTGTGTGTGAGGAAGCTCGTCTATAATATCATGATCCACCATACAGAGTAAAAAATTTGTAACAATAATAAAACTCAATAAATTGGATAGATCAAGCATTCACACAAACAGAAACATGAGATCCACATCTACATCAGCACCCACAAACATATTTCCTCTATAAAAAAATATACACAAAAAAAAAAACAAATCAATAAACCGATACAAAGGCAAGCAACAACGATCGGTGCGGTGCAAGATTTACCGGAAGAAAACCCTCTTTGAAACACCGAGATCCTGAGGTATGAAGCAGTCCTTGATGCCCACAACAACCTCGAGGCCATTTTTTGCGTGGGGGACTACGAAACGAAAACACAGTCGGCTGCTAGTATTTCACTAGATACTGGACTGGACCCTCTGGATTAAGCACACACAGTGAGTCTAAACCAGCTTTCGTCAAAGTTAAAAATAATTCCACACTTCATACGAAAGTCTATATTTAACACCAAACACATTAAATAAATTTGGAGAAGTCTCACCTTATTTGCATATTACCGAAGTTAAAAATTATTTCGTAAAATATTTAAGTTAAATATTAATAAATACTCATAATTTTTTTTTAAATCAAATATTTTAACAGAATAAATAAATTATTATTATTGAACAAAACGTTAGTTGGATATGAAATTAAATTTTGTAATATTGATTCTTTGTATTTAAATTTGAAATGGTAATAAATAAGTTATGAAATATAACAGTCCATATCTTGAACTAAAATTGAAAATAACATAAATAGATTTATGGTGCAGTGGTGGTGGCCGGTGGGTCACATCATGTGTCAACAAAGCTACTGAGCCCGGCGGTTGGTGAATGCCTGCTGGCTTATGTTTGAGGGAGGTCACGTGGTGATAAGTTATTTCATGGAATTTCTCTAAGTGGTCTTTTTCCTTTTGTTAATTAAGACAAAAGAAACAAAAATAAAATGTCAGTTTGTGCCACTCGCGACATTTTTTATATCTACAAGCCCTACTAATTAAAAAAACAATTATTTTGATACATTTTTATTTTACAAATAAATCTTAAGACTTAACAATAGCATACAATGGGAACAAAATATAATTGAAAGGAAAATATATTGACAAAAATGATTAATTTTTTAAATTTATTTTTACATTAATTGAAGTAGAAAAACAAATCATAGTCAATGACAGCCTTATGTCCATCTTCTAATCACAGATCCTTTCTAATAGAAGTTGTCACATTGCTCACTATAGTTTATCAAGGTAAATTACAAATTTAACTTTATATTTTAATTTAATTACAATTCAATCTTTTAGTTTCAAAATCATATATTAAGCTTGCATGGTTTTAGAAAACATTATAGTCTTATTTTCATTTTCATTAAAGAATAGAAAGCAATGAAAATTTGTTTGGTGAGTGAAAGCATAAAAACGTTTTTTTAGAATTGAAAATGAAAACGGGTTTGGAAAATTAAAAAAAAAAAAGACTATATTCAGTGTTTTTAATAAATTTGAAAACAAAAATGAAAAACAATATTTTATGAAATTAAAAAATTAAAAAATGAAAAATTGTTTTGTTTCCCTGAAAATATAAACATAAATAAAATATTTTTCCAAACCCAAAAGCATCTTGGTTTTCAATGCGCTACAACCTTGCCCAAGCCGAAATCCACCATAAGATTATCAAATCAATTATCTTGAGCTGCTACTGTCTTACTAATGCCATTTCAAGGAGTTTTAACATTGAAACGCAAGAATGTGTAGCACTATCGCTACCTTTATCATGCAAGAACACACAATTCTTCCATTGTTTATTTGTCATATGTACAAAATTTGTAATTTGAGCTGAATCATAAATAGAAGCCTATAATATCAACTAAAATTTAATTTACAGTATAGTTTCCCTCATAGACTATGCAGGACTTTATCAACTACATAAATAGAATACTTACTACCATGAACAAGAGCAGAAGGCAAGCATCCATTATATTGGCAAAAGAGTCCTTGTGCATTGTTCTAATTACAGTAGTAACCTGTTCAATTTGATCTTCACTTGAACATGCTAAGAGAAATACTTTGGCAGGGTGACAACCAGAATCAATCATTTCTTCGAATACTTCTAACCATTTTGCATATAGTTTCTTTCTAGAATAAGCTCCAAGACGAGAAGTCCAAGTCACCACATTGCGTTTCAGATTTTTGGCTGGAACGGAAGTAAACAGCTCTTCCATTCTCTCCAAAAATCCTGCCCGACCATAAACATTGATTAAGATGTTGTATGTGCTGATATCGGCTACATATGGCCCCTTTTCCATCGCTACTAAAACTTCATCTTTTCAAACTTGCCTAATCGACCGTACAGGTTCAGCATACTAATAAGAACGAAGGTGTCTGGTCGAAGCCCTGATTTGTTCATCTGGTTCACGATGCCTTCACATTTAGCTACATTGACAGCTTTTGAGTAGGCAGATAAAAGCAGCATGTGGGATTTCATTGTTGGTGCTATACCTAACCGCTTCATCTCTTCAAATGCAGCTTGTGCATCTAAAACGCATTGAAAGAAAAATAAAACAAAACAAAGAGGGCAAGATCAATAGAAAAATGATAAATTACATCAAACCTCAAGAAACATATCAGTACTAAATGGAATGTAAATGTCCCAACTGGGAGAAGCCAACAGAGCAGAAAGTTACCTTGTTTTAACTCTGAACTTTAAGAAACTTGAATAGGCACAAGAGGTATGAGATGATTTGGATATAAGTACCAAAAATGAAATGTTAACAAATACTAATAAGTGGCAGCAAAGAGCATCACTGGAGAACAGGCACTAAAAGGTAGAAATAACTTAAAGCCCACAATGCCTGACATTCGAAGCCCTGACCACTCACTGGAAATCACATCAGCAGTGTTGAATAGTGCAAATTGCAAGATTGTAAAAAAATACAGGTTCTATTAAAAGGCTGATATATCATTCCTCATAAAACAACTAACTGTAACCTAGATAACTAAAGTAGAGCATAAGAATGAGATTCTTAAAGCCAACAACGCCCCAAGAGATGTAAAATCTCTAATAAGGCTGGGTTCACAAATACTTGTAACTTACTTCATAGTCACTGTTATTTATTTCCCTGCAGAATATTAAGCCCCCTGACAGAATGATTATTAGATATCATGTCGATGAAAACTAGTAATCAATTCCCCATATGATCATAAAACGATAAGCTATAGAATTACCTCATTGCTATTAGAACAAAATGAATATCATGTCTACAAATGCTGATAATGTACCTCATAGTCATTTGAAAGAAATGATTTTAAATGCACTAGTAGATACGTCTGAATGATCATTTTAATGGGACATCGAATCCCAAGGCATCATCAGGCTTCTCTTTTTGAAATGCTTCTTACAATATATCCTGAGATAATTTTCTATTTTGGTCATTTCCAGTGGTAGATTATAATCTAAGAATTGGATAAACTTAATATCAACATTTGAATTACTCATAAAAAGATGTCTTGCAGATTTAAAGATGACATCCAGTCCATGATAGGTAGTATGCAAGGTAGCACATGACAAGAAAGTCAGGTTAACAATATAATATTGTCAGTTCACCAGTTGAAACATTTACCCTCATGAAGACCAGCTCTGCCATACGCATCTACCATGATAATATATGAAGCTCTATCTGGTTCACACCCCATGTGCTGCATGAGTGAAAATATTTCTGCTGCCCCATGAGCATAACCTGCACGACTGCCAGAACAGGAGAGTTAAAGAGCTTCAATTGTCTACTCAAAGGAAGCAATACTTGTAGCGGCTGTTATATAGAATTCCAATTGTCTACTCCAGAGTGAAGATTAAAACATATGAGCTAAGCATTTAAATTTCAATTGTCTACTCAGCGCAATTATGGCCCAAGAAAAAAAATAATACTCTACTTGCCATCAGAAGTCATCTATCATGAAATTGCTAATAGCTGTAGAATACAAAGCCTTGTTGGCTACAATGGTTCGAGCACTTATTTCTTAAAGATTTAGCACAGTATTTTAAGGAGTGGATGAGTCTATAGAAGAGCTCATGGCTTAACACATTGCATTTCTTGTTTAATGCACACTTTTTTGTAAATGAATATGAAATTATTGAGGTTTTGACTTTTTGTCATCAAGATGATTGTGTATACGAGTTGGCATCCCCTTGGTGCCCCTCTTTGATATTTTGTCTACTGATAAAAAGGAAGATGAAAGATTTAGCACAATAATGGTGAGCCATTTGGATGCCCCACGGAAATGATATCAATCCGTGGTTACTTATCACTTCCATTTCATCAGAGTCATCTCACAGATAAAAGTATCCTCCCCTTACTTCCAGCTTTCTTCAAATCAGTAGTTATCCCCTAGGCCCCTCACTTTTGTATTTGTTTCCACTATGCCTTTCTATCTCATAGGACTTTGAATGCCTCTCCCCTCCCCACCCCGACTAAAAAGACAAAAAGAAAAAATTATGTTCATTGTTTGCCAAAGAACTTCCCCTAAACAAAAGCCAAAAGCCAATTATCTTTTAGTTTATAGTGTTTAAGTTTGATATATACGAGTAAAGATTCATTGCACCAAGTCTAGATAACGACGTCTTACACCACTCCATGCTCCATAGTTTTTGTAGTAATTTTTTTATGAAATCAATAATTGAATTTAATCTTTGATTTACATAGATCATGCACGCTTGATTTTACGCCGATAAAATATTTATAAGCATTTCATCTATATAGCTCTTTAAATTGAACCTTAACTCCATCTAAATGTAACGACATAGATGAAACACTTACAAATATTTGGTTGAAGAAAACCTTGGTGTGCATGACCTGATAAAATCCAAAATTGTTTATGTAAAAAACAAACTAGAGAAAAATTATGGAGTGGTATGAAATGCGCTATTCTTACACCTAATGTCAATGGATCTGGATCCTTACTCCCTTTTGTCTCCCTAAGAAAACAATAGAACAATATAAAACATTAACCTGTAAGCTTCCATGAGGGCGTTATATACATAAACATCAGGCTCATACCCAGTTTCTTGAAGCTGCTCAAATATTTCTTAGGCTTTCTCACAAAGTCCTTCTCTAGCAAATGCATTTACTAGAGCAGTATACGTGCAAATATTGGGTTTACACTTTTGACTTCTCATTTCATTAAACAACTTCAAGGCCATATAGGATTTACTTGCCTGCACAGTAGAAAATGCAGATGTGAACGTTGAAATATGAGATAACAAGCTATAAACTGAAAGATAAATATCAGAAGTCTACTTTCTTTATATGATTTTCCATGAGATAATACAAGAATAAGACTGGAAGGAACCCACCACTCGCAGGATAGCTTTGAAGAAAGTTCCCAAAGAACAAAAGCAGACATGAGCTTTGGGAACAAAGAGAAGAAATATGATAAAGTATGTAACTGGGCACATATGATCCGTATGAACAATCTTCCTTTTCTTTGAAAACATTCATTTACGTGAAAATGTGAACCTCAATCTACTGGGGCTTAAGAAAGGATTTGAAAGCATTCAACAAGCTTTTAAGCATGAAAGTTCCATTGAAAAATAATCAAGGCATGAAACGGTCCCAGAAGATGAAGAATCAAAATTGTTGACCTTGAGATGTTGAAGGATGATCTGAAAGACTTAGAGGAGCAAATAAGGAGAAAGCCGAATGTGAGCTAGTTCCAATTAAGCAATGATGATGTTGGACTCACCAAGGATGTAGATGTCTGAAATAAGGATGCCTACGTTGACTAAGTCCCATACGAGGATGACTCCATTGAACCAATCCAACACAAAAGATAAACATGTTCAGCATGTTAAGAAATTTGAAGACAAGGTCAAGACAAGATTAAGATCATGGTTGACATGCAAGTTCTTCTTTTGAGTTTAACCTAACTACTTGGTTTCAAGCTCCTTCACGACATATTTAGTATGTAGATTAAATATCGGGGTTTTAATGCTATGGTTTATTTTAATCAAGGGAAAATATGTAATTTTGATAGGGATATTGAAGTAATTTATAATAATTTAGTAGCTTCTTAATTTTTCTACGATTTGGTTTTCAATTTATTCTCCTATTTGAATTATATTTGGTGGCCATATAATGTTAGAGTTGGTACATACTTTACGGGTCCAGATCTATAGAACCCGCGACGACCATGGGGTCCCGCTCTTTGATGAGTGGGCGGGGGTTAGGGGGCAGTGCCCCCGAAAATTTTAGACTCTGTACATGTTTTTGGTTGGTTTTTTAATTGATGGTTTAGGCTTGGACCCATAAATAGCCGTGGTTTTGCAGTAAGGCGGAAACCTTAATTAGAGCGTCTTAAGTTGCTTATAAATACTCCCGATGTATTGAGCGCATATTGTGACGCGAGATCTGTAAAGTTGAATATAATGAAACTTCTGACAGGACGTAACTCTATTCTTGAGTGAACCTAGGTATATTGTGTCTTTTTTTTTGTTTATAATTCGTATGATTGACAGGTCTCGAATCGTTCATATAAGACCACCTCCAGTAGGGTTTTGAGTAGACCTAATAATTGGGAATTGAATCTGATTAATAATACAGTATCAAATTTGATTTTCTAAGCCTAGGTCTTTTGCCTCTCTATCTATTATTATCTTTGTATTTTTATTTCTCCATCAATTTAGTATCAAACCTTAGTTGTCCTACATCAAAAAGTAATGAGATTGGTAAAGGTTGAGGACTCCATAACTAATATAATACATGCTCAACTACAATGTGATGACTATTTGTTTTGTTGGAAGAAGGTAGATTTGTTTTGTTGGAAGAAAGTAGAGTATTTAGTAAGGTGGTAAAACTGGTGGAGAGGAGATGTCAATGGGAAGCTAGCCATATTTGAAACTCCAACAATAGGAAGAGAAATTTATCCTTTGTTGTGATGCTTTCAGCTTTAAAAGAGAGATCTGTAGAAGGAAATTCATCTCTTCTTTTTTTGTGCGGGAGAATAGTTTATTTTGATTTACTAATATTAGAAATGATTCCACTTACCAGGTAATTTGAAGTTAGGCTACAGCTTACCTCAACTCTTGGATTAGAACTCCCTTCATCCTTAAAGCCCCACTGCAGTTGCAAGTTACAATTGTACTATAAGGTGTCCTGTCTTGAAGTTACTGACCTCTTCTAAGGAGTTTTAACATTAGTTTCCCTCTTAGGATTCTATTAAATGCTAAATTTTGATTTAAACCCCAAAATATCTCAAGTGTTCAATATATTTCTACTTCTTATTGGTATGCAATTGACTAAAATCTTGCTGAGAGGATCAGTAATATCTCTGTTGACATACGATTACAAGTATTGGATCCCTCGCACTCTTGTCCCTGTGACAAGATGTTATTAAATGGCAGAGCTTCGAGGCTCCCCTCATGGGCCCCATACAAGGGACCATCATTTTGGGACCCAGTGAAGATTTGACTTGGAGGATGAAGTAAGGCTATACCAAGGATGTTCGAAGGATATCCAAGGCTTTCCCGAGAGCATAATCTGAACAACCCTCCGGATACACAAAACATGGCACGACTTGATGTCAGTCATGCCGGGGGCTGTGATCCACTGACTTGAACGCCGAATCGTGTAAATACCCCTAGGGCACTCTACAGAATTGTAATTGCTACCACCCGCAGATCGACCACATTTAATTAGCTCAACCTCCCAGATTCCTGATTTGGACTCCGCAACTTCATTCTTGCCGTCAGATTACAGTGCTCTCAAGTGTGCTTACTTCCCTTTTGGCTACTATTTCGAGACAAGACTCTCTCTTAGTCATATGACCTCTATTACCCATCCCACCTGTAGATCTCCGTAAACAATATAAAAGCCAAGAAATTTGCATAAATATGTAGATCAAATGCAATTGAGCTCACCTTTCCATATAAATTGATCATCAATGTATAAGTGTCAGTAGTTGGTTGGCAGCAATCTCTCTTCATCCTCTGAAAGATATCTATAGCTTTTCCAGGGTTTCCTCCCTTCAGTAGCCCATCAATATAAGCATGGTATACAGTGCACCTGAACAAAATTAAGAATTTTTCCACAAAAGGGTACGTTTTTATTTAATGTATATGGAACTGTAACAATTGAGGTAAAATTCAAAATCAAGGATAATTTTACTAGATAAAGTCAAGTCATGCAAATCCAAAACCCATGGGCGTCAAGAAAGTTATGACTAAAAAAGAACAGAAACAAACAAAAAAATGCAAAGATAAGAATATGTACATGATTTGGCAGTGTGCCTACACATACACTAGACATTACTGCTTCTCTTATTTGGTCTCTCTCAAAAGTGAAAATGAATGACTTCTTTTTATCATAGAAAAATGAATGTCCCGAGGCGCCATGAGATGTATATTGTGGACCAGACCAGTTGATAACATATAGGCCACGAGGCCCCTGCAATGTGCCTGCCCCAGGCAAAGCTAACCTTGGTAAATGCTAATGGACTGTTTAGAAGACATCTCTCTCTCTCTCTCTTAAGATGTATGCCCTCATGTATGCCAGCGAAGATACACTAAGACTGAAATTCTACTTATAATAAAAAAAAGGTTTTTAAAATTTCAAAAAATTTACCCCTTGGAATCTAATTCTAATACTTGTACTTCGTAGACACCAAAAAAATGGTAGTCATAAATTAATTTCTAAAAATCCTTTTTGAAAATAGAAATTTCCCTCTGGAAACACAAGAGAAAAGTAAAAACGTAGTGCTGAATTGATATGAAACATACCTGGGGGAAGGCCATACTTTCGCATCTCAGCAAAGACAGCTTCAGCTTTCACTAGCCACCCAGATGTGCAATATGCCTTTAGAACCATAAGTATCTTCAGTAGGTACACATCGAGCTTCAAGAAGTTCTAAACATGTGGACTGCCTTCTTCTACAAACATTTCTGCCCATAAGTATCTATAAGCAAATTGAAGCATATGACATCAGGCTGGAAGGAGCACCTGTACAATATCCATTTATCTGGACATGATTATAGTGTTACACTCTACAAAACAATAAGAAAACTAAATGTAAAGAAACCAACATACATTAGACTAAAAACATTACGAAACAATAAGCAGCTTTAAATTCATCTCGATAGCCATATAGACAATAGTCAATTACACAAAAAGATCAATATTCTGAAATCTGACCTTTGACAAAAGCACAAGGTTGTCCTTTTATTAAATCATTTCTGACATGACACATTGTATCAAAGTTATTCTTTCCTCTTTTTAATGAATCTTTGGCATTTCAATTAAATTATTATCTGATAGCATAACCATCAAGGTCATAGTTTTTGCAAACAGAATCCACTTATACTCGAGGTGACTAGACCAAAACAAAGCTATTGCATCTATTGTAATTATCTCGCTAGTGTATTCCTCCTTGAAGACTTTAGCACTCATTTCCTGATAACAAGAAAAAAAAAAAAAAAAAAAAAAAAAGAAGATGTTGCCTACCAGCATAATTGGATCCACTTTCTTATTCGAACGAAGTTGAACAGCTACATTAATAAGATCATCCCATGTGGCATGCGTGGGAGGAAGAGTATCAAGAGCGGCTGCAATTCTATTGGGATCCACTTCCTTCTGCTCAAAGTTAAAAATCTGCTAAGCAATGGGACTTAAAACAGGAAAAATACCATCAACAAACCCAGATCCATATTTCCATCCTTGTCCCCTTAAAGAACCACCTATACAAAGACGATAATTAGAACAATCAGAGATGTTAGACACTTTTAAGATAAATACATAAGTTCAATAAATATGAACATGAAATCATGAATTACATCGTTTTCTAGATAGTTTTTTGTGATTAAAGCTTCTCAGTTTGCCACGTCTGTCTATAGAAAAGCCCTCTCGTTTGCAACTATCAACAGCCAAACCACTGGAATTCTTTGCTCTCCATCTGGAACTGCTCTTAAGGCTTCCTGGTTCTATAAATATGTAATGCAGATTTCCAGCAATCAACCTACAAAATTTCAGTCGAAAATGAAGCACAATCAGTCATTATCCACATATGCTCCCAAATATAGATAAATAATTCAGAACACTCAGTCACATGGTTCTCACTGCATGAAATTTGAAACTTTCTTTTAGTCTAAGCAGTGAACTCATGATATGGGTAACCAAACAAATATAAACAATTTTTTTAATTTTTCATTGCTTCAGTTGCATGTCTGACGATCATTTCAACTTTATGTCTAATAATTACTGCTGACTGAATATTGTATTAGTAATATAAACATCAAATATTAATGACAATTAGAAGCCAAAATTTTAAATTGATTAATCCAAAGCAATTAAGTATAAGAGGGTTATGATTCATAAACCATTCAACTGTTTGCCTAATTATCAAATATTCTACCATTAGTAATAGAGAACATCCAACATCAATGACAATTAGAGGGCCCACCGTAGGTTAACAATAAACAGAACCAGAAAGCATAACATGAAACTGAGAAGAACCTGAGTAACTATCCACTGCTACAAACAGAATAAAAAATTAAAGCAAAATGATATAAAAACAATGAGAAAGAAGACACATTAAAATTGGGAAAGAAAAGGCACAGTTGTTTTAAACCCTTAATCACTTTTACCTAGTCAAAGAGACTATATTCTAGAAATTTTAGGAAACATGTGAATTGTGGGGTTTGGTTTCCTTAGAGAAACTTTAAATTCAAGTTAAGCTCATCTTAATCATTCAATTGTTTTTGGATGGACAAGATTTTGACGCCAAACAAAAAACAATGTCATACCCCTTTTAAAAATCAATAAAATGTATTATTGACATGGCATTATTTTTATTTAGTGGCAAAATCCTATCTATCCAAAAATAGTTGATGGATTAAGATGAGCTTAAGTCTGAAGCTCCTCTCAAAATTGAGATAACCAAAATCTTGAATGGTGATTGTATCCATCGTTTTAATAAAAATCAAATTCGTAAAAGGAAACCAAAAGATCAACTATCAGCAAATTCTATTCCAAAGTTACCTTTTTAATCAGTTCCAAAATTCCAATGAAAACCCAGTTCTCAGAAAGAATATATTTTAAAAAAAGCAAATGCCACAAAAAACAGGACAAAACAAACAATACCACATTCACACTGGGGAAAGGCATTACCCATAAACAAAATAAATCAGGAGTTGCAATGAAGAAAAGAGTGAAGCATTTTGACTTACATGAACGCACAGAGGAGAAGCTTCCAGTTGAATATGTGTGTATGCAAAGCAAGCAGATATTTCACTGATTACCTTATTTTTTCTCCTCCGAGGATAATGTAATGCCAGGAAGATAATAAGACAAAGAGGTTCAAAACATCTCATAAGAATAGGTTTGTTGATGCCGAAAATCTGTTGAAGGTCTAGAATACCAAGACCAAAGCAAAAGTGATGAACTAAAGAACCACTGAAGGAAAATGAGTGGTGCCTCCGAGCTGCGATGCTTTTGTTAGTGTAAGGTTATGAGAAAACTAAGAGGATTATAGTATTAATGTTGATAGTGTTTTTGTAAAGAACTTGAACTGAGTTGAGATCTGCATACTTTGGACTTTTTATATTGGTTCAAGGAGCAAGTTTATCACGTACTCAGGACGACGCGATCTTGAGATCCCCTTTTTTCTTTCAAGAGGTCTTGTTACATGTTCAAGGCAGCTTAGTCCCTGAAATCTTGCTTTCATTTTTGTCTGTGAATGATTATAGCTTCGTCATTATGTTATTAATGACGCGTCATTAATACAACCACGTGTCATCCGATCATTGTGTCGCTAGACTACTGGAAAGTGAATTATTTAATTCATCAACGTTCAAAATATTTACTTTCTAGTTAAGTAGTATGTTTTTGTCGTCTACTATCACTACAAAGACAAAAAGACTAAGCAAGTGTTATGTCCTTTTACCCCCTTCATACATACCACAGGGTATTTTTGCCAATTCTGTAAGTAACACTAACTTATTTTTAAGCCATACTGTAGGCAAGTCTAATTGTAGGATCTATCATTTATAGATTCACAGAAAATCTAACTTATTATTTCTTTTGTTATAGGTATCTATCATACAACAAGATGTCTGGAATTATACCATCTGCGCTTGCCCATATTCCCAGACTGACATACTTGTGAGTTTGAACATCATATGTTAGAACAATTGGAAAGTCTGAACTTGTTTTCTTTGCTGGATCTTGTTTCCTTTCTTTTATGAAAACTCTTAGGCTTGGTGGAGTTCAGTTTCTGGAAATTCTTTTTTTTTTTCAATGATCGTAAGTTTGTGTTATACCTAATAAAATCTTTCAGTAATTACATCAAGATATCTCTATGTTCATGATACATGCTTTTTCTACCGTTTGGGAGTGATTTTTTTTTCACTGCGAAAATATCTGATTGGGGAATTTCTCATGTTGTTTGGTTGACGTTATTCAACTCTCTCTCTCTCTCTTCTGTGTTTTTGTGTTGCCTCATGTAATATATACTTCCTTGTATATCTGGTAACTTGCGGATCTTAACCTTCATAACGTCAGGTACTTGGATCATAACCAATTTACAGGGAGGATCCCAGATGCATTCTATAAGCATCCCCTCTTGAAAGAAATGTGAGTTACCTTCATCACTTGATATGCAATTCAAACGGCGTTTCCGTGTTGCAAATACATACATCTAACTTGCAGAGGCTGGTTGCAGGTACATTGAAGGTAATGCATTCAGGCCAGGTGTGAACCCTATAGGCATGCACAAGGTTCATGAAGTTTCTGATGCAGACTTTGTGGTTTAGTTAAAATGCCAGAGGCTCAATCCATTTCAACAATTTGGCAGTTCCATTTAAATCTTGGAAGAAAATATAGAGCAAAGTTTCTATCTTGTTTGTTTTTCTTTTATTATTCTAGGAGAATGAATGATTTACATATAAATTCTAATTTAGCCAGTTGGTGCTTGTACATATCGCATATGGTTGTATTAAGGTATTTTATGTATCTAAGATGCGATCTTATATTTAGGAGCCATGCCATCTTGACCTATCGTCACTTGATGTCAGTTGCAGTTCAAACCAGCTTCCTCAAACGATTTAGGCTATTAACTATGTTTTCTTTCTCTCTCCTAAAATCTAATTTTCAATTACTACAATTTTTTTCTTAAGGGTTTTCAAAAACCCTTTTCAGTGTTCACTTCTCAAAAACTGCTTGACTTGTTTGGCCAGCAGTGTTCAGAAACAATGTTTAAACACTGTTTTGTAAAAAGAGCTTTTCAAACACTGGATTTAGAAAACTCCAAAACGGAGTTTTCAGTGTTCATTTTCCATGTTTGAAGCCTTAAATCACGACTCAGAGTTCCTGCTCTCTGCTCTCTGCTCTCTTCTCTCGATTTTCATTCCTTGCCTTTTTCACTCTAATAAACCACTCTTTCCTTCCAAACGAATCCAAATTTCTCTGAAGAATGGCTTCTTCTCCATCACTGCAACAATGGTGTCCTCATCCAAAAAAGGTAACTGAAAATAAAAAGAAAAATAAATTCAAGATTGTTTTCCTCTAATTTCTCTGCTTTATCATTATTTTTTTTTTTGGTTTTGAAATTTTTGTTTAGGTTTTGATGCCAATTGCGAATGGGACAGAGGCAGTGATAACGATCGACCTGCTGCAGAGAGCGGGAGTAAACGTGACGGTGGCTTCGGTCGAGAAGCAGCTCCGCGTCGACACCGTTTTCGATCTCATCACTCTCTCTCTCTCTATATATATATAGACACACACACTTATATATATCTGTCTGTTGATGTCCATGTGTTGTTTTATACGTACATACATATCAGTTCTGTTTGCAACTCTGTGTTTCTTGAGCTCTCTCTATCTATACAGTGCTTTGTTGATAAATATTTTCGATTGCTATTCCCTCTCTCTGTCTCTCTCTATTCATACAAAAACATACACTATTAAATGTATAATTGTAGTTATACATATAAGTTCCTACTTACAACTATTTGTTGATTGAACCATATCTTTGCTTGTTGTTGTGTATATACATACATTCGTAGTTTCATATAGTCAGCCTGTGAGATGGCTGATTGGTTGTGGGGAGTTTTTGTTCGGCCTGTGGGATGGCTGATTGGTTGTAGGGAGACTCTCTGAGCATGAAGAATTCAAGAAGGCAGCTTTATGTGCCAGATAGTTCACGCTGGTCTTGAACTTTTATGGATACAAAATCTACTTTCATAACCATTTTAGTCATAAAAGGATCTTTAGGCCCTAAATGTCTTAGCCATGTTTGACTTGGAAAGCAGCCTCAACTGGAGTAGTATTCAATGTTTTCTGCTGTAGCCTTTAAAGTTGGGTCATCATGCAAGCAATGTGGAAATTAGAGAGATTCGTCCCTTATGCAGATGATAGGGGAGCTATTATTGCCAGTCTAGCTTTAGGGGAATCTAGTACGTAAACAAGGGAAGTATTATAAAGTGGTAATCAGATTTTGTTCCTCATTTTATTTGCTTAAGTAGTTGATGAAGTTAATGGGGAGTGGGTAAACTGTTACCTTCTTTTGCTATTAGTTTATCTAAAGGCTTTTATTGGTCATTCTAGGTAGCCAGTGTGTGTCTTGGTTAGCATCTGATGCAGTAGGTTTGGCTATTAAGTAAGACTTAAGTGAGCGTTTGATTTGGTTGATTGGATGTCTTGATTTTGTTATTGAAAGGGAACTCTGAGCTACAAGGTGGAAGAGTTGGATGGAATTGTGTTTTCTTAGTAATCCTAATTAAAGCAGCAGTTATGCCTCCATACTTAAAAGTGTTAAGAGAAGGAAGTTTCGTCTCCTTTTCACCTTGATTCTGGATTTCTGAATTGAACTTAATGTAAGATTAAAGCTATAATGTTGCTCAAAGTTTCCATGGCGAGTGGGGTGGGATTTTTGGTGTGTCTCTATTAGTTTAGTCCTCATGTCCTTTAATAAAGTTTCCTTTTATAGCAGCAGAAGCATCAAGATGGTCGTTTATTGCTATGTACTACCTCTAGCCAGAAATCTGATAATAGACAGGTTTATGGCTTGCATGGGCCTGGTTACATCTGGTTCTAGTTCTCAGTACCTTTGTTTTAGAATGTGGATCGGTTTATCTTTAATCAGGGCTAAACAACAATTATACAACTTACAGTAGCTATCACCATAACATATTCCTTTTACTTATTTTGTAATTATGTAAGGAGCGAGAAATGTCGTGGAGCCTTGATAAAATAGAAAGGGTCTTCTGAGAAAACTGAAATAAACTTGTTTTACTTGGTTATGAGAAAGAGTCATACCAAGTACCAAATACCCCAATTGATTTCCTTCATCTTTTAACAATCGTTAGCATCACATGATCAACACTATTCAGCTTCACTGAACTTCAACTTATATTTTTTTTAAATGTAGAGTATCATGACAGTCAGATGCCTGTCGTGGAGTTCGAAGTCTTGAAGATTGAAAGTTTTGAACAACTGAAAGCTGCCTCTGCTGCATGGCCTACTTATGAGCTGCAAGATGAACATGCTGCTGATGTGTGAGACTGGTTGTTGGTTTATCTGCGCCATCCGCTTTATGGACTCAATCAGAAGGAATCAAAGGTCATAAGCACGTAAGACAGCTCGAGTTTCTATTCTGTTGCAAGATAGTGCTCCATTGCATGAAACTCCATCACAATTTCTTATGCCACCAGTATCTATCGTAGCTCTTAGAAAACTGTCAATACTGTTCTAGTGACTAATGACATCAATTTAAAATGGTTCTCTTTTCAAATATATACCCTGGCTTTGGCTTGTGACACAACTTGGTGTTTTTAGTAGTCTCAGTGAGAAGTACTAAATTCATCATCGTATCTCTTGCGAAGTTTATCAGCTGTTTCTTTTTCTGTCGTTTGTTACTGAGGATAAGATAAACCTTTTTTAATGATTCAAATCTAGAAGATAGTATATCTGTCTGTTGATGTCCATGTGTTGTTTTATACGTACATACATATCAGTTCTGTTTGCAACTCTGTGTTTCTTGAGCTTTCTCCATCTATACAGTGCTTTGTTGATAAATATTTTCGATTGCTATTCCCTCTCTCTGTCCCTCTCTATTCATACAAAAACATACACTATTAAATGTATAATTGTAGTTATACATATAAGTTCATGTTACAGACTTACAGCTATTTGTTGATTGAACCATCTCTTTGCTTGTTGTTGTGTATATACGTACATTCGTAGTTTCATTTAGTCAGCCTGTGAGATGGCTGAAAAGATTCTGGCAAAAGAGAAGACTGAACAACTTGAGGTAATGAAGTGATTAATATGAACTGAATTTGGTAAATTAACTTTTTCACCAGAATGACATATGATGTCTCTCTTTTTATGCTTCAAGGAATCTTTTCTCTGTCTTTCTTTTGGGTATATTTATGTTGCTCTCATTCAATTCTTTGATTTCCGTTATCCTTTTCTTTTAATCTTTGTAAGTGTATTGTTTGGTTGTCTCATATAGTTAAGCTGGAAATGGTTTGCAAACCATTTCACTGAAAGTAGATAAAAATCCACTTGATGTTATTGTATAAGTGCTTTTGCATATGCAAAGCATTGGCTAAGGAAAAAACCCCAACCAGCATTTTTCTGGTTGCATTTGTACCTGATTGGCTGCTAGAGTTGTAACTCTACTTGATTCTTGTTCTCTCTCATGTTTTGGGTTCCTCTCATTTTTATGACAAGCAGTTTATCACTTTTTTCATGGACATGCCTAACCAGATAGTTGTTTTTTTTCCAGGGAAACATTGTTGGTATCTTTTTTCGAGTATGATTTATTGGACAATTTACTTGCTGCTTTGGATTTCATGGCAACATATGAAGAATAGTCAAAGATAGACAGGGGCAATTGTTATGATAATGGACTTTAATGTAGTATGTGATGATTAGGTTTTAAAAGTGTATTAGTGGAAACCACTTTTACCATTAAAGAGGAATCATTTTCATTGTTCTACTCTATACCATTATGTAAATTTATGCTTAGTAGCAAAGGATTTTTTTATTGGCGACAAGAAATTTTGGGCATCTTTTTATCTGAGTCATTACAAGTGTAATTTACTTTGTATATCAATTAATTGTTCATAGGACATGAAAACAATAATTTGAAACTTTTTTTTTCCTTTAAATAGAGAAGATTTTGTTGGTCACAATGTGAGCATGGTTCTTGTTTACAAACCTAGTCTTTGAAGTAATCAATTATTTTGACATTAGAATGTTGTGTCATGGAAAAATGGTTATAGAAAATCCCTGCTTTCTTTTAGCTTTTCTCTTCTTGCCTTAAAAGCTCCATATGCTTGAAGAATGTGCAGCTTGATATGATGTTGAAAATATACTGTAATGTATTTCTTATTTTGCATGCTTATCTCTATTTGTTTAGGAAAAAAAGAAGTTAAAAAAGTGAGGTAGATTTATCATATATGCACCCTACATGATTAGGGGAAAGAGTGGTATATAAAAAAAATACTTAAATTTTAAAAATAAAATAATATTAATTATTTTCAAGTATTTAGTGTGTGCTTAAAAAATTACATTTAGTAAATATGAGAAATAAAATTAATTTTAGATATTAAAATTTAAACTGAACACTGAAAGCTGAAAACAATTACAAGAAAGTGTAATCCAAACAGTTTTCTATTTTCAAAACAGTTTTCGAACACTGGTTATCCAAACAACATTTCACTGAAAACTGTTTCCAAAACAGTTTTCGAAAACTATTATCCAAACATGTTTTCAAACACTGAAAACTGTTACCAAACATGCCCTTAGTTTTGTTCCTCTCAAGTCATTTGATTAGAAAAAATGTTTTTTTCTATCAAAGAGTAAGTGTTTCTTTTACTAAATCGAGATAAATTTGTAATTTTCAAGTCTAACAAAATCACATAAAACAAATATTTTTAATTGAAACTTGAAATATGTATTAAATAAAATAAATCGTTCAATTTTTTTAGACAAAGATTAATATTATTTTGGCTTAGAGTTTTAGCATCGATAATTTTTTTTCCTTCTTCCATCACATTCTTTAGTTGAATCTTATAGAATTTTTATTTTGTGCACATATGTGGCAAAAACATACAAGTTATTTCACTTTATTATCTTCACATGATTGTATATTTTTGCTTAACGGAAAATCTATTAGATTTAATTAGAAAATTCAACAAATGGAGCAATTTGTTATAACTCTAAATTAAGAGAAAAATTTGTTTAATTTTACAGGTTGAATATAAATTGTTACCAACAATATAACCTAAGAGGAAAAAATAATATTAATCTGTAGAGATTAATTAATAATTATTTAATAATTTTAATTTGATTACTTACATGGATGTAAAAAAGAGAACAGAAGTCGTCCGACAAAAAAAAAATAAGAAAGTAGCGTGTTCAACCACTTACATTTTGAAACGGCATAGTTTTAGACATTTTAAGATATTCAACGCTGATACTTTATATATATATATATATATATATATATATATATATAGACACCCATACATCTTATGTGGACGTAAGATGTATATATATATATAGATAATTGTCTCTCAGTTTCCTTCCCTCCCCAAATTTGTTCCCTTTTTTTTTTTTTATCGGTTTTCCCCGTCCATATTGAATAAACTCCTTTTCCCTTTCCTATTAGGAATAGTGGTTTTTTCCTTTTTTGATTGATTTCTATATCGAAATTGATTAAACTCCTTTCACTTTCCTATTAGGAAGAGGAAACAAATAAGATTATAAATATTAGTATCTCCCTTGCTAACAGTTCATTAAAGAAAACACAGAAAGAAAAAAGGAAAGAAAGGAAGAAGATGATTATAGAGGAAGTTTGGCGTGACAATTTTGAGTCTCAGATGGATGTGTTTGACGTGGTTTTGCGCAAGTACAATGTTGTCTCTATTGACACTGAGTTCCCTGGATTTGTTCGACAAACCCCAAGATACGCTGTTGAGAGTGTTCTATACCAAGACACCAAATACAACGTCGATAGTACCAAGTTAATTCAACTGGGTATCACCTTATCTGATGAACTTGGAGAGGGATCCGTTACTTGGCAATTCAATTTCGCCGGTTTTGATCCTGAAAACGATATGCACAATGAGGGTTCTCTCCGTCTTTTGAAGCAATCTGGGTTTGACTTCGAAAAGATGAAGAAAGAGGGTATTGATTGGAAAGTGTTTGCGGATAAATTTTTGTCAGTTGTCTCTGCTCGCTCAAACTTGAAGTGGGTAACTTTCCATGGGCTTTATGATATGGTTTATCTTCTCAAAGTCATTAGTACCCAATCTTTGCCAAATACCGCATCTGATTTCGCTAGAAGAGTAGGAGAAGTATTTGGGTTGGTGTATGATGTCAAGTACATGGCGCGCTATTGTGAAGGTTTGAAGGGTGGTGAAATAGGATTGGAGAGGCTTGCCGTTATAATGGGAGTGAAGCGAATTGGAGAGAGTCATCAAGCCGGCTCTGATAGTTTGCTGACGGCTTCTGTGTATGCCAAGATGAAGGAGGTTTATGGAGTCGAAGAATGCTTGTACGGGGGATTTCTCTACGGAATCGGTGCCAAGATCGAGTGTATGCGTCCAATACTTGGTTCAACTCCAACAAAAGCAAGGCCACAACCACAGCCATTGTTGCCGCGGCAATCACCACCACAGCACTATTTCCCCCGTAGGATTCCTTTGCCCTGCTATAACCCAGTTCCTATGTATTGTGGCCCTCCTGTGTATTTTCTTGCACCTGTTCCTGTGCTTCGTGCACCTGTTCCTGTTCGTCGTGTACCTGTTCCTGTTCAATCTTTTCTCAGTGTTAGGTACTTTTGATGATGGGTTTTTTTTACTGTTCAAGGCTCTGAGTGTATGTTTTAGATGCTTCTATTTGCTGAATATAACAGAGGAAACCGGGAGATGGATTTTATTTTGACCTCGTGGTGTTTCTATTTTTGATTATTTAAAGTTATTTCCAGATTATTTTTTTTCTTCAAAAAACAGTGTATATGACTGCAATTCAATGAAATTGATTGGACTCTTCATGGTTCTTTTGGAAGTTGAAATCCCTCAATGTCTCAAGGGCCATACACCTGACTATTTTGTTATGCCTGTGATGTCTTCTTTGTGAAAGAAGATATGTTGATCAATTTGCTTAAATTCCATTGCTAAATAATGAGTTTATTGATGCTCTTCTTCATTTTATTTTTGTTAGTACTCTATTTGCAAAAATCCAATTTATGTCTAGAAACTTGTAATCTTGATTCTGAAGACAGTTATAGCTATTTGCAAAAATCTCCTTTATTGGCTGTTCAAATTTATGTCTTGTTTCTTTTTCATGAGTATTCGTTAAATAAGATGTATGAACAAACTTATCAGGAATAGGTATTTATTGGCCTTCGTCTGCAGCTTTTCTTTTTTCTCTTTGAATCATTAATGGGTGTGTGTTTATGTATAAAATTGTCCCTTGATTTGCTAAAATACATAAAACCACTTAGGGTTGTTCTTTTCAATTTTAAATTTGGGTGATTTAGCTTTCATTATGCCCATTTTTTCTTCTTTTATCTACTAAGGTAGTCAATTTTGAGTCTTATTGTTGTTATTGGAAATCCTCCATGTTCTTTTTTTTATCCAGTAGGATGTGTTCAATGATAAATTGGCTTAATTATTGTAAAAAATAAGAACCTAATAAAAGGAGATAAATGCATCCATTTAGCTCAAATTACTCTCTAATCTTCCTGTGAACCCACACTACTATGATCAACACTTAGTTCAGCAAATGATCACATGCCATCTTTTTATGATGTATTAAATTTGCTTGGTTATAGTCAAATTATCAATTTTCAACTGCGAAAGAATCTCTTAGTTTGTTTTGGAAAAAAAAATAGTGCAGATTGAAAGGTTATAATTTATATGTGGCTGCATTTTTTAGTATAGTTACTCTGCTGAATAGGACCCATCAAGAGGTGTGGGTTCAAACATTTTTGACGTGGTGAGATTTCGAAGATAAATGTATTTGACTAAATTGGGATCTTTAGAATGAGGCTAACATAGAAATATACTTTCAACCACTGCCATTGTGTAAACCATTGATGTTCTTTGTGGCAATGAAAGCCTTAATGAGATTAAAGCATCGCTTGGATGGAGGTTTGACAGTACAATTTTGCTTCACTTTTTTGGAAATTTGAATTTTTATTAGGCTATCCCCTCCCCCTTCCCTAGTTTTTTGTGACACTCATCTACAAGTGTTCCACAAAATTAATTCAATTATTTCATTATTAGAGAAATCATGTGTCTTCATGAAGTGTGCGAGCTTAAGGTTTCTCAGGCTATTGTACTTAATTTGACAAAATATTATAAAGAAACTCTACAAAATCTAAAAGATTTATATCATTCACACAAAATTCCTTTTAAGCAAAAAATTAAGGGTATTGAATTACTCTATTAGGCATCTCTACTCCATTAAAAGCTCTTCGATTCCTTTCATTCCACACTACCAAAAAATAGAGCGTTAGATCAAAGAATAAGTTTTCTTAAATTCTTTAGCATAAACCACTCCAAGTCCACACTTCATATTTCATGGAGCTGGCAACTTCAAAGAGACACCCAACTCAGTATACACCATCTCCCACAAGCTTCTAGCCTACAAACACTCCAATAAAAGAAGAAACACGGACTTAGGACAACAAATTGCTTTTCAAGGAAAATTGGAATCATAAAGCCATTTTACCTAAAGAGATTTCCCTCAGGGTATGTTTTGAAAATGAGTCAACCATGATATTTTTTGCTATAAAAAAACTTCGGAGTATTTTTTGAAAATATAGTTAACTATAAGGTATTTTTTATAATTAAACCTAATAATTATGTAATGAAAAGAAAGAAAAGTGATAGTGGAGGAAGAGAGATGAGGTGAACGTGAGTGATATAGTAAAGGTGTTTTTATGACAATTTTATTCATGTTAATATATTAATTTTTAATTGTTAAATAAGAGTTAAAATGAAATTTTAACGATGAAGACATCAAAAAAGTGTTCAGACTTTATTAAAAGTATAGATAGATATTCTCAAGTATTTTTTTATCCCTTGAAAAACATGTCTCTTGCTCTTCATTCTTTGATTTTATTTACTACATGAAATATTTTAGACCACAATTTTCTTTTTACCAAAATGAAATTTAAGTTAGCAATATCATATAGGGAGCTAGGAATATCAGAAAAATAAGTCTTGTATATGTCAAAATATGAAAATTAATTCAAGTTTAATAATTGTTTGTTAATTTAGTATTTCACCTTTCAAATGAATTGGGCTACACATAATTGAATAATAGAAAAAGTATATAAAGATAGAGAAGTCTAAGAAAGAAGAAAGAGAAAATAGAGAGAGCAAATGTGAAAAACCATCCCAAGCAGTTTTTGAATGATTGTAAAATCTTATGTTTGATCTATTAAAAAAGTTCAATTCAGAAAAAAGGTTTATTAAAATATTTGGTGAAGAATAGTGATAGATTTTTAATTTATTGTACAACAAAAGCTCAAAGAATTTTGTGTTCAATTTATACAATTCACCATAGCATGCATGTGCTGTACAAATAAAGACAAGGTTTCAACATACATCATGCATGTGCTGAAAATTAAAATTGTTAGACAATTTGATAATTTCATATATAATATCTTCAAGAATGAATGAAAAATAGAAAATTACATAAGCCAAACTCCAAAGATATCGAAACAGTATTACTGGGGTGAAACAGAGGAACCGGACAGAGGAGAGTTCTTGTGGTATATTAATATACAGAGAAAGATCACAACATTCTAAAGAGCTGATAATCGAAAATCCGAGTAGAGCATACGAGGACTATGGGCCCTTGAATCTTTAAGTCAACAAGATCATAATCTTCCTGCCACTCATCCGCCACCAGCCGCTTGTAATAAGACTTGTTGGAATTGCTTCCACCAAACTTCTCCATGAGACAACTGATCTTCCATGAGGAACGTGATCTTGCTGAATGAGGCATGATGATCGATGGTACTCTGCTACTGTCTGTTTTTCTAGGGTTTGAGGTTTTTGTTTTGTGGGTGTAAGTCCTTTCTTGTTTTTTTTTCCTGGAGAGGTGTAGCTGATAGAAGAGTGTTTGTCGAAATTCACGTATATATATTGATAGTCATTATTTGATATGGACATTGTGTTTCTGTATAATGGGTGGTGTGGGATGCTCTCTTAGCTGCAGATGTGAAGGATGTAAAAATACTTTTGGTCAGAAGAATGGTGAGTGCTTTTGAGGTCTCGTGCAGATCTTAATGAACTGAACTTAGAATTTGTTACCCAATAGCCCTGTGAAGTTTACCTCTCCAAATTTCACCTCCACATCATGAGATCTACCCCACTATTTCCATCCCTCGCGCCACCATGAGAGCAAATGCTGGGTGAAAAAAGAGCCTCAGTGAATTCAGTTTCTTCATAATGTAGGGGCATATATTTTGTGTAACTGTTTGTATTTGAATCAGGTAGAGGTGTCCCATATATTGGTATAAAATGCTTCCAATCCAAAGATACCCTCGACCATAAGAAGATTACACCTTGTAACTTTAGTGTGAGGTCTGGTGTATAAGTTGAATAGGTTTTTCTTGCACAGGGGCTGATACCGGAGTGGACATAGAGACAACATTGTTGAGCAAGTAAAGGAGACGTGAATATTCAATCAATAAAAACTACAATTTCCTCAAAAACTATGATGATCGCTTGCATTGCATCCTTCTGAAGCTGTATATATTATACATCTCTACAATGACTGCTGCTGAGTCCACCTCAACCGGCACCAGACACACAGCCACAGGATTAGTGAGGAGGCAGCAGTGACGTGGCCCCAATCCACTAGAGCAGAACCGGTGTTGCAGCAGAGGAGAAACGTGGAGCAGAACCAGTGTTGCAGCAGAGCAGAACCGGCCAGCCAGCTAGAGGGTACCGGTCGACTGCCGGTGTACCAGCAAGCAAGCAGTTTGGGTCAAAGACGGAAGCCAAACCCAGCGACAGCCATGGAATACCACCACCGACGAGTTGCAATCGAAGACCCACGACTTAACTGGGTTCGATCCTTTGAATTTGTTTGAGAAGAGATCGAGTTGCACGAGATTCTCCAATTCCGGCCAGATTCCGGTCAGAATTTTACTCTTTGATTTGGCCCATGATGGCACCCTCTGCCCCTTTGATGGCTTTGCCGTCAGTGGGGGACGCTGTTTCTGGTGGACTGGGACTGAAGTCTTTTGCTCAGGCAGTATCGAAGACATTAGAGCATTTTTCATTTAAAATGTCGATGCGATTTCCTGTGGTTATAAATGGAGAACTAGGGTTCATCTTCTCGGAACCAGAGATGGTAAAGGCCGCTGAAGAATTTCGGTTCGCTCTTGTCATGAAGTTCGTGCGTCAATGTCCATCTATTGATAATATTAGATTGACAGTGGTAAAAACTTGGGGGCTGGTAGAGATTCCGACGATCAGTTTTATGGATGAATATCATGTGCTTATCCAGATGAAAAATGAACGTGATTTTGGGCATGGTTGGGCACGTGAAGGGAGAACAATGGAAGGTAATGTTTTTCAGATTTTCAAATGGACGAAAGAATTTGATCTAAATAAAGAATCGCCTTTGGCTCCTCAATGGATTTTTTTGCCGGGCTTACCGATGCATTTATATCGAAAGGATTGCCTGCAAATTTTAGCCACTCGTTTTGGGCGTTACCTTGGGACGAACAATACCATGCATAATTGTACCAGAGCGTCGGGGGCGAGGATTTGTGTGGAAATGGATCTGACGATGGAGTCGGTACAGAGTTTTCCTATTGTCTTATCATCTTTAAAGTGCATTTGGCAGGAGGCAAAATATGAAAAAATTGGCTTTTATTATCAGAAATGTTTTCGTCAGGGGCACACCTCTGTGGTTTGTCGGGTTGGTGCGAGGAGAGAGGATGAAGGAAAAAAGAAAGAGAAACTGATTTGGAAATCAAGAGTTGGGGAAGTGTCCACTGAAAAGGATACCACAACTGGGGCGCATTTCTCGTATGGTTCTAGCTGACGGGAGGGTCTTGGACACTGCTGAAGATGTTCATTCAAGAGTCACTCAGTACTTTCGAAAGGTATTAACAGCGTCTTCAGAGGTGGAGCAAGTGTATTTATCGGCCCTCCTTGATAATATTATTTTAGAGGAGGAAAATAGGATGCTTTGTATAGCGCCTTCAGAGGAAGAGGTCAAAAAAACGGTTTTTTTCCATACCGAGACATAGTAGTCCAGGGCCTGATGGCTTCGATTCTGCTTTCTATATTTCTTGTTGGGATATTATCAAAAATGATGTGCTAGAGGCGACACAGGAGTTTTTTAGTGGCGAGCCATTACCCAGGTTCTTTTCCTTTTCTTTTATTGTTCTTATCTCGAAAGTGCAGGATCCTTCGAGTTTTGAAAAGTTCCACCCTATTAGTTTGTGTTCTGTGGCTTACAAGATTTTCTCAAAAATTCTTGTAAGTAGACTGACGAGGATTATTCATAAGCTGGTCTCCCCTGAACAAGGTGCTTTTGTGCCAGGGCGAAGCATTTTTGAGAATATTACACTTGCACAGGAAATGGTTCATTCTTTGAATAAGAAAACTTTGGGTGGCAACGTGATGGTGAAAATTGATATGGCGAAAGCATATGATCGAGTTGATTGGAATTTTTTATTGGAGGTTTTGAAGGCTTTTGGGTTCTCCGATAATTTTTGCCGACTTGTGGGGGAGTGTGTAAAGTCTCCTTGGTTTTCTGTGATGATGAATGGAACTTTCAAAGGATATTTTCATCCTTTGCGGGGTTTACGGCAAGGGAACCCTTTATCCCCTTATCTTTTTATTGTAATGGAGGAAGTGTTGACGCGGTTGCTCAAGAAAAACTTTAAAGCAGGGTGTATTGGAAGTTTCTCCCATCCGACTGGGGCTCCTTTAATCTCCCATTTATTATATGCAGATGATCTTCTGATATTTGCGAACGGTGGGAAAATATCAATAAAAAGACTTGTTGAGACTCTTGCATTGTATGAAAGGTGGTTGGGGCAATTGATTAGTAAAGAGAAATCAGCATTATTCCCTTCAAAGCTCATTATGACTCCTCGAAAGCGTGCCTTGTTGAGGTTAACGGGTTTCAAGGAAGGAAAATTTCTAGTTATTTACTTGGGTGCGCCACTTGTTTCGGGAAGATTGACGGCTCGCATAACTGAGCTTTTAGTAGAAACAGTTAGAAAGAAGGTGGCAAGATGGAAATTTAAATCGCTTTCTCAAGAGGGGCGGTTGATTTTATTGCGCCATGTTTTGTCGAGTATGCCCATACATCTTATGTCGGTGATTAGTCTTCCGATGGTTACCATCTCTCGCATAAATTCTTTGTTGGCTAATTTCTTCTGGGGGGAGGTAGATGGAAAAATGAAGGTTCATTGGCGATCCTGGTCGAAACTGAATAAGCCAACGATAGAGGGTGGTCTGGGTTTGCGAGACTTTAAAGAGGTGCAATGATCTTTGCACATGAAGTTTGCATATCGCCTACTGTCGACTAAGAATTTGTGGTCTGATTTTTTCCGAGCGAAATATTTCAAAGAGGGATATATAGCTGTTGGGAGCTCTACAGGCTCTCATTTTTGGAGGTCTATCGTTTCAACCTTACCTGAGGTCATTGAGAACACTAAAGTGTTGGTGCGTGGAGGCAATGCTTCTTTCTAGTATGATAGATGGCTTGCTTCGAGTCCTCTTTCTGTGAAGGTGGAGGATATTGCCAACGCTCAGCTTCAAATTAAGGCCTGTTGGGCAGACCAGTCTTGGGATGTTGGTCTCTTGACGGATCTGGTTGGTGCAGAGGCTACTTCAGAAATCTTACAGAATGTGCATGCTGGTAAAGCTGGCCCGGATGTCTTTTTCTGGACTCCTTCACGTGATGGCAGTTTCTCGACAGCAAGTGCATGGGAGGTGGTTAGATCTAGAGGTGACTTACTGCAGTGGAATGACTGGTTTTGGCACCGCTTGATTCCTAAACGAGTGTCCATCTGCCTATGGAAAGCATGGTTTTACTCTCTTGTAGTACTCTTGTAGTAGATGAAAGGGTGCAAACGAGGGGTGTTTCTTTAGCTTCTGGATGCAATTGCTATATTCGGAGATTTACGGAAACGTTGGATCATGTTCTTTGCTCGGGAGATTTGGCTTCTAAGGTTTGGGAGCAAGCAAGTGTTGCTTTGGGAGTCCCTTGTACACGACATACTGTATGGAAGGCGAGGGTCTCGGCATGGTTTCAATATGCAAAAAATTCGTCCATTACTGGTACGTTAACGGGCTTATTACCGTGTCTAATTACTTGGTGCCTTTGGAAGAGAAGATGCAAGGCACGTATGGAGGGGGTGCAAGAAAGTGTTGACCAAGTGTGGTGGTCTGTGAAATTCTGGATTCGTTTGTTAGCTGGAGTGATAATTTCATCTCGTCCGTTATCTTCGAATGACTTGCAGATTTTGACTGAGCTCCAAGTTGAATGTCCGAGGAATAGTGTGAGACGGCAGAAATTCGTAGCCTGGACGAAACTACCTGTGGGTTGGGTAAAGCTGAATTGTGACAGGAGCTGTCGTGGTAATCTGGGGAGTTCGGGGGGAAGGGGTGTGGTAAGAGATGCAGCTGGTAATGTGAAGGGAGCTTTTTCTACCCATTTTGGTGTCGGCACTAACAATGGTGCTAAACTAAGAGCTATCTTAGAAGGGATTTTTCTGTGTAAAAGGTTAAATTGTTTTAATGTGATTATTGAAAGTGATTCCAGTCTGGTAGTGGATTGGCTTATGAAAATGAGATGCACTTTGTGGTATCTCTGGGATTTTTGGGAAGATTTAATGGTTGCACTTGAGGGGCTAACATTTAGGGTGGTCCACTAATATCGCGAAAGAAACCAAGCGGCGGATTTTTTAGCACGGCAAGGTGAGATGGGAAGGAATGTTAGTTATGAAATCCCCCATAATTTACCACGGCTATTGAAAGATATTACCAGACTTGATAAAGTGGGGCTTCCAACTCTAAGTATTTAATGTTTCCGGGGTGTGTTCAATTTGTTTTCCTTTTTGGGTTTCTAGATGGGTGGTATTGTTGTTTATAATTGTTTGTTTTGTCTCTTTGGGTTTTTTGTCTGGTTGTGTTGTTTGTTTTAATTTTCGGGTGTATAAAGTTTTCCTCCACCATAAGTGAGGTCACTATTTAATAAAGTGTCGGAGGTACCGTCCTCTTTAAATAAATAAAAAAAAAAGTAGATGAAAAATAATTTAATGCTATGATTGGTAGAGAGAAAAAGTGTGGGCAATAAGAGATCGCAAGAAAGAAAAGTAGATGAAAGCACTTTTTTATCATTTATAGGAGTGAGTTACTTAATTTTTCTTCTCATATGTACAAATCGCAATCATCTCAAACGATGATGATTTGAGAGTAAATGCTAACCTAGACTTTTTCTCTGTCATTTTCAATTTTCATTTCACTGTTCCATCGCCTTTACCAAACTCGCGATAGAAAACACATCTTTTTATTTTTCTATCCCCTTCTTCTATCCTCTTTTTTTCCTTCCACTTTTACTCTACTAATTAGAGCTTAAGTCCAGATTTTATTGTATCTCGAGTCTAATGCTCCCGGTTAGTTCTCGTTTGCCACTCAATCTTATATGATACATCTGTTCTTTGCTAGTCATTATGTTTTTTTCTTGTCATTAGATTGACATTATACATTTAGGATGTGTTTTGTATAAAAGAAAAATAAAATAAAAGTACAAAAAATTAAGAAGATGAAAAGCTAGAATGATAGAAAAGTAAAAAAAAAAATATTGATTTTTTTATTCATGTGTGTAGTAGAAAAAGTGAAAATTAAGAGACTTGTTTAATAAAGTAGAAAAATAAGAGGAAAAAATATTAATAATAATGTTTTTACCATGATATGCTTCATAATATTAATGCCAACTATTCCATGAGAATAAATTGATAGAATGATGATCACATCTATTTTCTCTCATTTTTTACTCATCAAACTTCACAATTTAAAAGGATTATAAATTGTAAATGTAAAAAAGAAAAAAAAACACCAACACTTTTAATTTCGTTCCTCTCACTGCTCTCTTATTAAATAAGAAAAAATACATTTCACCAACTTTTCCTTCCTCTAAAACCAGGAGAAAAAAATGAAAAGTAAAAAAGGCATTTTCCTATTGTTTGACATGACAAAAAAGAACAGTAATAAAACTGTTAATGTCTTCTTCCACAATTATAAATCTCAATCCTTCCGAATTAAAAAAATAAGGAAGTTGAAGCTAAGCTAATTTTCACATTACCCCTAATTTTTCCATCTTTATATTTCTTTCTTTTTCCACTTCCTTCGTCCTACTTTTATTCGCTACCAATCAAGATTATATCCAAACGCTAGGGGGTGACATTGTCACCCAATCTATAGGCTTTCACCAGAGGGTGGGTAATTTGAAATCGACAAAGTGAGATGCTCAATAAAGTAAGAAGTATGAAAAAGATTATGCCACCAAACTAATGTTCTTGAGAAAATTTACTATACTAAATGCCTGTATGCACACACATCAAATAATGTCTGCCTAGAAGCTTATGTGTGCATGCAATAAGAATAATGACGAGATTAAACTAACCTCATTAATCAAGTTTAAGTGCATGCTTTTACTTTCTCAGATTATTATACAATTGACAGTCTCTCAATGCAAAGTCTCTTCATCATCATTAAAAAAGTTCCCACCTCATCAAGGCCACTGAGATCAATTGTTAAAACTACTTGAGACAAACACATATCCTCTCATACCATAATTGCCACACAAAATTCACACAACATGCTGATGTAAACGAAATTAATCATTCAAAGTTGCTATCAATAACAGGGGAAAGCTATTCCACTTCAGCCAAATAATCATCGATTTCTGCTGGGGTCAAGACTCTGCAACAAAGCAAGAACAAGAGTACTATTATATCAGCCATAAAAACAGGAAGAGTTTCTATGGAACGATCTTTTAGTTCTTGGCAAAAGAGCAATCATCAAGGATAACTTTATTTCCCTGTTTTCTTTCTTTACTTTTTGACAAAATTGAGAGGAAGAAGGCAAATTATCAATTCATAACTTAAGAATTTATCAAGAAAACTAAACATAATAAACATGGAGACGGCAATGTCTATTATAACATTTATAAGCAATAAGCGTACATAATCATCTTGACGGGTTTTTTTTTATCTTTTTTTTAAAGTTATTAATAACAAAGCAGTATCATAGGTATCGGTTCTGAAATTATTGAAGTAAGATGATAATTTAGTAAGTGTTTGAGGTAACTGTTTCTTTTTTCTTTTTTCTCTCTGATACTGAAATCAGAATCAAATTCGACTTGAAAAACAAGATGACATTTAGCAGAACTTTTAGATCTGAGCAAACAGTTCAGGTTTGACTAGACAGAGAATCCCTCACTAGATTGAAAAAAGGTAGGTTTTCCTGTTGTGAAAACTGAAATATAAGAGCTGCATAGAAGGCCTGGCAACAGCCGACATGAGAGAGAGAGAGAGAGCAAGAGCAGAAAAAAAAAAAGGCTTCAATGACGAAAACGGCAGAGAAGAATGTGAAAGCCAGATTAAAGAGTAAAGATTGTGGTACACTCCCGCTAGACATCCGGACATAAACACTAGAAACTTAAGTAGTAATTGTTTGAAAGTTTGAGTGATAATTACTACTCAAGTTTCCATAGTGTATAAAATGAGTGTTCAAGTGGAGTGTCCCAATAGCATAGCTCGAGATTAAATGACTAATTTTTTCTAATGTTAAATCATTAAAGTAATTAATTTTTTCCATGTGTACATTAGTAGAGTTTAGAGGTTTTTAAAAATTATTTTTTTATATTTTTAAAGTGATAAAATATGTAAAATAACTAGAGTCAAAATTACTTCAAAAAGTCAAATGTGACAATAGTTTTGGGAAAGAGGGGAGTAACGTTTTATTAGTTGCTGCAATGCAAATTACAACTGTCAAGTAATTTCATTTATATAGTAATACAGTATATATTTCAACTAAGCGAGGAATAATCAAGTCTTTTTAATTTGAACTGACCCTGACAATTAATCAATGAGGCCCGTGCATGCATCAGCTTGACTACTAATAAAAGTGGCATCTAATCATAGTTAAAGTTTTTATCCAGTTCTCAACCGCTTTAAAAAATATGTGTTTCATACAAATTATATCAGCATTTTAGCCATGTTGAGGTCCAAATTCCCATCAAAGTAAGACCATCAACTAGAGAAAAGAAAACTGTGGTTACCTGAACTTTTTGTCAGAGCCAATTATACCAATCTCAATGTTCTTGCCTGAGATTTGCCCTTCAAATCTGCACTCGCATATAAAACAACTTATTAGATAACTAGAGAAAACACACCAAAAAAAAAACCTGTAAATATAACCTACACAGGCAGATGTTGCACCCTTGTTATGAATTCTGGAATGCTATGCATGACCACATTTTTTTGTGGATAAATTATGGATAAGCACATTATAAAATGTAACATTATTATGTTAAATACTTCACCATGATCACTATAATTATACAGAAACAAAAAGCTTTAGTCAAAAAATTGGGCAAGCTACCACAACCCTAGCCTGATTCTAGGAATAGACAGGTTGGCCAAAAGTTTTGAGTTTTGGGCTGATCTTGGAATTAAAAATGCCAACCTGCTCTAAGTTTGATTGAAGATAGAAAACTTTTCAACTCGAGCCTGGAACCTACAAATATCTATATGTATGTACGCACACAGACACACTAAATATGCTTATATCTCTCATAACCTATAAACATGATTATTATTCCATAAGTTAAAAAGAATAAATTAAATACATTGAAATTTTCTTTCACCAGCCAATTCAAACCTAATCTGATTAAAAACAACCCAAATCTAACTCATCTTGACACAAGCCAATAAAACCTAACCTAATTTAAACTGACCTAAATTTTACTTCAGAAGCCAATCTGAAAGCTAAATTAGTCTGGCCCAATCTGACTTGATCCAAACTTACCTCTCACAAGCCAACCAAGACCCAAGCTCGGGGCTCTGAGCACAAGTTAGAATTGAGCTAAGTTGCAAGAACTGAAGCTTTAGGATTGAAGGTCTAATATCTCAATTTAAGCCTGGGCTGTCTTCAACCGACCCAGATTTCCTGAGTTGTAGCCCTTCAATAGGGAAAAGGTTCTTTCGCAAACACAATAATTAGGAAAGATTTCATCAATTTCTTCCCAATCTCTTTTTAGAAAAACAGCTACCTAGGGGTAATACGACCTTCTGAATAATTAACAAGAGAACTAATGAGAAACTGATACATTCGAGACAATTATGATAATCATTTAAGTTTTAAAAACAAGTTCTCATTGGTGATTGGACCAGTGTTGTCAAGCATCTGTCCTCACCTGCAGCTTTATGTCCAGGACATAGCTCTTGTGCTATAATCGTTCGTCTTGCAATCAAAAACCAAATCAATTGGGTGTATGATGGACCAGTTTCCGAACAAGTCATCATAAATGTCGGTGTTATAAGAAGTTTTCTACAAGTTCTTTAATAGGCTTTTAGTCTTTCTCGGCTACATATATTCCAAAATAAAAGTTGCATACCCTTCCTTCAGCGTCAAAATAGCAGTGTGCACAGCATCATCAAGCTCCATGTCATCAGTGTATCTACATGGAAATGAGAACAAAGTCAACTTCATCTTCAAGTACAAAGAGAGAGAGGACAAAGGGCGGTGTTTAATTGTAAATAACCAACAAAATATGTTGAAAAAAATGGTAAATAAATCAATTCAAGTTTCTAAAGTTACAGCTGTATATGTTGGGATCATGCCACACACAAGAAGACAACACTGGTTATAAGCTTATGACTCGAAAAGTATAAATTAAAGAACCCCAAGGCAAACAACACCAACATATGAATGCAGGTTTTTGTACGAGCTCCATCCTTAAGAAGTTGAAATCACACGCCACCAGCAATTTGGAGACAAAATTCTAGAAAACCACCGTGAAAAATAAGCAACTGACTCTCCGAGACCAACATTTAAACCTGATCTAACAGAATTCTTCACTAGTTTAGTCATCTGGCAAAAGAAGCAAAGGTATTCAGCAAAAGCTGAAGGACAATACCGGACTATATATTCCTGAGGACTCAAAAGAATAAAAGAACCTTATTTATTCATTAGATAGTAAGAGCATTATGAACTTTAAATAAGGAAGAGGCACAATTTAAGATGTCAGTGCTGATCAAATTGTGATTCCATACCTCTTCTCAAGAAACGTTTTCGCATTTGAGACATTCTTCCCCATGGCGGAGGCTTTCCATGAGAAGTAGGAACCTGATGGATCCACCTAGCAGAGGATATACAACTAACAAGAATCAGTGTCAACAAGAGAAATAATATGAGTAATTAAGTGACCACCAGGAGCTGACTGAATGAACATGAATATATATTCAGTCACATGATAGAACAGGACAAGTATTTATCCCCACCCACAATTTGACCCCACCCCCCAAAGAAAGATGAAAAAATAAACAAGAAAAGAAAACGCCCAATAGATGTACTTTCTCTGTTCCGCAACTTACTGAAGCTGCCTACCCATAGGAAAGATGGTTTGACGTGGACAGCATAACTGTACCAATCACAAGACTATGTATGAAATATAGTGCAACCAAGCTGGGGTTTGCAAGGATGATATTGTAGGTAATGTATGAGACAAGGTGCAAGCAGGTTTGCACGTATGATATTCTAGGTAATCCTGTTAGTAAAAGCAAAGAGTATCTGGTTATGAAGATGCCTGGTACAATTGTGGACCCTTGTCATCGAAGCCAGCAACCAGCAGAGATACTCCAAACGGCCTTACACCTCTACAACAAAGAAAATACAAGTATTGAACTTCACAAAACACGGAAATGATAGATATGCCCCATGATTCAGAGGTCTAAGAAAAATGATATATTAACTTATAAATTCAAGTTCAAGTTAGCTTATAACAGACGCAATAGTAAGCCAGAATTTTCTTTAAGTAAGAAATTTTCTTTTTTAATCAGTATTTTCTTTAAGTAAGGAATGTCAGGAAGAAAGATCATAATAGACTTTTCAAGTGACAGTTTTAGGCCATCAAGCTATGTAAGTTGGTGGGTAATCAATTCATAATAGCATTTATTTGAAGCAAGCAATCTTTCTTTTCTTTTCAGAGTAGTCATAGACATATACTGAAAAGTTTCATTTAAAATCACCTATAAATAATTAATGAAGATTGATATTAGTCAGAATGATACAAGTTTCTAGGTCTTTTAGAGCACATATTTCATGAAAAAAAAAATTACAAATCAAGCACACAACTAAACAAATCTTAAAGCTTCCAAATCATGCAACCAAGCCGGAGCAGGTTCAAACACAACGTTAGGTTTTGTGTACAAAAATACATACATAAACACATGTTAAAGCATCATAAATGGTTTATCTACAGCATAAAGTGTATAGATATGTTCTACCCATGAAATGGGTGTGTGCATGCCACATACATACATATACATAAAGGGGCCAGAAGTTAGACACAAAGATAGGCTGTGAGTCAGAAGCCAAGCAAGTAAAATAGTACACTCACTCAAAAGCTTGATACAATCATTTTTGGAGAAAGTGTAGAAATACAGAGGTCTTTGACAGGAAATCTATGCTCATGCAGGGAAATTAGCTTCCAGCTTCAGCCCACAAAGGCGTAAAAGAAATTAATCATAGGCCAAATGTAAGAACAATACTTTTGATCCATAGATGTTTAACCCCTGATATCCAATTGTGTCAATCCAGATTGCATTTTAACTTTACCCGTTTAAAGTTCATATATCTTAAAGAAAGAAAAAGAAAAAACAAAAGGAAATTATGGCATACAAACCACTGGTTTTCACACCCAACCAAAATTAGTCCGCATACTAGATGGCCAGAATCTGCTAAACTCATATATCTCTTTTAACTTGACCCAGAAAAAAAATAGTTTCGACTTAAAATTGTAAAGAGATATTATTTATCAAAAAAAAATGTAAAGAGATATGTCAGTTACCCAGATTGTGTGAACTCCTGCATAACAGCTGCAGTTTCCCTCACAAGTTGTGTGACAGGGATTGGCTCCTACAAACATGAAAGTTATATGAAAGTCATGACCTATATAAAATAAAACATATGACCTAAACTAAATATACAATTGGCTGCAAGCAACTCCCATAAGAAAGACAACAATTCTAACTTCACTGAAATTGAATTTTCATGAAAACATTCTAAATAAACAGACGAATTATGTCTCATCATAAATTGGATAAGTAGTAAAGAAATGGAAGAAATGAAACATGAAAGAATAGAAAGATATTTGAGAGCCAAACAGTACCTTATATAATCTATGATATTGTTCAGCTTGCTTCCTACTTTTTCGAACCAACACTCGAAAATCAGGACCCATACCACTGCAGTAGAAAAAAACAATGATGATAAAATTTTTTCGTAGAAAGAGAGAGAGAGAGAGGATTTATTCTCCCAAAGTAACTACGCCACATGGACCAAGGCACGTAAATAAAACAAGGGTGATTATTTAGAAGCCAACTTTGTCCAGACTCTTAATCTACAGTGCATGGGAATAGGGCTTAAATCTTTTATTCTCATATCATAACTTTTTAATTTTCATGTGAATTTAGTTTGATTTAGGGTAACTTGCATACGAGAAATGAACTTTAAGTTCTTGGCACTTAACTAAACCAACTTTCAATTTTGGCAATTAACTACCTTAAGTATTAAACTTTTGGCAATATTTACCTGATCTATGATTACGTCTGATTAGCTTTCAACTTTTTTATGTTTTCAGCTTTTTTCCTTCAAATTATTGCAATGGAAGCATTGGCAATTTGAAGCTGTGTTACCCAAAAAAAAAACAATTTTGAAGTAAGTTTTGTCATATCTTTCAACGTTCGTTATATTAATTAAACAAAATTCTATGTTAGGCGAGACATCACCTCAAATCGATACTTTATGTAGTTTATTGACAAAAGTGAAAGTTCATATAGTTAAGTGCCAAGAGCTTAAAGTTCAAGTACCTCCTATGCAATTTACCATTTGATTTATAAATTTTATATACATCAGTTAGCTTAAGAAGTATTTAAAGCCATTATTCTTAAAATAATTATATATATATATATATATATATATAATTTAACAACTACAATAATCATTACAGAAGAATAATAAAAATCACCAAGAAGTCCTTAAAACCATATCATTCAAACTTTTTCTAAGCTATAGAGAAATTATTACTTATATTTTTGTATAAACATTGCAAAGAAATAATGAATAATATTTGTTGTTCCTGTGTGTCCACGAGCCTAAGTGGAAGCCTCTAACCAAGAAACATTGTTAGCCATAAATAAAATAATATTACCAAGAAACAGAAAACTTAGAAGTACTCCACCAAAATACTAAAAAGAAGGTAGAAAGCAAACCTGTAGACCACTCCAATATCTGGTGTCAGACACTGTATTTTTTGGACCTGAATAAACCAAAATTACAAATCATTAAGGGTCAACATTATTGCTAAAATTACTGTTTGTAAAGCGGACAGACGAGAATTGCATGGAAACCAACTAAATATCATAAAATTAATTTGAGATATTGCATGTCTTTAGAGAAGGATCTCTTCAAACCAAGAAGAGAAAAACATAGTTTCAGTTTCTTTTTTCAAGTAAATATTTTTGCTTTAGTGATATATTTAACTAAAAATTAAATTTGACTTCATAAAAAAATCACACCTTAGGGGCTCGAATATTCCCAAAAGGGGGGAAAGGTCATATTTTGGTCAATGCAAAAATTTCATATATATATCAGAGAAGCAAGTGACAGGCATCCACCAAACTTTCAGGAAAATGGCAATGCAAATAGACATAACGATGTAAAGCACAGTACAAGCTTTGCAAGGAGGAAAAAAATAGAGAAAAGGAAGGAAGAAGAAACAACCCACTTATACCAAAAACAATTATCTTTAATTAGCCATTGAAGGAGCATTATTGCAGACCAAGAAAACAACAAAACATTTTGTGGCAACAATTTGGTTAAACTATAATAAAGCAACAATGAGTTAAAAAAGTTTACTTACAGACGTTTCATCAACTAAGATAGAAGGCAGTTTCTTCTCCGTGGCAATAACAACACCATTAGCAGCTGCAATAATCACCTAAACTATCAGTAAATACTAAATTGAATTGAAAAATATTATACAATACAAATTGCATGAATAAACCCAAGTAAGCATTTGCCTGAAGCACATATAAAATATTAGAAATTCAGCATATTCTTATGATTTTTACCAAAAACAGAAAGCATAATCATAAGCACATATACACACAAAAAAAAATGATAAAATAAAAGTTCAAAAATCTAAAAAAAAGGGTACCTTTGATTCCTAGAGATGTTTGACCCGACCCGACAGCTGTTAAAGCGTGTTCAATCTGAACCAGCTTCCCTGAAGGACTGGTCAATATCACACATAATTAGTTAAGCAATTAAATTATATATGCACATATACGTACATATATAACAAAAAAAATCAGAAAGATACCTGAAAGTGGTGAGAGAAAACGAGTACTGACTATCACCCATTGTGAGTTAGAGGACGAGAGTAAAAGATGAACAAAATCGGAAAGCCTGCTCCTAAAATATTACTTAATTAAGGTATATGCATATACATTAACAAATGAATAAATAAATACACAAATTTAGGCGTAGAAGAGATGTTAAAGCTTTACCTTGAATCTGCTTCTTCAGGAACGTCGATAGAGAGAAGAGAGGAGAGTAGAGAGAGAGAGACTTCTGCTCAGAACTGAAAAAGGCTGAATAAAAGGGCCCGACGTTTTCTTGTAGGACAAGAAGGTTTATAATGGGCCGAGCTCTGTTTCGGACAAGGGGCTGTTGGGAGTTTAAGTTGGGCCAGTATCTATGTAGTCGCTTACATGTTTTTTTGGCACACTTCAAACAAAATTACTTATCGATGTATGTGAATTGCACTAAATATTATGCATGATTAATTGTTTTATAATTTTTTTAATGAATTATTAAAAGTAAAAGCAAATATAAATATTTTAACGTTACGTTTAGTTGTCTAAAATTGAAACTTAAAATTGAAATTAAAATTAAGATGAAATTATACTTAAATTGAGATGGAATCATACATTTTTTTCAACATTAAAATTATTGAAAAAGTTCACGACTCCATTCAATTTCAAACTTCAACAATAAAAAATAACGTAAATAAAAATTTGGATTTTATTAAGAAAAAATTCATGTCGCTTATTTTTTTTGTTTTCTCTTAATTGTGAATATTTGCATTGAATTCTTTAAATATAAATTAATACGTAAATGTGTCAGATTATAGATGATCAAATGATATTGAATTTTGAATTCAGTATTTCAAGATATTGTGATTATGCGCAATATTTTCCTTGAAAGGGCAACAGGTTACTGAATGTAAAGTGTTTGGGGAATAACTAGTTAAATCTACTCCTAAAGCTAGAAGTAAAGTGAAGGAAAACTGTAAATTGCTGAAAATGTAGATTTTAAATTGCTTGTTTTGGTCAAGTTTCGGTACTTGTACAAATTACAATTTCAAATAACTGATTCTAAATCATGACTCCTCTATTTGCACGACACTAGTCCCATGATCCCTCTATTTGCACGACACTAGTCCCATGATCTTGCTTCATGCTCCATGTACTTCTCAGCATTTTCTCCACTTCGCATAATTGTTTGCTTGAAGAAGGAGATGATCCAAAACGTTGTGTTTCATTAATATCTGACTCTTACCTGAAACGCACTGTATTACGGAATGATTGAGCATGGGCTAAATGCACCGGATCACTTCTGTCGAAACGTACAGATTCAATCTTACTCTAAATACTTCATATCGTGCCTATGACCCTCTCATTTACGCGGCTTAAGTTTTCACTTCTCCCCATGCGCACCGTTTTGCTTATAATCCCCTGCAACTGATTCCAGCTTTCCATGGTTCTCTCATACACATGGCGGCATCTCACTAAACTGGAATTATTATGGTGTAAACAGTGAAATATAATTTATCTCAAAAAAATAAAAGTATTTTTAAAAACGAAATTTTGATAAATAAACTTTCACGAAACTTCGAGTTTTTTTATTAGTGCAGCATGGTAAACAAGTGATTTATTTATTTTTTAATTTTGATAAATAAAGTTAATTGGGAACTTCCGTCCGTGCTTATAAATAGAGTTAGAGATAAAGATTTAGGTCTCTGAAAATTCCCATCGATAATAAGGATGAAGAGCAAAAAGATACTGTTGTCGGAGAAAGGTAACGGTAACGAATATAATTTATATAAATGAGAACGAGAACAAAAATAACAATTTTCGCTTCAAATCCGATTTATTGCCACCTCTACGACTCTTTGTCAATGGCGTTTAATGTAACTTAATTGATAACCAAACCTCCCCTTCAAAGAGGAAGTTACAAAAATTTCACAATGACTATCATCTTACATCAAAAAACAGTTATTAGTGATAGCTATATATAAACATCATTTTGTGACTCTAAAAATTGAGTATTCTTTTGAAGCTAATATGTGTAATCAATTTTTACATGTTACTATCTCTTTCTCCCTTTCTATGTATGTGAATGTGTTTCTTGAATACATTCTAAAATACTAATAATAAAAAAAATCTAATAACCACCGTTAAAAGAAGAGCTACATATAAGCTTTATTCATCTTTAAGCTATGTTCCTTATATCTAAATCAAATCAAACTAATTCTTAATTAATAAGTTACATTTGAATTAGATTTTTCTAACAAAATTATATTTTCACAACTATAATAAGAATAACTTAATCAAACATTAAATACAAGAAAAAATATCATGCACATATTCCAGTCTTTTTCAAAGGGGTGAATCAAGCCAACAAAAGCAAAAAAAACATACAATACACATTCATTGAAATATTACAATACCATTCATTAACAAAAAAAAAAAACTTATAGGAAATAAATAATTTTACTTTTTCTCAAATATAGTAAATAAAAATATTATTTTACAAAAACATTTCTAAGCTAATTTATCTAAATAATAAATTAATTAAAAAATAATAATCTAAAAAAATATTTCACAACCCGATGCAGCGTGTGCAGGCGTTACATGGTGTATAGTAAATTAGTAATTGATCAACTATAGCAAATACTTTTATCATGAAGCTCTTTTAGTTCAAAATGTCGTTAGTCAAACGTTAAAAATCTGATCAAAATTCGTTCCAGGTCAACAATTAAATACAAAAATCCTAAATACCCCATATTTCTAGAGCTTAAAGAATCACGACAATGAATTTTAAACAAAATTTATATTGGACAAAAGTAGTGTTAATTTTAACATAATTACAACAACAATTAAAATTCATATTAAACAAAAATTATCTTACTTCTAATATAATTACAATAGCAACATTTGAAAAAAAATTATTTATTAAAAACATAATAATCCAAAGAGAGAGAGAGAGGTAGCTTATATTTACACCCAAAAAATTTAAAATTTGCTTTTGGTTGTAATTTGCCTTTTATCATCATTTAGAGGAATAAAATCACCCCTGAAGAATTAGAAAAAATGCCTTATGGGGAGTAAACATAACACACATTAAACATAAAAATCTCCTCCTTACCAAGACAAAGCAAATAAGTTACTGAACTACATAATGAAGTAAATAAAACTTTTCAAAAAATATATTACGTATGTGGAGTAAATTAATTATTTGTGATAACACTGAAATGGAATACACTAATTGGAGACGAAAAACCACTACAATTAAAATCTGATTAAAAATTAGTATAAAAGAGGTATGTCTCATATTTAATAAAAAAAATAATAGGTTAAAAATAGATTAATCAATTTTAATAAAAATCTGTGAGTTCACTTATTTTTTTTAGCACAAACACGAAATAATAGACGCGTTAGGAAGCAAATGTTTTTTACCTATGCCCGTTGATCCATCAACTGTTGCACCCGACTCTTATCCGATATGGCTTGCCCATTTTTCACCTCTAGCCGAATATGGTTGGATTTTCAATATCAATACACAACAAGGTATTGCACGAAGCTCTTAATTCTCTGACCATTAGTCTTCGTTAATAACAGCTTTTTATTGGGTTGAAAAAATTCTAATTTGGGTCATTTTAAGGGATTTTTTTCTTAGAATTGCTTTTGTGGAGGGAACATGTTGATTCACCTTATGCCTACTTGTTGATGAAAAAAGAAAACATTGTAGAACTTATCAACATTTGCATACTATTATGAATCACTCAAAAGTGAGGTATTTATATTTTATTATTATATTTTCTCGTAAAATAATACATTTGATAGTAAAAAATTAACATTTTATGATAAAATTTATATATTTGATGATATTTTTTAATCAAATATATTGATTTACTATCGAATGTCAATATTTTGTACCACTGAATGGATTATTTTACATGAATGCTTCGCATTAGGTATTGCAAAACCTATCAAAATTGTTAAGAAAATCGGAAATTCAGTTAGACCAACCCAGTTAAATAAACTTGTTTTTTTGAAAAACAAAGCCCAAACTTAAAAGTTGTGATCTTTGGTCATAGTGTTGCGACATAGAAGCTATTCTTTTGTTGTTTTTAATTTAAATTTGTTCAATTATTTTTCTTTAACTTAATATCATTATGAGTAAAAAATCATGTGTTTCGTAAAATAAAAAATGAAAAGAATAAGGATATTTTATTTGAAATAATTGTTGTTTTACCCCTTTATGAAATGGTAACATTATTTTTTTATTAAATCTATCATAATTAATAAAATTTGTCACGTTTGTAGACTAAAATGGATAACTGTATTTTTCAAAGATACGATGAGGTATATGTAGTTTTTGTCAAACTTCATAAGAGAAAATGCATTTTTTGCATTATAATTTTTAATTTGATCTCAAATCAATTATAATTTTGATAACATTGTAAATTTTATTTAGCATATAATACATGTTTCGGATTTGCTCATATTTGAGTGTTTCCTAATTTTGAATACCATGAGTTTCGAAAGGCCTTGTTTCTCCAAACTTAAAAAATCCTCTTGCTTCGTTATTTTTCGATCTGATCACGAGTTCTTTTAAAGTAGTTCGAAATGATGAAATCCAAAGGAATTTTTTTAAGGTTTTAGCGTTATAAAACATTTAATTTAATTTATAATTAAAAATATATAATTTTGATATCAAGAATATTTATATAATCCACAATACATAAGTAGTCTTATAAATATTGACTTTTTTGGGATTTTTTTAGAACTTGATTTAAATAAGTTTGTTTAAATTTATCAAAGCAATTTTTGCTTTGAACCATTTAAACAATCTTACTTAAATCAAATTTTAAAAAGATCATAAACAAAATCATTATAAGATTAAAACATTATGGTTTGATTTAGTTTTTTTGTTTGCGCTATATTAGTTTCCAATTTGATTATGTTGAATGTCTATACAACATCATCTTTAATACTAGTATTCTAGGTATACACGATTTTTGAAAATTGAATTTGATCAAGAATATCAAATTTAATTTTCAAAGAATTTGGTGTTTTACTTTCTAATCTTTAAAACTTAATTTAAGTAAGTTTACTTTAATTTATCAAGTTAGTATTTGCTTTGAACCGTTTAAACAGTTTAAATCAAACGAGAAGATCAGAAACAAGGTCTTGGTATCAAACAAAACAGTGACTACCACGCGCCTCGGTTGTGCGCCGAAAGGTTTAGCAAACTGCAAACTTAACCGAGCCCCCACGTCAAGTCCGCACCTATAAATGAAGTACAAAGCCTGAACCAAATCTAAATAAAAGATACACAAAGCACAAACTCTCTCTCTCTCTCACAAGTGAAAACAGAAACGTTTCGGCACTTGCACTCCCGCTTCTGTAATCTTAGTACGGTAAAATCCCTCTTCTTTTGGATTTTTTTTTTATGCGATCGTTATTGCTGGAAATTTTTTTCTTAATATTGTTCGAAAATCTCTTCTCATGAATATTCGCTTTCACGTAATGCCAATCCAGAGTGCTGCCTGCCTTTGATAAACGAAAAAGTGATATTCACTATCCAGGTTTAGATCTCTGTCTCTCTTCTGATCGATAATTTTTTTTGGATATTTTTTCAATTTCTTGATTGAACTGTGGTAATTATTCGTCTCTCAACTCATTTTTTACTTTAGATTTTTTTCTAGAATATAATTTTTTTAGTCGGTGTGTTGTATACATATTTCTGTATGTATTATGTATATTGCATTAGCATATGTGTAAAAATTTCAAGTTTGTTTGCATGTCTCTTAATGCTAAACCTGATAATTTCATATTGAATCAGTATATGTAAACGTTTCATGTTTGTTGATCTTGTTCCCTAGTGTTTCATTTTCATTTTTATATTTAGAAATTTCTAAAGTTGTGTTTGGTAGCATGGAATGGAGGTCCTGGAAATGGAATTAAATGTTTCTTCTTACAAATTTTGTCGAGTAAAGTCACAATTTCACCAAATTCCATTTCCAGGGCATCAGTGTAACATCGGTTTAGGTGGATCTTACATTCCACTTTGTGAGTGTGTGAAGGTTTGAGAAGGTGGTAGTTAAGTGTCAATATGTGGTTGTTTACTAGTAATTTTATTTCTTTTTATTATCAAAGAAAAGCAAGCTAAACATATACTTGTACTTGTGAATCCATATGAGTCAGTTTACTGATCCTCAAAATATACCACAATAATTCCTTCTTTTGGAATAACCACAGTTATCAATTTGGAGTTTGCAAGTATTACAGTACCGGACTGATACTGGATTTTTGATCAATGGAGGCAAAGTTATTAAAGAATATTTATTTACAATTTAAAAGAAAATATGAAGACAATTTCACAAAGAAATATTTTTTTATCCTTTTTGTTACTTTAATATTTTTTTTTGTTTTTACTTTATGCCTTTATCATACCTATACTTATTAATAAAGCCAAAACCCTCATTTGGTGTCTACTCTTCAAAATATCTCATAAACTCATACGTAAATAGATAAATTAAATATTTAAATAAGATTATATATGTAACTCAATTGACTACAACACCTCACATCTTTCTCCCATGTTTTCTTCCCCACTATCCCACTCAGACTTCAATTTTCCACTTTCCTTATCTCTCTTATCTTCAAACCATGTTTTTCTCTCTTACTATCCCTCGCAGCTTAACTTCCCCACTCTCATTATCTATCTTATCTTCTTACCTATAAGAGCATCTCACTCTCATTCCAAACATAATGGTCACTTATAAGAGCATCTCAATACAACATACTATTAATAAAGCCAGAACCCCCATTTGATGTCCACCCCTCAAGATGTCTCATAAACCCCTACTTAAATATATAAATTAAATATTTAAATAAGGTTATATATGTAACTCAATTGACTACAACACCTCACATCTTTCTCTCATGTTTTTCTCTTTCACTATCCCACTCAGACGTAACTTCTTCGCTCTCCTTATCTCTCTTATCTTCAACCATGTTTTTTCTCTCCCACTATCCCATTAAGAGTTAACTTCTCCACACTCCTTATCTTTCTTATCTTCAACCCATGTTTTTCTTCTCATTATCCTTTTCAGGCTTAACTTCTCCACTCTCATTATCTATCTTATCGTCTTACCTATATGTATGCCAAATATAACGGTCACATAAAAAAGCATCTCAACACATTCATACTATTAATCTATACTATTAATAAAGCCAGAACTCCCATTTGGTTTCCACTCTTCAAAATGTCTCATAAACCCCAACTTGAATATATAAATCAAATATTTAAATAAGGTTATATATGTAACTCAATTGACTACAACACCCCACATCTTTCTCCCATGTTTTTCTCTCCTATTATCCCACTCAGACTTAACTTCTTCACTTTCGTTATCTCTCTTATCTTCAACCCATGTTTTTCTCTCCCACTAACCCTCTCATACTTAACTTCTCCACGCTCATTATCTATCTTATCATCTTACCTATAAGCATGCCAAACATAATGATCACAGAAAAGAGCATATCAACACGCGTAGTGTGTGTTGAGATGCTAGTTTTTATTTATTGTGAACTGATTGGAAATTGAGGGCAGCTTATCACTTTTGAAGGGTAATTTTTCACTTGACTATTAGTGAGGTGGGGGCATTTTAAAAGCTTTAATAAATTTAAAAAAATTCAAAGGTCATTGGGACTTCATTGGAGGCAGGTGCCCCCACTGGGTTCAATGTACATCCGTGCCTGGAGTATGACTTCTGAATTGTTCGGGTTTCATAATTGCTTAAGTTCACAAGAAAAGTTAGTCACCATTTATGATTTGGTAGCTTGTATGGAACTTGGGCTTGGTGATTCTTAAATTCATCTTACTTCAAGAGAAGTGAAGTGAAAAGAAGGAAAAGATCTCATAAGAATCATCTTAGGAACATAAGAGTAAAAAATTGACACATAAAAACCTATTTAGCTACATTTAGTCAAAGTGAAAGTTATCATACAAGAATTCATCTTCGAAGTTGTGTTCGATAAGTTCTTTCCCTCTTTTTCTTCAGTTTTGTGCTACATGGAGGTTAAAGAAATGATTTGAATGATTCATGCTATGGTTGATTTAATTTTCTTAGCAAGTATCTAGACTGACATATTTACGCTTCTTTGGGGCTTTTCAGTATATGAATTGCAGGTACTGAAGTATATATATACATACGCATAAATAAATATATAGTGGGTTGAATGAATTGTTTAATTCATTTGTACATAAATATACACGTACACACACACACTCTTACACCCAAATGAATGTGAAACTATGTAAGCTGGATTCTGCTCAGTGGGTGGAACTAATTGTTGAAAAGCACTGTCTGTGATTGATACTTCAGTTGCATGCGCATGTGCCATGTGTAATCGCTATTGCTCCTTCCTACTCGGATGCAATATTATGTTTTACTTATTCTATATTGTTCTTACTTCTTAAGATTAAGGTGATCCATGAACTTTCTAACCCTATTCACTTAGAATGCTAGAAAAGCAAAGGCTGTCATATTGTTATTGTTGTGTATGTCAGAAAACTATAAGGTCGTTTTAATTAACATTTTGCTTGTAATTTAAAGGCTTACCCCAGCAAACAGTTGGTAGTAAAAATTGGATACGATCAGCCGCGTAATTGCTTTTAGATCATGGACTTTGTAGAGTTTCTGGCTATATAATGTGAGCTTGCTAACAGATAAAAGATGTATTTTATTATTAGAAATTTTTTCAGTTATATGTGCAATGTGCACCAAGGAACATTTTGTCGGAGAATGTTAAGTGGAGACATTTTTTGTATCTTTGTATGCTTGATCGCTGCTGCCAACTCATTTTCAACTAAAGCAAAGCTAGTAGTTTTGATTCTTTTAAATAGAGATTGTACATGCATGCAGTGTGTGTGTTTTGGGCAAAGAGGCTTCAGAAATGGAACTTGTCCCTTCACCTTAAATGAAGTTATGATAATTACTGTTTGTACCATGTCATGGCTCTGTTCCTCTTCCTTTTCTTGCCATGTGCTAAATTGGTGCATTCACAATGTAGGAATTTTTTTCGCCCCCTTTTTAAAACATTATGGAGAGCTCACTTATTTATTATCGGAGATACCAACTGTCATGCTGTTGTGTTCATATATTTATATTCTTTTTTGTTCTCTAAAAATATTTTCCATATATCTGTCCTCGGTGCTTGTAAAATTTTGCTTATTTGATACAAAGGAGCTATTTTCTTTCTCCCATGGAATGGCATCTCATACATGATTCCATGGCTTGTTGTCATGATTGAACTTGACAGCATGCCATTAAGGTCAAGGATGGATTTTGATGATCCAGACTTCGGTGCTCCTGGAAGTGCTCCAGACTTTGGTGCAATCTTCATGTCAAACAATGCAACAAAAGGAGAATGTTTTAGACGGAAAATTTTTGGCCTGCCATCTTCGCAGGACTACTTTGTAAAACAGGTTAAAGCTGGAATGATATTATTTTTGTTTGAATTCGAGAGGCGAGAACTGCATGGTGTTTTTCAAGCATGCTCCGATGGTGCAATTAATATTGTGCCCCATGCATTCAGTTCATCAGGGAAGAAATTCCCTGCTCAGGTATGGATACATATTTTTAGCCTATACCATCTTATGCATTTCATTTTATTTTTAACATTTTAGCTAGGTCAACTATTATTAAAGATGATGCTAGTGAAGTAGTACGCTGGCTTTTTACTGATAATTTCATTTGTAATGTGATTCGTTCTTGTGGATTTTATTTGTCTCAGGTGGAATTCACCCGTATTTGGTACTGTAGTCCACTTCCCGAAGCTGAATTCTGTGATGCTATCAGAAAGAATTACTTTTCAGAAAAGAAGTTCAACTTTGGGCTGTCTGAAGCTCAGGTCTGCTCATTTCCCACAATTTCAGACCTGAATGCAGTATATTTTTCTTGCTGGGTCAATCTAAAAATATTCTCATGATTTCTTTCTATCTAATTTTTAGGTTAATAGGCTCCTATCATTGTTTACTTTGAAGAAATTAAAAAAACAGTCGAACCAAAGATTGCTGACAAGAACTGAAGTTGCAAGACCCGTTGGACACTCTGTAAATAAATTCAGAAGAGCAGTTGAGGATGGCAGGTTTTCAATAAGTAGTTCATTAAACGAGGAACATAACACGGCTGATGATCGTGGATCGGTTGTCTCAACTAAGTACCCTGGGAATTCTTTTGGTGACAGCAGAAGAGCAATTAATGATGGCAGGTTGGTTGAAAATGCTAGGGTTGGAGGTGAACATATAACTGGCAGTGAGTTTGATCTGGTCATCACGAATGAGTATTTTGGGGACCCTTCAGGTAATGTTGGAAAATTAGTTGATAGTGGCAGCAGGTTCTCAACAAGTAATAGGATAGGAAATGAGCTTAATGTGGATAGTAATTTTAGGCAGGTCGTTTCAAATCGGTATTCTGGTTATTCCTTAGATAATATCAGACGAGCTCCTGATGACACGAGGTTTGCAATGAGTGGTAGAGTAGAAAATGAATATTATGGGAGTAAAGGTTTTGGACCAGAAATCTTGAGTGACTATCCTGGTTCATGGTCTAAGCTTAATACATCTGCTGATCCTAGCAAGCCAATTTTACAAGCGGATTCAGTGGTTCATAGTCAGCTTAAGGTCGTCTTCCAAATTCTGCAGCTCAATGGAGCCAGAAATTTCAAACTTTCCTTATCCAACATCTTATGGAGACGCAATTGTTACAAGAACTCTTCCTTATGATCCAGAAGCCCCTAGTATCAATTTTAGGGTCTCATCATCTTTTGGGGTCAATAACAGTTCTAAGTTAGTGCAAGAATATGATCCTCCTCTTGATAATCATGTTAGGAATATCCTTCCTTCCTTTAGAAATCAATCATTTCCCTCATACATGGATCCTAGAGGTGCAAGTAATTTCCCAGATGTCAATATTGAATTGGGTAACCATGTCCCATCGCATCGCAACCTTTATGAGTACTCCAGCAGGACTGGCATGCCGAGGGCTGCCTATTCTGAAAACATGGCATCTAAATTCTCTGACCATGAAGGTTATAGAGGTCTTTCCTTTTCAATGCCGTTTTCTACTCCTTTGGTTTCTGTAGAAACTGGAAATCATGCAAGGAGAAATGGGTGCTCTTCATCTTATTCCGTCAGCCCAAGTAAGTATTCTTCCTTTGTCTATGATATAGCATCACGAGACAAACTTGATCGAATAATGCCAGAATGTGAAAGCAATGAAGCATTTGCTACTCATGTTCATATGTTGAAAGATGGCTGGTACCGGGCCTGCCGGCTTCAGGATTGCGTTTGTTCTGTTGAACATAGAAGTGTAGACCACCGTGACAATACTCTGGTGAATCCTGATGTCCATCAAAATTCTGGGGACATGCATTCTAGTTGTCAGAAGAACAGAAATAGCGTGTTTACTCGTCTAGCTTTGGCTCCAGAAGTTTCTGTACCAGAAAACAGTACCCCTGATATCAATCATTCACTGGATGAAGTGGGATAAGAAAAAAAAATGCAGACCAATCATCAAACATTATGACAATGCCGAAAACTTTAGGAATAAAAAGCAAACAGCCTGTACCTCGAAGAAGTCAAAGAAGATGAACAAAACTGATATTCCATCTATCGAGGAGAATGGCAGCCCAATAGCTGAACAGACACCTTTTGTGGATTACAAGCGTCGCAGTGAAGTGCGGAAAGCTCACGATGATAGGAAGACTGGAGGCTGTAGTGAGAGAGCAAAAAGTGAGGTCTCATCTAGTAGACAGTGTAAGAGGATAAAGTTGATTAGGCCAAACTTCAGTAAAGATGAGTCATCTGAGAATGAACATGCTAATACTAACCCACATGAAAAAATGCTAGTAAGTTCACTAGAAAGTTCTGTCTATAGAAATGATGGTGGAAGTTGTGAGGTTTTGGTTACAAGCTGCGATAACAAAAACAAGATATCTCAAAATGTTAAGAATTCATCTCATGTAACTTGCCTGATTAGTTGTAATGATGAAGCTATTGACACTGAGGGAGGCTCAAATTGTGAAAATTTGAAGGTGGAAAGGGCAACACTTAGAAATGCGGGTGAAGATGAGGAGCCATCACAAGTTGTGGTCATCCAAGATGTCCCATTTTAAGTTTCCTGTGAAGACAGGGCTACTGAGGAAGGCTCGAGTATCACCAACTTGGTCATGGATCGACTGTCTCACGATTATAATCAATCCTTGAACTCCAATGTGCAAGATGCATCTGTGGAAATGCTTAAAGAAAATGCTTTAAATGAAGTTATAAATGATGAAATGGAACGTAGTGTAGGCAATGAAAAAGAGTTGTTCCAAAAGGGTGAAAATTTTAACCAGCATTGTCCAATCGGTGGTGAGATTGCTGTTGGGAATATGTTGAACTGCTCAAACATTTTAGAATCCTGAATCAGAAAGGGTATCTAGAGCCTGTGTATATTTGTGTGATGGAAATGGTTAAGGATCCAGACAGGCAGCTATTTTTAAGATTTTGTACTAGACACAGCTTGATGTCATTGTTGAAACAGTTAGCTCCTCCAATATGCTAGAATCATGTTTAACTATGAGATGGAAATGTAAAATATAGATAGTAACTGCTTCAATAAATGAAGGTGAAGTAACGAAATGAGTTTTCATCAAACTGTTGAAAGTGGGAACGAAGTTCTTCCAGGCAGTGTTGAAATCATCATAGGGCAATTGAAGACAGTCTCGAGCAACGAGACCTCAAGAATTTGTATGTATGGTGGTAATTTTGGTTTAGACAAAGATATAATCAACAGTTTGCAGAATGTTATATCCTTTAGCTCCAAGCAACTGAAATTTGTTGACAGAAGGTGCAAATCTTGTTCAGTGACGAGGCTAAAAGACTATGAAGATGCCTAGTTTCCTGTACTTGCTATACATATTTGTTCCAGCAAGGTCAATTTCATGGATTTCGGCTCATTCCATTGTTTCTGACTGTGGTTGGTAGGACTTTTTTCTTCAACATTTGGCCGTTCTTCTATGTGCCAGCATTACATGGATGGTTACCATCCTTTTCTAAATTCCGCTCGTGTTTTGTTAAGAAAAAAAAAAAAAAAAAGAGGTTTTGGAATTAGCAGTTGAATGGAATGCCGAAGGTCAGGTCAAGGATCCATGCCCCATTTTTCACATATGCAGCAGGGATCTTGTGATTCTTGAAGATGGTTCGTGGTTCAGTTTTGAAGGAAAATGAAAGATCACATTAGATGCTTTATTACTTTTGCTGAAGAATCACATATGGCATGTTGTTTATTTCAATCAAATATTTTACGAATATCAAGACTTGAGGAATAGTTGATTGCCCAGAAAGCGTCTTTGTAATTTCATATTATGTTTTCAACGTTGGACTTGTTTTGAATTTCCGTTAAGAATCTTTAATAAAAAAAATATGACTTGGACCAATTTAGGTCATTTTAATTCTAAATTTCTTTAAAATCTTTTTTTTTTCTTTGGATTGAGTAATCGTGTTAAAGATTAAGAAAAATTTTGGATTAAAAATGATTTAAGTGGGGTTCAAGAAATCCGAATCAGGTCCAACATCGATAATAAAATATAACGTTAAATCTTTAAATTGAAGTAATGGATGGTTGAAAATTAAATTGAAACTCAACTCAACTCAATTATTGGGATCAAATTTATAATTTAGCCCAAAATTTAAAATCTAGAATTAGGTGTGTTTGTCTGTTTAAGCACTTGAATTAATGAATTAACCCGTTGAAAATCTAACCTTAACCATGGCACCATTTATGCTTCTTAGGAAATAGTTATACTTTGTCAATATTTACTAGTATGTTTTAATAGATTAATAATAATAATAATAATTTCGAAATTTTAATCATTTACAATAATATAAAGCTAATTTATAATTCTTGTATATAATTATATATTTATAATAATATTACAATTATAAAAATATGTATACGTTTGGAGACACTTGTGTTCTTAATATTTTTTAATAATTGGCACTCTCGATGACCACCCTTGTATCTTAAGTTAAGACTTTAGTGAAGCTCCAAAAAATTAATAATTGTTGTCGTGAGATTGCTTATGAGTTTTGCAATATTTAGAAAATAAAGAGAGGTTGGAAAAAGAATTCTTGTATTATTAATCTATTATGAAAAATGAATACAAACCTATATATAGAGGTTAAGAATATAAAACCTAATAGAAATAAAAACTTAGAGTTATAATAAATTAAGAAATCAATACATATGAAATTAGGAAACTAATATTGCAACAGAAATAGGAAATATCATATATGTTAACAGTCTATGTCAAACTCAAGGTGGTAAAATGGATGTCAACTTGAGTTTGCAAAGCGAATCAAAGAAGCACTGAGAATAACAAATTTCGATGAAAAACTTTGTAGGTTGATACTAAACTTTGATGAAGAACTTTGTATAAGTAACTCCCCCTCACATGCAAGTTCTCCTCTTTGCATGTGTCCTCCTTGGAGACAAGAAAAGAGCCTAAACATGAGTCAAAACAAGGTAAAAAGGTACGAGCGTTTGGATGAGGATTACTGAGAGATACAGAAATAAGGTGATTACTAGTATTCAAGACGGAACTTGAAAGCTGATGTGATAGAACACGTGACAGGTAGGGACTCAGAGCAAAGCGGAATCACGAGTGATATACAGGGACCCGGAGTGGAATCACAGGTGACAGGTAAGGACCTGAAGCGGAATCAAGGGTGACAAGCAAGGACTCAAAATGGGTAATAACTTGGCAAGACCCGGAACAGAATCACAGGTGATAACTTGACATGACTTAGAGCGAAATCGTAGGTTACATATTGGTAGAACCAAAAACGTAATCACGAGTTTAGGAGTAGATATAGTAGACTATAAACAGGTCATTGGGCTTGATCTGATCAATGTTTTTCAGTGTATACTTATTTGCAATGATGGAAAAAAATCTAAAAGATTATAATAATATAGAACAAGAAGGAAAAAAAAAAAGTTATGTCCGGATGAGCGGCAGAAGCCATCTGCCAAAATTGCGGAAGCTTAAAAGACAACTCTAAAAACAGTATCAATAGCTCTGATATCATGTTGTTAGAAAATAAAAAAGAGATTGGAGAAAAAACTCTTGTATTATTGATCTATTATGAAAAACAAATACAAGCATATATATAAAAGTTAAGAATATAAAACTAATAGAAATAGTAATTTTAGGGTTATAAAAAATAAAAAAAAAATTAAAAAATTAAACTAATTAAAAAACTAATACATATGAAACTAAAAAATTAAAACTACTGTAAGAATAGAAAATTTCTAAACGATAATATAGAATAAATAGCTACACAAGAACAACACTAGTAAAATCATCTTAAAAGCTTATCAGTATCATTTTCTATAAATTTTGAACCTATACCATGTGATTGGATAAGAAAATGAATTACTTTTATTAGTTTGAATGTTAATTTTGAGACACTATTTAACTTTATTTTATTTCTTTTCTTCGGAGATTGGAGATGTTACTTTAATTTAAAATTAATTTTAATTTATTTTGATCTTCAAACCGATGAAAAAACCTCAACTAAATCTAAATAATTTTATTATGTTTAGCTCTTTTCTTAAATGTTCATTGACCGGTTTAGGTTTATATTTGACATAACCATCCAAATTTGATTTGGTTGATCATGTTCACTTTTGCTAAAAAGACATGAAAACCATTTTTCAAAACTCAAACTAGAAATTGAGTTTTTCAAAATAAATAAATAAATAAATATTTTATAGTATATATTAAATATATATATAATAAGTATAATATTTACTTAATTTATTAATTAAAATGAAAAACACAATTTAAACCAAATTTAACATTAATCATCGAGGTCGAGCCACTCGTCTCTCAGTCTTGTCTATAGCTATATATACGTAACACCTGATTACAGTACATAACTAGAATGTGCGTTCTCAATTGCCATCAACGGCGATAAGAAATGCTGAGATCTCTGTTCTCCTCCTCCTCGTCTTAGTCTCTCTCCTCCACACGCCTCTCTCTCTTCTTTTATCACTCTGACCACTATCTCCGCACAAAACCTAACGCCCGACACGACAACGTTCTCTTCCCAAATCCCCTCATCTCCGACTCCGACTCCTACGATGACTCCATTAACTTCAATTCAAACGACGACAAAATTGACGAACACGACACCCCCAAAGACGACCCGAACGATACCGCCAATGCCGTCTTGAACGAAGAAGAGGAGAATCAAGAAGTCGAACAAGAACAAGATACAGTAACTGACCGCAACAAGGTTTCCTCTTCTGGGTATTACTTTGATCACTTCAATGTGGTCATCAGGGGGGCTTTCAATTGAGGAGTGGGATTATGATAATGCAGGGTTTAGTGTGGGATTGGGTGCGGAGTATTACAAAGATAAGAGTAAGGCGGCGTTTGGATCCGATGATATCCCTGTGGATGAAGAAGTTAGGAGGAAGGTGAGCGAGGTTTCTGGGATCGAAGACGCTTTATTGCTCAAAACTGGGAAGAAGGTATGGCCTTTGAGACAGGGGTGGGGGGATTGGTTTGATAAGAAGGGCAATTTCTTGAGGAGGGATAGAATGTTTAAGTCCAATTTGGAGATTCTGAATCCGTGGCATAATCCATTATTGCAGGACCCTGACGGGGTTGGGGTTACCGGCTTGACTAGAGGGGATAGGGTGGTGCAGAAGTCGTTGTTGAACGATCTTAAGAGGGTCCCTTTGATGTTGAAGAAACCTTTGGGAGTTTCAGATATGACCCGCCAAGAAAATTTGCAAGAAAATGGTGGTGGGGTTAAGATGGAGAAGAGTGGCAATGAGGATATAGTGGAGGGAAGGAGTGAAGAGTTTAAGATAGCCGAGCGTAAGACCTTAGATGATGTGGGTATTAGGTCGAATAGTAAGAGGGCAAATAATGGCGATGGGGATTTGAGATTAAGTGGAAATGAGGATATGTCGAATATGAGTGATATGATGCAAGGTAGCATTGTGAGTAATGGGTTGGTTGGTAATAAAATGAACAATGGTCATGAGGATTTGATTGCAAGTGCAAATGGGAATTTATCAAATGAGAGTGGCAGGGGGGATGAAAAGAAGGTCTCTTCTGTTGTTGAAATGCGAGAAATTGGAGGGTTGAAGAATGTGGATTTTAAGGCTCTTGAGAGTACTATATATGCGGATGGAAGGAGGTTGGGTTACTATCCTGGTCTGGATCCTAGGCTGTCTTTTTCGGACTTTATGGAATGCCTTTTTAAGGAAAGGGAAGTGGAAAATGAGAGTTTTTATGGTGTGGAACCCGCTGCCATGGATGTATAGTGTTAGGCACCAGAGGGGGCTTGAGAGTCTGCTTCGCCACCATCGAGATGCTTGTGTTGTAATGTTCTCTGAGACGATCGAGCTTGATTTTTTCAAAGACAGCTTTGTGAAAGACGGGTAAGTGCTCAAAATATGCTTTCTCACTGGATATATTTCTTCATTAATGAAATTTACTGGTGACCGAAAGAGTTCTCATTCTTCAGTTACAAAGTTTCTGTTGCAATGCCCAATCTTGATGAATTGCTTAAGAATACACCTACTCGTGTATTTGCTTCTGTTTGGTTTGAATGGAAGAAGACAAAGTTTTATGCTACTCACTATAGTGAGCTTGTCCGGCTTGCTGCTCTCTACAAGCAAGCTTGTTTAATTAATTAGTATGCATATTTGTGGAGTAAGCTGGGTTCATTTTTGTGCATTTGAGTTGCAAAGTTTTATGAAAATTAGTTCATCGAGAAAGGTTGTGTAGTTACTAGTTACTGTGAAAGTTGTGTAAGATGTAGGGAATTGAAAAGTTAGGGTTAAACTTTCCTCAGTACAGTGATACAAATTTTAAACTATAAATAATTATATAAGAAGACTCAAATTAAGCTATTAAAGGACCATTGACTACCATCATATTGCGAAACCAACAAGACTTCTTAATTACCATATGGGGTCTATAGCTCACGACTTCATCTAAACACTTAAGGTTTGCTTGCTTGTTGTTCCGGTTTAATTCCTTGTTAGAAGATAATGAAGCCACCTTGCAAGATTTTGCATGGCAGAAAAACAAAGTATGGACCATTTTAACAACTTTAAAGGAATAAAAGTGGTATGGAACTATGGATGGATTCTTTATTGCTGTCCTCGCAATAAACTATGTGGAACAGTAGCATTTCAAGCGTTAAACTTGTATGATAATCAAGACTGCGATTGCAATTCTCATGTGAGAAGATTAAATTGATGTACCTCATCATTGTTAAATTTTATTTTTTAAATGTAAATAGTTATGTCTAGTTCAATTATGAAGTTAAAAAGATACATGAGAAAAGTAGTAACCTTCCCAAATTTTTTTTGTTGTTTTCTGGATGTTGGTATTTTATTGCGCACTCCATGTTGGAATTGAATTGGTTGTATTGCAGTACTTTTAAACATTTATTATGTTTAGAGTCAATATATACCAATTTCAGATGTGTTTATCTATTGGGTTGTGCAGATATGGTGGTATTTATCTTGATTCTGACATTATAATTTTGAGGTCATTATCATTGCTCAATAATTCTGTTGGCGTGGAGGATCAGCTTGCTGGAGATTTTTTGAATGGTGCTGTAATGGCATTTAGAAAACACAGGTACTAACGAGTAACGACAACTAGTCTTTGATGGCAGGAGTTTATCTTCTACTTAAGGAGAAATCATTTTGGACTACACTTGATTTGTCATATAACCTGGTTCATATTTTAATTTTCCTTTTTTAATATTTAGATGGCTATGTTCTCAAATATATGGTTGAACTCTTCTTTCTTTTTCTTTCTCCTGTTTTATGAACCTTGATGAGTTATTTCCTAACTGGGAATCAGTGTTCTAATTGTTAGTAGTTGCGAAAGAGCAATGGAATAGAGATCATTTTTAGCCCTTTCTATTTTCCCCCTTCTTCCTTGCAGGTTAAATCAATCAGATTTTTCAAATTTGGAATACTTGTTCTCATTCTTGTTATAGAAGAGTAATAGTGTTAGGGAGATTTTAGCAACTTGTGTATGATTGTGTTCTTCTTTTCATGCATGCTTATCTGTATCCTTACTTTCTAATCTTGATTGTCTTTCCTATAAAAGAATGTTACGTACTTATGACTTTTCCCTTCTCAATACAAGGTAGTATGTCCAATTTTATGTTCGGTCCTTTTCTCATAGTGTCTGGGAGCCATAGATTATTGGTTGCTCGCTTCGGAATAATCATATGCATCCGTTTCACCATTGCAGTAATTTTTTTGCTAGTTGTGATTAAAAAGAACTTTTTCGTAAATGGATTTTTGGGATGGATTGGGGATTCAGGATACGGGTTGGGGGTTGGTAAGATTGCTAGAGATTAAAGGTGTAGATATGAGTTTCTTGTACTTAATTCACTTATATCTGTTGTGTTTAGAAGTTTCTACGCTGGAATTTCATGATGCTATCATTCATTGGGAAAAGGAGAGCAGTCAGCTGTGGGCAAATTGATATTTCTTTGCATTTTTAACCATCTGTTTATTGGAGATTTTAATCTATTTTCCGCGCAGTCCCTTCGTACTGGAGTGCTTGAAAGAGTAATACTTGACGTATGATGATTCCCGTTTGAGATGGAATGGGGCTGATCTTTTGACAAGAGTAGCTAGAAAGTTTTTGAATAAAAAGAACATGTTTATCAGACAGCCGGAGTTGAAAGTGCAGCCGTCTTTCATCTTCTTCCCTATTAGTTCTCAGCATATCACGAGGTACTATTGCTAGTTCTTTATGATCTCTTGTTGTATTTTTCAGATGCATGCATGTGAATGTGATGACATTCACCTTTCACACACTTTTAAGGGAACTAGTATTTTTTGGTTCTTGCAACCACTAGGACATGGAAGGCTGCCCTTATATTATGTCTTGGTTACAAGATTTTATATCAAGCGAGACTCTCATTTGATCTGCAATTCTTGTGGTGCAGTCATGGTTTTGTTTGAACAGAACCTCAAGTCAGGAAAATTTGAACATTATTTATTCGATTTTATGAAGAAACACCTTTATTGCCTAGGCAGCAAAATGAGGAACATTCTTGTTGAGAAATTGCCAAGGAGTAAGTAACTGCTATTTTTGTTTAATTTATTGACTCTGGTTGAGGAGCTATTGCTCATTAAGTTATTTTTTCATTACAAGATTAGGTAATTCTTTGTATTTATAATGATTATTGTAAATATATCTTTTACGTATTATAGTTCTAGACTTCTAGTTTAGAACGTATAGTATAAATAGGTTGTGTGCATATGCTTCTTTAGGAACTGTCTCAAGCTTTACGGATATTCTGTTTGTGTTCACTTTTGATGCGTCATTCATGCTACTGTTTTGGACATGCAAGCATGTCCACCATGTCAATTAGATAGGAGGAGAAAGGAGTGTTTTAAGGGGGTTGGGGAGAGGCTGTAGGTGGAAGCTTATATCCCTCTTGTAAGGTGGCCCCTAACCTCTTACATCAAATTATTTATCGTGCCCTTCTTGAGTTTCTCATAATGGGTCTGCTGTCATGACTCATGACAGCCTGAATTCTTTCAGATACCGACAACTGACAAAAATATCCTTTAGTTTATGTTATAACATATGCAAGTATTTTTATTATGACATCTTAAATGGGGCACCAGATTTTGCCCTTCTAGTAATAAATTCATGGGCATTGTTGGTGGTCCGGCGTCGATTTTGAGCTTGAACAGTAGATTGCTTACCTCTTTTTTGGGTGGGTGGGTACATAACAAGGGATCTATGTCAACTTGAGTTAATCATGAGCTGGGTTCAAATACCAAAAACTTTATCAAGCTCAGCTTCAACAAGCAGGTATTTAGTTTCTCATCTATCAAACCAAGAAGAATTTGAAATCTAATATAGTATATAAATATATAAAAATAACATCATATATTAATAGGGGCTTATTTGCCGGTTTGGCACACTGAATTGAGCTGGTGGTTGTTCAAATATCTCAAGTCGAAACTGAATTGAAGCTTCAAAAAACCGAATCGAACTGAACCGAAACAAACCAAACCAAAATGTCAGTCTGGTGGTATAAACCAAAACGCTCACACCACTATTTATATATTAACTGGATTAGTTGACTAACATGTGTCAGATTTAATCCATATTATATGACGTTAGTTTAACAGTAAGTGCTGGCGCTAAGGGCCTAAGATATCGGACACTGGTCGTTATGTGAATGCAAGGAGTCTCCATAGATACTTGGATTATTGGATGGGATATGTCATCTTTTGTTTGTTTATTCAAACTTTGTGCTGCACGGCACCGCCTATCTTCATTTCCTTTTCATTCCGCCAGACCAGGGATTGCTGTGATGATTGGGTTTGAGTTTAAGCCAATGTAAATACTTCATTTAAACTAAATTGTGCTTTTAAGTTGATTTAAAGTCAAACCGAAATAATGTGGGTGCATTCATTATTGGAAATGATCATCCACTTTTGTACATCAATTAGATCGATTGACGATTATTGGTGTAATTGTTAACAATTACGGGTGAGATGATCAATCGCATTAAACTGTTTCCACACATATAATCACTGGCAATGTTTGATAATCCATTTTAAGTGGGATTAAATCTAATTTTTCTTAATTCCATTTAAAGTGGGTTTCAAACATCTTTACTATCATAATTTTTTTTTTTTATCTTTTAACAATAAAAACTTTTTTTTAACCTGCACATTTATCAAATATTTTAAATAAAATAAACAAACCACAAACCATCATCATCATTAAGTTTGACATAAGTCATCTGCATGATCCATTGCAAACTATGGATGGATACATAATTTTTGAAGTTTATCAATTTATGTTGCAATTTAATCATTGTCAATGATGTTTTCATAGGGCTGACAACAAAGTGACTCATGAATTAGATAAGTAAGCTACTTCTTTTGAGGAACATAGGTTTTGGATGGAAGAGGTTTCAAATACAGTTTGGCCTCTTGTTTATTTATGCATATATATCCGCTCTTAATTTTTCTTTCTAAATGAAATTTAAATTAAATTGTAAATAAACAAATTAATTAGAAGAATAATTGGTATTACATAATGGTAGATGGATGCGGGTGGATTGGATATTACATCCGCAATCCATTCACTCCCAGTACAGTTGATAATTTTCGCATCTACATTCACCATCCATGCACTTGAAAAAAACACATCCAATTGAATCGGGTGGATCGAATTTTTGAACTATCCATCTATTATTGCCACCACTATGCCAAACGGTGCCTTACATTACTACACAACAAGTAGCTATGAAATTAAACAAAGCAAAGCATCAATTCTCTATCTGAGAAAAAAACACTTTCTTTTTTTCTTTGGAGATTCACAAGGTTATGAGCTACAACACTAACCCCCTAAACCTTGAACAGGAATCCTCTCAAATTTTTTTCAACAAGTGATTTCACTAACTAAATTAATTGGAAGAACCACAAAAAGCACAATATTTACCAACAAAATCATTTATAATTCCCATGGTTTTCTATATGAGAGCAGAAGAGCAAGGAAATAGTGGAAGAAAATCATAGAGAAAACTCACTTCCATTAATCTATGGCATTGGGCCCAAAACATCTCTTTTTCTCAGGGTTCCATACCCATTGCAGCAGAAACTTCCTCCCTTTCACTCCATTCACATTATAACCATTCCCCCAATTATCCTTGTAAACTTTACCAACATACCCTCCACCCCCACCTGAACCATAAACACCCACACATAAATCTGCTATCTCAGTAGGGGCAGTTGGGTTATCACCAGCATACCATGCATTCACCAATGGGTTACTTGACACTTCTGCTAACTCATGAGCTATCACACTGATCATTCCATCAACTCCTGGATCTCCATTTGGTGCTTTCATTATGTTGTTTCCTCCAATACTTGTGCTTGGTGGTGGATTCATTCCTGAATACTTAGGCCAAGCAAATGGGTAGGCACAGATCCCTGGACACTGACTTCCACTGTACCCAACCCAAGCGTAAGGTGCAGTGACACCGACAATGTTTGGGAAAGTGAAATAGTGGAACCCACAAACTGCTCGACAGAAGTCCTGAACCAGAACATCACCTGATGTTAACACTAAGTAAAGACCATTGTGAGGATTGAGAGGTAAATTGGAATTAATAACAGAGATTTTGATTATGGATTGGATTGCTAAGCGACTGAGATAATCACCATGGGAGTACTTAGAATCGTAGAATTCCCCTGAGAGAACAATGCTTCCAGTGATATTTGATTCTGTTTGGTCCCTGTAGAGCCTAACAGTTTGCCACCAGTTAGCAACAGAAGGGTAAGTGGCTGGAGAAGAGAGGGAATAGAGGAAATCTCTTATAGTGGCTTGGTGGGTTGGGTTCCAACGACCATACCAGATTATGTAGAGGTTAATAGGAGATGCTAGGACAGGACCCATGTGGTACTCAAGGTCCACTAAGTCAGAAGAACCTTCATAGTTCTTAGCTTGATTGAAATATTTCTTGTTATGGCTCCATGAGAGAGCCATAGAAGAAACATAAAACAGAGATAGCAAGAGGGTATAAGAAAACAGCTTTTGCATTTTTCTAATTGTTGCTCTGGTCTTAATTTTGTAGGGGGTGACAATTAGGGAGAAAGTTCTTATAAAGAGAAGGGTGTGTCCAAAAGTTTAGGGGTGGGTGAGAATTGAGATTCTTAATTTTATTATTTTCTTGTGGTGGGACAGTGGTTTTGCATGTTTACATAATTCATTTTCCATCTTTGTCTACTTTTTAACGATAACAATGTTGCTCCCTCTTTTGTTTTAACCCTTTAATGATAAAAGAGTAGGGCTAACAAAATATATATAATGTATGTTATGCCACCCCTAAACAAAGTAATGGTAAGAGTAAGACATTGGGATCACCAGGACCATATTTACTAACACTTGGAAGAGTTATGACTAGAAAAGTGGTAGCCAGCGAAGATGAGTTTGATGAAAGAAGTTCAAGAGGTGGAAAAGTAGGTGGATCGATGTTTTTCAATCATGTGAAACAATTTGATAGAGATCTATATTTTGATATAGGGTTCATCATCTTTTGTCTATCGGATAATCTTTACACGTCATTAATGTGATTAGAGAAGGTTTGATTTAGATCTGTACTTTTTTTAACATATATTATCGGAAACTTACCACATCATCGAGTCCAAAAAATGGAGATCTACCAAACCAAGGAAGTGCTTCTCCTACACGTCGCTCCTAGACACGCCTCCACACTTCGCCAATCCCCATATGGAGGTGTTTCTTGTGAAAAATACCCCTGGACATTTTATAAAATTTGAAAAATGTTATTTTAAAAATTAACCTTACTTTGTTGATGAAATGAATATTTTAATATACAAAAATTACGAATTTAAATTTTAAATAAATTGAACATGCATGTCATCATAAATTGGATTAAACAAAACAAACTCAAATAAAGATACTTATAATCTCTGAGATATTTAGTTATTTACCCGAATCTTCTCTTTGAATGACGTATTTGTTATAGTATAAATAATTTTAATCAATCCACTCATTTCAACTTTAAAATTATTTTATTTTTACTCTTAGATTTACTTTATTAATTTTTGCTTTTATCCTTGATTTATTGTACTTTATATAGTACATTTTTAACTGTTAACCTTGACCAAACTACGTTCAATTAGCAGAAAGGTGATACCATTAAAGTAAAAGAGGAAAAGGGATCATGATTCATGATCAGAATCAAAATCGAAGTGTAATATTTTATGATTGGTGTACCCTGTAGTAAAAGCAAGCAGTGATCCCTTTTTCCTGGGTTTTCTCCATTTTACACTGCACCTCTTCTCTTTTAAGATCTTTGACCATATATGTTAACTTCTTCAGGAACATAAAATTTCAAAGATTGATATAATGTTATCGGACAACAAGTCTCATGAAATTTCCTTTTGAATCTTGTTATCATGGACTTAGTTTCGTAGAAGTTATTATAGAATCAAATTTTTTTACTATTAATCACAAGACTGCAATAGTAATTGAATATTTAATGTTTTAATTTTTATTCAATTACTATTGTAATTTCTGATAATTATCAATAAAGTTTCTCGGTTCCAATCAAAATTCTTTCCTTTTAGAGTGGGTCAAGTGGTAACATTAGGAAGAAAAAGAGAATTTTTTTTTTCTTTCTCTCTATTAAATTAATAATTTGGATAGAAACTAAGATATTAGTCTCACTCAAGCAAATCTGCAACTAGCTAAACTCATAGAATTCTTTTTTGAAAGCGGTGAAATATCAATACAATCATGCATACAATCATTCTATCAGAACTCTAATAATATATTTTTGGTTAATTTTAATAAAAAAAAACACACAAAATAAAGAGAGATAGTTATATGTAAGTTTAACAACAATACTCCAAAGAAATACTTCAAGAAGCTGTCTTTGTTCCCTTAATATGTGGGGTTGCATGACCTCAATTAAGGTCATCGGAAATCCATGTGACCCTTTGTCATTGTATATGTAGTGTTAATAAAAATATCTTGCAATCATGTAAAGTCAAGAAGTGCATGTGATGGCTAAAGCATCTTGAACTTCCCATCCCTTAATTATAGGGATAGATTGAATTCTCAACAAAGTTTAGAAGATACAACTACCTAATCATTCAAAAGATCCTTTTAAAAGAAAATGTTTAGTAACTCATCAAGTGTATATGTGCATTCTATGAGGAAAAGGAAACAAAGGGAATAATATTGAAGTTTTTCAATTATATATGAACATGCTGCCCATGTAAATAAGATATTATCTCATTATTTTCTGTTTGCTTGCTTGTTATAGGCTTCTTAATTATTTTCTGCCATATGTAGTGTAGAAAGTAAAAGCCAGTTTCTAATTATGCTGTGAATTTAATTTACTTAATTACTTTGTTGGCCAAATTATAGAGAGAAACAATTTGACATTTCAACAGTGTGCTTGCTTGAATCCATGTTGATGAGATTTTTAGTTGGTATTCATTTTTTACTTATTACCTGTCAGTTAAAATGCATGTATATGTATGAAAAATAAGATCAGTTTGAAAACAAACAATTTTAATATATACTCGTTAATTCGTTATCCGTAAAATTTAACTCGTGTTTGATTCGGATCGCTCACTTTTCATTTAAAGAGAAATTTTTTTATCAATACTTGTTATCAATCAGTTAAAATACCATATGAATATTGAAACTAAAACCAATAAAAAAACAACTCGAAATATCCTACCCCTAACCGACCCACCCGCCCGTTCAACTCCACTAAAATGAGAGGTAGTCTTTCCTCATATATTAATGCTGATATGATTGACATAATCCTTGAAAGTGTCCACAAAGAAATGTCAACGGTTGAAAAAAGGGGTAATAATAATATTCTTTTGAAAGCATAATGCAATATTTTAAAATGGAATAATTGTCATAGATAATAATAAAAAAAATAAAAATTTAATTATTGTATAAATTTAATTAATACGGTATTTGTAACGAAAAATTCTTGTATGAATCTGATACAAGAGGAGAGAAAGTGTAACAAGTGCATCGAAATGTTATAAAATATTAATAAATTCTAAATTAAGTTTTAATCAGGAGAATTAACTGTTGTCAATGAGATTTAAATGTCCTACTAGAAATTCCAGTGTACCAAACATGTTGCTAGTCATTTTAGATTGACAAATTTAGAATTGGATGGTGTGATGAATGAAAATTAATGGAATTATTTCCATAATCATGTGACTGAGTGAAATGAAGAATAGGAAACCTCCCAATACAACCATTAGCACTAAACCCTAAACAATGTTTTTACAAATTTTATTGTTTTCTGCTTAAGACATGTTTGGAAAACATTATTTTAAAATTTTATTTTTCATTTCATCTCATTTTAAAATGATATAACTCAATTGATGACTATATCTTTTTGATATTAAGTTCAAATACCTCTACCCCAATTATAAAAAAAATGAAGTTACAAATTAATCAAAGAAAATTTTTAATTGTTTTCTTATTATTTTAAGAATTAATGAATTATTATAAAAAAAATCAATACCAAACAACAAAAACAAACCTGTTTTCAAGAATAATTTTAAAAATCTTGTATAAGAAATAACAAACCAAATGTATTTTAATGTAAAGGAATTGATTTTTTTTTGTTTTAGAAAACATAAAATTGTTTTCGAAAATTTCCTTTTAAATAGGGTATTGACAACCTTGTTTCAAGTATTCTATTGGGACAATTAAAATTGATTACTTTAATATACAAATTATGTCTAGGGGCGTCTATCGATTTATAATAGTACTTATAAAAGAATTAAAAATGGGTAAAACTTATTTTTATTTTTCAATTTCAATTAGATCCCAAAAATATGATCATGAGTTTTGAAACTTATAATTTGTCAAAATTAAGTATTGATTTCAATTTGTATGGTCAATGTTGTAAGTAAAAATCCGTTTTTCAGTACGAGAATGACACGTGGAATAATCAAAGGTAAAATAATCATTTACGTCAATTAAAAATTAAATGATAAAAAATCCACCTAAACAGAAAAAGACAAAAATCATACTTATAACGTGATTTCTATTCTCTCCGTTAATTTTTCATTCGACTATCCAACCATTAATATCTCTTTATATCTTAACTATAAAAGAGGATTCAAATGACTATAATCAGATTTGAAAGCCAATTCACTTGTACACTTGACTCTCTCCAAGTATAAATTCTTCAAGATTCTTAACAAATGCACTACCCCTTGGTGACCCTTACATTTTCAGCCCCAACAGCCAGATTGCTCTTATTATTTTCTTCGTTTTTAGTAATTTGGCCATTCAAATTGAAACTGGGACTCAGTTTGGATAATTTAAAATTTTTAAATTTTAATTACAATAATCTATAGTTTCGGAATCAAACTAGAATTGGGGGGTAAAGTTATAAACGAAAAATGGGTTTTACCCATTAAGATTTGAATGATACTACCAACTTTTTATTCAATTTCAACAATGATTAAAATCAAATCCAATTCCTATAGGGTGCACGCCTCTTTTGTGTCTTCTTTCTTGTTTTTCTATATGGAAGGTTCGTTGTCAAATTTTCGGAAATGAAAACAAAAATCAGTAACCATGATAAGCTATCCCCATTTTGCATGCATAACACACTTAAATCTTCATCAAACCTTTAATGGCGTCTCTTATTCTCAGATTTCATGGACTCCAACACAAACTATCGGTCACACCAAGCCCCAAATCTCTGTTCTACACAACACCACACTCTCTCTTCACTCTTAACCCCCTTTTTTACCACACTCATGATGATCCTCACTTCCGTTCTTCTTCTTCCTCGTCACTACCACCATCTCCATCACCTCAATCTCTTGTTAGATCAATCTGTTCACTGGTCTGCGAGTCCTATTACCAACAGACCCATGCTAGGTTATCACCTCCAAAGCTCAATCTTAACGTTAATCCCGATTCTTTTACACAAGAACATGCTATCACAATCGTTGCTTCACTTGCCAGTGAAGCTGGTTCAATGGTGGCATTGAGTTTCTTCTACTGGGCAATTGGGTTCGCTGAATTTCGACATTTCATGAGGTTCTATTTAATTTGTGCTGATTCTTTGATGCGTAATGGGAACTTAGACAGAGCCCATGAGGTGATGCAGTGTATGGTGAGGAATTTCGCCGAGATTGGTCGGTTAAATGAGGCTGTTAGTATGGTTATTGATATGCAAAACCAGGGCTTGTCGCCGAGTTATAGGACCTTGAATTGTGTGCTCTGTGTTGCTAGCAAAATGGGTTTGATTGAATATGCAGAGAATGTGTTTGAGGAAATGTCTGAAAGAGGGGCGTGTCCTGATTCTACCAGCTATAAGTTGATGGTTGTTAGTTATTGCAGAGCGGGTAGGATTTTGGAGGCGGATAGGTGGTTGAGTGAAATGATACGGAGTGGCTTTATCGTTGATAATGCTACTTGTACTTTGATCATTAGTGCGTTCTGTGAAAATGGTTTTGTCAATAGAGCGTTTTGGTATTTTAATAAGATGACTGAAATGGGTTTAAAGCCAAATTTGATCAATTATACGTCTTTAATTAATGGTTTGTGCAAGAGGGGCAGCATTAAGCAAGCTTTTGAAATGTTGGAGGAAATGGTTAGGAAAGGTTGGAAACCAAATGTGTATACTCATACGACATTGATTGATGGGCTCTGCAAAAAGGGATGGACTGAAAAGGCATTCAGGCTGTTCCTTAAGCTTGTTCGCAGTGATAATTACAAGCCAAACGTGCATACATATACTTCAATGATTAGTGGGTATTGTAAAGAGGATAAATTGAATCGGGCCGAGATGTTGTTGTGCAGAATGAAAGAGCAGGGATTGATTCCTAACACTAACACATATACTACTCTCATTGATGGCCACTGTAAAGCTGGGCATTTTGAGAGAGCGTATGAATTGATGGATTTGATGGGTGATGAAGGTTTCACTCCAAATATTTTTACATATAATGTAATCATTGATGGCCTTTGTAAAAATGGAAGGGTACAGGAGGCTTATAGACTGCTTAAGAAGGGATTTCATCTTGGGCTGCAAGCTGATAGAGTTACATACACTATTCTCATATCTGAGCACTGTAAGCGAGCTGATGCTAAGCAGGCCCTAGCATTTCTCGGTAAGATGCTCAAAGTTGGCCTAAAACTTGATATGCACTCATACACTACGTTGATTGCTTCCTTCTGTAGGCAAAAAAGAATGAAAGAAAGCAAGAGGCTTTTTGAGGAAGCTGTCGAGCTTGGTTTGGTTCCAACCAAAGAAACTTATACATCAATGATATGTGGATACTGTAGGGATGGAAATATCAGTTTGGCTATAAAGTTTTTCCAGAAGATGAGTGACCACAGTTGTGCGCCTGATAGTATCACCTATGGTGCTCTTATAAGTGGGCTTTGCAAAGACTCTAAGTTGGATGAGGCTTGTCAGTTATATGAAACGATGATAGACAAGGGATTGTCCCCTTGTGAAGTTACTCGGTTGACTTTAGCGTACGAGTACTGCAAGAAAGATGATTCTGCCACTGCCATGGTTATCATGGAAAGGCTAGACAAAAAGCTCTGGCTCCGCACAGTCAATACCTTGGTAAGAAAGCTTTGTAGCGAGAAGAAAGTTGGCATAGCAGCATTGTTCTTTCATAAGTTATTGGATAAGGACCGTAATGTGGATCGTGTGACTTTGGCAGCAATCATGACTGCATGTTATGAGAGCGACAAGTATGCACTTGTTGCTGACTTGTCTGAAAGGATTTCTAAAGGAATTGGTTAGCAAAGCCCAAATGTACGAGAAATAGTTGTTTGTTTGATGAAAAGCTGATATGCTAAAGCAGGTTGTGTGAGGTCTTCAGAAGTAGTTGAATGTGTTCATCCTTCTCCCTCATCCACGAGGATCATGAGACAGCATTTGGTGCCTTTTAGCATCTATTAAGATCTTGATGTACAATTTTTATCTCTAGCAACTCTACTCTTTGTCATGTAGTGCCGATTCAGTGCACTATTAAAACTTTTAACTAACATTCCAGAAGAAGAGGCTGCATGTCTTTCAACTGCTAGGAATGGTTAAAATAAATTAGCATCAGTGTTATCTTCTTTTGGATCTCCTTCTTGAACCAAGTTGATCTTCTCCCTGCTTAGGAACCTCCTCACTGCACATTTGGCTGGGAGCTTTCTGCAAAGGTAAAAGAATAAGTTATTTGCGACGCTCTGAATTGTTGAGGTTTCTTAGAATTAATATCAGAGTATTCGGTTACTGCTTGAGTCCTTCTGACATTATGAAAGCCGACATTACAACTTATGTGGCATTATTGAATGTAATTGTGTCAAATGATGTTGAAGGAATATCGATATTACCAGTTTTTTTGCAGTCCGGAAGTCTAGTTTTCTTTGTTATGTGGCCTTGTAAGGGACAGTTGACCGCATTTACTATTCCTTGTAGTACTCGGGGTTTACTATTTATTTTAAGTAATGGTGCTAAACTGTAATGATATTGATGCCAAATTTATTTTCCTATTAATGTATGAAATCTCTGTAAAGGGAAAATAAGCTGATTAATTTTCCTATCATGGGTTTTCAGAAAGAATATGCATGGGATTTAAGTTGTCTTCCTCTTCTGCTTGTCATAAGCAATGTATTGCTGTTTTTCTGCTTCTCATATCTACTCACTGGTAGATATGAAATATCGATTTTACTTTTAATAAATTTTTTAATGATAATATACATAGATACAAGTTTATGTAAAGATAAAACAACGTTTCGAGAATTTTATAATAAAAAAAGTTTTTTTATCGATGGTAATTTCCAAATTGGTGACTTCATCATCTGAGTGAAGTAGGAGTGGATGGTAATTTCCATCGTCGGGGTGATAGGCAAATAGAGGGGCGTCGCAACCGACTTAATCCATTGACATTTGTAGTCGATGCTTTCACTTTACTTTGAGTTATTAGGGAGTCTTTAGTCTTTACCACGTTGTTGAAGGATTATCCAAGTCATCTATATTGAATTACTAATCCATTTCATTTATATAACACAAAAGGTTTCTCTTACCAAATTCATGAGGACTAAGTTGAATAAATAATTTTCATTGACTGGTCCTAAGGATGACATGGTAAATATTCATTTACATTATAATTTTCCCATAAGATAGCAGTATATTTGAGCATGAAATTATTTTTCTGGTTTCTCCTTCATCTCTTTTTGGTGATGTTTAGGTTTAACTTAAAGTTTAAGCTAAAATTTATTTTTAAAATTTATCAAATCAAATCAAGCAACCTATTAATTGTTATTTAATGAGGTTTGATTCAATTTGAATAAATTTTTTATAATTTTTAAAAAATAAGCTCTGTAACATTGCATAAAATTTATATAGATCATGCATGATAAAATTTACATTAATCAAATATTTATAAATATTATATTTTGACAGTACTAAAATATTCAATTCAAAGACATACAAATTGATTACTAAATATTTGATTGATGCGAAACTTGATGTGCATGATCTACGTTGATAGTATAATAAATCCAAAGGTCAATTTTCTAAAAATTAAATTGTGTAAAAAATTAAAAGATAGTGCAAAAAAATTCAATGCTCCCTCTACCACTTGACCATTACACAATACACACTCATATAAATGTTAATGATAACTTGGATTTGTGCATCTTATTGGTGAATGTTTTATTTACTTTTAATTTTGGTTTAAAAATTTATAACTTGTTTGACTTTTTGAATGTAAATTGAATGGTGTTAGAAAAGTTAATATGTAATTGTTGAGTGTGATTTGAATATGATGTTGGTGTGTTTTAATTTTAAGTTATATATTGTTATAGTTTTCTTGATTGTGCAAAAATTTGATTTTTTAATTAACCAATGATTAATAGCAAGAGTTTGACAATTTAAAAAAATAGGGTCATTATTATGGTTTTGGAAAAATCGAAATTTTGATTATAATTATTATCCAACCATGCCCACCGAACCAGAATAAACACTTCTTGCAACTGATTTCAAGAAAGAATAACGGGCTGCAAAACAAAAGCTTCTAACTTTCCGTAGCCTTTACTACTCCTTAAGGAGTGCTTATGATACAACAGTTTCAGATGAGCGATTGCGAATGGTAAAAATATTTAGCTTAGCTACCACCTAAACATTCTTTTCTTTGTCTCACTACATACAGTATGACTCACACGTCTAACCTACCATTTAATCTTAAATAACACATTCAGAAAGCAAAAAGAGACCCAGTTTAAGGCATGAACAAGAAATTTCTCCTTGCAATTTGATACTTTGAGATACTTACAATATAAAATTTGAGGGCCCAAACAATCTGAAGCAAGAATGGAGCAACAATTTTGTTACCTCAATTCTTCATGAGATAGCTCCTCCCCGGTAATCTTAAGTTTTTCAATTTCTACTTCATTTTTGTTCTTGAATATTGTTGTAAAAAGAATCAGAGTGCTTTCTTTTCTTTGGTTCAGGCTCGCCTAACTGCAACGACACATAAATCTCTTCATCAGAGACATTCTTGAATGCCGAGAGGCTTTTTGATCCCGGGTTCTCTTGTCCATTGTTTTGATGCACTGGAGATTTATTAGTGAAACTTGGAATGAACTGATGTTCTACGCTTGGAGTTGCTTCAGTCCCATATTCTATATGAAACTCAGAAAGTACGAGTGGTGGCGTCAATCCTTCTAGGGAATGATCTTCAACCGAAACTTGCTGGATATTTAAATCAAGAGGCTCAAAGTTCACTTGAAGTTTATCTTTTGATGGCACTCGATTAGGGGGGGATGACTCCCCAACCGTGGAATCAATCCCTGCTGCCGAAGCATTTAGTTGATCTTGCACAGCAGCTATATTAACAATATGGCAAAAGAAGAAAACATCACAAGTTAGCCAAATGCCTCAAGGAAATATTAATTAGAAAGGTACATGGAGGTCTTTCTTATTTTCTCATTTTCCTGAATAATACACCAACCCATTTATTCGACTCGATATAATTTTAATAACTTCAGCACATGCTAAGAAACATAAAAGGAATTAAATCTTACAAAAAGAAAGAATTTGCGTCAAGACTCAGCTTGAGAAATAGTAAAAGATTTCTATACTTAGCATTTACCATTTGGCTACAGAAAAATTCTTTTCACATTTTCCTCCCCTCCCACCACCAAATCTTTTCCCTTCCCACCCCCACTACTTGTCTTTTCCTTTTCTAGCTTTATTTCCTATAATACCTACAAGATAAAGAGGAAGCTATTATCTTTATCATATCACTTTGTTGAGATGTCTTGCATTCCGGTTCGCCCCAAAGACTCGCCTCTAAGGCAAATTTTTTTGACCCGATTTGTAGCCTAGTATATTAAAGCGTTGCTACGGTTTAGTGATTTTGGATTTGACTTGATTTTGTACCTTTCATCTTCTTGATAGTGAATTTCTCTCTGCTCTCGCCCCTGGACGCAGGCCTAACCGAACCACGTAAATCTTGTGTCTTCTTTTGTGTGTGTGATTGTTTTATTTCTGTTTTGCTACTGTAATTTGCCTATCCCTATCAATTTTCTTATAACACACGCTAAACTAACCATCTCTCCCCCCAACTCTGCCAACACTCGTTTTAATTAATTTAAAAAAAAAAAAAATTACATTTTACTTGTTAAAAAAAACTTAAGCTACACAACGGATGGTCACCCTCTCTCATCATTGATCCTTCTCATCCCTGTTATGAATGGGGTTTGATCCTCGGTCTCTTGTGCAATGACAAGCGACTCTACCAACTAAACTACCTGGAACCCACCTCTTTGATTCAATTCAATACCACATTTCTGACAATGTGTATAATTTCACTGCATAGTTATCCACTCAAGTTACTATAATATCCTTGCTTCTAGTCCTACAACCCTTCATAGAGAATGAACAAGACAAAAAATGGGGTCATTAATGTAAGTGTAATACCAGATTATATACAAACCTTGAAGCGCTTCACTGGTTGTAATAAGATCAAGCTCAAGGAGATCAAGAAGGCGGCCAAGATCAACTCCACTAGTCCAATTCTCTGGTGGTTGGCCAACTTTTAGTTTCAATCGCCCCCGGTTAGCTGTCCCACCCCAAATGATCCCAACTGGCTGTGGCTTCTCCCCATTCTGACCCGTCAAGAGAATAAGGCTTCCACTATCACCTTCAAGGTCAAAAGTCTGCTGGTTTTCACCAACAACAAGAAAATCAGTAAAGAAACAAATCCCTTTCTCATCATTGTACTCCAAAGCATAAGCCATTATGGTCCCGGTAGTCAAGCCAGAGCTTCTTCCAACTTTGACCACTTGCCTTCCAATGAGACTATTAATTGGAGACTGCAAGTCTATGATATGGACTTCACCGATCTCACCAATGCCTTTAACAGATGTATTTACGTTGTTCATGTTGAAGTCTTCCGCGAAAGGAATGAATGCTCCATCTGCTCGCACAAATGTTTCTGCAGGGGCACCAAACCGTAATGGGTATGTGTGGGGGTCAGGACGCAAAGAGAAACCCATTAGCAAGTAAAGTTAGATACAATCATGCTTCAACATTCTATCTGACTATACAAGCGACAACTACTTAGAAGTAATTTTCAAACCAAACAAGCATACTTCTAACGTCAAATGAGCTTAAAAGGTTAGACAAAAAGCAAAAAATATTTATGGACATAAGACTATATAAAGGCGTTATTGTTCAATATATTTTGTTGTTCAACTCCAACTACCCCCTCCCCCCCCAAAAAAAAAAAAAAAAAAAAAAAAAAAGAGGAAAGGAATAAAAGGGTAAAAAATAATTAAGAAAAAATATGCAACTCAGTACCGACTAAATTACAATCACCAAGTCTCCTACTCCAGTTTTGGGCTCGCTTACATGATACCAGACTCTTCCTAAGTTGATAAAACATGAACCAACTTGAGGTGGTTGTCCTAGGCTTGCAAAACTAACTGTTCCATTAATATCTTGTATCATGTAACTATCTGAAAATAAATGAAAAATTAGTTTTCAACAAGAAAAAAAAAACATAGGTCCAACAAAGAGGACAATTTTTCCCCTTGCAGGGTGTGGTGGTGGTGGTGGTTAATGACTAGCTCATTGTTCTTGACACAGAAAAGTTTGGTTTTGTTACCTACTGAATTTGATTTTAATTGGTAAAACCCATAGTAGTGAGCTAAAGGTTCTCAGAAAGTGAAGTAACAATGACCAAACGAAACCCAAAAAATAATTGTCCTAAGTCGAGCAGTAGTCCTCACTCCCATAATCTAAGTTCTACTGTTTCTTTTTCTTCTCTTTTTTTTTCATCTTCAATAACATTCTCCAAAGTCCAAATGAACAACCAAACCAATTTCCTTTTTGACACTATAATGGCCAGATAGCACATCTCTATGTTTAATTTATAATTTGTGAACAAGCAAACAACGACAAGATCTTGCCAAAATAGATGCTCATAATCAATGTTTTTGTTTAAATTGGAACTGCATTACCTGGATTTGTTCCAGCAAAAATGCCATACCAAAGGTCATCTGTAATAAATGATGTTGCCCTCTCCACTGCACCCAGGTATACACCAGGTCCAAGGCTGGGTGGCAAAGGATGAAACATCTTCTGGCTTGGGTAGTCCAAATCAACTGCGACATGCCGATTTGTGAGGAAACCAACCTGATGGTTCCCTGTTCTGCTTTTTACAATAGCACCCAAGGTTCCATATGTCTCTTGGCTAGCAACCTGCACATGTTAGATGAAATTGAGCCATCTCAGGAGCAAAATTAAGACAAGGGTATTTCGAGGTTCAGAATATATAACCGATTACAAGGGAAAATGTGAAACTATTCCCTGTAAATTGTATATACCAAAAGAATATGAAAAAAAAAAAGGAATGACGAGAAAATAATTATTAGTTAGATGCCCAAAAATGGTAATTATCTATCACCCAACAGAGAACATTCTTTCTACCCTTTACTTTCACAAGAGAAGTTGATTAGACCATCCTGGATTTATTCTCTTCTAACTTCTAAAATAAGCCTAACAGATGTTTCAACCAAACCATACCAATCAATTCATAAATGAATATGTAATGAAAGCGAAATATTTTTTTTATTGGTAAAACACACGCACACACCGCTTGAACTTGGGACCTTTAGGAACATGGCCTCAGCCTTAACCATTGAGTCATGGCCTCTTTGGCGTATCCAAAACCAAATATAGTTGAAAAGCTTGCACATTTTGCATTGAGTGCATGCTAATTAAATCAGTCAAAGAAGTGCAGTTTATCAAATCAGCATTGCTAGTCAACTCAGTGCACAAAGACGAGAAAATCATCTTACTAATATTAAGCAAAAATGTTTGGCTTCCAGAAATTTGAAACATAAAAGAAAAAAGCGTTAATTAACCTAGTTCTTGACCTTCTACAGGGAATCACCGTCATTATCAACTTCTAGGATACAATAAGTTAGAAAAAGCATGGTCAGCCTTGCTACCTGGACTGTGCTGCATACCCAAAGGCATGTATATCAGTAACAGACAATTCCATAATTAATTAAGATGCAGAATACTGAAAGTAATAAATGAGATTCCAGGAATTGTTAGTGTCCATAATTAACTAAGATGCAGAGAATAGCTTATTCAAAATTATTTTAGTTATACTCAAGAAGGATTTTCAAATCAGACAGTGGACACCGGTTCTGTACTACGTCAGCAATGTTTCTCACCGGTATTTAATTTTTCCAAAATTAATGAGGCCACAAAACAATAGAAGTATATTCATGACTGTGAATGGCTAGGGAAAATACTTGTAAGTGGAAGAAATAACCCCAACCTTGTAGCAACATTCAAGTTTAAGCATTAAGTGCAACACAGAAAACCAAACAAGTCTAAACATACTTTAAGTACATATATCTCTAGAAACCAATTATCAATGGACCAGGACTCTATTCATAGAGCCATGTTTCTCAAAATGGGATGCAAAGTATTTTGTTTTTGTCCCCAGGCAAGGCGAATGCAAGTTCTCAAGTTGACAAAATTTTCATCTGGTGTTAAAGCTTCATATTCCCCACAACTGCTATGGGCACAACATTCAATTATGAGTTCAAATATATTTATAAATTCATTAATGATACTCTTCAAGGTTCGGCATTTAACTGTAAGAGTATGATAGCTTATTCCTCATTCAAACTTGAGTCATCAGATCTCTTATTGGTTAGGTTAATTAGGTACAAATTGTCTGCTAATTTGCTTCATCAAACTCATATCAAGAGAATAATGTCACCAATGAATGAAATTATATTTTTAAGGTCCAGCACTAATAAATAATTTTTAATTTATATTTATCATTTAAGCCTTAAATATTTAGGAAGAGGCTGTGGAGCAACTCTCATCAAATACGAATTACTTGGACCTTAACTAAAATCTCATACATGAGGGAAGCATACATACAACGCAAAACCCATAATTCTGCATTAACCATTGTGATATGTACAGTAATTACCATTTGCGTGCACTCAAAATAAAGAATATATTTTATACATAGAAACCAATTCTTCCCTATCATTAAACATGTGTTGAAAACAGAGAATATTGCAAAAGAGAAGGGAAAAAAATACCTGCGAACCAGAACCAATGTATGGATCACTTCCTCTCAAGCCATCTGCAAGCTCGGTATATAATTGTTCTTTAGGAGTTGGCGCAGGAGCACCATAATATGAGAATTCTACAACATCTACATCACACCATACACCTCCAGGACCCTGCGCATAAATTATTATATTAGAAAGGCACTTTAAGATCCAAGTAAGAGGTAAGTAAAAACTTTACAGATAGAGAGAGAAAAAGAGAGAATATACAGCTTGAAACTATGAAGAAAATTTAAAATAATTTATCCTCTACTGTCTTCTCTCTGGAACACTGAAAGCTTCAGCAAGGCATAATTTTGGAAAATTCCATTTCCACCCACTCCTACAGGTTTCAGTCTTTAACAAAGTATTTCTATTTCGACCAGACTTGTGATTCACGTCTACTTCAACATATTACAAGAAGGGAAGAGGAGTAAAAGAAAAATGGGAAGAGAATACACATATTAACTAAAAGACTATGGAACCCAAAGTAAATCCAGAAGCACCAGAACACCTCACCTCCAGGGCAGCAGGTAGACACTGTATATGGCTGAGCCACTGCCTGTGAACTTTACGTGCAACAAAAACAAGAATAGCTGGTATATCTGTCAAAACACCACGCCGAATTCGAAACCCAATTGCTGTGCCAAGACTAAACCGTCGCAAGATTTTACTATGAAATGCCCTAATGGTCATCAGCTCAAGCAATGTGGTAGCTTGCTGCCCTGTCGGCAACCTCCCAAGAGTTTCAGGCAGCACTCCCTTCTGAAGGTTTCCAAAATAGTTTGCCCTATCTTCTGCCGCGTCAATTAATCGACTCGAAGTAGGCCAAGAGAAGTAGGCAGCATTGCTCTCAGAGTGCTGAGCACCTGATGCAAAGGGTTGAAGTGGCGACGGACTTGAGGAAGGAAGATTAGGATGATTGCAATAATTTCTTTCCAAATCCAAAGCAGATTCCTCGGATTTCGTTGATCGAGAGTGATGAAATCGTACATCCAATCTGGTCCTGTCCATCTTTCAGCTCTCCTACATGGTAGAAATTCAATTTCTCTTAAAAGCAAAATTATAATTAAAAGCTTTACTTCTGAAAATAAAAACCAACAATTTAATTACCAATTTCAATCATCAGAAGCATCACCAACAGGACTAAAATAATCTTAGAACCCATAAGACTAACATAATTGAAGTATTTGCTAATTAAAAAGCCATTGCAGTTGCTTAAAGTGAAGACCGGAATTAAACCAAATTTAACAAATAATGAAGTGTTTTGCCATTTAACCTCTTCAGGCAGACAAGATACCTATACTAGCTGTGGAAGTCAATAAATATGTCAATTCCCTATACATTCGTAGAGCAGGAAGCCACTGTAGTACAGTAGATTGTAGTAGGCACCCAAATGAATATTTAGCATATGTCATATTCAAGCTCACAGAGAAAGAGGAGTCATAAAAGAGTATCTATATAAGTTAAACCAACTATAAAAAAATGGAAATTTAGGACAAGAAATGCAAACCCAGATAGAAGAATAATATAACCTTTCATATGCAGTAACACTATATAAACTGACGCAAAAAAGGAGAAATGAGGTAGCTGGAAAGCTGACTGGCGAGAGAGAGAGAAGGTAGTGAAACCAAGGCAAACCCTGTTACCCTGATACCCACTTCACTGGAAAGGTTGAAATTTGAGAAACTAAAACCAAAATACCGAAAATAGTATTTGAAAAACAAAGCAATTAGTCCAAAAACTGTGTATAACGAAAGAATAATCCAACACAGAAACAGAACACTGGCAAATTGACAGATTAAGCAAAAACCAAGATTGAATATCACACTAAAACCACGGATTAAGCAAAACCCAGAAATAAAATTAGACTAAAGAGAATTTTAAAAGCATGTTCGGTAAGAAACATACCGATAAGCAATGGTGGAGCTGTGACGGAGGACTCACGGTTAAGCCCCTTGAAGACTTTCATGCCCTAGTACATGTTCCGTTTGGAAAAATGATTGTAGTACATATAGAGATTTCAACAAAGAATTCAAAACCGCCACTCTTCATAGAGATTTCGTATTATTTTATGTCGAGAGAGAGAGAGTTGTATACTTCGAGGGAGAGAGAGAAAGAGAAAGCTAAAAAATATCTGGTATCAGCTACAGTATATTGTCAATACACTATACAAAGATAAACTATTTTATATTTGGGTTGGGTTTTTTTCAATTTCTTTTCCCTTTCTTACCTTTTGCTGTTTCCTTTTTCTTTTCCTTTAGCATTTCTTGGTGGAAAACAAGTGCAGAAAATAAATGGAGGAGAAATGGGCAGAGATGAAAACAATTTCTGGGATCCCAATTACTCGAATATTTAGTTTGTTGGGGAAATTAGGGGCCCATCCATAGTTGCTCCCCAAAAGTAGCACACTCTTCTCTCAAATAATTCAATTACAACCTATCCACAGAGGTGGGAATAGGGTTGTTCTTTTCTTTTTTACTTTAAAATTTTGGATCTTGCTTTTTTTGGGTTATTTAATTAGTTTTCTATTCTCTGTTTATATTTTGATGTTGATGATTTAAAAATTTTATTTTATAATTGAAGATGAAAAATTCAAACTCAAATATATTTTATAAAAATTATAATTATTAATTCAACTATACTCCCGTCGCAATGATTTTTTTCAAAGATAATATTCATAGAAGTAGATGTGTGGCATTGTGGTTTACATATCATTACACTTTTACTTCTCTCTTTTATTGGGTTTTGTCCCAATAGTGAATTTCATTTGTCTTTTTCCTCTTAATACTCTCCCCCTCTCTCCATAGTCTTTTGCCACTTCCATTATTTTCCTTTGCAAATTGCAAAGCCTATCTCAATAGTTGGTCAAAAAAGTATTATCTTAATAGTAGACTTTGCTAAAGAGATTTGCCTTTCTGGAAGTTATAATCACTTTCCTTCCCCCCTCTCTCTCCCCCCAACTCTATCTCTCCTCTTGAATTTGGGACATAGTGTGACATGTATCCTTTAAATTATCTTCAACTTTTATCAAACAACATTATCTTCAGCCATGTTTTTGGATTATCAATTATGATAAATCAACTTCTTTTTATAATATATATTAAAATGTAAAACCAACTTTCACTTTAACTTTGTCGTTAATTTTATTTTAGTTTGTGAAGTTTCAATTGCTACAAATAAATTTTAAAAGTTACTTAAAATGATTAAATTAAATTTTATTATCAATCCGTCGTTAGTGAAAGATGACGTGACACTCATGTGTATTAACGAGGGAAAGTTCTTTCTTAACTATACACATATAAAAAAGAGAGAAAAATATTAAATTAACTTATAATTTATGAGTCATACTGAAATTGATTTTCAAACCCTAACTTTATTAGACCAAATTAACGAGGTATTTTTAATGTTTCATGTATAAATAATGATAATTTATGCTTACATGGTATTGATATGATTTTTATTGTTTAAAAAATGACACTTTACTAATCGTAGATTGACAGTAGAACTCAATTTGGTAATTTAATAACTTTCATGATTCAATAATTGTAACAGTAGAAAAATTACATACGAAATTGAAATTAGTGACAAAGTTGAACAACCAAAAGTTGCTTTCACATTTTATTAAAATCCAAACATATTAGTGGTTTCTTACCGAATATATCACTTACAAGTTAGAAATCTCCTATGAAGCCTTGTCTTCTGTAGGAGTGTTTAAGTCTTGTCTTGTGCAAGTTTTGTCATTAGTTTTTCTGCTAGAGTTACAGTGTGGCTTTAAAGGTTTAAAGAGAAGCTACTTGTTTAGAGTTCAAGTGCATTCTACTACTGCTGTTGTTTGAAGCTATTTGTTAGGTGTTCATATCAATAGAGGAGTTTGGTTTTCTTTGAGATAAGTAATCGCTCACAAAGAAATAGAAGAATGGGTTATCCATAGGAGGGGGAGTGAATTGGGTTTTAAAAACTTTTTGCAATTAACACACAAGTTTTTAACAATTTACTTAAGTAAAGTACATAATAAATAAGATGCTTGAAATTAAAAGAATAAGGGAAGAGAATATACAAACTCCATTTATAGTGGTTAGACAATATCGGAATGTCTCTGACCCTACATCTACTCTCTTCAAGGAACCTCCTTGAAGCAATCCACTAATTATAGTCGAGCAACTTCATGGGTGTTGCCCAAACCTTACAAGCATTCTCTTCCACAAGGAAGTGTTTAATCGTAAACACTTTAAGAGTTATACCAACTCTTTCTCTTTACAATGATTGATATTGAATGTAAGAGAAAATAAGAGAGATAGCAATAAATGCTTTACAAGATGAAGATGATCTCTCTTTTAAGAATAAAGCTAATGGCTCAAAAGAATTTTTTCAAAGCTTTCAAGAGTATTAATTAACTGATTTTCAATTGAATGTTCTTGCTTCTTGTTTAAATGCTCATTGATGAGGGTTTTTTTTATAGCATTGGTCTTATATGGCCGTTAGACATAGATTTGGTAGGTTTGGAGCATTAATTGCTCAAATCTCGCATCCAGATTTTGAAAACTAACCATTTTTCTCGACAGGACAATCGACTGTGAAAAATAGATAGTAGACTATCCTCTTTTGAATTTGAAATTCTGGGCTTAAAATGATTTGGACAGTCGACTGTCTAAATCGGCTGTCGACTGTCCTTTCTTGAATTTGAAATTCTTGGCTTAATATAATTTGGACAGTCGACTGTGAAACTCTTTGTCTCTTTCACAGTCGACTATCCATTTTGTTTTCAAAATGGGCAGTTTACAGAGAGTTAGACAGTCGACTGTGAAACTCTTTGTCTCTTTCACAATTAACTGTCCATTTCCCCATAGTCAACTGTCAATTTTAGTTCTTAAAATGGTCAGTTACATAGACTTGACAGTCGACTGTCGAAACTCCACAGTCAATTTTCAATTTTAGAAAACATAGATTTTTAAGTCAATTTTTGACATAAATGAGTTTTCGATTTACCAAAACATTTTTCAAAAGAGTTTTTGAGCCAAGATCAAGCTATATGTAAAGGTAAACTACCTTAGAATCTAAACTTGGTCTTCGATCTTCTTTCAAATGTATCTCAAGTGCAGTCTTTTCTTTTTTATGCGTGAATTACGTCTTGTCCTTGAGTTAGATCTTAAACTTAATGAAAAACACTTAGATAAACTATTAGTACAGTTAAAACCATTGTTTTGTCATAATTAAAATCAAATAAGGTCAACAATCTCCCATTTTTAATGATGACAAAACTAAAGTGAGGAAAACAATTTTAAAGACTAAGAGTTGAGTTTTTATAGAAAACATGGACAGAGTCTTCTCTGTTTTTAGGATAAAACCAACTTGTAAAAACATTAAAAAGAACATCCAAATAAGAATATATATTAACTTGTAAAAATAGAGCAAGAGTCCCTGTTAATCTATGCATACAGGCAATCCTTATTGTCTTGTTCTTTTTTTTTTCCATTTTCTCTTTCTTTTCTATTCTCTTTTCTCTACTTTTTCTATGTTTCTCCCCTTTTTTCATCAACACAAAAGGAGCGAAGAGACAGACCAAGACATATATATAGTCAAAGATAAACAAAGAGAACACAGAAGTTAAAGCTAAGACATGGCATTTTATAAAAGTTCAAACCAAGAAAGCTCATGAAAGAGTAGATTTCTTGAAAATATGTGTCGTGACCTCATGTAACTGCTATAAATAACAAAATAATCTTATCCATCCTAATAGATGATAGAGTATTCTAAAACGAACCTGTATACAAAAGATCAGCTCAAAATAGATACCGAAAGATCTCCCAAAAAAATCAGAAAACTAATACATGAGCTAAAGGTAATAATACTCATTCAATATCTAAAAGAAGAGCTAGGTTGCCAAAACGCATTCATTAAATGAAAATAAACAACTGAGGTTCCCATGAACCTAGCAAATAAACATAGTGTTACTAACAATCATCATGTCATGTAGTAATTAGAAATGAAGTAAAGTGCATGAAAAAGTAAAAATACGTGTCCTTGCAAATGTTTAACAAAGTTCTAAAATGAAGAACAAAGTAAAGTATCAAGGAGCGTTAGAGGGTCGATGAAGCCTCGTGATCTAGTCTCTAATCTCCTCAAGCTCGTCATCGATGATGTCAAAATGAGCATTCATCGTGAGTGAGATGGAGGCCATCTCATCTTTGAGATCTTGGAGTGCAACTAGCACTGATGTATTTTAATACGATGACCCAGAACCGCTAGCTCTAACACCTACAACTATATCATCATCTGGCATATCCTCAGTGGTGGGAGTAACTCTATTAGGTTTTCTTCTCCAAACCTTCTAAGCTGGATCATAGAAGGCATTTGCAGTGCGCTCCCAAGTGAAATCCTCTCCAACTAAATCAACTTCATCTTAGTGAGAGTGGATTTGTTGAAGACATCAGTAGTGGGCAACTCTGTCTTCTCCTTACCAGAGAGAGAAATTCCATAATACTTCAAAATGCGGGTGATGGGCATCCTAAATGGTAGTCCACCCAACTTCTTCTCATCCCCCTCAATCATCTTAGCCATAATCAGACTGTAGATATTATATTGATTCCCATTCATCAAATTCCATAGGATGTAAACATCTAACTGCCTCAGATACGTATGGCTCCCCTTCTTAAGAGATATACAGTAGTCAATGATTAAGTGAACCACCTGATTGACTATGGTTAATGCATTGGCATCTTTAAAGGTGGCGTCGAAGGTATAGGTGAGGTCACCTCTAAGGATCCTAAGGGCTTCCTGCTTGTCAAAGTTCTCAGCCTAGTTGAAGGTGTCTACCCACTTCTGATCACCCTTAGGTATTTGTAAGATTTCAAATAACACATTTTCATTGACTAAAATGGTCTTGCCTTTAACAAAAGTATTGAATGATAACCTAGTAGAGGAGGTTCTCTTAAGGTTGGCATAAAATAGTCTAATTAGTTTGGGGTATGCAACTTCAGAAAGAGTGACTATGGGTTTCCAACCTACAGCAGTAAAATAATGCTCTATATCTATGTCATTAATGCATAAATTCTAAAAATCTACCAAACAACCCATAATTATTTCTTTATTAGAGATACGGTTGTCATACCATGATTTAGTAGCAGCATTAATGAAGAGATTGTGGTCCACTACCACTTTTTGAACTTTTTGCCCTGCGCCATCGCCGCCTTTCTTGGAGCTTAAAAAGGGTACTGTTTTAGGCATTTTTTTATAGAGAAAATAACCTACAGGATTGTTCAAAAAGTGTAGAGAGGTTATTTCTTTGGAAGAATTTGATGGATTTTGGGCTAATTTGGTGAGAAATCACAAAATTTTGAAGAAAAAAGAAATGACGTGTGGCTAGGGTTTAAAAATTGGGGGATTTTTTAGATTGAAGATGAAGTGCAGGCTTTATAGTCGCGATTAGACAGTTGACTATCAAAAAGGGGCAGTAGACCCTCATTTTTAAATTAAAGGACTGTATACATACTCGCGATTGGACAATCAAAAATGGACAGTCGGCTGTCCTTTTTAAATCAAAGGACCGAACAATCAACTGTTCATGTGGACAATTAACCGTGAAAGTCTCTGTCCCTTACACAGTCGACTGTCATACACCATGTTCATATGGACAGTCGACTTTGAAAGTCTTTGTCCTTATAGATAGTCGACTATCAAATATGGATAGTCGACTGTGCAATGCCTACAATTGAAATTTTGAAAGAATTTTTTGCAAGAATTTTTTGTTCTATGCTATTTAAGTGGGGGAGCATTAAATTTGGGGTTAATCTTTATTTACTTAATAGTAAAAATGCATATGATGAATGCTGATGCAATCAAACACACACACAGTCATAATTTTTTAATCCCATTAACAGTCTTATTTTGCAAAAACTATCTTCATTTAAAGGTTTAGTACAGACATCAATAATTTGATCTTCGGAGGGAATGAATTATAGCTTAATATCACCCTTTTGAGCATGATCTCTTATGAAGTGATATCTTATCTCAATGTGTTTGGTTCTAGGGTGCTAAATTTGGTTTTTGGTCAAGTTGATAGCACTAGCGTTGTCACAATGAATTGAAAATTTTTGAAAACATATAACATAATCTTCTAGATTTTGTTTCATCCATAAAACTTGTGCACAAAAACTACCAGCGGCTACATATTCTACTTCGGCGGTTGATAGTGCAACTGAATTTTGTTTCTTTGAAAACCAAGAAGTTAACATAGCACCTAGAAATTGGCATGTTCTATTAGTGTTTTTTCTATCTAACTCACAACTCGAAAAATCAACATCCAAGGCCCAACATGCTCAAAAGTTAATTTTCTAAAATACCATAAGCCTAGATTTTAAGTACCTTGCAAATATCTTAAAATTCTTTTCACAACAACAATATGAGATTCCTTATGATTAGCTTGGAATCTAGCAGACATACATACACTAATCATTATATTAGGTCTACTTGCAGTTAGATATAATAAAGCTCCTATCATACTTCTATAAATTTTAGAATCTACACACTTACCTTCCTCATCCAGGTCAAGTTTTGTAGAGGTGCTCATGGGAGTGCCAACAAATTTTGAGTTCTCTATCTTGAACCTCTTCAATAGGTTCTTGGTGTATTTGGATTGATTGATGAAGATGCCTCCTTTCAATTGTTTGATTTGAAGTCTGAGGAAGTAGGTAAACTCTCCCATCATACTCATCTCAAATTCACTTTGCACACACTTAGCAAAATCTTGACACATGGATTCATTAGAGGCACCAAATATAATATCATCAACATATACTTGGACTAGGAGCGTGTTATGTTTATGAGTTTTTGTAAAAGAAAATTGTATTTATTTTTCCTCTTGTAAAACCATTTTCAAGTAAAAACTTATTTAACCTTTCATACCATGCTCTTGGAGCTTGTTTCAACCCATAGAGAGCTTTAGAAAGCTTATAAACATGGTTTGAAATGTTAGGATTTTTAAAGCCAAGAGGTTGTTCAACTTAAACCTCTTCTTCTATAAAACCAGTTTAAAAGGCACTTTTCACATCCATTTGAAATAATTTAAACTTATTAAAGCATGTAAAGGCTAGTAACATACTAATAGCTTTTAATCTAGCTACGGGAGCATAGGTCTCATCAAAGTCTATTCTTTCTTCTTGATTGTAACTCTTAGTAACTAGTCTAGCCTTGTTCCTAGTTACAATTCCATTTTCATCCATTTTGTTTCTATATACCCATTTAGTTACTATGATAGTATGATTCTTTGGTCTAGGAACTAGAGTCCACACTTTATTTCTTTCAAATTGATTTAACTCTTCTTGTATAACATTTATCTAATCAACATCTTTTTTAGCTTCTGCAAAAGTATTAGGTTCTACTTGGGATAAATAAGCTACATAATTGCAAATATTTCTCATAGAAGATCGAGTTCTTATCCCTTGTGAAGGATCACTAATCCCTTGATCAATTGGATGATAATTCATATACCTCCAATCTTTGGGAAGTTCATCTCCTTGTTGACTTTAGAAGGTTAATCAAGATTGGGAGCATCTACCTCTTAATTTGTTTGGGGTTGTCTTTCCTAAGGGTCAACAATGAGAGTAGATGCATCTACTCTTGGAATAAAAACTGCATCATCATCAAGGTATACTATTCTATTACTAATTGGGTTAGATTCATCAAAAGCAACATGTATGGATTGTTTAACCACTAGAGTTCTTTTGTTAAAAACTCTATAAGCTTTACTAGAGGTTGAATATCCTAAGAATATCCATTCATCGGTCTTAAAGTCAAATTTACCTAAGTTAGTTTTATTGTTGTTTAAGATGAAGCACTTGCAACCGAAAGCACAAAAATAAGAGATATTAGGTTTTCTACCTTTCCATAGTTCATATGGAGTTTTATCAAGCATATACCTAATTAATACTCTATTTAAAACATAGAAAGAAGTAATTACGGCTTTCACCCAAAAATATTTTGGTAAAATCCTAGAACTCTATTTTTTTTCTCTCAAAACACCATTTTGTTAAGGAGTTCTAAGGGCTAAAAAATTGTGATCAATTCTATTTTCATCACAAAATTTTGAAAAACTTTGGTTTTTTCAAATTATTTTCCATGATCATTTCTAATACTTGAGATAAAAATTCCTTTTTCATTTTGAACCTTCTTGCAAAAGTTCACAAAAACTTTATAAGCTTTATCCTTATAAGCAATAAAAATAACAAAGGTAAGAAAGAGCTCTCAGTTAAGAAAGAGCTCTCAGTCCGGGCAGCTAGAAAGAGAAGCTCTCAACTATGAACAGTGCTGCCCATGGTAACCAGTTCATCTCTCCTCCTTCTTCACCTCTTTCTGTGCCATTCTTTCAGCCTTATTAAGCATGAGGAAAAGAAAACCTCATAGGAAACCTCCTCTCACAATCCAGGAACAAAATGATCTGGAATATATCCAGAATCATTTCAAGAAGAAAACTGCTACAGTAACTTTGTCGCGAGAAGAAGTTGCAGGCAGTGCTAGCTTGGATGGAGCCAAGGGACCATCCAAAGGATCAGCTTTCTCTTCCCGCTCATTGGGAGAGAAGGATTCCCAAACCTTAGGGTCTCAAATGGAAGATTCTAGATCGGGCAAGAATGGAAGCTCTGCTAGAGCTTCTAAGGTGAACAGTACCAAAGTTCAAATTCAAAGCAATGCAGCTAGCCAAACATTGCAAGAAGAGTCCCTAGACATTGAAGATGAGAACCTAAGCTCCTCTGGTGAGAGTGTAGAAGACTCTGGTAAAATGGAATCATGTTCTTCCAGTGAAGAAGATGATGCAAGCTGTGAAGCTTCTATTCGTGGAACTGTTCATGGTAGAAAGCCTGCTGCAAGGCAAGGTAGGGAAGAGGAATGCAGTGAGTCTAGACCTCACTTATCCTTGAAGAATGTGAGCCTTTAAGCGGACTCAAGGGACAATACAGCCTCCTCTGATCCGGGTCCTATAGGAGCCCAGCATATCTTCAAGTCTAAGGGCAAGAGGCCTGTAAATGTTGAGGAGGCCAAGAAAGCTCCTTGGGTCAGCCTCTTTGCAGAGAATATGATTCAAAGTAAGGGTCTTCAGCTCTCCTCCATAGCTAGTGAGGGAGGAATAGTCAGAGTCACACAGGAAGACATGCTTGAAGTGTTTGATGATCAACCTTTCTGCTTGGTGGGATATTTTGCAGGGAGGTTTCCAGGGAGGGCTGCCCTCAAATTGCTCACTGACTCCTGGAAGGTAAGAGTCTTCACTCAGTTCCATGAAAATGGTTGGATAGTATTTAAATTTGATAATGAAGATGCTAGTTTAAAAGTGCTACAAGAAGGCCCATACCATGTGTATGGTATGCCTTTACTCTTGAAGTCAATGCCTAATATGTTCAAGTTTGGCAATGAGGAAATCACCACCATTCCTGTTTGGATTCAACTAAAGGGCTTGCCCCTTGAGCTATAGTCAGCTAGCTGCCTTAGTAAGATTGGTACCTTAATTGCGAAGCCCCTATATGCTGACCAATTCACAAGGACTAAAGAGAGAATATCATATACTAGATTGCTGGTTGAAATGGATGTAGCTAAGGATATACAATTCTCAGTTCCATTGACCCTCCTCAATGGAGATTCATTTGAACTAAAGATCTGCTATGAAAACCTCCCTAGATATTGTTCAAAGTGTAAGGTTGTAGGGCATGACCTCCACTCTTGCAGCCAAAATGCCAACCTTGAAAGGGGTAAAAAGTCAAATGAGAAAAGGAAAGAGCCTGCTAGAAAGGAAAGATCCAAGGCCAAGGGTGATAAAGCCAAAGAGGCTAGTGACCAGACTGTGGAGCCTAGTAGAGAAAAGGCAAGCTTAGATGAGCTTGAAAAGGATGATCCCAACCATGAGCCTAGAGAAGCTGGCCAAGAAGAGAATAGGGTTAACTTAGAAGATCAAAGCCCCAATGTCTCAAGTGGGGAGGGGGTCCAGGATGCTAACCCCCCAATCCCTGGGGTGGCTGGTCCCAAATCTCCCAACCTTCCTGACCCTCCCATCGTGGATCTTAAGGATAAATCTGGGCTGGTCCATGGCATTAGTGCAAGAGACATGGGGCCAGGGGTTCAAGGGGGTGATGGTTTCCAAGCAGTCAAGAGAAGGAAAGGCAGAATAGACCAAAAAGAAGCACATCCATCTAGGAAGGGAGGGTATGCCTCCCTACCTCTCAAATGATAGTTGCTTGCTGGAACATCAGGGGCTTTCACAAGCCCCTGAAGCACAATGGGGTGCTAAACCTCATGAAGACGCATAAGATAGATGTAATGGGAATTTTGGAAAGTAAGCTTGATGAAACAAAGCTGCTAAAGATCATGGGGAACAAACTCAATGGGTGGAGCCAGGCAAACAACTTCTCCACTCACTCTTCAGACAGAATTATGCTTCTTTGGAACCCCTCCAAGGTCAGTGTATATATTATTGATTCTTCCCCCTAAGTTATCCATTGTAATGTGACTTGTTTAATCTCCTCATGTAATTTTGTGACTAGTTTTGTGTATGGGTTCAACTCCATTGTATCAAGGAGGCCCTTATGGGATAACTTATGTAATTTTGGATATGATTTGTCTTCCCCTTGGCTTGTCTTGGGTGATTTTAATAATGTGTTTGCTATTGATGAGAAAACTAATGGGCTGTCTGTAACAGATTATGAAATTAGAGACCCCTCATTTTGTTTTAGGAAAACTGGCCCGTCTGATGTAAATGCAAGTGGGTGCTTCTTCACTTGGTCCAACAACAAAGTGTGGTGCAAGTTGGATAGAGCAATGGTAAATAATGTGTGGTTCCAAAAGGGGATGAGAGCTCAAGCTTCATTTCTACCTACTGGGTGCCTCTCTGACCACTCTCCCTGTATAGTCAGCTTGATGGATGAGGTTGGGGGGGGGGGGAGGGTAGGAGATCTTTCAAGTTTTTCAACATGTGGGCTGATCATGAGAAATTCATGGACCTCATTAGCAATCATTGGGGCTGCACTGTGAGGGGCACCAAACAGTTCATCTTATGTAAGCTTTTGAAAGGCCTCAAACCCCATCTTAAGGACCTCAATAAGAAGCACTTCAGTCATATCTTTGAGAGAGCCTTAGAGGCTGCTTCCAAGCTGTCTGGCATGCAGCAAGATCTACATGAAAACCCAAATGATACTGACTTACAAGTGAGAGTGGCAAATGCTAAGTTGAAAGCTTTCCAGCTTGCAGAAGCTGAAAGAAGCTTCCTGTCCCAGCAAGCTAAATGCAAATACATACTCAATAGTGATAGGGGGACCAAGTTTTTTAATGCCTTGGTAAAGAGGAAATCTACAAAGAATTATATTGCTACTATAAGAAATGCAAATGGTTGCCAAACTAATTCTGAAGCTGAAGTGGTTCAGGAATTTTCCAACTTCTACAATGAGCTTCAGGTTCCTCTGGAAGATGTAACCCCATTGAGATGGAAGTTATTAGAGAGGGGCCTGTCCTTCAAGAGAGACAAGCTGAAGAGTTGGTCAAGAATATAACTGAGGAAGAGATCAAGGCTGCTTTGTGGAGTATAGGGGATGATAAGTCCCCTAGACCAGATGGGTTCTCATCCAAATTCTTCAAGAAAGCTTGGGAGGTTGTCCACTCTGAGATTATTGAGGCTGTTCAAGAGTTCTTCCTGAGTAGGAAACTTTTAAAGCAGATTAATCACTCCTCCCTAGTCCTGATTCCCAAAGGCAAGCATGCCTCTACAGTTGAGGAATTCAGGCCAATTGCCTGTTGTAATGTGATCTACAAGGTTATCTCTAAGATTCTTGCTTCAAGATTAGCTCTTTGCTTGAATCTCATTGTCAACCCTGCACAAGCTGTATTCATAAAGTCTAGAAGTATGGCTGAAAACATATACCTGGTACAGGAGCTTCTTAGGAAATATTGTAGGAAGAGGATCCCTCCTAGGTGCATGATCAAGATAGACATTAGGAAAGCTTATGATACTGTGGAATGGGAGTTTCTCAACAGGCTGCTTGAGGAGCTGGAGTTCCCTGCAAAGTTCATAGGCTGGATTATGGAATGTGTTTCTTCCACAACATATTCTTTATCAATTAATGGTAGCCAGCATGGTTTCTTCAAAGGCAAAAGGGGTCTGAGACAAGGTGATCCTATATCTCCCTACTTATTTGTTTTGAGTATGGAATACCTATCAAGGCTTCTCAAGAGGTTGAAAGTGGAAGATGGTTTCAGATTCCACCTCAAGTGTGACAAACTCAAGATCACCCACCTGGCCTTTGCTGATGATCTGATTTTATTTGCTAGGGGGGAAGCAAAATCAGTGGGGATGCTAATGGAGTGTGTCAGCACCTTCAGTGAGTGTACAGGGTTAAAGGCTAGCCTTGCAAAATCTAACATCTTTCATGCTGGAGTTAAGCCTGATGAGCTAATGGAAATTAGAAGATGCACTGGTATGGAGGATGGATACCTCCCCTTCAAGTACCTTAGGGTCCCTCTTGCCTCTGCAATGCTAAATACTACCCACTATGCCCCTCTCATTGAGAAAATTTCAGGCTACATTAGTGCATGGGCTGGCTCATCTCTATCTTATGCTGGGAGAACTGAACTCATCAAGTCAGTGCTCCAAGGAGTGGAGTGCTTCTGGCTTGCAATATTTCCTATCCCAGGTAACATACTTGAAAAGATTGTCAGGCTTTGTAGAACCTTTCTGTGGAATGGTAAAAATGGGGGCATGAGGAAAGCTCTTGTTGCTTGGGCTGACATTTGCAAACCTAAGCTTGAAGGGGTCTTGGTCTGGTGGAGCTCAAATCCTGGAACAAAGCTCTCCTTACAAGAGTCTTGTGGAACATTTATATGAAAAATGACTCCCTATGGATCCAATGGGTCCAATATTACTACCTTGTGCACAAATCCATATGGGAGGTCAAGGCATGCAAGGGGGACTCCCCTCTTTAGAAGAGGATTCTAAAAATCAGAGATGAGATGGCTGGACAGCCACCTTGTGCCCTGCAAGCTGCCAATAAGTTGATGGAGTGGAAGCAAAATGATGAGTTGAGCATTAAGAAAGTGTATAATGCAATGAGACATAAAGGCAATGAGGTCAGATGGGCTTCCATGGTATGGAATGGGCTCTGCCCTCCCAAACAATCATTCATTCTTTGGCTGGCAATAAAGAACAGGCTTTTCACCAAAGACAAGCTTTATCTTGAAGGTAATGACAAGCTGTGCCCTCTATGCTCTGACTAGGAAGAGAACAAGGAGCACATCTTCTTCTCTTGTAGAGTCAGCAAGGAAATCTGGGTATCCATCATTAAATGGCTGGGCAACATGAGACAAATGATAACAATTGAGAGTGCCATTAGATGGACACTCAAAGTGAAAGGTACCGGCCCCCCTGCTGTGGCTAGGAAGTCAGCCCTCGCTAGCACAGTCTACAACATCTGGCTTGCCAGAAATGCCAAGATTTTTGACAAGGCCCCTGTCACACCTGCCAGCATAGTAAAGAAGATCCAGACTGGCATCTACAGAATTGTCTATGCTGCTTGCCCTGAGCACAAGTTACTGCTTTAGATTCTGCCCAGAAGGTTTCTTGCCCCTTATGTGTGGTGTTTGGTTCTCCTTCTTGCTTTGTTTCCCTTGTATTTCCCAGGGTATGCCCTGGTTTGTATTGTTCAGTTTGGTTCCCCCTTACTGTTTTGCTTTATTGGGTATTTCCTGGGTATGCCCTGCTCCCATGTAAACTTTTGGTTGGTTGTTTGTGTGAGGGCTGCAAGTTAAGGTCAGCTAGATACTTGTTGATCCCATGTTTGGGATTTCTTGTTTAGTTCTTTAGGATTTGTATTAGCCTCTTGTTTTGTTGTATATGCCTCACTTGTATATCTCCTGGGTATGCCCAGTGCTTTTTGTACATTTTTGATCAATCAATACATGTTTATTTACAGATAAAAAAAAATAAAAATAACAAAGGTATATCTTGAATAATCATCAGCAATAACAAGAGCATATTGGTGGCCACCTAGACTAATGGTGCTTATTGGACCAAATAAGTCCATATATAAGAGTTTTAATGGTCTAGAGGTTGAAATTACCTTTTTAGATTTAAAAGATACCCTTGTTTGTTTTTCTATTGACAAGCATCACAAACTTTGTCTTTTTTAAATTTGATTTTGGGAAGTCCAATAACTAAATCTTTTCTTGAAAGAATTTTGAGTAAATCCATGTTCACATGGCCAAACCTTTTATGCCACAGCCATGGTTTTAACTAAAAGCAGGAAAACATTTTTCACTTTCCTAATGTAAAGATTTTAAATTAACTAGATAGACATTATCATGTCTATGGCCACAAACTTAATCTTGTTACTCTTGATATCTATTAATAGAAAATGAGAGGCTTCAAATATGACTTTGTTGCCTTTGTCACATAATTAACTAATACTAAGTAAATTTGGCTTAAGGCCTTACATACATAAAACATGGTCAATGGTTGAAGAATATTTACCCACTTTACCATGCACGATAATCTTTATCTTCGTGTTATCTCCAATGGTGACGTGACCACCATCCCTTAGAGTTAACTCTTTGAACATACTTGGATCACCGGTCATATGCTTTGAGCATCCACTATCAAGGTACCAATAGTTACCTTTTTCTTTGGTGTGGAGACATAACTACATTAAACATGGATATACAATTGCACTTTTAGGTACCCAAAATTTCTTGGGTCCTTTGGGGTTAGTCTTAGAAAATGCGGCTCCTTTAGGGACCCATACTTTCTTAACATTATAAGGTGCTTTATAGTTGTAGACATGTTGATAATGCATGATTCTAGGATGATAGTTATAGAAATATTTAGGATGTCTTAAATATGTATGCCTATTATTCCTTGGATGGAATTCCTAGGATACATGTTTCTAGCATAAGATTTATAAACATACATGTTATCTTTAGAATATACATGATAGTAATTTCTAGGGTGTGTATTCCTAGCATGTGCACATCTTGAATGTGTATTCCTAGCATTTGTATTTCTAGGATGAGCATACATGCATATATATATATATATATATATATATATGTGTGTGTGTGTGTGTGTGTGTGTATTTCTAGGATTTCTATCTCTAGCATATGCTTTATAATTCTTTGCATTTGAATTGAAATTTGCATTCTTAAGCTTATTAGCATTTTTTAAAGGAAAAATCTTAACATTGCTGGTGGTCGTTGAGGTGGAGAGTTCATCCACACATATTGCTTTTATGAATAAAGTCTCTTTTGATTTTTGTTTGCCTAATGGAGAATAACCCAAACCGGATTTTTCTCCACTCATTCTTTGGCAAGATAACATTTCATCTACTTTTTCTTTTCCAAGAATAAGTCTAGATATAGTGTTATTCAACTCCATCACTTTATTTTTTAAATTGTCATTTTCATTTTTCAAAAAATCTTGTGATGAATTATAAAGCATGAAAGATAGCTTTTCTTTTTCTCTTTAGACTTTCAATCTCTTTAGAGAGAGATGGGACTTCCTTCTTAAGAGCAATATTTCTAGAATCAAATTTCTTCAATTCCTCATGCATTTCATTAATTACCTCAATCAATTCTTCACTACTACTGACATTATTATTATTAGTTGCGGAAGAATTTGTTACCTCATTTTCATCATCAATTGTCATTAAGCAAAGATTGACAATTTTTTCATATTCGACGTTGTTGTCCGAAAGTTCTTCTTCTTCATCATCACTCCAAGTGGTTGCAACCATGGCTTTCTTTTTGAAGCTCTTGTATCATTTGTTTGTTGTTAGATAATTAGCTTTAATGTATCTAGACTTCTTGCAACCATAACACACAATAGGTTCTCTTTTTGGAATTAAATCCTTTGTGTAAGGTTTCTTGCTCTTCTTCAAGAACTTATGAAACCTTTTGGTGATTAAAGCCATTTCACTATATTCTTCATCTCATCATCATTGGCACCAGGATTTATTTCTTCCATCTCGTATGTCAATAATGATCCGAGAATCATTTCGACATCAAGTTTGTAGAGATCTTTGGCCTCCGTTATGGCCGTCTTCTTTGCTTTCCAAGTTGATGACAAAGATCTCAATATCTTTCTTGTTAGTTCAAACTCCTCAATGTTCTTACAAAAAAACTTTAAACTGTTAACAATAGTGGAGAAACGGGAGTGCATTTCAGAAATTGTTTCATTAGGAGACATTTTAAAAGATTCATACTCGGACACTAGCATATAAATTTTTTATTTTTTAACTTCGCTAGTGCCCTCATAAATAATTTGAAGTTTGTCCCATATCTCCTTAGCTAAAACACATGCATAAATTTTATTGTACTCAGTAATGTCTAAAGCACAATGTAGCATACTAGTAGCTCTACTATTTAGAGACATCATTCTACAATCCTCTTCACTAAACTCTGACTTAAGTTTAGGCATTGTATGATTGATTTCTCCAGTGGCTATTTCCTTTGAAGGAATTCTAGGTCATTCTTCAATGATTCTCCACAAATTATAATCGTGTCATTCAAAAAATATTTTCATTCTATTTTTCCAATAATTATAATTTGTGCCATTGAACAAAAAATGTCTAGTATAGAAATTGCCTTCGGTATAACTATTTGAAGCCATTGGATCAACTCAAAGATTTTAAGCCTAAAATTGAGTACGTGGTTTTGATACTAATTGTAGACCGAGTACAAACCCAAGAGGGGGTGAATTGGGTTTTAAAAACTTTTTGCAATTAGCACACAAGTTTTTAACAATTTACTCAAGTAAAACACACAATAAATAAGTTGCTTGAAATTAAAGGAGTAGGGGAAAAGAATATGCAAACTCCATTTATAGTGATTTGGCAATATTAGAATCTCTCCGACCCTATGTTCATTCTCTTCAAGGAACCTCCTTGAAGCAATTCACTAATTATAGTCGAGCAACTTCATGGGTATTGCCCAAACCTTACAACACTCTTTTCCACAAGGAATTTACAAGAAAGTGTTTAATCCTAAACACTCTAAGAGTTATACCAATTCTTTCTCTTTACAATGATTGATATTAAATGTAAACAAAAATATGAGAGATAGTAATAAATGCTTTACAAGATGAAAATGATCTCTCTTTTAAAAATAGAGCTTGATAAATGGCTCAAAAGAATTTTTTTAAAACTTTCAAGAGTATTAATGAGCTGATTTTCAAATTGAATGCTCTTACTTCTTGTTTAAATGCTCATTGATAAGAGATTTTTATAGCCTTTGCCTTATATGGTCATTAGACATAGATTTGGTGGGTTTGAAGCATTAATTACTCAAATCCCATATCCAGATTTTGAAAACTAGCCGTTTTTCTTGACAGGATAGTCAATTGGGAAAAATGGACAATCAACTATCCTCTCTTGAATTTTAAATTTTGGGCTTAAAATGATTTGGACAATCAATTGTTTAGTCAACTGTCCTCTTTTAAATTTGAAATTCTATCTTAAAATGATTTGGATAGTCGACTGTCTAAATGGTCAGTCGAATGTCCTCTCTTGAATTTGAAATTCTAGACTTAAAATTATTTGGACTGTCGACTGTCTAAATGGGTAGTCGACTATGAAACTCTTTTTGCCTCTTTCACAGTCGACTGTCCTTTGATCTACTATCGACTGTCGATTTTGTTTTCAAAATGGGCAGTTTACAGAGAGTTGGACAGTCGACTATCTAAATGCGTAGTCGACTGTGAAACTCTCTGTCTCTTTCATAGTCGACTATCCATTTCCCACATTCGACTATCCATTTTAGTTCTTAAAATGGTCAGTTGTAAAGACTTAACAGTCGACTGTCAATTTTAGAAAACTTAGTCTTTTAAGTCAGTTTTCGACATAAATGAGTTGTCGATTGACCAAAACATTTTTCAAAAGAGTTTTTGAGCCAAGATCAAGCTAAGTAACTAAAGGAAAGATTTATATGTAAAGGTAAACTATCTTAGAATCTAAACTTGGTCGTTGATCTTCTTTCGAATGTATCTCAAGTGCAATCTCTTATTCTTTATGTTTGAATTACGTCTTGTCCTTGATTTGGATGTTTAAGCTTAATGAAAAACACTTAGATAAACTGTTAGCACAGTTAAAACACTGTTTTGTCATAATTAAAATCAAATAAGGGTCAACAATTCTCTTATTCAATCCTATAAATGCCCTATCCACTTTTACTCTAGACACATAATTCTACCATCCTAGCTAAAGTTCTAGTATTCTTTTTTTCTACAATAACCATTATACTTGGGGGAAAGATTCTCGGTTAGTTTATGTAATAGGTTTGGTTTTAAATCATTATCTCATCCTTACACCAAACACTAGCCAAATTTCATTTATTTTCAATTTGTAGTTAGTTTTTCTCAAGAACAAGTTCGAAGTCTCAAGATTATCTAATCCAAAAGAGCTCAAAATGATCTTCGAAGGCAACACAACACTCCAATATGTGGTTATAGTAAGTCTTTACAGAGGTTAGTAACAATCCCCTTTTAATTTCAACCATAGTCGTTCTTGCAATGTCATTGAAACAATGGTAATTAATATGATACTTAAAATAATTTGAAAATATGAAAACATGTCGGTAATGTTTAGATGAGCTTAGCCAACTTTAAGCCAGAGCTTATTTTTTAAAAAATTTCCAAAAAACTTAATCAAATCAAATCAAACCATCTATTAATTGATGTTTTAATTGTTATTTAATAAGATTTGATTCAATTTTACTAAGTTTTTGACAAATTTTGAAAAATAAACTTTAGCTTAAAGTTTCCTTTAAGCTCACCTAAACATATCTGTTGTATGCCACTTAAATTTTATTATGTGTGATAAAAAATGTGATAATTCTTGATAGATTTTATTTAAGTACATGAAATATAACATGTTTTGTAAGTTCTAATTTTATGCACCTGACACAACAAGGTTGATTGGTCCCCCATTAGGATTGATCGGTCTAAGAGTTGAGGTAGCCCAAGAGTAGAACCGATCAGCTTAACCTTTCGACTGATCGATTCAAGATCTGTTATGGCAAAAAAAATTCCTTGGTTTTTCCCTATTTTTAACCAACATTTTTCCTTTAGTTAATTACTATTCTCAACATGTTAAAATGATTTTAGTGATTATGTTTACGCTTTTCTTTATTTATCAGTTCATTTCAATTTATTTTTCATTCATGATTAAATCATTAATTGTTGTATGAAAAATATTTGGTGGAATAAAGCTCAATGTTGTCAAACAAAATGAATGTTCGGTCAGTCATCTTCAAAGTATACACGTTTTTCCTCCAAACGTGATGATTTGTTAAATTACCGTTTTGAGTGACTTTATTATGATTGTGTACCTTGTATGCTAGTGTATAGTAGTAATAACTTTATTAAAAATTTAAGCATTTTTCCTAGAACATAAAGGGATAAATTTAGGCCTAAGTGGGAGATAGAGATTTAATTCCTTCTTTTTCCCACACTCGAATCTTCTTGCCTAGTTAATCTCTTGCGTATAGACCAATGAAAAGGGATTTGGTCCCCTTCAAGGTTAAATGATGACTCTTTATGTTCATGGACAAGTATATAAAAATTAATGAAAGTTAAATTTATCACACACTTGCATTCAATATATACGATTACAATTTATATCAAACAAAAGCATAATTTAACAAGCACACAACCAAGAGATAAACTTGTATACTTGGGAGATTACTAAGCCAACATTCATTTGTTGGAAAACATTGTCCTTCTAAATACAAATGATCTTAACCCAATTGGTTGTTTCTCAAGCAATAATTAATGAGGCAATAAATATAAATAAAGTGCTGAAATGAACTACAACAGCGTAATAATAAAGAAAATGTAAGAGCAAAATTAAAATGATTTTTACATGCTTAGAAACACCAAAGGAACATGCACTCGAAAAAAAGGGGGAGGAATAAAGAAAGATTATGCATGAAACAGAGATAGATCGGTCGGTCTAGAAGGTGGGTCGATTAGTCCATTTCATGAACTAATCGGGTCATATGTTGAACCGATTTGCCCAAGCGTGTCAGGTGGAAGTATTTCCCTTGCAAATAAGGCATTTCAATGGCATAGCAAAACAAACTATGGTTGAATGGAAGAAAAAAAAGAAGAAGAAAGAACAAGCTACCAACCTTTTATAACGCTTATGATATTCCATGTACGATTGTATGTAATTTCCCTCGGAGATGCTATTTTCTTTTTGAAGATAGATAGACTTGAGCTTGAGTCTTGTTCTTAAGATGAAAGAGCCAATTACAAAAGTTGATAAGATTTGACAAGGGTAGTGATCATGGAGGTTTGGTGTTTGAGAGACCTAACATATTACAACAAAACTAACCCAAAAAGAGACAAGTATATGATTTTGCAGATGAATTTTATTATAGTTTCGGTAAATTAGAGGATGAAGAAAGTGTGTAAAAGGATAAAAAGGTGAATGAGAAAGAGGTATTTATAGGATGATTTGGGATACAAGGGTGTAAATGGGTTATTAGAGCTGTTACAAAATTAATTTTGTAACATTTTTTTTGAATTAGAATTGGATCATGAATGTGTAGATTTAGATTTAAAGTTACTGTCTGATAACGACCTTTAATAGATCGGTTCAATCAATGGATTGATCTCTTCGTTGACCGAGCTTATCGGTCCAAAGCCTAGGTTGATTGGCCCAAGAAACCAAGACAAGCTTTAGGTCGGGTTTTCTTGGTTGGTGCACAAATCTTTGGTTTTGTTTTGGCCTGGTTTTTGGTCTAATTAAGTCACTTGGGCTTAAAATTGGGTTGTAATTGATTCTACTTCAAAAACAAAGCTTTGGTTATCATTTTTTCCATACCCAAGCATTTCCAGACTGAATTCTCATAATTAAGCTTCATATATGGCCCATTCTAAAATTTGGAACGAAATTTGATGTTTACAATTTACCCTTTTTTGATTGAAAACTCTTTGAGTGGCAGTCAAAGACTATGAGTGATCGTCATTTCATTACAGATATTATAATAACATTTGTGTAGTGTATACAATGCACAAATTATTACATGTTGTTAGGCAAATGTGTGTATCATGGGAACACTTATGAAAATGGAGCCAATTTGGGGTGACAGACTTGATGCCTACTTCAAGGGCTAGAATTCCGTTAGGGATTTTGACTTTGGTCCAACCTCCTATAAAGATGCGATTCTTGGACTAACAATTTGGTTTTAGCATCTAACTTCCACTCAAGGATACTGGTTCAACCTCCACTCAGGGATTCTGGCTTTTAAACCAAAGTTAAAAGTGTGAGTCTGATCTCTTCTCGGGGATATCGATTCTCGAACTCATTGGGGATCTGTACCCTATCCTTAGTCTAACCTCTACTGAGGATATCGATTCTTAAACTAAGATGTTAAAATATAGTCTGACCCCCACAAAAGGTCCCTAACAATATTGACAATCCGTGGAATATTAGGTTACCTTTGCTCTCTTATAACTTTATACTTCATAATGAGGACAAGAGAGACACAAGGTCTTTTCTTCATGACTAGGACTATACGATAAGGGCTTTCCTACTCTACATGTGCATGACGACTCTCTTTGTTGATCTTTCAGGACAACACGTGAACTTATACTTTCTCTCAACCCTAGCAGACTTGGACCGGTGGCTAGCTTTGACTGAGGAGGAACGACTCTAGACAACCTCTATGGGTACATAGAAACTGCTTCTTGGGGATGCAACATGAAAGTGGGAGGCTTCTAGCACGCTTGAGAGGTATATACCTTTTCCTTTTCTCTTTTCAATTCCATTTTCTGCTTTTCTTTATTATTTGTGAGGCCTAATTGTTTCTTTTCTTCATATTTGGGTCCATGAATATCTAGGTTATGTTGTAGGTGCCGTTATGGGTTTTTTTGCTCCGTTAATTGACTTGGAGAAGACCTTTCCATGCCATTTACGCTAGTCCCTCGGTCACCGCCAAAGACCAAACTGAGATCCTTGAGGATTTGAGGCATGCCCTAGACACTATCTTGCACAAAGATGTAAGAAAAATGATTCTTGGTGACTTTAAATTTCAACTTTGTATTTCGTTCATGGAGGACTGATAAAGTGGTTTTACGAGTGACTTGGAGCCCATGGGGGAAAGTAAAGGACCTACAAGAATATATGTGTCTATTAGACCTCTTTAGTCGCATTCGGGTGCTATTTTATGGGTCTGTCAGTCGTGCCTGGTATCTCGGGGAGAGATTCGCCTACTAGATCGAGGAGAGTGATGAGTAGGTTTATCTTCACGAGCTTTCTACCACCATGTTCGAGGACAAAGATGTGGACGAGTACTACAAGGTATATACCCGAGTCCACTTACCACTTCGACTCCAACTCAGGTATAACTAGAAATCGATAACCTTTTGAATTCAATGCCATTCTTGAATTTTTGGAAAGTGACACATGTTTTCTCTTATTGGTTAAATAGGTGTCAAACTATATTCGTGTACCTCGTACGGGTTTGACCCAAGGAGTTGTCGGTCTTTCTTCTAATACAGGACGACATACAGAGGGACCGACTTTTCTTGGGATTGTTTATGACTTACCCGACCCCTCTCATGTAGTCCTATTCCCCTCAATGATAGGCAAGGTCCAGCCTCTAGAATGCAAGCAAATCAGCCTCTCTATTTGAAACGAGGTCCAGGCTATAAGAACGATTCTAACTCGACTATCTCAAGTGCAATTTTCTCTTGATTGTTGTGATCGCACAAGTCTCTTTTCTAGGTCTCTCGCTCAACAACTGAGCGATTCTTCCAAATTCTTGCTTGGAGTGAAGAAGACACTCATGGATGAGGGGACGCACAAGTTGGTCCACTCACTAAAGGCGTGCATCCAACAGGAGGATGCAGAGAATGTAAGTATCACTGCATGCTTCCTTCTAAACTCAAATGGTCACTCACATGTACAATTCTAACTTTGTCTTGATAATCATGTATTTACCGATTATTTTCCTACAGGCTCGCCTAAAAAAAGAGTTTGAAAAGGCTCGAGCTAGGGCCTAAGCCCAAAAGAGGTCATAGAACACATCCAGGCAGTCTAGAATGAAAAAGATAAAGATCTCGATTCGAGTTATACCTAGTTGGATTCCAGAACCAAGAGCTGAGCGAAAAGATCCACAAGTCATGAGCATGAGGACCTCTTGAGTCTTTTATTTTATTTTCATGGAAAACAGTTCTTATTTTGGAATTATAGGGTTGTTGGTTTATGAGAACGTTTTTTGTCATCTACAAATATTTTGTACCAGCAACCATCAATTTTAAAGGATTTGGAGGGTTTCTATTTGTGTTTGATTGCACCTCAGAGTTACTTGATTGTCTTTATTTATATAAGGTTTATTGGTTAGAACAATTTGTTATAGCTTTTTTTTGATGTGGTGTTTAACAAATAATAGGTCGTTCCCCCTATCAAACCTTTTACCACAATTTTATTAAATATTATTTTCATTTGTTTAAAAGTAAGTTGGGTTTTGATTATTATGGTTTGCTCGACCCCTCAATATAACATTATGTATTTGATATAGAAAATGAAATCTAATAAATTCTTTATAAATTTTTATCCAATTATTCTTTTTTTATATTATTTTAATATTAGACAATATATAAACCTATTAGTCTTAACACAGGTATTAGTCTGAACGGTTCGTGGATGATGGAGACGTTAACGTTGACTTGTAAATATAAAAAGACAAAAACAATAAAAGCCACTTTGGCACAGAACAAACAAAGCGCAATCACATAAGGCTGTAAGAGTAAACTTGTAAATATAAAAAGACAAAAATATTAAAAGCCACTTTGGCACAGAACAAGCAAAGCGCAATCACATAAGGCTGTAAGAGTAAAATCATCATTAGTGAATCTCAATCAATGCTTCAAAAGGTTCAATGTCCGGTCCATATCAATAATAGAGAGTAATAATTCGGTTTTTTTTGTTCCCTTCTAAGCTTTCGTCTTACTCGCTTAAAGCTTTTCTCTCTCCTTTCACTTCACGACTCAGCTCCATTGTTTTTCTTCCTTGCAGTACCTATTATTCTCTATCTTCTCTCAAAATTGTCGCCTATCAGCTCCAAATTAGGTTTCAAATTAAACAACAAATCACTGCAAAATTTTCCCTAAACCAGGGTTTCAAATTTCCTCAATTTCGCTAAAAAAAACCGCTTTCTTCTTTATTTGTGTGTTTTTTTTCCTTCTTTCGGGGCGGGGGCGGGTGGGACCAATTAGACGCTCAAAATTTTTCGTTTGCGCTGATACACTGGTTTTGATTCGACATGGCCGTGTTGTTGGAAGATATCGTGGAGTCGGTGGAGCTATGGTTGAAGCTGAGAAGGAGAAAACCGCGGGTTCGATTTTGAATGCTGTGGATTGTGAGAATGGGAAAGAAGAGAGGGTTTGGGTCCGTATCCTCGGTGCCGATTACAAGTTTAGAACAAAGCTTTGGTCTCGTTTCGACTCTTCTACTGGTAATTATTGATGTTTCATTTTTTTGTGCATTTAATTTTTTACGCTCTATTTTTGTTTCGAATTTGTTTAAGCATGAGTTTTTTTATTTATTTTTTATTTTTAAAGTAAGCTTAATCATGCATTTGGTTGCTGAGAAAATACTAACAGTGTCTTTGGATGGGGTAATTGAAGGGGATTGAATGGAACGCAAGGAGAGTTGTTTTACATCCCCTTGGGAGATTTTTTAGGAGGGTAATGTAATTGCAGGGTAACTTGAAAGCCTACTGTTAACTCCAAAACCCCATTTTTTGAGTTACACCAACCCTCATTTATTCATTTTGATTCAAAACTTTTTATTATAACTTAACCATTACATTCCTTTCCATTCTCCATCCAAACAAGAGAATGTTACATTACTCTCTTTTCCATTCCTTTCCTTTAGTTATAACGTCAACCACCACCCTTTACATTACTTTCCATTACCTTCCGTTCCATTAAAAACAATTTCATTCCATTCATTTATAACTCCCAAACACACTGTAAAGAGAGTATGTATGCATTGTTTAACTCATTAGCTTGAAAAGGAAACTTAAAAATTTCAGCTTCTTTTAAGTTTCTATTGGCTTTTATTTGGATGCTGAAAATGTGCCTAAGGCTGCATTTGGTTGCAGAAATTGAAACGAGGAAAAGAAAAAAAATGAAATATCGGTTGGTTGATGATAAATGGAGAAATGATTAGATCAATGTTGAATAGTCTTCCAAATTTGCTCATTTCTGCTTCGGATGACCACCTACCTTTTAATTCCTTCTCCAAATCATAGTAAATTCAAACATGATGCCAGCTTGAACTTTAATATTAAGCATATGTATATGCCCGATTTGTTGCTTCTGGGCTATTGTATATTCATGTGCATGGCGAATGCACATTCCCACCGTCCACCAAGGCATGCTACTCGCAGAAAACCTATGCCTTTTCCAACTGCAAATACACACTCTCATTGTCTAATTATTATCTTGAAATAATGCTTTGCATTGCTGTTGTAACTTCACGATGTTAAATTAAGCTAGCTTTTAATTTTTTTGGTTCCCATATGGATCTTCTAGAGGTTTAGTTGAACAGTTTTGGTGTTAAATAGTTATTATGTTACCATGAAACAGGTACAACCATTTCTTTTCATCCGAAATCGAGGATCATGGTTCCAGAGGATAGATATGGGCTATACGCAATTGATGTCTTGGACCCTGACATGGTACATATCATCTTCTTGCTTTTGATGTATGATGTACCAAAACTTTACCTTGAAAATTATTGATGATATATTTTAATCCTTTTGATGTATACACTACACTATATAATGTTTTTGTTTGGAATATTTAAGGAATGACTAAATTATAAAACCTTCAAAAGAAGTCTAATTTGAATTGAAAAAAAATGTCGTGTACTCGTGTGTAAGTCACATATTGCTTATTGTGGATAAGCTCTTTTTATGATTTTCTGTCCGAGTGACATGTTAAGTTTATACTTTCCTGTTGCACTAAGAGAGTATCTTTCTTCGTTATGTCTTATGATGCTAAGTGCAAAGTATCTTATGGAGTATCAAATATATCCTTCAGCATTTGTAAAATGTATATAGACAATGCAATGCTAGAAGAACCCTTCAGGATAGTGTTTTATTGCTTTTTAGTGATTCTCTGACCAATTTTATTTTTTTTAATTTAATGCATAAGCAGTTAAGACTGTCAAAGATGATGAATTTCAACTATTTTTTGTCCACTGCAGATCATTGGACGTGATTGCCTTTGTTATTTCCATGATATGAGTGTTGAAATGATCAAGTTGGGTTTTCAAGAGGGAAAAACACTTTTTGGGTTTGGGTATGATTTCAGGCAAAGTAACAGGTATCATATCGTTTCTGTTTGGCAGGAGTAAATTATCTTCATTATATATACCTTGAAAAGAAACATATACATAACTAAATACATACATGTACATATGTAAATACATACACACATACATACACACATACATACACATACGCATACAGGTATACATACATAAAACATGTTTGTACATTCTTACATAAATACCTATATATTTGTATATATACACACACACACATACATAGGTAATGACTAATGAGTACATGTTACAGGAATTTCTTGCATTTTTTTTGTTCCCAATTTGTTCTTCTGTAAAATTGTCTGTCTCCTTTTAGGAAGTTCCAAAAATATCATATTTGAAGCTCAAAAGGTTCTCATAAAATTCAGACACGCTGGAGCTTTGTAGTGAATAATCAAATAGGGAAAGAAATGATAGGTATTCCATTGGCATCTTGGGATTTGTGTTGAAAAAGTAAATCTTGTAATTGTTGCTCAAATTTTCAATTTATGTGCAGGTGGACATTCCTTTTTAGAGAACGTAAATAATTAGAAAGGCATGATGCCATGGAAGGTAATTTGACAAATTGACACTATTAAACTATTTACCATGAGATGCCTAAGTTATAGAATGCATCAAGCTGAGAAGCATGAAGGCATTGAAATAGAATGGAAACTGTACAGGTAAAGATCTGAACTTCTAGTCTAACATCTAGTTTGTTGATATAAATATATAATGATACAACACAAAACATTCCTTCAACTCCATACTTGTGCCAGTGAGGTTGAATTTCCATATTTGGGTACTCTTGGAGGATGTAAAGTCCTTCAACTCATGGTAAACTAGTTTTTTTATTAAAATGCTTCTTGTAAATCTATTTGTAGAGTAACCTGATGTTTGCTGGCCTCCTGATGCATGAAGATCTTTCTTTACTTTCGAGGTTGATTTTTAACTTTTTATGCTTTGTGATCTTTTAGGTTGCAGGGAACATTGGAGCGATTTGCCGAAAAATTAGAGTCAGTTTATAAAGCATCAGGAGAGAAAAAGATAAATATCATAAGTCATTCTATGGGGGGTCTTCTGGTGAAATGTTTCATGTCCCTGCACAGTGATGTAAAGCACCCACTTTTTTAATTTCCTGAGGGTTTATATTGTTCTATTCTCTTCTTTTACCTGTCTTCCTCCCTTTCTCTCACAACTTTTTATATAATTTGCGTGGGTTTGTGGCCTATGTCATTGTAATCTGGTTCTTTTTTTTTGTGCAGATTTTTGAGAAATATGTGAAGAATTGGATTGCTATTGCTGTGCCATTCCGTGGTAAGTGATCTTATCACACTACCAAATTTGAGCCACTGCATCTTGTACTGCTCAATACAATCTGCAGAATGAACTTTGCTTTGTTGAAATAAGCAGTCTCAATTACTGAAATTGAAACTAGGAAATACAAGACTAATAGTGTGACTTCACCATCGGGCTTCTCTTGCTCATTGCCTGAAGTTAAAATATGCCCAAAATAGGAAAAGGTCTAAACACTCAATTGGCAAATATAGAATAGAAGAATTGAGGTGGAGGAGCTGTAAGGAGTAGTGCGAGTGGTGCTTACCTTAGCAATAATGTTGTTTATTGAGATGTTTTAAGCATGCTATATTTTTGGTAGGTCACTTCCATATAATTAAACTCTTCCCTTGAATGCTTCTGCGGTAATACATCCTCTTGCAATTATTTTAGCATATTTTAATCATTATGTTCCATATTTAATCACAAAATCAGGGTCCTAATTTTAATTTGAGCTGAATTAATATGAATTTGAATTTCCATCTCTAGAGATTTAACTTGAAGATTTAGCCTACAGAAATTTTGTTCTGAAACTTCGTTTGGTTGAATTTATATGTCAATTGAGGTGGGGTTTCAAAATTGTGCAACAGGTGCTCCTGGATATATTACGTCTACCTTTCTAAATGGAATGTCGTTTGTTGATGGTTGGGAGCAGAATTTTTTTATTTCAAAATGGAGCATGCATCGGTCTGGTATGGTCTATTGCTTTTGGCATTTTGGATAACATGTCTGTTGAGACTTCTGTCTTTAATTAGAGATTCTTTTGTTTATATCCGTTTAGATAGATTTTGTGTTTTCAATCCTTAATATCTGTTACAATTTACAATCTCTCTTTTCTCTCACCCCAATCTTCTTCAGTGATCACAAGTTTTACTTTTACTGCTACTGAGCACTCTGAATTAAGTTACAGATACTATCTCCTTTGCACTGCTTTTTGGCTTATAAGTTATATTTATTATGATTTACGAAGGGGGTTAAGATCATTTTCGTTCTGTGCTGCAACCTTTCAGCTGATTGAATGTCGATCAATATACGAATTGACGTCTTGTCCAAATTTCCATTGGGAACACATTCCTCTTTTGGAAATGTGGAGAGAGAAACATGATAATGATGGAAACTCTCGCATTATCCTGGAGTCTTACCACCCAGCAGAGAGCATCAAAATTTTGAAGGAAGCTCTTTTGAGTAACATGGTGAGCAATGAACTTTCCTTGTGTGAAATTCGGATCAAAGATGATTGAGATAGATAGCTAGGTGATTTTTTTAAAGATTCAATAAAATTTGGAACTCTGAATAGTTGTTGGCTTTGAGAGCATGCTAATATCTGCAAACTTATGAACTTCAAAGATAATTATTGGATTTTTAGATTTCTAAAATTTGGTTTCAAATTTCATCTGCAAAATTATTTTCTGTTGCAGAAAATGCTCAACCGTAGTTGTGCAGTCAAAATTTTGTTGAAGATTTTAGACTTTGAACTTGGAATGTTGATTTTCAGGGTTTATCCCCTTGTGTTAATTTTCCCCTTTCTCTTCATAAAATGCCTTAAAAGAACTGTTTTGACTTCTGTGGTTTACAAATCATGTGTGTAAATGCTGATAAATTAGATTTGCTATCTTTCCACAACCTTAAAATAGCCTATTGTTTGCAAGTTTATGATGTAATTGTTTAGCTTATTTGTGCATACATGCATTTTATAATTCAGGTCAATTATGATGGAGAGAATATTCCCCTACCTTTCAACTTGGAGATTTTGAAATGGGCTGATGAGACACTCAAGGTTGTCTTGTGCCAAGCTTCCTCCTCAAGTTAAATTCTACATTATGTATGGGATCAATATTGAGACACCACACAGTGTTTGGTAATGCTTCTATTTGATCCTTCAGATAAGAGTGTTTCTTTTTATTTCGGCTTGCTAGATTCTTTTGCTTGTATATTTTTTTATCAGTAAAAGTATGAAATTCATTAATATGGGCACTGCTTGTATATTTGTTTTTATCTTTAGTTTTGGTTTACTGTTCTGCAGCTATGGAAGTGAGGATACACCTGTCACAGATCTGCAACAATTACGATATTTCCAGGTCATTATCGTTTATTGAGTGTTGCAGCTCTCATCTGATGCTGTCATAATTCTTAATAGCACCATTTTGTTGAGGTCATATATTGGTGTACGGTTTAGTGCTTGAAATCTTCTAAATGCAATTAATCTTCTCTTCCTGTTTTAATCTATTTATAATTCATGTGGACAAGTTGTCTAGTATATATCATTTTGCTATGAATTTTCATGGTCATTGATTTGCTGAGGCTAATTTCTACATTTCATATTTTCAGCCTAAGTATGTATGTGTCATGGTGATTCCAGCAGAATCTGCTATTGTTTGTGAACTTCTCTGTTTATAACTCTTTTGTTTTTTATTGGATGGTTTGCCAAATTAATTATATTAAGAATTATCTTTTGCAATGCAGCTTTAGCTGTTGAATTTTTTATTGTGAAAATTTATTTTTCTTAGTTAAAAATCAAATAGCATATATTCCTTGGTTAGAGAGGTGCAAAATAGGAGAGAAGAGAAGGGAAGGGGGAAGGGAGAAAGGGAAATATTATACAATTTTCAGACCGAATATAATGTAAGTGTAGAAATTTCAAATGGAAGAGACGGATATCAAAATAGAACAGAGGTCCAAAGGGAGGCTTGTGGAATAATGCTTGGCAAAATAAATTCTGGATTTTAAATACCAATTTTCTTTGCCAGATGTTTTAAGGGTGAGAAATGCTTAGTTAAGAAATCCAGCCTTCTGCTTTCTGCTAATTGCGATAGTGCCGTCATTATTAGCGTTATGGATGTTGAACTTGCAATATATCTCTTAGCCATTTTCCCTCACATTACTTCCAGGCTGATGGGCTAAATGCGGAAGCAATGGTTGGAATACCTGGTGAGCACGGGGGAATTCTTTGTGACCATCATGTATTTTGAGTGTTAGAATTCAAGAGAGTAAAGAGATGTGAGAAATGAAGAGAGTAAAGAGATTGTACAAATGCTTACTTGAGTTCTTCTTATTGAGAATACAATTAAGAGTATATATAGGTTGTTAAAGGAAAAAGACATTCTTTAAAACAAGGAAGAAAACATGGTAAAGTAAGCCTTAAAACAAGGATGAATATATGGCAAGTGTGGGTGAAGTGGAATAGTTAGTGACCCTAATTTAAGGAAAGAATTTGTCATCCATTGACATTGAGTTCTCAAGCACTGGCTGAAAGCAGACCGAGACCCATACTACAACCCAATAAATGCTTATGTAATTATACGCACTACATTTGAAATGGAAAGGCACCAACAGAAAGGCTTACAGGTTACCTCACACAAAGAATGGGAAATTATTTCTGAAGATCAAGACAATCTGGATGATACTGCTAAAAGAGAGCCTTTAGCGAGCTCGATATCTGTTTCTCATGCGGGGGGACAATGTATCTTCACGGGCAGAGGCTCGTGCAACAGTAATAGTTCATCCTCAAAATGAGGGTAAGCAGCATGTTGAGCTAAATGCTGTGAGTTTCTGTTGATGCCTAAAATTGTACTTCACTCAGAAATGCCCTGTATATTGTTGTGTGGTTGAAAATGGTATATATATTGTATATAAGAGCTTTGCCGGTAACATTTACTTGGTGGAATGGTATGATACTGTTCCTTTGAACTTCGTTGTCAGTTACTTATTTCCCCTGCAATTTTTATGTTTTTTGATATATGGCCTACATAATATATATAATATTTTTTGGTGGGTTATTCAACCAAATTTAATTTGGGCAAATTAGATATATGCATATCATATGTTTTATCGAAGTCATTTGTTGGTTTTTTAAGCTATTGTAATTCAGATTTTTGATTCTGAGATGAACAGAACCCTCTTCAAATGAAGAACACAATCCTCCCAAATGTGTTTTTTTTAAATGATGAAAAAAAGACATTTGATATTTTAATTATTGAGTTGTAAAATATTTAAAATAAGATACTAATAAAAAGCGGACATGTGTGGTCATTTTTAAATATGATTTTATTATTTTTTTCAAAAATACTTAACTAAGAAAAGCATAATAGGAATATGAAATTGTGATGGTTTTAACTATTGAAAAGGGGAGGAAATGTGTTTGGTATTGGATCTTGTCACTGTATGGTTTGTGTATTAGTGTGATTTTTTTATACTACATAATAGTGCACTGTAATTTAATTTTTTTAATTTGTTTCTCACATTTCTTTCTTAATAATTAAGTGACAATCACTTCTTTTTTTTTTTTTAATGAAAGATTGTAAATTACTCCATACTTCAAAAATCTAAATGTCTTTTTTTCAAGTTAAAGTAAAAAAAAAAAAAAGATTTTGATTTCATGAATGGTTCGTCAACTAACGTCTTCTGTTAAAATTAGTTATCCAAGTCTTAATTTAAGCCAATACAATCCAACCATATAAATTATTCAATGTGATCCCCACATCCATTTACTCTGTTGTTAACTCCTACGTACATATTCTATAAGATTTAATGATCACTTGGGAGTATTATCATCAAAAATCTTTATGCTTTATTTTGTATTTCAACATCATTATGTATTTTTAATTTAATTAATTTATCCCTTATATTATATGATGTTATTTAATAAATCTAAGTCGGTGCACATGTGATGAACACACATGTGGCTTTTTTTACATGTGAAAGGACATTCTTACCCTACTCTTATATCCCCAAATCACCCATCTCTTTCATTCCCTTCACAAATAAAAATAAAATAAAATCTCTTCAAACAAAATCCTCAAATCTGCAAAATAGCACAAAGCTGCAACATACGTTAAGTAGACTTTGTCACTAGTGATCATCTTATTTTGTAGATTTGCGGATTTTGTTTGAAAGGATTTTTTTCCTGATAAGTGAATGGAATGAGAGATATGGGGATGATTTGTGCTCGTAAGAGAGTGGCAAGAATGTCTTTTCACATGTAAAAAAATCGCACTTGTATAACGTGTCAAATTGATCGAAATGCTCGTGAAGAGTTTATTGAATAACATTTTATAATGCAAAAGATAAATTAATCATATTAAAAATATAAAGAAGACATTGAAATACTGAGCAAAACACATGAATTTTTAGTGATAGTATAGATTTCACTTAATCACAATAATTAGAGCAAATTTCTAATATTCCATAGATAATCATTCAATTTTTTCTCTTAACTCAATGTTTGACTCTCTAATCCTTAACCTTAATTTCAATTTGAAGAGAGATGAGTATTTGGGTTTCATGTGAAAAGAGTGTGAAGTGCTAAAATAGTTTTTTTTTTTTTTAATACAAATCAAGAGATTTGTACTTAATGAAAATTTGATTGGTAATTTTTTAGAACTTCATTAGTAATGTATGTACATATTCAGTTAACAATACTAATGAAGTTTTAAAAAATTACCAATTAAGTTTTCAGTATAAGCAAATCAAGATATTTACACCTGATGTAACAAAGATTTTTTCAGACTTAATAGGACCGCATTGAACCGATTTATATAATTGGAACAATTTGAACAGATGGCAAAAATATAGGGACCGAGAACTTATTCATGAAATTGGGGAAATACTTACATGCATCCGATGTCATTTTTTATATATGATAGAAATTTCATTGTTAATTTTTAAAAAAAAATTATTGCTAATATCCATGCGATTACTATTCACGTTACCATTAAAATTATCTTATAATTACCAATGAATTTTAAAACCCTCTATAAAAATAAAATTTTACAGCCATCTCAAAAAAGAAATTCACATTGAATTGATCCATTTTTAAATTTTTATTCTCTGCTGAATGCTGACAAGGCTACAATGTTTTTTTTTTTTTTTTTTTTGGGTCACAGAGGACTCTCCCCCATCATCACGTCATGCCATTTTGCAAACTTGTGGGTACGGGCAGTACGAGTGACACCAAAACACAAGTTACAGAACACAAGAAACTAGGAATCGTCGATTGGCATTGAAATGGGCATGTCTCTGGTGTTCTCCACAAACATTCCTCTGAGATTTTCTCAAATACCCAGATCAACTCTACCTTGGAATCACCCAAATCAGTGTCCAGTACAGAGAGTAAGTGTCGATTCTCAATATGGGTATCAAAGAATTCAATTTTCCAACGCCAAACCGCAAGTAAATTGTGCACAAAAGCTGTTCTATCAGAAGTTCCTAATCAGAGACAGCTCCCAAAAGTGGGTGCCCAATCAGCTGGTCCTATTCCACTTAATCAGCTCGTTCAAGTTGTTGAGGCTGCTGCTAAAACTGGTGCCGAGGTTTGCTCTCTCTCTGAATTATTTATTGTAAGGTAAAACAAGATGTTGTATTCTTGTTCTTGTTTACTGAAGTTATATTTAAAATTATAATATGTACCTTATTTACTACATATCTGTTCGGACTTAGTAGAGGGGGGAAATCGTTTGTTTTCCTCTTTAATCTACCTTGAATTATTTTTTGTTATACACTTAAGAGTATGTTTTATTTTTTCCGTTGGCCTGAGAAGAATGTGTACTTTATGAGTTGTTCTCCTGATGTATAGAGATCAAACTTACTAGTTTATTTTGAGTAAGTGGACCTAGTGTAATTGTGATTATAGGATGATTAGGGAGAAAATCTTTGTTTTCCCTTTAATCCACGTTGCATTTTTTCTTGTTTTACACTTGGAAATATGTTTTATTTTTCTCTTGGCCAGAGAAGAAAGTGTTCTTTATGAGTTGTTCTACTGATGTCTAGATATCAAACTTACCTATTGTGTTTCTTGGTTAAATTGGGACTTGGACGTAAAAAATATACGCTATTTAACAATATTAGTTGTGTGTTTTGAGTAAGTGGACCTAGTGTAATTGTTATTATAGGATGATGAGATAAATTGTTTTTGCAACCTCTAGACAAATATGTTATGATAAATTATTTCTGCTACCTCCAGATGCTGCTTTGCATTAAGATCATATATTCCCAAAATTGATCTTTTGAGTCGGGTTCTTAACTAGTTGGCAATTTACCATGGCTGCAAGATTCTAAAGGTCAATCAACTATGGATGGCTTTTAGAAAACCAATGTAGTCTGAGCAAGTTATAACTTGGATAATGGCAGTGGAAAAGGTTCCATAGTCCATACTGTGTAACTGCTTTAAACCATATGATCATTTTCCTGGATTACAAGCTGTTTTGCTTTGAATTATAAAAAAAAAATAACAATTGTTTTGCTTTGATGCCTGTTTTCGCTCAATCAGTTGACCTTTAGGCAAACATGACATTTATAAATCTTCAATCTCTCAGATTGCTTTACTCCTTCTATGTGTCTTTACAGGTGGTGATGAATGCTGTTAATAAGCCTTGGAATATAACGTATAAAGGACTAACTGACTTGGTAACCGAGTAAGGACTTTTAAAAGTCTATTGTTTATAAAATGTTGCAGATAACAAGTTTATAATCATATGAAGCAAGTTATAATGTATCCCTCAAACAGTAAAAGATCGACAAGATGTTACTTTACATTTGTAACATAGCGTTGTGAATGTGAACTGTCTTCATAAGTTTACATTACATCTATACAGATCTGCATTGGGGCCCTTTTAACCTCTGGGTGACAATTTTTTTTCATGCCCTGGTTCTTGTGTTAATTCATACTACCAAATTTTAGTTATTATATTTACTTCTTCTGGCCCTTAAAATCTTAGTTATCATGTTAACTGCTTCTGTCCTTTAAATACTATCTTCTTTGAAAATGCTTATTGTTTAGAGAGGTTCAATTAATGCAAAGCCAAATTATGGTAAATTTTATTCTTCAGAATTACCTGCCTTTGGCCATTATAAGATATAGATTTAAGCAGGGATTTAAAAGAAGCTGCTTCGTATTTTGCTTTCATATGCCCACTAAATTGGTTAACTAGTGCTTCCATTTATGTTCAAATTCCCCTATTATGATGAGTGGTCATATGATTGGGACTTACATTTCTAGATTTAGATTTCTTTGGGGAAAAAAACCTTTTTGACCCTGTAGTTTCATCAAAGTTTCTCATTTGTCCTTGTAGGTTTTTATTGTGTTTGTCGAGCAAGTTGAGACAACGGATTTCAAGCACGTCCAAGACAAGCATGATGACATGATTGAAACAATAGTTGATATGCATGCTCTTTCTATTGATTTTATTCTGTTTATTTGGTTTGAAGCTTCTCCACAAAAGACCTTTTCAACGAACATTTTTTTTTGGTGATAGGGACCTTTCGTTTTCAAGAATTTCATTACTATAATTTGTAAAAAATAAAATCTCTAATAATAAAATTCGTGATTTCTAAAATTAATCCCTAAATATTCTAAAATCCCTAATAATAGAAAACTATCAAAATTATATATTTTCCCTTAATTACAAAATAACGCATAACAATAAAAGCTCAATATTCAATCTTTTTTTTTGTTAATAAGTAAATGTCATATTAAAAAGCACCAAAGAGATGCCACCCATTTACGAAAGCAACTATCTACAAGCTAGTATATCTACAGAATCTATAACCTCCATCTCATTTGAAAAATAAGTCCTCTAGTATTAATTCTCCATGCATGCTTCATCATTCTTCCCCATGTGTGGAAAACTCGACCTTGAGTTTTGGAATGGTGAAATACCAATACTCTTGACCCTTGGACATGTGCAACAAAGCTTTACAACATTTGTGAATCGAGATCTTCGATTGGAAAGGAGTACGAATCCCATGTATCTTAAAACATCAGAGGGATAACAAAATCAAAAGAAGAAACACCCATCATACTTTCACCCTAGCTTGGTACTTGGTCGTCTTGAAGATTCTTACTTGAAACGTGTGCAACAAGTTCTTATATACTTTTAATTTGATCAACAAGTTCATTCTTGCATTTGAGTTCAGTTTGATCCTTGTCTTCAGCCCACATGATTGAGAGATCTCTTTCAAACAACATGAAGCAGCTGTTGTTGGACTTCTTTTCTACCCAGTACTTCTGCAACAGCATTATCACAGCCAAGATCATGATGATACAAAAGTGAAATTCGTCCTGATAGTTTTTTTTTTTTTGTTGATAATTAACATCCTTATAGTTCTTATGAGTCAGAAATAAAATATATTGTACTTTTTTTTTTAATAAAGATATGTTCTATTCATAAGATATTTATCTGATATAAAGTCTTGACCTGCCTTTCGCTTCTGGTTTAAGATAACTCCATTGTAGAGCTGATCATACAGCTTCTCCACAGAGGACATGTCAATAGGTGAGTCTGCATCTTTCAGAATGGCTTCATAGTTATGTGGGAGCTTTGGTTGTTTTGTCTTCTCCACTGCCTTGGCCTTATTATCACATAGCTTTACTTCTATTGGTTTCTCGATTGCCTTGGCCTTGGTTGCTGATTTGGCTTTGGCATCCCCGAGCTTCACTTCTGGGGTCTTCTCCACTGCCTTGGCAGTTATGTGACTCGAAGTGACTGTTTTTCACTTGGTTGTGACTCTGAATCCTCATATTGTGACCACCCAGTTCAGAGCTGTTTTACTAAAAATTGTTTCAAAATTTCTTTTTGACAGCCAAAATTGTAACGAAAGTTAAACTAAAAGTTACCTAGACTTGCATTGGGGACAAATATCAGGTCCCAAAAATATCAGGAACTTGTGTCTTGTCTTTATTTTATTCTATTTCATTTTACCTAATAAGGGTCCTAATCTGTTCTGGATTTCTTTTAGGTATCAAACGCACTAGGCTTAGGCCATAATATACAATATTTAAGCACTATGTTGGTGAATGTTAGTTTTACATCAATAGCTTAGTTTTATTCCATGTACTGATCCTAAAAATTAAAAATTGAAAGAGAATAAAAAAAAAAGTAAACGATTTCATATTTCGTAGTAGGAATTTATTCATTCAACATTTATAGCCCAAAAGATCTCGAGTTTCTTTACGCTAAAGACGAAGATAAGATGCTCTTCAGGCGGACCATTAGATTAAAAAGCAAGTCACTTTTAGTCCAAGTGCCATGCTGTTGCCAGTCGCGACGAATGGTTATCAATACGACATGCCGTGTGATAGAGAAATATATTAACATATTCTCATCTTTATTTTAAGGATTACTTTAGGTCATGTTTTTATTCTTATTTTAAGAATCACTTTAGGCCATGTTTTCATCCATGTTTTAAGGATGACATTTTTCCTTTAACAACCTATATATACCCTTAATTGTATAGAAGAAATCAAGCAAGCATTTGTACAACTCTTTACTCTCTTCAATTCTCACTTCTCTTCACTCTCTTCAATTCTTATATGGTATCAGAGCGCTCAAGCCACCAAGCTTAAAAATCGATCCTCATATCTTCCTTATATCTCCCTCTCTCTTTTTTTCTCTTCTCTTTCACTACAATGCCATCTCCAATCAACTCATCAGATTCATCAAACTCTTCAATCTCCGAAACACCGGTTGTTGTATCAACTGGTACCAACCCTTCCATATAAACCAACAATCTAATCTCTATCAATACTGCATCCCAAATGCCATTCAAGCTATCCGGAGGTGGTAATTATGCCTCTTGGAGATATCAATTCTCTAATTTACTGTTTGGTTATGATTTGCTAGGCTATGTCGATGGCACACATACCTGTCCTGCATCCACCATCAACATAACTGGAGGAACTGAGTCTGTTCCGAATCCAGATCACAAGAAGTGGCTGCGTCAGGATCGTTTAGTACTGCAGGTTATTCAGGCCTCCCTTGCAGGTACCATTGCACCACTTATTTCCACCTGCAAATGCTCTACTGAAGCGTGGAATAAGCTAGAAACAACTTTTGCCAATCGTTCGAATACTAGGATGCTCTCCCTTCTTTCCACACTCATGAGGATCTCTCAAGAAGGCACCACCATAGCCGAATACATGCAACACATCAAAACAATTGTTGACGACCTTGCCTTAATTGGGCACCCTCTGAGTGATGCTGAAATTGTCGTTCACACCCTCCATGGCCTCAGTAATGACTACAAAGAACTGAATGCAGCCATACGTACAAGAGAAACGGCTATGACATTCGAAGAGCTTCACAATAAGCTTCTAGATCACGAGACCTTTCTAAAACGAGAAAAAGGGAAGAAAGTGACAACAACAATACAACCATCATCGCTCCAACAACAATAAAAACAGGTCAAGTTCTGGAAATCATCAAAACAATAGAATGGGAAACAATAATTATGGTAACAGGTGATTCTCCGGCAATCCACATACCAACTCTAGAAATCAAGGTTTTCATAACTCCTCCTACTCCCCCCTCAACAGCAATTTTTCCTATAACACAGGGGGAAATTTTGCTCCAGCAAGGAACTCACAACATCAACCATGGCGACCAAACAACAACCATGGACAACCTAAGCCAATATGCCAACTCTGTGACAAATTTGGGCACACAGCAAAGATTTGTCGGTCTCGAGTAAGGCCAAACCACAATCCCAGCTGGCCTCAGGCGAATCACTCGACCACAGATCAACAATCCAACCGCAACAATTGGCTAGTTGACTCTGGTGCATCGCACCACATTACCTCTAACTTGCAAAATCTCTCTGTTCACTCAGATTACAATGGGAATGAAGACATAATGGTTGGCAACGGTAACGGTATTCCAATATCTCATATTGGTTCTACAAAACTCACATCTTCAAATATCTCATTTAATCTTAATAATGTGTTGTGTGCTCCCCACATCAAAAAGAATTTACTTTCAGTTTCGCAATTTTGCAAACAAAATGCCACATCTATTGAATTCTTTCCTGATTCTTTTATTGTGAAGGATTTGAGTACGGGGGCATCCTTGGTGTGAGGCCAGAATAAGGACGATGTCTATGAATGGCCCTCTATGTCATAATCGCCATCATGTGCATCTGTTCCAACAACATACACAGCCACCACAACAACTACCGCCGACCTATGGCACCGCCGTCTAGGCCATCCCTCCGAATCCATTCAAAAAAAATTAGTAACTACATTTTCTCTACCCATATCTCAGTCTCTTTCTAGTCATTGTGATTCATGTCTCTGTAATAAAAGTCACAGACTTCCGTTTGGCTTAACAAGTGTGTCTTGTACTTTTCCGTTAGAAATTTTATATGCCTACGTTTGAGGACCATCACTAATCATGTCTTATGACAATTTTCGGTACTATATAATTTTTGTGGATTACTTTACAAAATATACTTGGTTCTATCCTATCAAACACAAATCCGATGTTCCTCTCATATTTGACAAATTCAAGAAATTAGTCGAAAACTTTTTTCAATTGAAAATAAAAACAGTCTATTCCGATGGAGGTGGTGAATATCAAAGCTTGGCTCATCACCTATCTTACTTTGGTATTCAACACCTCACATCTCCTCCATATACTCCTCAATTAGTGGGCTCCGCTGAAAGAAAACATCGTCATCTAGTCGAAACTGGTCTCACTTTACTTCACCAAGCCTCACTACCTTTACGGTTCTGATCTGTAGCATTCCAAACAGCCACCTATCTTATTAACCGTATGCCAACACCAGTCCTTAAGTCCCACTCTCCATTCGAAAAAATATTTCACAAACAACCAAATTATCACAAACTAAAAGTATTTGGCTGTCTGTGCTACCCTTGGCTCCGTCCCTATTCCACTCATAAGCTAGCTCCACGATCAAAACCATGCATATTTATTGGTTATTCACTCTCTCACAATTCCTATATCTGTCTTGATCCATCCACATCAAAAACTTTTATTACACGTCATATCATTTTTATTGATTCTCAATTTCCCTTTCAAAAACTTTTCATACATGAACCACGAATTAACATAGAATCTCTACATCAATGGTGTCCCTCAAATCTCTCTAATCCTCTCACAAATCTCGAGTCAACATCTCATGAATCTGTCACTCACAATCAGACACCTTTATATCCTTCCCTATCTACATTAAATCACATACAATCAAGTTCTCCTCTACCAGCTGCCCCCACTAATACACACTCCTCAAATCATGGTGTTGATGAACAAGTGGATCCTCATGTCACGCTGCCTGCCTCTGCCTTGCACCAATCACACTCCCTGGACTCCTCTACAAATCGGGTAAGCCATGATTCTTCTCCTCATTCATCTCCCTCACAGACTGCTCCATCCAAATCGCCCACACCACCAAAAATAACTACTAGGTCCCAACATAATATCTTCAAGCCACGCAAAATACTTGACCTTCACACCACCACCTCCAAAACTGATGAACCTCCTGAACCCACAACATATCGCCAAGCCGAAAAATTCCCTCAATGGCATAAGGCGATGAGTGATGAGTATGGCGCCCTTCTTAAAACTCCACATGGACTCTCGTACCCCATCACCACACACAAAACATCATTGGGTACAAATGGATATTTAAGATTAAGCGGAACCCCAACGGTACTGTTGCCCGTCATAAGGCTCGTTTGGTTGCCAAAGGATTCCATCAACGTCCCGGAATTGATTACACAGATACTTTCAGTCCTGTTGTAAAACCTACAACAATTCGCCTTATTTTAAGTTTAGCGGTCTCCTATGGATGGGACTTGCACCAACTGGACGTTAACAATGCTTTTTTGCAGGGCACACTTTCTGACAATGTTTACATGCAGCAACCTCAAGGCTTCACTCATCCACAGTTTCCTACTTACGTCTGCAAGTTGCACAAGGCCATCTATGGTCTTCGCCAAGCTCCCCGTGCATGGTATCATGAATTACGTGGCTTCCTACTCCTTCACAAATTTGTGAACTCTAAATCAGATAGTTCTTTGTTTATCTTTCACCATGGACAGACCACACTCTACTTGCTTGTGTACGTTGATGACATCATCATTACAGGCAATAATTCTGTCTCTGTCCAGCAGTTCATTGATCAGTTGGCTAATCGATTCTCCTTGAAGGATCTCGGCCCCTTGTCATATTTTCTGGGTGTTGAGGCTCGCACAACTCCAACTGGTTTGTTCTTGTCGCAGCGAAAGTATGTACTTGACATCCTACACAAGACGAATATGGCTGATGCTAAAGAGGTTAGCACTCCTCTATCCACAACCGAGTCTCTAACACTCAACGACGGCACCCCTCACCATGACGCTACTCAGTTTCGACAGGTCTTGGGATCACTACAGTACCTGTCTTTAACACGGCCTGATATCTCATTTGCAGTCAATAGACTGTCACAGTTCATGCATTGTCCTACCTCACATCATTGGGCCACTGTCAAACGTCTACTGCGGTACCTCAAGAGAACTTTCAATCATGGAATCTTTCTTCACAAAGAATCATGTCCGCAACTCCATGCCTTCTCTGACTCTGATTGGGCAGGAAACACTGACGATCGTACATCCACATCTGCATATGTTGTGTTTCTAGGTGCCTCACCAATTAGTTGGGCTTTTAAAAAGCAACGCGCCGTTGCTCGCTCATCTACTGAAGCTGAGTACCGTGCCATAGCTTCGACTGCTGCTGAACTAAACTGGATAACTAATCTGCTCCAAGAACTACATGCTCCACCTACAGTTGTACCTACAATTTACTGCGATAATATTGGTGCCACATACTTATGTAAAAATCCGGTGTTCCACTCACGTATGAAGCACATTGCCATTGACTTTCACTTTGTTCGTGACCAAGTTGTTAATCATCGGTTACGTATTTCTCATGTTCATACTAATGATCAATTGGCGGACTCACTCACCAAAGCACTTCCTCGAAAACAGTTCTTGCATCATCGGTTCAAGATTGGCATCTGAGATGGATGTTCCATCTTGCGGGGGCATGATAGAGAAACATATTAACATATTCTCATCCTTATTTTAAGGCTTACTTTAGGCCATGTTTTTATCCATGTTTTAAGGATTACTTTAGGCCATGTTTTTATCCTTGTTTTAAGGATCACTTTAGGCCATGTTTTCATCCATGTTTTAAGGATGGCATTTTTCCTTTAACAACCTATATATACTATTAATTGTATAGAAGAAATCAAGCAAGCATTTGTACAACTCTTTACTCTCTTCAATTCTCACTTCTCTTCACTCTCTTCAATTCTCACACCGTGAACGGTGTCGGCCGTCAATTCTCGTCAGTTGCGCACTTCCCTTGCATTCGAAAGATGGGATTGTGAATCGTGGTGGCTACCATGACCCAGCCATATCTAAAATCAGAAAGGTATATGGTGTGGAGCAGAAATTTAGCTAGAAAATCTGCTTGGCCATTGATAAAGGCATAAAAAAAATAGCAAGCGAGCGAAAATTTTTAAATTTTTTTTTTAGATGGTCTCCAAATGGTTTATAAAATTTATCAAGCGTCAGAATATGTCAATTTATTTACTCAAATAAATACAGATAAGCGGTAGAGTTAACGAAAGCTCACCTTATGTTAGTACAAAGCATGGAGTTTGTTATATACTGAAAAAACCTTAAGATTTACTATGAAAATAGATTAATCCATTATTTTAGTTTTTTCTTTGAAAAATTTATTCAAAGCAAACATTCAAGAAGTAGGTTGAAGTTATGGAATGAGACATCCAAATGGAAGATAACTCATTGTTAGCTATACATGTGAAAAACTGGGGAAGGGAAAGGGAATTTGGATATTCATAACACACAAGAAGATTAATTTATAAGCTGAGAGCCTCAATTATTTTATTATTACAAGAGATGACTCCTAATTTTATTTCGATCACCATAAAGTCCACACTTTGCTCCTTGATTACACACCCTGACACATCTACGTATGCAAACTAAACAGAGTATCTCAACATTATTGGTAAAATAAAAAAAAAAGTAAAAGAGATTACATGTTCAGTCGTAGAAAATATGTCAAGTTTTTCAGAAAACTTTTCAAAGAAGAAACCTTCAAAATGCAAACATTTTCTGAAAACCGAAGAATTTTCTATACTTTTCTCCCGCGCGGGCAGCTTGAATCAAGTGGGGTTATTTACTAGTGTAACGAAGGCTTCATGAATGAGCAAGCCTTTCTTCCATTTGCCACTCCACACTTCATAGAGGCCAAAGTAAATTTTGAGATCACGATCGTTTTTGACAGTGATCTCAAATGGACCCTCTTGCTCAGCAGGAATTAGAAATGGCTCATTTAGTTTAATATTTGAAGAACTGAAAGTCTTTATTTTTTTCCAAGAGTACTTTCCTTTCCTCCCAATCTTAGCCATCAGAAAAACTGGAGCGCTACTCCACCCGCTCATGTCCTTTGTCACCGATACTTTGAACTCAATTTTGTATTTTGATCCATTCTGTATTTTACTCTGATCATCAACTAAACCAGTTACTTCAAGCCATGACACCTGCTTCAGCTCCGCAGGCTTATCCCTGCAAATTAATAAAAACTGCCAGTATTAGTAAGTGTTAATAATATCATTTTTATGGTTTGACTTTAGTCTGATAGCTTAAAGAGTATCTCGTTTGATTGGGATTTAAGTTTGTTTAAATCTCTTTAAGGTAATTTTTTTTATCTTAATGAGTAAATCCCAACCAAATGGTGCTTTATTAATTAGGAGTGAAATTTTTTTTAAAAGAAGGCAAAAAAAAAAAAGAAAGAATAGAGAAGCCATATTCTCACTTATCATCATCTTCTTTAGGTATCTCCCAATAACGAGGGTCGTTGCCCCATACAATGTTCAATCCTCTGGGTTTGAATATCCACTGTTTAGTCTCTTCCTGTACACATGAAAATTATTTGTTATAATTTCAATTTAAAAATTTAAGATCGTATTACTACTAGACATTTTAATTAGAAATAATCACAGGAAACTGAGGACGTACATACACTTTTAAATAAAATAAAATAAAATAATGAAGTTACATATAAACAAAACGTAGTCTTACCTCCTCCCACTTCACAAATTTAGGGTCTGCCTCGTGATGGGGTTTGCTTGAAGACATTGTGAACTCAAGTCTGCTAGCTTCCAATAATATGTTTTTATTTTCTTGGGTTTCTTCTCCCTCTCTCTCTTTTTCTTTTCCTGATATGACAGTGTTAAGATATGGATCCTCTAGTGAACCTTATATATAGATAGGTAATGGGAAAAAGAATTTTGGGTTTGTAGATATCGCCACTCAAAGAATAATAAAAATTGAATCGAATTCGGATGAGAGACACAGATAAAAAGAAGAAAAAAAAATAAAGAAAGTAAGGTATAAGAAACAAGTTGAGAAATGGAATCCAGTAAATGCTGTCAACTTTGTAACTTGCCCCATAACTCGCCTTTTCAGAAAGAAGAACATATTATTGGGTGATATGAATAGATAAAATAGAATATAGTAAATTAGTGGTTTATATGTTTGATCAAGTAAAGGATCGATCCCTTCTCTACTTCATCAATCGATCACTTTTGATTCGATTCTATCCTTATGTTTCACCGTTCACCTGTTGGATCAAGTTTTAATGAAATTTTAAGCTAAGTCGGCTGTCACGTCAATCATAAGCTCGACATAAAAACTCGCGCTACGTAATAAAAAAAGTAAAGCATATTCTTTTAACATTAATGCATTAAAAATAATTAATTCTTTTATTAAAAAACTACTTGAAATGGAGTGAGCTTGATAAAGGCTCGTACCAGAATTAAAAAAAGAAGTTATCACTAAAAATTAATTAAGTTAGTGTAAAAAAAATGTCTCCTTTTAATGATTTACACTCCGTTCGATGTTGATAATGATAAAATTAAATAATTGTATACTACCTATATTTTGTTTAAGCCTTGACTCTATTAAGTTGGCTTGCACGCACGCACTGTACATTGCACGCATTCAAAGTGGAAGAGTCCAATCGGAAAACATGAGTTAGTTTAGCCTAAACAATCAACCTAACCTAATTATAGCGGTTTGAAAAATCTTAACCCAACTTAATTTATGAATTCATCTAATATTAGCCCAAGTCAATCCATTTAAATCGATTTAAGTTAGTTTGGGTCGTCGATTTAGTATTTTTCACTTAAAATTTAATGCAAACATATTACGTAAAAAAAATATTTTACTAAAATTATTCATTATTCATTAGATTCAAAATCAAATCCATACAAGAATTTACTAAATCTTACAAACCATCATCTACAAATTAAGTATCTTAAATCACTTTACGCAAAGTTGAAACAACTTTAGTTTAATACAAACTATACAAAAGTAAATAAAAATTAGATTTTAAATGTGCTTGATCAATCTAATTCTTCAAGACTTCAACATTAGTATAAACTTGGTCCTAGATTTCTATAACAAAGTTCAATCATACCAAAAAATATAAAACGAATGAATATGGGATCGATAAACAAATCAATTCAATAAACTTTTAGAAAGCATATTGAAAGTCCGAAAAAAATAATTTCACATGAATAAACGGTCAGTATTAAAAAGATATGCTCCTCACGTATTTAAATTCTAATTGGCTTTTTTTATGGAAGCTAGCATTTTTTGTTGGAGGATTTCTAAATAGAAAAAAGAAATGAAATGAAATGAGAATATATATATATATGTTTGTGTGTGTGTGTGTGTGTGTGTGTGTGTGTATAAACATAAGAAATATTTATGTAATCCAACCTAACTTATAAAAATATGAATGTAGCTTATCAATCTTTAAAATAAGTGTATTTTAAATATATATAATTATATATATAATATAATTATATAATGATTGGGTTATCGGTTTGGGTTGGGTTGAAATTTTTTAACCCATGACCCAAACCCAACCTAACCCACCGGGTTTAAAAATTTCTCAACCCAACTTTTGAAAACCCCAACTCAACCCAACGCATTACATCGATTTGGGTTGGGTTCATGAATCCACTGATTTCTATGCTCACCCCTACTTAGAAGATTGAGAATTAGCTAAAGTTTTTGTATCTCTTTCTCTTAACTACTCAACTTTATTTTGGCTCAAAAATGTTATTTGATAAATCTCCTTTAAATAAAACATTAAGTGTTTTCAAATCTTATTTCTAAAAGTTTGAAAATTTGTGAAAATTAATGGGTATAGTCGACTGTGTTCTTAAGTTAGTCGACTGTCAAAAGGTCAAGAGTCTTTTGATAGCCGACTACTAACTTAAATAATCGACGGTAATTGGTCGTTCATTTTTTAAAAATTTGTTTTCGTGAAGAAAACAGTCGATTGTCAAAGGTTCTAGAAACTTTTGACGACTACCAAATTAGATAATTGACTGTCCTTTTAAAACTTGCTTCAGATTTTCAAATTTTCATAAAACAATCGACTATCATATTTTCACATTCGACTGTCCTGTCGTGCATAACGATTAGTTTTCAAAAATTGAAACGCGAGACAGAACATTTAATGCACCAAACGGTCATTCTTTGTATCTAACGACCATATTAGGGTAAAGTTATAAATACCCATCATAAATGAGCATTTCTAACAACTTAGAATATTCGATTTCTTCAAGAGCTTATTTACTACTCTTAAAAGCTTTCAAAATTTGTTCTTGAGTCATTCTTAAAGCTTTGTTCTTGTGAGAGAGAAAATCTTTTGAGTTGTAAGTATTAATTGCATTCTCTTTTATGTATCAAAAATCCTCTCATTCAATTCTATCTTGTAATAAAAAGAGTTAGTGTAACTCTTGTGAGAGTTTAGGTGTATAACGCTTGAGTGAAAATTCTTTGTAAGAGAATCTTATAAAGGTTTGAGTAACACTTTGAAAGTTGCTTGTGTTGATTAAGTAAAACCTTCAAGGAGTCTTGAAGAGAGTGAACGTAGGGTCGGGAGTGATTTCAATGTTGTCAAACCACTATTAATCAAGTTTGCACGCTCTTCTCTCTTCAAGTTTTAATTTCCAACAAACTTGTATTTAATGCTCTTACTTGTTCTTGATTAATTGCTTAATCTTGTGATTATATTTGTATTTGTTGAAAAAGTTTTTAAACCCAATTCACCCCCTCTTAGGTTGCCTTAGTTAACAAATAAATTGTTCACCTCCCTCTTGGGTTGACTTACACTTCGTTTGAAAAAAATACATTCTATAGTTTTTATAGAATTCATTTCAAATTCTACAATTGTCATGTTTGGAAGAAAAAAAAAAATTCGGAATTCATTTCAAAATAAATTCATTTTGGAATTGAGTTGGCTTGTTACAAATTCTATTAAAATTGATAGAATTTACAAATGAATTCTACAAAATAAAGAGGAAAAAAATTATGTTGGCTAAAATACTCTCATTCCCTCTCTCTCCCTCCCACTTCTCTCACTCTCTTCTTTTGAATTTTTCATTTATTCTAAATATTTTAAATATGAGAATTGTGTCAGGCTATGTGTGGAGCCTGGTGGTTTTTTTTTTTTTGTCCAATCTGGTGTTTTCAACATTGTTTGGTATCTGTTTTATTTTAACCCGAAAATATAAGAGTTTCATCTTATTCTATTGTGTAAGTGTGTGAGCCGTTTTTTTGGTGAATACTGTGAGGGGTGTCTAGGGGTGAGACCTCCTTGTATTGTTCTTTAAGACATAGTGAAATCACTGCAACTCTGTGGACGTAACCCGAGTTTGGGTGAACCACATAAATCTGTGTGATGTGTGTTTGTCTTTGATTTATTTCTATTTTATTCTCTATACTCGCATCTGAAGATCCATAGGGATAGGGTAGTTTAACCCTAACAACTGGTATCAGAGCTATCGGTTTTTTGAGTGGGAGCGATAAGAAGAAGGAAAGGAGACAGGAATCGAGAAATTCGATGGCACAGATTTTGGTTATTGGAGGATGCCAATCAAGGATTATCTCTATGGGAAGAAATTAAATTTGCCTCTGTTAGGGGCAAAGCCAGACAGTATGAAAGAAGACGAATAGAATCTTCTTGATAAACAGGTATTGAGAGCTATTCAATTAACTTTTTCAAGATCAGTTGCGCACAATGTTATGAAGGAAAAGACCACCAAGGATATAATGGCGGCTTTGTCCAGTATGTATGAAAAACCGTTGGCTAACAACCAAGTGCATCTAATGAAAAAGTTGTTCAATTTGAAGATGGCAGAAAGTACCGCTATTGCGCAGCATCCGAATGAGTTCAATACAATTGTTAATCAGTTGTCCTCTGTTGAGATTGATTTTGATGATAAGATCCGTGCTTTAATTGTTTTGGCTTCTTTGTCAAACAGTTGGGAAGCCATGAGAATGGCGGTGAGTAATTCTGCAGGGAAGAATAAACTCAAATATGAAGATATTCGGGATTTGATTTTAAGCGAGGAGGTTCGCATGAGAGATGCAAGTGAAGCCTCGGGTTCTGGTTCCGCTTTAAATCTTGAGACAAGAGGTAGAGCACAGGATAGAAATTCCAATCGGAGTAGATCAAAATCCAAAAGAGGAGGTAGGAGTAAATCCAGATCTAGACGACAACTAGAATGCTGGAATTGTGGCAAGACTAGCCACTTTAAGAAAAATTGTAAAGAACTGTAGAAGAAAAGGAATGATAACGATGTTGCAAATGCTGTGACAGAAGAACTACATGATGCCCTATTACTTTCTATTGACAGTCTCATTGACTCTTGGGTTTTGGACTCAGGAGCTTCTTTACATACCACTGCACACCGAGAAATCATTTAGCACTATGTGACAGGTGATTTTGGAAAGGTATATTTGGCTGATAGAGAAGCCTTGGATATTGTGGGCATGGGAAACTTTCGCATTAAATTGTCGAATGGGTTTGTGTGGTTGATACAGAAAGTGTGATATATTCCAAAATTGATGAGGAACTTGATCTCTATAGGACAGCTTGATGCTGAAGATCACATAGTGACATTTGGGGCTGGTACTTGGAAGATTACACAGGGAGCCATGGTAGTGGCTCATGGAACAAAAATGGGTACTCTGTACATTAGCTCAAGTGTGAGAGATACTATTGCAGTGGTTGATGCAAAAGTTGATACAAACCTATGGCACCGCAGGCTTGGTCACATGAGCGGAAAAGGGATGAAAGTGATGATGTATAAAGGGAAACTACCAAAGTTGAAATCATTTGACTTTGATTTATGTGAGAACTGCATTCTTGGGAAACAGAGAAAGATCAGTTTCTTGAAAGGAGGAAGAACTCCAAAGTCTGAAAAATTGGAGTTGGTACACATAGATTTGTAAGGAACTTCCCCGGTTGCATCTCTTGGAAGTTCGCGGTATTATATCACACTTATTGATGACTCAATCAGGAAGGTATGGGTTTATTTTCTAAAAAATAAATCTGAGGTATTTGAGACCTTTAAGAAATGGAAGGCCATGGTTAAGACTGAAACAGGTTTGAAGGTAAAATGTTTGAGGTCTGATAATGGTGGAGAGTACATAGATGGGGGGTTTAGAGAATTTTGTGCTGCTAATGGGATTAGGATGGAGAAGACTATTCCTGGGACACAACAGCAGAATGGCGTGGTTGAGCACATAAACAGGACCCTCAATGAGCATGCTAAAAGTATGAGATTGCATGCTGGGTTGCCAGAAACTTTTTGGGCCGATGCAATTAGCACAGCAGCTCACTTGATAAATCGATGATCGTCAATTCCTTTGGATTGCAGGACACCTGAAGAGGTATGGAGTGGAAAGGAGGTAAACTTTTCTTACTTAAAAGTTTTTGGCTGTTTATCTTATGTTCATATTGACTCTGATGCTCACAGTAAACTAGATGCTAAATCCAGAAAATGTTTCTTTATTGGCTATGGTGATGAAGCTTTTGGTTATCGGTTTTGGGATAATCAAAATCGAAAAATCATCAGGAGTAGAAATGTGATTTTCAATGAACAGGTTATGTACAAAGACAGGTCAAGTGCAGAATCTGTTGTTACAGGGCTAGAACCATAGAAGTCTGAGTTTGTTGGCTTGGATGAATTTTCTGAGAGCACAGTACAGAGTAGGAGTCAGGAAAATGATGAGAATACAGACCCACAGGTAGAATAGTGTACGCCCATAAGTGTTGTCTGAAGGTCTTCTAGGAACATTAGACATCCACAGCGGTTCTCACCATCCTTGTTCTATATTTTGTTGACTGACAGTGGTGAGCCAGAATGTTATGATGAAGCTTTGCAGGTTAAAAATTCTAGCAAGTGGGAGTTGGCCATGAAGGGTGAGATTGACTCACTGATGATGAATCAAAAATGGGAACTAACTGAATTGCTAGAAGTGAAGAAAGCTTTACATAACAAATAGGTGTACAGAGTAAAAGAAGAGCATGATGGTAGCAAGCGCTACAAGGCCATATTGGTTGTGAAAGGGTTTCAACAGAAAGAGGGTGTTGATTACACAGATATTTTCTCTCCAATTGTGGAGCTAACAATAATCAAGCTAGTACTGGGAATTGTGGCTGCAGAGAACCTACATCTTGAGCAGTTAGATGTGAAGACAGCATTCCTTCATGGTGATTTGGAGGAGGATATTTATATGCATCAGCCACAAGGATTTGCAATGCAGGGAAAGGAAAATCAGGTTTTCAAACTGAGAAAAAGTTTGTATGGATTGAAACAAGCTCCAAGACAATGGTACAAGAAGTTTGACAGCTTCATGTGTAGCACTGGGTTCACAAGGTGCCAAGCAGACCATTGTTGCTATGTTAAGAGTTTTGACAACTCTTATATCCTATTATTGTTGTATGTGGATGATATGCTCGTTGCAGGGTCTAACATTGAGGAGATTAACAATCTCAAGAGGCAGTTGTCAAAACAGTTTGCAATGAAGGATTTGGGTGCTGCAAAACAAATCCTTGGTATGAGAATCATTAGAGACAGAGTCAATAGGACTTTGAAACTTTCACAGACAGAGTATGTGAAGAAGGTTCTCAGTCGATTTAGAATGGATAGTGCTAAACCAGTGAGCACACCTTTGGCTAGTCATTTTAGACTATCTAAGGATCAGTCACCAAAGACACAGCAGCAGCAGGACTACATGAGTAGGGTTCCCTATGCCTCAGCTATTGGAAGTCTTATGTACACCATGTTCTGCACAAGATCGGACATTGCACATGCAGTGGGAGTAGTGAGTAGGTACATGAGTAATCCGGGAAAACAACATTGGGAGGCAGTCAAATGGATCCTGAGGTATTTGAAAGGCACTTCAGATACATCTCTGTGCTTCACAAGGGCAGGTTTAAAACTGCAGGGTTTTGCGGATGCGGATTTAGCTGGTGATGTTGATAGCAGGAAGAGTACAACAGGGATTGTGTATACTCTGGGTGGTACAGCTGTAAGTTGGGCTTCTAAGTTGCAGAAAATCATTGCTCTCTCTACTACAGAAACTGAGTATATAGCTATAACTGAAGCTGGGAAGGAGGTGGTTTGGTTAAAGGGTCTCTTGGATGAGCTGGGTAAGAAGAATGAGAGGGGTACTCTACATAGTGATAGTCAGAGTGCTATTTTTCTTGCTAAGAATCCGGTGTTTCATTCCAGGACGAAGTATATGCAGTTGAGATATCACTTTATTCGCTATCTTCTCGACAGTGAACAGTTGGTACTGGAGAAGATTCGTGGAACTGAGAATCCAACAGATATGTTGATTAAGGGTGTCACTATTGAGAAATTGAAGCTGTGCTCAGCTTCAGTTGGTCTTCAAACTTGAGGACAGGTGAATGAGTTGCGGTGATAGTTGCTTTGTTTGAAGGCATGTGGTGCTTGGTGTTGGTGATTGGACCAGTCTCCAAGTGGGAGATTGTTAGGCTATGTGTGGAGCCTAGTGGTTTTTTTTTTTTGTCCAATATGGTGTTTTCAGTACTGTTCGGTATCTGTTTTATTTTAACCCGGAAATATAAGGGTTTCATCTTATTCTATTGTGTGAGTGTGTGAGCCGTTTTTTTGGTGAATACTGTGAGGGGTGTCTAGGAGTGAGACCTCCTTGTATTGTTCTTCAAGACATAGTGAAATCGCTGCAACTCCGTGGACGTAACCCGAGTTTGGGTGAACCACGTAAATCTGTGTGTTTGTCTTTGATTTATTTCTATTTTCTTTTTTATATTCGCATCTGAAGATCCGTAAGGATAGAGTAGTTTAACCCTAACAAATTGAAATGAATTATACAATTTAAAATAATAAAACCAAACATAAAAATTAATTTCAATTAATTTTTAAATGAATTATATTTTCAATTCATATGAAAATGAAATAAATTTTATTTTCATTTGATTTCAAACGGATTCTTAAAGTGAACTGATAGATTCGACTTCAACTTAAATTTTTTTCCCAAATTTTTGGTTCCATTCCAATTATCCATGTTACAATCTAAAAAAATTACCCAAAAAAGCACATACAAGACAAGAAAAAAGAAAGTTATTAGTGTTCAGTTTGCGATTTAAGCTTCGTTCAAATGTTTATTTAAGCTTCCAAAAAGAAAACGTTTATTTAAACCGAGTCCAATTTGCCTAATTAACATCAAGGTCTAATTGGATCAAGTTTGATGTACACGAAAAAAAAAAAAAGATGAAAGGAAAAATCAGATTGGTAGAGAAGAACATTATGCAATTAGTAAAATAATGAAAAAGGGAGAAGAAAGATAAAAATGATTAAAACATTAGTTTATTTTAATTTTCACTTTAAATCGTTACAATCCGAGAGGATCTCATGTGTTGGGAAAAAAACATTAAAAATAAATTTTTAATATTGAAAAATGTTTTTTATTTTTTATCTTTTTTTTAAACATTTTTTTCAATAATTTGAACGTTTATAATATAACTGAATGCTTGAAATGCTTGGGTTTTAGTCTTTCCATATGCGCTTATTGGTGCTAAGCTTAGGCTTTTATTGCATAGAGTCCAGAGTAATCTTTAACTTCAACTTCAACGTAAGTGCAATAAAGACTACTCCAAATTCACTTTACGTATTAGACCTAATACTCACTGATAGATATGTACCTCTTACCTATTTTAATAATAAAAAATAACATTTTTATTTCTAAAAATAACCCTTTTTTAAAATTATGTGTTGGATGCTTAAAAAAATAAATAAAATAAAAGTAGTGAAAGGGAGTAGAACTTTTCAACTGCATTACCTTTCCGCCATTCATACTTTAATTGATCTAACGGACCAAGTGAATAAATGCATGTAGGACCTCATCATCATCATTCCCTCTCCCCCCACAGAGTCAGCCCAGAAAATGAAATGTACCATACCTAATAGTTACGTATCTATCTTGTGATGTGCGATGGATATAAAGCTTTTAAGCATTTGATGCTGGACATTAGCCTTTTGATTTCAATGGGCGCCATGCTTGGTTTGGTATTAAAACTGATTTTAATCTGTCGAATTAAATCAAGTTTTAAAAACATACCATCAAATTCTCCACATAAACTGATTTAGATTTAAGCTGCACAAAATAAATCCAGCAAACAAACAAACAAAGAAACCAAAAAAAAACAATGTTGATACCACCGAAATCGACCACAAAATCGAACAATATTACAAACTTGCGGTAGATATACAAGTAATACATTTTGGAAGGTCAAATGGTTATTTACAATTAAAAGTTAAACACGCGTCGCGTTTTTACTAATAAAGCATTCGGATGTTTGTTTTGGTGGTTCATTTTAGTGGTCATGATATCATTACTGAAACAGAAAAGAGAACTTAAAAGGTATCAGTGATTCTCTGCTCCTTGCAACATCAACACTAAGTCTGGTATAAACTTCTGCAAGAACAAAGTTTAATTGAGACAGTAACTAAAAATAGATTTAAAAGCTTTAATAGTTCATTTCAACTGTCATTTTCAGTATCTTTAAAACATTTGTTATCAATAATACCTTTGATTATTCCTTAACTACTCCAAAATCTTCAAAAGAAAAATCTCAAAAAATCTTGTATTTTGAGCAAGCCATGCTAGGTTATCTTTCATTCCGACAACGACCTCCAATAACACAAGTACAGTCAATTTTTCAACGATGATAACTTGAATCTAACTCAAAATATTGTGTTCACAAAGAAAAGTAACCGCTGAGTTAAACAGTCTCACAAAAACTACAAAAATTATACATGATTCATCACCTCTTTATCACAAGATGATCGATGCTTGTAGAAACACAAGTAATGGGAATTAGTTTTCCCAAGAGTTCAGTCTCTTCATTTTCTTTGATTCTCCTTATCACCAAACATAAAAAATAAAATACCTCAAAGCTTGTAAAATTAACAATACTGATATTCGATTGGCAAATTACACAAGATGTTTAAACTTCTACAATGTTTCACTTTCATAAAAAATGTCCAACCTCAGGTAGAAACCTTAGAAAATTACAAAATTAAAGCTACACAGAGACATACAAAAGTCAATAATAGAGAAATATACAATTACTTCAATGAAAACCTCTCATTGCATGATATAGATTTCCTGCCACAATTTTTCCTCTTCTTTTTTTTAATCCTTATGTGAAACTTTGCCTCGCTCAAGAGCAGTCCTCTCCTAACCCCAATGAGTCAATCAGGCCAATTCTTCGTCTTTTTTTTTCGTCTTCATCATCACCTTCAAACTCATTCATTTCCCTTGATTAGTGTAGAATTTCAGAAAGAAATCTGGAATGCATTTTTGAAATTCGATACAATAGATAATCATCTTTATGAAACTTTTGTAGAGGAGGTAAGAGATGTTTCATTCCTAAACAACACCCCATACTTAAGAAAATCATAAACCCGAGTTACATAAGTAATGCATAAAATCACAAAAATCAAAGTCCAAACATGAGAGAGAGCAGAAACTTTATTGATTTTGATAAAGAAGCCACTTAAGCAATAAAGTACACCAAAACAGTGGGTGAAGACAGTAAGATACTACCCACATTTCTCAGTCAATCTGTCAATTTTTCTTCAGAGCAATAGATGCAGTAACCAAGTCTTCAGCTGTCACTGGCTTGTGTAGCTGCAGCCGGACAAAGATTTCAAACAAGACGACAGGAAAAAATAAGTATCCTTCACACAACGAATGTTAACTAAAGTTTCCAGTACAAATCTTAGCCCAGGATTAATTACAAAAGAACAAGGAGATACATAAATTTCATAGGTTAGCTACTGAATTTCTTATAGAGTTATAGCCATGGACATCTACATAAAACCAAGTTATAGGAAGTGACAGCAAACCACCAAATCATGATTGCTTACTAAGATATGAACATTCCCAGCTAGACTAACAGTGAGAAAATGAATACTATTTGAGCTGACGAGACTATTTTTCTAGGCACAAAAAAAATCATAAAAGAGATGCAATAGAAGATACTGATTTCCTATACCTGTTGGCAAAATAGTAACATGATCTATTCATAATCCAAAAATATATATATAGTATGTCTCATAGTAACTTAAACTGTAAGACATTTTCAGGAAAAATTTAAAAGATCAAAGGAACATCATGATTTTTTAAATATCTAAAATGGCTCATGAATATATCTAAACCTCACTTATTAGAAAGATTTGTATATTATAAGTCCACACCATGACCCATACTTTCTTTACAAGCTTTCTTATGGTTTATTCAAGTCTAGAAAATTTTCTCAGTATCTAAATTATCATTGAGCACAGCTACAGGGTGGAAAACTTATGCATAATTTCATTTTGGCAATTGTTTAGGCTTGGAGTCTATCGGTTATTGCCCAACTTATCAAAAAAATTGGCATTCGCCCAAAGATCATGAAGCATAATTTGTATTTCCTCACTACTCAGGATTTGAATTACAATTTTTCACGGACGGGAATCGTGATTCACAACAAATTATGGATGTTTATGTACCTAAATTATATTAAAGAAAAAATAAATTGAAGTTCAATTATTTAAAAGCAGATATTCCTACTCAAAATACGTGTTTATCATTACTTGTAACAATAATAATATATTCCTTGCATATTCTTTTGCAAGTCATTTAGTATATCTCAACATGCCCAAAAGATATTTAAGAAAAAAAAAGGGTAGATCTCAAAGTATATATTTCAAGTCAGACTCATGAGATATTTGAAAAAAAAAAAAAACTTACTGCTTCTGCAACAGGAAACCAATGAAAAGAACGCAAAAAAGCGTCATCTTGTGAAGGAAGGCTGTCATGATTCCAGTACGTTAACTTTTCAAATTTCGCTTTCATCTCCCAACATGAGTTACCTTCAGCCAAGTCAGCAGCTTTTCTCTTGCCATGAATCTTCTTCCCAAGGACAAAGCCTGCAGAAAATCAATTAGAAAAGAGGATTATTTGAAACTGTTACTCTGTATAAAATACAACTCACCCATTGTATTAAATTAATCAACCAAAACAAACTCATTAAATCAAAATGACGTAAACTTTACCAACAGCCACCTTAAGATGGCTTGTAACAGGAGAAGCTTAGCTTAGGCCAGAGACCACAAACCACTATCTTTTTTTTAAACCGCTATCTTCTAACTAAAATTAGGCAAAGTTGTGAATCACGGCTCCAATGACAGCATTAAGTACAATTTGACAAAAGGAAAAACCAAAAAAAAATCTGGAAAATGACAGTCATCAAGACTAGAGAGCTTGATATGTGTAGTTAAGTACATCAGTGATGGTGTAGTTCTCAATTCTCATAAAAGCTTCTACCTATTTCTTCCTTAACAATTTGTAATACAAAGGCTGGTGCAAGAGCATGGTAACTTGTCCTAAAATCTATATTAATTTAAAAAGCTGGATAAACAGAGAGAAGTAGTTTCCAGAGGGCACAAAGTAACTTGCTTCGCTTGCCTCATGAGAACCTTCCACTCTTCTTCTTGTAATTAATTTCTTAGCATGAAAAACAAAAGTGATTGGTTCTGTTACGTCCCTATAAACAAAGACCAAAAACCTTGTAATGGGGACGCTATCAAAACTCTCACCATCAATTCTCGACACAATTAAGTGCTAGAAGATGAAGCATTTTAAGTTCTTCATTTCTAATGTTAATCACACTTTTCACCTTCTGAGGCCTACAGCGAAATCAAGCCTCTAGCTTTTGGAGGGATTCTATGTAATGTAGTTCTCAAAGAATGGGGCAAAACTCAATCTTCAACCTAAAATGGGAAACAAATTTCAAAACAAATAATGGACAGACTCTGGACAAGTACAGACAAACAGGAATATTTGAGTTGCAAGATTGCATCAAAATAGATGAATCAACCAATCTATGATCAACCCAACATGCTAACCTAGTAAGACAGTAAAAAGTGTTCTTAAGAAATCAAATTATATTTGATAATTATATAATATAAATTATTTTTGAACACATTTTAATGCTAATTGATATAATGATTAACTCTGATCAAAATGGATTGAATTCACAGGCTGACAAGCCTACTTTGGAATTCCAGAAGGGCGAGGAAACAGGAAAGGCAGATATCATAGATGTCTATCGACGGTTGGAATAATGAGTCCACAAGGCTCTGTGGAAGCTGAGTACAAAAAAGAGGATTTCTCCACAGAGATATACCTGCAATTTGATCAGTCCACCCAAACAAATCACATATCAAATAGGTGGGTGGTGGGTGGGGGAGGAGGATAGTGGCACAGTTGAGAGACCAATTTCACAAGAAATCAGAGAATAGATAAGTAGCAAAACTAGAATCCCAAATATTATCATGTTCTCTAAACTTAGACCTTTGTTTTCCAGAGATAAGTAATCTAATCAAGATTTCCAAGGGGTCCAGCACGCACTAAAAAATTAAGAAAATCTCCTTACTACATATTATTAAACCAAGGGAATTAAATGTTTTCTAAATGGAGCATTTTTAGGTAGGATAACTTCTATAGTTTCGTAAGTACATTTGTTTACATAACCAAAAAAATAATAGAAATAAGTACTTTCTCTACTGAACATTTGCTTAAATTGAGACTATTTACATAATCATATTTTTGGCCTCTTATTGAACATTTTGGTTTTCATATGCTGCATTAGTTTTCACAAGCATTTTAACAGGGTCATACAAGGTTGACGCATCCACCATCTCTAGTTCAGACAATATAGACTAATTTTAAAACAAAACCGAAATAAGAGATTAGAATAAGTCCAACTTAGAAATCACAAAAGAACAGTGATTGTTGGTTCAAAGCATTCAATTGAGAATTACAAAATTTCTTCAGGAAAAAACAGTTAGAAGTCAAATTTAGAGAGAGAATTCATAGAATCCATCATGTCCAAGAACGTTAAATAATGTAATTTATTTAATTGAAAAAATACGTGTACACTTCATAAAGCAATTGAAATGATGATTGAATTATTACATTTATTAATTACATACCTGTATAGCCATTTGGAAGTGGGAGTGTTGCTCCTTGCAACTTCCTTCCTCTGAAATATGCTTCATCCACGTTTAATCCATCAACCTCTACATCTACACCCACAAAGAGAGAAAATCAGAGTACTAATACATACATACATACAAATAGAGAGATGAAAGAGAAAGAGAAAGAGAAAGAGAAAAAGACAGAATTACCGGTGGATTTGGGTCTGAAATAGTGTGAAACGGCGCAAGGGCCGTCGTATTTGACGCAGCAAGGGAGCTGATGGACCTGACCACCGAGATTTACAACTGACTTATTGCTGTTTTGGCTTAGATTTATGCTGCCTGTTGAACCTCTCTCTTCCTCCATTTCACCCTTCTTCCTAACCCTAATCTCTCTCTTTCTCTCTCAAGTACTCTCAGTCATGTCTGGGCCTTTCCTTTCCGTCTTATTTGTTATGCCCTTTTTTCCGCGCTTTGGACCGTCCAAACGGAACCTTGTTAACTCTAGTCACTTTGCTGATTGGAGTCATGCGACTTTAAGAAACCATTTTGCCAACATATATTATTGTGCATATTAAAAATAATATTCTTATAAATCACCAAAGAATGACAGATAGTGAAAAAAATATATCAGTATTAATAATAATAAAATTTAAAATAATATAATGTTGTTCCTTTTAGGAATACCAAAATAGGTGAATTGGTTTTATAAAATAACAATGTGATTAGCACACTCTAATAAGATAAATTATAAAATTAAAATTAAAATGTTGACTAAATTAAAGAGTAGGGATGGAGAGAATGAACACGTATTTATATTGGTTCGGTAATAATTATGTTTACGTTAACTTCTTCAATAAACCTCCCCGATCTATTTAGTTTCATTATGTAAACACCGTTATATCTGTTTGGATTTTCGAGTACCAAGCGAATCTTATACTCTGCTTGATTTTACGAGTAATAAGAAACTTTAGACTGAGTTTGCTACTTGACTTTTCAAGTAGCAAGCAACCTTATAAAGATACACACTCTCAATACATAATCTCATAGATTACACAAATAAACACTACACTCAAAGTAGTAAATTAAACTGACATTTTGAGATTGATGTTGTGTGTTTTGCTATGACTTCATTTTAGATTCCTATATATATAACCATCGGTTGTGCCTTAAAAAAAAGCAACTCTGAAATTTGCTAAATTTATGATTTATATACTTACTAATTACTAATATTAATTTAATTAATTAAATAATTTCTTAAACGTTTAGACGTTCAAAACGGTTAATAGTATTTTTCACTTTTACCCTACCAATATATCGATATACATTATTTAATCTATCGATATAGTATCGATTAATTGATTGATCAAACCATTTTAATCGAAACGGTTCGGTTAATCGGTATTCACTAATTAGTGAACACCTAGATTGACAATGTAGATAACCTATACATCATTAGTGATCTATACTTAAATTCTCACTTCATTAAATTGTAAATATAAATTTCAACAGTCTTTTATAATAAATATCAAAATTATTTTGATTTTCTTGTTGTGCCATTTCCTATACTCTTCACCAATTACTAATTTTTTTATGGATGATTGATATATTAATTATGCAATGAGATAATAAATTATCCATGTTTACTCTTGTGATTATGAACTTAAATAAGTGGACAGTCAAGATTAATAGAGCATGACAATAATTGAATAATCAGACAGTCAATATTATATGTAGGGAATAATTCTAATTTTCATTATGTAAATTGTAAAGTCTAATCACTTTTAGTACCCTCATTAAACCAATAAATTATCTTTGCTCTATATATAAAAAATAAAAAAAAATAGTAATGGTCGATTTGGCTTAGCTGGAGTTTTTGTTGTGAGCGCATTGAAAATGCTCTTACTAAAAGGGCAATGAGTTAAAACTTGTTTACTGTGGTAAAAGTGTTGGCAAAATAAAATGTAAAAACCTTATAATGTTTGGATATTTAAATTGTAAAAGTACTTTTACTTACCAAGAAAACAAAATGCTTTTAAATGGTGATATTATCATAAATAATGGGTCAATAAAAATTAAATTTTTTGTCAATTTTAAATAGTATTTTGTCTGAATAATAAAAAATAGCATTTTCATCTCCCACTTTTTTGTAATATTCTCATTCACAAAGTTTTAAAAATTATTGTGATTTTGTGTGAAACATTGCATATATTTTTACGGGTCCATTTTTTTGGAAATAAACTGAAAGATTCAAATAAAAGCATAAAAATTATTAAATGATGATATTTTAATATGTGTTTTGATAAATCCGCCTTTAAATGTTACAATACGTTTCAGTTGTCACGAGTGCATATAAAAAGCTAAACTTATTAAGGAAAAGTTTCATTAATTCTATTTTTATTGTAGATGATATGTTGCTATTGATGATAAAATGCGAAGTGAAAATTGTAGCAATAAAAAGTGTGAAGTGAAAATTATAGCTAGAAAAGGTATGGGGCATATGTGATAAACCCATTTAAAAATAATAAAATTATATTATAGACACTATCAAGGTTTTTTCACCATGAACAAAATTGTTAACGATGCTGCTTTCTCAACAGGAATCACTTTCACTTTGTCACCTAGGTTAATAATATGTAAAATGAAAAACGATTACAATGAATTGAGCTTAGGTTTAGTTTGTTATGTCGAATTAGAATGTAATATAATTATTAATGTGATTAATTATATTGTTAATTACATTACATTCTAATATATTATGTCAAACGTATTGGTAAGTTATTTTTCTTATGATAACAAGTTTAGATTCAAATCTCACTTCTAATTATATATATAAAAAAGTTAAAATACGTGATTTTTTATTGAGATATCCTAGGTAAAAGATAAACCATACATATCGATCAATCTCTAAGACCAAGAAATTTATCTGGAGTTATTGTTTGGCCGCATAAAAAGTTAAAAGAAGGGAAAAAAACAAATAAGTTAAGAAGAAGAGAATCATACACGTCTATGATTGATTGAGAGAAAAAAAATAAAAAGAGATGAAAAGAAAAGAAAGAATGAAAAAATAAAAAAGTTTATATTTTTCATTGTACCTTACTACAGTTGATAAAGATGATAGAAAATAAGATAAAAGAAAATAAAATAACAAAAAAATATTTTAAGTTCTGTTCTTTAATCATATCAATTTAAAAAGATTGTGATTTGAAAACATCAATCATCCTACAATTTTTTTTCTTACCAAATAATAAAAAAAATACTCACTTTTGTTTTTCCTCCTTCCTTCTCCCGTCTCCCTGATTCTCTACCAATCATAACCTACAAAACGTTGAGAAAGAGAGTAGCCTCATAATAACTTTTGACTGCTTTCAAATGAAATTTTTATATTTATATTTAACATATACTACAACATACATTTTAATATGTTAAGTACAACATCTGTGAGCATATCAGCTGAATCTACAAATTCAAAATCTAGACTGGAGAACTACAGTTAGTGACACCAAAACCATATCAGCTTCTCATGAGGATCAGAATCGGACCACCTAAATTCAACTTTTAGCCCTCAGAATCAGGGTGCATGGGGCTCTCAAGTTCAGCCATACTCGCGGAAGCAAAAGATTCAAATGATTCTACTGTTGAGAGGGAAGAAGTAGTGTCCTCCAAATCGTAGACAATGTCAATGTCGTCACGTATTGTGATGTGCTGATCATCGACTTCAGATGTCTCTGACCCAGATGTCCCGAATAAAAACTTATTTATTGCTGATTTAGCAGTTTCGACAAACCATTCATCCGCAGCGAGTGCACTGATGAGACGATGCAATGTTAATTGAAAGTTGAAAGCAGAAGTGAGAGCAAGAATATTCAGAAGAAATGAAAACACAGGTACCTTTGTGGGTCTATGCCTCCAGTGGAGAATGTTCTAATTGCTCGAGCAATTATGGATGATGCAATCTGGTGCACGTGTCAAGATGGGTAACCCGCAAAACGGGCAATTTCAACAGTGAAGTGCATATTAAGTATTAACTGCCAAGACAGATAAAAGCTTAATGAGAGAGAAACATTCAGCAATCTTACGATAATTCCATTCAAAATGCCCAGTCATTACAAGATTTTGCACCACATGGACAAAATAATTTTCGAGCAAAGAAGTATTCATTCACTAAATCAAGGCACCTAAAGACAGACCAGGTTGCACTGGACCCAAATGAATGCATGAACTTGCAGGTCATGCAAAGACTACCTGAATCCTATGAGACAGTTACTAATGATTATGGAGCTGAGGTTGGGAGGACATGTTTCTGAGCATGCATAGATAAAATGGATCCCTTTGAATGTTGTTTTCATGACAAGAGACTTGTGACAAACATATAACTCAACTCAACTAAAGCCTGAATCCCAAACTAGTCGGAGTAAGATAAACATCACTTTTCAGTTTTGCTTAGTTTTAACCACATCAACCCAAGTGAACCTAAGTTTCACCCTTTTTGGACCATCTACTAAGATGGAATCTTTCTTACATAGGGAGAATCCTAGGCATATCTTGCACATATCCAAGCTGTCTACGCCCAGTCATACTGTAAAACTTATGAAACCAGTAACTGCAGCTTGAATAAACTAAAGCAGAGGGAAAACCAGTCAGATACTAATAAGCTGCCCGAGTTTAATTTTACAGCTTGGTAAAGCACAAGGGAAGCAAAGTATTTTAAATAGAGTGTGACCCCCTTTCTCCCCTTGTTATGGATATATTGGGTAGAATTTTGTCTAAGGCGGCAGAGAATGGGTTTCTCAATGGCTTCAAGGTAGGTAGGAGTGGGGAGGAGATGTTGATATCTCATCGTCTCTTTGCCGAGGACACCATCATGTTTTGTGATGCAGAAGAGGAACAAATCATTAGTTTGGAGTATTTGAAGATCTTAGTTCCTAGTTTAAATCATGTTAAGGCTTTAGAATTTGAGTCTTGTCAATTAGGAAAGCACCATCGTGTTTTGTTTACTTCCATGTTCAAAACAGAGTCTCTGGTCCCTTTAAGTTAGTTCACTATGATGTTTGGGCCCCTAGTCATGTGTTTTCTAATCTTGGCTTTAAGTATTTGTCACTTTTGTGGATAATTATTCTAAACTCACTTGGCTTTATTTAATGAAAGATCATTCTGAATTGTTCTCCATATTTTGTACCTTTTGTGCTGAGATCAAAACATAATTTAATTTACTTGTTTGCATTCTTCGTAGCGACAATGCATGCAAGTATTTTTCTAAACCCTTTAACTCCTTATGTCTTCTGGTATTATTCATCATTCTTCATGCTCTCACACCTTCCAACAAAATGGAGTTGCTGAGAGAAAGCATCGTCATCTGTTGGATGTTGCACGCACTCTCTTGTTTCATATGAATGTGCCTAAAGTGTTTTGGGATGTTTTTGATCTTATATCATGTCATTTAATTAACTATATGCCTTCATCTGTTCTTAATGGCAAGTCCCCCACTCTGTGTTGTTTCTACATTATTACCCATTTCCTTTGCCTCCATGTGTCTCTGGTTTTATCTGTTTTGTTCATCAACTTGCTCCTGGCATTGACAAACTTACTCCTCGTTTTATTAAGTGTGTGTCAGTTGCTCTCGTACACAGAAAGGATATCATTGTTATAGTCCGTTCTTGAAGCGTTTCTTTATTTGTACTGATGTCACCTTTTTTGAGTCCACCTTTTTTTTTACTGTAAGTCTCATTTGATTTCAGATTTGGCCATTTCCCTTTTGTTTTGCCCTACCATCCCTGATCAATATCTGTCTCTGTCTCCTCCTTCCTTGCCCGCGCTTCCCACAACCATGCCTCTTTCCACACCTCTACCTACCCAACCACCTGCCCCACCCGAACATCTACAAGTGTAGTCTCGTCGATCGAAACCTACTCATCCTCCAACTCCTCCAGCAATTGTTTTCGTGTCGACAGATTCAGTCTCTTTTTCTTCACTGAGGACGATCGTCCTGTTGCTCTTCGAGAAGGTAAGCGCTCATGCACTACTCATACTATTGCCTCTTATATTTCTTATGATAAATTGTCTTCTATGTATGCTTCCTTTATTACCTCTATGTCCACTACCTTTCTTCCCAAGTCTATTACAGAAGCTTTATTCCATTATGGGTGGAAAGCAGCCATGGAAGCTGAAATGGATGCCTTGGCTCATGCTGGTACTTGGGAGTTAGTTCCTCTCCCTAGTAAATCTGTTGTGGGGTGTCGTCGGGAGTACACTATCAAATGTCATCCTGATCGTACTACTGATCGATTGAAAGCTCGCCTGGTAAAAAAGGCTATACCCAAGTTTATGGTATTGATTATTCCAAGACTGTCTCTCCGGTGGCAAAACTTACCTATGTCCGTGTGTTCCTTTCTTTGGTTGCCACATTTGCTTGGCCTTCACATCTAAAAATGCTTTCCTTCGTGATGATTTGCACGAGGTTTATCACAGGAGATAACAAAGAAGGTATTCAAGCTTTGAAACAGTTTCTTGGTAGCAAGTTTCAAAACAAAGATCTAGGACAACTGAGATACATTCAAAGTATTGAGGTTGCTCGCTCTTGTCATAGTAAAGATCTAGGACAACTGAGAAACATTCAAAGTATTGAGGTTGCTCGCTCTTGTCATAGTATTTATTTGTCTCAACGAAAATAAGTCACGGATCTATTCAGCGGTACAAAGATGTTGGGGTACAAGCCCATAGATAATCCTATAGATCCCAATACAAAACTTTCGGTAGATCAAGGTGAGTTGTTGATAGTATAGATGCTTGGTTAGGAAACTGAATTACTTAACTGTCACTAGACTTGATATTGTTTTTACCACAAGTGTAGTTAATCAGTTTCTTGATGTCCTACGGACTAGTCATCCCTCCTGAGATATCTTAAAAGTGCTCATGATCATGATTTATTGTATCAAAATTGAAAATTGGAATAAAAAAATAATAATTCTTATTCCATACTTTAGTCGATACAAGTTGAAAGATTAAATAGGGAAGAGGAGGCAACATGCTGCCACTCAAATCCCTGAAAGTAAGGCAATAAAATAGAAACAGAAAAGATTACAAATCAGATAAGGAAACCCAACAGCTCATCTAATCTTTTCCTAATAAACAGGCATAAAAACAGAATCCCTTCAAATAAGGGAGAAAATTAACACATTTATTCTTTGTTCACACGCAATTCTACACTCCCCCTCAAGCTGGGAGTAAATGTTGATCATTCCCAGCTTGGAACTCATTTCTTCAAAACTTGTCCTTGGCAATGCCTTTGTGAGTACATCCGCTGTTTGTGGATTAGTAGGGATGTAAATTAACCGAATGACTTCTTCTTCGATTTTCTCCTTAATGAAGTGTCTGTCAATTTCAACATGTTTAGTTCGGTCATGATGAACAGGATTCTTGGCTATGCTGATTGCAGCCTGGTTGTCACAGAACATGTTCATAGGCCCTTGGAATGGCATTTTTAATTCTTCTAGAATTCGTTTCAGCCATATACCTTCACATACCCCATGAGCCAATGCTCGAAACTCAGCCTCAGCACTGCTCCTAGCCACAACAGCTTGTTTTTTACTCCGCCAAGTGACCAAATTTCCCCAAACATAAGTACAATATCCAGAAGTTGATCGTCGATCAGTTATAGAACCAGCCCAATCTGCGTCTGAATATAATTCTATACTCTTGTTGGAATTCTTCCTAAAAAACAATCCCTTTCCTGGTGTCTTTTTGAGGTACTTGAGAATACGGTACACAGCATCAAAATGTTCTTCTGTAGGGTTGTTCATGAATTGACTCACAACACTTACAGAAAAACAAATATCAGGACGAGTATGAGAGAGATAAATCAATCTTCCTACTAGTCTTTGATACCTCCCTTTGTCAACTGGTGAGCTTTCTTCCTTCTTTCCCATCTTGTTGATTGGGTCCATGGGAGTCTCTGCAGGTTTACACCCCAACATACCAGTTTCTTTGAGTAAATCCAGGGTGTATTTTCGTTGAGAGATGACAATTCCCTTGCTAGATCGAGCTACCTCCATGCCTAAGAAACACTTAAGGCTTCCAAGGTCTTTGATTTCAAATTCAGTAGCCAAAAACCTTTTTAAACTCACCATTTCTTCCTCAAAGTCTCCTGTCACAATAATGTCATCTACGTACACTATTAAAATTGCAATTCTTGAATCTGTAGAATGCTTAAAAAATAGTGTATGGTTAGATTGTCCTTTGAGAATACCCTTGCTTCTTTACCGCCTTAGTAAACCTGTCGAACCATGCTCGAGGGGATTGTTTTAAGCCATATAGTGATTTCCTGAGCTTGCACACTTTATCTCTAGTGCTTGGTTCTTCAAGACCTTGTGGTATCTCCATGTACACTTCTTCTTCAAGATCACCGTTGAGGAAGGCGTTCTTGACATCAAGCTAATTTAAGGGCCAATTCAAGTTGACTGCCAGAGAGATCAGTACACAAACTGTATTCAATTTAGCGACTGGGGCAAAAGTCTCTAAGTAGTCAATGCCATAGGTTTGGGTGAATCCTTTCGCAACAAGCCGAGCCTTGTACCTTTCTATACTCCCATCAGCCTTGTGCTTAACAGTAAAAATCCATTTGCAAGCCACTGGGTGCTTTCCTTGTGGAAGATCTATGATTTTCCATGTCTCATTTTTCTTCAGTGCCATGATTTCCTCATTAATTGCCATTCTCCATTCAGACTTTTGATGAGCTTCTTGAAAGCTTTGAGGAACTTCAATCGAAGATATTTTTAACACAAATGCACGATAGCTAGGTGATAATTTCTCATAAGAGACAAACTTAGCTATAGGATGCTTTGTACAAGATCTTACCCCTTTCCTTATGGCAATAGGCATATGAGGATCATCAGTAGAGATGTTAATTGTGTTACTTGATTGTGCTTCAGACAATTCAAGTCTAGGTTCTGACTCTTGGTGTTGTTCAGGTTGTATACGGGCTTCTATATTCTCTTGAGTTTGTGGTCTTCATCTTCTAGTGTAAACACGTAGCTCTTGACTTATTGCTTCTTGTGTTTTTAGAGAGGGTTCTAGTGATTCTAGTGGTGCATGAGTCTCGGACTCAATTTGTGTTTTGGAGGACTCAGGTTGGGACTCAAACTCGAGTATTTGAACAGACTCAAGAATGGGAGTGGTATTGAAAGTAGTCGATGGTGTTAGAGTACTGATGTTCAAGGTATCAATGCAAAACTGATATTCCTTTGTCTGATTCTCCCCCTGAATATGAGTTTTGGGATAGTAGGGTTGGTTCTCAACAAATGTAGCATCCATGGTATGGTAGAATTTACGATTGATTGGTGAGTAACACTTGTAACCCTTTTGGTTTGGAGAGTATACCAAAAATATGCATTTAGTAGCCTTTGGATCAAGTTTACTTCGGTTGTGAGGGTAAACATGAACAAACACAGAACAACCAAAGACACGAAAGGGTATGGTGGATAGGAGCCGAGACGATGGAAAGGCTTTTACAAGAGTGTCATATGGAGTGCTAAATTTGAGAACACGTGAGGGCATTCTATTGATGAGATAGGCAGCAGTTAGGACAGCCTCACCCCAGAAGTGTTTGGGAACATTGGTGGAGAACATTATAGACCGAGTAACTTCAAGGAGATGTCTATTTAAGGGTATGGTGGATAGGAGCCAAGACAATGGAAAGGCTTTTACAAGAGTGTCATATGGAGTGCTAAATTTGAGAACACGTGAGAACATTCTATTGATGAGATAGGCAGCAATTAGGACAGCCTCACCCCAGAAGTGTTTGGGAACATTGGTGGAGAACATGATAGACCGAGTAACTTCAATGAGATGTCTATTTTTTCTCTCGGCTATTCCATTTTGTTGTGGAGTATCCACACAAGAACTTTGGTGAACTATCCCTTGTTTTTCTAAATACCCCCCAAGAATCAAATTGAAATAGTCCTTTGCATTGTCAGTTCTTAAAATTTGAATTTTTGTTTGAAATTGAGTATTTATCATGGGGTGAAATTTTTGAAAAATTGAACTGACTTCAAACTTTTCTTTCATAAGAAAGACCCACGTTATTCTGGTATGATCATCAATAGAGGTCACAAACCACCTGGCACCAGTAACATTATTTATTCGAGAAGGTCCCCAAATGTCACTATGAATTATCGTAAAGGGACGAGAAGATTTGTAAGGTTGAAGAGCATAACTATTTCTGACATGTTTTGATATCTGAAAAATTTCACATTGAAAATGCTTTGGCTTTTTATTCTGAAATAATTCTGGAAATAGTTTTTCAAGATACATGAAATTTAGATGACCTAACCTATAGTGCCATAACATGATTGCACTATCATTTTTATTCAATGCAGAAATAGAAAGAGAATTACCACTTATAGGACACTCTAAAGAAACACAATTAGCATTTTGAACTTGTTTTCCTGGAAGACCTTGACCTTTGAGAATATAGAGTCCCGAACACTCCTTAGCATTGCCAATCGTCATCCCCAAACTCAAATCCTAGAAAACACAACATGTAGTGGAGAATTTAGCATCACAATTCATCTCCTTCGTAATTTTGCTTACTGACAGCAGATTATAGTTCAAATTTGGTACTAAAAGGACAGATTTTTGTACTAAATCTTTAGAAATCATGATAGAACCTGTTCCGACAACTTGAGAGATAGTACCATCTACTATTCTCACAGAAAAATGTTCTTTAATCAGGTTGTACGAGTGGAACAAAGTTTCTTCTCCCGTCATATGATCGGAAGCCCCAGAATCAACAATCCATGCGCATTTTTTTTCACATTTAGCATTTAGGGCTTTTGAAAAATTACCTTTTTGTGCAATAGTTCCAGTTCCAACTATCAAGGTCTTTGCAGTTTGTGGTTGTCCGAATATCCTTTGCAAGGTTTCAAGTCGCTCTTTGCTGAAACAGCTGCTGTCAGTTGAAGATTGCTCATCTGTAGTAGCAACGTTGCTACGATATTCTTTCTTTTGTTGAAAACGATTTTGAGATGGCTTCCAATCTGCTGGTTTGCCATGAATTTCCCAACACTTGTCTTTTGTATGTCCTGGTTTACGGCAATGATCACACAATTGCCGCTCTTTTCGAACCCGGTTGTCATGGTTCTGTGAATGATTCTCTCGAACTACCAAGGTAGAATTTTCATTTGCTGTTGAATTATTCATGGTTGGAGAACCCATCATTACCTTCTTCCGAGTTGCCTCTCGCCGAACTTCAGAGAAGGTCTCACGAATACTGGGCATGAGACGTTGACTCATTATGCGACCTCTTACTTCATCCAAATTTCCATTCAACCCCAGTAAGAATTTGTGAATTCTTTCTTTTTCCACTATTTTTCGATATTTGGTAATGTCCCCTGGGCAATCCCATTTTGTTGATTCGAGGATATCAAGCTGCTGCCAATACCGAGTAAGAGTGTTAAAATATTGTTGTACCGATAGATCTCCCTGGCTCAGATCGTGCAGTTTTCCTTTTATTTCAAATATTGCTGAAGTATTCTCTCTATCAGAGTATGTGACTTTGGCTGCTTCCCAAATATCCTTAGTAGTAGTGTAGAACATGAAGTCTTCACCTATGTCAGTGTTCATGGAATTGATCAGCCATGGCATGACCATGCTGTTTTCTGCCTTCCACACCTTGTATTTCGAATCATCAGAATTTGGAGCTGCCGCTGCACCAGTGAGGTAGTCGTCTTTGCCTTTGCCACAGACAAACATAAGGATTGATTGTGACCATTGAAGAAAGTTATCTCCATTGAGTTTATGTGCTGTGATGGGTATCGTTGAGCCTTCTGTCCCTCCAATAGAGATCGGTACAGTAGTGGGGCTTGAAATCACCTCCGAATTTGACTCAGTTTCTTTCTCGGTTGCCGTCCCGTATTTAGTCATCACAGTAGTCAAGGTTCAGAACCTAGCTCTGATACCATGAAAATTGGAATAAAAAATATAATTTTTATTCCATACTTTAGTCGATACAAGCTGAAAGATTAAATAGGGAAGATGAGGCAACAGGCTGCCACTCAAATCCTTGAAAGTAAGGCAATAAAATAGAAACAGAAAAGATTACAAATCAGATAAGGAAACCCAACAGCTCATCTAATCTTTTCCTAATAAACAGGACTAAAAACAGAATCCCTTCAAATAAGGGAGAAAGTTAACACATTTATTCTTTGTTCACACACGCAATTCTACAAAAATCATGGTCATACTTAGATTGAGCGATATGCTAATGCAGATTGGGCAAGTTCCCCATCAGATCGAAGATCCACCACAGAATATTGTGTGTTTATTGGAGGTAATCTGGTGTCATGGAAAAGTAAGAAGCAAACCGTGGTTGCAGGATCTAGTGCGAAGTCTGAATACAGAGCCATGACCCACACTACCTGCGAATTAGTTTTGTTAAAATAGGTCTTGGTTTTAAACACTCTTGTCCTATTAGTTTAGCGTGTGATAATCAAGCAACTATTCATATTGCAACTAATCCTGAACATGAGAGTACAAGGCACATTGAGTTGAACTGTCATGTTGTTCGAGAGAAACTGTTACAAAATATGATTAGCATGAACTATGTAAAATCTATAGATCAAGCTGATATGTTCACTAATAGATGAGACTCGGATTAAATCTATTGTAACAAGTTTGGTGCATATGACACATATGCTCCAACTTGAGGGGAAGTATTAGAGTGTAAGTGCATTATTGTAATTTTTTATATCATGTCTTATATATATATATATATATATAAGACTACTAACCTTAAGGTTAGTAAGTCACTGTTCACAGCAGCCACCCTCTCTTCTCTGTCTCTCTGCTTCTCTTCTTTTCCTTCTGTACAAATTAAACTAACAGGAAGATGATATGAGGTGGTGCTTCAAAATGATGAGAATTTTAGTGTTAAAACCTTTTTTTGTGCTCTCAATTTGAATCCTCAAGCATAGAGGAAACTGAGATTCCCTTAGCAAGTTATTTGGAAGTCATGACCTTAGGAGGCTTCTTGGGTAGAATCTTAACACTAGACAACCTTCAAAAGAGAGAAAATTATTGTGAATATGTGCTTTTTGTGCAAAGAGGAGGTTAAAAATGTCCACCATCTCTTGCTTTGGTGCCCGAGGGTTGTGGCAGTTCTGTTGAGGAGGAAATTGGGAGTGGAAAGGTATACCTTCTTCAAAGAAGAGCAAAGCAGCAGCTTTGATACCTTTTGAGTATTTTTTAGTTAGTTTGGAGAGAGATGAACATAAGAGCATTAGAGGGGGTTGAGACCCCTATTAATAATGCAAAAGATAGGTAGCTTTCTATTTGACCTTTTGGTATAAGAGAAATTCCGATGTAAAAGAGGCAGACATACTTGATTGTGTTTTGGGTTTCTTTCTTGTAAGCATTGGCTTTGTTTCAGGTTGGCACCCCTGGTGCTCTTTGATGATTTTTTTGTTATAAAAAAGAGTGTAATCAAGGTGGTAGCTTTCTTCAATCTCTACTATGTATGCCCCTCCAAGCCTCCCAACTTTTTAGCAATAGTTTTGACTCCCACCCAACCAATTCCACAAAAAGCATACACCATTTCCCATAGTGATCTAGTCCAAGGGCACCACAAAAGAAGATGGGCAATGATCTCAGCTTCCTTCTTGCAAAGATAACATCGGTTTACAAGAACTTCATCCCACTGTTGTCAAGTATCAATAGTCAAAATTAGGGGTGGCAATTCGGGTTGACGGGTCGTGTTCGTGTCTTGTCGAAGTTGGATATAACACTAAATGGGTCAACACGAACAATCGTGTCAAGAAAACCCAACATTAACACAACCTGTTTATTAAACGGGTAACACGGCACAACATGCTTAACCCGTTTAATAAACGGATCGTGTTAGACCCGACACGACAACACAACACGACTAATTTATCAAACACGACAACTCGGCACAATTAACATGTTAGACACGACAACCAGACACGATTAACCAGACACGACATATTTATTACATAAGCAAATATAAGTTATATTACATAACCATTCATCTAATCATTCATGATCCAAATTCCAACATATTCATGATCCAAATACACATAAAAAAGTCTAATTAATAACAACATTATCTTATCAACTATCATCCATATTAGGAGAGGGGGGAGAGTCTATAGACTCCATGATGCGCCACTATTGAGTCTGTGAGGGAGTGTTTTGTGTTTGTGATGCTGTGAAAATATATATATATACACACACACACTAAATTTTTTTTAATGTAATAGACAAATTTTTTAAATGGGTTATAAACAGGTCATGAATCATAATCGTGTCAACGCGACTCATCAAACCCGTGAATTTAATTGTGTCATTTCGGGTTGCGGGTCAACCCGCGACACGAAACGATTTTTCTATGTCAACACTAACAACACGCTTTATTTCATGTCGTGTCATGCCAGGTTCACGTGTCATGTCCAAAATTGCCCCCATAATCAAAATCCTCTCCCAAATCGCTTCCCAAGCCCAAAAAAAAAACAACTTTTCGAGGAACACAAACTTTCAAAGGAAAAACTCTCCTCCCTTCCAACGTGGTGTTCTTGCTATGTGCCTTGTAAAAGGACTTAACATCAAAATCCCTACCCGTCTTAAGTTTCCATCTCATACTATCATTATAAATCAAATACACCTTCACCCCATAAAGGCTTTCAGAAAAGCACCCAATTCTTTGAATCTCTTAATCATAAGCATTTCGGATAGAAGGGACCTCCCACACCACCTTCCCACCAACCAATGCCTCTTTATCCCGAACCAAGGAGAAAGTATTGGAAAACTGCACACACATAGGCGTGTCCACGCATCAAGAAAAATTACCAAAACAACACTGAGCACCATTTCTAACCACGGATAGAAGTCTTCCCAACCTCTCCTAATCAACCTCCGCACACCCACCCTATATGACCCCTCCACTCTTTGGACATCCACCTATTACGATCCACGCCAAACTTTTCCATAGTAACTTTTCTACACATGCGGTCTTGTTGAGTCATAAACCACCAAAGCCATTTCCCAAGAAGAGCTTTCCTAACCTGCCTAACCTTAAGTTTTTGCATGCTGCAATATCCAATTAAATTGCTGCTATCCTACAATAGACTTTGTTTTCATATTCATGGATTTAATCCAAGCAAAAAAATATCCATGAATATGAAAGCAAGATGTATAATATACTTAACTTAAAAAATTAAAAAATTAAAAAATCAAAAAAAAAAAACTGGCATGAGCCTAATAAGATTAAAAATGTATTAACAAGTTTTTCCCAAACAAATGCTTTTTCATCTACCATTTGGAAAGTTCAGTAGTTACTCTGAGGTTTCTGCTCATACTTTTTCTCAAGTGCTGCTGATTGTATGCCATGTTCTTTTCTTCCTTTTTTTCAGTTTGTTTTTTCAACATTTTTCTCATAACTTTCACAAAATTCTTTGTCTCAAAATTGCTTATGATTTCATAACGTAGAATAATTTTTAATTCATATTTCCAAGTCTTAAAATCTTAAATCTACACTCAATCCTACAATTTGACCATAAATATCAGCTAAGATACAAAAGTGAGGTATTCGAGTTTTGGAGAAAAATATATATACAAGCAACTGAAAAGGGATAAAAAGTGGTAACCAACACAAAACCGTTCCAATTGAAGGCAAGAAGAAGCCAGTACCTGTCGCAACCCAACTGGCTGAAGTGGAGCTGACTCATCCTCGAACACACCCCACAATTCCTGTTCCTCAGACAACCACATTACAACTGTCTCCGTAAGTCTAGCAAGCAAAATTTTCTGTAGTTTCTCTTTTCCAAGTAGCACATCCCCAGCCACGGTTGCCAACTGCTGCAGTTTTGCAAATAATGCCTGCAATATAACACCAAACCTCATAACCAGTAACAGAAATATTCACACAAGAAATGTTTATTATCCCCAAATGCAGAAAGGGTGAAAGGCGGAAAAGTGGTGAAATGTCAATATAATATGAAGCCAGTTTCTCAAGACATGTTCCATTAGCAAGCTAGTTGGTAAAACATGCAAAGTGAAACACAATCTAAATTGCATATTTTATCCCCTGTTTTTGCACTGAAACCAGGTAAAGAATGTAAAGTGAAAAACAACCCATTTTGTATTTTTTATACATTGAAACTTCCTGAACACAAGAACACAAACACACAATTTAAGAGGACTAAATAAGGCCATAGAGTGGATCCCAAAGGCAAAAGGAAGTTTAATTTATTTTCCTAAAGATATGATAATTATTAAAACTTAGAAAATAGATTGACTGGTCCTAAAGAATCAATAAGAAAGAAGATAACAATTCATAATAAGTGGAACCCAAGTGTAGTGTCTGAAGTCCATGGAACAACACTTCAGCAATAGAGGAAGAAAGATAACCTGAAATGGAAGAGAAGGCAGCGGATCAGAATCCCAATATAAATCTTCCCCATTGCCACTTATATAAATTTGTGCATTTAAGTGTGTTTTGCCTTCTCTTGAATAGATGAAACTCAAAACGTATTCCCGGCAAAAATTATCTCTGAGCTTGTCAAATGAATGCAGAAGATGATGCTTCCAATCCTTCAATTCCGGTGTAGGGCTTGCATTAGGCACAGTGTTTTCACTTCTTTGTTCATTGCTTTCATTTTTCTGACTCCAAACTTGCATCAGAGCATTTGGTAAAAGTTCATCCACAATTGTAAATGCTATTCCCAAAAGTGCAAGCTGTTCCGAATCTGTTTCAGCTCTCAACAGTACAGCCTCTTTCAGGTCTACAAGATTGTCATCATCAGAAGGGCCAGGTAGGGCTTTAATCAGCACATCCATGTATTTATCAAACAGTTGTGAAATTCTCATTAATACATTTCCTCCAAAATGCAAAACAACCAACGGGGTTAACTGCTTCAATATATCCTGCAAAAATATATTTTAACTTAGAAATTATTTAATGAATTGATCTATAGGTGATCACGAACTATTTCAGTCAGTAATGTTCTTAAAATAGACGCTCTAATCAGTAAGAAAGTACCATGCATACACATGTATATGTGAGCAGCCACACACTTGTACATGTTCCCTTCTAATATAAAAGTAAACATTTCTTGACTATTCAGAAGTCCCTATTCTTACTCTTTTCCATGTTTGTCGGATTCTTCTCTGTAACTCCTTATGTATCCGCATAACAAGCAGTGGATAGATGGAAATTTATAGAGAAAATAGAACTTCCTCAACGAACTCACATAGAAAAAAAAGTAAAAAAAAAACTTATGGTTTTACTAGTATAATACCCTTCAGTAGTGCTTTTGGAAATGATTAAGTTCTATATTATAATTATAAAAGTTAAAAATATAATTTTGACAGTTACACTTCTGGACACATACAAAAAGCTCAGAATTCAAAGCATATCGCAATATTATCTGAATGAATTTACTTTCATTGCAACAGAATATAAATTTAGTACATGTACATGTAGTATATGACTACATGTACATGCATGGTGGTTTATGTAAGCACATGTGAATAACATCAACTTACATTGAAACTCATATTGCATCTTAGGTTCACAATAGAAGCACAGTATCCCAAGCACCACTACCCGTAGAGGTACAGTAGTGCAGAGTCAACTTTAGAATCTAGATAGACCCCAATTAAGTTGTGCACAAAGCCAAAAAATCATATCACAGGTAGACTATCCAAGACCACATGGCTAAAATTTCTAACCCCACCCATAGTTGTTAAAAGCGCAAGGTGTAAATGGTATCTGGAGCCTAGGCACAAGGTGCAGGCACGCACCTGACAAAGGTAAGGCACACATTTAAGAAAAGTGAGTATAAAATGTTTATAATTCATATAACACAAACTATATTAAGAAATATCATAGATTTTTAATTTTAATCAACTTATCACCATTACTTTAATGCAAACACACTAAATTATTAGAAAATAGAATATATACTAACATTTGAAAAAGAGCACCGAAAAGAAGCCCATAATTGCTGCACAGGAAATTAAGAAAAAAAAGGAGAGGGGGAAGGGGAAGAAGCATAATTTCTGCACAGGAAAACCAGAAAAGATGTAGTGGAAGCGGAAGAAAGGGGCAGGAAAAAACATAAGGCGTTCCTTTTATGCGCCTCGGCCAAAAGCGCGCACCTAAGGGTTTAGGCTCACACATCACGCAGGTCGCCTTGCTTGGGGTACTATTAGGCACTGGGCTTGGAGCCTTGGTGCGCCTCACACCTAAGGCACGCTTTTAAGAACTATGACCCCACCCATTCCTCAAAACAAATACCAAGACAAAATGTTTGGACTTAACATTGAGGTCTTCCTCTGGTATGTATCCTATGTACAGAGGGATTCACCCATTCTTCTTGTGAGAGAGGGGTATATATATATACTTACTTACAAATAAAGAAGACAATGACATAACAATGTAACAGGTCCAATGAACCCTGGCTTGTTCTTGGAGATTTCAACAATGTATTTGCAGTGGGCTGAGAAAGAGAATGGGCTGCCTGTCACAGCATATGAATTGAGAGATCCTCAGGCCTGTTGCAGTGAGACTGGTTTGTCAGATATTAACTCCACTGGATGCCTATACACTTGGACCAACAATCACACCTGGAGTAAGCTGGACAGGGCAATGGTGAACAGTAAATGTCAGATGGGGTATCTTGCTCATGCATTCTTCCCTCCTTCTGGGTGCTTGTCTGACCATTCTCCTTGCATTGCTAATCTGTTTGAAGAGGAAAGGGGTGGGAAAAGGCCTTTCAAGTTTTTCAATATGTGGGCAGATCATGAAAGCTTCATGGAGATAGTTAGGGAGAACTAGAACAGTAGTTTGTCTGGCTCCAAAATGTTCAAGCTGTGCAGAAATCTGAAAAACCTAAAAGGTCCTCTCAAGCCGCTGAATGAGAAGCATTTTAGTCACATTTCTGCTAGGGCTATGGAAGCATCCAAGAAGTTGACTAGATTACAACAAAATCTGCACGACAGGGTAACGATACTGATCTTCAAATGAGAGTGGCTGCCCAGAAACTTACTGCCTTCAAGCTGGCTGAGGCTGAAAGAAGCTTCTACTCCCAACAGGCTAAGTGTAGATTCCTTATGAACAGTGACAGGGGGACAAAGTTTTTTCATGCTTTAATGAAGAGAAAGACCAGTAAGAATCATATTGCTTCTTTGGAAACAATGGACGGGTCTCAATCTACCTCAGAGGCTCAGGTGGTTAATGAATTTTCTAGATTCTATTTTGATCTGCTGGGTTCTTCTAGTCCTTGCAGCCCCATAGACATTGAAGCATTAGAGGAAGGGCCTAAAGTCCTTGAGGAGCAAGCTTATTGCCTGATTAAAGAGGTCACAGAAGATGAGATCAAAGATGCTTTGTTCAGTATTGGGGATGATAAATCCCCAGGTCCAGATGGCTTATCTGCTGCCTTCTTTAAAAAAGCTTGGGGAACCATCAATCAGGATTTGATTGGGGTTGTTCAAGAATTCTTCAGGAATGGAAAGCTCCTGAAACAGATAAACCATACTGTTCTTGCAATGATCCCAAAGAGCAAGCATGTTGCAAAAGTTGAAGACTTCAGACCTATAACTTGCTGCAATGTGGTATATAAAATTATCTCTAAAATCATTGCATCCAGACTATCCCCTGTCTTGATCAGTATTGTTGACCCAACTCAGGCAGCATTCATCAAAAACAGGAGCATGACTAAGAGTATCTACTTAGTGCAGGAGCTGCTCAGAAAGTATAGTAGGAAGAGAATATCTCCTAGGTGTATGCTCAAGATAGACCTGAGAAAAGTCTACGATACAGTCAACTGGGAGTTTCTGGACAGTATGCTCAGCAACACGGGGTTCTCAGATAAATTTAGAGGATGGGTGATGGAGTGTGTCACCACCCCTGCCTTCTCCATTTCAATCAATGGGAGCATGCATGGTTTCTTTGTGGGGAAGAGAGGTCTTAGACAAGGAGACCCCCTCTCTCCATTCCTGTTTCTTTGTGGGGAAGAGAGGTCTTAGACAAGGAGACCCCCTCTCTCCATTCCTGTTTGTATTGTGCCTGGAGTATCTATCTAGACTGCTAGCTAGATTGAAGGATGAACCTGGTTTCAAGTTTCACCCTAAGTGTGAGCAACATAGGATTACCCACTTGGCTTTTGCTGATGACCTTATTCTCTTTGCTAGAGGGGACACTTGGTCAGTTAGACACCTTATGAACTGTGTGAAGAAGTTTAGTGATTGCTCAGGCCTGCAGGCCAGCTTGATTAAGTCTAGCATATTCTCGGCTGGTATTCCTATGGCAGAGCTCTTGGAAATCAGAAGAATATCAGGATTTGAAGAAGGCTTTATCCCGTTTAGATACTTGGGGGTCCCCTTGGCTTCTTCTAGACTAAACTCGGCCCACTATATGCCCTTAATTGATAAAATCTCTGCATATATTAATGTCTGGGTGGGCAGTACTCTATCTTATGCTGGAAGGGCAGAGTTGATCAAATCTGTGCTTCAGGGAGTGGAGTGTTTCTAGATGGCAATATTCCCTATTCCAACCAACATCTTGGCTAGGATCATCTCATTATGCAGATCTTTTTTATGGAGTGGTAAGTCTGGCTCCAGGAAGGCCTTGGTGGCTTGGAAAGAGGTATGCTTGCCTAAATCAGAAGGTGACCTTGGGCTCTCTGATCTTAAAAGCTGGAACTCAGCTCTCCTTGCAAGAGCATTATGGAACATTCATCACAAAAAGGACTCTCTATGGGTCAAGTGGGTGAACCATTTCTACTTACAAGGGCACTCTATATGGACAGCCACACCCAAGCATGAAGACTCTTCCCTATGGAAAAAGTTACTAGAAATAAAAAATGGCCTGATCACTTCAGCAGGGTCAGCCCAGCAGGCTCAATCCAGGCTGCTTGAATGGGAAGAGAAAGGGGATATCAGCATCAAAAAGGCTTATAACTCTTTTAGGCCTAGAAGAACTCAGTTCCACATGGCTCCAATTGTCTGGAACAGCAGCTGCTCTCCTAAGCATTCATTCATTCTCTGGCTGGCTATGAAGCAGAAACTCCTTACTAAAGATAAGATTCAATATACAGATATTGACAGAAGGTGTCCTCTATGCAGTGATGTTGAAGAATCAAGTGAGCACCTCTTCTTTGCATGCAAGGTTAGTGGATCCATTTGGGCAGACATCAAAGGATGGCCGGGAATAAGAAGAGGAATGAATACTATTAAGAGTGCAGCAAAATGGATTCACAAAGAAGCCAAAGGTAAAGGTCCCCCAGCCAAAGCCAAGGTAGTAGCTCTAGCCAGCACAGTTCACCACATATGGACAGCAAGAAATGCTAGGCAGTTTGAAGGAAGTGTGACCCATCCTACTAGCATAGCCAGGAAAATTAAAATCCATGTGTATAGAATAGTATATGCAAGTTTTCTTGAGCTTAGATTAATGCTGTAATTTTTGTATCTATGGTCCATGCTGTAATTTTTGTATCTATGGTCCCTTTTGTAATTGCTCCTAAAGCTATATCTCCTGGGTATGCCCAGTGTATTTTGTATATAATTTGATGAATATATTTACCATTTACAGATCAAAAAAAAAAAAAAAAGACAATGACATAATAACTAAATAACCAAATGCGCGAATATCATCAGCTTATCCTGGTTTCAAGTCCAGTCCCTCAAAGACATCAATTTTTGGGTCTTGTTGTTTACTTGCAGACCAAATGATACAGCTTTTATGGTGATATAAGTACAAACACATGAAACCATCATTTTCCTTCAGCATTTGGGTCAAAAGAGGGGGAAAAACTATGGAGAATCAACTTACTTCAACAATTTACATAAATCTCATTCCACTATCAACAGGCACACTATCTGAAGCTGTTGAAAATGCAGAAAATGAAGAAACAAAGTGCGGCGAAAATGGAAAGCTCTCATCAATTTCAGTTAAGGACAACCCTTCTAGCCAGTCTAAAATTCAACTCTAAGACTTCTTCAAGGTATGGGCGTAAAAGCACCAAAAGCAACTTTGACAAATTCAGGCCTTGGGATTCCAACATTGAGCAGTACTTAAGACTGTCCTGAACGCAATTAGTGGCTGCACATAGAGCAGAAACTGTCTCCAAAGATGGTGCATTCTCTATAACCAACCGTACAAAGTATTCAATTTTCCACTCTGCCCATTGAACAATTCTGTTGGTATACACAGGATCGTCACCAAATATCAAACTGGATTCCTTTGTTGACAGAGAGATAATAGAAAAAACAAGATTACCTAGCGTGGATGGAAATGTTTTAGGGCAGACAGAGCATGATGGAAGCAATATATCAATGCTCTTTTGGAGGCGCGACCCATAGCATTTCAGCAGTAACTGATGTGCTAAAGGTCCCTTTCCAAGTTTAATTAAACCAGATAAGGCCTTCTTGAATTCAGAAATACCAACTGAAGGCTGTTCAGTGATCCTAACCAGCTGATCCTCAATCACGGCCTTTCTTTTCAGAAAAGCAGACTTGTATGAGGGTGCTTCTATAGATGAAGTATCTCCTGACCTTTCAGCTCTGAAGAGTTTTTCTCTTCAGCATCCATAGCCTCTAATGCTTCATCCACCTTGTGTTCAGCCAAGAGAACATCAATATTATCCAAGAATATCATTTTGAGATCATCTGCTTCATTTGGCTGGGAATCTTGATGTTCACAAATTTGAGGGTCTTGCTGAGTTTCATCAACATCGCATTAGTTTTGTTCCATTCTTCAAATTCATGGCATACTCCAGTCATCAAATCCTGCACAAGGATCCTATGAGTTGAAATATGTTTTCGCATCTCAATTAACTCATGCTCCATTTCAACAACTTCTTCAGATATTCTACAAACATCATTATGATCAAATCATAGTTAATGAAATCAGACATAATGATTATAAAACTAGATAATTAGTTCAAAGTAACTTAGATCAGGAACGGACAGAAGCAAGAACTAACCAAAGGCAGAGAATTATGAAGCAAAAAATATGGAAAAAGAAATAATTACAGAGATGCTAGTGCCCTTATATTGATTTCTAGGGCCCAAGTTCAATGATTTAAATTAGGACAACTTCAATGAAAAATTACTTCTTATTCACCTTCCAAAATGACACCCCATTTTTGCTTCTACCAGATAGCATGTGATAAGTGATATATGTTTAATTATTAGGGTGAAACCTTTTTTTATCAAACAATAGGCAACCCAATGCTCACAATATTTGAATGTCTGTGTAGGCAGTGCACGCTAACAGGCAATTGAACTTAAGAACCAGAACTGACTCCTTTTGTTCACACGTGATTTTTTTTTTCTGGTGACATCTGAACAAGTCTCCTACCAGATTTGGTTTGATAGTAGCAGTCATAATGATCGAAGTTTGGGCTTTGATATCAAATGATGTAAGGCAGTAGGAGATCAAAAGTAAAGTGACAAGGAAATAAGATAAGAAACTTCAGTCATAGGGAAATTCTCAATCACAAGGTGCAATCGATTATCAATTCAATAGTTTGTTTATTCATTCAAAAGCTAACTAGAAATAACATAGTGATGTCTAATATATAGAGATCTTAGAAACCGGAGTCATACCCAAATAAGGAAACTAAACAAAACCTAAATATCTTATAATATCTAATATCTAAATTAAATCTCTAACACCCATAAGATTAACCAAATTACACAATTACCCATAAAATCAAAATAACCTATAACACTCAAACTTAAAGCCCTAAATCTACTCTTCCATGCATACTCCATTAGTATATTTCAACTTTTTGTAGCTATTACATTTCCTCAAAGTTGTTTCGTCTATTGTGACTTCCCAATTAAATCTCCTAATCCTTACCTTACACTTTTGTTTCCGTGGAATTTCTTGAAAACTGATTAATTTTCATATTCACATTCAGATTCCCACTCTAGTTCATAATATTATAGTGTTTGAATCCGATAATTCTTCTCCACCACATATTTCTAGCTCATTTTTTTCAAAAAAATTGCTACTTGCTTAGCACTTTTTCCCTTTGTTATTTTCTTAGAAACTATTTGATTTCGGTTCGATAATTTACTGAACAAATTCGTTCGGGTCCAGTTCACAGTTTTGGTGTATGGTTCAGTTACCCGAACCATGAACATCCCTACATGCACAAGTCATTAGTATTACTCTTGTTAAGTACCAAAGTCCAAGTGAAAGCTTTGATCTTAGAGGGAACACTGGCCTTCTAATTTTTAAGTACCAAAGTCCAGGTGAAAGCTTTGATCTTAGAGGGAACACAGGCCTTCAAAAGGAAAAGGAAAAGGAAAGAGAGCGGGAACTTTCAATTGATATGACATGAATGATCTCCAAGAGAATAAAAAGCTTTAGAATAATTTGTTTAGCATTTTTGGAGAGATTTGAGTTTGTCCATTGAATGTAGTAAAGGGTTTTATGAAGATCAAATTTTGAGGTTTTGGAAGGAGTAAGCGACAAAAGATTTTGTGGCAATGTGCTTAGCTTGCAATGCTTGCAATGTGCTTGGTTTGGGGAAAGGAATAAACAGATTTTCAGAGATCGGTTGACGCTAGTGCATCTGCTTTGGGATAGAGCTGCTATCCTTCCTCTATTTGAGCTTCACCTACAATAGTTTTTAGGGGTACTTCTTTGAATGATATGCATAGAGATTATATGCCCTATACTTATATAGCCTCCATTTGTTTGTTGAGTAGGACTCCTTGTCCTCCACTTTTGTATTCTTTTTCTCTCTCTTAATGAATTTATTTCTATAAAAAAAATTTAAATTGGTGTATTTTATTACCTCAAGAAAGCCAAGTATTTTGTGCGCATATTTCCACACAAGTTTTCCACTGCATCCTTCAAATCCAAGAGCTCACAACAAAGCTTTCTGATTCCCTGCATCAATAAGCCTGATTAATTTACACATAAAGATGCTACTATCTTACTCTTATGGGGAATAATAAAGCACATAATTAAAAATTACCACTAATAGCCCCTAAGAAATTAGTAGGATATGGAGTATAATGGTATAAGTTGTTAGAGAAAATGAAATTGGAAAGCAAACATTGTATCCCTGAACAAGCTCTTGAAACAGGGTGCATAATTTTATATCCTCATCCTCACATGTAAATTACAGTAGGTATGCGTCATCATGGTTCAAGTTCCCATGAGAGTGAAGGTTAGGTTGCCATTCTAGTTACGAAATGTTAATACCAATACCATGGCCTTATTGCACAGGTTTTATGACAAGTCGAGGAAACTTCCCAAAAAAACAATTAGCTTAAAATGCTTTACCTATTAAGACTATCATTTTTCATCGGTTTATCTGAACTTAGTACAAAAATCTATACCAACATGTGTGTGTGTATAAACGCACACTATATATACATATATATAATATATAACCAAGAATTAAAAGACTCACTGTGCTATACAAAAAAACCTACATGTTAAAGAAATTGAATCAAAATTGTATGAATCCACTTCATGACACACCCAATGACTTATTTATGACTTTCTGCACAGCACTAACTTGACTTTTAGGAAACTCAAACAACAAATAGCAGGTTTTTACAATCAAATACAGTTGAAATGGAGAAAACTCAGACTATAAGAAACTTGCCTATCCAGAAGAACCATTTAAAGCAAAGAAATACTTAATTCAATGATCAGAAGTAAGAATAGGTAATATTGATACATCTGGGGCAGAAAAGTTAAGGAAAACTAAGAGAATAGAGAAAACTTTATAGAGTCAGATTACTAATTAGGCTTGAAGTCAGTGTATTGCCATATACAAAACTAAAGATCAGCAAGCACAACAAGACATTTCAGTAACTGAACTCAATATGGCACAAATCATTAAAGACAGCCCATGAAACAGCTAATCCATGTCCTTTCTGGACAGTACCAACCACCAGCAGAAACACACATCAAGAAACAACTTCGTCCAAATACTGAACTTAAAACTCAGACCACCCAGTTTAGGCATTACCAAAATAAATAATGCATTATTAAATGCTAATCAAAAAAGTAGCATTGCCTATTTGTTGAACTCCAAAGGTGCAAACCCATGAAACTGTCCACACATAGAAGGCATCTACACGTTTCCTCCAGCAAAAGTTACTTCAAAGTTGGGAAGACCATGATATAGTTTAGCAACTTTACAATAACATTAGGACAAAAGAAACAATTTCAGTCATAAGTTAAGGTTGGGAGGAAAAGGGTGATTTTCTACCAGTGAAGAACAAATAATTCTGGGAGAAAAGGAAAATCGTCTAATTAATAAATGGAGTAAACGTTGGCACATAAACACATAGGGATAATATATGATCAATAACTGCGTCAGTATCAAATAAACTACATTGTTCATCAAGTCAACTGAATGCAGCATAAACCATAAGAAGAATCTCCATGAAAGAACCGTACATGTAGTTTCTACATATTGCCTACTGATTATTGGCTTATTGCCTCAAGTCAATCGTGCTTGGGTGCCCTGAGATACTGGGCATAAATCTCAGGCCAGCAACTCCCCCTTATATATATAAAGTTTATATGGGAAAATGTAGGATACCAAAAGAAAAACTTTTGCCCACGAAATGAACAAGATTAAAAGCATCTAATTACTCATAAATATACCAACACTGAACAACTACATGCAGTAACTAATACCAAAAAAAGCCTTATTTCAGCACGGTAAAGAAGAATGGTTGCTAGCCGAAAAGATAACGGGGAAAACAAAACCAAATTAAACTCTGAATCTTGCATTTATACAAAAAAAAAAAAAAAAAACTTAAAAATAAAAGTACTTTCATATTCATCTGCGACATTTTCTCAGGAACCAAAAAGTGAATTCTTCGGAAGGAGAAAACAGAGAGAGAAGAAATAGTACCTTTTCGGCAAGGGATTGATGGAGGGAGTCGATCTTGGACTGAGGAGTGATGCTCTCAAGCGATGGGAAGTCGTCTTCTTCTTCACTGCTTTTCTGTTCTTTTCTTCTCTTTCTGTGAGGGATGAAGGGGTTTATCTTCTCTTTTGCAGGTCTCTTGACCTTGTTCAATATTCAGTCACTAAAAATTGAAATGACGAAAAGAGTGAATTTTGAAACGACAGTAAAAGTAGAGGAGCAGAGAAGTTAGAGAGCACCAAACGAGGACATGATGTGACGCGCAGCTCGAGTCTTGAGCTGTGACGTCGGGATCCGGTTCGGGCAAAGAGAATCGGATCAATGGGTGAGCGCTTGGTCACTTAGAAAGTTTATTTTTCGATTTTTGTTTATATTAAATAAAAATTAATCTAAACACTTTTAAGAAAAAAATTATAAAATTATTTTTTAATTATAAAAAATAAAATTTACCTCATAAAAAAGTTTTTACTGTTATATTATAAATCTTTTCAAAATTATAAATTAAATTAAAAAAATATTTTTGTTAAATTCAACGAGAATACAAAACTCTTATTCCATTCATATTTTCTATTTCGTTCAGCTCTTTTACACAATTTGATTTTGATTTGGTAAGTAATCATAAATGAATTAAAAGAATTGTTCTTTTAATAACCTAAACTGTGATTTTTTTTAAATTACATTTCCTTGAAAATAAGTATATACAATTCTATCAAATGGTTAATTTATTTTTAATTAAAAAAATATCATTGTCTTTTGAAACATTTTTTTTCTTAATGATTTTTAGATTAAAAAAATAGATTTAAAGGGAAGGCACGTTTAGAGAGTAGAACATGTTTTTTGAAAACAGAAGCATAAGCAGTAGAACTTTTTTTTTTTTTTTTGTTCTGTTTGGTTGGTGATAAAAAGGGAAAAAAGAAGAAAGGAAATGAAAGAATATTTTTCTTTTAGTTTTTGGGTTTTTGTTGGTTATAAGATTTTAGTGGTGGGAGAATTTTGGATTTTATTGCCGAAAAATTTAGAAGAAAAAGTCTTGAAAAAGAAATGATGAAATAAAAAAATTAAAATGATTTGTTCTTTTTGGTTTGTTCAAAAAATGACAAGAATAAGTGGAGAAGAATAACAAAAAAAAATATAAAAATGATTAGAAAAAATCATGATTCTATTTTAATTTTAATTATAAACTTCAATTTTAAAATATTTGAGATATTACGTTAAAGATGTTGAATTGATCACGTACTAAAATGTATAAGTATGTTAAGTCAAAGATTTTCATCTATTTGATTTGAACAAAAGAATACGAGATCGAAAATCAAAAGAGGAACTCATACCTCAAGAATAAAAAAAAAGTAATCAATCGTCTCTAGCTTCAATTTGGTGAAATTTTTAAATTGATTTTTTTCTCCGAGAAACAGAAGTTAGCTTAAGATTAAAAAATGTAATTTATAAAAAGAAACAAAAGTTGAAAAATGTTTTTTTAAAAATAAAAATTGTGTTAAAATAACTGTTTCATTAAACAAAAACATTTTTTTCAGTTTTACATTATTTTTTACTTTTAGATAATGAAAATCATTTTCTTTTTTTTAATTTCATAAGAAAAAGATTTTATTTGTAATTTTATTGATACAGTGATAAAAAATTTCATTTGTTTATTATTTCGCTCTTTTTTCTCATTTTCATTTTTTATCCATAACTAAACGAACAACCAACACACGCTCTCATAAGTCCATTACAGTCCTCTTTCCTCCACGTATTCCCTCCAATATTCCCCAGCGACGAGCCCCATTTCTCCGGTGACCCTACCACCAACACGCTCTCCGGCGACTTCGTGGCCACCGTGTTATCTTTATACTCGATGATTCCGTTCTTCGCATCAATTCCATCACTCCGTGCTCCCCACCATCCCACCCTCCTTTTGGCTCCTGCAACCTCTTGTTTATCTTCATATGCAGAAACAACGAGAAGAACAATATCTTTGTCTCTTATAACAACCACAACCATTTCTATATTAACCCTCTCATTCTCTGCTGCTGCTGCTTCAAAATCAGCCACTGACACTGACTTCTACCAACTCCCTAATTCTGGTGGCGTCAAGGCCTTAGACATTCGCATTGGAACTGGTCCAATCCCTGTCGATGGCGATCAGGTCCTCTCTCTCTCTTTCTCTTATTAAGTTCCATTTTTTAAGCTAATAACATTTTTTTTAATTGGAGGCAATATCTTACTTTGGGTTTTTGAATGTAAAGGTTGCAATACATTACTACGGGAGATTGGCAGCCAAACAAGGGTGGCGGTTTGATTCTACATATGACCACAAAGATGAAAATGGTGAGACAATTCCTTTTGTCTTCACTCTTGGGTCTGGCAAAGTAAGTCCTATACTCAAATAATAGCTATGTGGTTTGCTAAGTAATTACACTTTATTGACCTAATTCATTTGGAATCAAATGAAGTAGGAAATTCATTTCATTTGCAAACTCTACTAATTTTGATAGAATCTGTTGGGAGCTCACTCAATTCCACGGTGAACTCATTAATAAATGAATTTCAAAGTTTATTAGCTTTCCAAACATAATAAACCATGGAAAAATTTGTGGAATTCATTTATTCTAAACGGACTAGCTTATGCTCCGTTGCTGTTGATTTATTAAGTTAGAATCAACTCAGTTTGTATATGAGAGAGGCTTATGAATAGACCAAATCCCACTATAAGTCACTATATATAACCCCCAAATATGAATCCTATAAGCCATATGTTTTGATAGAAAAAATAATAAGAGTAAACATCAGGGGTTGAAGTGTTACTCTGCTCACCACTGGGTAGTTAAGTATAATTATTTGTAATTTAAATAGGTACTGTCCGTTAATGTTGTGGTTCACAAAATGCTTTACAATGCAAGTGACTTGTTGTGAATGCTTGTGTTTTATGCCATCTGCCGGTGCCATGCCTTTAAGTCAAAGGAAAAGGGTTCTATAATTAAAAAATCTTTGGACATTACAATCTAGAGAAAATCTCTGCCAACTAGTCACTTATAGGTAATCCGTAGTCGTTTTACTTGTGCAGATGGCATAAAATTGAACAAGTATTTAAAGATTATGTAGTTACCTCCAAAGTCAGTATGGTGATCTCAAATTTGATGTTCTAATTTCTGAAGCATAGGCAACCAAATGGCTTATCATCTTAGGAAGGATAAGATGGTAGACTCTTGAATTATTTAATGACCATTGCTAGTTAAACCCTTCTGTCCTTAAGTTAGTATATTGCTGCCAGCCAGTTTACTTCCACTGATCTTACGCATTATTATCTGGCATGTGCTATTTACAGATACAAAGGGCATCTGGAATTAAAAAAAAATCTTAGTTTGGTTCTCAAGTTTATTCTACTTTATTAAGTCTCAAGAAGAGATTGGAATTTAATTTACATGTTACTTAAACATGGTCTGCATCTAAAACAAGGTGAGTTTGTTTTATCTACTCCTCTATTTAATAGAAGGAGAGTTCATTTATGCTGCTAAGATAGTCATTTAAGGAATGTATTATAGATTTTGGGAGGGTAGCCACCCCGATGAAAGTTTTTACTCTTCACATTTTAATCCAATAAACTCTACATCTCGTACTGTTTGGTCCTCTCTGTAGGAGCACTTGAGCCTGATGTGTTATCTTTTTGAATAACTATGTTCCTGTTTGTCAAACTAGCATCATTCTCCTATGTAATTTGGCAGATATGTGTGAACTTTATATTTACAAATTTCTGTCTTTCCAAATAATCCAATTCCAATGACATGTTTTGTGCTTTCTACTTTTCCAGTATCTTCCTTGAAATTTAAAGAAAAAGTTGCTGATCATTGAAAGAAAGTTCATTGGGGTGTAATAGATGCTAATAATAATTACGTTGGAGAAATTTGTAACATGGTGTGGCATGGGGAAACAAATTTGGAAGACAATGCAGGATTTGTCATAATGCATGTCCATTATTGTTTACCTTGGGTTTTCAATGTCAATAGATGGCAAAGTCCATATTCTCTTCTTTAGGTCACTAACTATTCAACTTCACCCACACTTGCCATATATTCATCATTGTTTTAAGGCTTACTTTAGGCCATGTTTTCTTCCTTGTTTTAAGGCTTACTTTAGGCCATGTTTCCTTCCTTGTTTTAAGGCTTACTTTAGACCATGTTTTCTTCCTTGTTTTAAGGAATGTCTTTTTCCTTTAACAACTTATATATACTCTTAATTGTATTCTCAATAATATGAACTCAAGTAAGCATTTGTACAATCTCTTTACTCTCTTCAATTCTCACATCTCTTTACTCTCTTAAATTCTAACATGGTGTCAGAGCCAGTTGCTTAGGTTCTTCTCTCGTTTGTAATTTTTCTCGGTTTTGTGTTTCGGCGTGTTCTGTGTTGTTCTCGGTGAACCCGACGTGAAAGTTTTTTTTGTTGTTTTTCGGTCTTCTCTTTCTGGGTTGGTGCTGTCGGCACCTCCTATTTTTTTGGTTTGAGCAGTTTCGGCATTCACAACATCCTCTATTTTCAGAGAGATGTTTTGTGGCTTTGGGTCTCAGATTTCTTGGTGTTTTTTTTTGTTCTCAGATCTCTTTGGCAGTTTGTTTTTTTCTGCTTTGGGTGTTTTTGGCATTTTTTTTAGTCGGGCTATTTTTTTTTTGCACTTATTTGCAATGGACTTTGCACCTGTGTGTGTCAAATTTACGGGCAAAAATTACTCTACATGGGCTTTTCAGTTTGAAATTTTCCTCAAGGAAAAAGAACTTTGGGGCCATATCGATGGCACAGATGTCGCACAAACATCCAATACAGACCAATCGAAGGATGTTGGGTCTTCTCCTTCTTGGACTGTGCTTGATGCTCGGATCATGTCTTGGCTTCTTGGTTTAGTGGAGCCACATATTGTCACCAACTTGCGTACTCATCGCTCTGCTCAATCCATGTGGACTTATCTGAAGAAAGTTTATCATCAAGATAATGATGCTTATCGCTTTCAGTTAGAGCATGCAATTGCCACCTTTCAACATGGCAGTCTTTCCATCAAAGACTATTACTCGGCCTTTCTGATTCTTTGGACTGACTATACTGATCTTGTTACAGCGGCTGTTCCTGTTGCCACTCTTTCGACTATTCAGCAACTCCACTAGACCAGATGGCGTGATCAATTTCTTATGAAACTACGCCCGGAATATGAATCTATTCGCTCCTCTCTGCTGAATAGATCTCCTGTTCCTTCTCTTGATGTTTGTTTTGGTGAGTTACTTCGTGAAGAAGAACGTCTTAGTACTCAAGCCACTCTGGAGCAATCTTATGGTAGTCCATGAACTGTTGCTTATGCTGCCCAAGGACACAGACCGCCTATGCATTCTAAAAACTTGCAGTGTTTTTGCTGTAAGGAATATGGGCATATTGCTGCCAACTGTCCCAAGAAACACTGCTCTTATTGTAAGAAGAAGGGTCACATCATCAAAGAATGTCGTCTCCGCCCACAGAATCATCAGGCTCAAGCATTTCAGACTTCTATTATTGTACCCTCCGTAGCTCCTGGCTCTTCTTCCAGTGCCTCCCCAGTTCCGGCACCTCCTGCAGCGAATTACTGCACACCCGAAATGGTGCAACAGATGCTAATTTCAGCATTATCTGCAATGGGGTTTCAAGGAAAAAATTCTACCAAACTCTGGTACGTAGACTCGGGGGCCTCTAATCACATGACGAATACTCCCACCGCTCTGTGTCATGTTCGACCCTATGTTGGTCCATCTGCCATTCAGACTGCCAATGGCAGTTCTTTACCAATCGCTGCTGTCGGAGATGCCTCTTCTAAATTCACTGATGTGTTTCTTGCTCCTCAACTTTCCACGAATCTTATTTCTGTTGGTCAATTAGTTGATAACAATTGTGTTGTTAACTTTTCTGGTGATGGTTGTGTTGTACAGGACCAGGTAACGGGAGAGCTGATCGCGAAGGGACCTAAAGTGGGGCGTTTGTTTCCACTATTTTTATCTGTCCCAGTAATTTCTCCAGTTTCGTCTATTAAGTCTCTTGCTTGCAATAATGTTCCAAATCTGAGTATGGTGTGGCATCGTCGTTTAGGCCATCCCAATACTCAGATCTTATCTCATGTATTGCACTTTGGTTTTCTTGATTATAAAGAACGTTATTCTTTATCTCTTAAGTGTGATTCTTGCAAACTTGGTAAAAGCAAAATTCTTCCCTTTTCCTTTACATGCTAGCAGAGCTTCTCACTGCTTTGATCTTATCCATAGTGATGTTTGGGGACCTTCCCCTGTTAGTTCACATGAAAAATTTAAATATTATGTGACTTTCATTGATGATTATAGCAGATTCACTTGGGTTTATTTTTTTCGCTCTAAATCTGAGGTTTTTCGTACTTTCGCTAATTTTTTAGCGTATGTTGACAATCAATTTTTTGCGACTATTAAGACATTACGCACAGATTCTGGTGGTGAATATTTGTCTACTGAGTTTCAGGAATTCTTGGCTTCTAAAGGTATTATTCATCAACGTTCATGTCCTGCTACTCCCCAACAGAATGGAGTAGCTGAACGCAAAAATCGTCATCTTCTTGATGTGGTACGTACTCTCTTGTTAGAATCATCTGTTCCATCAATGTTCTGGGTCGAGGCTTTGAAAACTGCTACTCACTTGATTAATCGTTTACCTTCCCCAATCTTACACATGGAGTCTCCCTATTTCCGCTTGTTTGCTAAACAACCTAGTTATGATAATCTCCGTATCTTTAGTTGTGTATGTTTTGTCCATTTACCTCCCCATAAGCGACATAAATTATCTGCTCAATCTGTTAGATGTGCATTCTTGAGATATAATGTGTGTTAAAATGGATTTGTTTGTTATGATCCTACCTTACATCGTACACGTATTTCTAGGAATGTTATTTTCTTTGAAAATCAACATTTCTTTCCTATGTCCTCTAAGCCCTCTTCTTCTACGGTGGTCCTCCCCTCCTTTGAGCAACAATTTTCAGATCTTCATCAAGTCAGCTCTCGCTTTAAACCAGGTATTGTATATACGAGAAGCTCCCGCCCACAGTCTCTTCCGATGGCTCAACCGATATCTGATCCTACCATGCTCCAGTCAGTTGCAGCACCTTCAGAACACTTGGTACGTCGCTCTTCTCGAATATCTTTACCTCTGGATAGGTATGGGTGGTTTGCTTCTGCTCTTACTGCTGCATTATCCAATTTTGATATTCCCACATGCTATTCATATGCTGTCAAGCATGACCGTTGGCGACAAGCTATGCAAGAACAAATTGCTGCTTTAGAGGCCAATCACACCTGGGACATTGCACCTTGTCCTTCCACTATAGTCCCCCTGGGTTGCAAATGGGTTTTTACTCCGTCAAGGTTCGATCTAATGGAAGTTTGGATCGTTATAAAGCTCGGCTTGTTGCACTTGGAAATAAACAGGAATATGGTGTTAATTATGAAAAAACCTTTGCTCCTGTGGCTAAGATGACCACTGTTCGTACGATTCTAGCTCTTGCTGCTTCCAATGATTGGCCACTACATCAGATGGATGTCAAGAATAATTTTCTTCATGGGGATCTTAAAGAGTGTATTTATATGAAGCCACCCCCGGGATTGTTTCCTTCTCCAAACTCGCATGTGTGTAAGCTTCGTCGCTCCCTTTATGGTCTCAAACAAGCTCCAAGGGCTTGGTTTGATAAATTTCGAACTAATTTATTACAATTCTTATTCAAGCAGAGCAAGTATGACACTTCCTTGTTTTTTCGAAAATCAGACATGGGTATTATTGTTCTTTTAGTTTATGTTGATGATATTGTGATTACTGGTTCCGATTCTGTTTTACTTGGCCGGCTCAAGACCCATCTCTCCGAGTCCTTTCATATGAAAGATCTTGAGTCTCTTACATATTTTCTCGGTCTTGAGGTGCATCGTAGTCCGTCGGGTATTTCACTCAATCAACATAAGTATGCTAGTGACCTGGTGGCTACAGGAGGCCACTTCTGTTGATACTCCCATGGAATTGAATGTCAAGCTTCGCAAAGAGGAGGATGATTTACTTGCTGATCCTAGTTTATACCGAAAGTTGGTGGCCAGTCTTGTCTACCTCACCATTACTAGACCGGATATTTCTTTGCAGTACAACAAGTCAGCCAGTTTCTTCAGACCCCTCGTCACCTTCATTTGGTTGTTGTCCGTAGGATCATACGCTATGTTCAGGGCACTTCTGCCCGTGGCTTATTCTTTCCTGCATGCAATTCTCCTCGACTTACTACTTATAGCGACGCTGATTGGGCTGGTTGTGCTGATATACGTTGCTCCATTACTGGTTGGTGTGTGTTCTTAGGTGATGCATTGATCTCATGGAAGAGTAAGAAGCAAGACAGAGTTTCTAAGTCATCTACAGAATCTGAGTATCGGGCGATGTCTCTTGCTTGTTCCGAAATTATTTGGCTTCGAGGTTTGCTTGCTGAGCTAGATTTTTCTGCAACTGATCCTACACCTCTACATGCTGATAATACAAGTGCTATTCAGATCACGGCTAATCCTGTCTATCATGAGCGCACGATGTATATTGAAGTCGACTGTCACTCTATCCGCGAAGCATTTGAAGCTTGTGTTATCACTCTTCCACATGTTTCCACTGACCTACAAATTACTGATATCTTCACCAAAGTGCTCACTCGCCATCGACATTGCTTCTTAAGCAGCAAATTGATGCTTATTGATCAACCTGCATCAATTTGAGGGGGGCTGTCAATGGATGGCAAAGTCCATATTCTTTTCTTTAATTAGGGTCACTAACTATTCAACTTCACCCACACTTGCCATATATTCATCCTTGTTTTAAGGCTTACTTTAGGCCATGTTTTCTTCCTTGTTTTAAGGCTTACTTTAGGCCATGTTTCCTTCCTTGTTTTAAGGCTTACTTTAGACCATGTTTTCTTCCTTGTTTTAAGGCTTACTTTAGACCATGTTTTCTTCCTTGTTTTAAGGCTTACTTTAGACCATGTTTTCTTCCTTGTTTTAAGGAATGTCTTTTTCCTTTAACAACCTATATATACTCTTAATTGTATTCTCAATAATATGAACTCAAGTAAGCATTTGTACAATCTCTTTACTCTCTTCAATTCTCACATCTCTTTACTCTCTTAAATTCTAACATTCAATGTTAATAAATTGGTTTCTTTCATCTCTTTTATAAATCAGTTTATCTTTAAAGCTTTACATACATAAATTTAAATATAACATGATGGCATATATTGACGGTTTGACTTTGATTGTTAAGGTTTCTGAATATGTACTTCACCGTTTGCCAGTAGATAGCTATCTCAATTAATTAAGAAAATTGAAGGCAGAATCTTTTGACATTGATATGTCAAATTATATGCAGGTCATTTCAGGCATTGAAGCAACTGTGAGATCGATGAAAGTAGGTGGTATCCGTCGAGTCATCATTCTACCGTCAGAAGGATATCAGAACACATCACAAGAACCTCTACCTCCTAATGTATGCAATTTTCTGCTCAACTTCTTTGTGGCAGTACTTTTCCGCTTCTTCTTTTTCATTGTCTTGGTTTCTCTGCAACGCCAGTTCTCTCCTTAATCTATAGTAGCCTCCTTTTTTTGCATATATAGAACCCCATTTCACAATTCTGACTCCTTTTGTCTGGGCTAAAATACTCAAAATCTTAATTTAGTTGTTGTCCTGAGAAGAAAAAAGTAACTTGTATTCTTTTAAAAAAAAATAGAATCCTATTGCTTGTTAGTTCTTACATTCGGGACCTTGTCATAAGCCCAGATTTAATTCCCATCACCTTTCCTTCTGCAAGAAGCATGAAAAACAAAGATTTATTGAGCTGCATTAAATAACTTCTCCAGTATTATTTCATAGCAAAGATCTTTCTATACAAACATTGTTAAAATTTTCATTCATGAAAAATTTTTAACAGAAAAATTATTCTTTGATTGCAACCATGATAAAGTCGTAAAAACAAAATTAGACTCCAATTTTGTCTCTCTCACGAGGGCACGACATCACCAGGAATATTTGGTCAGCTCAAGTGGGGGGTGATTTAGTGAAAACTAATGTGGACCTTCTTTAAGCATCTATGCTTTTACCAAAATTGCAGTTGGTGCCATTGGAAGTGCTTCTTTTAGTTCATTTTTAGCTCTTCATTCTCAATCACTTCCAAAGCAAGTTCTGTCACTGTAAGTGAATGTTGGATTTAAGGGGAAGCCTAAATGATTGATGTGGATAGATTGCTATTGGGAGTTGATAGCTTGCACAGGGAATTCAATCTAGAAGTACTTTTTGACTTGTTCCATAACTTAAGAGTGGTGCAACCATGTAAGAATCAGCGTAGCTGCCTTAGGTTTTGATTCTTGAGAGCAATTTTGTAAGGATGGGCAGATTTTTACCTTTTGCAGTTTCATGCTATTTAATATCATCTAGACAATAGAAGCTAGTATGGTTTCTAGGAGTTTCCAAGAATAATTAGGGTTTATTTATTTGGAGTCCATGTTGATTTTAGGGCCTTTACTTGGTAGTTTCATTTTTGAGAAATCCTTGCAAAACAAGAAAAGAGTAGTCTATATAAATAGATATGTATTATTTAGGGTTTCTAAGGGTCTGGTAATGGGATTATTGCAAATCTTTTTGGTTCTTGAGGCATTATGACAAGTGTGTTTATTTCGTTCTCTCTTGCCATCTTAGTTTTCTTCTTCTTTGAATTCTATGCTCTTCTTTTCTCTCTTATTGCTACCAAAAATTTCGAACAATTATATTCTTTAGTTCCAACCACTCTTAAACATCAAACCTTAATTAATACAAAACTCTAAACCTTTCCTCCATACATTCAAGCCCTATAATCCTTAGTTCTCTTACATATTTTTTGATAAGTAAAGTTTCATTTAAAAGGGCTCCAAACGGCCAACCTGTATGCAAAGCTACTTAACACGACAAAAACTCTACTAAGTCAATGAACTCATGTTTATTTAAAAAAAAAAAATCACATTAAACCAACAGTTTTGGGTGTGAAGCTACCTATCTCTTAACAAAGTTAAAGGCTACTCCTCTCAGTCAAAAGAAATATTCTTCTCATTCCACACTAACCAAAAAATAGAGAGTAGAATCAAAACCAAAATCTCTTTTTTGATACTTTCCTCAACTTCTTAGAGCCACAAATACCTTTCCAAGACAAAACCTCTTTTTTGATAGAGCCAGCCCATACAAGAGATCCCTAAGAGTCCAAAAGACATATCTCAAGGTTATCTAGTCCAAGAACAGCACAATAAGAGATGATTAAAGATCCACGTCTCTTTTATAAAGAAAACAAGGACTAACAAATGCTTTGCCCCTCTTTTGTAAGTTGTCAATTGTCAAAATTCTTTACGAAGCCGCTTTCCAAGCAAAGAAGGCAACTTTAGATGAAGTAGACAATTTCCATTTAACTTTCCAAGGAAAACTACAATCCCCTTCCTCCGGATTGACTAAGTCAAGAGTCTTATAAAAAGACTTCACGTCAAATTTTTTCCTTTCATTAAGCTTCCAAAACAGCTTATCTTCTGGATTCAGAAGCATCCTAGCAGCATAAATCTTCTCAAATAATCTTTCAAGACTTTGTAGTTCCCAATCATGCATATTCCAGGTAAAGGAAACACTCACATCATCTCCCCAAAATACAAAGAAACACAAGTGCTAAATTAAGCCTCCTACTCTCTAGCCAAGGAGAAAATATCGGAAGTTTCTCCTTCAAAGGAATGTTCCCACACCAAAGATCATGCCAAAAGTAGATATTAGCTCTATTTCCCACCTCAAACCAGACACAAGTGAAAAAAATCCTCCCATCTCATCCTAATCAATTTTGACAAACCCACCCCATAAGCCCTCCTCCCAACCTTAGACCTCCACTCATTATGCTTGATCCCAAACTTAGCTATAATAAACCTTCCTCCACAAACGATCCTTTTGAACCATGAACTTCCACAACCATTTACCAAGAAGCACATTATTGAACAAGATGAGAGACTTTAGGCCCCAAACCCCCTTTCTCAATAGGTTGCTTCACCACAGTCCACTTCTATAGCATATTTGTACTCATCCCCCATATTCTCCCAAAAAGAACTGTTTTTGGATACCTTCTAATCTCTTGGAAACCATACTATGAAAAGAAAAAAGTGACATAAAATAAATTGAGAGACTCAAAAGAGTGCTCTAGATAAGAGTCAATCTTCACCCTTTAGAAAGATAGTGCTTCTTCTACCCTGCCATTTTTTTTCTTAAACTTTGCCACAATAGGATTTCATATACTTCTCTCCATGAATTTAGCGCAATACATGCATTTATCACTTCTGTTTTAACGTCAAATAGGATATTAAAGGTGCTATTGTACATTATGTTAGAGTACAACAAGGTAATTGTCTTGGTCAAAATGAGGGGTGCAAATTGAGACCATACCCATAATAACATGTGAGATTTGGAAGAAAAAAAAACTACTAAATAGTAAGCATACTATGGTTTAGAAATTTAAATAAATGCAAGATGTTATGATCCGTCATCGATAACCTGGTTGCAATGAAAAATTAAATCTCTTCTATATGCTTAGAATTTTCCCCCCTTTTGGAACTATTTTTTTGAGTTGGTTACTTATATATTTCTGTTGTAATCCATTATTTTGTAGTTCTTTGACAAACAGAGGCTGTTTACTACCATTTTCAATCCAACCCGTCTTGCCAATGGAGAAGGCTTGACATTGGGCACTCTGATATTTGATATTGAGCTGGTCAGCCTGAGGCATCAATAAATCAATTTCCATTATTTTGAGAAACTACTTCGAATGCTTATCGCATTCGCAAAGTAAATTGTATACTACTGATCAATTTAATTCATTTCTGGAAACCAGGATCTCTGTACGTTGTTTGCTTCTGCAAAATCCTGCATGGAGAAGAAGCTACAGATATTGATGTGTTTATGCCTGTTGGACCTCAATGATATGGTTCAGTATTAAAGACACTCGATCTAAAATGAATTTTTTTTATTAAAGCTCATTTTTATATTTGAGCACATATTTTATGTATTATTTTATTTAGTTTTAAAAATAAATTTATTAATTGCCCACAATTGTCACATGAAAGGGGATCACGAGGTTCACACTATTCAACCACACATCATTATCCAAAAATGGGTGTGCCAAATTTTATTCAACTACTCTTATCTTGATGATTTTTTTTTAAAAAAAAAAAAAGAATTGAGACGTGATAGAATTTCAAATTTTAGAAAAGAGACAAACCTAATTTCAGCCTTTTATTAGTCCTTATATAACCTAATTATCTCATCAGTTTCTTGTCCTTATATGGGATTTGATGCAACCAAAAAATTTCTAAGAAAATGAAAGAATCAAACATTGTTTGATAGAAAATCTCAGGGAAGTTTTACGACTTTATAATAAAGCTGGTAGGCGTGAGGTCAAGTCATTTTTATCACATTATATCAAGAAACTATACAAAAGTCATGATCAGTGACGGATCTAGAATCATGTTTTGGAAGGTCAAAAGTGTCGGAATAAGATTTTTTTACTAGCAGTGATAGGAAGCAATCAATTTAATTTTAAAATCATTTCTTTTTATTCAGCCAAATTTTATAATTTCTTTTTATTCAGCCAAATTTTATATCGTGATAATTTTAAAAAGTTAAGAACGATAAAAAGTCGATTCAAACAGGGATAGAAACATAAAGTTTGAAACATACTCCGTGGAGCACGTAAATGAGTAATTTGGAAGACAAAATTATACCATTACGTTCATGTAATTTGCTTTAGAACGAATTAATTTATCTTAGAAGTTGTTACATTACTATAGTATTTGAGTTACATTAAGTTATTTGTCATCGTAGAAGAAAATTTAAGATTAAATTTTGCTCACACAAAATATTAAAAGAATAAAAGATAAAGGATATACTTCCCATCCAATAATAAATAAAAAAAGAGATAATTTTCCAACATATGTACCGTGATTATTAACCAATAAAAATGTAATATTGTTAGCACAAATTTAAACATTTATTTTAAACCCTTTGTTATTACTTGACTTCTCAAAAGTTATCATTTGATTTTTAAATAGAAAAAAATTGATTTATATAATAATAGGTATACATATATTCATAAAGTAAAAATATACATATTTTTATAAAAAATAGAGTGAAAATTTCGTAAATATCAAGTGGTAATTTTATAAAAGTTTAATAGTAAGACAAATGGATTGAAAATAAATTTTTAATATCGCTTTGTGTCGTGTTTTCATTGATATATAAAAAAAAAAAAACGTACGTTTTTAATATTTGTTCTTAACCTGCATTGATCTTTACTCTTTAAAAGAAATATTATAAAAAATAAAATTGACTCTTTTATTGTAGAAATTATATTGTAAAATATGTAATATACATAAATATTGATTATAAATTAATTATTATTAAATCTCAAATTTTAATATATTTAAACTTATATTTTAATGTAAATAAATCAATCCGTAAAAAAATAATATAAAATCGTAATTAAAATGTGAAGGGAAAAACCAATTGCGTGGGCCCAGAACTAAGTGTGACATGACATGAAACGGAGAACCAAAAAAAGATTACTGTGGACTAACGTGGGAAAGGCTTAACCAACACAGAACACACAAAGAGTATCATTTAATCAATATATTTACATTTATCGAAAAAAAATATATCATTTAATCACTTTTCACGTAGATCGATGCAGCTTCTTGTCATTGTTAAGAAGGACAACTCTTTTTGGGACACTTTTGCTTGCTACGGCCCAAAATTCGCACCATCCTTGTGCTTACATAAGTCTTACGCGGTGATAGTCGTGTGCTGTTTGTCCTCCCCTGCATTCACCAACTAACGTACGTGCTTTGTTGCCTTTTGCTGCAGTTCGGCGTGTTTTTAGGGGTCTTTTGTGTCTAGAAATGTCAAGTCTTTGATCGCAATTGAATATCACACACAAGCTTATCCTTCACCAAAAAAATCTCTGTACGGAGTAAGTAACTGTGATTTTAGTGGGAAGACATTGGATGTAACGTTTTACCTCTATATATTAGGAAGTCTTTTAAATCTGATAAGGTATTTTAAAATTTTAATAAAATAATATTAATTTAAATTAATTAAATAATTTTATCAAAGTTTAATATTTTATTAACTCTTTATAATATAATAATTATAATTTTATAAATATTTATATATAAATTATATTAAGTATAACTTATATTTTTATGTTGTTGTAACTTGCAAGTGATTAATTAAATAGTTTATAATTATTATTAAACTAGATAACATGTATTATATGTTTATGTTCATCCCAGAATAGAACTATATCCTGCAAAAGTTTCATTATAATCAACCTTTCAAATCTCTCTTTTATATTTTTATGCTCAGTGTCAGTACAAAGAGAGTATTTATAAGCAACTTAAGAAATTCTAACTAGGGTTTTCATCATGCTGCTAACTGCGACTATTCATGAACCCAAGCCCAAACTGTCAAGCAAAAATCTCAGATCCAAAATATGTACAAAGCTTGAAATTCTCAGAGGCGTTGCCCTCGTGATCATTAGGGGGTTTACAAATCTATATCTATGAAGTATGCACCAACTCTAACATGAACTTGAATCCAGATTTTCAGATCCCAAAATGGTCACAATCACCTACAAGAAACTCAATAATTAATACACTTAACCCTTTTACTCGATTATTCTTGACAATCTGAGTACATTGACAATAACTAGGTATATGAGGAGTATCTGTTTTTGATCTATAAATAAGTCTTGCATGCATTTCATGTAAAAACATTCTTAATTGACTACTTTGAAAAAGCTAACATTTTGTTCACGTGTGACGCCTACAACATGTCTGGCGTCACACGTCGAGACACCACACGTGACCTCACGGGAGCTCTAGATCGAGTATTTTAGTACTTTCCTTCATTTTGAAGGGTAATGTAAGAATATTAATCAAATTAGATGGTGGAGAGATGAATGCTATTCTTGTAGAAAATGATAAATCCTGATGGAAAATATTGGAATGCCTATTTTAGAGTCCACATCATATTATGCACGGTGTCAACACATGTTAACGCAATTTTTTTGATTGGTTACTTAAATAAATGAGTTATTTGATGATAAGTTCTTTTATGAGGTTTATGAAAGATATATGATACAAGGTCTATCTCACCATTTAATGATATTAGAAAAAAAAGAAAAAAAATTATATTTTTTTATTCTATAATGAAATAAACTTTTATGCTATACGTCGAACCTATTAAACAAGATTTTTTCTTATTTGAGACTTTTTTTAAATATAAAAAGATAAATTAATGGTAAGAACCGAATTGAGATATGAAGTAAAATGCAAGGAAATATTCAAATAAAAACCTTGAATAATTTTAGATTTTCAGCATAGAGATCAAAATAAATAAATAAATATATATATATATATATACACTATGAGAGAGTACAAAAATCAATGAAATGGAGAAGGGATCATTCAATTTTCGCTTTACAGTGCGCGGTTGCAGGTGGAGCACGCATTTAAGGTGGTGCAACGTACGTACGGCCAGAGAAAATGGAGTTTTGTGATTGGTCGTGCTCAGTCATCTTTTCCTATCTTTAACTCTCTTGTAACTTACGCTGTTCCTTTTGAAGAAGCCACAGGTGATTTTATAAGCAGTTTCCCACGTGGTGGGGCCCCATGAAATTATCAGTGTCTTTGCTTTTGGCTATGTTGTCAGTCTCTGTCGTGTCAGGTCCTCTTGCCACTTGGAACGTGCTCTACTTTAATGCCAAATCCACCCCCACTTTCGAAGTTACTTGGTAACGGTCATTTTCACCCTTTTTTTTTATACGTACAATGTATAATTAAATTTGTAAAATTATATATTTATTTTTTTATGATTAATTAAAATAAACATAATTATAAAATTTTACAGAAAATGCAATATTCACAAAAGAAGAAACAATATTTTTTTTCTTCCTTTTTTCTTTTTCTTTTGAATTTACTGAAGACTTTTAAAAAACTACGACCTGTTAACATGCACACTAGCATTCATGACAGAGTTACATACTGGGCAAGCCCGTAGCAGAGTGGACCCACAGATTGAACACAAACAAAGATGCCTGCATGGCAGCAACAACACGCTTGATTCCCTCTCCCCACACTTTTTGCACATCCTATTTCCACCGCCACCTACCACCGCCTTATCCTGCGCACCTTCAGCCGTCGATGCATCCACTGCTACCGTGCGCCACCCTCGGACACCCTCTCTCTCCCTTTCCCTGCCGCCGTAGTCATTGCTTCCGCAGCAGCTCGACTCCGCGTCATCATCCAACGTGGCAGCGGCACCATCCAGGCTGACGTGGCGGTCCTCGCTAACGTACGCCTGCGCTAAGACTTGCTCGAGATTGCTGCGCAGAGAAATCGCCGTGGCCTCGTTTGTTTGCGCCAAGTCTCTCCAAATTTGGTTCTCCATGTATAAGCTCTTCACTCTTTCTTGAAGAACCCAGTTCAGTTTCCCCATCCTTTGTATCTCTTCCTCTTTTTCCTTCAGTTTCTTGGTGATCGCTTCTTGGATTGCTGACATCATCACTCTTGATTGCCTCTTCCTTCTCTCTTCGATCCCTAATCTCACTTTCTCCGTCTGTTACATATTCAAAACATTAATAAATATTTAGTTAGAAAATCAATTTATGCTCCCAATACAGATAAACAGTTGTAGATTTCATGATTTTTCGCCTTCTTGGGAATCAAAAATAGCAGAAAATTAATACCCATATTTTTATTACAGTAAAAAATTTACATGTTCAGCGACGAAGCGATCGATTTCTGATTGCTGTTGATGGATCTGGGAGATGACATCTTCATCGAGAAGCGAAGAGTAAGTAGAGATTTTGTGCTTTTGGGAGGCTGTAAAAGCTTCCAACTCATTGATTGAATCTCTAGGCCTTTTCCTCGGAGCAGGATTAAAGTTGTATGTGAGGCCACTATCAGCTTTGTTCATCGATGCTTTACCCGAAATCGGATCGCAAACAAGGGATTGATTGTGGAAGTGAAGCATCTGTTCAGGCATTATATTTGTAGCAGGTAAAGGATTAATGCAGCAATCCATCTGGGTATTGTACGTAGTGTTGTTTCCTTGATCTGTCTATGTAAAATCTCTGCAAACCAAAAAAAATTAATTACCCATGTCAAAAACACAATGAAAAACACCAAAACACATGAACAGAGAGATTCATGAACTGTTTTTTTAAGTATCTATTTGTGATTAACTGAGGAAGGAAAAGATTCATATACCGAGGCCACTATCTTCTTTGCTTTGCTTTCCTTTTTTTTTCTTTGGTCTTTTAGTTATAGAAGGCAGAGGGAGGCAGAAAGAAAACAGAGAGAAGTTGGAGAAAACAAGGTAGGGAGCATGCAAAATAGAGGTGGCGACTAGGGAGGCTCAATGAATTTATTAGGCCTTGGTCATCTAGAGAGGGAAAAGTCAAATATTGCCCCTTTATAGAGAGAGAAAAAAATCTACTTTTCTAGAGTTATTAATTTATTATTTACTGCACATAATAGTTTCTTCTTCAAATTAGTGCAGATTTTGTTCCTCGGATTGGATTCTGTTTAAGATTTATAATTTCTGCCTTTTTTTCCTAATTTAGCATCTAAAATTTCTTAACAAAAATTTACGTTCCATTTACTAAGTTGATTTGGTCTGGTTTTTCTCCTAAATAATGCCTAACGTGTAGGGGCAGTCACGGAATTTCTCAAGTTTCCTTTTTTTGGGTCAGTAAACATGCGGCATATTTGCCACGTATGTGTCGCATGCTGGGTTTGCCACGTAAGCAAATGCTACACTCCAAATTATTTTTGTTAAGCGCAATGACGGATATACAATGTATTTGGGAGTTGGGAAAGGAAACGAAGGATATGAAAACTAAGTATGGAAGAGGTTGAAATCGTTTCTTTGTTTGAAAGTTTTGTATGGTAAAAGATAATAGATGCAGGTAACTAAATTTATTTGTAATGAAATTCTTATAAACTCTCAATTTGAAGTGTTAAAAAAAATTAGTGAATTTTATTTTTAAATTTTTTTAGTTTGTTTCGTATTTTTATTGGGTTTATTTGGTATATATTCCAATAAAATCTTTCACCAAAATGACTCGGTAATCTTATTCAGTTTATTTACAAGGTTAATTCAGAATATATTGATTCACAATAAATTCATTCATAACAAGTTCAATAATATAGTAAAAAAAACAACTTCATCAAATTCAAATAGTCTAATCACGTTATTTGTTATCCATACATTTTAATCAACCTCATTTAACTGGTCTTTCATTACATCAACCACAATTCTATGTTTAAAATAAAGTTCAATGACTTTTAATTTGAGAACTTTCATACATGCATAAAATACACATTTGAATCACTTGTTAATGAAGCAAAATCATTTGAGTGAATGATTTGATTGGAACAGATGTCAAACTTAAAGATGTTTTAAACTTCACGAACCCAATAAAAACATTTTAAACTTCACGAACCAAAAAAAAAAACAAACTAAAAAATCTAAAAATGAAATTTACTCAAAATTGATAGATTGTGAGTTTTTGAGGGATATTGTGAAACTTCCTAGACCTATCTCCTGTGTATGAAAAGAAAAACTCTCAAACATGTTTTTTAATTAACCACTTCTTTTCTTTCCTTTACATAACTTTAAAAAAACCCTCCCAAACACATTATTAAAGGGGGCAAGGAAGACACTTATGTGTTTATATTTTTTGTCATCTTCACTTTAAAATGTAATAGATTGGTTGTTAAACACCGTGGTGTGGATGAAATAATGGAGATTTTGTGGAATAAACACAAAGTATTGTTTCGACCTCTTTATTTTCAAATAATCAGATCAAAAAGATTTTTTTTTTACGAATTCATTGAGCTCAAACATGAATGATCTGTCATTGATCTATCTGAAAAAATTGATATAATAATGCAAATTTATTAACCAATCTCTCTTGGTTTTCAATTACTTTATGGTTGATGTTGTTTTACATTGAGGTAAATGTTGAGAAATGGTATTTATAACCAACTGTATCCATGTAATTACGTCTGATGCTTCTTATCTTTTTGTTTTGTTTTTTATTTTTTTTTATTTTTTTTAGGGGGGGTTGTTGGTTTCTTGGCAATTATCAATATTAGACATTAAAATATACTATGTCAATTAGTAAAATATTAAATATATTATGTCAAATAGTATAATATTAAATATACTATATCAAAATCAATAAAAAAAAAAACATACTCCATGTCTCAAAAAAAATTTCAATACTCATAGAGTATTGTTCATTCTTCTCACATTCATCTAGATTCTAAAGAAAAATCAACGAGTAGATCTCACATGAATGTGAGAGAAAATAGCAATACTACAAGAGAATTGAATAATTTCTTATCGGTTTCATATATATTGGCAAGTATTACATTTTGAGATATTTAATATTGTTTGTCCATTTTTAAAATGTCAAAATTCAACTCTAGTTAAATTTTCTAAATTACCTTTAGGTTTCCTAAAAGACTCTAATATTATGTCTAAGTATTATTGTATTAAATAATTGTATTTTTAAAAAGTATGATGATTTAATGGATTGTAATATTAATTATTATATCTCCTTATAAATTTGAGTTTTCTATACATATCAATATAAATGGGGTGGAAAGAGTACTATATTAAAATGTAAAATTGATTAAAATTAGATGAAGATTTTGTGATTTGATTCAAGCTAATTTAGTTTAAAAAGAATAGAGTAGTGATACCACGGAATCGGAAAAGTCTACTAGTAATTATGGAGAAATTGAATAGAAACTTCGACACTTAATTTTTTTTTTCTTAAAAAAATAATTACTACTCAATTTATTCGTAATTACTAATAAACTTTATTAATTTTGTGTAATTCCCTCGGTCTGTGAGATCACTGCTTAATAGAATATTGACCGGACACTTATTTTGTCCTCTTAAGATAGTATAGTTCTAAATCTATTCCTGGTTAGCTGTTTATTGAGATATGGTTTAATAGTGATTATTAATTCAAATTTTAAATAAAATGATAGACTATTTCATTGTGAATGTTAAGTTTAAGAGAAGAAGTGAGACAATACAGAGAGGAGAATTGTATTGAATGGTGTGATTTACTTATAATGGAGTTATCCTATTTATACAAGCCAATAGGAGAGGCAAAGCTATACTGTAGGACTAAACTAACTAAGCCTGTATAATACATTAACATCCCCCCTCAAACTCAAGGCGGTAAGTAGGAAGCGAACTTGAGTTTGGAAACCAGATAGTGAAAGCTGGATGAGCCTTAGTGAAAATGTCAGCTGTCTGATCGGCTGAACTGACGGATTGTAGACAAATCGTATTATGGAGAATGTGATGACGGAAGAAGTGACAATCATTCTCGATGTGTTTTGTACGCTCATGGAAGACATCATTGTGAGCGATCTGAATAGCACTTCTGTTGTCACAGTGTATGATAGTGGCAGTAGGAGAAAAGATACCCATGTCAGCGAGTAGCCATCGAAGCCAAAGAAGTTCTTGAGTTGCATCAGCCATGGCATGATATTCAGCTTCAATACTGGAGCGAGCAACCACAGTTTGTTTCTTACTACGCCAGGAAATGAGAGAATTGCCCAAAAAGAAACAGTAACCAGCGGTTGAACGTCTGTCGGTGGGCTCTCCGGCCCAATCAGCATCAGAATAGGCTTGTAAGACGGGGGCAGACTGAGCTGAGAAATGAAGCCAATGAAATAAAGTACCCTTGATATACCAAAGAACGCAAAGAACAACCAGGTGATCCGAGGAGCAGATAAGAACTGGCTGACCTAATGAACGACATAAGCAATGTCAGGGCGAGTGACAGTGAGATATACAAGACTTCCAACCAGTTGGCGATATAGAGTGGCATCCTAAAGAGGTGAACCATCGAGTAGGGTAAGTCTGACATTCGGCTCAAGAGGAGTAGTGGCAGTGGTTGAGTCAGTGATCCCAGCCTTGGAAAGGAGATCCGAGGCATATTTGGTCTGAGAGAGAAAAAATCCATTAGAATTAGATGAGACTTCAAGGCCAAGAAAATAGGTGAGCATGCTAAGATCTTTCATCTTGAATTGCCCACTAAGAAACTTTTTGAGTTTAGGAATATCATGTAGATCATCTCCAGTAATAACCATATCATTCATGTACAGTAAAAGAAGGATAATACCGTTGGTAGTATGGTGGATAAACATAGCCGAATCATGAGCACTCGGTGTGAACCCAAACCGATGAATGGTAGTGCAGAATTTGACAAACCAGGCATGTGGAGCTTGTTTCAAACCATATAGGGCACGACAAAGGCGACAAACTTTGTTTCGAGGGGCATCCAAGCCGGGAGAGATATGCATATAGCCTTCCTCAAGAAGATCCCCATTGAGAAATTCATTTTTGTCATCTATTTGAAATAGAGTCTATCTTCGAATGACAGTGACAGCAAGGAGTGTACGGACAGACATGAGCCTCGCCACTGGAGCAAATATCTCTTCATAGTCAATGCCATATTCCTGAGCAAATCTCTTGGCAACAAGTTGGGTTTTATGTCGTTCAACAGAGCCCTCAGAAAGTGTCTTGATCTTAAACACCCATTTGCACCCAATAGGAGTTTTTACAGGGGGCAGATTAACAATATCCCAAGTATGAGTTTTAACTAGGGCCTGAAGTTCTTCATCCATTGCTTTCTGCCAAAGAGGATTAGTACTAGCCTCCTTATAGGATTGAGACTCACGCAGATGAAGTATAATGGAAAAACAATGATAATCACAATGATAATCAGCAAGATGAGAAGGGTACGGGAGTGATATGGAGGATGGCTCTCAGAGGGAGTCGATGCAGACTCATCAGACATGGGAATATCCTCAGACACGACCGATTGAGTCGGTGAGGGGAGCTCAGCTGATGGTTCTGGAGTTGGAGCTGGGTCTGGAGAGGTAGGATCAATTGGTGGTTCTGGAACGGAAGGGGTGATATCAGCTGGTGATTATGAGGTGGACTCAACAGTACCTGAAACCGGATTCTCAAGAAATAACTCAATAGATGGATCAGTAAAGAATCTGGAGTTAGTGATGGTTGATATGTCAAATGATCGTAAGGAAAAGAACATTTGATGTTCCCAAAAAATGACATGACGAGAGATACAAAAAGTTTTAGAAATAGGATCCCAGCACCGATACCCCTATGTTCAATACCATATCCAATTAAACAACACAGATGAGCCCTTGGTTGCAATTTGTTGTGTTCATGTGGTTTGAGAAAAACAAAACAAGTGCAACCAAAGACTCTGAGGTCAAAGTAATTAAGAGGTTTACCGAAAAGGTGCTAGAATGGAGACTGATTCTGGATTGTAGTAGAAAGGACATGGTTGATTGTGTACACTGCGGTTAAGGCAGCGTCACCCCAGAAAAGTTCAGGATATGATGACGAAATGAGTAGAGCACGAACGGTGTCAAGAATATGTCGATGTTTGCGTTCAGCTCATCCATTTTGTTGGGAGGTTCCAAGGCACGAGCGGTGGGGGAGCGTGCCATTTTTGTGAAGTAGGTTTAGAAAAGTACGATCTTTATATTCCATTGCATTATCTGAACGAAAATTTTTGATATTCTGAGAGAATTGAGTTTGAATCATAGAAGAGAAATCAGAATATATTTGAGAGAGTTCAGATCTGCTTTTCATAAGAAACAACCAAGTATAACGAGAATAGTCATCCACAAATATAACAAAATAGCAAGCACCACCCATTGATGCATGAGGAGAAGGCCCTCAAACATTAGAATGTACTAAATTAAAAGGTGCAAGGGAAACAGACTGACTCTCATTAAAAGGTAAAGCTGATTGTTTTGCAAGTTGACAATAAATACCATGAAAAAACTCATGCTGAAATTGTTGACCCTTACCCGTATTTTAATGATGACAAAACACAACTGTTATTATACTAACTAAGTGTAGTAAGCAACAAAAGCATTCAACCAAGGATCAAGGTGCAAGAACTCAAACCGAATCGAAGTATCAAGTGAAGACTGAAGAACTAATATAGGTCTAAAGTTTTAGAACAAATGTAAGTCTCACTTATACAATGTAATAGCTTGTTCAAAGGCTCGAACATAAAAGGTTTTTCTAAACCGATCGTTTTTAAACAAATGTTTTCAATTAAAACAGAAAAACTGGGTTGGAAGACAACCCAGTCGACTCGGTACATATACCAGTCGACTGGTATATAAGACAGTATGTCTCCAGTCGACTGGGTCAGTCATACTAGTCGACTGGTAAAATGGACAGTAAGTCCCCAGTCGACTGGATGAAAAATATCAGTCGACTGGTAACCCAGAAGGTTTGAAAAAGAGATTTTTTCAAGTGAACCCAGTCGACTGGTATCACAACCCAGTCGACTGGTAGTTCAAAAATATGATCGTTGGACATCAAATCGGAACGTTTTAAAAGCAAATCTTTTTCAAATTAAAGTTAAAACGGCCATATTATTTGATGGCTATATAAACCCATTCTATTGAGCTTTCAATAGAAGGCTGAACACATTCAAAAAGAGTTAATATTACACAATCAAGTTGTTGTACTCTTTGAAACACAAAAAGCTTTGAAATATTCTTGTTGAGCTATTCTTCAAGCTTTACTTTGAAATAGAGACATTATTAAGTTGTATAAGCTTCCATTAGCTGTTTCTCTACCATTTACTTTACAACAACTTTTGTAAAGGGATTACTTCCGAAAGGAAGGGGATTACTATCGAGAGGAAGGGGATAGCTTCCGAGAGGAAGGGATTGTAAGGTTTGTACAATACCGAAAAAGTTGTACGACTAAGTTACTTAGTGGATTACTTCAAGGAGTTCCTTGAAGAGAGTGGACATAGGGTCGAAACGAATCCGATATTGCCGAACCACTATAATCTGAGTTTGTATCCTCTTTTCTTTAAACTCTTTATTTACAGCACATTACTTGTATTAATTGTTTGCTGCTTATTCGTTTTTATAAACTTGTATTAATTCCGCAAAAAGTTTTAAAAACCCAATTCACTCCCCCTCTTGGGTTGAAACCTTGATCTACAATTGGTATCAGAGCATCATTCTCATATTTAGGCTTAAAATCCTTGAGTTGATCCAATGACAGCAAATAGCTACTCTGAGGGACACTCTTATACTAGACCACCTTTGTTCAATGGCTCCAATTATAACTATTGGAAAAACATAATGAAAATCTTTGTCGAATGACAAGATTACAATCTGTGGAGAATCATTGAAGAAGGACCTAGAATTCCTTCAAAAGAAATAACTATTGGAGAGACCCATCATACAATGCCTAAACTCAAAACTGAGTACACTGACGAGGATTGTAGAATGATGTCTCTCAATAGCAGAGCAACAAGCATGTTACATTGTGCATTAGATATTTTTGAATATAATAAAATATCTGCATGCGTTTCGGCTAAAGAGATATGGGACAAATTACAAGTCACATATGAAGGAACTAGTGAGGTAAAAAAGTCAAAAATTTATATGCTAGTTTCTGAGTATGAATCCTTTAAAATGTCTCCTGACGAAACTATTTCTGAAATGCATTCACGGTTCACCACTATTATAAATGGTTTAAAACTGCTTGGTAGGAATATTGAAGAGTTTGAACTAACCAGAAAAATCTTGAGATCTCTGCCACCCTCATGGAAACCAAAGAAGATAGCCATACAGGAGGCCAAAGATCTTGACAAACTGGATGTTGAGACACTGCTTGGGTCATTGTTGACATACGAGATGGAAGAAATGTCCCCCATCGTCAATAATGATGAGAAGAAGAAAAAGCAAATTGCTCTCAAAGCTTCTACGAGCAGCAAAGAAATGGAAACGGAAAAAGAAGCAGAGAGCAGCGAGGAAGATGGTTAAATGGCTTTAATCACCAAATGATTTCACAGGTTCTTGAAGAAAAGCAAGAAACTTTACACAAAGGATCCCACTTCAAAAAGGGAACCGCTTATGTGTTATGACTGCAAGAAGCCCGGTCACATTAGGGCTGATTATACGGCTTCAAACAAACCATACAAGAGCTTCAAAAAGAAGGCCATGATACCAACTACCTGGAGCGATGACGAAAAAAAAGATGAGTCATCCGACAAAGAAGTTGGATACGAGGAAATTTCCAACCTTTGTTTGATGGCAATCGATGATGAAAGTGAGGTAACATCTTCTCCTTCTTCTAAGAATAATATTGTGAGTAGTACTGAAGAACTACTAGAAGTAATAAATGAAATGCATGATGAATTGAAGAAATTTGATTCTAGAAATTCAATTCTTAAAAATGAGGTATCATCTCTCTCTAAAGAGATGAGAAGTCTTAGAGAAGAAAAAGAAAAATTATTGTCTTTACTGTATGATTCTTCTCAAGATTTTCTCAAAGATGAAAATGAGAATTTAAAAAATAAAATTTCAGAATTGAATAGCACTATATCAAGACTTATGCTTGGAAAAGAAAAGCTTGATGAAGTGCTTTCTTCCCAAAGATTAAGTGGAGGAAAATTTGGTGTAGGATACTCTCATTTGGGAAAGCAAAAATCAAAAGAGAGCTTATTCATGAAAGCCTCATGTATGAATAAAGCCTCTACTTCAAAAAACCCTAGCAAGATTAAAAGCACTCCCTCATTAAATGTTAGAAATTCTGGGAATTCAAATGTTCATACAAAAATGAAGCATCCTAGAAATACACATGCTTATATGTATGCACACTCTAGAAATGCTTATACATATCCTAGAAATAACCAACATGCACATTCTAGGAACAATATATATAATCAACATATGTACTCTTCACATGCTCATCCTAGGAATTACCATCATGGTTATCCGAGAAATAATTTGCATACACGTAATAATGCTAGCATGTATCCAAGAATGCATAATCATACATTTTATGGAAACGACATGCATTTTCATATTCCTCATCATAGAAACATGTATCCAAGGAACTACTATCCTAAGGATTATAGACATGCACATCTAAGATATCCTAGAAAATTCAATAACTACCATCCTAGGATTGTACATCATCAACATGTCCATAGATCACCATATACTGTTAAGAAAGTATGGGTCCCAAAAGGAACCATGTTTTCTAGAACTAACCCGAAAGGACCCAAGAAATTTTGGGTACCTAAAAGTGCTATTGTATATCCTTGTGTGATGTAGATATGTCTCCACACCAAGGAGAAAGGTAACTATTGGTACCTTGATAGTGGATGCTCGAAGCACATGACCGGTGATAAAAGTGTATTCAATAAGCTAACTCTAAGATATGGTGGACTTGTGACCATTGGAGACAATACTAAAATAAAGATCATCGGGAATGGAAAAGTCGGTAATGATTTCTCAACCTTAGATAATGTATTGCTAGTACAAGGCCTTAAGGCAAATTTACTTAGCATTAGTCAATTATGTGACAAAGGATACAAAGTCACATTTGAGACCTCTCATTGTCTAGTATTAGACATCAAGAGCAACAAGATCAAATTTATTGGCCATAGACGTGAAAATGTCTACATAGTTGATTTGAAATCCGTGCATTCTGAAAATGAAAAATGTTTTCCTGCTTTTAGTGAAAATCCATGGCTATGGCATAGAAGGCTTGGTCATGTAAACATGAACTTGCTAAAAATCGTTTCAAAAAAAGATTTAGTTATTGGACTTCCTAAAATCAATTTTGAAAAAGACAAAGTATGCAATGCTTGTCAAATGGGAAAACAAACTAGGGTTTCTTTTAAAGCAAAAAATGTAGTCTCAACTACTAGACCTTTGGAACTTTTGCATATGGACTTATTTGGTCCAATTAGTACCATTAGTCTAGGTGGCCATCAATATGCTCTTGTTATTGTTGATGACTATTCAAGATATACCTTTGTTATTTTTATTGCTTACAATGATGAAGCTTTCAAAGCATTTGAAAAGTTTTGTAAAAAGGTTCAAAATGAAAAAGGAATTTGTATTTCAAGCATAAGAAGTGATCATGGCAAAGAATTTGAAAATCAAAGCTTTTCAAGATTTTGTGATGAAAATGGAATTAATCACAACTTTTCAGCTCCTAGAACTCCTCAACAAAATGAAGTTATTGAGAGGAAAAATAGAGTTTTAGAAGAATTTTCAAGAACTATGCTTTGTGAAAATAATTTACCAAAATACTTTTGGGCTGAAGCCGTGAACACTTCTTGCTATATCTTAAATAGAATTTTGATAAGGCCTCTGCTTGATAAAACTCCATATGATCTATGGAAAGCGAGAAAGCCCAATATTTCTTATTTTCGTGCTTTTGGTAGTAAATGCTTCATCTTAAATAATAATAAAACTAACTTGGGTAAATTTGATTCTAAGACCAATGAAGGAATATTTTTAGGATATTCAACATTAGTAAGGCTTATAGAGTTTTCAATAAGAGAACTTTAATGGTAGAAGAATCTGTACATGTAACTATTTATGAATCTAACCCAATTGATAGTAGAGAAGTTTCCTTTAAAGATGATGCAGATTTTATTCCAAGAATAGAAACTCCTACTCCCATTGTTGACCTAAAAGAGAGTCCACCTCAAGCAAATGAAGAGATAGAAACTCCCAATTTGGACCAACCATCCTCAAATCAACAAGAGGAAAGTCTACCCAAAGATTAGAGGTATGTAAATTATCACTCAATTGATCAAGTGATTGGTGATCTTTCACAAAGGGTAAGAACTCCCTCTTCAATTAGAAATATTTGCAATTTTAACGCTTATTTGTCTCAAGTAGAACCTAAGATATTTATAGAAGCTGAAAAAGTGGATAATTGCAATGCATGAAGAAATAAATCAATTTGAGAGAAACAATGTTTGGAAACTAGTTCCAAGACCTAAAGATCATTCAATAATTGGAACTAAATGGGTATATAGAAATAAGATGGATGAAAATGAAATAGTAACTAGAAACAAGGCTAGACTAGTTGCTATGGGATATAATCAAGAAGAAAGAATAGACTTTGATGAAACCTATGCTCCCATAGCTAGATTAGAAGCTATTCGAATGTTATTAGCCTTTGCATGCTTTAATAAAGTCAAGCTATTTCAAATGGATGTGAAAAGTGCCTTTTTAAATGGCTTTATAGAAGAAAAGGTTTATGTTGAGCAACCTCTTGGATTTGAAAATCCTAGTCTTCCAAATCATGTCTACAAGCTTTCTAAAGCTCTATATGGGTTGAAGCAAGCTCCAAGAGCATGGTATGAAAGACTAGGTAAATTTTTGATTGACAATGATTTTGTAAGAGGTAGAATAGACACAACACTCTTCACAAAAACTCACAAAAATGACACCTTGATAGTTCAAATATATGTTTGTGATATTATATTTGGTGCTACTAATGAATCTATGTGTCAAGAGTTTGCAAAGTGCATACAAGGTGAATTTGAAATGAGTATGATGGGAGAACTTACCTACTTCCTTGGACTTCAAATCAAGCAACTAAAAGGAGGCATCTTCATCAATCAACAAAAGTACATTAAGGACCTACTAAAGAGGTTCGGGATGGAAAGCTCAAAGCCACTTGGAATGCCTATGAGCACAACTACTAAACTTGATCTTGATGAATGAGGTAAAACTGTAGATTCTAAATATTATAGAAGCATGATAGGTGCTTTACTTTATTTGACTGCAAGTAGACCTGATATTATGTTCAGTGTATGCATGTGTGCTAGGTTTTAGGCTAATCCTAAGGAATCACATGTAGTTGCAGTAAAAAGAATCCTTAGATATCTACAAGGAACCCAAACCATAGGATTATGGTACTCTAGAGATTCATCTTTTGAGCTTGTAGGATATTCAGATGCTGACTTTGCTGGATGTAGGTTAGATAGAAAAAGCACAAGCGGTACATGCCAATTCTTAGGAGCTATGTTAACCTCTTGGTTTTCCAAGAAACAAAATTTTGTTGCACTATCAACCGTCGAGGCGGAATACATTGCAGCTGGAAGTTGTTGTGCCCAAGTAGTTTGGATGAAACAACAACTAGAAGACTATGGCATGAACCTCCAAAACATCCCAATATTTTGTGATAATACTAGTGCTATCAACCTAACCAAGAACCCTATTCAGTACTCTAGAACAAAGCACATAGAAATAAGACATCATTTCTTAAGAGGCCATGCTAAAAAAGGTGACATAAGATTAGAATTCATACCTTCAGAAGATCAAATAGCTGACATTCTTACAAAACCTTTAGGCGAAGCTAGTTTCTGTAAGATAAGAATGTTAATGGGATTGCTGGATTATGATAAACTGAATATCTAATTGCTTCATAATTCATCATTTGCATAATTTGACATCTAGTGAAAGAGTATTAATTCTTGTTTAATTATCTCCCTCACTCAAGATGTCATAGATAAACAAATTTCGTGCTATAAATTAAGACTGAAAATTTTCTTAAGGGTCCAATCGACTGGTAAAACTATACCAGACGACTGGTAAGTCACTGTCCTTTCATCCAGTCGACTGGTAAATTTGATCCATTTGATTGGTAATTCTCTGTCTTCTTCTCCAGACGACTGGTAAATCCTATCTAATCGTCTGGTACCTCTAAACCCAGTTTGGAGCCAATTTTTAAAAATCAATTATCATCCAGTCAACTGGAACAAACTTCCCAGTTGACTGGTATCTTACTTCCAGTTCACCCAATCGATTGGTACATGAATCCAGTCGACTGGTATGAAAACTGTTCATCTTTTCAAAGGGACCCAGTCGATTGGTAACGTGACTCTATAAAAGGGATTGTTCATTTTTGTGATTTTTTATGCCATTTTCGAGCACCCTTGCTTTCTCTCTCTAGAAAAATTCATCATTTTGATCCAAAAACCATCCAAACTTCATCTAAACACACCGATCTACTCATCCATAACGAGATTTTTAACTTTCTACGGTTAAAATCTCTTATTTTCCTTCAAATCTCTTTTTCCCAAAAAACCCCAATTTTCAAAAAATGGCCGATAAAATCTGTGTTAAATTCACAACTAGTGGACCAAATACACTTAAAAGCCCAAGGTCTACAAAAACCTCGGCATCGGAGTCACGGGAGAAGGATGTAGCTGGCTCATCAAGCAAGATGCCCAGAACAGAGCTTGATGAGTCTCTATTTTCTAGTCCAGTTGCAAAGACGAGGTATGATTCGATTATTCGCCATAAGAAGATCATGACGAGTAGAGTTGTCGACTTCGACTCTATTCATCATGGCAATTTAGATATCTTGCCAGCCTTTGAGGCGATTCACTTAACCCCACTGGTCAAAGTGCATGAAAAATTCTACTCGAGCCTAATTCACCAGTTCTACGCGAACTTGGTGAAACCCAGTCCTCTGGCTTTGAGATTCAGGACCAGAGTCAATGGTGTGGAGTTTGAGGTCAACACTGACCTCTTCATGAGCATTCTGAGAATCCCTGTAAAGGGGATCCAATGGAGTTTTGATGGATGGCTAGACAGCTTCGATGTCGAGGCGGCCTGTCAGATAGTCAGGGGAGACCCTAACTATGTGTACAGACCCACTACATTCCATATATATAGTGATATGCCCCTTGACTCGAAGATGTTTCAGCTGATAGTAAGTTGGACCATCCACCCGAGACTCGGGAGTTGAGGGTATCTATCTAAAATAGATACGGTATTGATTTGGTGCCTTAAATCTAGGCACCACTTCAATATATATCATCTGCTGCTTTCCAACATGATAAATGATGAAGCAAGCGACTTCGAGTGTCTTCCTTACGGAATGCTCATTACATTCATACTCCAGCACTTCCGGGTGCCTTTACCTGCCTCTGAGGCTCAGGATATTGGACTAATGGATATCATCAATGTCTCATCACTAAAAAAGATGGGATACGCAGTTCATGACGGCTTCCTCTATCCGAAGTCCGGGAAGCGCCTACAGATCCGAGAGGATGAGAGCGATGATGATGCATGGATGAAGAGGCTACTGCAAATGCTGCTGTTGATATGGACACAAATACCCGAGCACCTCCGATTGGTGACTGGAGTACTGGTCAGACTGGATATGGTGATATACTTCAGGCGATCTCAAGCCTTCAGATGACGATGCAGTCCGGATTTCAGTCCATGCAGACGGAGTACCAGAGATTGAGCTCCTCCATCGACCACCTACAGGACGACTTCGAGTTACATTGAGAGCACACCAAGGGTTCCCTAGTAAAGATTAGGGATCTTCTTCGTGATGGCTAGGACTCTCCCACTCCTTGAGTCTTTGTTTTCGTTATTATGATGTACTTAGGGTTTTCCAGCTCTTACTACATAGCATGGACATATTTTATATTACTTTTGTATTATATATGGCTCTATAAAGCCCGTTCGTGTACTGACTTAATATATATGATGTTGCTTTTACTTTAGTCATATTTCATGCATCTATTTACTCTATTTGTGATATACTTGCATAGTTTCTAACTGCTTTTACTCAAGAATATGCTCTGACACTAGTTATGCTTGTATGAAAACTTCCGGTTTATCCCGGGAAGGCTTTCAAACTTCGAATGAGGCTAAATTTTCACATGCAAGTTTGTTTTAGCATACTCTAAAAGACTCTGGTTACTAAAAAGCTTATTTTTTGATTTCTGGCCCCTTTGGTTGTTGTTATCAAAACGGGAGAGAAAAATGAGAAAAACTAAGTAAAAAGAAACCAATGCGTAGTTTTAGGGGGAGTACTGCTCCAAAACTTATTTATTGATTAGTTGAGTTGAATTGTGGTTGGTTGAAATATTTATAAACTGCGTTTGCTTGTTTACAGGGTGGTTTTATTCGAAAAACAAATGAAACTCTGTCCGATTTTTCGTAAAATCCAAACACTTAGCTTTTTTATCTGTTTTCACATTATTAGTTTTGTCATCATCAAAAAGGGGGAGATTGTTGACCCTCACCCGTATTTTAATGATGACAAAACACAACTACTATTATACTAACTAAGTGTAGTAAGCAACAAAAACATTCAACCAAAGATCAAGGTGTAAGAACTCAAACCGAATCAAAGTATCAAGTGAAGACTGAAGAACTAGTATAGGTCTAAGGTTTTAGAACAAATGTAAGTCTCACTTATACAATGTAATAACTTGTTCAATGGCTCGAACACAAAAGGTTTTTCTAAATTGATCGTTTTTAAACAAACGTTTTCAATTAAAACAGAAAAACTGGGTTGGAAGACAACCCAGTCGACTGGGTACATATACCAGTCGACTGGTATATAAGACAGTATGTCTCCAGTCGACTGGGTCAGTCATACTAGTCGACTGGTAAAATGGACAGTAAGTCCCCAGTATACTGGATGAAAAATACCAGTAGACTGGTAACCCAGAATGTCTGAAAACGAGATTTTTTTAAGTGAACCCAGTCGACTGGTAGTTCAAAAATATGATCGTTGGACACCAAATCTAAACGTTTTAAAAGCAAATCTTTTTCAAATTAAAGTTAAAACGGCCATATTATTTGATGGCTATATAAACCCATTCTATTGAGCTTTCAATAGAAGGCTGAACACATTCAAAAAGAGCTGATATTACACAATCAAGTTGTTGTACTCTTTGAAACACAAAAAGCTTTGAAATATTTTTGTTGAGCTATTCTTCAAGCTTTACTTTGAAATAGAGACATTATTCAGTTGTATAAGCTTCCATTAGCTGTTTCTCTACCATTTACTTTACAGCATCTTTTATAAAGGGATTACTTCCAAAAGGAAGGGGATTACTTCCGAGAAGAAGGGGATAGCTTCAGAGAGGAAGGGAGTGTAAGGTTTGTATAATACCGAAAAATTTGTACGACTAAGTTACTTAGTGAATTACTTCAAGGAGTTCCTTGAAGAGAGTGGATGTAGGGTCGAAACGAATCCGATATTGCCGAACCACTATAATCTGAGTTTGTATCCTCTTTTCTTTAAACTCTTTATTTACAGCACATTACTTGTATTAATTGTTTGCTGCTTATTCGTTTTTATAAACTTGTATTAATTTCGCCAAAAGTTTTAAAAACCCAATTCACCCCCCTCTTGGGTTGAAACCTCGATCTACAGAAATGAACCTAACTGACCACTAGAAATAAGAGAACGTAGAGGGCTGGATGAAGTGTGACCTAACCGAGAGTGCCACAATTCTACGGGTGAGAGTGCTGGGATGGATGCGGCTGATTAGTTTGGTGATGGTTAAGATGGGACTTGGAGGTGAGTGAGCTCAAAGAAATGTCCAACTTTACGGCTGGTTCCAAGGAGCTTTCCTGTCTGAGGGTCCTGCACACGACAACCAGTAGAAGAAAAATGCAAACAAGTCCAAGATCACATAGTTGTCCAACAGATATAAGGTTAAGCGTAAAATTAGGAACTAAATATATCTCAGAGAGAGACAAATAAGAACTGTCAACATGTCCAGTGTGGCTGACCAACATATTTGATCCGTTGGCAGTGTGAATAGTAGGTGCATGCTCATCATAGGTTTTAGAGGAAAATATAGAGGCATCAAAAATCATGTGATTGTACCAGGCATAATCAAAATACTATCAGGATGTACCTGCTGTAGCTAACATGGCTATATTATTACCAGTTTTATTTAGAGCCTCGGTAAGAACGGTGCAGAAACAACTCCAATCAGGTGGAGAGCTAGATGAAGTTAATGTAGCATCAGTGGCTACAGTAGCAATATTCTTTGGCTTGGAATAGAACCGATTGCGAGAGCCTCGAAAGCGATATTGGTTCCCATTTGACTGATTTTCACATGGAAGTTTAGGGCAGTCTGTAAGATAGTGACTCAGTTCCCTGCAGATTTTACACAGGCGAGAAGGACATTTGAGCAATTCATGCTCTTGTGAATGACAATACCTGCAATATAAAGAGCTTATGGGATGGGTTTGCCTTGGCAGCTAGTGTGGCAAGAGCAACGGGTGTTGCAAGGGCAACATCTGTATGAGATCCTTGTAATGTGGCAAGACGTGTTTCCTCACTGAGTAGATAAGAAATGACGTCATTTAATGGAGGTATTGTGCCTCAGTGTACGATTGAAGCTCGTACAGGTTCAAATTCATCTCTTAAGCACATCAGGAATTGTATAATACGTGTCTCAGTTCGGTACTTTCCATGAACATCAGCGTATTTTGTGCATTCCCAAGTTGGCTCAGTGAGAGCTAACTGGTTCCACATGGCAATCATCTGAGATAGAAAACTGTTGACAGTTTGTCCACGTTCTTGGTGCATACTATGAAGGGTGGAAAGAAGATGATACCGATTTGAGATGTCTGCCATGGTGTAGCGGTGTTGGAGAATATCCCAAGCTTCTTTAGCAATATGAAGTGTACCAAATTGAAGTTTGATTTCTGGGATAATAGTGGCACGAAACCATATGAGAATCTAGTGATTTTTACTATCCCAATCCTCTAGACAGTCAACATATTTGTCAGCATCTTCGTCGTCCTTCTTCTTGGGTTCAGTGATATCTTCAGTCACGTAATGCCACAATTTTCGTCCACGGAGGAAACCAAACATTTCTTGAGCCCACACAACATAATTAGATTCATCAAGAACAGTAGTAATAGCCCAAGGTAAGTCCGATTCAGCCATAGGCATAAAGAGGAAGGTGAACCGGTATAAACCACAAAAATATATATATAAAAAGAAGTATGTTCTATGAGCCACAAATCACAAAACAGACGTTGGAAGCAGAATTAGAACGTTGAAAAACCCTACGAACCGGTCCAACTTTGTAGAAAACTGGTCTAAAAATGCCTGAACCGGTCAAAGAGAAGTACCTCTAAGAAACCGATGACGTGGTGGTCAACTGATGATGTGGCGGTCAACGGGTGACGTGGCTATTAAAGCTGGCGTGGCAATAGTGTGTCTGAAAAAGGAGCGGCGACGGAGATAATGTTGATGGAGAATGAGACTCCGACTATAGTGATGACCCGACAGGTATGAAAATGATATACTAGAAGTTTTTCTGATGTGAAGGATCCACCAATAGTGGCAATCATAAAGCATACTCAACTCTTAATATACCGAGAACCACTATGGCTCTAATACCATGTTAAGTTGAAGAGAGGAAGTGAGACAATACAAATAAAAGAATTGTATTAAATGGTGTGATTTACTTACAAGCGAGCTATTCTATTTATACAAGCCAATAAGAGAGGGAAAGCTATACACAACCAATGTGGGACTAAACTAACTAAGCCCATATAATACATTAACAGTGAATATCGGTAATTTTTTCTTGCTTTACGTCCTGTGATTTTTTTTAAAAGGGTTTAAAAATTTTAAAAAAAATAAAAGTTAAAATCTCAAACCCATGACCTAATGAGTTTTACATGTTTTAACCACCAATCTAGTGTTCTTATTGTGATATCATTACACTTCATAAATATGTATTACATGTTATCTAGTTTAGTAATAATTACAATATATTTAATTACTCACTTACAAGTTACAACAATATAAAATATAAGTTATACTTCATATAATTTATATATAAATATATATTAATATTTATAAAATTATAATTATCATGGTATAGAGAGTTAGTAAAAGTATTAAACTTTACTAAAATTTAATTAATTTAAATTATTTTTATTTTTGTAATTAATTAATATTATTTTATTAAAATTTTGAAACTCTCTAACGTATTCAAAAGTCATACGCCCCCAACACCTCGAAGCAAAACGTCTAACCTAATACCTTTATCTCTGAAAATACGAGTTAAAACTGTAGTAAAAAATACTCCCATGTATTTATATACTTCGTATATTGCATTTATACGGTTTCAAAAAAATATTAATTACGTAGAGTCATTAACTAGCTTCGTGTTCTTCCGTAATTTACTACTCCACTGTCTTAGGTCGAGAGGGCCATGCATGTTGAATTTTATGTCTGTTTCTGTACTCACAAGACATTAAAATCTTCCAACTAATGCGAAATTCATCAATGAAAGATTTCTTCTATTCAAGGATAAGTTGCACATCATCACTTTGCAGAAACCAATCAATGTGTGTCTTTGTCTACTTTTTTGAGGATCGATACAAAAACATTATTGCATGAAATCTTACACTACAACCTTTTAAAAAAATTACATTCAATAAATAAATAAATACATAAGTGGTAATTAAAATTATCTCTAAATGTTAATAAAGATAAATAAAAAAATTACCATTAAAAATTATTATTAATTGCCTCAATCAAGCAACCACGATAAAATTATTTGCCTTTATAAGATAAATATTAGTATCACATTATGTCGCAAAAGAGTAATATAAAGCAATATAATTAACCTCAAAATTAAGAATATAATAATAATTAAGGTAATTGCTATTAAATATGGTAATATTGACAAAATAGATGCCTCTAAATGTCAAATAAATCTGCCTCAAGTATCTGTTATTTGCGGTAAATTTCATATCTGTTGTTATTATGCCGTTAAAAGTTTTAACTATTGAGATATTGAGAGTAAATGTTTTATACTCCACTTATTGTTTTAACGGTATTTTTTGGGTTTTTCCGAGGCCATTAGCTTTACCCCTTATATATATATATATATATAGTGTCATTTGGCCTTTGAAAAAAAAAAATTATTTGACATTTTACAATTTATAGCATAAAAGGTCCACAACTATTGAAGGGTTAACCTAATTTGGACACACCACTAAAAGTACAAAGAGTACTTAATTTTTAAATAACTTTAAAGACTATCGATACAATTACACCGACGGATTCATGTCTTTTTTGGATGACACAACTAGATCATAAATATTCATATTATTGTGGATGCAGTTGCACATGCTTTTAGATGTTCTTTAATTTAATCGTGTTCATATATATTAGAGTGGGTTCACATATTGTGCGGGTTCAATAATTGATCGTATATGAGTTTTATATCCGATAATTAAATACCTAAATATATTGAAATTATTTTTTTGGTCAGTTTTCATTTTTGTTGGTTTTGATTCAGAAACCATATCTTCCATTATATAATTGCCTTTTCAATCTGATTTTCCAAATTCCCAACAATTTTTTTATTTTATTTCAAATTCATAGAGAGAGAGAAAAAGCAATTAAACATATGCATGGGTGGAACCGAGTCGAACAATTTGGTTCGAAAAAATTGGTTTGAAACTCAATTAGATCGAACTCGAATTGTAATTTTAGCTCGGTTAGCTTATCGAGCCGAGTTTGAATTCAAACTCGGCTCATTAGGCTCGCGAACTAGCTCGATTAAATTAATAAATTAAATATATATTATATATGCACTATATTTATTTAAAAATATAAATATCAAATTTATTTATTTTATTTCGAAAAACTCGACTCCAATTTATTTTTACTCATGAACTGAATTCGAGTTTTCTCTAACTCAGACTCGACTCGAATCCACGCTATATATAGTACTATAAATTAAGTGTCCACCCTATATATAGTACCATAAATTAAGTCAAATTATTCAGATCCGAATTCTCCAGCAACAATAAAATTGGTAAGAACGGTGCAGAAACTACTCCAATCAGGTGGAGAGCTGGATGAAATTGGTGTAGCATCAGTGGCTACAGTAGCAACATTCTTTGGCTTGGAATAGAACCGATTGCGAGAGCCTCGAGAACGATATTGGTTCCCATTTGATTGATTTTCATATGGAAGTTTAGGGCAGTCTGCAAGATAGTGACCCGGTCCTCTGCAGACTTTACACAGGCGAGAAGGACATTTGAGCAATTCATGCCCTTTTGAATGACAATACCTGCAATATAAAGAGCTTCTGGGATGGGTTTGCCTTGGCAACTGGTGTGGCAAGAGAAACGGGTGCTGCAAGGGCAACATCTGTATGAGATCCTTGTAATGTGGCAAGACGTGTTTCCTCACTGAGTAGATAAGAAAGGACATCGTTTAGGGGAGGTATTGCGCCCCGGTGTACGATTGAAGCTCGTACAGGTTCAAATTCCTCTCTCAAGCCATCAGGAATTGCATAATACGTGCCTCAGTTTGGTACTTTCCATGAACATCAACATCTTTTGTGCATTCCCAAGTTGGCTCAGTGAGAGCTAACTGGTTCCACATGGCAGTCATCTGAGATAGAAAACTGTTGACAGTTTGTCCATTTTGTTGGTACAAGCTATGAAGGGTGGAAAGAAGATGATACCGATTTGAGATGTCTGCCCTGGTGTAACGGTGTTGGAAAAAATCTCAAGCTTCTTTAGCTGTATGAAGTGTACCAAATTGAAGTTTAATTTCTGGAATAATAGTGGCACAAAACCATGTGAGAATCTGGTGATTTTTACTATCTCAATCCTCTAGACGGTCAATATATTTGTCAGCATCTTCGTCGTCCTTCTTCTTGGGTTCAGTGATATCTCCAGTCACGTAATACCACAATTTTCGTCCACGGAGGAAACCAAACATTTCTTGAGCCCACACAACATAATTAGATTCATCAAGAATAGTAGTAATAACCCGGGGTAAGTCCGATTCAGCCATAGGCGTAAAGAGGAAGGTGAACCGGTAGAAACCAAAAAAAAAATAATATAAAAGGAAGTATGTTCTGTGAGCCTCAAATCACAAAACAGCCACCGGAAACAGAATCAGAACGTTGAAAAACCTCAGGAACCGGTCCAACTTTGCAGAAAATCGGTCTAAATATGTCTGAACCGGTCAAAGAGAAGTACCTCTAAAAAAATTGATGATGTGGCAGTCAACTAATGATGTGGCGGTCAACAAGTGACATGGCACTGACATGGTTTTTATAGCTGACGTGGCAGCAGCATGTCTGAAACAGGAGCGGCGGCAGAGATGATATCGATGGAGATGAGACTCTGACTATAGTGATGACCCGACAGGTATGAAAATGATATACTAGAAGTTTTTTTGATGTGAAGGATCTACTAATAGTGGCAGTCACAGATCATACTAAACTCCTAATATACCGAGAACCACTATGGCTCTGATACCATGTTAAGTTTAAGAGAGGAAGTGAGACAATACAAAGAGGATAATTGTATTGAATGGTGTGATTTACTTACAAGCGAGCTATCCTATTTATACAAGCCAATAGGAGAGGCAAAGCTATACACAACCAATGTGGGACCAAACTAACTAAGCCCATATAATACATTAACAGTGAATATCGGTAATTTTTTCTTGCTTTACGTCCAGTGATTTTTTTTAAATTTTAAAAGGGTTTAAAAATTAAAAAAAATAAAAGTTAAAATCTCAAACCCATGACTTAATGAGTTTTATATCTTTTAACCACCAATCTAGTGTTCTTATTGTGATATCATTACACTTCATAAATATGTATTACATGTTATCTAGTTTCGTAATAATTACAATCTATTTAATTACTCACTTACAAGTTACAACAATATAAAATATAAGTTATAATCAATATAATTTATATATATATATATATTAATATTTATAAAATTATAATTATCATGGTATAGAGAGTTAGTAAAAATATTAAACTTTACTAAAAATTAATTAATTAATTTAAATTATTTTTATTTTTATAATTAATTAATATTATTTTATTAAAATTTTGAAACACTCCAACGTATTCAAAAGCCATACACCCCCAACACTTCGAAGCTAAACGTCTCACTCAATACCTTTATTTCTGAAAACACGAGTTAAAACTGTAGTAAAAAATACTCCCATGTATTTATATACTTCGTATATTGCATTTATACGGTTTCGTAAAAATATTAATTAGGTACAGTCATTAACTAGCTTCGTGTTCTTCAGTAATTTACTGCTCCACTGTCTTAGGTCGAGAGGGCCATGCATGTTGAATTTTATGTCTGTTTCTGTACTCACAAGACATTAAAATCTTCCAACTAATGCGAAATTCATCAATGAAAGATTTCTTCTATTCAAGGATAAGTTGCACATCATCACTTTGCAGAAACCAATCAATGTGTGTCTTTGTCTACTTTTTTGAGGATCGATACAAAAACATTATTGCATGAAATCTTACACTACAACCTTTAAAAAAAAATTATATTCATTAATAAATAAATAAATAAATACATAAGTGGTAATTAAAATTGTCTCTAAATGTTAATAAAGATAAATAAAAAAATTACCACTAAAAATTATTATTAATTACCTCAATCAAGCAACCACGATAAAATTATTTGCCTTTATAAGATAAATATTAGTATCATATTATGTCGCAAAAGAGTAATATGAAGCAATATAATTAACCTCAAAATTAAGAACATAATAACAATTAAGATAATTGCTATTAAATATGGTAATATTGACAAAATAGATGCGTCTAAATGTCAAATAAATTTGCCTCAATTATCCGTTATTTGCGGTAAATTTCATATTTGTTGTTATTCTACCGTTAATAGTTTTAACTATTGAGATATTGAGAGTAAATGTTTTATACTCCGCTTCATGTTTACCCCTACATATTTTTTTTGGGTTGTAGTGTCATTTGGCCTTTGAAAAAAAGAAAAAAACTTATTTGACATTTTACAATTTATAGCATAAAAGGTCCACAACTATTGAAGGGTTAACCTAATTTGGACACACCACTAAAAATACGAAAGAGTACTTAATTTTTAAATAACTTTAAAGACTACTGATATAATTAAACCGATGGATTCATGTCATTTTTGGATGACACAACTAAATCATAAATATTCATATTATTGTTGATGCAGTTGCAAATGCTTTTAAATGTTCTTTAATTTAATCGTGTTCATATATATTAGAGCGGGTTCACATATTGTGCGGGTTCGATAATTGATAGTATAATGAGTTTTATATCCGATAATTAAATACCTAAATATATTGAAATTATTTTTTTGGCCAGTTTTCATTTTTATTGGTTTTGATTCAGAAACCATATCTTCCATTATATAATTGCCTTTTCAATCTGATTTTCCAAATTCGCAACAATTTTTTTTATTTCAAATTCATAGAGAGTGAAAAAGCAATTAAACATATGCATGGAAGGAAGCGAGTCGAGCAATTTGGTTAGAAAAAATCGGTTTGAAACTCAATTAAATCGAACTCGAATTGTAACTCGATTAGCTTATCGAGCCGAGCTTGAACAATGTCAAACTTGGCTCATTAGGCTCGCGAACTAGCTCGACTTAATTAATAAATTAAGTATATAATATATATAAACTATATTTATTTATATAAATTAAATATATATTATAAAACTATATTTATTTAAAAATATAAATATCAAATTTATTTATTTTATTTCGAAAAACTCGACTCAAATTTATTTTTACTCACGAATCAAATTCAAATTTTCTTCAACTCAAACTCGGCTCGAATCCACGCTATATATAATACCATAAAATAAATGTCCACCCTATATAGAGTACCATAAATTAAGTCAAATTATTCAGATCCGAATTCTCCAGCAACCATAAAATTGGTCCCCCCCCCCCCCCCCCCCGGCGGCCTCTCACTTAATTGAATTGATAGCCAAATCTTGCAACCACTTGTATTGAATGCGATGGAACAGTCACCCCACCATGTCCGAGACTGTCTAACATTGCTTTAGATGCCTTTCAAGCACTTGCAAAATATATTAAAGGAAAAAAAGAAAAGAAAAGAAAAGAAAAAGGAGTTGCCACCAAAAAAATATGGCAAATAAATAGAGACAGATTGATTCTCTCCCCTCCCTCATCTTGCAGTCCTTTTTCATTCCCTCAATTATTACTTCCATCATCCCATTTGTCCTCATATTTTTTAAAACCACATCAAAAGATAACAAGTTACAAAACAATGGAGCAAGCAAAATAAAAACAAACATTAATAAAAGAAAGCACAAATGTAGATAAAAAAGGGGAGCTATTTGATAACCTAGATACAATTTATAAGAATCAATTGGCATCAGATATAAAAATAATCGATAAATCATATTATTTTTTAATTTTAAATAATTTTTTTAAAAATTGATATTTTGATTTAATCACTTATCTGCGTAGATTATGCATACAAAATTTCTCGTCAATCAGATATGTATAAGTATTTCATTTATACAACTCATTAAATTGAACATTTTAACTCGATTCAATTTTAACAACATAAATGAAATGCTTAGAATTATTTTATCAGTGTGAAATTTTGCGTACATAATCTACACGAATAGAAAATTAAATTCAATGGTGAGTTTCGTAAAATATGAATCATACAAAAATTATAAATTAATGTAATTCTTACCTAATGTCAATTTATCCTTGCTCGCATATATTATAATTATTACTCAATATAATATTGAATTTTCTTTTTATAATGGGTGCTAATCAATATTCTCCTTAGATCATAGCATAGGTTAGATATCTTATGAAGTTAATTAAATTATGTTACTACTAATTAAAGTTGGTATAGATATACTATAATTGATATATTAGTGTACCAAACAAAAAAGATAATACTATATTAAGTGAGGAATTATATATATGAACTTGAAAGTTGGAACAAATAGTACCTTTCTCCCCTTAAAAAATAATAAAATACCTTTAGACAAAAAAAAAAAAAAAAATGAGAACTTGAGCAAATTTGTTTTTTTTTTTTTTTTATATCAAGAGTTAATGACAGCTTCAAAGCCACTATTGATACAAACATTTTGCTTTAATTTCTTTTGCTAGGAATGGAGCATATAAGGTTTAAAAAAAAAGAAAGACAACAATTTATGCATAGAACAGTCTAGTCAAACTCAATACTCCTTATATTCCGTAATTTTAAGTGGCTTATCACTTTTTTTAATTTAAATTTAATTTTAATTATTATATATATTATTTTAAAAATATAAAAAATTATTTTTAGAAAATTTTAAACTCTATTTATGTATATAAAGAAAAAAATTCTTAATGATTTAATAATAAGAAAAAATTATTCATTTAACTGATTAAATAATAAATGTGATAAAAATTACAAGACAGAGGGAGTATATCATAATGCGCCATATCAATTTCTACCCTACACATTTATTGATACGACTATTCTATATAATTGGTCCGAGTCTTGGACTTAACTATGCCAGAATTTTTCGTTGAGGTTATACAGGGTGAATTTATTTTCGTATAAGGTAAGTCTATTTGTACGATAAATTTTTTGTAAAAAAAAAAAGTCGGTACTAAAAGTTTTCTTTTATGCTAATGAATACCGTAGAAGCAGACTTATCGCCGGTGAAAAAAAGTTATCTGGCCATATATAGTATCTTTTCTTTTTTTCAATCTAATTGGCATACAAATTTTAGTGTTCATTTTATTTTTAGTGTTTGAATTTGGATCAAATTTCATTTTGATTCAATTTTTTTTTTCAAATTTAATCTCCAATCGTTCAAATGTTTTAATGTGAGCATTTTAATTGACGTGGTTTGGATTAATAGTAGAATCAAATGATTTGCATGTGATAAGACATGGTGGTTTAGATTTATATATTCACTATACAATTTTTTTTTAAATAATAAGAAAATAAAGCATATGAGATCTTAATTTGAAGTCTTGGGATTATAAAATCGATTATTACGATGCAAGAATTATTTGTTTGATTTGTGTATCAATTATTTATTTTATTTTAAATTAATTATGAATTGGACTATGATAGCACTATAAATTAATGTATACTCGAATAATGAAATAATACAAACCTACGTGGTAGAAGTAGAATTCGTAGCAGCAAGTAGCAATAGCCACTGGCCAGGCACTCCCTTTAATTTTACTTCTTATATCTTCAAAGGTTGGTTTTATATGCCAGCCACTAGGAAGATCCTATGAGGCTATGATGATTCAAAAAGCTCTTAAAATGTGAGTCACCATTTGGAAAAGGAAAATAAAAGAGAAAAAGTTAGCACATCCTCCTTTTTTCTCATCTTTCTCAATTATTCTTTTTAATTTTCTAGAGAGAAAAATGTAATCTTTTGTAAGCATGAGATGGAACAGTTCCCTTTAGAACAAGTTCTGAGGAGCTTTTTATAAAGGTGGTTGGCTAAATGAATGATAGTTTTATGAAAGTCATTGATAAAATGCTCATGCTTTTCTACTAAGGCTAAAAAAGGGCATTAGGGGTCCCTTCAACGTATACTATTTTTAGGACATTGCTTAAGTAGTGATTATTGACCTAATTGGCAAGAAAATACACCCAATTAGAGAAAAATTAGGCTTCTAAATCGGATCAAAATTAAGATTTGACACCACTATGACATGTCAATGTTTTGGCTCTAATCAATGTTCTAATGTAAAATTTACCTTAAAGCAACCTCAAATTGTCATAAGTTTCACCCCAACATGCCTACTAGTGAATAGACTGGCACATAATCATCCCATTAAAAATGTTAATTATAGTAAAATTTATCCTACATTAGCTCAAATTGTTATTGGTTCTATTCAAGAGCCTGCATCTCATAAGTCATGACACAGTGTTGCCATGGGTACAATGTGGGCAAGCTAGGGTAGTTAAAAAGGGCAGGACTGAAAAGTTCTGATCAAATTAAATATGAATTAGATTAGAATTGAAGTTTTATTAATTTTAACTAACCCAACCATGTAATTTGTATACCCAAAAATTAATTATATAGCAAATATTACTAGTTATTGATTTGAATTTACATAAGATAATTGAACTTTTAAAATTTTAATTTAATGCTTTTAAAATTTTAAATTAATCGTTACCGTTGGATCAAAATTGATAGCCACCTTCTTCTTTTGTGAAGTGAAAGTTTGATATATTCAAATCTCATTTTTCTCATTGCATTAAATTGACGAAAAGAAGAATTTAAGGATCCTTCAATATAATTTCTACGTAATTAACCAAAGTTTGGTCCCATGAAATAATTAACTAATAACCAGCCACTGTGGGAAAAGAATTAACTAATTCAGAATCAATGGGTTCAACCGTTCAAGTCCACTTCTAAGAAACAACCAAAAATCAAATGATTTCGAAGGACTTATTCAAAAAGGAAAACTCAAATGGTCACAACAACACTGCTTACTTTTTCAGTTTTTCAACATTGTGGAATAACTTTCCCTTTCAACATCATGGAATAAATACTAACCAAATATATTTTGAATGTTCTACTTTTGAAAGCAGTTTTCTTTAGAATTATTTTCTCTCTTCTTATTCAAATGGTAAAGTATATAAAAAAAAAAAAAACATTTTAAAATAGATGCTTCCAAACACCTTGAATAAACGGGACATGGCGTGCTTCCATCGAAAACATACTCCATTGGTCTGGGATCTTCAATAGTAATTTTTACGAAATTTCAGTAGAAACATCCAAGAACTTCAATAACAACACGCAATATCAAAAGTTGAAAAAGAAAATATTGATTTTACTAATACTAATCTTCAAGACAACAAGACATGAAGAAGATCAAACATAAAGACATTTGGGAATCCTATCTCTTGGACGGAAGCTACATATTTAAATCAAGTAGCTTTCCAATGACATTATCAGAATCAGACAATAAAGACGAGAACCCAACTGATCAAAAATTGGAAATTTAAATGTCATTTTTCTTTGGAATTTCTCCTTTGGAGGCTGCTAGGTAAGCCCAACACGATAGCCAAAATCTGCACCTACATGTTGTCATTATTCACATGCTTTATTGAAAATAAACAAGTGGGCCAAATCTCCATCTTTCAAACTTTAAATGATGTTTTTTTTCTTCTTCTTTTTTAGGTGTGAATTAAACTTTTAATGATGTTGATGCATATCGGTTTATGTCTTCTGATAAGTTAAACCCAATTTTAGATTAAAGGTGAGTGCTTTATTATTTGGATTTAGCAGTCTATATATAAAGATAGAGATATGTATGGTGTGTCTTTTTCGATATGATGAAAATCTCAGAAAATTTAGTAATCCTAGTTGATAGGGTTGCTCATGATATGTTTTAAGAAGCGAAGACGTTTGACGAAGCGTTTGATCTCAATGAGACGAGACGTAAACCCTTTAAAATGTTAAGGCTTTTCGAAATTATAATAAATTAATAATAAGTAATTAATTAAAATAATTAAAATTAATTAATTTTTTAAAAAAAAAACAATTCTTTTATTCACTATCTAAAACATATAAATTATAATTATAATTTTATAAATATTCATATATACATTATATATTTTTTTATATTATTGTAACTTGTAAGTAATTCATTAAATAATTTGTAATTATTATTAAACCAGATAACACGTAATAAATATTTATGAAACGCAATAATATCACAACAAGAACAAATAGTGCAATGGTTAAGGTTTGTATTCTTACTCATTTGGATATGTATTTGAGCCATAGACTTGTATTTTTTTTAATTAATTTTTAAGTCTTTTAAAAAAAATCAACAAAATGTAAACTCTGATTCCTAAGGCATAAAAGGCGTACGTCCTAAGTGTCGACGTATGCCCTAGAGTAAAAGGCCTACGGCGAAATGTGATTGAAAAATTCATAGTAAAAGTTTTTAATACAAATTATAATCTATATCAAACCTGCCATCCGTATTTTAAAATTGAAACATAAATAAATTTTTAATTTACAAACGTCTAAATGAATTGATCAAAGACGATAAGGTTTTAGTTTAGGCATTTAGTAAAATACTTTTTTTAATAGTTTATATAATATGATGTAAATATATATTCAAAATACTTTGATTCGATTGGAATTAATCGATTATTTGAAAATAATAACTCTAATCCAACTGAAAACCAAAATATATAAAAATTTAAAACCAAACTCAAATAAGCGAACCGATTTTCAGTCGGAATCGGTTCGAAATTAAATTCAAGTTTGGTTAGTCTTATAAATATTTTTGTCCAACCCTACTTAGTTGATTATTTTAAAAAAAAAAGAAAAGGCATTACCTCATGTCAATGATAGGGTTTGTATACGCCGTATTATTACTATTACTACTACTTACACCATTTAATGTCAAAGGCCACCACTTGTGGTGTACGTAGTTATATATATATTATACTACTAACAATCACAGTCTGAAAAACGTATAATAATAAAATTGATAAGTCGTGAAACTGTGGGAGAAAGACTGAAAAATTTTAGTCAATGGATTTATATATTTAATTTTATTTATATATATTTAAATAGAGATTTATAAAATATTTTAAAATTTGAACAACAAACAATAATTTTAAATTAATAATATATAAGTATAGAGGTAGATATTACAATTTTACCCTTATATGATTGATATTTGTAAAATCCGATTTAAAGGGTTTAGAGGCTATTTTTTTATCCGATGGGTCAGGGAAGGGTGAAAAATTACAATACTCGACATATCTGGAGCTAAGTGAGGATAAAGTGATATTTGATCTAATAAATACTCGTTTATTATTTTATATATTTATAATTATTTTTAAATTAAAATTTTAATGTTAAGTATATATCTCTTCTAATAGTCTAAATATCTGTTTTATTTTTTATTAAATTAAACTGATGGGAGGAAAAAAGAAAAAGAAGAAGAAGCAATTTTGCAGATAACCTTGAAAGAAATTAAATAAAGCTGAAATTACGTGATTGTGATTAGACTAACCAACGACCTTAATTTTAATAATAGTATTAATTATTAATTATTGGATAAAGTACTTAGAAAAAAAAAAGTTCCTAATTGGAGAAAGCGACCAGAGGTACGTGATTTTGGCAGCTAATGGTGCCCTTGTTTTTTGGTACCATGATGGGTGCCCTTAGCCGCCCTTATAGCGACATGTTATAACTTGATGGAAAAGTAGATACAACGAAATTTGTACAATTTTTGAGGACCACTATGAATTTATTCCAAGAAGATAAAATTAATTTCAACAAACATTACAAAATTGTACTTTTAGAGTTTAATAAATGATTTATATATTTTTATAAATAAAAAATAAGTCAAATATTAAAACAAATAATTTATGAAAGTTAGAGAGTTTCTTCCTTTAAGAGCGATTGTTGCTTTTTGATTTTTATGCATTGTTTGCGGTTTTTAAAATAGTTTTTTTAAGTAATTAATTTATATTAAAAAAATTATTTTCATTGATATTTTATCAAATTAAAAAACTTATGATTTGACAATTATTTTACCATAAACATCTCAAAAACTATTTTTATAAACCATAATTCATAAGAAAAGCTCACATATAGAGGTGGTCAAGAGTTTACGTAAGTTCATTTCGACTCCGCTCGATCGGATTTTTAAACAAAACTTAGTAGATAATCATTCAACTCAAATATATGTTTTATTATAAATAATTCGTTTCAATTCGAAAGGTCAATTTTTTTTTACTTAAAGATCGAAAACTCGAGCTGTATAAGCTTCAGATCGAACTCTTCTGAAATCAAAACTTAACTTTGAAAAAATGAATGCAAATCAAACTTGAGTATAAATTTTTATGCTCAACTCAAAATCAAATAGAACACAAAAATGATTCTTACACAATTTGAGTACCAAAAAATGTTGGTTCAGAGAAATGATATATTGTCGATAAAATATTAGTAGTAGTACAATTTAATCCAAAGTTTAGAAAAATTACAAACTCATCCAATTTAGCAAAAAATGATAAAAGTATAGATGTCTTTAAACTAACATCTATCCTATATATGTAACAGATAACACACATCTCAATGTAGCAACGCATATTCTATACCATGTGACCACCAAAAAAATTAAAAAAAAATCATTAGTTTCTACTTTGAGTATTAGCTATTTTCAACGTAATTACTAAATCAACTAAAACTTTTAAGGGAATGCTGTTTTTTTAAAAACTTGGGACTAATTTGGAATTATTATCACACTTAAAAGATGCAATTAAATTTTACCCAAATATTATTATACGTGTTACCAACAAACTAACATCGAAAATACGAAGAAAAAAAATATATTACATGTTTTATACCCTATGTCAATGTACATATGCAACTTCTCATATAACCTACGATTGAAAACATTAATTTTATTGTTTTTTTGAACATCTTTCTCTTTTTATTCTCTTTTCTCTTCTGATTTTTCTTCTCTACAAATCAAATATACTGTGTTAAAGCAAAATCTTATCAAATCTAAGCCAAATAAAATAATACTCCAATCTAAGTTGATAAAGTTCAAGCCCAAAATTTCAAGTATAGACCAAAGCCCAAAACAAAGGGATTCACCCGAAGCTTTTCCCATTCCAGACTTTATAGCCCAATTTAGAATGAGCCTAATCCAAAATTAAATACAACTCTAACATGGACCCGAATCTAAAACTCGATAAACCCAAACCCGTATGTTAATTTTCTTTTCGGCATTTTTTTGGGTACAATAGGTGATGAAATGATCGAATCCGAATCTCTTAAATGAAAGCTAACATCGCAGCATTCACAAATCTAAGCGCCGACCAAAACTGGTCAGAACGTCAATCTTGACCCAAACCTAGACGGAGAAAGAGAGAAGAGGGAAAGGAAAGAAAGACTAATGGAGAAGATTGTAGGAGATAAAGGTGATGTTTGATTAACTTTTTAAATATAGATTTAAGTAAAATTGTTTAAATCAAGAAGATTATGCAAGTGGGTTGGTAGGTTGGCTTGATTTAATATAAAATGATTTAAATCAGATTTAAAAAGTTGTCAAATAGCGTCATAGGTGGGCTGGGTCTTTCAAGGATGTAATGGACTTAGGCCCTTCCTAACTATTTTTTTGGAGGTTCATTTGATTTTGGATGTTTGGGTCTGAGGTTGTGATTGGATCAAGGAAGATTGGGCTTTTAATTTCTTCTTTTCCTCCCTTTTTTTCATGATATTTTTTTTATGAAATGAAACAAAATAAACAAACTGAAAAGTAAAATACAATAAAATTTGTGGAAAAGCAAATATAAATTAAATTGACCTGAAAAAAATGGATATATGGAGATCTTTTAAAAAATATGTGTTACAAATTACAACTTAAAAAATTATATTATTTTTTAAAGTATGTGTTACAATTTAAAAGTTATATTATCTTAATTAATTGAAACTCTATTTAAAATAAATTTCATAATTAATAGTGTCATATTCTTAAAAAAAGTTTTTATTATTTAAAAGTAGTTATAAATTAATCATAACATCAAGATTTTTTTAGTTTAAACAATATTTTTCAAAATTAGACATCAAAATTTTTCAAAATAAAATAATATAATTGTTAAAATAAGATATTTATAAATTAATTATCTCAGATTTAATTTTGATCAAACTTTTTTAGTTTAAACAATATTTTAGGGTAAATCCTCAATTCAATCAAACGCACCGACCCGCCCACCCTCACCCTTCCTAACTCCCTCATCCCTTTAAATTCTAAACTGCAAGCCCTCACTCTCTAAACTCACGTAGATTTGCCACTATCAGCGAGGGCTAATTTATTTGAGCAGAGTAGATACATTCTTGATATCGATTTCGACAATTTGTGTTCAATTTTGGTAAGTCTATTCTGTTCAATTTCTGTTCGATTTGGCGATTTGCTGCTGTTTGGTTCTGCCTCTATCTTCGTTTTTTAGCTGGGTCGGCGTTGCTCTGTTTTTTTTTTTTTTTTTCCCTTTCTGGTCTTGGCTGCTGGGGATTCTATTTATTTGGTGGTTTGGGTACTGTTGAGGGTGGTTTGTTGCTCTGGCTTTTTTTCTTCTTCTTTTTTATTTTTTCTGGTCTTGCTGTTGGTTTGTTAATGTCCATAGTAGTTGTCTTCTTTCAGAATTATGCTTGCAGTCGAGGAAGACCTGCAAAAGAGTTGCTAGTCAGTATTTTGATAATTTTTTAATATAAATTTCTGATCAAAGATGGTTGCTAGTCAGTATTAGAGTCTTGTTCTGTCGAAGTAAAGTGTTGGAAATTATGCTTGAATTGTTCTTTTAGTGGAAAATCCATGGGTTAATTGTTATGGAGTTTGTTGATCCTAATTGATGGCCATTCGTGGAGATCAAGCTTGAGTTTTTCTTTTTGTTATTTGAACTTTTCCTGGATCAGCATATGGGATGAATTTACTGTGCTGTTACTTATTTGAAAATTCTGTGCATGAAATTGAAAATTAATCAAATTAATTTTGTTGAAATAGTAGGAAGCTACTAGTTGGAGAATAATCAAACTAATTTTGTTGGAATACTGCTTTGTCGGGGCTGAGCTGTGAATTGATTATGCATCTATCTTGGATTTCTCACGGTGTTTGCTTTTATCGATGCCTACACTGATTGCTGAGTTTACTGTTTTGAGTATAAGTAAAAAAAAGGTTATCATGCTAATTATTTGATACAAGGTAGGGTTCGCTAAGCATGCTTTGGAATGCAATTATACAATTGTATTCCTGATCATATGACATCTGATTTGTAATGCATTAAGAATCTATCACTCTAAATGAGTTATAGACTGAAGTGATTTCAATACAATGAGAATCCAAGCCAGTCTCTACCTCAAAACTTTGTTATGACCTCTTTTTCATCAGCATGTAGCATTGCATCAATTAAGTTTCCTTGTTTCAGCTCCCTAATGGTAAGATAGCCATTCCTAGATCTATTAATGTGTAATATATTATGTATATTACAGTTTCAGCTAGCCTATCAGAATAAAATTTCAAGTTAAAAAACTGCATCAGACAAGATGAAACAACTATTTTTAATAGCTCTAGGAACAACAAAATATTATATGGCAACAGAACCAAAAAAATGAAACACTCGTATTTAAGGGCATGCAGGCACTTAAATCCAAACATAGAACATTCTAAGACCCGCATAAACTCGTACTGGTTTTCAGTAGCTGTTAGCTTCAATGATGTGCATACAGGCAAAATATTATATGGCAACAGAATCCAAAGCAATGAAACACAAACTACCCAATAAACCATCAAAATGGAGTTTATAGGATAGTTCCATTGAGTGCAAGGTAGCTGTCTTATCAAATTTGTGATGCAAATCACCCAAAATTAGGATCTCTCTCTCTCTCTCTCTCTCTCTCTCTCTCTCTCTCTCTCTCTCTTTGTGTGTAATAAGGTCTAGCATTTTTTATAAGCAAGAGATCATTCATATGGCACCAAGGTGGAATTTATATGATTTTCGTATTCTCGTTATACTACCCCTTTGGAGATGGCTTATGTGGTAGGTGTAAGCCCTTTGATGAAGTACTTTATCATGAACAGGCTGCAACCTTTTGGGTTCTTTTGGTATTAAAAGTTCTTGTACAGTTAACCTGGTTAGTTGCCTTATAGGTGCTCGATGTAAATCTTTGTTTTGATAAAAAATTCTTTTAAGAGTCTATTAAAAAAAATTATTGCTCTGTTTTTTTTATTCTACTTAAATGAAGGTGCTACTTCTTAATTTAAGAGTCTGTATGAATTATGGTAAGAAGTTATAACAGGGTTTAATCCATCCCTTGATCTTATAATGTTTTGCATGAACATGCGTGCAAAACATATGGAATTGCATATGATTAAGTTAAAATTAAAGGTACCGTACTTAATGCAATGTATATTCTCTTTGCCTTTGTTGAGTTGATGAGTGAGGTGAAGCAACTATTTTTGATATTTTGCTTGTTACAAGGCCATCAAAGCTGTTTTGTTATTATATCAAAGAAAAAGGAGTTGTTTTATTATACTAGTCTTTTCATTATGTCCAAGGGCTCGGTTAAATTACATGGTTTTTTTTTCCTTTGAATATTTTTTTTGAGAATTCAATCAAGAAACACACACACATGGGGAAGGGGAAAGGAGATTGTTGCATAAAAGACCGACTTCACACGCTTTTACTTTGAATCTAATTTTGTTGGTTCCCATAATTGTATACTTTCAGCAAGCCTTAGTTATACTTCTTCTTTCTTTTTTTTTTTGCTCATCTTAAACTGCATTTATAAAGGATATTTTCAAATTTTCATTGTTATGCAAAAAATGTGAAGTCAAACTTATGTGGTACTTGATGTTTGTCCTTTAGGTTGGTGGTGAGTTGTACGCGTGTTTCATCGTCCATTCTCAGTGCTACTGTTGGTTCAGAGGTTGCATTATGTATTGCTGATAGTAAGTTAAAATCTATTTTTAAATATTTGAAATTTCTAATGATCGATGAAAGCATTTTTCCTAATTGGTACATAGAAGATTTCTTTCCTATGATATTTGTCCTTTTATTTTATTTGTTGCAGTATTTGACTAAGATCTGTGTATTTGAAGAGTTTCAAAAATCCTGCTCTTAATGTGGCAAAAGGAACAATTTATAGTAAGGATTCATCTACACTTGCTGGAGGACAAGAACTTGGACCTGGTTTTTATGAAGTTTATGTTGAGGTCCCGTTGAAAAGTGATAATTGCTTCATAAGGTCATATTGAAATTTTAAAACTATTGGAGATGCTGTTGGATCAACGGTTGCCTGGCCTTCATTTTTCGTAAGTTGAAATACCCTCTTTTATTTCAATTTTTCATATATATTTTTTCAAACTAATCTCCTTTTCTTTTTAAGTTCATTAGAGAATAAAAAAAATCAAAGATGCTCTGCAGAACCAAAATCCAGAGGGAAAATCAAAGAAGAAAAAATTGAATCAATAGGAAGAACTTCACCGACAGATTTCTCATTCACAATAACCAAAGTGGCTGTTTCACAGATTTGCCGATCAGTGGGTTTCAAATCCACTCAATTCTCCGCCTTAGAAACCCTAACCTTAACCGCTACAAAGTACCTTGAAACCCTAGGAAAGTTGGCTGCATCGTTTTCCCATGCATCGAACCGCACCGAATCCAACCTCCTCGACCTCATCAACGCTCTTCACGACCTCTATTCCTTCAAAGGCTTCCCAGGTGCATCTGATCTTCACCTCACCAGTGAGAGAAATTGCTTGCTAAAATCTTTCGTGCTCAAAGAAATCTCCGATTTTGTTAGTTCCACTTACGAAATCCCCTTTGCCAAGCCAATTCCAAGGGAGAATTGGACAGAGGAATTGATTTCAAATCCTGCGAATGGAGTGGACACTCCTCATCACATACCTAAATGGTTGCCAGCATTTCCTGATGCGTCCACTGACAAGGAAGAGAGTGCTTTGGAGAATTGTTCAAGGAAATTATGGGAGAATTCTGATTTAGTGCAGAACAGCTGTTGTGGTAAAATTTTGGGGCAAAATTTGGGAAATGGTGATTTGCCAAAGGAGAGGGAAAGGGTGGCATTTAAGTTGGGAGTGGAAGGAAATAGGAATGGTGTATTTAGAGGAGGGAAGAGTGTGTGTTTGTATAATAATAACACTACTGTTACTGCTGCTGCTATTACCATTAGTGATAGCTATAGGCTGATGGAAAGTGAAAAGAGTCAGAAGAAGAGGAGAAGATAGATTGTTGTTTTTAAGTGTTGAACCCATGATCTCATGATGTAAGGCTTGTAAGCCGAAATAGCAGTTGCCATCAGGGCCGCAAGGATTTTTAAATGAAGTTTTCTATATAAATATTATTAAAATCTGGAGAAAATATGGGACCAGTATCGCTACTTATTTCCATGAATGTCTAGTGGCTATTTTTATTCTTTGGATGAAACTTTGCTTTCTAATATTTTAAAGTAATTTAGCTGTTAAAATCCCATTGGAATTAGAATGTACCCAAAAATTAGGAATTCAATTTATAACATCTGGCATGTTATTTAGAATTATCTTTCTTGAGTTGCAATTTTCAACAAACCCAGTTTTGACTACAAAAGAATGTATTGGAACTAATTGTATGATTGAATCACAAAAATAGCTTGGGGTAGAAAAATCATCCGTGGTGGGTTATTCAATAAAGCTACTGTTTGGCTTAGGGTTTATGCCTAACAAAATAGTTTTTAAAACAACTTTTTTTAATCAAACAGCTATGAAGCTAAACATTGTTTTATGTTTAATAAAACAGTTCGCAATAAATTCAGTTTATACATTTTTTTTGTTTTTGATTATTTCAAGAAACAGGAAGTTCGGTCTAAATTTTGCTTATCGAAAATAAAAATAATTTCATAACCTCTCCAATGCGAGGCCTTAATTATCTCACAAAAATCTTGGACCACAAAATGGAGAACTAAAAAGAAAAGGATTCATTAACAACATATTACTTTATAGAAGTCTTCTTACAAAGCAAACAACCAAAAACCATCTTTGCAAAAAGCATCTTTATGATACATGAAACGCATAATAGCATCACTATTTTCATACAAAGTCGTGATTTATATGATCGACAAAAGCTCTTTCACAATATTTATCACAAAAACTCTGACTGGAAGATAACAGAACTCATTTTCAGCATTTGAACCCAGGGCAAACAGAGAAGACTATGATGAGGATCAAAGCAATCAGTATACCCAGAACAATTAGCTTCATCTTCATGTTCTGCAGCCACATCTTCCTTCGGATTTGCGTCCCTGTGCTCCGAAAATCTTGTGCCTGCAAGAAAATCAATTTTCGTCACAAAACCATATCAATTTATATACAATCCATATGCCACAAGCTGAATTACAGTTAAATCACTTTGGTAAATCAAGGAGTACAAAATGTTTAAAACCAAATCTAAAACAAATGTATAAGATGTTAAATTTCAACTTCAAATTTGTGTCACACTGAAAAGGGAATCATTCAATTGAAGATCTTGCAGGTTTTTAATTCAAAGATGCGGTCAGACTGTGCATGAGACTGAGAGAAAACAGAGAGCCACTGACCTGTTGATGGAGGTTCTCCGTCTTGTCCACCAGAAGCTCTATCTTTTCCCCTCTATCTAAAACCTGCATCAAAATACAAAATAAAAATCAATGAAAATTATTATCCCATGTTGTGTCCTTAAATAAGTGCCAAGAAGAATCACAACCAAAGCAAGTTATCGTATACCAATCAAATGCCTACTTTATAATTACAATATAATAAGTTGATAACCAGGATGCTAGTGGTTCACATGAAGAAGGGAACAGTCTATTTTGCGTACATAAAATCTGTACCCGGAAGTTGGTATCCTAATGGCACCATCTTCATAGGAAAAATATATTTATCTTTTTGAAAAACAGAATAGACTCAATTCACATAAGAGTGTACCAAAAGAATATCCGCTTCATTCATTTTCTTTTCCACCTAACCATTTTGTATAAGCCTCCCAAACAAAGAATTTAAGAAAAACAAGCATACTTTGGGAGCAACTGAGCACAATTACAAGAACATATCAAAATCATTTCACCTATTGAAGCTAATTCCATACTCAAATTTAACTGACTAATAAAGAAAACTAGAGAGATAACGAGGGAGAAAGGATGTATTGTTGGCCCCTAGAAAGATGAAAAAAAATACTTAAGAAATATAGAAAATCATATGAATAGCAATATGATCAAGGAGATGAATTCATTACCCAGCCAAACCTTTGTAATACATGTCGAAGAAACACATTAGTTACAAATTACTATAAAACCAATATTAAAAGTAAGTATCAACCTAATTTTCTTACTTTTTGTTTTATCCATTTCATTTGTTTTCATTAAATGGATTATGTATGAAGTAACTCTGAATATACAATAAAATGCCCTATAACATTTGACACAAATTTCATTCACAAGACAAAGGTCACAACACTAAAATGATGTAGACTTCACAATAAAAGAAAAAATAGAAGTAGAAAAACAGAATTGCCAAGTTGATGACCAAGAAACTTCTCTCATTAACATATGTGATCATCTATGGAGAGAGAGAGAGATTGGCCAAGTTTATCAGGAAATCTCTCTGTCTCTCTCTCAAAAGTATTCAAACGATGTGAAATAAAGAAAGCTTTTTTCTTTCCTATACATAGTTACTTAGTAATCAGGAGAAGCATGACCCCATTCAGGTTGTAGAAAGTAATACTATTTTAGAAAAAATTTAGGCTCATATCATAATGTCTTACATCAATACAGAGTCAACAGAGAAAACCTTCAATTTCCAACTGGCCAGAAGCCCAGATCATAAAATGTGGGAACTACAATATCACATTAACCGCATAGGCTCTCTAAGTCTCTATTAATCCTATCAATACTATCAATACCTAAATATCTCAACATAAGAATAGCAGAGAAAAAGAAAACAATAGATGCCACAAGCTCAACATCTCAAGGCAATATGAAATAAACAATATAATGATGCATTAATCCACGACAACCAAATCAACCAGAGGCTAAAACAATGCATTTTTACCTTTTCAATATTCTCCATCATAACACCTTTAACTTCTGAGACCTGAGCTTTCACCTTTGCAAGTTTGCTAATTTCTTCAGGATGATCAACACAGTACTGCATATGTTCCTTCAATTTTGGTCTGCCACAAAAGTAAATGAATATAAATACAAAAATAAAAAATGGATGAAAATTTTCCCAGATTTTCTCATCATAATTTTATCATGATTAGAATTAGAATAAAATACCCAAATTCTTTGTTAAGGCTGTTGGCAGGAGCTGTGGCAACCTTCCCACCACCATATTTTGACACAAAGTCATCCTTAATGCGCTCCAAAAACGCTATTGGTAGTTGTCTTCCTATTGATTCATCTGCAACCACACAATATGCTGCAATATAGAAAAGTAAGCCATCTATCAACATGCCGAAAGAAACAAAAAGGTCACTGATAAACTGCCGAAGAATTTAGACAATTGACTAAATATTCCTTCTATCCCAAAAAATAGAAAAAGAAGGTAGAAGAAAATAAAACTGTTAACTCCCAAGAAAAAAACAAAAAGACGTTTTTCGAACTCGAATAAAACTAAATGTTGAAAAAAATACCAACTAAGAATTTCAGTAGTTATTAAATAGACACTTACATCCAAATCATATATATCAAAACCTAACCTGGATATTTTGAATAACCAAATGAGTCTCTCTCTCCCACCGTTCTTTATTTCCTTTTTTTCGGAGGGGGGGTTGAATTCCTCAATAGATTACCTATTACATTTCCTGGTTTAGTGGAGAAGTTTATAAGTTCTTAACATACCGACTCTTTCCATTCAAAAAATTGTAGTAGGTCATTTCTTCCTCTTGTTGCGGTGACCATGAATTTGGTCAAGTTAGGGAATCAAATTTTTAGCACGCAACAATAAATTGATGCAGATTTGAAAAATGTATTTCCAAAACAAAAGAAATTCTAGGCAAAGTTGATTAGAATGTGGATCAGCGTCAGACATAACAGGAAACGAAGTATGATGTACCATTCACCCCAAAAGGTGGAAAATGGAGAGTATGCTTGATGCTACTATACAGAACGTCCATGAGGGATTTATACTGTGATGAGATTGTTTTAAATTTAAATTATATAATTTTAAGTTCTTTTCGAAACAATATATCAGACCTTTTTAATATAGTAGAGTGGATTCTCAAAAGGACAAAGAAAATAAATAGAATGAAAATTTTGGATTACCAAAAGTAGTGTAGTGAAAATAGAACTTTTCACTTTCTGGATCAGTGATCCCTGATTGCAAAGCTAGATAATAACATGTGGCAAGACCATTTTGAAATGGGAAAATAATTGATAAGAACAAATCTTCAACCAAGACCTTTTTGCGACCAAAAAGTATTTGCAAAAGCTACCAAATGTAATAGACCCACAGCTGCAGATTTTTAGAAGGTAAAATAATCACAATTAACCAATTAACTAATATTGCCAATGTACTTCTAATTTTTCACATTCTAAAACCTTACTTCCCAATTTTTTGGCCAATACCAAACTTCAAAAATTCCATTCTCCTCAGTTTTATATATAAACTCGATTCACGTCATAATACTCATATCCCAAATAAACAGAACAAGGTACATGAATCTTTTAGTGCCATTGTGCTCTATCAAAAGCTGTCAGGCATAATTTTTTGTAAAAGGAAAAGGAGAAGAACAGCTAGGCCAGCAACTGATTGAGTTGATAAGGCAGCACTACGGGTGTCATATTTCGTAAGACAGTCCGCATGGCATCACATGACAACAAAACTAATGCTTCCAATTGTAACATTCCAAAACAAATCAATTTCGAAAAAATGGCCTATGAAATCAATAGGCACTATACATGAGCTAGTTGTAGAGACCCCAAGCATCTTGACCATTCATGCAATCCATCATTTCAAAATTCAGAAGCATAAGACTCTTAACTGAATAATTAGTAAAAAAGACAAGTACAGGACCTTTCGATCAGTCTATTGGTATAGGGATTTGGATCCTCTCCATTTGAGAATTGAAATGGAGTCAAGTTGATGTGAAATTGAACACCACCGTGACAAACTTGGATTTGAATCCTCTTCATTTCATGATATGGTATTTAATCTCACCATGAACTTGACTCAATTTCAATTCTCAAATGAAAAGAATCCAAATCCTTGGTATAGACATATGCAGCAGGCCAAAGAGACAAGCCCAAACTCATCATCATCAAGAACCAAACCCAGCAGGAGAGTAAAATAATAAAAATTATGTGATAAGATTCCAGTATAATCATTTCCTTTCATGTAATGCCTCACATGCCAAACAGAGTTGCAACCAAAAATGTAAACCACAACTTTCTATCACCTTATTTTTTACTTATAAAAAAAAGTTAATCACTTTCTCCTGGAAACCAAATAAAAAACCAATCCCACGCAGTTACAAGTTACAATGATAGCAAGTTTCTCACTTCTATTCCTCGGATATCTTAGACCAAACAAAGCAATTGCAATAAAAACAGAACATAAGACCCACAAGAAATTACAATTTTCTTTTGCAAATCCTAGCCTGCATTTTCCTACAAGCCAAATAAAAAGATAAATCCTAAACTGCCACAATGACTCCAAAATTTCCAGTTCATTTCACATAACCAGCAGATTCTTAAGTGGAAACTAAAAACAGCATGTAACAATGATTTCCTTTAGTTTCTTTTTATGTGTTCACTTTTTACAGTTACTTACGTGCCATAAGGGAATTGAATCCCAAAAGGCTATAGCAATCCAAAACTTGATATTCTTTCTGAGAACACCATAACCAAACATAAAAATGACATAAACCATAAAAACCCATTAAATTCTTCCTTGATATTTCTACTCAATATAATTGCTCGGATATCAAACAGAAAATCAATCCCACAAAACCACAGCCAAAATTCCCATAACAACTTAAGTAACCAAAGAGACCTTTGACTAGAAATCCATAAGAAACATGAATTATCTTAGTATTCAATTTTCTCATGAATCAACAGAAAATAACACAGTTATCAAACTAAAGGGACAAAAAAACAAAGAAACTTAACTGTAGCCATTGTCGACAAGGTAATTGAAAGTATGGCCATCGCAGTTGTAAGTGAACTTGTTGTTTGTGGCTGGAAGTTTCTGGAGGCACTGATACGCAATGGAATTGAAATTCCCACTGAATTCCGTGTACTCAGCGAGAATCACACTCTCACGGGAAACGAATGCGTAGATCAACGGTTTCTGTACCATTTTTCTTTTTCGTTGGAATAATTTCTGTGTTTTGGTTTCAAATAAAGAGAGAGATCTGGGATTTTTCGATTTGCTTGTTTTAAACCTTTTCTCCCTGCACACAAATCTCTCTCTGATTGTTTCTTTTCCTTTTGTGCGGAGAGAGAAAGGTAAAGTGAAGGGTTTAATGAGGGAGTGAGAGACGCAGACTAAAGAGAAAGAAAGGTATAGGCTTCATTACAGCTGAACAGTACTTTTCGCCGAAAAAGTTTCAAATTAAGAAATATTTTTTTGTTACTTAAAAATTTATTCGCACTGCGTTTGAATTAAGGTAAAATGGTGTTCTTTTACAATTATTTTTTTATGTTTAAAAAAATTATATAATTTTCTTTTAATTTTAATTTTAAACAATTAAATATAATGTTATTTAGTCAAAATAGATGTTAATATATATCTAAACGCCCATAATTTGAATTAAAACCATAAATTATATTCTCTATTTAATCCACAGCAAATAGGATATGGAGGTCAATTTTTTTCTATAGCTCTCGTTTTACTTTTATTCAAATTTTTATAAAAACAATATTGTTTAAATTAAAATCTTGAAATAAAATTAAATAAGCGATCAAATCTCGCGTATGACAAATAGTTTGCATTATTACCATCATCAACCAAACAAATTATTTAAAGAGATAAAACTTCAAAATTTTGACTAATAGCCCCGAATAAATTAAATACATGCATTAAGATACGAAGACTTCTTATTCTACAACAACGAAAGCATTTTTTCACTCTTTCATATATTAGGGGATTTCACTTGGAAAAGAAAATGTTCCATACTAATGGATTCGAGTCCATAACCATGAGTTCCAATGCACAAGATCTTGTAGCACTTACCAATGAGGCCCTATCGATTAGTATTACACAGAAGAAATCAATTATAGACACTAATACAATTAGATCTGCTCTTCATAGACAAACTTGGGATTTGCGATCCCAGGTAAGATCGGTTCAGGATAATGGGATCCTTTTCTATCATATAGGAAGGGCTGTTGCACAAAATGTACTTATAAGTAATTGCCCCATAGATCCCATATCTATCTATATGAAGAAGAAATCATGTAACGAAGAGGATTCTTATTTGTACAAATGGTACTTCAAACTTGGAACGAGCATGAAGAAATTAATGATACTTCTTTATCTTTTGAGTTGTTCTGCCGGATCGGTCGCTCAAGACCTTTGGTCTTTACCCGGACCCGATGAAAAAAATGGGATCACTTCTTATGGATTCGTTGAGAATGATTCTGATCTAGTTCATGGCCTATTAGAAGTAGAAGGCGCTCTGGTGGGATCCTCACGGACAAAAAAAGATTGCAGTCAATTTGATAATGATCGAGTGACATTGCTTCTTCGATCCGAACCAAGGAATCCCTTATATATGATGCAAAATGGATCTTGTCCTATCGTTGATCAGAGATTTCTCTATGAAAAATACGAATCGGAGTTTGAAGAAGGGGAAGGAGAAGGAGTCCTCGACCCGCAACAGATAGAGGAGGATTTATTCAATCACATAGTTTGGGCTCCTAGAATATGGCGCCCTTTGGGCTTTCTATTTGATTGTATCGAAAGGCCCAATGAATTGGGATTTCCTTATTGGGCCAGGTCATTACGGGGCAAGCGGATCATTTATGATGAAAAGGATGAGCTTCAAGAGAATGATTCGGAGTTCTTGCAGAGTGGAACCATGCAGTACCAAACACGAGATAGATCTTCCAAAGAACAAGACTTTTTTCGAATAAGCCAATTCATTTGGGACCCCGCGGATCCACTCTTTTTCCTATTCAAAGATCAGCCATTTGTCTCTGTGTTTTCACATCGAGAATTCTTTGCAAATGAAGAGATGTCAAAGGGGCTTCTTACTTCCCAAACAGATCCTCCTACATCTATACATAAACGCTGGTTTATCAAGAATACGCAAGAAAAGCACTTCGAATTGTTGATTCATCGCCAGAGATGGCTTAGAACCAATAGTTCATTATCTAATGGATTTTTTCGTTCTAATACTCAATCCGAGAGTTATCAGTATTTATCAAATCTGTTCCTATCTAACGGAACGCTATTGGATCAAATGACAAAGATATTGTTGAGAAAAAGATGGCTTTTCCGGATGAAATGAAAATTGGATTCATGTAACAGGAAAAAGGTTTCCCATTACTTAGCGGGACAGATATGTGGCCATGAAATAGAGATTAGCCACCATTTGGCTTATGAGATTTAAGATCCTCAATTTCGGATTTTTTGTGATTGAACCAAAATTTTATTGGTTGTTACTGACCAATTGGTAAGCCTTACTAATCAAATAAAGAGATCATGGTTGTACAAAATCGCTGGACAAGTATTTTAAGAGATGGATTAAACCTTATAGAGCAAGTTAATTGGTGAACACTGAGGATCAGCTATCTCAAGCTGGTGGGTTGTGATGGGTCCTGATCAACATTTATTTTTGGATTCTTGGTCTTAAATCCTAATGAATTATAACCATAAGCGTTGAAAATTGAAATAAATAAATTGCCATGTCAGCCAACAAGTAAAATTTTAAAAAGGAAATGAGTAAAATGCCACATCATCACATTCTTTATAAATGACATTATGTGGCAGAAACTGTGTTGGCAAATAGTAAGCCAAACGCTATGTGGGCAACACGCACCATACAGCGAGCACAAGTTTATTCATTCCTAGCCAATGTCCCTGAAATATCATTTACAATTCAAAAAATTTACGAACTTAACAAATTCCAAATACACTCACGAGGGTTATTTTAGTCACTACAGTTTTTGAATCCTTAAACGGTTGCATAGGATACCCACAAGGATAGCATAACTAAATAAATAGTCCTACACAACTCAACAAATTTCAGTTCACTCTCTCACTCACTAAGCTAAATCTCATAGTCATTTATGGCAACATACACTAAACTTTGAACAAGATTTCTTCTCTTCTTCTTCCTTTTATCATCTGCATCTCAAATTTCCGACGACGACTCTGATGGAAATCATTCGATTGAATACGATATGAAATCGCTCGATGATTGTCAAAATAAAATTAAAGCTCTAAAATTGAAATTCATTGTAATAAGTTCAATTGTAGTCACTAGCATGATTGGCATGTGCTTACCCTTGTTTTCTAGAGCTATTCCGGTTTTAAAACCGGATACAAATTTATTCGTTTTGGTTAAAGCGTTTACCTTTGGGGTTATTCTGGCAACGGTACATGCACGTCTTGCCTGATTCATTCGATTGTTTAACATCGATATGTTTGCCGAAAAACCTTTGAAGGAAATTTCCTTTTACCACTTTTGTGGCTATGCTATCGGCTGTATTAACTTTGATGGTAGACTCGTTTGCCATGGCTTATTATAAAAAACATGATTCTAAAATTATTGGTGGTGATAAAAATGGTCGGATCATGGAATTGGAGCATGCTAGTCATCATCGCCATGGTAACATGTTGGAGGGAGTTGAAGAAAAAGGTTATCAGGACTCGTAATTGTTGAGGAGTCAAGTAGTGACTCAGGTACAGTACGTTAATTAATACACATTTCTTGCTTTTTTAATATTCTTTTAGCCCATGTGTTATATATCTGTTTTTTGCTTCATGCTTCTGAAGTAGATATATTGATGACTTGGTTTTAAAAAACATATTTGTTTTTTGTTTTCATTTTCACTTGAAATTGAAAATGGGAGTGAAATTAATTCATTAAAATAGAAAACAGAAAACATAAATATTTATGTTTGTGACTCCAATGTAGGTATTGGAACTGGGAATTGTGGTGCACTCAGTTGTGATTGGGCTATCAATGGGGGCCTCTGATAATCCATTCACAATTAGACCGCTGGTTGCCGCCCTCTGCTTTCATCAACTTTTCGAAGGAATGGGTCTTGGTGGATGCATACTACAGGTGATCATAACTCAATGCATATCTTTTCTTAACTTGTATTTTCGATTGGCTGCGTGCAAGTCCAGAGTTAGTAACATATACTTATCTCGATCAGGCGGAGTACGGGAGAAAAACGAATGCAATCATGGTGTTTTTCTTCTCAGCAAGTTTGGGATTGCGCTTGGGATTGGCATATCAAGCGTGAACAGTAAGGATAGTCCAACGGCTCTGATTGTAGTTGGACTATTGAACGCAACATCAGCTGGGCTACTGAATTATATGGCATTGGTTGATCTCTTGGCTGCTGATTTTATGGGACCAAAGTTGCAAGGGAGTGTAAATCTTCAAATTTGGGCTTACGTTGCCGTTTTGTTAGGTGCTGGAGGAATGTCATTGATGGCAAAATGGGCTTAGAATCAATATGGACAAATCAAAGTGCATGATTTTGTTCCTAATATTTCATTTATTTTATTATGAACATGTATTACTTTTCTTTTATATTAGTGATATTTTAACGCAAATGAGATGGTTGCACTTGCTCTACACTCTTTGAACTTGATTGATAATTTTAAAAGAACTTCATTAATAATATATTTACATATTCAATTAACGTTATTAATAAAATTTTCAAAACTCACTCAATGCAAATAAGAATTTTCGATAGTAATAAATGTTTTGAATCATTTCATCTTGAAAAATATTCATGGATTTTCTTTGAAAGGCTTCAATCAATTTGGGTTCTTCTAACACCTTTTGGGCTTGGGCTTTTCTTTTATTTAGGTAGATCTCTTATATTAATTAGGAATGACTTTGGTTTCTACAAAGATTGATGGTAATAGCCAACATTTTCATTTTATCTCTTGCAATATATATGTAAATAAATATTTTATACGTCACCTCATCAGTTACTTTTTGCTCTCTTCTCTAACTTGTGGAAATTGACCTCTCAAAATCAACATCGCTGGTTACCATTCCTTAAAAAGGTATCTTCTTTAACTCTACACAATCAACTCTTTACAACCAGCCCATGTATCATCCACTATGCAACAAAAACTTACAAAATCTTAAACCTAAAGCTCTGATACAAAAAATGTAACGATCTATCTCCAAGTGGGTTGTACCCGATGAGGTATTATCATCTTTAAGCTCCGAGCACCTCGACCTATATGCAAACATACAAAATTCACAATACAAACAACATTCTTTCCAAACATTACAAATTACACAGAACACTTATCTGTACATTCAATACACTTTTCAATACATCAAACTAAAACTTAAAGTCCTACAAAAGGCACAAAAGAAAAAGAGCAACTTTCTTGATTTACCCCTAAAGTACAATTTTACAAAGATACACTAAGACAAAATTTAAATCTTCCAAGAAAAACCTAAAAAATGAGGATGCCATAGACCCTACTAAGGTCTTCTTTTAACTTTGATCCTAGTCTTAAGAAGTTGGCAGCCCAATGGCACCATCTTCATAGGATGGCACCATCTTCATAGGAAAAATATATTCATCTTTTTGAAAAACAGAATAGACTCAATTCACACAAGAGTGTACCAAAAGAATATCCGCTTCATTCATTTTCTTTTCCACCTAACCCTTTTGTATAAGCCTCCCAAGCAAAGAATTTAAGAAAAACATGCATACTTTGAGAGCAACTGAGCACAATTACAAGAGCATATCAAAATCATTTCACCTATTGAAGCTAATTCCATACTCAAATTTAACTGACTAATAAACAAAACTAGAGAGATAATGAGGGAGAAAGGATTTATTGTTGGCCCCTAGAAAGATGAAAAAAAAACTTAAGAAATATAGAAAATCATATGAATATCAATATTATGATCAAGGAGATGAATTCATTACCTAGCCAAACCTTTGTAATATATGTAGAAGAAACACATCAGTTACAAATTACTATAAAACCAATATTAAAAGTAAGCATCAACCTAATTTTCTTACTTTCTGTTTTGTCCATTTCATTTGTTTTCATTAAATGGTTTATGTATGAAGTAACTCTGAATATACAATAAAATGCCCTATAACATTTGACACAAATTTCATTCACAAGACAAAGATCAAAACATTAAAATGATGTAGACTTCACAATAGAAGAAAAATTAGAAGTAGAAAAACAGAATGGCCAAGTTGATGACCAAGAAACTTCTCTCATTAACATATGTGATCTTCTATGGAGGGAGAGAATGGCCAAGTTTATCAGGAAATTTCTCTGTCTCTCTCTCAAAAATATTCAAACGATGTGAAATAAAGAAAGCTTTTTTCTTTCCTATACATAGTTACTTACTAATCAGGAGAAGCATGACCCCAATCAGGTTGTAGAAAGTAATACTATTTTAGAAAAAATTTAGGCTCATATCATAATGTCTTGCATCAATACAGAGTCAACAGAGAAAACCTTCAATTTCCAACTGGCCAGAAGCCCAGAACATAAAATGTGGGAACTACAATATCACATTAACCGCATAGGCTCTCTAAGTCTCTATTAATCCTATCAATACTATCAATACCTAAATATCTGGGATGAGATTGTTTTAAATTTAACTTATATAATTTTAAGTTCTTTTCGAAACAATATATCAGACCTTTTTAATATAGTGGACTGGATTCTCAAAAGGACAAAGAAAACAAATAGAATGAAAATTTTGGATTACCAAAATTAGTGTAGTGAAAATAGAACTTTTCACTTTCTGAATCAGTGATCCCCGATTGCAAAGCTAGATAATAACATATGGCAAGACCATTTTGAAATAGGAAAATAATTGATAAGAACAGATCTTTAACCAAGACCTTTTTGCGACCAAAAAGTATTTGCAAAAGCTACCAAATGTAATAGACCCACAGCTGCAGATTTTTAGAAGGTAAAATAATCACAATTAACCAATTACCTAATATTGCCAATGTACTTCTAATTTTTCACATTCTAAAACCTTTACTTCAAAAATTCCATTCTCCTCAGTTTTATATATAAACTCGATTCACGTCATAATACTCATATCCCAAATAAACAGAACAAGGTACATGAATCTTTTAGTGCCGTTGTGCTCTATCAAAAGCTACAGACAGGCATAATTCTTCGTAAAAGGAAAAGGAGAAGAACAGCTAGGCCAGCAACTGATTGAGTTGATAAAGCAGCACTACGGGTGTCATATTTCGTAAGACAGTCCGCATGGCATCACATAACAACAAAACTAATGCTTACAATTGTAACATTCCAAAACAAATCAATTTCAAAAAAATGGCCTATGAAATCAATAGGCTCTATACATTAGCTAGTTGAAGAGACCCCAAGCATCTCGACCATTCATGCAATCCATCATTTCAAAATTCAGAAGCATAAGACTCTTAATTGAATAATTAGTAAAAAAAACAAGTACAGGACCTTTCAATCAGTCTATTGGTATAGGGATTTGGATCATCTCCATTTGAAAATTGAAATGGAGACAAGTTCATGGTGAGATTGAATGCCACCATGAAAAACTTGGATTTGAATCCTGATGTGGTATTTAATTTCACCATGAGCTGGGCTCAATTTTAATTCTCAAATGAAAAGAATCCAAATCCTTGGTATAGACATGCAGCAGGCCAAAGAGACAAGCCCAAACTCATCATCAACAAGAACCAAACCCAGCAGGAGAGTAAAATAATAAAAATTATGTGATAAGATTCCAGTATAATCATTTCCTTTCATGTAATGCCTCACATACCAAACAGAGTTGCAACCAAAAATGTAAACCACAACTTTCTATCATCTTATTTTCAGTCTCACCTTATTTTTTACTTATAAAATATAAGTTAATCACTTTCTCCTGGAAACCAAATAAAAAACCAATCACACGCAGTTACAAGTTACAATGATAGCAAATTTCTCACTTCTATTCCTCGGATATCTTAGACCAAACAAAGCAATTGCAATAAAAACAGAACATAAGACCCATAAGAAATTACTATTTTCTTTCGCAAATCTTAGCCTGCATTTTCCTACAAGCCAAATAAAAAGATAAATCCTAAACTGCCACAATGACTCCAAAATTTCCAGTTCATTTCACATAACCAACAGATTCTTAAGTGGAAACTAAAAACAGCATGTAACAATGATTTCCATTAGTTTCTTTTTATGTGTTCACTTTTTACAGTTCCTTACGTGCCATATGGGAATTGAAACCCAAAAGAGGCGGCAACCAAAACTTGATATAACACCTTGCATGACCAAACATAGTGTCTCTATTGGAAGAATGACATAAACCATAAAACCCATTAAATTCTTCCTTGAGATTTCTTCTCAATATAATTGCTCGGATATCAAACAGAAAATCAATCCCACAGAAACACAGCAAAAATTCTCCATAACAGCTGAAGTAACCAATGAGCGCTTTGACTAGAAATCCATAAGAACCGTGAATTATCTTAGTATTCAATTTTCTCATGAATAACAGAAAATAACCACAGTTATCAAACTAAAGGGACAAAAAAGACAAAGAAACTTAACTGTAGCCATTGTGGTAATTGAAAGTGTGGCCATCGCAGTTGTAAGTGAACTTGTTGTTTGTGGCTGGAAGTTTCTGGAGGCACTGATACGCAATGGAATTGAAATTCCCACGAGAATCACACTCTCACGGGAAACGAAAGCGTAGATCAACGGTTTCTGTACCATTTTTCCTTTTCGTTGGCATTTTCGATTTGCTTGTTTTAAACCCTTTCTCCCTGCACACAAATCTCTCTCTGATTGTTTCTTTTCCTTTTGTGGGGAGAGAGAAAGGTAAAGTGATGGGTTTAATGAGGGAGTGAGAGACGCAGGCTAGAGAGAAAGAAAGGTTTATGTTTCATTACAGCTGAACAGTACACTTTTTCGTAAAGTTTCCAATTAAGAAATATTTTTTATTACTTTCAAAATTTATCGGCACTAGGTAAATTGCCATGTCAGCCAACAAATAAAATTTTAAAAAAGAAATGAGTAAAATGCCACATCATCACATAGTTTATAAATGGCATCATGTGGCAGAAACCGTGTTGGAAAATACTTCGGTTATGGAGAATTTTGGTTTGCTGTAGTCTTTTCGAATTCAATTCCCTAAAGAACTGTTAAAAGGGAACACAAGCTTTTATTTTACTGGCCAATGTCTTTGAAATACCCTCTACAATTCACAAAATTTACCAACTTAACAAAATTCCAAATAGACTCACCAAGGTTATTTTAGTCATTACAGAACAGTTTTTGAATCTTTAAATTGTTGCATAGGATAAGCACAAGGGTAGCATGACCAAACTCAACCAATTTCAGTTCACTCACACTCATATAAATAGCCCTACACTACTCAACAAATTTCAATTCACTCTCTCCCTCACTAAGCTAAATCTCATAGCCATCCATGACAACATACACTAAACTTCAAACAAGTTTTCTTCTTCTCCTCCTTTTATCCTCGGCATCTCATATTTTCGGCCATGACTCCGATGAAAATCGGTCGACTGAATGCGGTGCGAAATCGCTTGAAGGTTGTCAAAATAAAATCGAAGCCCTAAAATTGAAATTCATCGCGATAAGTTCAATTTTAGTCACTAGCATGATTGGTGTGTGCTTACCCTTGTTTTCTAGAGCTATTCCGGCTTTAAAACAGGATACAAATTTATTCGTTTTGGTTAAAACGTTTGGCTCTGGGGTTATTCTGGCAACGGGGTACATCCACGTCTTGCCTGATTCATTCGATTGTTTGACATCGATATGTTTGCCGGAAAACCCTTGGAGAAAATTTCCTTTCACCACTTTTGTCGCTATGCTATCGACTGTATTGACTTTGATGGTGGACTCGTTTGCCATGGCTTATTATAAGAAACACGATTCTAAAATTATTGGTGGTGATCAAAATGGTCGGATCATGGAATTGGAGCATGCTGGTCATCATCACCATGGTAACATGTCGAAGGGAGTTGAAGAAAAAGGTTTTCAGGGTTCGCAATTGTTGAGGAGTCGAGTAGTGGCTCAGGTACAGTACGTTTATTAATACACATTTCTTGTTTTTTTAAAATTCTTTTAGCCCATGTGTTATATATCTTTTTTAAAAACAGATTTGTTTTTTGTTTTCATTTTCACTTGAAATTGAAAATGGGAGTGAATTTAGTTAGTTAAAATAGAAAACAGAAAACAGAAATATTTATGTATGTGACTCCAATGTAGCTATTGGAACTGGGAATTGTGGTGCACTCTGTTGTGATTGGCCTATCAATGGGGGCCTCTGATAATCCATGCACAATTAGACCGCTGGTTGCCGCCCTCTGCTTTCATCAACTTTTCGAAGGAATGGGTCTTGGTGGATGCATACTACAGGTGATCATAACTCAACGCATATCTTTTCTTAACTTGTATTTTTGATTGGCTGCGTGCAAGTCCAGAGTTAGTAACATATACTTATCTCGATCAGGCGGAGTACGGGAGAAAAACGAACGCAATCATGGTGTTTTTCTTCTCAACAACGACACCGTTTGGGATTGCGCTTGGGATTGGCATATCAAGCGTGTATAGTGAGGATAGTCCAACGGCTCTGATTGTAGTTGGACTATTGAACGCAACATCAGCTGGGCTACTGAATTATATGGCATTGGTTGATCTCTTGGCTGTTGATTTTATGGGACCAAAGTTGCAAGGGAGTTTAAAGCTTCAAATTTGGGCTTACGTTGCCGTCTTGTTAGGTGCTGGAGGAATGTCATTGGTGGCAAAATGGGCTTAGAATATGCAATTCAATAAGGACAAATCAAAGTGCATGATTTTGTTCCTAATATTTCATTTATCTTACACTCTCTTTGCACTTGCACCCGGTGAAAAGTTGATTAATAATTTTAAAGAAATTTCATTAGTAATGTATTAATATATCCAATTAACTTTATCAATAAAGTTTTAAAAAATTATTATGATGCAAAACTCACCCGATACTATAGAAAAATATATGTTTTGAATCAATTAATCAAGTTAATTTTTCAAAAACATCATTTCATCTCATTGTAAAAAAATATTAACAATATTAACACAACCTTTATACGGGCTCATTCTCTCCCTCCAAATTAACATTTTGCATTTTGTTTTTTCAATTAAAAAATAAGTGATTTTGTTGAATAATTAATGTTATATACATTATACTACCAATAATCACATGTGCATCATTGCATCAAACACAAGCTAAACACATGCAATTGCACACAAAACACACACTCACTCACACTGCTCAATGGGAAATTAAATATTATAATGTAGTGATCATATATATATTTAGTGATCACATAAAATTAGAAGCCAAGAGATCAACCAATGCCATATAATTCAGTAGCCCAGCTGATGTTGCGTTCAATAGTCCAACTACAATCAGAGCCGTTGGACTATCCTCACTATACACGCTTGATATGCCAATCCCAAGAGCAATCCCAAACGGTGCATCATTGCATATGCTACCAATAATCACATGTGCATCATTGATTAAACACAAGCTAAACACATGCAATTGCACACAAAACATACTCTCACTCACATTGCTCAATGGGAAATTAAATATTATAATGTAGTGATCATATATATATATAAAAGTTGTGGTAAATCTCTGTATAAGGAACTCTTATCAAGTCCAATTAACACATGAATTAATCTTAATTTGCATAGACTAATTAAGAAAGATAACATTAGTAAAGTCAATGGCTACAACTTCACTACCCCTCAAGCTCCTCTCCATCTTCTTCATCCTCATGACCATCTTCACCTCTCAAGCACTTTCAGACAAGACGTGCATGGATGGATCATTGACAATGCAGTGTCCACGAGGATAGAGTGAACCTAACCAAACAACTTAAAGAACTTCTACCAAATTTTAAGATCACCATTCCTAAATTCAGTTATTCATGTTGCGTGAATTGATATACAAAAAGCGCTCCCCTTTGCAAACTATACATGCATAATTGATATCCATCATTTGAATCAGCAAATTTTTAACTAACTTAATCATTAATCAACTACAAGGTCTACTTAAAATCCTTAAAAATCATTCATCGTTTCCCACAAATTCAATATTCTAATACTTTCTTGCACTTAAATGTAATCTCAAAATCAAGAAAGAGAACTAAGCCAAAGTAAGTTATCAAAAATAAAGCACCAGACCCAGAACAGGAATTAAGCAAAAATCAACAATTATAGCGCAAAGATACCATCTTACGCAAATCCCAGATCGACCCATTACATTAAAACCAACAGAAATTAAATCAATAAAGCCAAGTCCATAAAAATTGTTGTAGAAAATAGAAGAACTAAAGACCTTAGCTGATTCTGCCTCCATAAGATCAAATCTTATGAGTCTCCTTCTCTTCAAGGGTAGTGGAGAAGAACAATCTACACTCATCAGAGAATAAAGAAAGCTTGGTAGAGAGAATTCTGTTATGTGTGTTTGCACGCTTATATATGTTGTTCGTCTCGATAGATTCCTCTCGAATTTGGAAGTAATAGTATATTTTTCTCTCTCTATATGCCCCACTTCTCTGTATTGAACTTTGCTATTCCTCCTCTTTAAGAAGTCTGCACTATCACGTGTGCAATGTGTAGACGTTATCGTCTCCATCTTGAGTCGAGCTCATTGACAACCTATCACTGTTGTAGGCCCAGCTATTATATAAGATGCAAAATAGTAAGACAACAAATAAAGTAATAAGAATCCGGAGATGATTTTCTCGCATTTGTAAACTGTGTCGTTTCACTGGTTTAGCCCAGTTTGCGGGGTCATCTTGGGCTTCTAAGTTAAGAAGCTGACATGACAACAACCGGGCTTAGATGACATTGATAACTGTCGAAGAATTTAGACAATTGACTAAATATTCGTTCTATCCCAAAAAATAGAAAAAGAAGGTAGCAGAAAATAAAATTGTTAACTCCCAGGAAAAAAACAAAAAAAACATTTTTCGAACTCGAATAAAACTAAATGTTGAAAAAAAATACCAACTGAGAATTTCAGTAGTTATTAAATAGACACTTACATCCAAATCAAATATATCAAAGCAAAAACTGGACATTTTGAATAACCAAATGAGTTTTTCTTTATTTTCTTTTTTTCGGAGGGGGTTTGGATTCCTCAATAGATTACCTATTATAATTTCTTAACACACCAACTCTTCATTCAACAAATTGTAGTATGTCATTTCTTCTTATTGTTGCAGTGACCATGAATTTGGTCAAGTTAGGGAATCAAATTTTTAGCACGCAACGATAAATTGATAACAAATTCTAAGCAAAGTTTATTAGAATGTGGATCAGCGTCAGACATAACAGGAAATGAAGTATGATGTACCACTCACCCTAAAAGGTGAAAAATGGAGAGTATGCTCGATACTACTTATATAGAACGTCCATGAGGGATTTATACTGCGATGAGATTGTTTTAAATTTAAATTATATAATTTTAAGTTCTTTTCCAAACAATATATCAGACCTTTTTAATATAGTAGAGTGGATTCTCAAAATGACAAAGAAAATAAATAGAATGAAAATTTTGGATTACCAAAATTAGAGTAGTGAAAATATAACTTTTCACTTTCTGGATCAGTGATCCTTGATTGCAAAGCTAGATAATAACATGTGGCAATACCATTTTGAAATGGGAAAATAACTGATAAGAACAGATCTTCAAGCAAGACCTTTTTGCAATCAAAAAGTATTTGCAAAAACTTGATATTCTTTCTGAGAACACCTTGCATGACCAAACATAGCGCCTCTATTGGAAGAATGACATAAACCATAAAACCCATTAAATTCTTCCTTGAGATTTTTTCTCAATATAATTGCTCGGATATCAAAGAGAAAATCAATCCCACAAAACCACAGCAAAAATTCCTTATAACAACTAAAGTAACCAAAGAGAACTTTGATTAGAAATCCATAAGAACCATGAATTATCTTAGTATTCAATTTTTTCATGAATCAACAGAAAATAACCACAGTTATCAAACTAAAGGGACAAAAAAAGACAAAGAAACTTAACTGTACCCATTGTCGACAAGGTAAATGAAAATGTGGCCATCGCAGTTGTAAGTGAACTTGTTGTTTGTGGCTGGAAGTTTCTGTAGACACTGATACGTAATGGAATTGAAATTCCCACTGAATTTTGTGTATTCAACGAGAATCACACTTTCACGGGAAACAAATGCGTAGATCAACGATTCTGTACCATTTTTCCAAATACACTCACCAGGGTTATTTTAGTCATTACAAAACACTATCAAGTGGCACCGCACGTGCAATGTGTAGACGTTATCGTCTCCATCTTGGGTCGAGCCAATTGACGACCTATCATTGTTGTAGGCCAAACTATTATGTAAGATGCAAAATCTTAAGAATAAGAATCCATAGATGATTTCCTCGCATTTGTAAACTGTGTCGTTTCACTAGTTTAGCCCAGTTTGCAAGGTCATCTTGGGCTTCTAAGTTTAGAAGCTGACATGACAACAACCGGGCTTAGATGACATTGACAAACCGTCGAAGAATTTAGACAATTGACTAAATATCCGTTCTATCCCAAAAAATAGAAGAAGAAGGTAACAGAAAATAAAACTGTTAACTCCCAGGAAAAAAACAAAAAAACATTTTTCGAATTGTAGTATGACATCCAAATCAAATATATCAAAGCATAACCTGGACATTTTGAATAACCAAATGAGTCTTTCTTTATTTCCTTTTTTTCGAAGGGGGTTTGGATTCCTCAATAGATTACCTATTACCTTTCCTGGTTTAGTGGAGAACTTTATAATTTCTTAACACACCGACTCTTCATTCAACAAATTGTAGTATGTCATTTCTTCCTACTGTTACAGTGACCATGAATTTGGTCAAGTTGGGGAATCAAATTTTTGGTACACAACGATAAATTGATAACAAATTCTAGACGAAGTATATTAGAATGTGGATCAGCACCAGACATAACGGGAAATGAAGTATGATGTACCACTCACCCCCAAAAGGTGAAAAATAGAGAGTATGCTTGATACTACTTATACAGAACGTCCATGAGGGATTTATACTGCGATAAGATTTTTTAAATTTAAATTATGTAATTTTAAGTTTTTTTCCAAACATTATATCAGACCTCTTTAATATAGTAGAGTGGATTCTCAAAATGACAAAGAAAATAAATAGAATGAAAATTTTGGATTACCAAAATTAGTGTAGTGAAAACATAACTTGTCACTTTCTGGATCAGTGATCCTTGATTGCAAAGCTAGATAATAACATGTGGCAAAACCATTTTGAAATGGAAAAATAATTGATAAGAACAGATCTTCAAGCAAGACCTTTTTGCGACAAAAAAGTATTTGCAAAAGCTTGATATTCTTTCTGAGAACACCTTGCATGACCAAACATAGTGCCTCTATTGGAACAATGACATAAACCATAAAACCTATTAAATTCTTCCTTGAGATTTCTTCTCAATATAATTGCTCAGATATCAAAGAGAAAATCAATCCCACAAAACCACAGCCAAAATTCCCCATAACAGCTGAAGTAACCAAAGATAGCTTTGACTAGAAATCCATAAGAACCATGAATTATCTTAGTATTCAATTTTCTTATGAATATGCATAAAACAACCACAGTTATCAAACTAAAGGGACAAAAAAAGACAAAGAAACTTAACTGTACACATTGTCGACAAGGTAATTGAAAGTGTGGCCATCGTAGTTGTAAGTGAACTTGTTGTTTGTGGCTGAAAGTTTCTGGAGGCATTGATATGCAATGGAACTGAAATTCCCACTGAATTTCGTGTACTCAACGAGAATCACTCTCACGGGAAACAAATGTGTAGATCAACGGTTTTTGTACCATTTTTCCAAATACACTCACCAGGGTTATTTTAGTCATTACAGAACACTATCACGTGACACCGCACGTGTAATGTGTAGACGTTATCGCCTCCATCTTGGGCCGAGCCCAATGACGACCTATCACTGTTGTAGGCCCAACTATTATGTAAGATGCAAAACTTAAGAATAAGAATCCAGAGATGATTTCCTCGCATTTGTAAACTGTGTCGTTTCACTAGTTCAGCCCAGTTTGCTGGGTCATCTTGAGCTTCTAAGTTTAGAAGCTGACATGACAACAATCAGACTTAGATGACATTGACAAACTGCCGAAGAATTTAGACAATTGACTAAATATTCGTTCTATCCCAAAAAATAGAAGAAGAAGGTAGTAGAAAATAAAACTGTTAACCCAGGAAAAAAACAAAAAGACATTTTTCGAGCTCGAATAAAACTAAATGTTGAAAAAAAATACCAACTAAGAATTTCAGTAGTTATTAAATAGACACTTACATCCAAATCAAATATATCAAAGCATAACCTGGACATTTTGAATAACCAAATGAGTCTTTCTTTATTTCCTTTTTTTCGGAGGGGGGTTGGATTCCTCAATAGATTACCTATTACCTTTCCTGGTTTAGTGGAGAAATTTATAAGTTCTTAACACACCGACTCTATTCATTCAACAAATTGTAGTATGTCATTTCTTCCTACTATTGCTCTGACCATGAATTTGGTCAAGCTAAGGAATCAATTTTTTAACACGCAACGATAAATTGATTCTAGATTTGATAAATGTATTTCCAAAACGAAACAAATTCTAGGCAAAGTTTATTAGAATGTGGATCAGCGTCAGACATAAGAGGAAACGAAGTATGATGTACCACTCACCCCAAAAGGTGGAAAATGGAGAGTATGCTTGATACTACTTGTACAGAACGTCCATGAGGGATTTATACTGTGATGAGATTGTTTTAAATTTAAATTATATAATTTTAAGTTCTTTTCCAAACAATATATCAGATATTTTTAATATAATAGAGTGGATTCTCAAAATGACAAAGAAAATAAATAGAATGAAAATTCTGGATTACCAAAATTAGTGTAGTGAAACAGTGATCCTTGATTGCAAAGCTAGATAATAACATGTGGCAAGACCATTTTGAAATGAGAAAATAATTGATAAGAATAGATCTTCAACTAAGACCTTTTTGCGACAAAAGAGTATTTGCAAAAGCTTGATATTCTTTCTGAGAATACTTTGCAGGACCAAACATAGCGTCTCTATTGGAAGAATGACATAAACTATAAAACCCATTAAATTCTTCCTTGAGATTTCTTCTCAATATATCTACTATAATATCAAAGAGAAAATCAATTCCACAAAACCACAGCTAAAATTCCCCATAACAGCTGAAGTAACCAAAGAGAGCTTTGACTAGAAATCCATAAGAACAATGAATTATCTTAGTATTCAATTTTCTCATGAATCAACAGAAAATAACCACAGTTATCAAACTAAAGGGACAAAAAAGACAAAGAAACTTAACTGTAGCCATTGTCGACAAGATAATTGAAAGTGTGGCCATCGCAGTTGTAAGTGAACTTGTTATTTGTGGCTGGAAGTTTCTGGAGGCATTGATACGCAATTGAATTGAAATTCCCACTGAATTCTGTGTACTCAGCGAGAATCACACTCTCACGGGAAACGAATGCGTAGATCAACGGTTTCTGTACCATTTTTCCAAATACACTCACCAGGGTTATTTTAGTCATTACAGAACACTATCACGTGACACCGCACGTGCAATGTGTAGACGTTATCGTCTCCATCTTGGGTCGAGCCCATTGACGACCTATCACTGTTGTAGGCCCAGCTATTATGTAAGATGCAAAATCTTAAGACAGCAAATAACATAATAAGAATCCGGAGATGATTTCCTCGCATTTGTAAACTGTGTCGTTTCACTAGTTTAGCCTAGTTTGCTGGGTCATCTTGGGCTTTTAAGTTTAGAAGCTGACATGACAACAACCGGGCTTAGATGACATTGACAAACTGCCGAAGAATTTAGACAATTGACTAAATATTCGTTCTATGCCAAAAAATAGATGAATATAGCAGAAAATAAAACTGTTAACTCCCAGGAAAAAAACAAAAAGACATTTTTCGAACTTGAATAAAACTAAATGTTGAAAAAAAATACCAACTAAAGGTATGTTTGGGTAACAGTTTTCCGTGTTCGAAAACTGTTTTCGAAAATGAAAACTGAAAATAGTTTTCTGCTGTTTTCTGAAAAAAAAAAAATGTTTGGATAACTGTAACACGAAAACTTTTTCCAAAACAGAAAACAATGAAATGTTGATTGGATAATCTTATTTTGAAAACAGTTTTGAAAATATAAAATTATTTGGATTACATATTCTTATAATTGTTTTCGGTTTTTAGTTTAAATTTTAAATTTAAAATCAATTTTATTTCTCCTATTTACTAAATATATATTTTTAGCACACACCAAATACTTGTAAATAATTAATATTATTTTATTTTTAAAATATTAGTACTTTTTATATATCATGGATCAAACATGACAACGCTTTTCTCCCTAGTCATGCTATGTTTGTTTGTTAAATAAATTCTAAAAAATAAAAATACTAATTACTATTCCATTCGATGATCCAGAACAACAATTCTATTAAATAAGCTAGGATTGATGTGCTAAGGTGTAAAGAGCATCGTCATTAAGGTCTAAAGAGTAGAGAATAAGACAAACTGTTTAGAATTTAAAATAATTAGAGGCGAAAACGATAATAACATTACCAAAAATGTTAAACTAATCAACAGATAATATTCCTGTTTTAAAAAGATACCAATTCAAAGAGACCAAGCCTAGGAGTTAAACCATATACATAGATGGTCCTAAACAAGATACCAATTCAAAGAGATAAGCCTAGGAGTTAAACCATATACATCAACCCAGATGGTCCTAAACAAACACAATACTAATAGAAGTCTACATAAAACAAGGAAAAACAGCCTCACAGTAAACATAAATATCATCAATTAAGAACCACTTGAAATTAGACATAAAACAACTCAATCTTTGGTGGTTTTGTTAATAAGGTACTTGTGAATGTTCGGAATCACACCACCTCCAGCAATAGTACCCTTGATAAGTGTGTCAAGCTCCTCATCCCCTCTAATGGCCAGCTGCAAATGCCTTGGAGTGATTCTCTTCACTTTCAGATCTTTGCTTGCATTTCCAGCCAGTTCAAGAACCTCTGCATTCAGATACTCAAGGATTGAAGCCAAGTAAACAGCAGCAGTAGCCCCAACTCTTCCATTAGCAGAAGTTCTAGTCTTGAGATGTCGATGAATACGACCTACCGGAAACTGAAATCAGATAAAAAAAATCAGCAGCAGCAAAGGAACGAAGATGTACAAAAACATTTCCAAGGAAAAGATATTCATTCAATTCAATTATTGAAGCTAAGCGTTGCTATGACAAGAATGAAGGTATACACACAATGCACCCAAGGCCACCAACTTAACAAACACAAAACACAGATGCCACAAAAATTACAACAATGTTTAGCAAGTGACGATGAGACCTTTTCTCTATACCCTCTTGGATTGTCAAATCCTATAAAAAAAATTATCTCGTATGTGATGCTAATTTGAAATTAATTGTGACATATTTACTTCAAATGACCTGAATAAAATCACCTTCATTTTAGATTGTACAGCCAAAAGGATTTCGGCTAGTCCTCTTTTGAACCCTTATGCTATCTCTTAAATATCCCAAGTAGAATGACTCCATCTCCTAATTCTATGTAAAGGAATATTCTGCCAAACAAAGGTACAAAAGATTGACAACGCTGAAATCTAAGGATTCTCATCACTAGAATTCATATTTATGACCAAATTTTTAGGAACCCCTAGAAGAAAATACAGTAACATTCACCATTCAGCAACCTTCTCAGAGAGCTACCAATAAATACAAGTTACCAGGTTTATTTGAATGCGAAAACTCCTGATTAGCATTCCATAAGATATCATTATCCTTCAATTATTGTCATTAACCCCAACCAAATATAATAATCATGTCTTTAAACATGGTTTCATCCTTCTCAGCCACATTAACCATCAACATTACTACATCAGTATTAACAGGAAAATATGCTCCTCATAGTTCTCTCTCCTTAAATTGTCATGTGCCCACTCAATTATGTATTCTTCAATTTTAGAAGTGTTAAAAAAATCAGATTTTAGTTTTAAAAATATCAATTTTCCCAGTTCTGCAACAACTTCGATTAACATTATGATGATTACAGAGAAAGGCATAAATTTCAATCAAATATAATCCATATCATTGTCAATGACAACCGTACAAGGTAAATTCAAAAGGATGAATATAATTACCTTGACAAGAGACTAAAACTAAAATGTATAGGTCTTACCTCATCCAACATGGACAAAAGCTTTGTCAACTTGTTCTGCAAATCTTGTCTTTCAGCATGTGAAAGCTCATTTTGGGGGTTATTGGTAGATTCTTGAGGGTTTGAGCTATTCTTTGATCCCCCATCGTCCTGCTTGGAATTCTTCATCCTCTGGTCATGTGAGTTTTGGTTTTTCTCACTATCAGGCTGCTTCAGAGCTTTTCGAACATTAACAACTTCATCAAGCAGTTGTTGTGCTGCCTTGAGGTACTTTGAATTGGGAATGGTTCTTGCAATACTTGACACTCCATACGGAGATAAATCCCCCTTGTGTGAATCTTGGTTACCTCCTGGAAAACCAGGTGGCGTGTATTCAGAATTTCTCGATTTTTCATCTCTAGAAGGGCCATTCCTGCTGCAACCCTCGCCTGTAATTAAGGGATTAGGATTCAAGAATGAAGCAAAACCTGGATTTGGATTCCGGTAGGAAATGGAAGGCATTTGGATTCCTGATGCAATTTGAGTACCAAGGCTAAGGGACAATCCCTGACCCTGCAAGTTTTGTCCACCTTGAAGAATGCTGGTGGGACCGCCCATTGGGTGCATAAGTAGCATCTCATTTCTACCATCCCTCCAAGCACTAAAATCTTGCTCCCCAATCCGTGAACCACCAAGATTAGAAAAAATTTCTTGTTGCTGTGAGGTTGAATCTGATGCTTCCACGGACTGGATTTCAATGCAGTTGGTTTGCTGCTGAGAATTTCCAGCCAATATATCTGTGTACGAAGCAGAATTCATATACATCATCATATTACCAGGAAGAACCGGTGCTTCTGGATATGAACCAGGCAAGGGTTCCCTTAAATAAATCATCGGACAATCTCTTTGATTACTTGAACTAGTGTAATAGGTAGCCATTTTTTCTCTCCCAATCTCACAAGTTTCCTGCCTGGTTATTCTGTTCAGAATACATAGTCACTCTGGGAACTGAAAAATGACAATGGAAACAACTTCCAGTTATTAACAATTCTAAGCATGACATCCACAATCCAGGTCTAAAGATTACATTGGTACACACAGATGTCTAATTACTAGTAGAAGCTGCAAAAGAGTGGGAGGAAGAGCTAAATAGAAATTATTTGAAACAATAAAATAGGATATCATTTCCCCATGGTGCCACAAGTAGGGATGAAGCTTAGTTGAGTATGGTAGGATGTATTAGCAGTGCTTCAATGTAAAGAATTCTGCCATTTGTATAAACTCTAATATTGGCAGTGTTGAAGTCTCCAAGTTGTACTTACACAATTGCAATTTGCACCTTTTTGGAATTTATTACTTTACTAAGTGTTTGTTATGAATTTCAAAAATATTTTGTGAGAAGTTTTTGAGTAATTTCCCAACTGATTTGTACCAATAATAAGAATGAGGATGATGACAACATTGACAATTGATTTGTGATTTTTATGCAGACAATTTCTATTTTAAAGTTTAATATACCTTTTCACACTTCTAGACTAGATTTGGACCCTGTACATTGTGCATGATTCCCTCCACTCTTTGTTCCTTTTCCCTCCTCTTCTATCCTCTTTTTCTCTACCCTTCTCCCTTTCTTATTTACCCTATTAAAAAAATACTAAAAGCATCGGTCAAATTTTTGTAACCCAAAAGGTCACATAGTTTAATTATGCTCAATTTTACCATCTAATCTAAGATGTTCCGTTTCCAGATTCTCCAAAAAAATGACAAAAGGAAAAAAGAAAGACTTGATGCATAGAGAACATGAATATAAGCTTACGAACATAAATGATTACATATGGAGGTAAAGAAAATGATAATTGATAATAGAGAAAAGCACATAAACTCCACTAGCAAGTGGTTCTAACACTATCATCAGGCTTCTTATTCGATCAATACATCGACATTTTCATAAATCTCAAAGTTATTTAAAAGAAAAACCCAAGTGGAAATAGTGGATTGGATTAAAATAATTTCTGCTGATCGCTATGCTTTTTCAAAGTGACCTGCTCAACCCAAAAGATCAACTGTTCAACCATTACCATAAAAAATTTCTTACAACCATTAACCATATTACATATTTAACAAAGAGAATGAGAATGAAATAATTAAAAGTGGTGAAACATACCTACACACGTAATAGAAGACAACTTGAATAACTGAAAAAATAAAACACAAATTAGTGACATATCAAGTAGAGATTCAGAGAAAAAGAGAATTTGCAACTAAACCCAAAAACCTCAGAAAGTCTAACTTTACGCTAAACCAAGAACCCAACTTTACAGACGAATTTGCGAGGAAAACTAAATAGAAAGTAGTTTTTGAGCTTTACCTTTTCAAATCGCAGATTCTTTAAGGCAATTCTTCGCGGGTTCTTCACGGAAAGGGCGGTGGAGCGGCGGAGGGTCAATGGAGCGGCGATGGGGCTTGCGGTTTCTTCACAGCAAGGGTGGGTTCTTCGTGAGTAGCTTGGGCTTAGGGTTCTTCATCGCTTGGAGAAAACTGATTTGTGGATTTGACAGAGAGAGAGGACTGAATTGTTGAGAGACAAAACACGTATTTGAGATGGAGGAATGGGTTAAGAGAGTCAATGGTTTTGAGATAGAGGGAGGACTGATTTGTTTGAAAAAGATCACGGGGTTTGAGAAAGAGAAATGGCTTAAGAGAATCTGTGGGTTTGAGAGAGAAAGGACTATCGTTTGAGAGAGAGAGAGAGCAAGGGTTTCAGAGTGAGATATGGGTTAAGAGATTGCTGAGAGAGAGACGAGGAATAAAGAGATGATAATGGGTATGGGTTTTGAGACTACACAAAACTGAGAAATGAGAAGAGCCTATACTGGTTTTGTTCAGATTGCAAGAGAGAGAGAGATGACAACGAGAGCAGAAACTGAGAGAGAACACTCAATCGAGAGCAGAGAGCAGAGAGCAGTGTTTTAGGGCTGCAAAATTGCAAATGAACATTGAAAACTCCAATTGGGAGTTTTCTAAAATCAGTGTTTGAAAACTGAATTTTAGATAACTTTTTTTAAAAACTGTGTTTCAATACTGCTGGCCAAACATGTTACTTGGGGTTTGAAAAGTGTTTTTGGGTTTTGAAAACTGAAAATAGTTTCTAGAAACCCAATCCAAACATAGCCTAAGAATTTCAGTAGTTATTAAATAGACACTTACATCCAAATCAAATATATCAAAGCATAACCTGGACATTTTGAATAACCAAATGAGTCTTTCTTTATTTCCTTTTTTTCGGAGGGGGGTTGGATACCTCAATAGATTACCTATTACCTTTCCTGTTTTAGTGGAGAAGTTTATAAGTTCTTAAGTGGTATCAAGCTACAGTTAAGTTTCTTTGTCTTTTTTGTCCCTTTAGTTTGATAACTATGGTTATTTTATGTTGATTCATGAGAAAATTGAATACTAAGATAATTTATGGTTCTTATGGATTTTTAGTCAAAACTCTCTTTGGTTATTTCAGCTGTTATGGGGAATTTTGCCTGTGGTTTTGTGGGATTGATTTTCTGTTTGATATCCGAGCAATTATGTTGAGAAGAAATATCAAGGAAGAATTTAATGGGTTTTTATGGTTTATTTCATTCTTCCAATAGAGACGCTATGCTTGGTTATGCAAGGTGTTCTCAGAAAGAATATCAAGTTTTGGGTTGCCGTAGCCTTTTGGGATTCAATTCCCTTATGGCACGTAAGGAACTGTAACAAGTGAACACATAAAAAGAAACTAAAGGAAATCATTGTTACATGCTGTTTTTAGTAATAGGAAAAGGAGAAGAACAGCTAGGCCAGCAACTGATTGAGTTGATAAGGCAGCACTACGGGTGTCATATATTCGTAAGACAGACCGCATAGCATCACATAACAACAAAACTAATGCTTCCAATTGTAACATTCCAAAACAAATCAATTTCGTAAAAATGGCCTATGAAATCAATAGGCTCTATACATGAGCTAGTTGTAGAGACCCCAAGCATCTCGACCATTATTGCAATCCATCATTTCAAAATTTAGAAGCATAAGACTCTTAACTGAATAAATAGTAAAAAAACAAGTACATGACCTTTCGATCAGTCTATTGGTATAGGGATTTAGATCCTCTCCATTTGAGAAATGAAATGGAGTCAAGTTCATGGTGAGATTGAATGCCACCATGACAAACTTGGATTTGAATCCTTTTCATTTCATGACGTGGTATTTAATCTCACCGTGAACTTGACTCAATTTCAATTCTCAAATGAAAAGAATCCAAATCCTTGGTATAGACATACGCAGCAGGCCAAAGAGACAAGCCCAAACTCATCATCATCAAGAACCAAACCCAGCAGGAGAGTAAAATAATAAAAATTATGTGATAAGATTCCAGTATAATCATTTCCTTTCATGTAATGGCTCACATGCCAAACAGAGTTGCAACCAAAAATGTAAACCACAACTTTCTATTATCTTATTTTCAGTCTCACCTTATTTTTAACTTATAAAAAAAAAGTTAATCACTTTCTCCTGGAAACCAAATAAAAAACCAATCCTATAGAGTTACCAGTTACAATGTTAGAAAATTTCTCACTTCTATTCCTCGGATATCTTAGACCAAACAAAGCAATTGCAATAAAAACAGAACATAAGACCCATAAGAAATTACTATTTTCTTTTGCAAATCTTAGCCTGCATTTTCCTACAAGCCAAATAAAAAGATAAATCCTAAACTGCCACAATGACTCCAAAATTTCCAGTTCATTTCACATAACCAACAGATTCTTAAGTGGAAACTAAAAACAGCATGTAACAATGATTTCCTTTAGTTTCTTTTTATGTGTTCACTTTTTACAGTACCTTACGTGCCATAAGGGAATTGAATCCCAAAAGGCTACGGCAACCAAAACTTGATATTCTTGCTCACCAAACATGTAAGAATGAAATAAACCATAAAAACCCATTAAATTCTTCCTTGATATTTCTTCTCAATATAATTGCTCAGATATCAAAAAAAAAAATCAATCCCACAAAACCACAGCCAAAATTACCCATAACAGCTGAAGTAACCTAAGGGAGCTTTGACTAGAAATTCATAAGAACCATGAATTATCTTAGTACTCAATTTTCTCATGAATCAACAGAAAATAACCACATTTATCAAACTAAAGGGACAAAAAAGACAAAGAAACTTAACTGTAGTCATTGTCGACAACGTAATTGAAAGTGTGGCCATCGCAGTTGCAAGTGAACTTGTTGTTTGTGGCTGGAAGTTTCTGGAGGCACTGATACGCAATGGAATTGAAATTCCCACTGAATTCCGTGTACTCAGCGAGAATCACACTCTCACGGGAAACGAATGCGTAGATCAACGGTTTCTGTACCATTTTTCCTTTTCGTTGGAATAATTTCTGTGTTTTGTTTTCAAATAAAGAGAGAGATCTGGGATTTTTCGATTTGCTTGTTTTAACCCCTTTCTCCCTGTACACAAATCTCTCTCTGATTGTTTCTTTTCTTTTTGTGGGGAGAGAGAAAGCGAGAGACGCAGACAAGAGAGAAAGAAAGGTATATGTTTCATTACAGCTGAATAGTACACTATTCGTCTGAAAAGTTTCAAATTAAGAAATATTTTTTATTACTTTCAAAATTTATTCGCACTGCCTTTGAATTTAGGTAAATTGCCAAGTCAGCCAACAAATAAAATTTTAAAAAAGAAATGAGTAAAATGCCACATGGTCGCATTCTTTATAAATGGCATTATGTGGCAGAAACCTTGTTGCAAAACAGTAAGCCAAACACTATGTGGGCCACACGCGCCACACAGGGAGCACAAGTTTTTCCATTCCTGGGCAATGTCCCTGAAGAACCCTCTACAATTCACAAAATTTACAAGCTTAACAAAATTTCAAATACACCCACAAGGGTTATTTTAGTCATTACAGAATAGTTTTTGAATCGTTAAACGGTTGCATAGGATACCACAAGGGTAGCATGACCAAATAAATAGCCCTACACTACTCAACAAATTTCAGTTCACTCTCTCACTCATTAAGCTAAATCTCATAGCCATCCATGGCAACATACACTAAACTTCGAACAAGTTTTCTTCTCCTCCTCCTCCTTTTATCATATGCATCTCAAATTTTTGGCGACGATTCTGATGAAAATCGTTTGACTAAATGCGATACAAAATCGCTCGATAGTTGTCAAAACAAAACCAAAGCCCTAAAATTAAAATTCATCGCGATAAATTCAATTTTAATCACTAGCGTGATTGGTGTGTGCTTACCCTTGTTTTCTAAAGCTATTTCGGTTTTAAAACCGGATACAAATTTATTCGTTTTGATTAAAGCATTTGCCTCTGGTGTTATCCTGGCAACGGGGTACATGCACGTCCTACCTGATTCATTCGATTGTTTGACATCAATATGTTTGCCAGAAAACCCTTGGAGAAAATTTCCTTTTACCACTTTTGTCGCTATGCTATCGGCTGTGTTGACTTTGATGGTGGACTCGTTTGCCATGGCTTATTATAAGAAACATAATTCTAAAATTATTGGTGGTGATCAAAATGGTCGGATCATGGAATTGGAGCATGCTGGTCATCATCACCATGGTAACATGTTGGAGGGAGTTGAAGAAAAAGATTCTCAGGGTTCGCATTTGTTGAGGAGTCGAGTAGTGGCTCAGGTACAGTACGTTAATTAATACACATTTGTTGATTTCTTAAAATTCTTTTAACCCATGTGCTATATATCTGTTTTTTACTTTATGCTTTTGAAGTGGAGATATTGATGGTTTGGTTTTAGAAAACAGATTTGTTTTCTGTTTTCATTTTCACTTGAAATTAAAAATGAGAGTGAAATTAATTCATTAAAATAGAAAATATAAATATTTATGTATGTAACTTCAATGTAGGTATTGGAACTGGGAATTGTGGTGCACTCAGTTGTGAATGGGCTGTCAATGGGGGCCTCTGATAATCCATGCACAATTAGACCGTTGGTAGCCGCACTCTGCTTTCATCAACTTTTCGAAGGAATGGGTCTTGGCGGATGCATCCTACAGGTGATCATAATTCAATGCATATCTTTTCTTAACTTGTGTTTTTTATTGGCTGCGTGCAAGTTCAGAATTAGTAACATATCTCGATCAGGCGGAGTACGGGAGAAAAACGAACGCAATCATGGTGTTTTTCTTCTCAGCAACGACACCGTTTGGGATTGCGCTTGGGATTGGCATATCAAGCGTGTATAGTGAGGATAGTCCAACGGCTCTGATTGTAGTTGGACTATTGAACGCAACATCAGCTGGGCTACTGAATTATATGGCATTGGTTGATCTCTTGGCTGCTGATTTTATGGGACCAAAGTTGCAAGGGAGTGTAAAGCTTCAAATTTGGGCTTACGTTGCCGTTTTGTTAGGTGCTGGAGGAATGTCATTGATGGCAAAATGGGCTTAGAATATGCAATTCAATAAGGACAAATCAAAGTGCATGATTTGTTCCTAATATTTCATTTATTGTATTATGAACATGTATTACTTTTCTTTTATATTAGTGATATTTTAATGAAAATGGGATGGTTGCATTTGCTCTACACCCTCTTTGCCGGTGAAAACTTGATTGATAATTTTAAAAAAACTTCACTAGTAATGTATTTACATATTCAATTAACGTCATCAATAAAATTTTCAAAAATTATTATGATATAAAACTCATTCGATACAAACAAAAATTTTCGATATTATCGACAAATAAATGTTTTGAATCATTGGATCAAGCTAATTTTTTAAAAACATTATTTCATCATGAAAAAATGGAATTGCCTTTCTTTGAAAGGCTTCAATCAATTTGGGTTATTCTAACACTTTTCTTTTACTTGGGTGGATCTCTTAAAGTAATTAGGAATGGCCTTGGTTTCTACAAAGATTGATAGTAATAGCCAACATTTTCTGTTTTTCTCTTGCAATATATATGTAAATAAATATTTTATACGTCACCTCATCTGTTACTTTTTCCTCTCTTCTGTAACTTGTGGAAATTGACCTCTCAAAATCAACATTTATTTAATTTTCTTCCTATATCTACCACTTTACCTTTTTTATCAACATTTTATCTATAAAAGAGTTATTTACGTGAGAATTCGATCCGAGAACGTCAAGCAACATATACTTTTTAGATAAAATAAAATTCATTAAGCTAATTACTATTAATTTATTTTACATTTTTTGAGTAAAATGAAATTAGATGGAAATACACTTTCATAAGTTTTAAACAAATAAAAAAAAGAATAGGATGGATTTAATATCACATGACACAACTTTGTGACAAAAAAATTCGGTAAATGAAGAAAGATTTTGCGCTGTTTTGATTTTAAGTTAGGGCAAAACTTAAACGAAGTTTTTTACATAAGGTTTGTAAAGTTTCTTTAAAAATAAAATTCAATATTGAACTTTACAATTCAATAACTCATGTAATAAATCAATTACATAAAATTTCAATAAAAAATTATCATTTTAGTGCATGATTTAAATTCATATTTCATCAATGATTTAAAAATTATCAATTTTTTTTACGAAGAATTATAGTTTAGACCACAAGATAAAATTTATCAAAACAAATTGAATTTTTGTAAATATAAAATTTTCATTAATATAATTTAGATGATTAGCTCGCGATTATTAATATAATTGATGTAAATATGAAAAATATTTATGAGAACTTCACGAATTTTATATAAAAACTTAATATAAGTTTATGAATGTAAAATGATAATAAAAAAAATACATATAAAAGTTTAGGGTTGTCTTGATCTTTGAACAGAAAAGAAACCATGTTAAAATCATTCTCATTGAGATTTATTGTCATTAAAACTTAAGTGCAAGAAAGACTAATAAAATGATCACATTTGGCAAACCATTTTTATTTTGTAGGTAATAATAATTATCAAACCTTATTATCATCATTAAAGCGTACATGTAAAACTAAAAAAAATAAAATCAAAACTTCATGCATAAATTCAGAATATATCAAAACTCTGGGGCCAACCTCTACTTTACCACCTTCGTCGTTAACTCGTTGTATTAACATAGCGGTGGGTGGGAATGTGCATGAGTCGGGTTGAAACAATTTTTCTTTAAAAAAACTAAATTAATAGTATTGGCCTTCAAACTAATTAAACAACAAACCAACAAATTAGTTTGGTTTTTTCATTTAAAAATGAATTTCAATATTTTTCCACAGTGACGCAAATCGATAAACAAATCAATATATATATTTATTGATTTACATCAGTTTGGAAAAATTTATAAACTATAATCCAAACCGAATAAGTGGTTTATAGAATTTTGTAAACCGAAACCAAACCAATAATATTAAATAAAAAATCCAAATTGAACAATTTCATTACACACCCCTAGCAGTGAGCAAAGAGACAAACCATTGCGCAAGATAAGCATAAAACATCTTATTATATGGATTAATTAGATGATAATGTAAGGTTGTTATGATTAATATAAATAAATAGTATTCCATCTATATTTGATTTTTTGTGGTATGACAATCTCCAAAATTTTATTGAAATAGCTTTAATTAAAAATCCGTACTTAAATGGTACTTGTACAAGTACATTATTAGAAGATTTTGACATTTTTATCCCAACTTAAATATATTTCATTGATAAGGTCAAAAGTTTCGTTAATTACTTAAAAAAAATAAAAATACAAGGCAACACAGTATGGACATTGCCGTTTTGCATATATAAAAGTTGTAGCAAATCTCTATAAAAGGAACTCTTATCAAGTCCAATTAACACATGAATTAATCTTAATTTGCATAAACTAATTAAGAAAGATAACAACATTAGTAAAGTCGATGGCTACTACTTCACTACCCCTCAAGCTCCTCTCCATCTTCTTCATCCTCATCACCATCTTCACCTCTCAAGCACTTTCAGACAATACTAACAAAATTTCAGATGAATGCCAAGCAGAAACCGACAACAATTGTAACAACAAAGCAAAAGCATTGCCTCTAAAGATCATAGCCATTTTCTCAATCCTAATCTCCAGCGTAATCGGTGTATGTTCACCGCTTTTCACACGATCAATCCCTGCTCTCCACCCTGATCGAAACCTTTTCGTGATCGTTAAGTCCTTCGCAGCCGGAATCATACTGGCTACCGGCTTCATGCACGTGTTACCGGACTCGTTCGACATGTTATCTTCAAGTTGCTTGAAGGAGAATCCATGGCATAAGTTCCCTTTCACGGGATTTGTTGCAATGTTGTCTGCTATCGTAACGCTTATGGTGGATTCAATGGCCACTAGTATTTATACCAGCAAGATGATGAGGGATTTGAACATCAAAAGATTGGTGTGGCGAATTTTGGACATTCTCATGGTCATCATCATCAACCTAAGGATGCAATAGCTTTTGATTCACAACTGCTTCGCTACCGTGTTATCTCCATGGTAAGTTCTGCAATTGTTTTACTTTTTGATGTTAATCCGGTTGATCCATGATTAATATTTATCAAAAAAAAATTGAATATTAATCATTAATCCGGTTGAATTGATCAATGATTAATATTTATCAAAAAAAAATTGCCAATAACGTTATGAGTAGTGCAAGGCACATGTTCATTAAGGGAGAGAAAATCACTTTCTTTTTTTAAAGGACGATTGACATACACTCAATGTAACTTACATTTAGAAATAGAATTGAGTCGAGCTCGGCTCGTAAGTAAAAATTTTATTTTAATCGAGCTTTTAGCCGAGCTGAATTAAAAAAATTAAACTCGAACTTGACTCGTAAGGTGAAATTCAGGTTCGAAGTCAGCTCGAACTCAAGCTCGAGCTGAGTTTTTCGAAATAAAATAATAAATATATATTTTGAAATAATAAAAAAATTGTATTTATATTTTAAAATAAATAAATAATTTTTTATAATATATATAAAGTATGTATAATATTTATTTAATTTATTAATTAAATCGAGTTGGTTTGTGAGTCAAATGAGCTGTGTTTGACATTACTCGAGCTCGACTCAATAAGGTAACCGAACTAAAATCACAGTGATTTGATCGAGTTTCGAGTCGAACCTCTCGAACGAACTAAGCTGCTCGTTCCACCCCTTACACCCTGTGCACTTAAGAATTTCACTACCTTGAGAGTTGATGCCATTAATTGTGTAAGAGGATAATGTAATTTTTTTTTATAAATAAGGATAATGTAATTTAATATAAACAAAATATATGTATGTTAATTAGCTAAGGGTTTGACCTTACACTAATATTTGATTTCTTGTACGAATTAAAGTAAATTAATATACAAGTATAATTAATATTGTATGTGAATATGATTGGCAGGTATTGGAACTGGGAATCGTTGTGCATTCAGTAGTCATAGGGCTTTCAATGGGAGCCTCTAACAATACTTGCACCATAAAAGGTCTCGTTGCTGCTCTTTGCTTCCATCAAATGTTTGAAGGCATGGGTCTTGGCGGTTGCATTCTCCAGGTATATATAAATTAAGCCTTAATTTCCAGATTTCGTGTTTGAAATTTGAGGAATTTTTCATGACCACAAATTGAATTTTGAGGTTTTATATGTAAGTAAATCGAACTCTTGTCAGAATTTAGTGTCTTACGATAATGAATCTATCTGGTAGCTTCCACTATCTCATTAGTTTAAGATAGCTGGTTCACAAGACTGCGACAATAAGGTTTCTCTTAACCTTTTCATCGAGCAGTTAAGATTCATGGACAACAACACCTCTGTCGTAGGTTTGTGATAGACTGACATGATGGTTGAGATTACTGGGTAATCTTGATCAAGATTTAATTTTTCTAAATTTCAATTTAATAATGGATGGAACGGTCAAAGTTTGATTTGTTATGAAAATTTTTAAAATCCATCCAAACCCTACGAATAAATATGTAATTAAGCCTATAATTAATTATTCTCAAGCTCCAGCAGACAGACCACAATTAATCTTAATTACTTCTAATTATTTAATAATTATAATTGCAGCCCGAGTATAAATGGTTGAAGAAGCTGGTTATGGTGTTCTTTTTCTCGGTGACGACTCCATTGGGTATTGCTGTTGGTATTGCATTATCAAAAACATATGAAGAGAATAGCCCAACAGCATTGGCCACGGTAGGTCTACTTAATGCATCATCAGCTGGGCTTTTGATCTACATGGCTTCAGTTGATCTTCTCTCTGCCGATTTCATGGGTCCAAAGTTGCAGGGCAGCATTAAGCTCCAGATTAAATCTTATGCCGCAGTTCTTTTGGGTGCTGGTGGGATGTCTCTCATGGCCAAATGGGCTTAATTAAGATATGGTCACCCATGTGTAACATTCAGTGTAATAAGTTTCCAATAATGGTTCCGAATCTCATCTTAATGATCATCTCCGGATCATATGGGAAACCCGGGTTGGATTAACTTTTTCGTTAATATATCAAAAAAATAGTAATAACTAGTGGTGTGTTTCAATTTTTCACAATCATATCATTTTCGATTGGTCAGTGTAACACTTTTATTCGAATAGAAGCTATCAAAAAACGAGTTAATCATGAGAAATGCAAACCTTTTTATTTGGATCACGATCCTTTCTATTTGAAAAATGAAATAAAATCAAATTTATGGTAAGATTGAATATCACATCATTAAATGCAGAATATTCAAATTCAAATTTGTTAATGTGACATTCAATCTTATCATTAACTTGACTTTTATTTCAATTTTTAAATGTAAAAGATCGTAGTTCTTGTTTTCCTTGCTTAGAAGCCATGGCTCATTGGGCTTCTAATACCAAGACCACCTTGTTTTTTTAGATTAAAAAGGCCCCCTTTGTTTTAGTGCTTAGGGATATTGATCTATTTTATTATTATTATTATTGATTTATGAATAAAGCTATTTTCTTCACATACATAATTATATATATATATATATATATATTCTTAATTTAGCTAACTCCAAACAAAAAGTAGTTATGTTGATTTCCTTTATTTATTGGCATGAAGGATACTAATAACTGATTATTTGGGGTAGGGCAGTCCAAGTAATTAAAGGCAATAAATAAAGAGTGATGTCTCTATCATCTTCTACCATATGCTTATCTTCATATTACAACTAAACTACCGACCATACCTACCCTACAACTGATTGAAACAAACATTAATTAGGATGCATTAGCTGAATTTGGGTGGTGTGTTTCACCAGAAATCTTTTTTCTTCTTTTTCTTTTTCTTTTTCTTTTTTCTCATCAAACTGATGTCTCTAATATGTTGCAATTCTTTTCTTCTTCTTTTTTCCTAATCAAATGTTTTAATTCTTAGCTTGTGTATGAAGTTTACTTTAAAAAAAATAATATTAGGAATGCTTTCAGATTTCATTTTTCCTTTGTTAAGGTTTAAGAGAGGAAGTGAGACAATACAAAGAAGAGAATTGTATTGAATGGTGTGATTTACTTACAAGTGAGCTATCCTATTTATAGGAGCCAATAAGAGAGCCAAAGATATACACAACCAATGTGGGATTAAACTAACTAAGCAATAACTATGCTATACATAATCTAACAGCCCCCCTCAAACTCAAGGTGGAATATGAGAAACCAACTTGAGTTTGAAAACAAGATCACGAAAACGCCCTGGAGGATGTGACTTGGTAAAGATGTCTGCGAGCTGATCCTTGGATGTGACAGAATGAAGCTGTAGGGAGCCTTGAAGGAGATGATGACGGACAAAATGACAATCAATCTCAATATGTTTGGTCCGTTCATGAAACACATCATTATGAGCAATCTGAATAGCACTTCTATTGTCACAGTATACAGGAGTGGCAGCAGAAAGTGATACACCCATATCTTGTAACAACCATCGTAACCAAAGAAGCTCAGAGGTGGTGTCAGCTAAAGCACGATATTCTGCCTCTGTACTAGATCGAGCAACAACAGTTTGTTTCTTACTACACCAAGAGATAAGAGAGGTACCAAGTAGGAAACAATAACCGGTGGTAGAACGACGATCTGTAGGATCACCTGCCCAATCTGCATCGGTATAAGCACATAACTGAAGAGGAGACTGAGAGGAGAAAAAGAGCCGATGAAACAATGTCCCCTTTAGGTAACGAAGGATGCGAAGAACAGCAGCAAAATAAGTAGAGCGAGGAGCAGCCATAAACTGACTCACCTGATGGACAGCATACGAGATATCAGGTCGAGTAACAGTAAGGTAGACAAGACTGCCAACCAAATGTCGATATAAAGTAAAATCACGAAGAAGTTCGCCATCATGGGGTGTAAGACGAGTATTAAGCTCAGTTGGTGTGTCAACAACCTTACTGTCTGTGAGATTTGCCCGAGAAAGCATATCAGAGATATATTTGGCTTGTGTCAAATAATAACCATCAGAAGAAGACGAAATCTCAAGACCAAGAAAATAGCTGAGAGGACCAAGATCTTTCATCTCAAAATGTTGATTGAGAAACTGTTTAAGTTCCTGAATACCAATGGGATCATCCCCGGTGATAATCATGTCGTCAACATATAACAGAAGAAGTATGATGCCCCGGTCTGTGCGGCGAACAAACAAAGCTGAATCATAGGAGCTGATAGAATATCCAAGGCTAGACAAAGTGTTGCTAAACTTAGCAAACCATGCTCGAGGAGCCTGCTTAAGTCCATATAGAGCTCGACGAAGACGACATACCTTGTTTGTTGGATTAGATAGTCCGGGAGGTGGTTGCATATAGACTTCTTCATTAAGATCACCATTAAGGAATGCATTTTTAACATCCATTTGAAAAAGTGACCAATGGCGAGAGGCTGCAACAGCTAGCAAAGCACGCACAGAAGATAGACGAGCAACTGGAGCAAAGGTCTCCTCATAGTCCACACCATACTCCTGAGTAAAACCCCTGGCAACAAGTCGAGCCTTATACCTGTCAACAGTACCATCTGAACAAGTCTTAATTTTGTAAACCCATTTACTGCCAATCACAGACTTTCCAGGAGGCAAGTCAACCAAATCCCATGTATTATTCTTGTGTAAAGCATCAAGTTCCTCTTTCATCGCAGTCTGCCAAAAAGGGTTAGTGGAAGCCTCACGATAGGAGTGGGGCTCATGTAAAGTAGCTAAAGCATGAAAGCAATGAAAATTCTGGAGATGGGATGGAAGAGATCTTACTCTGGTGGATTGGCGAAGGTCTGGAGAGGAAGTGTGAACATGATCCTCATACGTAACAGACCCTGGGGGCTCAGGCGAAGCGACGTCGAGAGTATCAGGTGGAGTGGAATCAAGAGTATTAGGTGAGGGAGACTCGGGCAAGACATTACTAGTGTGAGGTGAGGGAGACTCGGGCAAGACATCACTAGTGTGAGTAGGAGAAATAGGAGGCTCCATAAGTGTGGTAAAAGGAGGAAAAGATGGCATGCTGAATTTGCCAATTTCATGAAATAGTATATGCTCCCAGAAAACTACATGACGGGAAATACGAAGACGACGAGACACAGGATCATAACACCGATAGCCTTTTTGTTCAATTCCATATCCAAAAAAGCAACACATCCGAGAACGAGGCTCAAGTTTGGTGCGCTCATGAGGTTGGAGTAAAACAAAACAAGCAGAACCAAACACACGAAGATGGTGGTATGAGGGAACATAGCCAAACAACCGCTCGTAAGGAGTGCAATTATCAAGGATAGGGGTAGGCAACCTATTGATCGTGTAGATAGCCGTTAGAGTGGCTTCACCCCAAAATGGGGTAGGAACAGATGTGGAAATGAGGAGGGCTAGAACAGTGTCTAAAATGTGCCTAAGTTTACGTTCAGCTCGACCATTTTGTTGTGAAGTGCCAGGACATGACAAGTGAGGAACAGTGCCATAACTTTTTAGGATGTCTTTAAAAGCATGTTGAGTATATTCTAAAGCATTATCAGAACGAAAAGCTTTGATAGGTTTTGAAAATTGGGTTTCAATCATTTTAGCAAAAGTACGATAAATATCCAATAATTCAGAACGAGATTTCATTAAAAATACCCAAGTGTAACGAGAGAAATCATCAACAAAAATTACAAAATAGCGTGAACCACTCATACTAGCAACGGGAGAAGGTCCCCAAACATCAGAATGAATTAAATCAAACGAAGCAGTAGCATGAGACTCACTATTATTAAAAGGCAAAGCCGGCTGTTTTCCAAGTTGACACGAAATACAATCAAAAGAACTTTTAGACACTGACCCTAACAACCCCTTTGAAGCTAAAAGTTGTACCCGAGATGCAGATGCATGACTAAGACGTGAATGCCAAAGTGCAAGGGATGGTGGTGACAAGGAGGCAGCAGCAGAGACGTTAGAGGCAGGAAGGTTGGGCAGGTGTAAGGATGAGAGTTCGAACATGCGCCCAATTCTACGCCCGGTCCCAAGGGTCTGACCAGTACGAGGATCCTGCACATTCACACCAGAAAAGTCAAAGATAATTCTATATCCAAGTTCACATATTTGCCCAACGGAAAGAAGATTATAAGATAATTCTGGCACATGAAAAACTTCCGGAATAGAAAGAGAACGACTATTGATGGTGCCTATAGTTTTAACAGTCATAGTGGAGCCATCAGCTGTGCGAATGAATGAGGAATGAGGCGAAGGTGCAGATGTAGTAAATGAAGCTGGGAAAGGTGTCATATGGTTGCAACAAGCGGAATCAAAAAGCCAAGAGGCAGAATTACCTGGCAGGACTGAGAGGGCAGAGGAAGATGCATTACCAGAACGAGACTGGATGACCTGATTAACTATTGCCTCGAAGTCGGTTGCAGATAAGGTGACAGTAGAACCTGATGACCCGTTAGAGAGTGCAACTGAAGATGAAGCTGTAGTCGCAGATGGATATGGAACAACTGTAGAGAGAGTGCTCTCAGGATGAGCAACTGCTGCAGTAGGAGCATTGGATCTTCCCCTTTGCCAACATTTATCAATAGTGTGCCCTCGACGTTTACAAAAACGACAGAAATTGTTGTCACGAGGCTTAGGAGAAGGTCGAGGAGCACCAAACCTGTCAGAATGCTTTGGCTGAAATGATGAAGAACTAGATAATGGAGCAGCCAACACTGAAGGACTATGTTGAGAGTGCATAGTTTGTGATCTGCTTTCTGCACGAACAAGTTCAAATATAGCATTGTCCAAAGTAGGGAGAGGAGAGCGATGTAAAAGTTGCACACGAATAGGCTCAAAATCATCACGTAATGCCATAAGAAAATGGTGAAGACGATGTTGATCCTTTCGTTCAGCATACATTTTGGCATCTGTAGGATCCTTCCAAATAGGATCAGAGAGATCAATTTGATTCCATAAGAATTGCATGCGAGCAAGAAAATCATTAATACTCTGCCCCGGTTCTTGCTTCAGGCAGAAGAGCTCAAACAGGAGCTGATATTCTCGAGCACCATCAACAGCAGAATAACGAGAAGCAAGCATATCCCAAGCACCCTTAGCTTCATCAAAGCTACCAAATAGGGCAGAAATAGATGGAATAGTAGTATTACGAAACCATGTGAGAATTTGATGATGATTACTTTCCCAATCAATGAGACGAGTGAGAAAAGCATCATTAGTTTCAGTAGCCCCTTTAACTGGCTTCTCGACAATACCAACCACGTAATACCAAAGCTTACGACTTTTGAGGAAACTTCGCATAGATTGAGACCAAACAATATAGTTTGTACCATCCAATACAGACTGAACATGACGAAAAATATCTTTTTCTGCCATCTGGTCAAATCTGGTTGTCGGTCAACGGTCAACGGTCAACAGTTGAATAGTGACGTCGATGGAGCAGCGGCTGAGATGACGTCGATGGAGAATGAGACTCCGACTATAGTGGTGACCCGACAGACATGAAAAGGATATTCAAGAATTTTTTTCTGATGTGAAGGATCCACTAATAGTAGCAATCACAGAGCATACTCAACTCTTAATATACCGACAACCTTAAAGAAGTTTTTCTGATGTGAAAGATCCACTAATAGTGGCAATCACAGAGCATACTCAACTCTTAATATACCGAGAACCACGAAGGCTCTGATACCATGTTAAGGTTTAAGAGAGGAAGTGAGACAATACAAAGAAGAGAATTGTATTGAATGGTGTGATTTACTTACAAGTGAGCTATCCTATTTATAGGAGCCAATAAGAGAGCCAAAGATATACACAACCAATGTGGGATTAAACTAACTAAGCAATAACTATGCTATACATAATCTAACATCCTTCAATAAAAAATTTTCAATTTTTTTTTTATAAAAAAATATTTACAAAACATCTTTTAAAAGGGAAAATTACGAAAAAAAAAATAATTATAGCTTAATGCAAATTACAATTGTATTATTCTATATTAAAAATATATTAATACCTTCGAAATTCTAATATAGGAAAAAATATTTAATGTTTCTATGTAATTTTGAGCTTGGTTAAACAATTATATATTTTTTTCTCACAAGGTGGTAATATAATATTTTTTCATAAAAAATAATATCTCAAAGTATTAAAACAGTAACCAGTTTAAATTAAAATTATTTTCATGGATAAACAAGATAATCATTAATTACAGTATTATTTTTCCATTTTTTCAGAAAAAAATATTATTAATTAGACAAGGAAGAGTGGGGAAATCATTATTGTCTCACTTTTCAACTCTAGCAATGTCCTCTTTCTTCATAGTTATTGGAGTATTCTTTAATCTAAAAAAACAAGAAATACTAATGATGGGGCGTTGAAAAAGTCATCTAACAGTAACAGGAGATGTGCTTAGTTTTCTTAAACCAAGCTTTCTGGCTGAGAATCTTCATTACTGTTGTTTTATGCATTTGTTTATCTGCAAGAAATGTTATATCTTGGTGATTGAGAAAGAGAATAGTCTGCCCTTTACTTTAGAGGCTGCCATTAACTTTAAAGCATCCGCACAACAATTTCCTTCCCTGTAGGTGTGACTCATCTCAACTCTGCTGAAGGAATGCAACAATGACATGCATTCATCAATGATAATATTTAAATTGAGAACACAAACAGATGGTCGGTTATAATTGGTATACGCGTGTGTGTGTATATATATATATATATACTACTGTTATCCGATGACAATTTAGGAATATAATTTTAATCATAGCTTATTTTGGAATAAAAAATTAAAAAATAATTTTAATCCAAATGTGTTTGTTGCATTTCTTCTTCCAATTGTAAATCAATCACGCATCTTCTGGTTCAAAGTGAATTTGCAAGTCAAGTTTGGATTTTTTGGGCCATCTGGTTAATGTTCTTTATAATTACACCACCATTCATGGTTTATTCTCAGCAAGTTGGCTTTGTTAAAATTCTGATTTTGTGTCTTTCTTGCTAGGAAATTTGGTTGGTTAGAAACATAAAAAGTATGATTCCCTTCCCTTTTCTTCTACTTCCATTATTCATATAGTTACTAAGATGATCACGGACAATATCGATACCTTCGCTCCAGATAGCAAGCTAAGCTTCCGTGATTCAGTTGTTCTCCAGGCACTTCACATCCCTATTCGAAATCATGTGATTCACCAAGGTATTTGGGTCCGTTGGCAGCATCCTAGATTGGGTGCTTTAAAGTTTAACTCCAATGGGTCTAGCAGAAACAACCTTTGTTATGGCGATGGTTTGGTCAAAGATCACAATGACGCTGCAATTATAGTATTTTCTTACTCTTTTTTTTTTTTTTGGTTCTAATATGAAAGGAGAAACACGTGCGTTGTTGGCTCCAATTCTAACATTGACTGTGATTCAAAAATTCTTGTCGATTGTTTCTCTTCTGCAGCTTGACCTTAGCGTGTACTTCACCATTGTACGGATATCATGTCTTCCAATTGCAAAATTCACCATGTTTATCATGAATCCAACAAGCTTGCTAACTTATTGGTTTCATTAGCTCACACTGATCGTCTGATTTATTATGACGTTGGTTCTTTTTTTTTAAATGTTGGGGACAAATTTTTTTTTAAGTGAGACAAGTATTTATGGTATCTTCTCAAAAAGATTTTTTTTCTTTGTATTATTGTTCATAATTCTATTTATACTTATTGATTGTCATAATTTTAATATCGGACTTCATGTTTCTATGCTTGTACTCTTTTGAGAGCTTACCATCCATAGAGGAGTAAAGTTCTACGCCATCCCCTTAGGTTTTTTATTGCTTTTTCCATAATAATAGATAGGGTTAGTCAAACCTTCTATCTTAACAGATAATAATTTCTTTAAAAAAATTAAACGTAGATCAGTTTTTTAAAATTATTTTAAACTTCTGAATTATTAAAAATACTTTAGAAAAATAAATGTTTGAACTTGCTTTTCGAGAACAAAAGCTATCAGTGACGGTAAACAAAGCCCTATCGATTTTATATAGAGTATTGTTTTTCCATTGACCTACCCAATTAAGGTCCAATAACACAAGGTTCCCTTAAACTTTTACCTTGTACTGATGTGGTAAGTAGTGTTGTTTTACACATAGGAATCTAGAGAATTGTAAAGGCTCAACGGTGTCCAAAGTCAAAGCAAGAATGCCACCAAAGCAAGACTACTTACTTTTCTCTTACGCTATCAACAGCATATGGTAACTGATGATTCTCTGTCTCCATTTCATAATCTTAATCTAATCAGAGCAATAAAAGAAAAAATAAAAGGCAGATTTCGCAAGCAACAGAGGGCAGTTGTCAGATTAGGGTTTTTATATCCTTCTTCACTACCACCATGGTATGAAAGTTTCACTTGTTTCCTCTCAATTGATTCCCTTTTCCTTTTTCTTCCTTTTTTTTTTTAATAAAAATCTGTATATATATATATATATATCTATATTTTTAAACAATAATGGAGGCTTTATTGAGTGGATTTAGCTTTTGGGTTATTTGAATTGTAGATTTTTCTTTGTGGGAGGCCTGTTTGAGTTTATTCTGCGCTTTTTTAGGTCCTATTTTGATTGTTGCGGGAGACATATTGGATAAGAATTTGGAGATTTGTATTGATCTATTGATGGATAATTGGTAGATCGTGTTATTAAGCGGGGTGCTGAAGAGATCACAGTTTGATAAAAATCTATCCTCGTGATTTTACAGGATTTGATGTGAAAGTTCTTTTTTTTTTTTGTTCTTTTCTTCTCCTTGGAATTCAATTTAGAAATGGGAGCTGAAAGATCATATTTTCATTTGAATGTTTATGGAATTTTAGATTGATTTGCTGGTGGGTTATGCTTAAAATAGATTGCTCAGTGAAGTATTAGAGCTGCGTAGCTGTGGTGGGTTTTCGGATAAAATTGGCATTGAAGATGGAGGACCAAGATTCTTCGTTTGAAAGGTCTCCTGTGATTTCAGACAGAGAATTGAGATTAGAAGAAGATGAGGAAGAGTTTCGAAGCTGTTGCGAAGACGAAGAAGTGTGGGAGGAGACTGAAGAATTGGTGAAGACTGATTCTTCAAAGAAAGATCTTGATGAATTTTCAGTGAAGATGTATTTCAAGGGCATGTCAATGGCCGAGGGAGGGGACTCTAGTTCTGGGTATTCTGGAATTGGAGTGGTCATGGAGAGATCAGAAAACGTTCCTGTCATTCAGGTGCAGAAAAAGCTTGATTTTTATGTAGAGGAATCTGTGGCTAATTATTTAGCTCTGATGGATGGTCTTGCAGAGGCTATGCAGCATAATATACGTCGTGTTTATGCTTTCACTGACTCTGACCTGCTCTATGATCAGGTGAGTTCCATTTTGAATGATTTATATATATCCATCTTGTAATTATTTGTATAGGAAAGTTTAAAATACCACAAGATTAGATCGAAACCTAAAGCAGCAACTTGATGGGACAAGGTTTGCTCAAGCTTTCTAAGATGTGGAATTTAGATGCACTTTTCTATCGTATCTTGCTGGATTATAGAATATTTGTATCGTTATGACATTAGTTTTTGTCATTCTTTTGTTAATCCATTTTGAAGAATATTCTGATGCTAGACTTGATTTCAGAACTTTCAGGGGTTTAACCCAATTTGATATCGTGAATTTTCTGAGATTGGTTATCCTTTTAATTTAATGAGCGTAACTTTCTGAGTTGTTTTGGTTCATGGGGAACTTTTCTTGGTTTGAATTTGAAAAGTTACTTGATGCAGTTTCAGCAATGTGGCCAGTATTTTGACAAAGTAAATTGGTTGCTATTCATAATTATTTTCTAGCTTTTCTTTAATAACAAAAGTTGCATCAATTTTGTTTTCTTCAGAATTATACATTTGATGAGTGAAGAACATTAAAGGGTTGTTTACAAGCAATTAATCGATGAAACTTATCATGGATTTAGTTCTTGAACTTGTGTGTTAACAGTCTCTAACAACCCAGTCTTTTTTTTTCAACTATGCTTTACTGATGTGAAACATTGACAGATTACGCAGGAGGAGAAGCTTGAGATTCCACTTTTGATGGCACTGAGACAAAGGATCCTAGAACATACCTGTAGTCTAGAAGCTTTTGTTCTGAATCTTGTTCCCAGTCTGGATCTTGAGAGACCACTGCATTTAGCCCAAGTTGCAATTGGAGTTGTCTCTTCTCCTGCCAAGGGAGATAAGTCAGTTGAAAACTGTTCTATCTGCTGTGAGGACAAGCCATCACCAATGATGATCGCAATGAAATGTTCCCACAAGTTCTGTTCGCATTGTATGAGAACATATGTTGATGGAAAAGTGCAGTCCTCTCAAGTCCCCATCAGATGCCCTCAGTTGAGATGCAAATATTTCATCTCCACCACTGAGTGCAAATCTTTTCTTCCTCTCATGTCGTACGAATCTTTGGAAAGAGTACTTGCAGAAGCAAATGTTCTTCACTCGGATAAAATTTACTGCCCCTATCCAAATTGTTCTATCCTGCTTGATCCTCATGAATGTTTGTCGGCGAGGGCTAGTTCATCAAGTCAGTCAGAAAACAGCTGTGTTGAGTGCCCAGTTTGTCAGAGGTTTATCTGTGTGGAATGTGGGGTGCCTTGGCATTCTTCAGTGAGCTGTGAAGAGTACCAGAACCTCCCCTTGGAGGAAAGAGATGCTGCAGACATTACCTTGCATCGCTTGGCGCAGAATAAAAGGTGGAGGCGATGCCAGCAATGTCGTAGGATGATTGAGCTCACCCAAGGTTGCTACCACATGACATGCTGGTAAGATACATCTATTTATTTACAGATGTTGCTGTAGTTATCAGAAAGAAGTTAACTGGAATTTTATTAAGTAATAGAAAGTTGAACATGAAGAAAATCTTTCTCATAGATGCAACAACAATAGAGCATAAAATGAAAACTTCTTAAGAACATATGGAGCAGAATTTTAACCGATTCATCTTATATTAACATTTATTTGGAACAAACTAATTGACAAATAGGTTGTGTTTTCAACTTTCATGTTATTTTCTTATTTTTTTCATTTAAGGGGATTTTGCAATGTTTATTCATGTTTTATGAAAAGGTTTAATCAATTGTTGCTTATTCATATTAATCGTTGCCTTTTCTATTCATTATCATTATGGACCCTATTCCATGTCAACATTTCAAATTGACACTTGGAAGTTGAGATAACCTACAAAAAGAATCTCAATAATAATGAAAGAAACTCCAACTTTTTTTTTGAGAAATTTCAATGTGGACAATTCCCCCACTCAGCTTTATGTGGCTCCACCACTGATGATGTACATAATCAATTAGGGCTTTTGACTGTGTTTACCAGCAGTGTTCCTTCTGTGAAGATTTAAAATGGCGCACTTAGGGTATGATTGGTAGAGAGGAAAAGTGAGAAGAAGGAAGAGGGAGAGAAGAAAAGAGTGGTCTTTCTATCATTTGGTAGGAAAAAAGTGTGTGAGGAAAGAAGATTTGGATGATGATATTTTCTTTTCACATAAAAAAAATCGCAATCCTCCCAATTTGTGATGATTGTAGAGTAGAAGCTAAAGTAAATTATTTTTTATTGTTTTTTTTCGTCTTTCGTCTCATTTTTTCCATCATTTTTACCAAACCAAAGATGGAAGATATCAATTATCTCATTCTTCCATCCTCTCCCTCCTTCTTTCTTCTCTGTACTCCTTCCTCTCTCTTTTCCTCTATACCAATCATTGCCTTAGTCTTGCGTGCCCAAACCCAAATTTTGAGTTCTTTTAAAAGTGGTTTCGAAATTGTGACCTCCTTAGGTAATTGTCATTCCCAAATTTCATAATTACTAAAAACTTTTGGATAAACCGACTTAGAAAGGTTTTTGTAAGCTTTTTCAAATTAGAGATTGAGAGATGAGCATAATCTAGTTAACTAGTTAAAGGTTATATCTTAGGATCTTTCAATTTTCCAACCCTTTATCATGCAAAAAATGAGGATGTAATAAAATACAGATGAGTGGTAACATGTAAAAGGGTCAAACAAGAAAATAATGCATCCATCGATGGTGATCACGAGGTTTTTTTTTTGCTAATTAGAACATAAGTCCAGTTGAGTATCAACATGGGAAGATTATAAGGTTATTTAAAATGGTTCAGTTGCGCAATGAGAAGCTCGAACATGTGTTTTGATTCCAAAGAAAGATGCATAAAAGCAAAAAGGGTTTCCAAAATTGACATGGTAAGAGTATAAGAAAGAAATTGTCGCTTAAAATACAGGAGCTTATGACATTAGATAAAGATTTAATTGTCAACGTGGGTTCATGTAGCAGACCCCTCTTGGCGAAATTATTGCATTATTGACTTAAAATGTCTTAATCTAGAGTCGTGTAATTCTTCAACTAGCTTTCTCGTTTTGCAATGTGAATACCCAAATTTCTTGAGATGATTAATCATCATCCGTTATCTTTTTTTTGGATCTCTTGATCAAGCGAACTGTATATTATTGTGGCGTTCTGTTTTCTGTTACTTTATTGCATGTGCATGTATTTGTGTATGTATGTGTGTTTTCTTTTTCTTCTTTTGGGGGGAGAGGCGGGTGTTCACACACAGTATGCAAGGTTGTATACATACACATATATGTACATGTATATATTTATGAAATAACTTTTAGAGAGGATATTGACCTGGATTGCTTTTAATTTTTTCCTGTTATGATTTTAAACAATAAGACCCACGCCAACCTTCCTTGTTTGAAAATTACGTTTGATCTTCGAGTATTTTGGTAACAGTGATGTGGCCATGGGTCTACTATCGAGCATGTCACTCAGTATGCTTTCTCTAACTCTTTGCATGAAGAGTAATTAAGTGTGCATGTGTGCATCTATATAATGTGATATAAACTAGCTAAATTCAAGTTTACGTCACTAAATTCTATGAATTTTTAGAAAATTAAATCTGCTTCCATCTCTCATTTTCAGGTGCGGGCATGAATTCTGTTATTCCTGTGGTGCCGAATATAGGGATGGCCAACAGACATGTCAATGTGCCTTCTGGGATGAAGACAATTCTGATGACTTGGTCACTCATTCTGTCCAAGAATCAGAACAATGGGCATGGGAGACTTTCAATTCACTCCCCATGATCACGGATGCCTACTCAGACCAAGAGAGATCACAACTGGAACTTATCCAAAGGTTCCTCGCTGGGGGTTTCAGTCTGAGTGATCATCACCCATATCAATCACCACCCTGCTGTACAGACTCCTATGTAGATGCCATGAAAGATCTCCATCAGCTTCCTTGGCTCGAGAGGTTTGTCTCTGTGATAAGTGACAATTACTATGAAGAATATATCCAGTGAAGCTAATTGTAGTCTATTCCAAAATTTGGGAATAAGTTTAGCTATTGAACAAAGCTCGCAAAGGAGATAAAGAGTTTCTCACTCTAGTTGCTCCATTTCATTAGTACGGGCATGCTGGAATTAGTGCTTTTATGTAGTTTTCTTGATATACGCTGGAAAATTTGTGACTCTGAAGGTATAGATGCTGGAAAGTTTGTGACCTCGAAGGTCCTTGCATAGGATCTAAAGGGGAAGAATCTGTGCATGATAATTGCTTTCTTCTTGAAAGAAAAGGATAAAAGATGTAGACATTTAATGGCATTGAATTGAAAGAAGTCAATGAAACAAATATGTTCATGTTGCTCTCTCTCTCTCTCTCTCTCTCTCTGAGTCTTCCTTTTCCCTTTTAGTTCTTTGTAATCTGTTATGTTTTCTAATGCTGTATGGAACCACCAGATAAACTGAGAAAGTCGGCATCCTACAGCCAATGCTTCTCACATTTGAAGGAGGACAATTCCTGTGCATGTGCGCACTTGGCAATATGGTAACATGCCCATTCTGGACCTTGTTTGATGACTTGAGCTGCTTGAGACACATGATTTTATCCAACAAAAAGAGAGAGAAGGGTATAGGGATAAAATGGGTAAGTGATTTTAGGCAGAAACAACACCGTCAATATAAAGTAAAAAAAAAAAAAAACTTAAAAACTAAAATAAATAAATAATCAATTGGGGATGAATAACCAAGACACATGTCAATACTTGATTGGTTTTGTTTGAAAGTTACATGTAAGCATGTTAAACTTTGGGGTTAATATCATTATTGTCTCGAGTTTTGACACTTGTAACATTTTGTCACTTTACCTTTTTTTAATCGCTATTTGGGGTGGAGGGTTCGAACCCCTTTATCCATAAACAGAGGAAAATGTTATTTTAATCGATAAATCGTTTTCTTCAGTTTTAAGAGTGTTTTAAATTGCTTCTTTCATTTAAAAATCGTTAATTTAAGCCAAAAAAGATAAAATTAACCCAATTAAAAACTAAAAATATTTTTTAAAAAATTACTCCAAGAATTCCTTCTCTATTTCTTTCTCTATCTTTAGAGATTCTACCATCTTCAACATACATAAATAAAACAAAGAGCTGCTAGGCCAGACGAGTACTAAAAAGCCTAAAGAGATTGATTTCTGGTCCAATATTCGGACCCACAAGTTAGGACTTCAATTCCTTGATTACTTTGGAAGCAAATATGTGGGGTGACTCATTCCGCTCCCCTTTCTTTCTTTGAACCGTCCACTGATTACGGAAAGAAACAAACCGGCGGACAAAATAGATGCGGGATAAGATTAGTGCAATTCCACTAATCCGAGGATTTCTTGGCTGCAACGGATGCACTTTTGGACCGTTCAAGAAAGAGAGAATGCAATAATTTTTCTCTTTCTCTTTCTTTTGAACAATCCAAATGCCACGGGTCCATCATGCATCCGGTGCAGTCAAGAATTTCTCTAGTAATCCACCCCTATCCCTTGAACTAAATGGGCTGCAAGAATGAAGAAGCAATACAATATGAGCTAATAAAATGATAATGACTGTTTATAAATACCCTAAGAATGAAGTCTCCTGCATAGAACCTGAAAGGATATTTTGATGTCTGAGCTAACACAGACCCCTTCCCTGAAGGAATTTCCTCATCTCATTAATGATAAACAGATCACGAACACCATGTCACATGTTCTAAAGAAAGTCAGCAAAAAATAAACGAATAAATAAATAGAGGCGTGAGGCTGAACGTTCTATGATACGGGAAAAAATAAGAGAAAATATTAATTACAGAATTGCAAACTGTACCTTTTATGGTATGGAACTGATATTGACATTCTTCCTACCATTGCTTTTCTTTACACGAAAATCAAATCCTCAAAGACTATACCAACCTATCTCAACCAGACTGATCAACTAGCTTTACAAAATCATCGGAGCCTTGATATGTTCATTGACTGGAAGAAGTGCACCAAGCTGGATGCCGTAAAATTCAACAGGAGATGAGATTCGAACCATAGCTAATTGCTTTAAGGCTTAAATCAGACATATTTGTCATCCATCTTTTAGGGCCATATGATTCCCCTAGTATGTTATATCCATAAGAAGGCCACCTCACATCAATGTTGCATGAGCTTGTGATCCCCATTCTGATCATCTTTTGTGTTCTCTCAAGAACTATAAGGCTAGAAAATGTGGAGAAACTGTTACCAACAAAGACATCAGCTCTTAAGCATACCTCATAGTCAATTGCCGATTGAATGAGATATGGGTACTTCTTATAAATTTCATCAACACCCAATTTCTTCTTCTCAAAAGGAAGTAATCCCTCTTTCCAACCGCTCAATATAGAAGAATCTTCAAGGAGACTGTCGGCTACGGCAAGATAAACAACAGATGGAGTTCTCATGCCCATAATGTTCCCTACTCTTTCCATAATCTCCTCCTTGCTGCTACATATCTGGCTAATGTTTAATCTCTGCTCTAACTTCTTACAATGAATCATCCAATCTATCTCTATTCTCATGTGAACTGCTATGTAAGGCAGTGGCTGCAATGAGGAGTCCTCTGAATCAAAATCATTTTGAACAGAATCCGGTTTGTGTCTTGCCTCTTTTCCTATCTCTCTAATCCTGGTAACAACTTTATCAGCTTCTTTCTCTATTTCATTCACTACAACCATACATTCAAATACCTTTGCATAGTCCTGAACAGGCCAATGATCATGCCACAAAAATGGATTCTTTCCGACAATCCGAATGACCTCATGCCCATCAATTGGGCCCCGGCTGGTCTGCCTCAATTGATCCAAATCTCTCTCAACTGTCCACCTCCTTCCACTTCCCTTTTGAAGATCAAATACTCCAGTTCGATTCTTAAGATCCGAGTAAAGACCCAATTGGACAAACTCATTACAAAGTGAATTAAACCTTTCAAACTGAAACACCTTGTCGAAGGAAATAGGCTGCAAGCGATCAATTTCCTTATAAAACAGTGAAGCACTTAGGCTGGGCATCAAAAGGGTTCGGTTCAGCATTCTTGCAGTTAGACAAGCTCTTGCAAATGCAATCTTCTGATTGTTTAGACCCCAAACAATTTGAGGAACCTCCAAAAACTTGTCTCTACGGATCCCATTATCAGAATTCAATGGCAAAGAACGGCTATTGATTAATTCAATGTTGCTCCATTCATTCTTACCCTTGCCAGATAATAAAGGAAGCAATAGAGCTCTGAAAAACAGAGCAATAAAAACCAAAGCAAGACACTTGCATGTTACAGACTTCAAATAGCAGCCAAAGAACCTCGAAATCTTACAATTAGAGGACAAGTCCATTTATGATTCACAAACCCAGATAATTTACAGTGCCTTCATATTCAACATCCGTACATGGGGAATCAAAGGAAATTCAATTCAAGAAGAAGAAAATTAGCACATTCCCCTTACTAATAACCACTCTAAACTTGGTAAATTAGAAGCCGCTAATCCAATTTTGTAGTAGAAATGATCGAGATGAACAACATCCAAAAACGTTCATTAAACCTCAAAATCTGCATCACCCAGAAAAGACCTTGTCATTGTAATAAATAAACAGTATAAAATATAGAAGTTACATGCCCGATTACTTTATTTGACGCTAGCTTAATTACCAAAATATGGTAAACAAGATTTAAGTAGTGTAGGACTAATTATATGAACTAGATAAACACCTCAAAAAACAATGGCACCCAGATACCAAATTCAAGCCAGAGAGCACATATGATACCAATCAAACTCAATTCATATAAGATCATGATCCATTAAAACCTATCTCCTTCTCAGCCCAAATTTCACAAAAGAAACAAACAGATAATCCAAAAAAAAAAAACGAAAACAATGCTTAGAGAACAAAGAGACCGAAAGAGAGAGAATTGCATGAACCTGACCTTTTGAGATTTGAATTCCTTGACACTGGAAAAATTCTACAACAAGATAATAACAAAACTGAATTCCATTTGAATCCAAATTGGCTTATAATAAAAGGAATCTGAATTCTGAGCAAAACCCAGAGAGCCAAAAACAAGGAGATGATTCATGCACGAAAAGGAATCCACAAAAGCCTCAATTCCCGTTAATAGAAAGCAAAACCAACACATCACATCATGACAACCAAGAACGTACTAATTACAATAAACAAATAAAATAATGAAGGACTTGTTATTGGCGTGGTCTTTTTTTATTAGGAAAATCAAACGAATATTCAATGATTGAATACTTGCAAAACGAAAAAACGGTGGCACTTGGGATTAAAAAGAAAAAGCAAAAGCAAAGAAAAGGGAAGAATCTTGTGTGTTGATGACTAAAAGGTAAGTGAAAGGAGTCAGAGAGATCAGTGGATTGTACAGAGCAGATGAATTCGTGTGAACAGATGAGCCAAAAGAGAAGTACACATCTGATTTTATTCATCAGAGAGAAACTGGGCCTAGGTGAAAACAAACTAGATAAATCTTTTTTTTTTTTAATCTTTTGAAATTTAGTTTGGTAAAGGTAAACCAAATCAAATTCAATGAAGAAAAATATGAGAAGGAAATACTGAAAAAATTTTTAAAAAAAATTGAACGACCGACGTGCATCTAATAAAAATACAAATGCATCAGCTGTACTCAAGAATTTATTCCGTTTGACACTCACTTTGAAGTTTACAACAAGAAATGCATCTCATTGTGATTAAATTTTATTTTGTTTTTTTTTATTTAGATCAAATATTGTTTTTTTATTTATCTCCAATTGCAAAGTTGAATTTTTGTACCCCAACAAAAAAAAACCCTACTGCTAATATTTTCATATTTCAAAAAATTAAGAGCCAAATGTTAAATGATAATTTAATTACTGTTAAATAGTAAGTACTAATTTAACAAATTAGTGTTATTCACTAGTCAATTACCATCTAATAATATAATTTTACGTATCATGGTTAGAAACTTAGAATAATGATTAAGGTGTGTTAAATTACTTTTATTATCTCTACCGAACTATTTTTAAGATGTGTTAAATTTAAATAAAAAATTGTAGCTTATTTTATAAAATAAAGAAGTAAGAAATTTTATTTTATATTTTTAAATTCATTTCTCAAATTAAGGCATATTTTACTTTGAAGGTGCCAAATCAACAATTTTTTTCCTTATTTTCTTACCAATTTCTTTTTTTAACACAATTCACATAATTCATTTTACATAAACTCTAAAATCTAAAGAAGATGGTTTCCTTATTTTCTCTGATTATCTTCCTCACTTAATCATTCTAATTGGCAATCAAATATGTTTCTTTACCTGCTCCTTATGTTACATAATGTACAGTTTTATTAAATTAAATTTAAACTTAATTAAAAATTTGCATATGTAGGAATTAACAGTATATTAAATATATCATTAATTTTTAACTCTCTTTTGCTAAGAGACAGTGAAGATTTGTCCGAGTCGAGTCATTATGGAAGACATTAAAATGCTAGCTAGCTGTTGGATCTATCACATGCTCGTTTACTCACCACCCTAAATCACGCAAGTGGTTGCATTAGCCTTTGTTTTTTTTTTTTTTTTTTTTGTGCTATATAGGATGCATTAGGTTATATTTGAATACTCTTTTCCAAAAAAAAAATTAACTCTTCAAAAACTGTTCAGTTTTTGAAATTTAAAAAGTTGCTTGGCTATAAATTTTTAAACTTGATAATTAAAAATTATTTTTAAAAAATCTCTTTTTAAACTTCATTTTTTTATAAGCAACTGTCTTTCCAAGAGTTCTTATTCAACTACTTTCAGCGTAAGCTTCTATGTTGTGGCTTGTGGTCACCGCAAGCCGTAGTCTTGAATGTAACAACTCATTTCGAGTCGACCATTCTCGAAACGGTGTCATCATACTATAGTCTTGTCGACCTAACCCAAAACACAAATACCCAAACACACCCTAAACCATATTTGGTTTTGAAAAAAAATCAAACGCGTACCACTGCTCGGTGCTTAGGAGTTCGATGTCACCACCGTCCAGTGCAGAACCCTTAAGCAACCAAGATCCAAAAAGCTTAGTATGCACCGTCGTTTGCTTCGTCGTCAACAACCAAAATACAGAGTCGCGACCCGTTAGACTTATCTCTCGTTTTACCTTTTTTTGGCTACCAAACGTCGGATTGAACATTGCCATTGTGACCAAAAGACAGTTTCTAGCCAAACCCCAAAGTACGACTCCGATCTTACCATAATTGTTTTATTTGAAAGCTTTGTGTAAAAATTCAACCTATTTTCCTGTTTTGCCCATTTTCATTTCAAACATGTTATTATATGTGTTCTTTTGATTTTGATTGAATAACTTAATAAACGTTTGGGTAATTTGCTACTAGTTTGATGACTTGAATCTATATTTTTTGTTTTAATTTTATCTTGCTTGAATATGTGATTGTTAGTCTCCAAAATGATTGAAGCCTTTGGAAGTAATATATGGTTCGAATATGTATTTTGAGATTGCAATATTTGTTTTTAAAATAAATTATCCAAACGATTTTTTATTGTTTTATGTTATCCAAACATTTTATTTAAAAAATATCAAAAAAATGTTTTATATTTTCATTTCAGAAGCAGTTTTCAAAAACTTAAAACTGAAAAATTATATCCAAACATGTCCTTAACCTTTTTTACCTATGATGTTATGGTAATTATATATCATATTTCTAACGGTTGAATTAAAAATTAAAATTAAAATATATGTTACTCTTAAAAAATGAAATATTAAATATTACATATTAAATTTAAATATAAAAAATAAAAAGCTTATCACGTTAATAACTTGTGTCATGAGATTCAAAAAAAATAAAAATAAAAAAAGTTATTATTTGTCCAAAAGTTTATTTTTAATCATAATTTTATAAAAAAAAAAGGAAAAAGAAATCAAGCCATATGTACCACTAATTACAATATGCTTAAGAATAATAGGTCCACAACATGCTTAAAAAGAGAGGACCACTGACATGTTTGTCTAATAATTAATTAAAGGTATAAATTTTTGTGTTGAGAAGTTATATATTCTTATTACAGTTGCGTGGAAGGTAAATAATATTTAATGATCCGACAATGGTTAACTGTTCCCTTGTGAATTGTGATAATAATCTTTCTTTGCATAAGTCGAAAACAGCTCAGAACCCAATGTGTAAGTTAATTAAATTATTAAAATTTCACAACTAAGCTTTGCACGTTACTACACACCAATAATTTTATGGCCACTAATAAATCTATGGCTAGATAGATGTTGTCCCTTTTTGTCTAGTTTACTTTAGATAGAGTTCCTCACATTAACTTTATCCACGAAAACTTAAGTTAGGTTTATTTAAATAGATTGAATTGTATTGAATTCGATTAAATTTTTGAAGTTTTTTTTTATTATCATAAAATAATTTTAAAAAAATTTAAATTTAAATTTTTTTAAAAATTCAAATGTTCAAATATCTTATATAAATTTAAATTACTAAATAGTAATATTTGTTACAAAATTAAATTCGGATTCACGAGTTATAAATTAGTTTAGAGTTGCAAAAATTCTAATTTTAACCCAACTAACTCAAGTTAAAAATTTTCAACACTAACCTAACACGACATTAAAAAATCTCAACCCTAACTTGTCTCAAATCCAGATTGGGTTGCTAGCTTTTTCATAAGTTTCATTCATATATATATATATATATATATATATATATAAAAGCATTAACACACATATTAAAGTGTTTGCTATCGCAAAAAAAAATGTTTTTTTAACTATTAAAAAGTTGCAACAAGCAAGACCTAAGAAGAACCCTTTGAAGTGCTTTAAACACTTGAGTCAAAATCATACCATGTGGTAGCATAACTTTCCCTCTCAGCCTCACATACACAACCATAGGATGGATGATGATGTAATTGAAAACGACTACCAAACAACACAGCAACATATATCATAGGGATGAATCTCATTCTGCTTAGTTACCTTTTAGCTTAAAGAAAAAGAAATTTCGGTTTATAGATGTCGAAATGATTTTTAAAATAATTTTTAATAAAATAATTATGAAATTAAAAATTATTTTATGTTTAGTTTGTGAAAACTGCTTTTTGAAACAAATGTTAGTTGGTTAAGAATTCATCTTTAATTTTTAATTTTTTATTTTCTTAAGAATAGTAGTTAAAAGTGTTTTTAATTTAACTTTTGTTTTTAAAAAATAAAAATCATTTCATAAACTCTCCTAAATAAGATGTAAAGTAATCCAATCGAATTTTCATTCCTTTGACACAGATGAATCTCATTACAGTATTCATCTAATTTAAGATTAGAAAGAAAATCATTACAAGCCTTATTGTTATTTTAAGATTATAAATAAAAATATAATTGAATTATTTCCAATCAATTTAAGTTTTTTTTTTTAAATAATTAGTACCCCAAGCATTATTTCTTTAGCCTTATGATAAACTTTTTCTTGTAGGGTAGAGATGTGAAGTAATATGCCCATTCTCTTAAAAGAAAAAAGAAAAAAGAGAAAAGAAAAAAGAAAAAAAGAAAAAGAAACAATAAATAAAGAATGAAATGGAGAGAGAGAGAGAGAGAGAGAGAGAGCCCAGCATGTTGGGCCTAGATGGACATGGTCAACCACCTCCCTTAGCACTTGAACATGTTTTTTATCTTTAAAGGCCCAGCCCATCTCTTCAGCTTTTAGAACCTTCTGGCCCATCCCTTCTGTTAATGATTATGGGTTAGCATATCCAAATTAGGTAACCTTGTGCTTAACTTTTAAAATATTTCCATATCAATCTTATATAATTAATTAACTAATTAATAATTATGATAGTAGTATTCTTTTTGGTTGACTTGAAGACTTTACTTACCAATTAAATCAATTTAAACCTAACCTTTTTGGTAGCATATGTAACCCTGTGTTTAATTTTTAAAATATTTCCATATCAGTCTTCTATAATTAATTAATAATTATGGTAGTATTCTTTTTGGTTGACTTGAAAACATTATTTACCAATTAAATCAAATTAAAACTTTTTGGCAGTATTTAAATTTTAAATATTTTCATATTAGTATTTTTTAAAATATAAGAAAAAAATATTTCCATATTGGTATTTTTATATATTTTTAAAATATTTCCATATTAGTATTTTTATATTCTTTTAAAAAATATAAGCAAATTTTTTTCTTGTTAACTAAAAAAAAGTATTTCAAGAAAAATACAAAAGATGTTTGTGTTGAACATTTGTAGTAAAATTAGGAAAGTCAAATTTGAAAAGAACATTTTAAATTATTATTTATAGAAACAATATTTACATTATTATTTATAGAAACAATATTGTGGCAAGTTGACTATTGAACCATAACTCTAATTACTTGATTCTTTTTCAAATATAGATTTTTATGTCCATAAATAATCAGTTAAATAAAATAACATAAATTAAAACCATAATAAAAAAAATTGAAAATACTTATTCCATACAATGCCACATCATCAATATGGGTGCCACGGAAGGAAAATTGTCTAGTAATATATATGGATAAATTATAAAACCATTTTTATAATTTCCTTAATTACAACCCAATCCAATAGTTTACAACTCGGACAACTAACCCCAAAAGATTAGTTTATAACTTACAAATCAGTTCTTATCATTTAGAGGTGGCAAATTCGTATAAGTATGTCGTGTTCGATCATGCCAAAAGTTGGGGTATAACAATATTTGGATCGATATAAACACAACATGATTAACTAATCGTGTCAAAAACTCAAAAAAGAACACGACTTATTTATTATCGCGGGTAACATAATAGAACAATCATAACTCGTTTAATAAATAAGTTGTATTTGACCCGACCCGACCCATATAACACAATTAAATGTATAAACTTTAAAACACTTTTAAAAAAAATGTCTTAAATAACCTATTATATAAAGTAACATAAATCTCCAACAAACACATATTAACATCAATTTTGATTATAATACATACAAATAATTATAGCATAATTTTTTTAAAAATACAAAAAAAATTGTAGCAATAGATATCTTATTGGTGGGTAAAAATTAATAATATTTAATTAAATGGATCAAGCGAATCATATACGTATTGTAATACCTGTATTTATAAAATAAAGGTAAAGAAATAATTTAATAAATATGATATGAAATTAAATTAATATATTTACATGAAAAATAAATATGATATGAAATTAAATTAATATATTTACATGAAAAATAAATATGATATGAAATTAAATTAATATATTTACATGAAAGATTTAGTATTAAATAAAATAATTCTTTTGAAAAAAAAACTAAGCGTTTCAGGACGTAATTACAAAAAAAAAAATCTGAACATATCCAACATAAAAAAAAAAAAAAAAACAAATCTCTTGCAACACCTTGCACCTTTAGCAACATTTTGCTATATGTGGTGCAGCTGGACATTTGAAAGAGTAAAATTTTGAAAGAATTTACAGAGAAATTTTAAAGAGAGTTACGAGAAGCTATCAAAAAAACAAAATGTAATAATGTAATATTTATTTTTAGATTTTTAGCATTCATAAAATTTTTTGAAAGTTAAAGTGAAAATTTTCAAAGGGTGTGGTTTATAAAAAATTGAAGAATAAATTAGAAATTTAATATAAATATTATGTTAGGTGTTGACGATCAGCAACCGAAAAAAATTTCTGAGAGGAACGAAAAAGACAAGGAGGTGATCCACGGGTAACTCTAAGTGCTACATGGTGAGTTAGATTTACTTTAAGTAATCTAAATAAAAATCAAATATCTAGTGATAATATTAAAATAAATTATTAGCTTGTGCTTTGGTGGTAGATAAAAATTTGGTTGATAAGTATGATATGAATTTCGGACATGTAAAAAATTATTATGTGAAAAATGATATTATTATAATAATAAGTTGATTTAATAATGATGGTGATAAAATTCTTGATGAGTTATGATTGATAAATTGATGTGAGATATGAGGAGAATAAATTAAGAAAATTTACCAAGTAGAAATTTGAGGAAAGACGGGATAGTCAAATTTAATATTTTGAATTCATGTTGTTTTTATATTGCTGTTCATATGCATATGCATTAAATAAAATAACCGAAAGAACTAGAAAAACAGCTGGTCTAATTAAAAGACAGTGACAATCGGTATATACTGAAAATAAAAAAAACACTATGACAATACCAATCAAGCCTGAACAATATATGTTCGAGATCGTTCATTAGCTTGAGAGTTTTGTTCGTGTTTGTTCATTAGCTTGAGAGTTCTAAAGTGATGTTTTTGTTCGGTTCTTTTAACTTTTGAAGTGTTCAAGTTCTTTCATTTTCGATTCATTTATTTTAAATGAACCGAACCCGAACACCTAATCAAATAAAGTTAAACAAGCGAACTATAACTGAATATAAACGTGCTTTAATTTTTAAGACAGCACAGTGAGTAAACAAACATGCTACAAACAAACTCCTAATAAGTAAGGGAGGTTAAGGTTTTATGCTAATTTATATATCCTTACATAAATAAACAAATTAGTTAATAAATGATTAAATAAAAAAACAAACAAACCTTAACGAATGCATAAAAGATCATGTTCATGAACGTAATTATAATACCCGTATTCGTGAAGTAAGGGTAAAGAAGTAATTTAATAAATACAATAAAGAGTTAAAATAAAATATAGATATCTTAATTGCGAAAAGTCCAATTGGAATAAAGCATTGCTAAAAAAAAATAAATTCCAAGACGTGAACATTATTGAAAAAAAAAAAAGGGTCTGGACATCCAAGACGTCCGGGAGAAGGAAAAGAAAAAAATAATAAATTAAAAAATAAAAGTAAAAAAAAATCAAAATAAAAAAAGAGTGGTAGCAGGTGTTGCCACCTGCTACCAAATAAAGGAATGCAAAAGAAAGACATTTGTATGCCTTACATTTGGGTTTTATGTGGCGGTTCAAGAATTGTAAGGAACGGGGCTACTAAAGCAAGGAAAAATATATATATGCACAATGGGTAAACATATGGAGACCGGATGATTTCGTTCAGTTTCTTTCAACTTCTCATTTGTTTTCTCAAAACAATTGGGAACTCAAAAAAATACTGAAAGAGCAAAATTTTGAAGGAGTTTTCTATAGAATTTCATAGAGAATCAAGAATAGCTATCAGAAAAGCAGAAGGTAATATTATAATGGTTATTTTTAAATTTTTGACATTTATGAAGTTTCCCTGAATTCAAAGTGGGAATTTTCAAAGTGTGTGGTTTATATCAGATTGAAGAATAAATTAGAAAATTTATATAAATATGATGTCAGGTGTTGATGATGAGAGTCATAAAATGCATTTTAACAGTACCTAGTTGTTATGACTTTAGGGTTGATCTAGATTTTAATTGCACTTTTATACGTTAACAACTCTAAAGTATCATTCTTGGATCATTGATCTATTTCGGTGCATTTTCAGGTACTTTAAGCTCAAAAGAGGAGGAAAAGTTATCATTGCTTGAAGCACAAAGACTCGAGGCATACTGGAGTGAAGGAATGCTTCCGAAAGGACAAGATGGAGGCCTTAAAAGAGCAACAGCTGCTGCCCTCACTGGAAAGAGTTTCACTAAATTGCGAGAATTGCTCGTACAGATCAATCATCTTTGAAAATTAAAATGTATTGATACAAGAAGAACTAGGAGTGAGCCATATATGCTTAGAAAAATCCGGATGTCTATTTTCTGGAGAATTTTATGGTTCGTCAAAAGGATTTTTCTAGAGAAAGTTATGACAGTTTTAGTAGACAAAGGTCAGGCTGTGCGGGCTGTGCGGGATTGCAGCGTGATTTTGGGCTTAAATCTCACATCCCACATCGGTTGGAAAACGCATTTCTATATCCCACATCCCACATCGGATGAGAAATATATTGCACTCTTGGTATTTACCTATATAAGACCCACTCCACTTTAGTTTTGAGAATCAATCAGAGATGAATCCAGAGGGCCTTTAGGAGCAATCCAGAGGGCCTTAGGAGGAACTCGAAGTTTAAAGTTTGAAGGTCGGGAGAGATGATCGTCGGGAGGCCGGAGGCAACTCGAGGACGCATGCGCCCCATGACCGACTAGTCTCCAAGCAAGGCGAAGGGATGAATCCCTAGGTGTAATTGTTCTTATTTTTCCTTTATTTGATTCGGTTGTAGTTGGAATTATTTTCGTTAAATATTGTTATGTTTTATTCTTTAATTTAATTAGTAGATTTATTATAACTCCGGTGGTTGCATGCTTCTTTTCCATATAAGTTCAGTCAGGCTTTTCTTATGTGTACCTGTTTGGGTGTGATTGAGTCCGGTAGATCTCTTTTATAGATTTATCCATTGCTGCGGTATCGTCGTTTAGATATATCCTCGTCTCTTGATAATTTATAAGTTAGGTCATGTGTGCTTGAAAGTAAAAAATATTTCATAACAATTACATTAGGATTTATAAATGCACTTTAATTGAATATTTTCCGATTGCCTGTTTGGGATATGAAACTTGCAATCGAGATAAAAACAACTAAATCAAGTTAGGATTAGAGCAACGAACCTAGGGAGGATTTCCGGAACCTTGTCATTTTTATTTTAAACTTATTTACACAATTACCCTTTTTCTCAAACAACTCAGATTCTTTTAATCTTTTATTGTTTGTGTTGAGGTTTACACCTTATGTTGTACTTAACTTGTTTCCTTGTGGAATCGACACCCCAAAACTATACTACAATAACCGCGTTATGTTTTGGGCGTAATCAAATTTTGGCGCCGTTGCCGGTGAAACGCGCTTAAGTACAAGGAAGCTTGTCAACTTTGAGTGTGACGGTAAAAAAAAAAAAAAAAAATCTTGTTTTATTTATTTTATTTCCTCTTTGATTCATTTGGTGCATGCTTAGACAAGAGATACGTGAGGTAGATTCATTAGAGGACCTAAGCTAGAATTACCCTCTCCTTCCAAGTCTGATAGTGAAACCTCGCCTAGATCAACCCATAGAGAAAACTCAAGTGAGAATCTAGAGGATTTTGTTAACATGGCCGATAACCATAATGAGAATGTTGATAGGACACTTCAGGATTGCCTCCACCCTACACGCACAACCATACTATCATGCATCATGTTTCCAGTCAATACTCGCCATCAAGATCTTAAACCAGGAATGATTCAATTGCTCCCTATATTCCATGGCTTGGATAACGAAAACTCATATGTGCACATTAGAGAGTTTGAGGAAGTAGTTGCGACTTTTCATAGTCAAAACGAAACTCATGACATTATGAAACTTAAGCTCTTTCCTTTCGCTTTGAAGGATAGAGCCAAGAGTTGGCTATACTCACTTAGACCACGATCTATTGGGTCATGGACTGAGATGACTCAGATTTTCTTTAACAAATACTTTCCCCAACATAAGACCAACACTTTGAAAAGGCAAATCTCCACCTTTGCACAAAAGGATAATGAGACTTTATATCAGTCTTGGGAGAGATTTAAGGAGTTATTGAGTATGTGCCCTCACCATGGGTATGAGAGTTGGCGCTTAGTGAGCTATTTCGATGAGGGACTTACCTATAGAGAGCGCCAATTCGTAGAGATGATGTGTAATTGTGGGTTTTTAGAGAAAGATCCTGATGAGGCCATAGAGTACCTCAATGAGCTTGCTGAAAAAGCTCACACTTGGACCCTAGTGCTACTGAAAGCACAAATAGGTCACGACCTATAGGGCACCCAAATGGTGGTGGAATTTACCATCTCAGGGAAGAGGATAACCTTAGAGCCAAGGTCGAGATGCTCACTAGGGAGATAAATGAGTTAAAGACTAAGAGCTTAAAGCCAACACACGTGATTAATCATGCAAAATCTTTTGAACCATGTTTTGTGTGTGGCGGGGTAGATCATCTCCTCCAAGAATGCCCCATATTTGCTGATATGAGAGGGCTGTATGAGGAACAATGTAATTCCTTAGGCATATACAAAAAGCCTCTTGCACCTTTCTCTAACACTTATAACCCGGGGTGGTGAAATCACCCCAACTTCAGCTGAAAATCTGAAAACCAGCATGCACAGCCCCCTAGATCATCCCCTGCACCTTATCATGCACCGTCATCCTCTAGGAACTCGCTAGAAGACACCTTATAGGCCTTTATAGAGGCACAAGGTAAGACAAACCAAAGGTTTTAGGCATTATTTACGCAGGTGATGGAAGAGCATAAAGAAATAAATAGCTAAGTGTCCAAGTTGATGAGCTACTTAAGTGTGACTGAGCGAGGTAAGTTTCCTGCTCAAGCTCAGTCCACATCCCATGGTCAACACCTAGCACAAAATAATTTGGAGGAGATGAATACCATTGAGACACTTGGTGGTAAATCAGTACATATCCCAACAACGAAAAAATCAGAGGATGTGGCTGAAAGCCATCAAGCACAAGCACACATGATGGACTCGTTCATGGAAAAGGTCCAGTAACTTAATTCATTAGAGTCCACCTTCACCCATGGCTTCACCAAAGCATATATCGAGCCAACATTTGCGGATGTTACTGATGACATCCTTGAGGCCCCTCCCAAGCATAGAAGCACCGAATTTGGCAATGAAGCAGTGGCGGATGCATTCAAGCTATGTTTTTCAAGGAGGGAATAAGAGTGTCTGGCTGAAGACATAAAACTTAGCACTCATGGGAGGCAGCCCACAACATATCCTTTTACTTTTACTGTTTTTCATATTTCTTTTTCATGTTTATTATTATTCTTTTGTTGTTTTCGAGTTTTATTTTAGTATTTATTTTTCGGGGACAAATAAACGAAGCAGTTCAAATGATCGTGCACAACTTTCAACTCCACACACTGTTGGTTAAAAAGGGAGTTTCTTTAACTTTTGTTTTTTTCATTGAGGACAATGTTTATCTTAAGTTGGGGGTGGAAGATATACATTTCTTATTGCATATCATTGAACTGCTTGGTGTCATTTTTGTTTGTTTTTAGCATGCTTGGTGTTTGCCTTAGAGTTAATTTACATGTCAATGATATAAACTTAATTGAGATAACATATAACATTTAGAAGAAGTTAAATCTTGCTTCAGTTTGAAATTAATTTAAGCATCAATCTTCATTTGGTTAGAGACTCTAGTTTGTAGTAAGATTGTATGATTAGTCTATAACATCTAGAGAGATTTTATGTGTGATTATTTTGTGAATATTTTTACGGTCTCAACAAGCTCTAGAACTTACTTGATAATCACTTGAGGCGAATTCCTAGAATGCACACTACTTAGGATATGATATAGGCCATTTTTGAACCGTTTGAGCCTTTCAAACCTACCATTGCTATATTTATCACTAGTCACCTATTTAAGCCTTTTTCTTGAAAAGAAAAATTGAGCCCTGTTTCTTTCGATAAACCATTTACTTGCCTTTATGAGCCTAAAAATATTTTTATCATTACCTTTCTTTTAAAAGAACTTAGTTATACACATGTTGTGAGAAGCACTTAAAAGGAGTAAGGGTGGAAATATGAAAAAAAATATCACTACTGCAACCCAAGTACATTAAAGGAGATAAGTTGGGGTTGTGGAGAAGAAAAGAAAAAAAAATAAAAAAGAAGGTGAATGGTTATGTGCCAAAATAAAAAAAAAATGAATTATGGCAAAGAAGGAAGAAAGAAAGAAAAGAAAAAAATGGTGATTTGTTGAAAGAAATGCTCGAAAAATGGTTGAAAGAGTTGGGTGTTGAAGTAAGGTTATCTAGTGCTTGAAGAGTTGTGTTCAAAACTAAGAGATTAAGTTCTTCTACTTGTTGAATCCTTCCCCTTCTTTCTTAACCTTTACCTTAGCCTAACGTTACAAGCTTATTAAAGACCTTTTGATGCAATGTAGTGTGATTTTTCTACAATAGTGGAGAGTGATTTGAAAAGTAAGCCTATGGAGCTTGTTTTTGTGATTGATGTCACGCAATTTATTATGTTTTTAGAGGCTAAGATTTGTATTCATGAATATTATGCATAAAATCATCCGGGTGTTTGGATTAATGGTTTGTGGTAAGATGGATGTTAAGAGTCAATAACGATTTTAAGATTGATGTTTGGATTACTTTTGGACTTAGGTGAAATTTAATAATTCTATATGCCATATGTTATGTGCAATTTTTTAGACAAAAAGTGAATTACTCTTGGTTCAACGCTAGCATTGCTTTACTTTGTTTTTAACTCCTACCATAGAATTCATCTCTTATTTTCGCTTGAATTGCTAGGGACTAGCAATAAGCTAGTTGGGGGTTGTGACGAGAGTCATAAAATGCATCTTAACAGTACCTAATTGTTATCACTTTAGGGTTGATCTAGATTTTAATTGCACTTTTATACGTTAACAACTCTAAAGTATCATTCTTGGATCATTGATCTATTTCGGTGCATTTTCAGGTACTTTAAGCTCAAAAGAGGAGGAAAAGTTATCATTGCTTGAAGCACAAAGACTCGAGGCATACTGGAGTGAAGGAATGCTTCCGAAAGGACAAGATGGAGGGCTTAAAAGAGCAACAGCTGCTGCCCGCACTGGAAAGAGTTTCACTAAATTGCGAGAATTGCCCGTACAGATCAATCATCTTTGAAAATTAAACTGTATTGATACAAAGAAGAACTAGGAGATGAGCCATATATGCTTAGAAAGATCTATAAGTCTATTTTCTGGAGAATTTTACGGTTCGTCAAAAGGATTTTTCTAGAGAAAGTTATGGCAGTTTTAGTAGACAAAAGGTCAGGCTGTGTGGGCTGTGCGGGATTTTAGTGTGATTTTGGGCTTGAATCCCACATCCCACAGCGGTTGAAAAACGCATTTCTATATCCCACATCCCACATCAGATGGGAAACATATTGCACTCTTGGTATTTGCCTATATAAGACCCACTCCACTTTAGCTTTGAGAATCAATCGGGAATGAATCCAGAGGGCCTTTAGGAGCAATCCAGAGGGCCTTTAGGAGGAACCTGAAGTTTAAAGTTTGAAGGTCGGGAGAGATGATCATCGAGAGGCCGGAGGCGACTCGAGAACGCATGAACCCCATGACCGGCTAGTCTCCAAGCAAGGCGAAGGGATGAATCCCTAGGTGTAGTTGTTCTTTTTTTTCCTTTATTTGATTCTGTTGTAGTTGGAATTATTTTCATTAAATATTGTTATGTTTTATTCTTTAATTTAATTAGTAGATTTATTATAACTCCGGTGGTTGCATGCTTCTTTTCTATATAAGTTCAGTCAGGCTTTTCTTATGTGTACCTGTTTGGGTGTGATTGAGTCCGGTAGATCTCTTTTATAGATTTGTCCATTGCTGTGGTATTGTCATTTAGATATATCATCGTCTCTTGATAATTTATAAGTTAGGTCATGTGTGCTTGAAAGTAAAGAAGATTTCATAACAATTACATTAGGATTTATAAATGTGTTTTAATTGAATATTTTCCGATTGCCTGTTTGGGATGTGAAACTTGCAATTGAGATAAAAACAACTGAATCAAGTTAGGATTAGAGCAACGAACCTAGGGAGGATTTCCAGAACCTTGTCATTTTTATTTTAAACTTATTTACACAATTAGCCTTTTTCTCAAACAACTCAGATTCTTTTAATCTTTTATCGTTTGTGTTGAGGTTTACACCTTTTGTTGTACTTAACTTGTTTCCCTGTGGAATCGACACCCCAAAACTATACTATAATAACCGCGTTATGTTTTGGGCGTAATCAGTTGACGATCTAACAACTGAGAGAATTTTTGAAAGAAATGGGAAAGGCAAAGAGGTGATCCACGAGTAGTTTTAAGAGCTACGTGGTGAGTTGAATTTACTTTAAGTAGTCTGAATAAAAATCAATTATTTGGTGATAATATTAAATTTAATTTTTAAAATATGATTGGGTGGTACATAAATCTTTGGGTGGATAGGTATGGTATAAATGTTGGAATCGTAGAAAATTATTATGTGAGAAGGAATATTATTGGAATAATTAGTTAATTTAATAATGATGATGATAATTAAATTCTTGATGAGTTATATTGATGTTTTGATACGAATTTTGAGGAGATTTAGTGGATCTTGACAAACTTTGATGGATGATTTGATGTGAATTTGGATGAAATTTAGTGGATCTTGACAAGCTTTAATTGATATTGTGATGTGATTTGGGATGAGGGGATTTTAGTAGAATTTTTATATAATTTCAGAAAAATTAGAATATTCAATTTAGATATTTTGAGTTCGTGTTATTTTTCTTTTTATATTACTGTTCAAATGCATATTTCATATCATTGTTCATATGCATATGCATTAAATGAGAAAGATAAGAATCGGGAAGGGGCTGGTATAATGAAATAATCGTGACAGCCGGTATATGCTGGAAATAAAAAGGACACTGTGCCAGCCGGTATATGCTGAGAAAATTCTGTGGCAACCGAGACAAGTTGTAAAGTAAAGAACCGAGAAGGGCCCAGTCTAAGATAATAACAACCTGTTGACAGGTGGGAAGACGTTCCCATCATATGCATTCATTTCATTACATCTGTTTTAATTTTTGCTTGTATTATTGAAATAATGATGGGTGGTGTATTATTGAGAATATAATTAATGATGGTTGAGTCTCACTGAAATAGTCAGTTTTGGTGATAAGATTATTGAAATACTGAGGTGTGGTGTATTATTGAGAATATAATTAATGATGGTTGAGTCTCACTGAAAGAGACAGTTATAGTGATAAGATTATTGAAATGCTGAGGTGTGGTGTATTATTTTGAATATAATTATAGATGGATGAGTCTCACAGAGAGACAGATATGGTGATAATAACAATCTAGATGGTAGATTTTAAGATGTGAACCTCATTACGAGGTAATTATGAGATAATTGATGGTCTTGAGGTGAACCAATAAATAAGAGAAAGAGATTGATAGAGAATGAATATTATGACATGTGAAGTGATAGTAGAGTGCTAGTATCATATGTATGAGATATAAATTGATATTAAAATATTGTTTATAAAAATGAGTACTTTTAGTAAATTTAATTCACAGAGCTTGTGAAGCTCACTCCTCATTGTACAATGATTTTCAGGTAGTAGGTTTGATAAATAGTTTGGTGAGTTGAAGTTCAGAAGAAATCATTTTCTGTAAGCCACGTGCGTGTCATCATCCTCAGACTAATGAGATAAATAAAATGAAAAATTTATTTGTAAATATTCATGCATTTTACGTTGAATAAAATGTTTAAAGGTCAGATTGATGTAAAAAATTTCTTTTTGTGTTATTTATTTTTATTGTTGTATATATGAGTCGTTCTGGGATTCCCAAAATGTGATGATACTGTTTCGAGAGTGGTTAACCCGGGATAAGTCGTTACTATTTTGGTATCAAAGTATTAGGTTTTATGATTCTGTAGAGTGCATACAAAGTAAGAAAGTGGAAGATTAAAATAAATTATATTTTAAAAGTCTGAGGATGACACGTGGACGTGCTAGAGCTATAGTTAGAGCTGTTGATTTGAAAGGGTGTAGTAGATCCCAATATTTTGACAAGTCGAGGTTGAGCTTGAATCTGTGGGTCCTAGAAGGAAACATGCTGATAGTAGGATTGATATTAGTAATATAATTGATATTAATAAAGGTGTGAGAGAATCTGAAGTTGAAGGAGATGAGCTAAAATAAACTCTTACATCTACTCATGAGAAAATGAATGTAACAGATGATAGAGTTGATGGCCTATAGCATAGACTTGATGAACATATTTGAGCAGTGTTTGAGGTTGTTAATTCAATATGGTAGACATTTAAAAATGGGGAAAAGTGAGTTTATGCATGAGATACAGTGAGATATAATTAAGCTGAATGCTTTGTGGTTTAAAGGATCTATGAATCCTTTTACTCCTGAGTTTTGGGAGAACATGTAGAGAGATTTATTTGATATTTTACCAATGGTTGATGGGTAGATGGTCACTTTTGTTTCATTTGAGTTAGAAGGAAAGTTTTAGAATGATGAAAAAATATTCTCCAAGGGTAAGTGTAGATGTTGTCAGACTCTTAACCTGGAATAGGTTTAAGGAAGTTTTTCTTGATAAATATTTTTCTGAGACCTTTAGAGCCCAACAAGATAGAGATTTTATTTATTTGAGGCAAATAGGTTGACTATGGTTCAGAATGATAGGAGATTTGTGGCTTTGTCGAGGTTTGTACCAGAGGAGAAGAAGAGTAAGAGGTTCATAGATGAATTATGTTTTAAGATTTGATCAAAACCATCTTACATGAGGCATATAAATTATTTCAGATTAGTGAATATAACACTTCAGATTGAGAAAGATGTGATGACAATTAGAGGAAGGAGGAATTGACGGAAGAAGTCTAGATTTGAGTAACCCATAGGTGGCACCAGTAGGAGTGTGCAGGGTGAGAGACCGCCCAGAGGAGGCGTTCCTTGTTACAAGGAACTAAAGTACAGAGTTAGAAGTAAGTAGAATCTGTTCCTTCTGTAGCTAAATGTTATTGGTGGAATCCTTAGATTTGGGAGACAGATTATGGGAATTAGGAGTCATGACAGAGGAAGTAAGTATGCCATTAAAGGGAAGTGGTAATCTGATGTAAGATTGAGAGATAGAAGTTTGTCATAGATATATTCAGATAAGATATTTATCCCATAATTTGTTCTAATTTGAGGTGCTTGTATATATAAAAAGTGGATATATCAATGTTGGTTGATCTTAGTACAACCCATTCTTTTGCATCCAATATTTATATGAAGTCTGTTGAGGTATGTATTAGCTCTTGGATACAAAATATTTTTGTTAAAGTTCTCACTAGAGATAGAGTGATAATCGTAAATGTTTACGAAGGTTGTGTGATTCGTATCAGTAATAGAAAATCTGAAGTTGATTTATTATCTTTGAATATGGTTGATTGTTTCAGAAAGAATGCAGTGTTCAAGATATGGATATGAAGAGTTTAACTTTCAGGGAGAACATAAAATACTCTCGAACTATCCTATTTTTCTCTGACCACTAGGAGATGATTGAATAAAGGTTGTGAGGAGTATTTAGCATACATAATGGATTCTAGAAATGAATATAAAAAGTTAGAATAAATCTTAGTGGTGAAAGATTATTCTAATATAATTTCTTGATGAGTTGCCTAGGTTGCCTCCAAGTAGAGATATTAAATTTTCTATTGATGTGATACCAGGATCATCACATATATTTAATAGCACCCTACAGAGTAACGTCAGCTGAATTGAGAAAGTTGAACGTACCATTTGAATAATTTGTGGATAAACAATTTATCTGACCTAATGTATTTGGGGAGTCAGGTATTGTTAGAGAAGAAGGAAGATGAAACGATGAGAGTGTGTATAGACTACAGATAGTTGAATAAGAACAAATACATTTTTCCCAGGATAAATAAAGGGTTTGAACAGTGTAAAGAGTAAAAGTGTTTTCTAAGGTTAACCTGAGATCAGGTTATCACCAATTAAAGATAAAGAAGGGAGACATGCCTAAGATTGTTTTTAGGACACGTTATAGTAATAAGTTTCTTGTGATGACATTTGAATCGAATAGTATTCCAGAAACATTCATAGACTGGATAAATAAAATGTTTGAACTATTTCTTGATAATCTCGTGGTTGTGTTCATCGATAACATTTTGGTGTATTTTAAGACTAAGGAAGAGCAGGTAAAACATTTAGAAATTGTGTTGGAGATTTTAAGGAGAAAGAGATTGTATGATATAAGTTCTCTAAGTGTGAATGTTGGTTGAATGAAATAACTTTCTTGGAACCTGTAATATCTGAAAATGACATAACAGTTGATCCACAAAAGGCATAGATAATGCTAAGTTAGGAGAAACCAACTAATATAACTGAGAATAGAATCTTCTTAGGGTTAGCAGGTTATTATAGAAGATTCTTTCAAAAAAAATTTTATGTAATACTGTTGAATAGACTGATCGGGAAAAATGTGAGATTTGTATGGTAAGGGAAGTATGAGAAAAATTTTCCAATTACTAAAGGAGAAATTAATTACAGCTCCAGTATTGGTGTTTCCTTCTGGTGATGAAGGATTTGTGGTGTATAGTAGGGGTGAGCATGGAACCCGGTTGACCCGTGGACCCGATCCAAACCGATATAATGGGTTGGGTTGGGTTGGGTCTTTTTAGAAATTGGGTTGGGTTGGGTTGAAATTTTTATGAACTTGGTGGGTTGGGTTGGGTCATGGGTTCAAAATTTTTAAACCGACCCAAACCGATAACCCAGTCAAATATATAATTATTTTTTATATATATTGTATTTATTAAATATAAAATTATTTTTAAATAATTATAGTATAATGAATGAGTAAAATTATATGTAGTAGCACAGTCCAAATCCAAGCAGCCAAACAAGGCATAGCTTGTTGTAATTAGATAATAGAATGATGGGTATTTTGGAGAAAAAACTACAATTCACTAAACCTAAACTATGAGAATTTCAGTCTCCTCCCTCATTATCTCTTTCTTCGTTTTTTTGGGGGCCGTGGAAGCTTGGTAAGAGAAAGCCAGAAAGGTATGCACAGTTTGTCTATGTATCTCTATGGTTGCTGTTTGATTAGTGTAATTGACATATGGGTACATGACAATGTAGTTTAGCTCATCAAAAGCTTAAGGTATATATATTATTTCACATTTTTTTTAACTAAAGTTCTTTTCGTAACTTAGGATGATCAGTGCAGGTAAGCACTCACAGTGAACTTTGTTTGTTTTAAGTAAATCATGGCCGTTAATTGGTTTTCTTCTTCCTAATGATGATCAGTGATTGATATAAATAGACTGACATATTATTAATTTCATGGCTGTGGAATATGCAGAGAATCGTTTCTGAAACATTTTAATATATTTTCACCAGATTATGTTTAATGTAATACTAATACATTCTTTAAAACTGATTTAAAATCATGAATGATTAAAGTAATAAAAAGGCCCAGCCCCAAAGGAATTTGTTGAGTGGCAAGACGAGTGAAGATAAACCTTCTGTTAGCATAGATTTTGGATTCGATTCTCCATTTGGTGCAAATACCTATCTTTAACTTGTATCCACCGAATTTATTCCGAGCTTTAAGTTAAAGAGTTGGTCTTGCTTCGATTTTTTTACTAAGTACAAAAAACTCTATTTGCTCGCGTTTATGAAATTTATTTCTTCGCCTCTCTCTGTTCCAATTTCATTTTCAATCTTAATTTTCTTTAACGCTTTCGTTCACAATTTGTTCTTTCTTAACCAAATTTGAAAAACAATACATTTATTTTTTTTCTTTTCAACATAACTTTTATTTGTTTATTTTTGATACAGGTGTCAAGTGTCAACTGTCAAGTACGACAGATAACCCCAAAGATTTATCTTCAACTTCAAAAAAAAGTACAGCTTCAAAGGAAAAGGTCAGTGACTCAAGCAAAAAACCTTCTAAAAGAACATCAGATGTGTGAGAACATTTTTCTTTGATTGAAAGTGAGAAATCGGAAAATGAGAAAGCTACATGTAATTATTGTGGACAAACTTATGCTTATGATAGTAATAATGGTACTAGTACAATGTGGAAACATTTGAATAGGTGTACTAAGTGTCCTTATAATATTAAGTGCAAGAAACAAAAGACTTTGTCAGATTATCAAACTATGGCAAAAGATGGTACTACTACTTTGAATATTTCGAGTGTGGCAAAAAGTTTTGATCATGAAGTATCTAGAACCTTACTTGATAGAATGGTCATTATTGATGAATTACCTTTTAAATTTGTAGACCATGAAGGTTTTAAGGATTTTTTTGCCTCATTGCAACCAAAATTTAAAATTCCTTCAAGATTTACGATAGCTAGAGATTGCATGACACTTTACTATGCTGAGAAAAAAAAGATAATGGATTTTTTGCGTAAAGAATCTTAAAGAGTTTGCCTCACAACAGACACATGGACTTCTGTGCAAAACATTAATTATATGTGTATCACCATGCATTTTATTGATAGTAATTGGAAATTACATAAAAGGATTTTAAACTTTTGTCCAATTTCTAGTCATAAAGGAGAAGCAATTGGGAAATTGTTTGAATTATATTTGCTAGAATGGGGTATTGAGAAAGTTTTCACAATCACGGTTGATAATGCAACTTCCAATGATAAATCTTTAAAGTATATGATGAAAAGAATTAATCATTGGAATGGAAGTGTCTTAAATGGTGAATTTCTCCATCTGAGATGTTGTGCTCATATTTTAAACCTTGTTGTGAGTGATGGTTTGGAATATTGTAAGGACTCCATTGGTCGGATTCATGATGCAGTGAAGTATGTGAGGGCTTCTCCAGCGAGGCTGGAAAATTTTAAAAAATGTGCGGAAGAAAAGAAAATATCAGCCAAGTGTCTTGTATGCTTAGATATTCCAACTAGGTGGAACTCAACTTATATGATGCTGGAAGCTGCACTTAAATTTCAAAAGGCTTTTGAACACTTGGAAGAACAACAATAATCACATTTTCTACGTTATCTCAATGATAAAAGTGGGGTTCCCAATGAGAATGATTGGAAAAATGCTCATGCATTGGTTAAATTCTTGAAAAGTTTCTATGATGCTACTTTGCGTTTTTCTGGTACTTTATATGTTACTTCTAATTCGTTCTTTAGTCAAATTGTTGGTATTGAATATCTGTTGATTGAGTGGTCAAGAAGTGAAGACCCACACTTGAGTATGATGGCTTTGAAGATGAAAGCGAAATTTGACAAGTATTGGGGGGATGTTGAGAAAATAAATATGATGTTATTTATGGCAGTTGTTCTTGATCCTAGATATAAACTAACTTACGTGAAGTTTTCTTTTAGTCAAATTTATGAACTTAATGTTGCCATTGGGATGTGTAAAAAAGTGAAAAATACTTTGGTCTGGTTGTTTGATAATTATAGTTTGCTTTCTAATTCTTCATCCTCAAGTAGTAAATCAATTTCAAGGACTCAAATTTCTAGTGAAATGGAAGTTGATTTTGTGGAAGATCCTCTTTTTGTGATGACAAGTCGATACAAAAGGTACCAAGAGGAAAAAACTGGTGTGGATAAATCAGAGGTGGATATGTATTTGGATGATGCTGATGAAAAAGATAATGTGAAATTTGATATTTGGATTGGTGGAAAATTAATTCAAGTAAATATCCAATTCTTTCTTAAGTGGCAAGAGATATGTTGGCAATGCCTATTTATACAGTTGCTTCTGAATCAGTTTTTAGCATGAGTGGTCGTGTTCTTGATGTCTTTCGTAGTTCCTTGACTCCTAGAATAGTGGAAGCTCTTATTTGTGCACAAGATTGGTTGCGAGCTTCACCAATACCAATCCATGTTGAAGAGAGTTTGGAAGAGCTTGAGAAATTTGAATCAGGTAATTAATTTTTATAGTTTAATTTTAATAATTTTATTGGTTACATGGCTTTTTTATTTTTCCATGTATTGATGTACCACTTATTTTTTTCTAGAGTTAAAGGTTTAACGGTGGAATCTACTTTCCCTAAATATTGATGGAATACTTCCATATTTTGGTAAGTTAGTTTTTGTGTGTGTGTGTATATATATATATATATATATATATATATATATATATATATATATATATATATATATATATATATATATATTCTTCCTATGAATCCTAAAAAAAATCAATTTTAGCTTTCTATATTTTCGTTTACTTTATGATTTTTATCTGATATATACGTGTGACATTATGTGGGAATTAGATCACGAAGACTTTAAGGCTAGTTTACAATCATTCTACAAAATTAAAAGAGTTTTGGTGTGCTGTATGCTGGAAAGTGTTTGTTGTGCTTCTAATCATCTCGTTTGGTTGGCGAATTTTGGTGTGCTGTATGTTGGAAAGAGTATTTGTTAATGCTTGTTTTCATAACAATATCCAAGATGTTAACAAAAGTATTGAATATTAGTTTATATAAAGCTTATGCACACAATTTTTACTTGCAATATGTATGGAATTGGTTTTAGATTTAGTATAATATTTTTTTTGTTATGTAATATGTATAATTTATTTTTTTTGTAGAAAAAATACATCAACCTGGTGACCCAAACCGACCCAAACTGATTAAAATGGGTTGGGTTGAGTTGAGGTCAGATGGGTTCATGGGTTGGGTTGGGTTGAGATTTTTCCAACTCGGTATAAATGGGTTGGGTTGAAATTTTAGGCTAAACCGACCCAAACCGACCCATGCTCACCCCTAGTGTATAGTGATACGTCACATCAATGATTGAGATTCGTGTAACATAAGAAAGTTATGGGCTATACTTCTAGGCAATTGAAGATTCATGATAAAATTTTCCTTACTCATAACTTAGAGTTGGCTGTTTTAGAGTTTACTTTAAAAGATTGAAGACATCATCTGTATGAAGCTACTTGGGAGATATTCATGGATTATAAGAGTTGACATACTTACTTGCCCATAGAAAGAGTTGAATTTGAGGCAAATATAGTATATTAAATTAATCAGTAACGATTATTGTACAATTCATTATCATCTAGAAAATGAGAAGGTGATAGTTGATGCATTAAGAAGAAAGTCTGCAAAAAGGTTAACTGCTATTGGGAGTCTTGATGTGAAATTGATGATAGATTTAGAAGACACATAACGATGTAGATTTGATACAATCAAGTAACAATAAGATGTATACATGATTTAGATAGAATTTTCTGATGGTCAGGATTGAAGAGGGATGTAGCTGAGAGAAAAAAATTATTATTATTATTTGGGTACTAGAAGATATATTAAGGACAAAGGTGATGAGTTTCTCTGTAAGTTAGGATGCTTACATACCATCAATTGAAATTGCTGATAATAATCAGTAACAAACTAATATTGGGTTGGCACCGATTGAGGCATTGTATGGTCGGAGGTGTAGAATTTCTTATGTTGGGAAAAAATGGAAGAGAAAAATATATCTAGTCTATTAATTATTAAGCTAACAATTGAGAGGATCAAATTTGTTAGAGATAACCGTAAAACAGCCTAGAGTAGACCTTTTGAGTCTCAAGTAGATGATTGGGTGTATAAAAAAATATCTCAATGAAAAGGTATACTAAGATTTAAACAGAAAAGAAAAGCTGAATCCGAGGTATATGGGATCCTATGAGGTTGTTGAAGTTGAATTAGTTGTGAGTAACCTGGATTTGCCTCCAGAATTTAAAACATTTATATAATGTATTGCATGTTTCACTTTTAAGAAAGTGGTTACATGATATTTGGAGCTAAGCTATAGAAATTCAGAAAGATTGAGCTTATATACAAGTACCAGAGAGAATTTTAGACAAAAAGAGCAAGTCCCATGTAATAGAATAATTTCACTAGTTTAAAGTTCGGTGGCGGAATAAGAATGTTGAAGAGATTTCGTGAAAACATAAGACAAGTATAAAGAAGTATTATTTATATTTGTTTTTGAAGTAAAGTCAAGAAATTTCTAGGATGAAATTTTTGTAAGGTGGGTAGAATTATAATACTCGTATTCGTGAAGTAAGGGTAAAGAAGTAATTTAATAAATAAGACAAAGAGTTAAAATAAAATATAGATATTTTAAGTGCGAAAAGTCCAATTGGAATAAAGTGATGCTAAAAAAAAAAATTCCAGGACGTGAACGTCATTAAAAGAAAAAAAAGGGTTTGGACGTCCAAGACGTCCAGGAGAAGGAAAAGAAATAATAATAATAAATTAAAAAAAAACCAAATCAAAGTCAAAAAAGGTGGCAGCAGGTGGGAATGCAAAAGAAAGATATTTGTATGCCTTACACTTGGGTTTTGCGTGGCAGTTCAAGAATTATAAGGGAGGGGGGCTGCTAAAGCAAGGAAAAATATATATATGCACAATGGGTAAACATATGGAGACTGAGCGATTTCGTTCAGTTTCTTTCAACTTCTCATTTGTTTTCTCAAAATATTTGGGGACTCAAAAAAATACTGAAAAAGCAAAATTTTGAAGAGATTTTCTATGGAATTTCATAGAGAATCAAGAATAGCTATCAGAAAAGCAGAATATAATATTATAATGGTTATTTTTGAATATCTGACATTTATGAAGTTTCCCTGAATTCAAAGTGAGAATTTTCAAAGTGTGTGGTTTATATCACATTGAAGAATAAATTAGAAAATTTATATAAATATGATGTCAGGTGTTGACGATCTACAACTGAGATAATTTTTGAAATAAACAGGAAAGGCAAAGAGGTGATCCACGGGTAGCTTTAAGAGCTACGTGGTGAGTTGAATTTACTTTGAGTAGTCTAAATAAAAATCAATTATTTGGTGATAATATTAAATTTAATTTTTAAAGTATGATTGGGTGGTAGATAAATCTTTGGGTGGATAGATATGGTATAAATGTTGGAATTGTAGAAAATTATTATGTGAAAAAGAATATTATTGGAATAATTGGTTAATTTAATAATGATGGTGATAATTAAATTCTTAATGACTTATATTGATGTTTTGATACGAAGTTTGGGGAGATAAATTTTAGTGGATCTTGACAAACTTTGATAGATGGTTTGATATGAATTGGGATGAAATTTAGTGGATCTTGACAAGCTTTAATGGATGTTGTGATGCGATTTGGGATAAGGGAATTTTAGTGGAATTTTTATATAATTTGAGAAAAATCAGGATAATCAATTTAGATATTTTAAGTTCATGTTGTTTTTTTTATATTACTGTTCAAATGCATATTTCATATCATTGTTCATATGCATATGCATATGCATTAAATGAGAAAGAAAAGAATCGGGAAGGGGCTAGTCTAATGAAATAACTGTGACAGCCGGTATATGCTGGAAATAAAAAGGACACCGTGTCAGCCGGTATATGCTGAGAAAATTCCATGGCAACTGGAACAAGTTGAAAAGTAAAGAACCGAGAAGAGGCCGGTCTAAGATAATAACAACCTGTCGACAGGTGGGAAGATGTTCCCGTCATATGCATTCATTTCATTGCATCTGTTTTAATTTTTGCTTGCATTATTGAAATACTGATGGGTGGTGTATTATTGAGAATATAATTAATGATGGTTGAGTCTCACTGAACGAGACAGTTATGGTGATAAGATTATTGAAATGCTGAGGTGTGGTGTATTATTTTGAATATAATTATAGATGGATGAGTCTCACAGAGAGACAGTTATGGTGATAATAACAATCTAGATGGTAGATTTTAAGATGTGAACCTCATTACGAGGTAATTATGAGATAATTGATGGTATTGAGGTGAATCAATAAATAAGAGGAAGAGATTGATAGAGAATGAATATTATGACATGTGAAGTGATAGGAGAGTGCTAGTATCATGTGTATCAGATATAAATTAATATTAAAAGATTGTTTACAAAAATGAGTACTTTTAGTAAATTTAATTCACAGAGCTTGTGAAGCTCACTCCTCATTGTACAATGATTTTCAGGTAGCAGGTTTGACAAATAGTTTGGTGAGTTGAAGTTCAGAAGAAATCATTTTCTGTAAGCCACGTGCGTGTCATCATCCTCAGACTAATGAGATAAATAAAATGAAAAATTTATTTGTAAATATTCATGCATTTTACGTTGAATAAAATGTTTAAAAGTCGGATTGATGTAAAAAATTTCTTTTTGTGTTATTTATTTTTATTGTTGCATATATGTGTCGTGTTGGGATTCTTAAAATGTAATGACAGCGTTTCGGGAGTGGCCAACTCGGGATGGGTCGTTACAGTAATTGAGACGAACGTCATACTTCAAGCTTGGTTCGTTTATAAATTGAACATCAAAATGCTTTTTAAATTCGTTTTATTACCTTACTGAGTGAATCTAAACGAATCCCTAGCGATTTGAACACATTACGTTCAACTCACTTGTTCTAGATTTGTATAATATTAGCATCTCAATAAGCGTTAACGCGCGTATTTATATGTTTTTTTTTTCGGATTAAAGAAGCTAGCATTTTCAATGGGATTAAACGAAATATGAGATTAACAGTATAAAAAATAATAAAAATACTTTTAATCTTATGAGCATATGTGTGCGTGCGTTAAATTGCATTGCTAGCATTTTATCTGCGTTTTACGAATCAAAAAATAAAATGTTATGAAACACAAAGAATATGCTAGCAATACAATTTAACACTTACACTGATATGACTATAAAGATTAAAAATATTTTTATTCATTTATTTTTATGCATTGTAATTAGGTAAACGTCATACAAGTTTACCTAATTACATTGTTCATACATAAATCGAAAGAAAGGACGATCTCATGTAAACCTATATACATGAAAGTAGAAACTTTAAACGAAAAGTTCTCTTAATTTGGAAGGACGATCTCATGTGAACCTATATACATGAAAGTAGATTCTTTAATGAGAGGTTCTCTTGATTTTGATTTTCCGCAACAAGAAAGTTAGAAAACCTTTTATGTATTTTACCAAATCTCATGGGGAAAATGACAAAATTTGTCTTGCATTGGATATAGACTTTCTCATTAAGTTATAGTCCATTGTCACCACTGAACCAAAATGAATATAAAATTAAATTAATCCCCATGAGAAAAACTGAGGATAACCACCACAAACAAATGTTTGACAATATGCATCCAGAGTTTTTGGATGCCACTGAGCATCTGTTATCCATCAAAGCTTGACTGCTTGATTGATGGGATACAAAGAAAACAGAGACTCCTGCTAATATGCGAATGACATCAAGACACTCTAGGGGTGATATCATGTTATCAAAGCTGTCTAACCATGGCAGCATTATTAAAAAAAAAACCGTCAAATTCACGGTCAAAAATCAAGAGGTTACATCATAAAAGTTAAAGAGGAAGCTAGGAAAACAACAATGAAAGATAGCACAGAGACCATCTAGGGAAACAGAACTGCTCTTTCTGCATTTTTTAACTTTCCTCTGTTCCAATTGACAACAAAAAAAATAGGTAAACACTTTTCACACCAAAAAAAAAAAAAACAGAATCACTAGTTCCATATTGAATTGCTCATGGTAAAAACATGCTGTCAACGCAAGAACTTGAAGCATAAGATTCAAATAAATTTCTTTAGCCAAACAAATGGAAATGATATGTTTCAAAACTGTATCCCCCAATCCATTAAAGCACAATTAAAATCGGTTAATATGAAAAGGTATCTGAAGTACGGAAGCAAGTAATTGATGTCCAATTGTTACTGCAAACACAGAAATTATATTAAGCCAAAGCCCCCAAATCCCTCGACCCAAACAAAAAAAATCATGAAGTTATTGTACCAAACAAAAAAATTGACAATGCAATTTACCTGAAACAATTGCAGTTCTCTCCATTGCAAACTGATAAGAGTTAGTTAGAACCGATTTTGCAGTTGGTGTAACTGACGCATGTGTCTGCGAGAGAAATAATGTTGGTAACTGCAAGTATGTAACAGAGAGAAGAAGAGGAGATGGTGGAGGGCGACATATGAGGTGAACGTGGAGTGTGATGAGGGTGATGGAGTCTGTTTATTTTGTTTTTTTTTATAACAATTTTATCAATGGTGATGTTATTTTTTTAATTGTTAAATATGGTTAAAATGAAATTTTATGGGAAGTAAATAAAAAAAATGTTTTGATTTTATTAATAATAATTATAATAATATAAAAATAGATATGATATTATTTATTCAAAATTTTATATTTTTAAAGGATTTACATACTCGTGAAAGATATGTTGCTTAATTTAAGCATATTGTTTTCTTTAATTATCAACAATTTGCTAATATGTTACTGTAAGTATATTGTCACATCTAAGTTTACATCAATATTATTAAAATTAGAGGTAAGAGTTTTAGTTTATGTTCGTTTTTGATCCGTTTTCTCTGTCTATTAAAATACAAATGTGATCATAAAAAAGATACATTAAGAAACAAGTATTTTTAACCTTTATTTATTGATCTGTTACCCATAAGATCTGACCTCTACATAATCTAAGTCACATTTTTCTTACGAAATTTATTACTAATATCCGTTTTTGATTGATTATCTCTCCTTTAAAATATGAACATAAAAAAAATTAAAATTTATTAAAAAACATATATTTTTAATTTACTCATAAAACTTTAAAACTTAACCGGTACGCAACCCGACCCACAAGTTTCCGCCTGTAACTAAAATGGGAAAAAACCACAATTGAGTAAGAGATATCGTAACAGTAAGGTAAACTGATAGTAGTATAAGTGGTAGCAGTAAATAGTTAATACTAAATAGTGAAAGTCAGTAAATAAGGAAAGTCCAGTCAGTAATATCGTGTGTCCTTTCCTCACTATTACCCAACAATTTCGCCACAAACACATCGTCACATCTTTCGGTTTAATCGAACCTTCCGGAATTCCCGAAAGTCTACCAACTCCCTACCCTTTTTTTCTTCTTGACGCGTAGTACTTTACTTTATTCTATCAAAATCTAAGAGCATAGCATCAAACTTCTTGCTGACAACGCAAAGGTCATTTTTGTTATTTCAATTTTCAACCAAAACCCTTTCCCACCAATTTCCCCGCAATTTCGTGGCAAACACGTCCTCACTCGCGCTTTCCCTTTGATCGAATCTTCTAGAATTCCTAGTTTCTACTTTATTCTTTTCGTAACGCGCAAGTGGACTATTGAAATCTATAGCATTAAACTTCTTGCAGACGAGGTTATTACTTACTTCACCCACTGCAAAAACTCATAAAGATTTACTTTTATTGATTCCCCATTTTGTGCAATGGATAGAGGAGGTTACAGAGGAAGAGATGGTGGTAGCCATAGAGGAGGCCGAGGTGGTTCCGGTGGACGTGGTGGTGGCCATAGAGGTGCCCGGGGTGGTCCTGACGGTGGTGGTGGTGGCGGTGGCTATAGAGGAGAAAGAGGTGGTAATCAACAACAACATCATGGAGGCAGAGATCAGCAATATTATCAACATCATGGAGGCAGAGGTGCTGGTGCTGGTAGAGATCAGCAGTATTATCAACAACAACAGTATGAGCCGTCTTCTCAGCATCAGCAGCCTCATTATCACCAGCGATACAGGGATCAGGGTCAATGGAGGCCTTCTAGCCAAGGTGGGACCCAGTTGGGGCAGCCACACCCACCTGTCCAAGTTGGTCCTAGTGCTGGTGCTGCTGGTGGAGTAGTACCCACTAGGGGTGGGTATGTTGGAGGAGGAAGAGGGAGAGGGAGGTCGGACAGAAGCGGAGTGGATCAGTCACCCAGAGATCCTATTCCAGACTCTGATCCTGGTATGGATATGATTTAATTAAAATTTCACTTTTTGTTTGATTGACTGGGATGCGTTAAAGAAAAAAAAGGGGAAAAAATACCATTGTTTTGGATTTATGTCGCTTTCTTTTGATATATGGGTCTTCGAAATTATTATTTTTTTCTCCTGGATTTCTCTGGCTGTTTGACTTGTAGAGTTGTAACATCTTAGATTCAAAATTTTGTATTTATTTTCTTTGGGCCACAATAGTGGATTAGTTTCCCTTTGATGAGATCTTGTAAATGAAGATTAAAATTGTGATTAAATCATTTTATTTTTATTACTTACTTTTTTATGGAGTTTAATCACTAGTACTTTATACCAAAAAAATTAAATTAAGGAATGTAAAGGTAAACGGTAATGGGCATTTGGCAATCTCTCGATTATTGTTACTAAACGACAATGCTGGAAATCGATTAAAAATAGAAAAATTAGGAAAAAAATGGAATATATTTTATAAGAAGGCGTCATTATGGCTGCATAAGTTGCTGAAGATGGTGTTCGGTTGTGAGGAGACTATTGCATCTTGTGGCTTAGTTATGAGATTACTGGATTTGAACTTTCCTGAAATTCGGGATGATATTTGTGAAATGATTGCTTTAATAATGGGTTTTTGGAGCTTATTGATTCGTCTACGTCTCTATGACATGGCCATCATTGGTTTCTATTTCTTATTTATTCTTTTCCTTGTTAGTGTTTGCTCTAAATTTGGGTTTTAGTTAGTGACTAGATTCTAAATATATTTTTAGTACTGATTATTGTGAATATAGCCTTGTTATTTTGCTATCTGACTTGGTGAAAAAAAATCTTTACCTTCACAGGTCCTATTTTACCAGATATGCAATCATTAAAGCTATCGGAACAATTGCCATCCTCATCTTCTTCACCGGAAAATACTGATAAAATTGTCCCGGTTAAACGGCCGGATAGAGGTGGCACCTTGGCCATCCGAACTGCAAAGCTTCGTGTCAACCATTTTCCAGTGAAGTTTAATCCTGAGAGTATCATACTACACTATGATGTTGATATCAAGGAAGATAAGCTCCCCAAGAATGGTCGCCCAAGAAAAATACCAAAGTATATTCTGTCTATGATCAAAGACAAGTTATTCACAGATAGTCCCACTGAGTTTCCCTTGTCAATGACTGCATATGATGGTGAGAAGAACATCTTCAGTGCAGTTCCATTGCCAACGGGAATATTCAAGGTAGAATTTTCTGAGGCGGAAGACATGAATAGTCGTAATTACACATTTACCATAAAGCTGGTAAATAAACTCAAGCTTTGCAAATTGAAGGATTACCTAACTGGGAACCTTTTCTCGATACCTCGTGATATATTGCAAGGAATGGATATAGTAATGAAGGAGAATCCAAGTAGGCATATGATTTCTGCTGGCCGTAGCTTCCATCCTGTTGAACCTTATCCTGAAGATTACCTTGGATATGGCATTACAGCATCTAGAGGCTATCAGCATAGCCTCAAGCCTACCTCCCAAGGTCTGGCATTATGTTTGGACTATTCTGTGTTGGCATTTCGTAAAAAATTGCCAGTTATTGATTTTCTGGGGAATCATATCCAAGGTTTCAGTTTAAATGATTTTGGGAGGTTTAGATATGGTGTTGAGAATGCGTTGAAGAAACTCAAAGTTAATGTGACTCACCGTATTACCAAACAGAAATATATAATTGCTGGGTTGACCAAGGAGAGAACAAGGGATATCTTTTTTGATTTGGATGATCCAGATGGCAATGCTCCACCAAGGCGAGTTAGCCTTGTTAATTATTTCAAAGAGAAATATCACAGGGATATCGTGCACAAAGATATTCCTTGCTTGGATGTGGGGAAAAACAACAGGGCAAATTATGTACCAATGGAGTTTTGTGTCTTAGTTGAGGGGCAAATTTTTCAAAAAGAGCAGCTGGAGAAAAGGGCAGGGTTGATGTTGAAGAACATGTCACTAGCAAATCCTGGTGAGAGAGAAGGCAGGATATGTAATATGGTACGGGATGAAAATGGACCCTGCGGGTACGTATAACAAACAGCTTAACCTTTTATTTTGCTAACATGAACTTCAAAATTTTATTGGTTGCTTAACTGTGTCCAGTTTGCAATTAATTGTTGGCTGGATGTTGCATTCAGTTATGTCCAAGACCATCTCTTCCTACATGTTTTTATCGGTACTATATGATTGTTACTGGTAACATGTTATGAAGGTGTACACTTCCAGTGATATTGCAGATGAATGTCACCTCCTTATCATTATAATGATATTGAGTTTTTATCTTATGCTTTCAAGGTGGCAGGGTCATTCCTCCCACAGTTATCAGTTTGGTATAAATGGTGTGCATTGCTTACTTGAAACTTCCAGAATTAAGGGCTTTTAGTTACTATGTATAATTAGGAGACTTTTGCTTATCAAATATGATGTTGAAATATGTGATGTGCATACAAACTTGGATGCCTATTAATAAATAAATTAGTGATGGACTCAATTTTTAATTACTGAATTATTATAAATATTATATGCATTAGTATACTAGAGTGGTTGGCATTGTCTTATGGAAGTCCTATTGTTAAATCACTTGGGTATGAATTATCTGGTTTTTATAACATTTTATGTGATGTGTTTTGTTGACAGTGGAGATGTCACTGGAAATTTTGGGATTGAAGTCAACAGGAATATGACATCAGTGATAGGGCGTGTCATTGGACCTCCTGAGCTGAAGGTGGGTGCTGCCAATGGTAAGGTGATTAAGATAACAGTTGATACGAAATGCCAGTGGAACCTTGTTGGAAAAGGACTGGTGGAAGGAAAAGCAGTTGAGCGATGGGCTGTGCTCGACTTTAGCTCATCTGATCGCGACAGTCTAAATCCCTCCCAATTCATTCCCTTTTTTATTGATCGGTGCAATAGTCTAGGGATGCGAATGGGGGAACCCCTTCTTTACAAACACACTACAATGAATAAATTGTCTAATACCGATGTGCTTGGGGAACTGCTTGAAAGCATCTGTGCTGAGGCTTATAAGGATTGCAGAAACCATTTACAAATTATTGTTTGTGTGATGTCTAGGAAGCATAATGGCTACAAGTGTCTCAAGTGGATCTCTGAGACTAAACTTGGTGTGGTGACTCAGTGTTTCTTGTCCTCGTCCTTTAATGCCAACAAACGAAAGGACCAGTATCTTGCTAATCTTGCTCTCAAGATCAATGCTAAACTTGGGGGCAGCAATGTGGAGCTGGATCGGCTCCCATACTTTAAGGGAGAAGACCATGTTATGTTTGTGGGGGCTGATGTTAATCATCCTGCCGCAATGAACAAAACAAGTCCATCGATAGCAGCGGTGGTTGCCACTATAAACTGGCCTGCAGCAAATCGGTATGCTGCACGTGTTCAAGCCCAATCCCATCGTACAGAGAAGATCATGAATTTTGGGAATATGTGTTGGGAGCTTGTTGAAACTTATTATCGGCAGAATGGAGTGAGACCTGGGAAAATTGTGGTTTTCCGTGATGGGGTGAGTGAGAGTCAGTTTGATATGGTTCTTAATGAGGAGTTGTTAGATCTTAAAAGGGCATTTACAAAATTCGGTTACTGTCCAACCATCACTGTTATTGTAGCTCAGAAGCGTCACCAGACTCGTTTGTTTCAAGAGAGTGGGAGGGATGGTTGTACTAACGTGTCCCCTGGCACAGTGGTGGACACAAAAATTGTGCATCCGTTTGAGTTTGACTTCTATCTTTGTAGTCACTATGGGAGCCTTGGCACAAGCAAGCCTACACATTACCATGTCTTGTGGGATGAGCATGGGTTTTCTTCTGATCAATTGCAGACGCTGATTTACAACATGTGCTTCACCTTTGCTCGCTGCACCAAACCTGTATCTCTAGTACCACCAGTGTATTATGCTGACCTTGTTGCCTTCAGAGGGCGTTTGTACCATGAAGCTATTTTAGAGGGGCAGTCTCCATCTTCCTCTTCTACATTGGCTTCATCATCGACAGAGGCTTCCTTAGATGAGAGGTTCTACAAGTTGCATGTTGATCTGGAAAACATTATGTTTTTTGTTTGAAGGGTGAGAACACTGCTTTAATCTTGTTCTCTTCTGACAAAAGGGAATGGAGGGATAGTTACTGCTTTTGTTGAAACACCTGAACGCCGGTTTACTCCTTTTCTAAAAAGATTAGTAAAGGAGTTTGTGCGTGAATCTAATGGGTTTCAAGTTTTATTGTATATATCTAATGTTTTCCTCTGAAGAACTGTGATGGTCACACAGGCCATACATAGTAGAGGAGTGATGTTCTAATAAGTCAGAGTTGAATGTGTCCTTTCTCTTATGTTTGTTTTTGTTTGTGTGGATCTGGAGGTACTAAGTGGATATGTCCACTGTTCTACCTGATTTGGGACGTGTGTTTCTTTGCTCTACATGTCATGTGAACTTAAGACAGGGCAGAATGTAATGGTTTGGATCGGGCAGGAGATGTTCTTGACCGGAACTGCCGTGTCAATTAATTATGTATTGGTTGTGTTAATGAATGCGTGTTTTGTTCTCTGTTATGTACTTATGTTGCTTTCCTGTTTAAATCGTATGTTTTCTTGTGCGGCAGTGACAGTGGCAGTGAAGTCAGATCAAAGATTCAAATTTGGAATTTTGTCGATGTTTAGTCCTAATATTGGTGGTGGTAGTCATAGAAGAAATGAGAAAGGTATGTCATGGCCAATAAGTGGTAGAAAAATGGCCAAACCGAAGAGATTTTAGTTGCTTTGTCGGTCTCTAGCTCCAGTCTGTTGTCAATTCGTTTTTTCTTCCCTTTAATGGAATATTTTGCATTAAACTTTCCTGTTCTGGATGGTATCCAAATCGGTTGATCTTGAGCTTCATAACAGGCTTTAGCTTTACTGACAGTAAAGGTCTATTGCATTGGTGGTTCATCTTATAACACCATTTACATGATGTATATATTTGTTGCTGGGGTTCTAACCTACCCAAACGGCTGGGCTTCTAACCTTAGTGATTACGGTACCCAAGCGTCAAACGTCGCCTTGGATTTGATTGTGAACTTAAATTGGAATTATGCTTGTTGATTCAATTATGTTACTATATAAAAGTAAATGGCCTTATCTGCACATAAATTTATTGGAACAATTTTAATTGTGGTCCATCTTTTGGATTTGTCTAATATCGAGATTACTTGATGTAATTCTGTGGTGCAAATTAACTTGGGAATTTTGGAGTATTTCATTTCTCCTCCTGATAACTGGTTGATGGAGTTAGGCATGTGCAGCTGGGTCTGTCTGTTATACATTAGGTGAAAATGGAATAGGACAGCTCAGTTGGAAGGAATTGCTGCTTCTATTATTCAATGCTCTCTTCTTCACTAAACACGTTGTCAGAAAATCACTTTGTCGGATTTTTAGTTGAGTTCAAACTTGTACCGACTGTGGGCTTTTCCGAGTAAGACATTTGCAGAATTTGGGACAATAGATTTTTAGATTTTGAGGTATTATTGCATAGATGCTGCGAGGAAAACAAACCAGTCTGTCCAATCCAAAAATTGGTGAAGCACTGTAGAGACTGGATAGTGACTGCTGCTTTGGGGGGGGGGGGGGGGGGTGGTGAAGAGAGTTTTCTACTTTCATCTTCACATAAAATGGAAAACAGTAGTGCATAGTAGTGTCCAAACGATAAGTTAAAGATTTTAACTGACATTTTTTAATATAAAAATTTATACAGCCGAATATGAATAGTGTAACCGATTGATTTTGGACCATTTCATTTCCATTGGTTAATTCGGTTAAATCAATAAATTTGATTTTTTTAATATATTTTTTAGATTTTATTTATTATTATTAATAATAGTTATATATTTATGTATATTTAATAAAATATAAAGATTGATTTTAAGATACTTAACCCTTATATATTCATTATTAATATTTAATTTTATTTCTAAATCGTTTAAATCAGAATGAATTTTGATCTATCGACCATCCATCTATTTAAAGTCAATATAATCGGTTCGGCTAATCAGTTAAATCGATTAAACAATTTAATTATACCGATTTATATATTTTGGTTCGAAATTATCGGTTAATCGATTTTAAAATCCGTAAGTGCATATGTGTTTGCTGTTCGAAAACATAAAAAAAAAAGATTTTATGGAAAAAGAAAAATGAGAAAAGGGCTAAATTCAAAAAAACAAAAGAAAAATTATTTTCAATAAAATATAAAACAAAAAAGAAAATTAAAACGATTTTTGTTTAAAATAAAAAAATGAATAAAAATGATTTTCATTCTAAAAATATAAAATAAAATCAGAAAGCGTTTTTCAAAATCCAACGGTTTACATATGGAGATGTCAAAAAAACATAATAATTTTTTTTCAAAATTTGTATGAAATTAAAGTTTAGACTTTTAAAAAAAAAAGTAAAATTTTACTTCAACTTTAATTTTATATTATCAAACGCAAAGTGAAGGAAATGAATGCTATTCACCAGAAACTTGAAGTTAGGTCTAGCCTCAGAACATGTTTTTCTTGTTTTAAAATGTTCCCTTCAGAGATATCAATTAATATAATTTCATAAGAGAAAAGACTTTTGTAATTTCATTCTCTCAAATGTGGAAATAATCTTTCCTACCTGGATTTTTACTTCTTTACAAAATCATTGTAAGAAAACCCCAAAACATGTAAGTACACAGTTATAGATAATGGTGTGAATTATTTAAATACAATTTAAATCAATAAAATTTACAGATAGATGGGATATTTTTGAAATTTAAATAAAAAAACTCACATCTACCCATTTTCAAGTTTTGCGTAAACGAAAGGATACGTGTGAATTTTTTTGTTTAAATTTCAAAAATACCTCACCTATTTTTTAAGTCTTGTTAATTTAAATTACATTTGAACAAACCCAATAGATACATTCACACCAAAAAAAAAAAATTAAAAAAAGAAGTCAATGCACATCACACCTAGCTAGCTAATTAGCATCGCGTTCATGTATAACTAGGGGAATTTTCTTCTTCAAATATCAAAGCTCCATTAGTTTCTGATGACTGAATTAAGCTCATTAGCTGTCCACATGATCACCGATGATTTTGAGGAGGATCTAGCAGCTCTCTATCTAATGATGAGAGCATAGACACATTTTCTGTTCAAAATTTATCATAGATAAACATTGTTAAGGAGAGTGACAAAAATTACCTTGAAATGAATGCTAACAAAGAGTTCCATCTACTAAAATGAATTACCCTGTATTTGATAATATGAAATTAAGGCATTGGAAATGGAATCCCGCATAAACAAAGGTTTTGGTGGATTTTATTGTTGAAAAAAGCCATAAAAAAATTCCCACCAATTCTTTTTCCAACCCTCAATTTCATACCGTCAAACGCAGACTTGATCTCCCCAGAGGTTTTGGTCCGAAACAAAACTTACCCTCCTTCAAGTTCATGCTCAACAGAAAATGCTACTCATTCTATCAGGTGGAGGATGAATTTGGTGGAAGATTATCATACCTGAACATTTTACAAGATGCTTTAGTGAAAAAGTTGCAAGAACCCTTTCCTTGAGAGCTCTATCATAATTTGAGGATTCTAGCAACTGTGGCATGAGTATTGAGCATGCCATGGACCGAAAATTCTCATTGCCAACTGAGTTAATAAATTTGCTTATCCATGCAACAGTGAAGAGGCTTGCTTGTGCTAAACTAGGAATCCCGTCGGCTATAGAATTCGAAATGGCAACCAACAATCTTTCATTACCACTACTGAGCAAAGCAGTTGCTGCCCTATTCTGCCAATTTTCAGCTGCCTCTTCCTCTTCATTCTGATTATTTGAATATAATTAACGGATGAGACTTCGTTAACCATTCTCTGATTACATATGTAAGGAAGTATAATACTGACAAGTGAATGCGTTCAGTTGTAGAAATTTCCTAAGAACTTTTCTGAAAAATGCCTTCTAAATGCAAAATTTTCCTGAGAAACTGAGGAATTTTCTACAATGAAATGCACCCTTAGACTCCCAAATGCATTCTAAATGAGAGAACTTTTCTGAAAAATGCCTTGTACACAATTTTATTAAGAAACTGAAGAATTTTCTGCAATTAAATGTACCCTTAGAAATCCAAAGGTAACATATATATGATCTGGTCTAATGTGATGTTAAGCTTACCAAACTTTCATCAGGAAAAATGGTTTCTTTGCAGTGGAATGAGTCCCCTGAATTCTCATGGAGTCCTGCTTGCTCTAAAATCCATTTTTCTGTTGTTGACTCTCCTGTGTAAGAAAAACTTCCACCCAACATCATGAGAGCTTTTGCTGATTGTTCTTGGACCATTTCATTACATGTTTGACAATCCAATGCTGCTATGATTGCCTCGATTGCGTCTTGTCTATATACACTGCACTTCAATGGATCCCCCTGCAACATAACTGCTACTCCATTTAGGGACTGCTCTCGATTCAAAAACTAAAGCATTGTAGACTAATATCCCATTAGGTTGTTGAAAAGATTGCAACATGAATAAGAAAAGGTGGGAAACCTTAAGGCACGTGCTTAGTTGTAGAAAATTCTTCAAGTTATCAAGAAAATTTTGCGTTCAAGCGTAGAAAATTGTTCAATTTACTAAAATAAGTTCCCAAACAATGTCTTTATAATGCAAATTTTCTTGAAAAAATTGGAGAATTTTCTGTAACTGACATACTCATAGTTTGACAATTGAATGGGACATTAGTCTGATCGAGAAGGAACTAAGGAGCTAGAAATGGTACTACCAGAAGGTCAAGCTGTAATAAGATTGTTGCGAGTAACGGGCGTTCTTCTAGTGAAGCCTTCTGGAGATAGACTAAGAAGATGTGCATGGTGTTCAAGCCGCCCCAACCATCTTTTAGTCCCTCTAAGAATTTTATGATCTGTGTTATTCTGTTAACAATCCTTAGATTATCAGAACATAAGTTGAGATTTCAAAAATAGCTAATAAAATTGCGGAAAAGGCATCGAAAGTATTCAATCATACCTATTGAGGGAGAGTAACTCGATTAGTAAAGCAAAACCAGACCTATTCAAATTCTTCTGGTTTGCAAGAACAATGAGCTCAAGAAGAGAAACTTTATTCAGATTCTCGGCTAAGAAATTTCGACAGTTTGCATCAGCTCGAATGCAGCAGCAAATCATCAAAGCAGCATTGTTCCTTTCAATGATATCTCCTTCCTCAATGCTTCTTACCAACAAACTCAATCCCCCGAGAGATACAACTTCACTAGCATTCTCTAAGTTCCTGTCTTCGTTGAAACCTGTTAGAAGTTGTTCTAGGAAGTAAAATGCTGCCACTTGGGGACTGCATCTTACCGTGAAAAGGGTCTGCAACTGATCACCGAACTCAAGAACTCGAAGGACTAATGCAACCCACTCGGCCGAAATCATCTGTTTTGCCTTTGGTTTCAATAGGTAAAGAAGAACAGCAGCCTTAAGAAATAGGCAACTACTTAAAAGTCTTGTGAAGATTTCCAGCTGTGGATCCAAGTTCAGTATTATTCGCTTATTCACATCGTTCCTTGATGCGAATTCTGCTAAAATTGATATTGCTAATTCTAGAATTTCATCATCAGTAGAAATAAACAAAACCTCAAGCATTCCTTCAATGACAGGTGCTTTTGATAATGCAGCTTCAATGGCAGGATCACAATTTGAGTCCAACCAGGCTTTGGTAATTACTTGGATTGCAATTTCGCAATCGCTTAGATTATGTGAGGAACAAATAGTACTAATGGCTCTAGTTAAATCACTTGAAGGAAGATAGCAATTTTTTTCCTTTCTAATTGATTCATTCCTTGCTTCATGATTCTGGCAGCTAAAGAAACGAAAATAGTCAGATTTCTGTGTCTCTGGCCACAATTCAATTTTCGGATTTCTGTAATTTTGGCTTGCTGATCTTCTGTGAGTCTTTGTCTTATTCTGTCAGAAATCAGGAAAAATATGAAGAAAAGAAACTCCCATTTAAAGGTACCTCTAAAATTAAAAATTTTGCAGGTTTGGGATAGAGAGAGAGTTACCCACATGAGCATAATTAAAGTTGTTGTAGTCTTCTTCCTCTGCCCACACTTTCACTTCTTCATCCTGCCTCCATGTATCTCTATTTCGATGATCGAGGTCCCTCGATGGACGCTCATCTGTGGGGCCAAACACTGCTTCATGTCTTCCAAAATTCAGGCAATCATGAAGCAAATTACTACCATTAGTACATAAGACTAATAATAGTCAGCTTTTTAATTTCTTGAACTCTTTTGCAGAATGCAGAAGTAATAAATAGTAAACATTATGTATTTTTTACTTACAATTTTTTGTTGATGGATGACTGTGAACCATAAGAATCCGATGATTTCCTTCTTGATGATCCATAACTTGGAATTGATGGCAAAGGCACAGTAGGAATAACTGGCGATTTAGCTTTAACTTTAAGCCATTCTCTATAGTAGAGAGCAAACAGAGTAGTCCCCATATCCATTTGTTCATCATAGGCTTTGCTCAAAGCTTTCTTTCTCCTCTCTTTCTCTCCAGAATTCAAGTTTGAGAGAAATTCAATCTCTTTGTGATACCAAACCTTAAGATGAAGAAGATGTGGGAGGAAAAAATGCTCCCAAAGATCAGGAAGCAAATGGGTTCGAGCCAAAAACGGCGAATCGCAGAAAACTTGAAGCAAGTGCCTAGCTGAAATTCTATCATTCTTCTCAAGCTTGTAGATTATTGATAAGTAGAGATGAGCACATGATGATAGATGCGAATTTGGTACTCCGCAAGTTGAAGCATTCCTCGAGTTATTAGAATTCAAGGACGCAACAATGCTCAAAAGCCTAATTGAATTCCTCAATGACTTTATTCTCAATTCTTCCGATGTCCCTTGATCCTCCACCAGTTTGTCAATGCTCTCAATACCCACCTCCATGTTTGCAAAAACTCCGGAATCATTTTTCCTCCTCATCATCAAGCAAGAGATGCACTTTTCTTTAATTGTTTCACGGAAAGTTTCATCTTTAACATACCTGCTCATATAACCACTAAGTACAGATATCACTGCTCTAATGGCAACTTCATCAATTGCAGACTCATCTCCCCTTATAGTACTATGTTTCATCAATGACTTAGAATTTGATCTACCAGAATCCGAACTCACCCTTTTTGACGAAAACACAGAGGACTCGTTTTGTCTACCCGAATCCGAACTCACCCTTTTTGATGAAAACACAGAGGACTCGTTTTGTTTAACGGATTTCTGACTCTTCTGCCTTGAGAATTCAAAGCTTTTTCGATCACGGCAGATGTATATAGGCAGTGCTATTGATTCATCAGGTGCTCTTCTGTCTCTAAATTTCACTGTTTTTGAAGCTTTGATGAGCCTTCCACGTTCAAGCACTTCTTCGGCGAGCAGTTCTTGTAGAGAAGCCATTTCTTGGTGAGTTGATTTCTGTTTTGGGGCAATGAAGAGAGTGTCAAAAGGTTCACTACTGGCATTCTTTTCAGGCCAAACGATAACAAGAGACAGCTATTGACGAAAGCAAGTGAAAGAATGAGGACAACGAAGACTTGGAGTGATTCTTGTCCACCAAACATAGGGAGTTAGTGATCTAAAGATTTTACCCCAAAGCACAAGGCACTCGAATAGACTTGGGATACAATTAACCAATGGAATTGATTGTGGTTTTGAGTGTGATTATTGACTATGGTTCATAAGGGAGCATTTTTATTATAATACAATGATAAGATTCCAAAATCATCATTTTCTTTATCTATTCACGCAGCAACTCGGATTTGTTTATTCATAAAAGAGTTAGGTGGTATAAAAATTGACTTTACAACTTAAAAAACGATTAAGTATTTTTTTGATTTATAAAATACTAGGGTTTGAGTGACTTTATATCTTTTAATTTTATAATTTTGTTTTGTCAAATTAAATAATAATAATAATAATTAGAATGAAGGGATTTGAATTTGAAACCTCTTTTTAAATAATATATAACACAAAATGAACTTTTATTTATGACTTTTTATTTTTCTCTTTTATTAGTAAAAATTGAACCAACCGTTTTAAATTATGTGTGCCTAATACTTAGCCCCTTAAACTATGAATTGATGATAAAAATCTTTAAAATTTCAATTTGTTTCAGTGTTATCTTATTAACCAATATAATGTCTATTTTTTTCACTTTCAGATTGTTGAATACATTAAAATAGGGTTTCAACAAACTTTATAAACTATATAAAGATTATTCAACAATTTCTAAGAAATTTTCACTCGCGTGCTATTTTTTGTGGGTTTTTAATTTTTAACAGTAAAAAAATATATCTTCAATACTCATAAAGTTTTATTTAATGTTTTTTCCTAGTACATCACATTTATTTTTGTATATATACAAAAAAAATATTTGAAGTTAAAAGCTATTAGTGTTTGGTAAAAATTGTCTTAAAAGTGTTATTAAACTATTGATATACTTGGTAAATAAGTTGTAAAACTGCTTTTAGATGTTGAAATTACTAAAAAGAATATATGAGTATTATTTGACTATTTGAAGGTATTTTTTTTTTATCAAATTGACTTTGTTAATTTTAAAATGTAAATATATTAATTTTATTAATAATAAAATATAATATTATAATATTAAGTAAAAATTAAATTAAATTATTAATAATATTTTATAAAATGAATAAAATAATATGTTATTAAATAAATAAAATAATATTTTTATTAAATAACAATCTTATTACAATATTCTAATAAAAAATGAGCAAAAGCTATTTGAAAAACTCTGTTAAACAGAGGTTTACTATATTACAATTAATTGAAAATTTCAAAATCTTTAGTGTTAAATTCATAATTTTTATTCTCTTCGTCTCAATTTATATGTCTCTTAGAAAAAAACTTAAAAATTAAGAAAATGCATACTTACATGCAAATCATTTAATATAAATAGTAAAATATTAACTTTACAAGGTTAGAAGTTCTAATTCAAAAAATTAAAATGCACGATCAGATGGAGAAATGATAAGGTGCGTTGCAGAGTAGGTGTCTAGGGAGTCTAATGTTGATTTCTTTTGATCGTCGTCTTGGATAAGGATGACCATCTTCATGACATATGCGTGTCTAAGACTATATACTGCGCTAGCAATTAGGAGATAATTTCAGCAATTAAGACTTAATGCTACGTCGTATTTAGGAGAGAAATTGATGGCGACCCATTAACTTATTTGATAAGAAATCATCAACTTGTTTATCGTCTCTTTTTTCTCCTCCTCTCATTTCTCGATGCCATTCTTTCTCCTGTCCTATTATTTGTCACTTGGCTTTGATTGCCATATCATTTTTCACCCGATTAGAACTAGGGAAGGCGAAGAACGTGGTTGGATTTTTCATTTTCGTTTCTGTCAAGCTTAGAGAAAAAGAAATTTTTTTTATCCTTATCTTCAAGAATAAAGGTAGAGAAATTTTTTTTTTCATCTCAGTTCTTCACAAAAAATCAAGTTTTTATAAGAAAATTTCTTTAGTAAAACTCAAATAATGAAATTACATAAAATTTAAATTATTTTAAGCTAATAACCCCATAAAAAATGGATTTTAAAAGCACAAACTTGATAATAGCAAAAGTTTTAACACTTACTTATTAAAGTTTAAGTTAGTGTTGTGACAATTAAAAAATAGAGTGCTATAAAAAGAAAGTGCAAGTGGTATTTATAAAAGATGAAGTGCAAGTGGTATTAATAATACATAAACTTAATAAATTATCATTAAGACATGAATTATCATTTAAGTTAAAATCTTTTAAATTTGAAGTGGAAATTCAATAAATTCATTTAATAAAAAAAATCATGAATTTAAAATGAAAAATATAATATATTATTTTTTTCAATATATAACAAACCTTGTGATTTGAATTAATTACAATGCAATCGTTTTAAACATTATTCAAAAATGAAATTATCTTGAAAATTTAACAATACAAGGAATTTGATCACGAATTTTTGTATGTATGCAAACATAAATGTGATCTATCATGAGAAAAAAAAAATTTATTTTACAATTGAAAAAATATATTTTTTTACTATTACATATTGAAAAACCACAAAAAATATAACCCAAATGTAAAATTCGTAAAAAAAATTGTCAGATGATCTTCAAATGGTTAATTTATAAATTGATTTGAAATCAAAATGGGTCAATCTCACTTCAAATAAGTTCAGATAAATTGTGGAGTTAACGGAAGCTCACTCATACTAATAGTGCAAATAATAAAATTTGTTATGTAGTGAAAACAAAACTAAAGGTTTGTTATAAAAATTGACAAAGCCATAGGATTATACATGTATCCTAAAAAAATTATATCAGTATCATTAAAACAACATTTGATAAAGCAATAAGGTAATATGATATTTGATAAAGCCCTGATCCTATGGAATTGGTTTTGTGGTAATGAAAGTTCACTAATAATCATGAAGAAATTGAATAGTAATTATACCAAAAAATTTGAAATGAAAAATTTAAATACCAAAAATACTATCCAATTTTTACAAACCTGATTTCATGGTATCAACACTTTATTTAATAACGGTTTAACAAGGGTGCCTTGCCTTTAAAAAAAAAGTCACCCTTTCGCGGCTTTCATCATCTCATATCTAAGTTTTCAACATAGACCAATCTCTCAATGAGAGTGTTGTTTTCTTCAGATGTTTAATTGAATTTTGGGAAGTTAATTATATATTTTCATTGCTTTGCTTTTGACTTTCGATTTAGAAAGCCAAACTGAACAATGAGTCCTTATTTAAGGACACAGCTGCAAGTGCTTCCTCTAATTGGTCCCTTAGGAACCCGTTGCAGAGCTGTATGTGCTTCCTCTAAAAAAAGGGGAAAACCTGCCCGAAATTATGTAAAGGCTAGGAACTAAGGTCCAGTGAACCAAAGCCTCATTGGCCTATTCTTGTTATATCTATTGCGGCTGTTCAGATCGCTTGCCTTACTGCCGTCACACTTCTTGCATTCTTCATGTATGAACGGCATCACGATGCTGTTAGCTAAAGACAAAACACAGAGATGTAGTTGGAGATAACCAAGTAGTCCTCCATACTTGCTTTCTTGGGTTGGGTTATGGCGATAACTGCATCGATTGGAATGATAATTTACATTGACAGTCTTAACGAGCAATGGCCTTGTTTGGGTTCTTAAAGCTTGATTTAAACAAGCTTGTTTAAATTTATCAAGGTTTAAGAAGATCCCAAACAAAACCAATATCATTTTGGTCGGGTTGTTAATGTCATTTGTGACTTAGTCATCTTTTCATTGGTGAAGTAGGACCTTACCATATTACAAACTGAAAAGGGACAGAAAAAAAAAGAACCATCAAACTGAAAGGAATGAAGAACATTATCTCAGGAAGGGAACAACGTACTGTAAAGCATGTAATAGCATCAACTGTACACACTTAATTATAGCGTCAACTTAAATATGCAATCTCGTACTCACATAACATTCACGTAAAGCATGTACTTGACGATCTCGTATTAATTTCTGCAACAAATTATTTGGACAAGAGAACAACTGTATCTTTGGTGGAACTATGGGAAACGCCATGGTACTCATTTTATCAACGCCTGCATCCCAAAGTAATTATTCCAACCTCTGATCTTTGCTCTACAACTCAGTTTTAGGGATCTCAAACAAAATCTGTGAAACTCTGTAGTTTGTCGCGCCATCACATCACCACGATTTTCTTTCTTTATCTCTTGCACCCTCTCCTTTATCCCTTGGTGTTAACCTTAATCTCATGAAAAATTACAGAAAACAATGATAGCTGTTGCAAGTGGGAGTTCCCTTGGCGGGAGAGAGATGTTAGGCGGCCATTATCCATGGGGTCGTGGTGTATGGTTGGATTTTTTTCCACGGTTAATTAATTCGGTACTGAGTGTTTTTTTTTATTTTAATAAATATTGTGAAAGCAGAATAATTGATTATGAAAAAAGACCTACTTGTGATATATATCTAGTCGTGTTCGCTTAGTAGGATAAAGTATGTAGATGGAGAAAGGTGTTGGATTGGTGATGGCGGTGGATTAAAGCTTGATAACTCTTATTTAAAGCTTAAAGGTTTAGATTTAACCAAATTGGATTTTATTTAGTTATGACTAAACTGAATTATAACAATGGTGCTTTTGCAAGAAATTTGATAGTCATTGTTGTAGCTCAAAAATAGATCCTAACCAATGAATACCATGGGTGGATTGTTAAAATTGTCCATTAAGCTACCATCTAGACTTTCAAATGGATTGCCATATGCACTAAAAATGCTCAAATCACTTATGACTTACAATATGTGACATTACATCAAATCTCTATACTTTTTATACTAGTATTACCTCACATATCATTTCTCAATTTAATGATGTGGCTTGAATTCACCGCATGCAATAAATAAGTATATAGTAAAAAAGAATGAAATTATGGATTAAATAGCTTATAACTTTTTGGGGATGATTTAACTATCCTTTAATTACAGTCCATTGGTAAGCTTTAATTCTCCTTTGTTCATGTTTTAGATACTGTCATGCTTCCTTTGGCCTCTTCGGCCCTTCTTGGGTATTTATTTATTTTAGCCTTCAATGGGTTGTATTATGTTTGTTAGTCTCTTTGGGTTTATTATGTTTTGGGCTCTCAATCGGCTTTCATATTAGTTTTGTCGTGATGAACTTTATCATGTAGTGGATTTTTATTGTCTTCTCATGGAAGTTTTATTTCAATGATTTTTATCACGTAATGAGACTCTATAAACCTATCATGATAATTTAACTTAATTTAAGTTTTATCGTGTTTTTGGCATTTGGATTTTTATCTTGAACCTTTCCTGGTAAAGAGTGCGTGTTTGACTAATTGTTTAGATTGTTTTATAGGTTTTTTACTACTCAATAAGTGTTTGACATGTGGTGTGAAAAAATGAACATCAACAAATTTTATTAAAAAAAATTAAAGTACAAATTAATAAGTGATTTGATTTAATTAAATTTCTTGTAAATTTTAAAAAATTAAACATTAATTTAAAATTAATTTTAAACTCAACCAAACAAATATACACTAGCTGCCTAACCCCCAAAAGCACATAATTAAGCATAAGCATATTGCTACCTCTTAATCAGGTAATCTTGATTTCTAGTCACTTACAAAAAGCTTTTTGCAAATGGCTACTTCATAAAAAACTTAAGTCCTACAAGCCATACGAGGGAGGCATACCACCTGATTGTCTTACGTAACAAGGTCACAGACCTCACTAGAGATGAATCAAAAAATAAAACAGAAAAAGTTCCAAGGTAGATTCCTTTCTTAGCGAGAGCATCTGCTACGATATTTATTCATCTAAAGAATAATTGTGAGTTTTGTCTCCTTTCGATTTTATCGCTGATTCGAAGTGAAACATTTGTATACCTTGTTTTAATTTGTTTCAGTTCATTTTTATTTGTTTCTATCAGTTTGGTTTGTTTCAATCAAAATATTGTATTTCAATAGAAATATTATAATATTATTTTTTTATATATTTTTTAAAAATTTAAGAGGGTAATTTAAGGTTTTTCATTATTTCTTTTCAATTAGGTGATATTGACAATACATTATCTTTATCATTTGATATTTGAATGATAATTTTTTTATTATAATATGTTATATATATATATATATATATATATATATATATATAATGTATGCAATTTGATAGTTAAAGAAAGTCTCAATCGTGATTTATACCAAAAATAATTTATAATTAATTTTAAAATAAAAATTTATGCAGGATTAATTTGTATATTTAAATGGTATTATTTTATTATTATTTGTATTTAAATATATAATTATATATTTTAATATATATACATATTTATATTATAAAATTTAACATGTAAATATTTGAAAATATCGTCAAATTAACCATAACAAGTTTACCTTTCTTCCTTATTTTCTTTCACGATCACTGTTAATTATTTTAATTTGCAATTTATAATAAAATCAGTTATTAATGTCGTAAATGGTATATTAATAATATTTTTTATCGGTATTGGTAAAAAGTTTATACGACTTTTTTTTAACAATATGGTAATTCGGACATCAAAAGAATAATATTTTTTTTGAATACTATACAAAAATAATAATATAATGATTTGATCACAATATAAACTCATAATACTAGCTGTAACATAGTTTACATATAAAATTCATAAAAATAATATTTAAAATTCAATAATATAACATTTACATGACCAACTATGCTTTGGTTCACGAGTAAAAAAATCAAATTTGAGGATGTTAGACCACAAGATCTCAAAACTAGTATGCTAAATTGTAACATTCGTGATCTTAAAATAATTGTAAAAAAAATAATTTAATAAATATTACATAGAATTAAAATAATATATACATTAAAGATTTACTATTAAAACGAAATTTGTACACTTACAACAAAGAAAAAAAAAAAACCTGTACACTTGTCACAAAGGAAAGGAAAGGAAAGGAAAGAGGGAGGGGGGGGGGGGTGGACACCGTAGGTGCATGCGTTAGCTGCATGACATGTGCAAAGACGTTGACGGTTTGATATAGAATTGTTTTTTATTTTTTTTTTACAAAATCTCGTTTAATTTTTTTCTTTCTTTGATTCAAATTTCGTAAAAAAAAGTTATAATTTTTTTTTCAATATTAGAGATAGTATAATCATTCAACTAAAATAGCAAGACTTCATCATATTTGAAGTGTTGGTGATCAATAATCTCAAAAAATTACTGAAAATAATAGAAAAGGTAATAAGGTAATCTACATGTAGCTTTAAGTGCTACGTAGTGAGTTAAATTTACTCGTAGTAATCAAAACCAATAAAAATATGAATTTATGATATTTGAATAAATTATCAAATTATTATGATTTAATGAGATATTTTTATGTTATATATGATAATTGATTGATTATAGATTAAATGATATGTTGAATATTAATTATATAAGAATATATATTTTAAAAATGATGAATTAATGAAAAATATGCTGATAATTTATATGAAATTTCTGAAAAGTTTATTGAAAAGTTTATATGATATCCAATGAGACAATTTAATAAATATGATAAAAATAATAATTTTGAGAAAGAGCTAGATAATTAAATTGAATGTTTTGATATATGATTATTTACATATTATTGCTCATATGCAATAATATACAACTCGAGATAGATCATTACACAAATAAAAATTAAAAAGGGATGAAAGAAAAATGGATGAGGATTGAACATAGGTGGAGTATAAAAAATTTGGAGTTACATTTTCATATTTTTGTGACTAACACTTTAATTTTTGGGTTTTCGGTCATTTTAATATGTTCATAATATACTTTTAAGGGAACACTAAAAATGATTTTTTTAAACTTTATTAATAATATAGAACACGATAAATCATGTTTATAAACTAGATAAATCATGTGTACAATATAAAAATATAGATATAGATAAATCATGTTTATAAAATAGTATAGTAACGTTGGTTTTTATCTAATTACTCTATTGCATTTTAAGTTTAATCTCTATTTACATCACGTGGTTTTAATTGCATAAATTTCAACCTCACATTTTAAATTATCTCATATGGGTTTTCCGGGTTTGAGAAAACAAATCAAAATGAAAATTGGATACATTTGTGACACGTGTGAATATGTTCTGTTCAAATAAATAAAGTCAATTTAGGCACGATAATTAAAAATATAAAAAATACCACATCCGTTTTTCAGCCAACTTACCATTCATGTGCGTCATTCGTACGTGTGACACGAATACTTAATGCTGATTTTTTTATTTATTTTTCAAATTATAATATAAAATCTATTTGATAATTACTTAAAACTAGTTGAAGAAAACACTTTTTTTTTTGGTAAAACTTGTGGAAGAAGCTTTTCCGTCCTTTCGGTGGATTCTTTTCTTTTATCACCGACCACAAGATGCACTGTCAACCACTCGATTTTTTATGATATTGACCCAAATGACATCTATTTTCCAGAATTCTTTTAAGAAGAAACTGTTCTCTGCTAATTTCTTAATATTTTCCTTTTCTTTTATTTGATCATCAAGTATGGATGGCCGACCATTCTTCTCTCACAAAAGTGACGCCATTGTTTGCGTCAGCAGAACCCATCTACCAATGCTGATGACATCAGAATCGTCACCGCAACGACTTCACCTGCAACGAGTCATCTCTCTAAAAATTCAATTTGTTTTTGTTTCTCTCTCTAATAAAATGCCTCCGAATCTCTCACACTTTCGTTTCTGTCTGCTTTGAAAGCGAAAAATGAAATTTCGTTTGGTGTCTTCTTACCATCATTACTACTGTTTTGTTACCTCTTTGACGTGGCGACGATTTCTGTAGGAGTGTTTCCTTTTCTTTTTCTTTGGTCTCTTTTAGCGTTACCCTTTCGCTCTTCTCTGACTTTCACAAAATCCGATCTAATCACTTGAATAGATTTTCTCAATTAATTCCGTTTTATTGTTGGATGGGTTTCTTTGTTAGAATATAAATTATCGATATTTTGGGATTTTTTTTGGCTTTTTGGATCTTTGAATTATTTTGGTGGATCTTTTGAATTTAATATCGTGAAGATTTTTCAAATATATGTGTTAATTTTTCTATTTTAATTTTTAGATTAATTTTCATATGTATCACTATTTATCATGCTGATGTGGTGGTCTTGGAAATTCAAGCAAGGAGTTTCCTTTGGCTCTGCATAAGTGCTGTGAGTATTGTAATATAGGGGAAATTTGAAAGATTTTTTTTAATGTTTTTTCACTTAGCTTTTAGTCAATATTTATGTAAATGTTGTTTAAAGTGCTTGATTTTATTGGAATAATTTAACATATGAAACAATTTTCTTGTTCTCTGTATGACTGTAAAATCAGTTCCTATAGTACCTATTAATATACGATTTAGTCTCAATATTTCCTTTTCCTTTTATATGTTTCTTGAGGTTTGCAAACACAGTATATTTTATTTTCTTGTAATCTGGATCAGGGCGTTCTGTTTCTCTTGTAAATAACAGTTTCATCTAAATGGATATTTGATTTTCTCATACATGCCAATCAAACATGTATTATAGTCCTTCAATTTTGATTCTGGGGGGTTCTACTTTTCAATTTTCACTAGGAAACTATGAATCATAGCTTAAAGCTTCAGTTCTTGAGTTGATTTCAATGGCTAATTCAGCCGAGCCATCATCATCTTTGAGCTTCACTTCATCTTCTCATATATCAAATGGTTCAGTTGGTCATAATATATCACCGTCTTCAGGTTGTAAAACGGCGGCTAATCTTGAAGTGATCAGTCTAAGCAAGTTAAGCTCCAATTTGGAGCAACTACTGATTGATTCAACTTCTGATTATAGCGATGCCGATATCATTGTTGAGGGTATTCCTGTTGGTGTTCATCGATGTATACTGGCTGCTAGGAGTAAGTTTTTCCATGATCTGTTCAAGAAAGGAAATGGGCCTCGGCCTCTAGAGAAAGAAGGAAAACCGAAGTATAACATTAGTGAGTTGTTGCATTATGGCAAGGTTGGATATGAAGCCTTCTTGATTTTCTTGAGCTATTTGTACACTGGAAAGCTAAAGCCTTCTCCTATGGAGGTATCTACTTGTGTTGATACTGTATGCGCCCATGATGCCTGTAGGCCTGCTATTAATTTTGCTGTGGAATTGATGTATGCTTCATCCATATTTCAAGTACCAGAGTTAGTTTCCCTTTTCCAGGTCAGTATGTTGTTTATGCTGCTCAAAGTTTTACACTGTTTGTTAATGTAGCAATTAATCAGTTGAATGACTTGTGTACCGTTGAGAAGGTTCAATGGTGCAATTTTATTCTGGTTGCTTGCTTGTGGCAATAATAGTACTGATGTTGGTATTGGCAGACTGGCACTTTACGACCAGCTACTGATTCTTTTCGCTGAAAATTATCAAGTATAAGCTTGTTGTTCTTTGTTCTGAGATAGTATGGATGAATGACTGTACTTTTGGACCCGTTTGGTAGAGTTCATAAAATGGTTTATGTTTTTAACAAACAGAAGCTAGGCCAAACATCCTAAAAAAACAGATTCGGGGACAAATCAAAAGCTGAAAGACAATTTCTAAAAAGATGAATTTGTGAAATAAAAGCTGTTTTACCAAACACTAACAGATTTTAGCTTCACAGTTGTTTTACTATGAAGTGTTTCAAAAACCATTTTGACAGCAATAAACCAAATCTACAGTTAGGCCAAACGGTAAAACAATGTTAGAAAGAATAGCATCTATTATGAAATTGTTGATATATCACTGTGATGCATGAGCATGTCTTGTGAAGAATACATGAACGGCCTCTATATGGATATTAGGTTGCTAATACTAGGCTGTAGATTAAAATAGTTTTTCATTAATAGATATTTGTTTTAACCAAGGATGCCGAATCTTCAGTAAGCATTTGGACAGGAAATAACATTCTTCACTCTAAATTATGGATTTGCCACTATGAGTATGTGGTGCGTTGTGTATAAGATTAAATTATGGTCTCAATCATCTATATAAATTGTCTACTTAGGTCTTTATCTGGTTAACCTACTGATACTGGTTTGTTATGCATATATTGATAAATTGCTCTATGCATACCATATGAGGTACATAGCTGGAAATTTCAATCCCAGGTACAATCATAGTGATTGCCCTTTCTTTTTTGTCGACATTGTCAGTAGGTTAGTCATTTTCACACCATGGTCACTAGTAAGTTTGTGCTAGATCAAACTGTACTGTTATGAGTAAATCATGGAAGCAAAATTTGATATAGAAATTAGGGCAATCTTTATTTTGTATATTTTCTCTTTTTCTAATACAATTTAATAACTGTATGCATTTGATGTAGTTTCTTTTTCTGCCATATAAATGTTGACATCATCTTGAATGCGTCAAACTTGCACTTGACCTTCTTATATGTTCTTGGAATATGTTTTAACAATTAAGTCTTGCTATTAGAATGCAAATGCACAAATACGACTGCTTCTGTGCCTTCTGCAAATTACTGTAATAAAAGCCTATTTCACATTTACAGAAAAGAATAATAGGAATTGGACCTTTTTCTCCATCTGTCAAACTCCATTTTAGGCTTCATCAGACCAAAATAAAATTTTACTGATTTGATACTTTACACATTTGCAGCGGCGTCTTCTTAACTTTGTCGGCAAGGCTATCGTGGAAAACGTTATCCCAATCCTTGTGGTTGCATTCCATTGTCAATCAACTCAGCTTGTTGCTCAGTGTGTCGATAGAGTGTCACGATCAGATCTTGACAAAGTCTGCATCGAGAAAGAACTTCCTTTTGAAGTTGCAGAGGATATTAGATTGCTTCGCCTCAAGTCTCTTCCCGATGATGAAAATAACACTGTAGTTTTGGACCCATTGCATGAAAAGAGAACCCGGAGAATACACAAAGCATTAGACTCAGATGATGTTGAACTTGTGAAACTTCTACTGACTGAGTCCAATATAACCTTAGATGACGCTAATGCTCTCCATTATGCCGTGGCGTACTGTGATCCAAAGGTTGTGTATGAGATTCTTGGCCTGGGCCTGGCTGATGTGAACCTTCGGAATTCTAGGGGTTACACAGTTCTTCACATTGCTGCAATGCGTAAAGAGCCATCAATAATAGTGTCACTTCTGACAAAAGGAGCTTATGCTTCAGAATTGACATTGGATGGGCAGAGTACTGTTAACATTTGCAGGAGGTTGACAAGGCCAAAAGACTATCATGCAAAAACAATGCAGGGGCAGGAATCCAATAAGGACCGGATATGCGTTGATGTTCTAGAGAGAGAAATGCGGAGGAATCCGATGTCTGTGGATAAATCTATTAGTTCCCAAACACTGGCGGAGGATCTGCCCATGAAGCTGCTATACCTGGAAAACAGAGGTATTAATCTGTAGATGACAATTTTGGATTCTTTTTCTTTGATGAAGGAATTGTGGTGACATTATGGCATGTTGCAACAACTTGTTTGTTTCTTATAGACATTTTAAGACCTGGTCCCCGATCCTTCTTACTTGGTACCTTTTCACCAGTACACTTTTATTCATTAATTTTAGTTTTTTATACTTGTTAATAGTCTTGCTTGTCGTATTAAGAAATTCAGGAATACCCAGGACTTAAGTTATTATTCTATTTTATGATCATTTCCATTTTTTGGTTGCAAAATTTCACCAGTCAGAATTAATGAAAGTTGTGGCACTTGCTTGTGCAAAAGATTTCTGACTTTGAAGTTGGCTGGCAATCTGTTTATGGCTTAAATTCCTTCCATTTGATAATACTTTTGGTTGATACCAAACTTTCTCTATTATGATTCTTCTGCTTATCTTTGATGTGATCTTATTGGTATTTTATATTGCAGTGGCATTTGCACAATTATTCTTTCCTACTGAAGCCAAGCTAGCCATGGACATTGCTCATGCTGAGACAACATCTGAGTTTGCTGGTCTTTCTGCATCAAAAGGTTCAAGTGGGTACTTAAGGGAGGTTGACTTAAATGAGACGCCTGTTATGCAGAACAAAAGACTTCGTTCTAGAATGGAAACTCTTATGAAAACAGGTAACTGCAAGCTTTAAATCCCTTTTATATTCTGGTGATTGGTTGCATGGGATTGATTGACCACCTTGGATAGAGGAGGTGCCTGCATTCTCTGTTATGATTGAGCCTTGGCTCACTGTGTTGGGCAGTCGCCTTGCATTTGAAGGTAGAAAGAAGAGGAACATAAATTGCATAATTTTTTTTCTTTCTATGGAAACAGATTGAATATTTTGAATTATTAATAGTCTAGTGTTTGTTTTACAATTCAAAGCCGAAAAAATATGGAAGAAAATTAAAGAGAAATAGTGAGACTGGGAGAGGGGAAAAAAGGAAAAGAGAAAAATTCAACCTCTAAAAAAGGAAAAGAGAAAAAATTCTACCTCTAAACCTTAGGAAAAATGTCAGCTCGTTTTCTCTTAATTTGCTTAGAAGTGTTGGTAATGTTGCATTTTTAACATAGGTTACAATCGACCCGTCTGGATTGAAATAGTGAGTATAAAGTTGTCTGCGGTTTGGATAAATTTCGGTCATTTCATTTCTTGTTAGCCTATCTCCTTTTCTTTCTCTGACAGATGAAGTTTTTTAATTGTTCAGCGCATTCCTGTTAGCTGTTGTGTCTCTCACCATTATATTTGCAGAAGAATGCTTAGAAATATATTACTGCTATTATTGAGTATTTTGCAGCAATCATGCAATGACACTTTAAATTACAGTTAACGCAATATAATGCATTCGTTGAGCTGGGTATAGGGCAATTGTCCACCTACTAGAATTTCCTAGTTATTTTACATCTAATTGATATTCCATCTTTTAAGGTTCAGAAAGGGTAACTTGTATTTTGCCCTTTAGTTTCTAATACCAATCCAGAATCCTATTTCTTTGGAACACCACCCGAAGAAATATTGATGTTAAAACTATAAATAACATTTGGGTTGTCAATATTGCAGTGGAGATGGGTCGCCGCTATTTTCCTTGTTGCTCAGAAGTGCTGGATAAATTCATGGAGGATGACCTTCCAGATTTGTTTTACCTTGATCAAGGCAGCCCTGATGAACAGAAAATAAAGAGGACACGGTTTTCGGAGCTTAAAGAGGATGTCCAAAAGGCATTTAATAAGGACAAGGCTGGATTGTCTTCCTCATCTTCTTTAAAAAAAGATGGTGCAAATTACAAGCTTAGAAAAATATGAAGGCATGTAAAATGTTTGGCAAGCCTGACGATAAAAGTTTTGGAAGGAAGTTTTCGGGAGTGAAACTCATTAATCTAAGTTCTTTTCTGTAGATTTTGGCTGCTTTTTTTGTACAATTTTTGTGAGGAAAATTGCTATGTAAACCATCCCTTGTGAGTTGTTCCGGAAAAGATAGGAAAGCCTTGTTACTTTCGTATAGTTTGTTACTCGAGTGACAGATGAAAAGAAAAGCGGTAACTGATTTGTGGACATTTCTATTTTGCTGTGTTTTGTCCATTGTAATAATAGATTAAGGAAATAAATTACTCAACAATTGGATGTTATGAATATTGTACTAGGAAATGTTTGAAATGATACCTCTTTGAAGTTGATGGCACGTTTGGCTTGGATTTTAGACAGGTAGTGGCGACTGGTGAGATCTTTTTGCCAGCTTAAGGTTACAGCCTACATGAGATGCTATTGATTCTATAAATGATGAACAAACTTTTGAGTAATTTCTGGATTTCAAGTTAATCCCTCCATCAGATATCAGGTAGTAGGTAAGTTCCATAGGGATTGCATAGATCGGGTTTGGGTAGATTGTCTCTTTCGTCTCTGTTCCCATTATTAACCATTTTCGTCTCTGTTTTTTATGGGGATTTTGTTTCGTCCTCTGCCATCTCTTCGATAGGGATTTTTGTGGAATTAAATTTTCATCCTCATCTAATTTATAAACAGAGATGGAGATTATTCATTAACAAATTTGGATATTTTTTTTAACGCTCCTCATTAACCCGTTAAGCTTTTTATATTAAAAAGGAAATCTCAATTGCACTCAATTTAAATTAAAAGTTTTATTCCCTTCTTAAAAAACATTTGGATATACATCCTTAACATGCTATGTTACTTATCAACACAGGGCCATACCTTACTCAGGAATTCAAACTAAAGAAAGAAATGGAATTGAAGAGTGAAGACAAACTTTGAGGAAGAAAAAGGGAAAAGCTAAAAATTGTTTCCTTCTAGCGGTGGAAGAGCAACAACAATAAGAGTTCAAGAATTCAAAGAAATAAATGAAATTGAAGAGTTGAGACAAACCATGAGGGAGAAAAGGGAAAAACCAGAAATCGTTTCCTTTTCTAGAGGTGGAAGAGTAGCAACAATAAAGATTCAAGATTTCAAGAGAGTTTTGAAACCCAATTTCCTTAATTAGGTATTTATATAGCTAAGTGCAATTATGTAATTATAAAACCTTATACTAATATATTTATAAAAGAAAATACATAAAGAACTAATGGAGATTTAGGAATTGGGTTCGGGTGCTAAATGGGTCCGGGAATGTCTTCCCTATGCTCGTCCTTGAATCCATTGGGGATTTTTAAAAGTTCTCGTACGCGCCCCCCAGAGGGTAAAATCTCTCCCCACCAGGTCGAATAATGTTGGGTTTCCATCGAGGTAAGGGACTTTTGCCATCCCTATAATTGGACGTGATAATGCCATCTAAAATTGAGTATCTTTTAATTTCTTCCTTAAATTGGTCGTACAAAAAATTAAGTTTGTTCTATCTGTTTTGAGTGTTCGTTAAAACATGTCTTTGCTTGCAAGGGATTAGCCAATGAGATCTTGGTCAAGACTATAAAATCCCGAGTTTCGTTTTTATAATGTGAGTTATTTGTCTAATTTATATATTAGTCATTCATCTCGAGTTGTAGTCATATTGTGGGTTTTTGTATAGGTAATGAAATAATACAAGTTTATATTGTAGTCAAATAAATCATCATACTAATCGTATATAACATCACTTCAATAAAATAAAAAAATATTCAAAGATTCGAGATTCATGTGCATATTAACAATTAAAAAAGACAAAATTACATATTTTACATATCTATCCCATGATAACATGTCCAGGTCTCTACTCAGGGAAACAATTTATTTGATGACGCAATGAGTAATTCTAACCACTTCCTACGGGTACAATCTATATGCTTATTTCACCCCAAATGCATCAGAGTTTGCATTCAAAGAGAGCAATGCACTTTAAAAAAAATAAATAAGGACCACTTGTGTGGGAGAGAGAGATGCTAACTAACAAAACTAGGGAGAGCTCTACTGATAGCCTTGTGGTTGTGATTGCCATCACAAACTTTTCTAACAGGAGTGATTATATGGAAAACAAGCCATATGATCTGATTTTGCTATATGTAATAAGGCTGGCAGTATATATAGGTTTAATGAATCTTTTAATGATCGGATTTTGCTCATGAGGAACGTTTAGAAGCCTGATTCAATGTAAATTTCAATTTGGGGAATTTGGTGATTGCTGTCAATACTAAAATTAACAGCAAGTAGTTTCTGAAGAAAGTCCAAGTATATGAGCTTCAGCTTCATTTTGATGCCTGCACATTGTTCTGGTATAAAAAGCTTCCACCATTTGACAGAGAGGTCGGATAATATCATGGCAACATATGATGGGACAGTGGGCTACCACAACACGATAGGCATCTGTTAGGAAAATCATGGCAACTAGAGAATGTGGAATTAGGATTGTAGAAATATTAGCTTCCTTTTTTTTTTTTTATCTAAATAGAACTCTTATATGCTCTCTTGGTTGCTTTGTCAGATAATGAAAAGTTGAGGTAAGATACCTGTATTAACAGACATTTCATCAAAAAAAATTCTTAATTCCAAGAATGGCCTTAGGTTCTTTTTGTTTATATCAGGAAGCACAGGGTCACCTAATTGCCTCCTCGCTTCATCACTCTCCATTATGGTCTTTAGGGTGATGAGGGAGTTGCTTGCAGTCTGTAGATTTTGTTTGGATCCTGCATGAATTCTTCTTTTTAAACTTACGTGTTTCTGATCATTCTTTTCTTTTCTCTTCAAATTATTAATCGTTTTTTTCATGGTTATACAAAGTTGTTTCCAAAAGCTTCCTTCTAAAATAAAGATTGTGGATTAAAAATTTTGGAGTCCAAGAAAAACTTCCAATCCCTCTCAATTTCAGCATTCAACCCATGCAGGAAATTCATTACAATTGGAAGTAGACCTTGCAGATGACTTAGGGGACGCACAATCAGTTGATCACAATAAAGCTTGGTGGGAAATTTAGGTAAGCTTAATCATTCCCTGGCTAAAATGCAGAGGAATCAAGAGATGCATGAACAACTAAGGTGCAAAGATGAGCCAAGAGATGCACATATAAAGACGATTGTGAACAGGGAAGGACAACACAAAGGCTAAGGCTTGGTGGAAATTTCAGGTAAAGTTCTGTTGACCTCTGAGATGTATATCAAGGTGCGGTGCAAAGGAGCAAAAATTGGCTGCACACACATGTACATACAAAAGCTTTCTGGCAGAAAATGCCAAATAAACTGCGCGTTACCCTGCTCGTGAAGTCTCTACACTTCAAACTAGAGACTCGGGATTGAATCCTATGCAAAGGTAGTCAAAGGCAAGAAGCACCTAATGGTGCTACTTCCTAACATCGTCTAAGGTCCTAGGCATCAAAAAGGTACTTGCCTGAGTAGAAAGGAATTGATTTCTGAATATCAGTAGTAAATAAGTTAGAAACCAAATCTAGATTTTGAAATGATATACTTGTAACAATTAGCACATCCAATATCATATTTTCACACTATCAAAGCTTACACTGTAAAATGTCTAGGTCAATCCCATAGCAGAGTCTATACAAAAGGCTTAAAAATCAATTTAAAAAAATAGGAATAATGGAACCCACCTTTTCAAGGACCCAGTGAACTATAACAGATGTCAACATACAATTAGACAAGGCAGCCTTGTGTTACTCGAATTTCGCTTTGGTTTGGGTCTCATTTTGATCATGGGCAAGAAAACAATTACTTCAAAGAAACGAAGAACAAATATAGTCTAGTCTTTCTACAAATATACTGGCACAAAATGGTCATTCAATCAACATCAAGACTTTTCTTTCTTTTCAAAACATAACTGATGCAGTTCATTTGATTGAAGTAAGTTTTCATTTTCATAAGATAGCAGTTCCCTATTTGTACGAGTGAAGGGCTGTTCAGTTGATTATCATAGAAGTTTTTATTTTCATATAAAAGGCATTTAGTTTAATTTAGAGCATCAGGCACTCTCGCCTCAAGGGTCTATCACCCCAAATGATGCGTTTGGCTGGGTGCTAAAGGTGAACACCTCCTTGAAATCATATCTCTTTGAAGGCTTTTAAGTGCTTTTCCTGCCTCGCCTCGCCTTAATGCCCAAGCGAGTGTTTGGCTCGTTTTTCACTATACTAAACCCGCCTTCACAGTGTTGGGGGGTTTTTATAGCTAAGGGTAGCCCTGAATGTATAGCGTTTCAATTGAACCCCCATTTGGTTTTTAAAACTTGTTCATATTCACCACTGGTAACCTAAGTTCACACAGCTTTAACAGGAAATTGTAGGATGGAATTTTTTTTAATCTATTTTCCTACAAACTTTCTAGTAAATCAAACACATACTAGAAAAGTATTTTCTTTTCTTTTCACTGAAAAAAAACAAGTACACTTTTCTTTTCATTTTCTTTTAATTAACTTTTTCTGACAGCTACTTCATTCACCACCTCCCAAGCAACCAAAGAAAGCGTAAGGAACATATATGAAGGTAGTAAACGGGACTAAATTGGATATTTAATCGTACTGACAGATAAGATGAATTCATAAAAATTCAATTATAAGTATGACAAACAGATGTATTCTTAGTAGATTAGACATGCTGTATTTGACCGGCTAGAATGATGAGAAAAAGATATATTCACCCATGTACAGTAAGATAGTTACAAGATAGTCCTAAAAGGATCTAAATAGAATATTAACTCATAATAACACATAAGATGAAATGAGATGAACGATTCGTAACAGAGAATTTTTTTATAAGAACAGAGATTAATTAATAGTACAACAAAGAAAAAATTGGAAGCGGAAAAGGCTTAATGTATTCAAATAGCATCAATGTGAATATAACGGGGAAAATGAGGTAAATAGTTAACATAGAGGGATAGAATTAGCCTTAGCTTGAAGTAGATGATTTTTTTAAACTTCCCCACATGGCTGGACCTTCAGGATGGACATTAACAAAATATTTTACAAATCGTGCATCTGAACAAGCAAGAATAGTGCTCAGGGACAACATGGGCTTTGCTGCACCTCGTTCCCTCAGCCACACATACATTGAAAATCTATGATTTATCCTTTCCATATCATAACATAAATATGCAGGAAACGCCACTACAGATTCAAGCGGATAATCTAAACAGTTTCTTAAGCAATGAATCTTCTTTTCAATCACATCTTTGGACTGGTTAAGCACCATTGGAGCTAGCTTAAGTATGTTAGCAACAACATTGCAGTCCAAACCAGCTGTTACTAGGCAATCAAACCTCTCCTGTAACTGATCCCCTCTGCCTCGGAACCGTTTCAAAGCTTTCATCATCTCATCCGAGTTTTCAACGTAGCCCAATCTCAGTAAGAATGCTGTTTTCTCCATATGTTTACTTGAATTTTGGGAACTTATATTTTCATTGCTTTTGACTTTTGATTTAGAAGCCAAACTGAACAACTTGAGTGGCTCTTCCTTTATAATTTGGCATAGATCATCTTTCCCAACTTCTAAATCTTTACAAACAGATTTAGGTCTTTTCAGAGAACATGAACCCATAAGTTCCATGTGGATAGATACCATGTTTGCAATGTCTTCTGTTCCCATTCCAATATCTAACAGGAAATCCACTGCCTGCAAAAGACTTCTTGCACATTTAGCTGACAAGATCTGTGGGTTTTTTATAAACAAAGAATAAACTGCATTCATCTTGAGACCCAGTTTGAGTAGCCTACCAAACAATACGTAAACATTCTTCCCTGAACCTTCAAACACTAATGCAGGATTTGTTTTCAACAAATTACCCAACTGATCTTCATTGTAACCCACTTTATCAAGAAAATCAATCGTGTCAAGCATTCTACCCCAATCACATGTTTCTTTAGCAGATAAGTATCCACCAATCCAATCATTTCTGATTCCTAACCCTTTCAGTTTCTCAAGAACCAGAGCAAACTTACAATCAACACCACCAATCAAAAGCAATGGGCAACAACTAACAAGTTTGATAACGGTTGGTTTGCTTAGACCCAAATTTTCATAAGCTTCAAGTTTCAATGCCAGCACCCCATAATCATATCCAAAAATTTCTCTTGCTTCCTTATACATCTTACCAATATTAGTACGAGGAATTCCATAATTGCAGAAAACGTGAAAATTCTCAAGCATGACACTGTCATCACTCAAAAACATTAACTGCCGTGGAAGAAGTGGAGAAAGCTCAGATGGGCTCAATCCCAAGCTCTCAAAGAACGGTTCAAACTCATTAATGGGATTGTACCGAAGAAATTTGGTCAAAGACCGGGTTACATCTTTCTCAGTATCGATCTTGGATAGCAAATTTTGGAGAAAATGGGGCGAGTTTTTGCTGATATGCTCAGCGTCCGTGAAGCAAAAGCTTCTAGTACAATTCAAGTAATCAAAGAGCACATCTTGAGCCTCGGTTCTCGCAACCCGAGAAACTCGGGTAGCGTATGAAGAAGTGGGTGATTGAGTTGACTCAATGGGTGAGATTTTTGTTCCATAGGCAAGTCTAGCACTATGAAAAGATCGAACTTTAAGCAAAATGGGATAAGGGTTATGCATAAGATTGCGCCTTTTATAGGCAACTGGAGAGAAAGCAACATATTGGTTGAATTGGGCAATCATTTCAGATAATTTATATACCCTCTTTCGGATTCTGGATATTATCATGGCACGCAGAAACAACAGAGAAAGAGATATGAATCTACCTAAGGTCGAGTTATAGCTAATCTAGAACAAGAGAGCGAAACTGATGGTAATCTATCTAAGATAATCGATTTTTAGTTCAAAAAACTTTTTGGCTTACTCATGATTCTACAAGAAAAGCAAACGAGCGTGAAACTGAGTAGTACAAATAGTTGGGCTAACAAGTTTGCTTACCTTGAATTGGGTTTTCTCTCGAGGCATTTTAATCTACCAACTTCCCTGTTTCGCATAGCAAGAAGGAAAGGATCCTTTGAGAGCATAAGCAATTACGAGTCTGGGACGTTCAGTAACTTAGTGCGCAGCTTCTACCATTTGATAAAACCCTGTAACGAGGGTTTCGCCTTCAGCCATGTTTAACCCTGTTGGCCTGGACTGATTACCATTTATTTTCCTTTTCAATTTTTATCCTTTTAAGTTTTAATTATTATTAACTATAATATAAATAAATCAAATAATTTATTATGTAATTTTTTTAGTTTTGAGAAAAAGGAGGAATTCCAGTTAAATTCTTATGAAAAAGAAAACAATCGGGGTGAGAATTCGATCTATAATATATTATGCATTTTAATTTCATCCTCCATTTGAACTAATATCGGAAATATAAAAATGAAGAAAAATGTGAATAACTGAATATGTTTTCTAGATTTATAGTTTTTTTAGATTTTATTAAAATTATTTATTACATTTAATATATTATTATTATCAATATTAATATCAATTTATATGCTTTCCAAGTAGGATGGTTTAAGGTTTATATGCTTATTAATTATTATATTTAATATATTAATAATATTTATTTATTTAATTAATTAATTGATTAAACAATCGAATAGTTAAAAAAAATTATATCACCACCAATCGATCGATGTATTGATATATACTATTTAACCGATCAATATAGTATCGATTAAGCGATTCATCCCGTTTTGATCAAAACGATTCGATTAATCGATTTTCACTTATTAATGAACACTCTTATTCAATACCATATCAACACAACATAAAATTTTATAATTAAATCATCAAATTTTATAACCAAACATTCATTGTATAATTACTTGTTTTTGATAATATAATGGCGGAATAAATTACGTATGAAAAGTAATTTATCTCTTTAGAATAAATTACGTAAAATAAATTACGTTTAAGATCACATTATTTTTTTCAAAATATTTTTTTGATAATATTTTCAAGAGATTCTATCTTTTTAGAATTCAAATTACCTTAAAAATGCTTCAATCCTAAACTAACACCAAATGGGCAATTGATTAATATACGTCAATTTTTCAATTGAAAATAGATTATTTGTTAATTTATCATTGGTAAATTAATTTAAATTAAAAAACATTAAATGTTTTCCCATCAACGTTAGTGTGATTTTTGTGATAAATTTATAAAAAAAAATAGAATTCGAATCTCTTATATGAATAACTTGAAAATAACTATTAGATCAAAAAATTAAAATTTATATGATCCGAGAGTAAAATTAAATTATTTTATTGACTTGTAAATTGAATTTTTTTATAACTTACAAAACTTAAAATAATTCAATGATCAATTGAAAATCGTGTTATTAAAATAAAACTTAAAAGGCGAAAATAGTCATTTAGCCAATAGATAAATATAGGTCAAAGCACTCTTACATAGAAACAGTTCAAACAAGGCAAAACAGCCTTGTAATCCCATACGATTGAAGGAAAATACAAATTGCTTTCGTGTTACCTTTGGATTACTTTCTTATATAGAGGTTGGTGGAGGATACTTCCCTTTGCCCTCACCTTTTGTCTTCGTCAACCTTCCATCTTTCGTCAGTACGCACGCCTATCTGATCAAAATCAACAACTCGGTTTTCTTCAATTTTCCTGATCTGATTTTGAGTCGCAAAACAGTATTAGTCATGGCCAGCACTGGAAACAAGAATATCAATGCCAAATTGGTAAGTTCCTTTTCAAGCCCTTTTCTTTTAAGCTTGTTTTGATGCCGATATTTTGTTTAAATTTGTATTATTGACTGGTTTCTGTGTGTTTTCTTATGCTAAATTCTGATATTGATGTGCTTTAATTGTTGAGAATATTTGTTGGATCATTAATTGTGTCTTTTTTTTACCCAAATCTGATAAGGGTTTGGCTTAATTTTGGAGAATTTGAGCTTTTTTGCGCATTTTCTTAGATGTTTGCACTGCGTTTGCATGCATCGATATCGTCTGTGCTGTGCACGTTGTTGATAGGATTCTGATGTTGGTATGCCTTAATTCTTAAGTTTTTTTTTTTGTGTTTCTTTGCAGCTGATCTGGATTTATATTTGTATGCAAGCAATTTCAATCGTTTAGGTAATTAATTTTGTGTCTTTGTTTGGTGTGTTTTGTATTTCTTATGCAAATTCTGATGTAGGTCTGATTTTGTATCATCGGTCATCTTGAAATTTTGTTTAACATGTACGGGGATGCACAAGTGCCCCATTTAAATTATATCTTATGTTGCAAAGTTGACATTTCATTTGAAGGAGTAAAAGAACTTGTTTCTCCTTGTCTGCTTCAGTTCCCATTTACTTGCTTAAGTTCTTATACTGATTGGTCGTGGATTATCTTCTATGATCAATTTTGCTTTTGTTTAAACGGTTTAGCTGTTATTTTTCTTGTCATTTGTATGTCTCTTTTGCTTAGTGAGATTTTTCTATTTGGGAAAAATATTCTGGGCCTGTGAGTTGTTAGTTCTTCAGTCAATCTGATTTTGTATGAATATTTGTTTTCTCATATTTTCACTTCATGACTTAGGACTTCTTTCCTTTCTAAAGTTTTGTTTGGCTTTTATTTTTCCAAAGTTGTGCATGGGTTAGTAATAATATTTTCAGCCATGTGTTTCAGGTGCTGCTTGGGGATGTTGGAGCTGGAAAGTCTAGTCTTGTATTACGCTTTGTTAAAGGGCAGTTCGTTGAATTTCAGGTTGGTGACATGCTATTATGGATTCATTGGCATTCTCCTTTTCGATTCTTGAGCCTGACTTTTATTTATTTATTTTGTAACTTTGTAGGAATCAACCATAGGTGCTGCCTTTTTCTCACAAACATTGGCTGTAAATGATGCAACTGTAAAATTTGAGATATGGGATACGGCAGGTCAAGAACGATACCATAGCTTGGCTCCAATGTATTATCGGGGTGCTGCAGCTGCGATTATTGTGTATGATATAACGAATCAAGTAAGTAAATGCTCCGAAATCTAATAAGTTCACTTTCTCTCTTCTTCACAAGTAATTGAACTGCCTGCATTCTAAAATGTGAACGAGTAAGATGAGCATTAGACCTTTAGAAATATGATTGCAGGCATTCGGGCATGAGGACTTCACTCTCCACTTTCCATCCTCCATCCTCCATCCTCCATCCTCAAGACTTCTGCTATCTTATTCAATTAATTAGATGTAAATAAAGATGAAAGAAACAAAGAAGTAAATGTGTGAATGTATATGTTCATGTTTTCTAGTGACTAGCATAGTTAGCACTTTTTAATGAATGTTATAGATTCTCTATCTTTGTTATTTTTTTAAATGATGATGCTTCTTTTGTGTACTTCGAAGTACTTGGCCTGCACGAATTCCTTTCAGCATTTTTCTAATTGAATCATTGCTTATTAATGTGTATTGTGTGTGCTCTTCATAATAAAAAAAATGCAATTTTTTCAATCAATAAAGTTTTCTTCTGCTTTGCCAGGGGGAGTGGATGGGGAAAAAAATTCAAGATATGTTAGCTACATTCAAGTTTATGTTCATTTACTTTTATGCAACACTACGGAGCTTTCTTACCAACTTTGTGATGGTGTTTCTATAGGAATATGTTGGCCTTGTGCCAACTTGCTTTAAGTCGGCTTTAATACCAACCCAAACAAGGCCCTTTTCTAGATATACTATTTTTTTTAATGTGACAAATTTGGGTCTTTTTTTTCCTATCGTTTTCTCTTACTTTTTTTCTCTATCAAATTTCACTGCTAATGCGAAAAGCATATGCAAGGAAAAAGAAAGAGAGGGGAGAGAGAGGGAGAGAGAGAGGTTGTTTGGGAGGTTTTGCTCAAAAGAAATTCAAGGATTCTGGAAAGGTTGTACTGCCATCATAGCTCCCCCGTTCCCCCAAAAATAGAGAAAACAACAACAACCAATTGAAGGCGTAGCAATAATATTATATAAATGTCTGATTCTTCTTTCTGTAAAGAAAACTGTACAGTGCCTTGCTTTGCTCGTATTATGCTATACTGTGACATTTTTAAGTGTTCTTGTTGTGTATCTTCATGCATTGGTCAATTGTATGCATGGTATAAAGAAATTTATGAGCTGCTCAAGAAGTGGATTTGAGTGTTGCTGATCATGAGTTATTATGGGTTGGAGTTGTTGTGATCATGAGTTATCATACGATGCAGCAGTTTCTAAAAAAAAATTCTTCTCTTGTAGGCCTCATTTGAGCGGGCAAAAAAATGGGTCCAAGAACTTCAAGCACAAGGTAGTGTTTTACATTTGAATTTTCCTGTAACATTTAGTTCCCATTCTGAGTAGTCCTCTTCAGGTGGCATATTCTTGTGATTACTTTTTACTTGTAATGAATTCTGGATTTAAGCAGTATTTGGTGTCATCATCATCTAGTCTCATATCTGTAGCATCTTGGCTATAAATATTCTTCTTGTTTTTTGTTTATTTGGTTGATTTGTATATACTGGAGTGGTATTGAGTGAGTTTCTTGTTTTCTTTTTTGGTGGTATGTTACAAGGCAATCCAAATATGGTTATGGCACTTGCTGGGAACAAAGCCGATTTGCTAGATGCAAAGAAAGTGACAGCAGAGGCAAGTATATCTATTTCTGCTTTGAGGCTGTGTTTTGCCCACTCAATGCCCCTTTGGAAATTTTAGCAACTAAAGCCATATATTACTTATTTTGTGTGAAACCAAATGTCTCGAAATTATTGAGTTGGGTCATTTTTATTGCAGGTTTTTGGTGGCTTTAAAGGAAAAAGTTATTTTTTTGTGTGTTTGATTGAAAGTTGAAACTTCAAGGGGCTTTATCATTAGACTTTTAAGTGGTTAAGAAGTTAAATGCACATAATTATAATGTTTTTAAGATCTTCTACACACTTGTGAAATAAAAATGTTTTAAGATCTTGATGAGGCTGATTTAAATTAGCAAAATGCATGTCTTTTGATGTGCATCTGTCAACTCGTTTGTTAATGGGGTTGGTTTGCTTTTGAGGGTTACATATACTTTTAAGAATAATATTTGTTATTTTTGGATCTTAGCATTGCAGAACCTGGTAAAATGTTCTAAAAGATTCTTATAAATCTTTGTTGAATCTAAATGGTGTATGTCTATTCATGTGATTTTTATATTTTATTCTTTTTGAGTGCAGGAGGCACAAGTATATGCTCAGGAGAATGGCCTTTTCTTTATGGAAACCTCTGCAAAACTTGCAACTAATGTCAATGATATTTTCTATGAAATAGGTATGTAATTAATTTTGCTATGTTTCAAACTAATTAAGTATAGCGCACGATCGATTATTTTGTTTTTCCTTATGTCTGGTACAGCAAGAAGACTACCTCGAGTGCAGCCAGCGCAAAACCCTGCAGGAATGGTTCTTATGGATAGACCTGCAGAAAGGACAGCAAGTGCATCTTGCTGCTCCTAGGTACTGAGTTGGTGGTTATGACTGCTGCCTGATTGTATCTTCCAAATGGCTCTTGCAATGCTGTCTAGAAATCAAAATCTTGCCTATTTTCCTTGTTTGTGTACCATTCACATGCATCTTTGTCTTGATGCATCCTTATCAACCAGTGAATGTTCTTGTTGATTGGTTTCTCATGTAATTAAACCGCTGGTTTTTTTAATATTTTATTTCTGTGAAAAAGTACAGTGGTAAATGTTGGAATGTTCTCATAACATGTTTGACTGATAACAATTTGCTGAATAGAACCCCTTGCCCATCACATTAGACACGTAAGAGTATCTTTTGTATGCAACAGAGTGGAAGGGAGTGGCACTTGTTGAAGATGTTCAATACATGGAACTTTTTTAAATTTTGGGTAAACCGGTCCTATGCTTGTTTGCAGTAGGGGGCTGATAAACTGGTCATATGGCTGACGTGGAGCGAGTTGATAGATCTGTCTTATGGCTGCATTTGTAGCCAGCCTACCAAAAAATTTCTTCGAAGCCAGCACTCTCTGGAACTTCTTTTTCTCTTATTTTTTCTTCTTTCTTTCCTCTCCTTCCCCTTCTTATGTATCCTCTCGGGTTTTCTGCTTCCCTCAACTTTTGATATTCCTCTCAACCCTTTTTAATGTCTGCTCCCCTTCGTTCTCACTTCCTCTCCCGTGTTCTCTTCTTTTTTCCGTTTCCATCTGACCTCTTTCACTAACTGCTTCTTTCTCAACCTAGCATTACTTTTCTTTTCACGCTTTCTTCACTGTTCTTTCTCAACCTATATACATGGCTTAGATTGGCAAAGAAGAAGAGTGATTGCATCATTTGTTTAGTAAAAAGATGAAAAAGTGAAAGAAGGAAAGAAAATTAGCTATAATTTCAAATTTTTACGGTTTTAAATGATTGTGAATTGTGAATGCGTGAAAAAAAAATAATTTTTTTACTTCTTTTTTAATCAAACCATAGAAGTCTCCCTTTTTTGTTTATTCTCTTCTTTCTTACTCTCGTGCAAATCATGACTTAAGAGTTGATTAAAGTAAGGCTTAGAATAATTGATATTCAAACAAGAGTTTGAAGCAAGTTGTAGACGGGGATAATTGGACGGGAGTTGACAGAAATTCTCATCGAGATAAAGTCAAAATGTGAAGGGTCAGTATAAGTAAATTAAAAACTCAAGAAGTTAATTGAAACATTAGGTAAACCTGAAGAGTTAGAACATAGTTTTCTCTATCATATTTTTTTCATTTTTTTTTATCATTTTTTATTGGTTTAAATTTGTTTTTAGATGATTTTTTTTACAATGACACATTTAATTAAGTTTAGAAAGTTTGATAGGTAAATGCTAAATATTTTTAGTTAATATTGTTTTGAAACTTGATAGTGTTAGTATTTGAATTTTGTATTGTAACTATGATTTGGTTTTGGTTAATACGTACATCATCTTTATCATTCTATATTTGAATGGTGATGGTTTTATTATGTTTTGTATATATATATATATATATATATATATATATATTTTTTTTTTTTTTGAAAGGTATGTAATTTGACAGAAACTTACTTGAAAATGTCGTCAAATCCGAAATGGCACACTGAAACAAAACGAAACCGAAATATTCCATTTTAATAGTTAAAATGAAACGTTGTCCAACGCGAAATTTATAACATTGGATCAATTACGTGCATTATTAAAAACAAAAAAAATGTTAATAATTTTTTTAAAATACCAAAAAAAAATTATGAATCGGGCTGGTTTGCTTAAATATATTATATTTAATTATTTATATATAAATAATATATAATATGTTTAACGTGTGAGGTTAGTGTCAAGATTTTTTTACTAAGTATTTCATGTTATGAAAAAAATGGGGAAAACAGAATAACTTAAAGTAAGTTTTTTTATTAAAAAAAAATCTTTATGTGTAATATTATATTTTGAGCTAACTCATTGAAGAGATAAAAAAATAAATAATTCAGACTTAATGAACGAGCTTGGGCTCAACTTATTTTAGTAGAATCGAGCTTGAACAAAAATTAAGACTCGATTGGCCCAAACCATATCTATCAAACCCAAAATTTAATGTAAACCTGTTAGCTCGAGCCCGACTTTGATCATCTCACACTAAAATATAGGTTATCATATATGTAATTATCACTTCTCAAATTTAATTGTATGAAAAGTGGTCATTTGAAAAAAAAAATCACATAAACAGAAGTTATAATATGCATTGAGAAACTACTAATAGCTCTAGAAGTAGAAAGCATAAAAACTAGCCTAAAGGTTTTGATGCAAGTGTGAATTGACAAACACTGCGGAAGCAGTTAATACCTCTTTAGTCACTTGATAATATTGTAATTCATCGGTTCGAATTACGTACTCCGAACTTAGAATATTGTCAAGATCTTTATCTCACAATATTTGATACTTAGTGATGCGAATTATACACAATTTCATCATTTGGAAATTATTTACAAACGAAATGGAGACATTCATTCATATTAGTGTTTCTGATCTCTTAAAGATGATTGTAACTCTTTTTTTAATTCTATTAATTTGCTTGAAATATGATTTTCCTTCCTATTTATAGTCTAAATGGTTGTATAGATCTTTTTATTTCTTTCTTTCATTTCGTCTTCCATAAAATGTTGGATCCTCGTCCTCTCAATTATCACGCGATGACAATTGAGATTGTTTACAGGGAGTTTAGCTTAATAATAAACCAAAGTTGAGCCCACATTTTATGTGGGTTCTGGCTATTTTATTTAATTTTTTTTTCATATTTTGTTACGTGACACTCAAATTGTTTGTCAAATCGTATACAGTTTCGCTTAATGTTGAGAGAGATTTAAATTTTAAATAAATTGACACCCATAAAACTTTAAATAAAACATTCTCATGCATGATTAGGGAGTGGAGTTCCAGTTGGCTAGAAGAACTTTTAAGATAGGGCTTGAAGCTCCTTGAGGTAGCTAGAGGAATTCTGATTTTTAAAGTTATTTTCTATTTCTATGCCTTTTTTGGTTTTTGACAAGTGCATTGCCACACTCGATATTCATCCATATACATATAAGACGCATTACTCACAGAAAATGTAAGCTTTATATAAACTGTTTTCCACATCAATTTGTTCCTTTGTAGCCAAGCAACAAGAATATATCCAGCTCGATCATTTTCTTTTTAAATCCAGAAATGTTACTAAAATCAAGTTTACAAGTACAAACCAACTTGGAAAAACAAAAACAAAAAGTTGCAGAATACATTATTCGAATGTCTAAACTCATATGGCCTCATTATTATATGAGACAATATGCATCAATGCGTACGTACGTAACAGCAACAACTACCCATCAACTACCACTGAAACATGTTCTTAGTTCTTGTTATGAAGTCCTTGAGAGGCAGCAGCCGAAGCGCAGTCCATGGGTTGAAACCCAATTCTTTGTTTCTCCAAGTCATACACAACTTGCACATTTTGTTGTTGGAAGCTTCCAAACACAGCAGCTGGACCGTAATTCTCCTCATCTTGCATGCTTTGGAACAACAAGCATTTCACAACAGTGGAATTACTTGGAGGACTCATTGCATAGAAAGTGTTGCCTTGTGGCAAAACAAGACTCACGTTATTCAAGAAATTGAAAGTGATTGAAGGAAAGATATTCATATCATCATCTGTACAAGTTTGATTGTTATTATTAGGACATGGAACTTTATAACAAAGATCGAACCCAGTTCGTTCCTCCATCTCCGTTGCTCGAGGATAGATCACCATTGATTGGAGAACTGAGAGGAATTGTGAATAGAATGGCTCTGGTAGATGTGTGTAAGTTGTTCCTGAATCAATCAGCATTCCTCCATTACCTTGAGAATCAAACCCTACCAAGCTTAAGGACACTTTAGTACTTTCACTACTACTATTGCCTACAGTTATGGCCTCTAAACCAATATAGTAGTAGTTAGGGTACATGGGACTTTTCAACATTGGTGTAAATTGCAAATTACCCTTATCTTTAAGAGATAAAGCACCATCTCCTATAATTAAAGGGCTTGAGATATTAGGGTTGTTTGCAAACTTGAAGGGTAAGAAACAGTGAGAAAAACCCTTTTGAAGGAACCCTAGTTGTGAAGGGAAGGAGAGTGTACCTCTACCAAACCCTACAATCCCAATAGGTTCTCTATATGTAGACCCAACACACCCAAAGCAAAACTTAGGAATTTCAATTTCTCTTTTAGTACTACTAATTTCATGAATCCTAAGGGTATCCCTAGTTAGTGTCCCAGTGATAAGCCCTCCCTCACCATAAGTATAAGCAAATGAAGGGCATGGTCTAAAACAAGTGCCCTTGAGAAGGGTACTCAATGAGCAGCCAGAGATTGTGCATGGATCAAAAGAGTTATCCGAGCTATGGATATCAAGACAAAGTGAGCTACCACAAGAATCTCTAACCGATGAAGAAGAACGAGAAGGAGAGAAGTTAGAAAACATTAATAACTTATTGTTCCTATAATCATCACAGTTTATGCAATCAAAAGACAAATTACCACAAGGGACCCAAGTAAGGTCACTCCCTGTATCCATGTATACTTGGATGATTTGTGGGGGTGTCCCTATATTTAGAGATATCAAATACCCATCTGTAATTTCCCTCAGTGGCTCCATCATATTGTCTAATGGTGCTTGTGATGATGATAGTCTCTCTGTTGAATATGAGAGGACTTTAGGACCTTTAGGTGTAGAAAGGGAAGCCCTAGAATGGGTCAGACCGAGGACAATTGAATTAGGGTTAATCCTTTGTCTTGCTAGGGTTTGGTTGAAATTGAACATTAATGGGATGATCAGTAGGAGAAAGAAGAGAAGGTTTGCCATGGTGTAGTACTTTTTGTATCTTAAGAGGAATTAGGATTTATATATATACATATGTAAAGTGGTTTGCATTTACAAAGGAGACCTAGCTAGGCTAGGTTAAAGCTTGTTCATAGTTTGAATACTAGGGTTTGTGTGATAACAAGAACTAATACTTAACTATTAGATAATGCATGAAGTTGATCGAACTAGAGAAATTCTTAGGAGTATTGGAATATTTTCCACAAGTATTTTCAATCATTTGATGGATCTAGATAAAATAATAAATATTTAAAAACCGTTGCGATACATATTTTCTTTGTATGTCTGACAAATTTTTTTTTGTCTAGCTCAGATCTATTAAAAATATATGACACAATGATACATCTCACATCTGAATGAAAATAAAATAAAATTTTTTTCTCTTTTCGTGATATTTAATAATTCATATCTTGACACTGTCAAAAAAAATTTCAAATCGTGTCATGTGCGCGTGTACGCGGACAAATATGCAAAAGTGAGAATAAAACAAATATTGTTTGCATGGATATTACTTCTCAGAGAAGATGGCAGACAATAAGTTAGTTTTCCTTGATCAATGGATTTAAATGGTACTTGAAACAAAATTTATTAGCTGAAAATAAAGTGCGCATGCTTATATTATACTATAAGTTCACAGTCTGTATTAAATTTAATTTAACAGTTATGTTAATATTTATGAGTTCAAAGTACTAAACTTTAATTAAAGGATAGAACTATATAGTTAAACAAAATTAAAGTATCCCATGAAATTTGAAGGATCTTCCAGAATATTATGACTCAAACGCAAACACGTACGTATTGCCAGCTACTTGGAGAAGATATACATTCATTCAAGATATATCAAGACAAGAACCTTTTCAAACATTTTTTTGTGGCCGCATGTGCAAGGTTCAGTACTTTCATAGTTAATTATATGGTTAATAAAGTTGGTAATGATTTTAATCGCAATTTTTTTACTTAATGGTCACTTTCGGATTTTTCAAAAAAAATATGGGTTTGATCTAATATTGTAAATTTTGTGTTGGACAGCGTTTCGATTTAGTTATTAAAATTAAACGTTTCGGTTTTAGTCCATTTTAAATTTGACGGAATTTTTATATATGTAGCTATCAAATTACATATATTATATAATTATAAATATAAATAACAAGAAAACAATCATTATTTAAATATACAAACTAATTTTATTTAAATTTTTGCTTAAAATCAATTATAATTTTTTTTATAAATATAAACTAAATATAAAAATATTTTGTTTTAGTTTAATTAGTACTGAAACAATATTGCAATATCTTGATTTAGCGATTATCTTTAAATCTCTATATAAAATATTTGGATTCTATTTGGGGCCAGTGGGGGCACAGAAACACTCTCACTAAAATCTTCAAAATCTTTTAATTAATTTTATTTAATATTTTTAATAAAATAACAATATAAATTTATAATAATTATATAATAAGTACTTAATATATACTCCATAACATGGTATCTTTATTCAAATCATTTAAAATTTCTTTTTTTTCTTAAATAAAAATCAAAATATATATTATATGGGTAATTTTTAGGTATATGTAAATTTATTAAAATGCCCCCATAGTCCACTAAAATTTTAATTTTATATCCTATTCTAGTCCCAACAAGTATGATTAAAAAATTACCACTGTAAAGTAAAATAACAAAATAAAGACTAAAAATATCTAAATTTTTCTATGTGAAAATATTCATGTAATATCACATGAATATTTTTTATTATAAAATTCTTTATATTTTTAATAAATTATAATTTATATAAATATGCTTTAATAACCCAAAACTATACGGAAGTATAATGGCATGCGGCTGGTGATCAAGATCTTGTCCATGTATAGAATATGCGTTCATGACTATCCTCATAGAATCCAAGCTAGTGGATACATGGTGGCACACATCCATCTTTTATTATGTGTAGCTATTTTTTTTTAAATTTAAATTCTTTATTTAGGGTTTTAAATAGCTGGATTTATCGCGGGAATACTGGTAGTTTAATTTTATAAAAAGCAAGAGTTAAGTTAATTATTAAGAACCCTTTTGGACCAAATCCTGATTTTGTGCAGTCATGAATTTGATGACATGGATATCACATATCAAAACTATGATCACATGGGCTTTACCATTAATATAATTTTAATTAATTAATGGGGATATTAATTTATGTTGGATTAGAATATCAAAGTGCTTAATTAATTAATTACATGTACAGTATTCTTTTTTGTATTTATATGTACAACTCATGAGATGCACCTGGGATAACAAACGCAGCACGGAAAATTGTTAAAGGAAGATATCGGAACCATGGATCTTAACTGCTCTGCAGTGCCTTAGCTCTGAATAAAATTTTAGGGTTTTTTTATATAATATTGGGCTTTGTACTTTTTCAAATTCTAAACATGGTTTCTCAATTTTTTTTATTTCTACAACCAGTGTGCTGCACTTTTGTAAAATAACTAGGGTTTATTATAAGACTGTAATATTCGTATTCATAAAGAAATAATACGATTAATATGATATAAAATTAAAATAATGTATATAATTTTTACTTTATTTTAATTATACTTATCAAATCCTGTTTGGTTTTCTTCAACTTCAATTCAAACTACCTTATTTCTTTAAATACTAAGAGATTGAAGGAAAAGTTAAAAGAGTAAAATTTTGGAGGGGTTTACGAGAGAATTTTATATAGGGTCACAGGAAATTGTAAGAAAAACAAAAGGTAATAACATGAATTTTATTTTTGAAATTTAGCATACATGAAATTTCTCGGAATTCAATGTAAGAATTTTCAAAGGGTGTGAATTATGGAGAAATTGAAGAATAAATTAGAAATTTTAATATAAATATTATATCAGGTGTTGACGATCAGCAATCGAGAGAAATTGCTGAAAGGAGCAAGAAAGGCAAGGAAGTGATCAACGGGTAACTCTAAGTGTAACGTGGTGAGTTAAATTTACTTTAAGTAATCAAGATAAATATGAAATATATAGTGATAATATTGAAATAAATTATTAACTTATGATTTAATGATAGATGAAAAATGGTTGATGGGTACGATAAAAATAACTGATATGTATAGAATTATTATATGAGAAATAATATTATTGGAATAATAAATCGATTTAATAATGAAGGTGATAAATGGAATACTTGACGAGCTATGGTTGATAAATTTATATGATCTATGAGGGGAAGAAATTAGTGAAATTGATTAAATAATAATTTGAGAAGAAATAAGATAGCAAATTTGAATGTCTGAATATAAGCTTGTTTTTATATTATTATTCATATACATATTTCATATCATTATTCATATGCATATACATATACATATACATATACATGAAATAAAAAAAACCGAAAAGGGGCCAGTCTAAATGAAAATCATGACAGCCGGTATATGTTGGTGATAAAAAAAATGCAATCAACTCTTTAAATATATTTTCCAGCGAAAAACTTAACAAAAATGCAACAAGTAAGGATTCTTCCATTTGATTATTACTACATGGTGAATGTTTACTTCAAATATTAGACCTAAGCAAATCATTATTGAACCAGTGGAATTTTTCTTTAAGTTCCTCACTTAGTTAAGTTTTTTGTCGAAAAATATATTTAATGAGTTGTTTACTCTTTATTCATAATTCAAGAACCTTTTACACCAAATTAATAATTCAATAAATTAAATATTACGGATCCATAATTTAATGATTTTTCAAACAATAAACCTAAATATCTGACAACACTTTTATGTAAGATTGTTATTGGAACCTAATGGAAATTTGACTGTGATGCCTGTGATCCTTCACATGTGCCATGCGTGAGTTGTTTGGAAGAAAAAGACAAAATGATTGAAAATTATTAGTGCATTGTTGTCAAGCTTGCAATGATTTCTTTTTTAATATTTGATGAGCTTTTCAATCATTTCATTTCCCATCTAAACAACACAATTGTGACATGTGAGAAAGGTCACATGCATCAGTATGTGTACAAATTTCCATTAAATTTTTACATACTTTTAATATATAAATGTATTATTAGTTATTTTAAGAAAGTGATTGTAAAATTAAAAATTGATTGAAATGTCAATCTAGCCAGATCAAATAAAACAATATACATTGATTTTATTCCGAATTATCTCGAAATCTTAAATTTATAAAAATAAAAAACATATGGATCGATAATATAATTAAGTTAGTGTATATTTTAGCACTTATTTTTACAAGCATAACACATAAAAACTAAAACATATGCAAAACAAACTAAAATTAGAGATTCATCGAAATCAGATCCCCAATAACTATTTTTCCACGTCGAAAGTATGTACTTAAAGAGAGTTACATATAAACATTATCATGCGACTTTAAAATATTGGTATTTTTTTAGAGCTGATGTATGCAACAATTTTACATGTAACTATCTCTTTCTTCCCTCCATGTGTGTATTTTTTTAATAAATTTTTTTAAAAAATGAAAAAAAGATAAATATATTTTCCAATGACCGGCCCTCGTATTTTAAAGATGTGTTTAATGAGAAGTAAACATCATTTTGTAGGTACTCTTTTAGAATTGACGTGTGCAATCAAATTTATTGTGACAATCCTCTTACCCCCTCCTCATGTGTGTGTGAAGAGTTATTCTTAAAATTCAATAGCGATGCCTTTTTATAGAGAAATAATGTAAATTTCTTATAGATTTAAAATTTTAAAAAGTTTTTGAAGTGTTATGAGACTTCTCCGATTGTTTTAGAATAATAAAAAAAATCAGTTTTAGAATATTTATGAATTGAAAAATCCAAATTGTTCTATGCTGGTGTCCATGAAGGCATCCTACTCTTCGTAATTTAATGGTTAAGGTTTGAAGATATTTCATATCAATTATAGCTATAATTATGGACATAGATAATACTCACACTTTCAATAATAATATCGAAGTATAACCTAAGAAATCTAAATCAAATTAAGAAATAAAAACAAATAAAAAACAGTGTTTCCTGAATGAAGCTTGGGCTGGGCCACGACAAGCTCGAACCAAAAGTCACAATTTTCCTCTGGGCATTTAAAGCCTGTGCAAAGGCTTGAACACTATTAGGTTTGTGTGATCTGAGAGGAAGAAAAAGAAAATAATTGTTGTTTTTTTTTTTTTTTTTATGTGCAATTCATAATCGTTCTAAGTTAAAAAGATCGAAAAGTAAAAACTAAAATATTTTTTATTTTCTTATCATATTTACCATACGCGCAACGAAAAATAGTGACCTTTTAATTCTCTCTTTTCCTTCTTAATCCTCTCTTTTTTTCTCTTTGCTTCCCTACCAATCAAAGTTTAAGGTTCAGAAGCAGAATTTTCACAGTGCAGATCCTTTATTTCATCATTGTTAATGTAAGGGATAGGATTTTGGAATTTGAAGAATCTTCACATTTATCCCCCCAAAAAATATAGCCTTTTCATTTATCATCCATTTGCAAATAACCTTGGCATATATATTTGAAATAGCATTGACGCAAGAAACTATTAACTGAATCAAAGGCCAAGTTAAAAGAAGAATAAAAGGGAATACTGAAACAGTGAAAGCAATGCAAATCATTTACAAAGAACTCAATTTGCTCCAAAATGGAAAATCTAGCTCTTCTTTCCTATTACAACCCCCTCTCTCAAAAAAAAAAAAAAAAAAAAAAGAGGGAAAAATTTACCAATTACAGATACAAGATATATATTTTTTAAGTGAAATTACAGATACAATATAGAACATTGGAAAATGCACAGAAATATTAAACCCAGTAAAAGAGGAAGATCCTAGGCTTCACTAGTAACATCCATCACTGCCTCTTTGATAAAGTTTTCTTCAATCCCTTAACAATCTTTCCAAACCACATTATGTTCATGGAAGCAAGTGCTGTTGGCACAACAAAAACCAAAAGATAACCAAATATGTGCATCTGGATGACCTGCCAAACCAATCCAGTGATTTCACATCAGAACTGAAACCTGCAGAGTGCTTGAATAACCGCAATTTACTAAATGATTTCTCAGAGTTCATGAAACAACAGGAAGAATATCATAAAAGTTTCAAAAGCAATTCTTAACCGTGAAATAAACAAGTAAATAAATGAATAAAAAAAATTCATGTATAAACTTGACACATAATATAAATCAAAAAGAGGATACCTTTTTTTTTTGGCAAGTAAAAAAAAAGAGAGAAGAAACATTATTTCATTAGAATTTCAAAAAGCCAATTCTTACCATGAAAACATGTTTCGCACATCGTTAGTGTCCCCAATGGGGAATCCTTGATATATAAGCTATTTAGCTAGGTCCAATAAACTCAGAAGTAACTTCAACTAGCACTTTCGGAGTAGACATATGGTACTATAAATGGTATCTGAACAGACCTATGGACTATATTTGACTATAACGGTGACTCTTCTTTGGCGTGCATGTCAGAACTTAAATGGGGAGAGTTTTTCATAACGCGCATTCCACCATAGCATAACAGGGAGATCCTCGGTATATAAACTAGGCTAAGTGAACTCAAAAGCAACTTTGGCTAGCACTTTTAGGTGAAGACCAGTGATGTTACAATATCATGTATATGTTTACACACATCCAATAACGATTTTAAATGAGGAAGAAAAGCATGAAATTTAAAAAGCAAAAACTACAACGGAGGAGGAGAATCGTACATTAACATTTCAGAATTATTGAAAAGATTCACAAGTTTACTGTATGCACTATCTTTTTTTAGATGGGTTTCCCACCTTATGCAGTATGAACTATCTTGAACTCATTAAGCATAAAAAATATGGAATCAAGTCAGGCTGACTACACATTGGCTCCATTAAGCCGCAAAGAAAACCAATGAAATAAAAGAAGTTTGGAATCTGTTTTTCATTTGGATTTATGACCGCTGCTTCATTCCATAATTTATTTTCCTTTTTGTTAATATGGTTTCCTCCAGGGGCATAGCCACAAGGGGTGCAACCCATAAACAAACATTGCCTATCTACAAGAGAGTAAGTCTATAAAATTTAGGAACTCTTCCTCAATTACAAAATGATTCCTCCTTGACCAAAATCAAAGAGTAATTTATCCATTGACCCTTTATTTTTTTATAAGTAAAATTGTATTAAAAAGCACCAAGAGGGTGCAACTCTAAGCCAAAGACTATTTACAAGAAAGGAATTCCACAAAATCCAAAAGATTGAAATTATCTAAAAAAAATCCCTTTAACCCAAAAATTTATGATGTTAAGCCAACTATCTCTAATGACATCTATAGGTCTTTCAACTCCTTGAAATGCTCTCCAATTCCTCTCAATCCACACTAACCGAAAAATAGAGTAAGGAATCAAAAGATAAGCTTTCTCGACCTCCTTAGACGCCCTCAACCCACTCTAAGCCCACATTTCATCTTGAAATGAGCCCCAAAGAACCCCAGCACCCTATAAACCATTTCTCACAAGCTTCTAACCAATGAACAATCCATTAAGCGATGAAACACAGACTCGGCGCAACTTTTGCAAATGTAGCACCTATTAACCAAAAATTTCTCAAATCTTTATAAATTATCAATAGTAAGAATTTTCTCCCGCGAGGCCTCCTACACACAAAAAAAAAAAAAAAAAATTTACTTTCTTAGGGGCTCAGAGACTCCAAACTGTCTTTCACGTGAAATTGGGATCGCCGATCGAAGGAGTCTTATCAAGAAGAAATTTATAAAAAGAATTCATCTCAAAACCTCTATTTGCCCCAGGTCCCATCTAAACGAGTCCTATCTACTCAAACCCACCTTACTATTATATAAAGTCTCTAAAACCCTCCCAAACCCCTCAACTTCCCAATCATGGACATCGCGAATGAAGGACATCCCATGAAATCTCACCATTAGTCATTAAAATGCAAGAACTAATAAGTGCTTCTTTATTTCTTGCAATATTAAAGATATCCGAAAATTGGTCTATTAAAGGAATATTCCCGAACCACGAATCGTTCCAAAGATGAGTTCTCTCCATTGACCCTTTATTAACTTGGGTCCACTAGAAAATTTAAAGTTGGAAGATTTTAAGTTGAGGAAAACTTTGTATGTGAAGGTAAGTTTTTTTTGTATTTTTTTATTTAAATCTAATATTTTATTAATTGTTAATTGTTATAAACATAATATATTTTATTTTTGTGTTTGCCTTTTATTTTAATCAAACAGTTGAACAGTGTATAACATAATTACGGTTTCATGTAAATTTTGCATTATTATTTATCTTCTTTGTTATTATAGAATTTTAAGTAATTTGTAATAACTTGAATAAATAATTACGTACAACTTTTCTTATATTTGAGATAGCAGGATTTGAACTTGATATGCCCTCTTTAGAGGAGAGGTTACCAATTGAGTTATGCCAAAGCCATATATAATCATAACCATGTCATTATTTATTTTATTTTTTTATTTAGGAAGACTTAAGATTTAGACATGGTCTTAAGTAAGACTATAAATTCAATTTAAGTAACTCTAAGTGTAACGTGGTGATCAAGAAAGGCAAGGAAGTGATCAACGGGTAACTCTAAGTGTAACGTGGTGAGTTAAATTTACTTTAAGTAATCAAGATAAATATGAAATATATAGTGATAATATTGAAATAAATTATTAACTTATGATTTAATGATAGATGAAAAATGGTTGATGGGTACGATAAAAATAACTGATATGTATAGAATTATTATATGAGAAATAATATTATTGGAATAATAAATCTATTTAATAATGAAGGTGATAAATGGAATACTTGACGAGCTATGGTTGATAAATTTATATGATCTATGAGGGGAAGAAATTAGTGAAATTGATTAAATAATAATTTGAGAAGAAATAAGATAGCAAATTTGAATGTCTGAATATAAGCTTGTTTTTATATTATTATTCATATACATATTTCATATCATTATTCATATGCATATACATATACATATACATATACATGAAATAAAAAAAACCGAAAGGGAGCCAGTCTAAATGAAAATCATGACAACCGGTATATGCTGGTGATAAAAAAAATGAGGAAGGCAATCGATCTAAGATAAAAACATGTCGACATGTGGGAAGACGTTCCCAATTAATAATTCATGCATTGCATTTATTTTAAATATTGATTTTATTACTGAAATGTTAAAGTGTTGTTCTTGATTGTAAAATTATTGATAAATGAATGAGTCTCACAGAGAGACAGATACGGTTAGAAAGAAATATAAAAGTATGATACAATAAAGAACTATCTGAGTGATATATGTTGTGAACCTCGTAACGAGGTAATTATGAGATATAATTGATGGTCTCAAGGTGAATAAATATATGAGAAGAAGATATTGATAGAGAATGGGGGTTACGATATGAGTAGTAATAATAGAATGTTATTATCAAATTATATGAGATATAAATGATTGAATATTAAAAGACTATTTATATAAATTGAATACTTCAAGTAAATTTAATTCACTGAGCTTGTGAAACTCATCCCTCAATGTTAAATGATTTCAGGCAACATGCATGACAGATAGTTTGTGAGATAAGATTCAGACGGAATCATTATCTGTAAGCCATGTGGTCCATATCCTCGGACTAATGAGAAAACAAAAAAAATAATATTTGTAAATATTCATGCATATTATGTTGTATAAAATGTTTAAGTTGAAATTTGAATAATATATCTCTCCTATTAAGGGTTGAGGATCGATGTAAACAATTGCAGATGGTATTTTTATTGTTGCATATATGTGTCGTGTTGATATTTTCAAAATGTAACAACATCGTTTCGGGAGTGGTCAACCCAAGATGGATCGTTACAAGTACGGAGCTTTGAATTATGAACATGTAACATTTAACTTCCTGAACTATTAATTTGTCGCACGAGGTCTTTGAACTATGAATTAGTAGCAATCAACTCTTTAAATATATTTTCCAGCGAAAAACTTAACAAAAATGCAATAAGTAAGGATTCTTCCATTTGATTATTACTACATGGTGAATGTTTACTTCAAATATTAGACCTAAGCAAATCATTATTGAACCAGTGGAATTTTTCTTTAAGTTCTTCACTTAGTTAAGTTTTTTGTCGAAAAATATATTTAATGACTTGTTTACTCCTTATTCATAATTCAATAACCTTTTACACCAAATTAATAATTCAATAAATTAAATATTACGGATCCATAATTTAATGATTTTTCAAACAATAAACCTAAATATCTGACAACACTTTTATGTAAGATTGTTATTGGAACCTAATGGAAATTTGAACTGTGATGCCTGTGATCCTTCACATGTGCCATGCGTGAGTTGTTTGGAAGAAAAAGACAAAATGATTGAAAATTATTAGTGCATTGTTGTCAAGCTTGCAATGATTTCTTTTTCAATATTTGATGAGCTTTTCAATCATTTCATTTCCCATCTAAACAACACAATTGTGACATGTGAGAAAGGTCACATGCATCAGTATGTGTACAAATTTCCATTAAATTTTAACATATTTTTAATATATAAATATATTATTAGTTATTTTAAGAAAGCGATTGTAAAATTAAAAATTGATTGAAATGTCTATCTAGCCAGATCAAATAAAACAATATACATTGATTTTATTCTTAATTATCTTGAAATCTTAAATTTATAAAAATAAAAAACATATGGATCGATAATATAATTAAGTTAGTGTATATTTTAGCACTCATTTTTACAAGCATAACACATAAAAACTAAAACATATGCAAAACAAACTAAAATTAGAGATTCATCGAAATCAGATCCCCAATAACTATCTTTCCACATCGAAAGTATGTACTTAAAGAGAGTTACATATAAACATTATCATGCGACTTTAAAATATTGGTATTTTTTTAGAGCTGATGTATGCAACAATTTTACATGTAACTATCTCTTTCTTCCCTCCATGTGTGTATTTTTTTAATAAATTTTTTAAAAAAATGAAAAAAGATAAATATATTTTCCAATGACCGACCCTCGTATTTTAAAAATGTGTTTAATGAGAAGTAAACATCATTTTGTAGGTACTCTTTTAGAATTGACGTGTGCAATCAATTTTATTGTGACAATCCTCTTACCCCCTCCTCATGTGTGTGTGAAGAGTTATTCTTAAAATTCAATAGCGATGCTTTTTTATAGAGAAATAATGTAAATTTCTTATAGATTTAAAATTTTAAAAAGTTTTTGAAGTGTTATGAGACTTCTCCGATTGTTTTAGAATAATAAAAAAAATCAGTTTTAGAATATTTATGAATTGAAAAATCCAAATTGTTCTATGCTGGTGTCCATGAAGGCATCCTACTCTTCGTAATTTAATGGTTAAGGTTTAAAGATATTTCATATCAATTATAGCTATAATTATGGACATAGATAATACTCACACTTTCAATAATAATATCGAAGTATAACCTAAGAAATCTAAATCAAATTAAGAAATAAAAACAAATAAAAAACAGTGTTTCCTGAATGAAGCTTGGTCTGGGCCACGACAAGCTCGAACCAAAAGTCACAATTTTCCTCTGGGCATTTAAAGCCTGTGCAAAGGCTTGAACACTATTAGGTTTATGTGATCTGAGAGGAAGAAAAAGAAAATAATTGTTTTTTTTTTTTATATGTGCAATTCATAATCGTTCTAAGTTAAAAAGATCGAAAAAGTAAAAACTAAAATATTTTTTATTTTCTTATAATATTTACCATACTCGAAATGAAAAATAGTGACCTTTTAATCCTCTCTTTTCCTTCTTAATCCTCTCTTTTTTTCTCTTTCCTTCCCTACCAATCAAAGTTTAAGGTTCAGAAACAGAATTTTCACAGTGCAGATCCTTTATTTCATCATTGTTAATGTAAGGGATAGGATTTTGGAATTTGAAGAATCTTCACATTTATCCCCCCCAAAAAATATAGCCTTTTCATTTATCATCCATTTGCAAATAACCTTGGCATATATATTTGAAATAGCATTGACGCAAGAAACTATTAACTGAATCAAAGGCCAAGTTAAAAGAAGAATAAAAGGGAATACTGAAACAGTGAAAGCAATGCAAATCATTTACAAAGAACTCAATTTGCTCCAAATTGGAAAATCTAGCTCTTCTTTCCTATTACAACCCCCTCTCTCTCAAAAAAAAAAAAAAAAAGGGAAAAATTTACCAATTACAGATACAAGATATATATTTTTTAAGTGAAATTACAGATACAATAGAGAACATTGGAAAATGCACAGAAATATTAAACCCAGTAAAAGAGGAAGATCCTAGGCTTCACTAGTAACATCCATCACTGCCTCTTTGATAAAGTTTTCTTCAATCCCTTAACAATCTTTCCAAACCACATTATGTTCATGGAAGCAAGTGCTGTTGGCACAACAAAAACCAAAAGATAACCAAATATGTGCATCTGGATGACCTGCCAAACGAATCCAGTAATTTCACATCAGAACTGAAACCTGCAGAGTGCTTGAATAACCGCAATTTACTAAATGATTTCTCAGAGTTCATGAAACAACAGGAAGAATATCATAAAAGTTTCAAAAGCAATTCTTAACCGTGAAATAAACAAGTAAATAAATGAATAAAAAAAAATTCATGTATAAACTTGACACATAATATAAATCAAAAAGAGGATACCTTTTTTTTTTGGCAAGTAAAAAAAAGGAGAGAAGAAACATTATATCATTAGAATTTCAAAAAGCCAATTCTTACCATGAAAACATGTTTCGCACATCGTTAGTGTCCCCAATGGGGAATCCTTGATATATAAGCTATTTAGCTAGGTCCAATAAACTCAGAAGTAACTTCAACTAGCACTTTCGGAGTAGACATATGGTACTATAAATGGTATCTGAACAGACCTATGGACTATATTTGACTATAACAGTGACTCTTCTTTGGCGTGCATGTCAGAACTTAAATGGGGAGAGTTTTTCATAACGCGCATTCCACCATAGCATAACAGGGAGATCCTCGGTATATAAACTAGGCTAAGTGAACTCAAAAGCAACTTTGGCTAGCACTTTTAGGTGAAGACCAGTGATGTTACAATATCATGTATATGTTTACACACATCCAATAACGATTTTAAATGAGGAAGAAAAGCATGAAATTTAAAAAGCAAAAACTACAACGGAGGAGGAGAATCGTACATTAAAATTTCAGAATTATTGAAAAGATTTACAAGTTTACTGTATGCACTATCTTTTTTTAGATGGGTTTCCCACCTTATGCAGTATGAACTATCTTGAACTCATTAAGCATAAAAAATATGGAATCAAGTCAGGCTGACTACACATTGGCTCCATTAAGCCGCAAAGAAAACCAATGAAATAAAAGAAGTTTGGAATCTGTTTTTCATTTGAATTTATGACCGCTGCTTCATTCCATAATTTATTTTCCTTTTTGTTAATATGGTTTCCTCCAGGGGCATAGCCACAAGGGGTGCAACCCATAAACAAACATTGCCTATCTACAAGAGAGTAAGTCTATAAAATTTAGGAACTCTTCCTCAATTACAAAATGATTCCTCCGAGACCAAAATCAAAGAGTAATTTATCCATTGACCCTTTATTTTTTTATAAGTAAAATTGTATTAAAAAGCACCAAGAGGGTGCAACTCTAAGCCAAAGACTATTTACAAGAAAGGAATTCCACAAAATCCAAAAGATCGAAATTATCTAAAAAAAATCCCTTTAACCCAAAAATTTATGATGTTAAGCCAACTATCTCTAATGACATCTATAGGTCTTTCAACTCCTTGAAATGCTCTCCAATTCCTCTCAATCCACACTAACCGAAAAATAGAGTAAGGAATCAAAAGATAAGCTTTCTCGACCTCCTTAGACGCCCTCAACCCACTCTAAGCCCACATTTCATCTTGAAATGAGCCCCAAAGAACCCCAGCACCCTATAAACCATTTCTCACAAGCTTCTAACCAACGAACAATCCATTAAGCGATGAAACACGGACTCGGCGCAACTTTTGCAAATGTAGCACCTATTAACCAAAACTTTCTCAAATCTTTATAAATTATCAATAGTAAGAATTTTCTCCCGCGAGGCCTCCTATACACACCAAAAAAAAAAAAAAAATTTACTTTCTTAGGGGCTCAGAGACTCCAAACTGTCTTTCATGTGAAATTGGGATCACCGACCGAAGGAGTCTTATCAAGAAGAAATTTATAAAAAGAATTCATCTCAAAACCTCTATTTGCCCCAGGTCCCATCTAAACGAGTCCTATCTACTCAAACCCACCTTACTATTATATAAAGTCTCTAAAACCCTCCCAAACCCCTCAACTTCCCAATCATGGACATCGCGAATGAAGGGCATCCCATGAAATCTCACCATTAGTCATTAAAATGCAAGAACTAATAAGTGCTTCTTTATTTCTTGCAATATTAAAGATATCCGAAAATTGGTCAATTAAAGGAATATTCCCAAACCACGAATCGTTCCAAAGACGAGTTCTCTCCATTGACCCTTTATTAACTTGGGTCCACTAGAAAATTTAAAGTTGGAAGATTTTAAGTTGAGGAAAACTTTGTATGTGAAGGTAAGTTTTTTTTGTATTTTTTTATTTAAATCTAATATTTTATTAATTGTTAATTGTTATAAACATAATATATTTTATTTTTGTGTTTGCCTTTTATTTTAATCAAACAGTTGAACAGTGTATAACATAATTAAGGTTTCATGTAAATTTTGCATTATTATTTATCTTCTTTGTTATTATAGAATTTTAAGTAATTTGTAATAACTTGAATAAATAATTACGTACAACTTTTCTTATATTTGAGATAGCGGGATTTGAACTTGATATGCCCTCTTTAGAGGAGAGGTTACCAATTGAGTTATGCCAAAGCCATATATAATCATAACCATGTCATTATTTATTTTATTTTTTTATTTAGGAAGACTTAAGATTTAGACATGGTCTTAAGTAAGACTATAAATTCTTTTTTTCAAGCAGGAATTAATAAAAATAAATTTTATGTATATTGGAAAAAAAATACTGAAAAATTGAATATAAACTCAATAATTGAATATAATTTTCTATGAAAGAATACAAAGCACAATTTAAATAATATATACACATTTATTTATTTATTTTCTTTAGCTCCACTCCCCGACATAAAATTTCTCCGCCCCTGGTTTCCTCCCATTTTTTACGCAACAAACATACCTTTAATAACAAGCATCATTAAAGAGTTTATATCCTGAAGCACACTCAGAGATAATTACTAATGCCAAAAACTAGTTCAAGAAATTGAAACAGTTCAGTTTCCAGATATTCAAAACCAAGGAAATCTCAAATATTTATAATTACCTGATCATAGTGCAAGTAAACATGGTAAAACATGTAAACGAACAGCAGAATTCTTGCAACCTGCATTCCATAATTTGTTCAGTATCCAATTTTTTTTTCTTGATAAAAATGTTAAGGTGTTCAGGGAAGAGGAACTCTTGTCATACACAAGCAGCAATTATAAGTGATAGTACCACTTTTTTTTTGGATAAGTGATAGTGTCACTCAAGTTATCCTGAGTAACAGGAAAACTTCAGTCAGCTTGTCATAAATATGAAAAATTAAGAAAGATTTGTCTACTCCTTTTCTCTGAGATTAACTAAAATGTTTTTCTTCTATTCTTTTTTTCCTTTTCCCGGGGAAAGATTTAAATGAATATCAGATAGCAAAATAAGTGATCCTAATATGAAAATTCAAGACTATTTGAACTCACCAGCCAAGCCAAAAAGATCAACACACCGTTAATAAGGTATGCGTTGGACCCCTTCATACCAGCCATATCAAGATACCTTCACGAGACCCAAGAGACAATTTAAGTCAAGACTTCAAACCCTAATTACAATTCAACTAGTAAAACCTACCATCTCATATTAATTTCTGGCGTCGTCACCTCAGAGATCAGGACCATGTATGTATAAAGCTGCCCTTCTCCAGAAAATAAAGAGTACGCTACTGCAATTCCAGAAAGAGAGTGATGGACAACCTGAAACCAGATGCTACCATCTTATAAGTTTTACTGAGATGCCCCTAACAATGCATACACTACTTTAAAATGGTTTTCATATGCTACCTCATAATTGTCTTTATTTAGAACCTTCTCTACTTTTAATATAAAATAATAAAAAAATTGATAAGTACCCTGGTCTGCTTTCACAACTTGATCATCACTACCTAGTTTCTGCAAACTACTGCTCAAGACACCAAAAACAGCAATCAGAGTTGCTTTATAATTGATAGGTGTTTCTGACCTGGATGCCAGGATTAGAAGTATTATCACTGGAAAGTCTTGAGGTTAAATATAGAATTCAGGATCATAAGCCCCACTTGCTGTCATCTAGAAACTGTATGCTTTGTATTCAATGGATCAAACCAAGGTAAATGGGAATAAAAACTCTATTGCATGAGGAAAAGTTTCACATATTTAAAATGAAAAATAATGCAAGGAGCAATTAAATGTTTTTGTAAAAATAGTAAAATACAACATAGAGAAAGCAGGAAAATAGAAGAGCTTATGAAATCAGTGTTTCTAACCATTACTCTTTTAAACTACATATGGGAAACTTACACCTCACAAAGACACTAGAGATAATGCAGAGACTTCCCTTGTATATCTGACCAGCATATCTTTCAGCATTTAACAGTGTTAACTTGTGATAATGCAGCCCTAGTTTTAGATTATGTTTTTGAAGGATTTTGAAAATAACCAATCTATTCTTATTAGAACTGATCTGCTACCATGCCAAAAATGCAAAAATCTTGTATTCCTCTTTCTAACCACCTAGAACTAATGCTTATGAAATCCTTTTGCTTTATGTGATCAAACAATACAATAGAAAGCTTTGACTCAGAAATAGAATATTTAAACCCCAAAGGTAACCTTTGGTGGTTGCTATCTTTGTATTCTGCTAAAGATTTGCTGAAAAGGATGAGGAGACTTTTCAGAAAATCAATTTTGTTTAATTACGATGTCAGCAACTTCCATTTGCATCAACGGATGACTAACCCAGGGTAGGTCAGAGTAAGTAGTATATGAATTTGAAAGTAGCTAAAGCTAATATAAGAACATGTGAGGAAAGACTCTGAACTTTATTAAAATCCAGGTCAATGTAATGTTCTCAAAAGGCAGTAATAAAGCCTAAGCTATGTCTTCATCCTAGACATTCACTTACATACTCCATTCCACCCAGAGAAGGATATAGCCAAAAAATCATTCCAAGATCCGCGAGGAAGTAGCCAACAGAAATCTGTCAAAAATCATATAAAGAAATATAATATCAGAAATACTTCTCACAAAATTTGAAGCACAAATCAATCTAGATTAAATTTATGCAGGAACACTGTCCAAAGAATTTTCAACATGCTTATGGAGAAGGTATTTTTTCTCTGGATCCCACATACTCCTCAGTTTCAAAAAACAGAATGCCTATCACTTCGAAGAAAAAAGAAGAACTATATACAAATAACTTACTCTTTTCAAGAAGTGTCGAGGCATGCCACTGAAATTAATGGCAAGCAGAACATGAGATACAAAATAAGCCCATTTACATAATGTGGCTATGCCTCACTGAAGGAGAAGAAAGGTGGGTCCATAATTGTAATCTTAAATGTAAGCTGTTGACTAGAAAATGCATGTAGCGTTTCATTTAGTAAGATTTTCAAAAAATAAATTGAAGCGAAGTTTGGTACTGTAACACAAGCTGTTACAAAGTAGCTATAGAGAGCTTACTGCTTTATTCTCCCTGGCATAGCTATTATATCAATGAAAATATGTTGACAAAAATTTACAGATATTGCATTTGGAGCCACCGAAGCAGTATATTAAGAAAAACAGAGTATAATTTGCCTGGAAGGTACTACGGTCTATGCCCAATATTTATGGATCACTATAATAAAATAACACTTACCCCCAAACCAAAAGTAGAAAGTTGTGAGCTACGGAAGGTGACAGGACCAGCAAGGTGCTGGTCAGAAAAGAGATCTGACCAGAAGACAAAGTACAATGACGCAGCTGTGATAAAAATGGCATGAATCGTAGAGACACCACTGCCAAATAAGATCATCAATCAATGAGTATATGCAACAACTTATGAATTATGATAAAAAAAATGGATCATGTGCTCACCGGTTGTTCCACTCAATTCGTTGAATTTTCGTAAGACAAGTATAAGTCTTGAAATAAAAGCTGCTAATTAACTGAATAAGATCATAGCCCTGTAAGAGGGGAAAACATTTAATACAAGTTAATACGAGCGGGCCTCGAACTATACAAATTGCCTTTGCTAAGTGTATGAGATATATGCATGACTATGATCTTCATTAAATTTAAATGTAAAAGTAACAACCTAGCTATAGTCGGGCAATGATGTCCCAAGTTGGAAAGCCAAGCATATGTAAGAGGAAGAATAGAACATACCACTTTGGAAACAATTATGCCAGTAAAGATGGAAGTATATGAGATGAACGGATCCGCTAATAAATAATTCTCAACCAGCTCCTCAGCCTGAGTTTGGTAAGACCTGATAACTGTAACTGTCTTGGTAGAATCTGGCACCATATTGCAGTCCTTCAACTGTAGCTTTAATAAGAGGATCTTAAGAACCTTCTCTTACTTTTCTCCCTTCTTCAACATGCCCTTTCATCCCTTCTATGACAGATATGTGCAAGAAATTAGAAATGATGGAAAGAGAAACTACCATAAAAGTAAAACACAGAGGTCTAGACTTTATACATGCCAAAATCCCAAACCATGATAATTTCTCATTCACCATAATTTTCCATAAAAATATATTATCTATCTAGCATTCCAGACATTTTAAGAGAAAGAGCTTCTACTTTGCATTTTGCAGCTTAGAACAACATAAAGAAAAGTTTTCAATGAAAGATGAACCTCTTCCCAGTTGGACCAACGACTTTTTAGTGTTTAGCTAACTAAAGTTACTTATTTATGTAATCCGTGATGTGATCAAGATGTTTGGTCTAAATTAGCCTTGTAATGTGTGAGACAAATTATCTAGAGTTTTTAGGCTTTTAAGTATTTTTTTATTGGCAGTATATAAACCTTTTGTATTAAGTGAATAGTGAAGAAGATTCAAGATCCAATCCTCTCTCATTTTCTCATTCTTTTTCTTTTCTTTTCTCTTCTTTCGGTTTTCTATCAGTTATGTACTGCTAAGCTCATCACTGATCCAGTGTTGAGTTTAATCTTATTCTAGTACCAAGATTATTCTTTTTTGATAAGTAGTACCAAGATTATTCTAGTACTAACACTTTTAGCATTTAATACTACCACCTCAAATGGTCCACAAGAGAGCTAGAACAGCTGCATATCTGAAAATATCAATGCAGTCCATGTTTATAGTTATTGTCCATTATAATTTGTTAATATGTTAAAAATTATTTAATCCTTGGACACCTATGGATAAGTTTCCATTTCCAAAGCTAAAGAAAATCTACAAATTTATAACATTGTTCTTTGGTATTTAAATATTCGTAGTAAAAGTAGCTCCCTTGGTAGTCCCACGGATGTAAAGAAAGTACACTAGACATAATACACAATTTGTATGCATGAAGAGAATTTAGAAAATAGATATCTAAATAGCATAATAAATGAACTGGCATACATACAAAATATTCATCAAGAGATATAAATGTTGCCAGTAAAAGAACTTTCCAGTTTCAACTACCAGTTGAGTTCTTCATACATGGTATTTTAAGTTCAAGGCATACCATAATCAATGGAAGAGTTGGATTGGTTGTTTGTTAGTATGAAAAGGAAATTCAAAGATAGATTACCTGACTCCTCACAGCTGAGGAGATACAACCCAAAATTACAGTAAGCAACTATCCAAAAGACATGCAAGTAAATGAACCATAAACAAAGACATCAGTTACAGAGTAAATTTCAACATATATAGTTGCTTATTATAGCTTTCTCACCCTCTGGCATCACTAAAAAACAAAAGAAGGAAACAGAAAACCTAATATTAAAGAATAACACGTTTACATCAAGAGAACATTGAAAACCGACTATAAGCATGAGGTCAAGATCCTAGTAAAATAAAACAATTGAAAAAAAGGGACTTCCCAAAAAATTAAAAATAAAATAAGTATATAAGCGCGGAATCATATTGGTTGACTCAGAACAAACGAATAATCCAATACATGGAAAGGAAAATCAAATGACTCCAAATGAGAGTGAAATAGGCATTTGAATATGACATGAAACAAATTAAAATCAAAGCAAAATACATCAAACCATGCAAAACACCATAAACTTCTAAGAAAAAATAAAATGTAAAACACTACCCGATAGCAAAGAAAAAGCGAGCTAGAAAAGATTCAAAGAAGCTGAGAAATCAGATGTAGAGCTTACCACAAGCACCAGTGTCCACGTATTGATGAAGAAACCACAAAACCCGCCAGAATCAGGAACAAAAGCAGATGGGCATTTGGGAAAACACAGAATAACCAACAGCTAATCAACACAAAAGGCAACAGACCTTGAAAGAAACCCCCCCAAAACAGAGAACGGAGGTAAATGGGTATTTGAGAACAATGAACCAAAGCTAATCAACGAAAAAAGGGCAAAAGTCCACGAGGGAAAACCACAAAATCTAGAGCAAAATTCAAATGTGTATGTTATGCGTGTAGAAGAACCAAAGGTTATCGATGCAATGAAGTAGAACCCAGAAACAAAGGACCAAAAGCAAATGGGTCCTTGAAAAACAATCAAGAAATAAATAAACCTAATGAATGCTAAAGGCAAACAACCTACGAAGAAGAGAACCTCAAAAACAAAAAATGTAGAAGGATACTGGGGAGAAAACAGAGAGAGCCAAATGTGTGGGGTTTGGTTTGATAACTGTGGTGCTGCTTTCGGGTGATGGAATCATTTTGTTTTGGGGTCTCCTTTGGTTGGTAATGGTTGGGCCCATGAAGATTGCATTGTGGCACAATTTTATCACGTCTCGTCTGAGATGGGGGATGGCGAGTATGACTGGCGCTAGTTTGGCTGTGTATGGCATGTTTGGACCCAATAGATAATGTTGGTTTATTTTAATATAAATAAAATAAAATAAATATTTTCCTTTCAATAGGCAATTTTATCATTTGATTGTTGTTATAAATAGTTCTCTTTCATCAAAATTACTTTTCTGTTAAATAAAGAAAAATTATCTTTTTCTTCTTATAATATACTAATAAGATGTACAAAAATTAAATTTACACTTATTTTTTTTAACTTTCTTTTAGCTACAATTACCTTTCTGACATTAAAGTTATTATCAATTATTTTCTTTTAGCTAAATTTCAATTTTGGACCTTTAAACTTTTGCTATAATCCAATTTCATCACTCTATTTCTAAAGCTTTCATTGTCTGGTGATATTTTTATATACAATTTGGCTTCCATTTATTGAAAGAAAAAAAAAATACAATCTCAATTTTTTATATATTATGAAAATTTTATAATTCAAAAAAATATAAATGATTCATATGGCATTATTTTTTCAAAGGATGAGAAAAATAAAAAGGTGAAAACTTTATTAAAAAAGAGCGTTGGTTGGACAACAACCGTCAATAATTACAAATCCAATATTCATTCGAGATGGGTGGTGATGGGATGGAAAAAGGGTAGGTGAGAGGGATAAGTAGTGTGGGTTAGAAGAAAACAGAAGAAAGAAAAGGATTTTGGAATGAGGTTTGGAAAGAGCATGTAGTGATGGTGATTGGATGGCAGGTGGAGAAAGTAAGATTAATGGGGAAATTTATGGTGCCTTTTATTATGAAAAATATCTTTAACTTTTGTATTTAGTTTTTTTTAATATTTTTCTCAATAATTTAAATATTTTCACATAATTTAAATAACAAAATTTATCTTTTCAACATAATATTTAAATAAATAAAAAACCCATATCGAATCACAAGAATCTTCCCACAAATGACGCTATACCAATTTATATCAAAGTATCAAGATGCTAATTGACAATGTATCGTTAACATCACATCTAAACGAATTATTACTTTAGTGTACCAGATTTCTTACTTAAAATGGGGAAAAACTACAAAATTGGCATACATGTCCATAATCTTTAAATCGTTTCCTAATTTCTCCCTGCTTGCACAGTCTGCACTGTTGCAATCAGTTGAGCCGTAACATTTGCATACTGAACAGCAGTGTGTTGCGAAGTACAATGGTCCAAGAGGACATACTCAGCAAAGTTTGGTTCAATATGCATAAAATGACTGGGCAACGATCTTTTCGACACAACTTCTTGCCATATCTAAAGGAACTCGTCCATGATTTGTCTGGATTTTTCCATTGACGGAATGGGAAGATACTCCACCTGCAACGAAACCACCAATTTATCAATAAGGGCTACTCAACCCAGAGAGAGACAATAAAACTGATGACAGACTTTTTGGTTGATGGTGAAGGGGAGAAAAATACAATCTGAATGCTACGTTGTTTCACAGTTTTAGATAATGCAAACACTTTGAAGAGATTTAGTATATGAACTGCATTATAGTCATCCTTCGCTTCACGTAAAGGATTAGAGACTAGTCTATTCGCATATAAACACTGTCAAGTGCAAGGCGTTGGGCGAGCGTAAGCCCCGAGGTGTTGGGATATAAACCCCAAGGATAAACTTTTTGGAACGCTGAGACGTAAGCCTTTTGGAACATTTGGGCATTTCGAAATTCTAATAAAATAATAATAAGTAATTAATCAAAATAATATAAATGATATGAAAATAAAAATAAAAATAATTTTAATTAATTAATTTTCAACAAACTTTAATGCTTTTACTATCTAGAGCATATAAATTATAATTTTATAAATATTTATATATACAATATATACATTTTTTTATTTTTACATTGTTGTAACTTGTACATGGTTAATAAAATAGTTTATAGTTACTATTAAACCAGATAACATGTAATAAAGATTTATGAAGCACAATGATATCACAACTAGCACAATAGTTAAGGCTTGTATTTTTACTCATTTGGGCATGAGTTCGAACCTTAGACTTGCATTTTTTTTCTTATGATTTTTAAGGTTTTTTAAAAAAATTCAACGGGATGTACACCCCGATCATGGGAGCGTAAAAGGTGTACGTTCCGGGCGTGAGTGTAAGCCCCGAAGCAAAAGACGTACGCCCAACGAAAAAAACGCCTAAAAATTTGCGTTAGGGACATTTGGCCTACGCCCTGAAAACGTTTTTTAAAACATTGGTCAAGTCTCAAATGTATGCTAGGTGACCATGAGCTTAGCTCCACGATTACATCTCTCTTAAAATGAGAGGAATGGCCTTGAACTATATACATAGAGCAGGAGTCAAGGTTGACTTCACTTGATGAGTCAAGTTCAGCTTGAATTTCGATCTCTATGAGATGCTCTTAACCTAAGCATGACAGAAAGCCTTTCAAACTGAAAGATACAAGTAAACAAGCATTATGCAAAACATAGAGACGCTTATTCACCAGCACACATTGTACATTTCATTAGAATAATTAATAGGAACTGCAAAGTTTCATAAGTAATTATCATCTACTCGGTGAAAGCAAACATCATGTAAACATAATCTTCGATTGCCAGTTGCCAAAGCAAGCAAATAAAGGATATATAAAGAAAGCAATAAGAAGAAAAAAAACATAAACAAGAATTCAAACTTCACCCAATATATAAAGGTTTGATACCTCCATAACTATTCCTCTCAAATTCTAAGACTGAGTAGGCACAACTTTCCCCACTCTCAATTGGAAGTCACCAAGCTGATATTGAAACCCCTGCATTGCCAAAACAAACGCAAACCCATATCTCACAAGTTTAGCAATCATCAAAACAAAAACATCCTCACCCTAAATCCCGCATTTGAATTTATACCCCCCAACAAGATAAAAAGTAACCCACTGAAGAAACCTCGAAATTAAGCGCGACCCTCGATTTGTAAGACTGCAACTTCTCCATTATCAACTGAATCGACAAATCTGCCTCGACAACAATCCGCTGAGCTCTGATTATGAAGTAGTACTTGTTTGGCTGCTCTGGCAGCAATATCCCAAGAAAATCTCGTGGAACTCAGCCGTCATCGCCTGATCTGATATGGAATTTATAATTCATACTTGAATATGGGACACCCAAATCATTTATGGCCATGTTTGGTATCCAATTTAAGCCAACTTTGGATACCAAACATGGCCTATATATAAGAAAAAAAGCAATAGTGATGGAACTTCAAAATTAAAAAGGAAAGAAAGATGATAACCTCTTAAGATGGGTTTGTAGAAGGTGAGGGTAGCTTTCCATATTAAGTTGGCTTAAATTGGATACCAAACATGGCCTATATATAAGAAAAAAAGCAATAGTGATGGAACTTCAAAATTAAAAAGAAAAGAAAGATGATAACCTCTTAAGATGGGTTTGTAGAAGGTGAAGGTAGCTTTCCATATGCCTTCTTTAACGCCGATGCTCAACGTATTGTGACACTTCGTTCAGTATTTGGCTGTTCCCGGTCGATCATGGATAGGGTTGCCAATGCAAAATCCTAGAAAGGAGGAAAATGACCAAACAAAATCAGTAAATTCAGTGAAATTAAATAAGATATTCTCTCTGATGAGAATTGAAACTATTTTGGGGTTATAAGTCTTTTACCATTTGAGGGGCATCGTTGGATCAAAAACAAGCGATGTTTTAAGTACTGTTTTTTTTTTTTTTGGCTGAGGCAAGTTGAGGTAGGGGTGTGCACTGTTTAGGTAACTGAACTGAACAACAAAAGATGTAGATTCAAGAAAATCCCGAACCAAAAACGAAGCGAATATATTGGCTCCGTTAACCAATCTGAACCAATTCCAATTGACTTTCCACTGTAGTTTTAGCATTTATCACCCTTGGACTCCATCTGTAAAGCAAGAAAAACGAAATTCAATTAGAAAACATAGTAATACTGCATAAAGACCATTTTTAAGCTTGAAGGAGCGATTAAAGACCAATACCATAGCCATTGACCACTATGTAACCTCAATCCTTAATTATTTATTTTTCACAAGTCAGTATTACATAAGAAATTGAGTGACCAGAAATAAGCATAACACATTAGTATAATACCACAAAGTTTTTCAGTAGCAAAGTATTAGGAACTCCACAAATACACAGATTTCTTATATAGCTCAAGGTGCAGTGGCAGATAAAGCAGGACATTATCAACTGCCCATTAGACAGAATCTATGATCACTGGTGTGCAATCACTGAAAAGACAAGTTATGCTTAACGCACATAGTGTCACGAGTTTATTTTTCTTTTTGATTAAAGAATGTAAACTATAATAATGTTGATAATAACTAGCAGAATTCCTGGGATATAAAAAGAAAGAAACCAAATTGCTAGTAACCCATCATAATAATCAAATAGATAAACCCATCCGACTAATCAACAATAAAGCAGCCACAATTAGATTAAAAAAAGGAAAACTCTAGTGCTAGAAACCGTACCTATGCGAGCTGAAGCTGAGTTAAGGCCCTTGAGTGGGAAAATGGGATGGATGAAACCCTACAATAAAAGAAAGAGATAGAGAGTGATCGTGGCAGAATCAACAGCGTTAGAGAGAGATAGACTCCATAGAGATAAGAGAGATGAGACTAAGAAAGATTAAAGATGAAATGAGCGGTTACGGCAGCACTGCAGCCGGCGGGCTTCCGTTTAGACGAGTTGTAAGATAAAAAGGCGGAAACCATCTCTTTGTTTTTGCCAGTAATCTCAGTTGCACGTGTGAACTGAGATTTGTTAGTTTTAAAGTGAATTGGAATTAAAATTTATTTATGAATGAATTAAAGTTTAATTTTTAAAAAAATTAAAATTAAATCTTTTTATAAATGAATTGAATTTTGTATTTGAAATCAATTAAGAATTGAATTCATTTGATAAATTTTACTTAAAAACCTTTAACATTAATAATGATTCTGTAACACTTAATAGTTTTTTTCTCCTTTTTTACTTCTTTTCTTCAGTAGAAATAAAAAAATTTACTACCCAATATATATATCATAATATAGCAAAACAAATAAAGATATTGTGATTCGCACAGTATAAATATATTATAATATAGCAATTATACGATTTCAGTTATACAAAATTGATTTACACAATACAAGTCTCTTTCAATTTTCAACATAAAATGAAACTAAAGACAATTTCAATTTATCTCGTAAAATACCAAAAATCCAACAAGTAATCTCGTGAAAATGGAGATTTTGATGATATTTTACTAGAGAGAGATAGCATATATTGAGAAGAGAGAGACCCGAAAATATATGACTTCTTAAAAATGGTATGTTTGTCATTTTAATTTTAAAAAACTCAAGTGTAGATTTCATTTGTAAATTCTATCAATTTTGATAGAATTTGTCAAAGACTTACTTAATTCTACATTTTTATTGCTAAACCAAGCATGTGACCAAATCCATTTGTAAATGAATTCTACACTTTATTAACAAACCAAACACAATTGTTTATAGAATTCAAATGAATTCCATAAAAACTATAGAATTCATTTAAACCAAATAAAGTGTAAATTTTCAGTTAATTCAATTGTTTTTTTAAATAATCAAAACATTACTAAAATTAGACAAACAATAATAATTAAATTGATTATAATAGTAATTATATCATTATATTGTAATACTTTAAATCGTGAAAACAAACAAATGACATGTGATAAAAAAGTTTAGATCGATGAAATACTCTATCCAAAACCAATTTACTAGTGTAATGTATCAAAATTTATTTTAGAATCAAAAGTTACAAAATTCAATTTTTTTTTTAATTTTGTGCTTAAATTAGTCGTTTTTAAAACTTGTTTTCAATTTTTTATTCATCAAAAAAATTAATTCAATTTAAATTAGGTGTTTTGGTCTAACTTCTACTTCTTTTACAATAGATATCGTTTCAAAAGTGAGGCAAAATAGTCACTAAATGGAACGACCCATCCCGGGTTGGTCACTTCCGAGATGATGTTGTCACGTTTTGAAATCCCAGCACAATACGTATATGCAACAATATAAAAGCATATATTGACTGAATATATATATATATATATATATATATATATATAGACACACACACATACATAAATCATCAACATTCAATAGGGGAGTTACATATACAATATATTATGCATAAATATTTACAATTTTTTTTATTAGTCCGAGGATGTGGACCACAAGGCTTACAGATAATGACTCAATTTGAATCTCAGCTCATCAATTTATCTGTTGTGCCCGTTGCCTGAAATTATTTAACAATGATGAGTGAGCTTAACAAGCTCAGTGAATTAAATTTATTAGAAGTACTCGATTTGTATACTTTCAGTCACATCTTATAATTCACTCTTTCTAATTCACCAATATTAATCATCTATTGTTTTACATATAATAATTCAATCTTTCAAATAATCTTCTAATATTCATTTATCTATTATCTCATATAATTCAATAATAACATTCTATTATCACTACTCATGTCATAATTCTAACCATTTATCAATCTCTTCTTAAATTAATCATCAAACATATCAATTTTTCTTCTCATATATTTAATCATCTTGAGATTATCAATTCAACATCATTATTTACCTCGTTATGAGGTTCACATCATATAATCAATCAATTAAATAATTTTTATTATATTATAATTTCATATTTCTTTCTCATCATATCTGTCTATCTGTTAGACTCATTTTTCTATCAATAATTTCACAATCAATACTGATATTTTAGCATCTCAACTAATAATAATAAAATAACCAAATAAATAAATGAATGTATTTAAATCATTTTTCTTTCTTTCTTTCTTGTTCATCACATCATCTCATTATTTTATATTATCATCTGAGAATGTATTCCCACATGTCGACATGTTTCAGCCAGACCGACTACTTTCCTGGTCTTCTCAGTCAGACCAGTTGTCTTCTTGGTCTTCTTAGCCAGACCGACTGCTTTCCTAGTCTTCTCAGTCAGACCAACTGCCTTCATGGTCTTTCCTTTTATGCATATAAACCATAACATGCAAACAAGCATACATCAAAGCATTCAATTCAACTATTTAGCTCTTTCTCAAAATTATTGTTTTTATCATATTTATTAAATTGTCTCTTCATATAGCATATAAATTTTTCAATCATATTTCCATAAATTTCATATAACTTCTCAGTATATTTTTCATTAATCCATCATTTGTTAAAATATAAATTCTTATATAATTAATATTCAACATACTATTAAATTTCTAATCAATAAATCAATTATCATACATATCGGAAAGTACATCATTAAATCATTATAATTCAACAATTTATTTGAATATCATAAATTCATGTTTTTATTGGTCTCGATTACTAAAAGTAAATCTAATTCACCACGTAGCACTTAAAGCTACCCGTGGATTACATCCTTGCCCTTTATGCTCCTTTTAGTAATTTCACCCGATTGCTGATCGTCAACACTTGACATAATATTTATACTAAAATTTCTAATTTGTTCTTCAATACTTCCGTAATTCATACATTTATATTTCTATATCAAATTCCAGGTAATTTCAAAAATAAAGTTCATATTATTACTTTTTTTTTCTTAAAGCTTCCCTCGAATTTTTTTTAAAATTCTCCCGTAAACTTCTTCAAAATTTTAAATTTTAAATATTTCTTTCAGTTTTTAGGTTTTTAGGTGTTTAAAGAAAGAGAGCAATTTAAGAGAGAGAATATAATTTTTGGAGTGAGAAATGAATTTGTTGTAAACTAAGTTTAAACAAAAAACCTTAATTTATACCAAAACCATACTTAAAAACCGTTTTTCTTTATGTTTCCTTCTTTTGCTTGGTGTCTTGCATGCAAGACACCATCAATTGCACATGCTACATCTGGACACTAAGTGTCCATGGGTTTGCCTCTCTCTTTTTTTTCTTTTTTTTAATAGTAAATCTTTCATTAATATATTATTTTAATTCTATGTAATATATATCAAATTACTTCTTTATCCTTATTTTAAGAACACGGGTATTATACTTAATGTGTCATTTTTTCCCTTCGTACTTATTAAAAAAAATCCTTTCGTATTTTCGACTTTATCGATCTATATTTCTATATACATAGCCCCGATTTTTTCTTAATCCTAAAACATGAGTAAATGTTATGTTAATGGTTTAAATTTCGATTCGATTCAATTATATTAGTTGGACAGTAAAATAAAAAATATAAGTTAAGGGTTTAACTAAGACTAATTGTTCATACTTAAAAATAATTGTTCTTAGTTGTATTACCCGTATTTTTTAAAGTAAGGGTAAAGAAGTAATTTATATGACATGAAGTTAAATAAATATATATATATATATATATATATATATGTGTGTGTGTGTGTGTGTGTGTGTGTGAAAGATTTAATTTTTTATAAAACAATTCTTTTGAAGAAAACAAAGTAGCGTGGACAATATGTAAGGAAAAAGAAATGGAAAAAAAACCGCAAAGTCCAGCGTGGAGAAGAAAAAAGAGAAGCCTCTAACATGCAATTGCATGTTAGACAACACATGTTTTCGTGGCAACAAAATATTGGAAGGGAGGGTGTTGACTGTGTGTGTGTGTGTGTAGTTTTAGTTTATTTTATTTATCACTTACCAAATCCTGTTTGGTTTTCTTCAACCTCAAATCTAAATTACTCTGTTTCTTTAAACATTTGAGGACTCAAACGAAAGTTGAAAGAATAAAATTTTGAAGGAGTTTACGAGAGAATTTTATAGAGAGACACAGGAAGCTCTAAGAAAAATAAAAGGTAATAAACGCAAAGTTTATTTTTGAAATTTAGCATACATGAAATTCCCGAAATTCAATGTGAGAATTTTCAAAGGGTGTGAATTATGAAGGAGCTGAAGAATAAATTAGAAATTTTAATATAAATATTATGTCAGGTGTTGACGATCAGCAACTAGGGGAAATTGCTGAAAGAAGCAGGAAAGGTAAAGAGGTGATCAACGGGTAGCTCTAAGTGCTACGTGATGAGTTAGATTTACCTTAAGTAATCAAGATAAAAATGAAATATATAGTGATAACAGTTTAATATATTATTAACTTGTGATTTGGTGATAAATAAAAGTTAGTTGATAGGTATGATAGGAATAATTAATGTGTAGAGAATTATTTTATGAGAAATAATATTATTGGAATAATGAGTCGATTTAATAATAAAGGTGATAAGTGAAATTCTTGACGAACTATGGATGATGATTTGATATGATATATAAGGAAAAGAAATTAGTGAAATTGATCAAATAATAATTTGAGAATAAGCAAGATAACAAATTTAAATGTCTGAATACATGTGTGTTTTTATATTATTGTACATATGCATATTTCATATCATTGTTCATATGCATATGCATGAAATAAAAGAACCGGGACGGCGGCCGGTTTAAATGAAAATAAAAGAACTGGGAGGGCATCCGATCTAAATGAGAATAAAAGAACCGGGAAGGCAGCAGGTCTAAATGAGAATAAAAGAACCGGGAAAGCAGCTGGTCTAAGCTAAAACTTGTCGACATGTGGGAAAGACATTCCCAATAATAATAACATTTAAATTCACGCATTGCATTTGCTTTAAATATTAATTGTTATTGCTTGAGATGCTAAAGTGCTTTTCTTGATTGTAAATTTATTTATAGATGAATGAGTCTCACAGAGAGACAGATATGGTGAGAAAGAAACATGGAAGTATGATATGAAAAGAACTATCTAAATGATAGATTATATGTTCTGAACCTCATAAAGAGGTAAGTATGAGGTATAATTAATGGTCTTAGGATGGATAAATATATGAAAAAAAGAGATTGATACAAAATAGAGATTATGATATGAGTAGTGATAATAGAATGTTATTATCAAATTTTATGAGATATAGATGATTGAATATTGAAAGACGATTTATACAAATTGAATACTTCTAGTAAATTTAATTTACTGAGTTTGTGAAGCTCATCCCTCATCGTTAAATGATTTCAAGCAGCATGCAGGACAGATAGTTGGTGAACTGAAATTTAGACAAAGTCATTATCTGTAAGCCATGTTGTCCACATCCTCAGACTAATTGAAAGAAAAAAATTATTTGTAAATATTCATGCATATTATGTTGTATAAAATGTTTAAGTTGAGATCTGAATAAATGTTTAAGTTGAGATCTGAATGATGTATCTCCCCTAATAAGGGTTGAGGATTTGTGTAAATTTTGCAGTTAGTATTCTTTTTATTGTTACATATATGTGTCGTGCTGGGTTTTCAAAATGTGACAACACCATTTTGGGGGTGGCCAACCCGGGATAAGTTGTTACAATTTTGGTATCAGTGCATTAGGTTTTATGATTCTGTAGATTGTATGAAAACTTAAAGAAGTGAAAGATCTAAATAAATCATATTTTAATGCAGAGTCTGAGGATGGCACGTGAACGTGCTAGAGCTAGAGGTAGAATTCTAAATCAGAGGGGACGTGGTAGACCCCAAATATTTAGAAAAACTGAAGCTGAATGGGAAGTTGAGTATGTGGTTCCTGCGAGGGAACAGATTGATAGTGCAGCTGGTACTAGTAGAGCTAGGAGAGAATCTGAGGTTAGGAGGGATGAATTGAGATAAGCTTTTAATTGTGGTATAGAAAGGATGAATACAACTGAAGAAAGGGCTGATAATTTGCAGAGGAGATTAGAAGAAAGGGGTAGAATAAAACCTGATGTGGTAAGACAAGAGGTTCATGACGGAAAAGGTGTGTGTTGACCCTCGCCCGTATTTTAATGATGGCAAAACACAACTGTTATTTAACTAACATGTTTAAACTAAGTTGTATTAAGAATCAAACACATTCAACCAAGGAACAAAGTGCAAAAACTCGAACCAAATCAAGTATCAAGTGAAGACTGAAGATCTAGTATAGGTCTTAAGGTTTAGAACCAATGTAAGTCTCACTCATACATTGTATTAGCTTGTTCAATGGCTCAAACACAAAAGGTTTTTCTAAAACCATTATTTTTAAAATGTTTTTGATGAAAAACAGAAGAAAAACTGGGTTGGAAGATAACCCAATCGACTGGGTACATATACCAGTCGACTGGTATATAGGTCAGAAGGTACCCAGTCGACTGGTACTTTGACCAGTAAGTTTCCAGTCGACTGGATGAATCAACCCAGTCGACTAGTAAAATGGACAGAAAGTCCCCAGTCGACTGGATGATATATACCAGTCGACTGGATACCCAGAAGGTCTGAAAACGAGTATTTTTCAAGTGAACCCAGTCGACTGGTATCTCGACCCAGTCGACTGGTAATTCAAAAATATGACCGTTAGACTCCAAATCTGAACGTTTTAAAGTAAATCTTTTTCAAATTAAAGTCCTAAACGGCCATATTAATTGATTGCTATATAAACCCATTCAGTTAAGCATTCAATAACAAGCAGCACATATTCAAAAAAAGTTGATCTCACATAATCAAGTTTTTATACTCTTGAAACACAAAAAGCTTTGAAATAATCTTGTTGAGCCATTTCTTCAAGCTTTACTTTGAAAGAGAGACATTTCTGTTGTAATAAGCTTTCATTTGCTGTCTCTCTACCTTTTACTTTACACCATCTTTGTAAAGGGATTACTTCCAAGAGGAAGGGGAAACTTCCGAAAGGAAGGGGATTTTTCGGTTTAAGCAATTCCTGTAATATACTTGTGTACGGTTTGTGCAACACCCGGCTAAGTTGTGCGACTAAGTTTTCTTAGTGGATTACTTCAAGGAGTTCCTTGAAGATAGTGGACGTAGGGTCGGAACGAATCCGATATTGCCGAACCACTATAACTGTGTTTGCATCCTCTTTCCTTAAACTCTTTATTTACAGCTCACTACTTGTATTTATTATTTGTTGCTTATTAGTTTTTATAAACTTATATTAATTCCGCAAAAAGTTTTTAAAAACCCAATTCACCCCCCTTCTTGGGTTGAAACCTCGAGCTACAATTGGTATCAGAGCCTCGTTCTCTTTATTAGGCTTAAAATCCTAGAGTTGATCCAATGGCAGCAAATAGCTACTCTGAGGGACACTCTTATACTAGACCACCATTGTTCAATAGCTCAAATTATAACTATTGGAAAAATAGAATGAAAATCTTCGTCGAATGACAAGATTACAATCTATGGAGAATTATAGAAGAAGGACCTAAAATTCCTTCAAAAGAAATAGTTATTGGAGAGACTCTTCATACAATGCCTAAACTCAAAACTGAGTTTACTAACGAGGATTGTAGAACGATGTCTCTCAATAGTAGAGCAACAAGCATGCTACATTATGCATTAGATATTTCTGAATATAACAAAATATCTGCATGCGTTTCTGCTAAAGAAATATGGGACAAATTACAAGTTACATATGAAGGAACAAGTGAAGTAAAAAAGTCTAAAATTTACATGCTAATTTCTGAGTATGAATCTTTTAAGATGTCTCCTAATGAAACCATTTCCGAAATGCACTCATGATTCACTACTATTATAAATGGTTTAAAATTGCTTGGCAAGAATATTGAGGAAGTTGAACTAACCAGAAAAATCTTAAGATCTCTACCACCATAATGGAAACCAAAGAGGACAGCCATTCAGAAGGCCAAAAATCTTGACAAGCTTGATGTTGAGACGTTGCTTGGGTCATTATTGACATAGAGATGGAAGAAATGACTCCCATCATCAATGATGATGAGAAGAAGAAAAAGCAAATTGCTCTCAAAGCTTCTACGAGCAACAAAGAAAATGAATTAGAACAAGAAGCAGATAGCAGTGAAGAGGATGGTGAAATGGGTTTAATCACCAGACGATTCCATAGGTTCTTGAAGAAAAGCAAGAAACCTTACTCAAAAGATCCCACCTCAAAAAGGGAACCACTTATGTGCTATGGCTGCAAGAAGCCAGGACATATAAAAGCTGACTGTCCGGTTTCAAACAAACCATACAAGGGCTTCAAGAAGAAAGCTATGGTAGCAACTACCTGGAGCGACGACGAAGAAGATGAGTCATCAGACAAAGAAATCGGATACGAGGAAATTGCTAACCTTTGTTTGATGGCAATCGATGATGAAAGTGAGGTAACATCTTCTCTCTCTTCAAAAAATAATATTGTTACTAGTAGTGAAGAACTGCTAGAAGTCATAAATGAAATGCATGAAGGATTAAAGAAATTTGATTCTAGAAATTCTGTTCTTAAGAAAGAAGTATTATCTCTTTCTAAAGAAATGATAATTCTTAGAGAAGAAAAAGAAAAATTATCATCTTTACTGTATGATTCGTCTCAAGATTTTCTTAAAGATGAAAATGAGAATTTGAAAAATAAAATTTCTGAATTAAACAGCACTATATCTAGACTTATGCTTGGTAAAGAAAAACTTGATGAAGTGCTTTCTTCCCAAAGATTAAGTGGAGGAAAATTTGGTGTAGGATATTCTCCATTCCATTGGGAAAACAAAAGAGAGTTTATTCATGAAAGCTTCTTGTGTAGATGGATCTTCTACTTCAAAAGCTCCTAGCATTGTTAAAAGCACTCCCTCGATAAATGCTAGAAACTTAAATGATCACACTAAATTGAAGCATCCTAAAAATACTCATGCTTATATGTATGCTCATTCTAGAAATGCTCATACACATCCTAGAAATAATTATCATACTCATTCTAGGAACAATGTGTATAATCAAAGAATGCATTCTGCTCGTGCTCATCTTAGGAATTATCATCATGGGTATCCTAGAATGCATCATCATACTCTTTATAGAAATGACATGAATTTTCATACTCCTTACCATAGAAACATGTATCCTAGGAACTATTATCCTAAGGTTTATAGGAATTCACATGTAAGACATCCTAGAAATTTCTATGACTATCATGCTAGGACTGTGTATCATCAACTTGTTCATAGAGCACCTCATGTTAAGAAAGTATGGGTCCCAAAAGGAACCGTATTTTCCAAGACTAACCCCAAAGGACCCAAGAAATTTTGGGTACCTAAAAGTGCTATCGTATATCCTTGTGTGATGTAGATTTGCCTTCACACCAAGGAGAAAGGTAACTGTTGGTATCTTGATAGCGGTTGCTCGAAGCATATGACCGGTGACAAAAGTGTATTCAATGAACTAACTCTAAGAGATGGTGGACTTGTGACCATTGGAGACAATACTAAAATAAAGATCATCGGGCATGGAAAAGTCGGTAATGATTTCTCAACCTTAGATAATGTATTGTTAGTACAAGGCCTTAAGCCAAATTTACTTAGCATTAGTCAATTATGTGATAAATGATACAAAGTCACATTTGAGACCTCTCATTGTCTAGTTATAGACATCAAGAGCAACAAGATCAAATTCATTGGCCATAGACATGAAAATGTCTATATAGTTGATTTGAAATCCTTGCATTCTGATAATGAAAAATGTTTTCCTGCTTTTAGTGAAAATCAATGGCTATGGCATAAAAGGCTTGGTCATGTAAACATGAATTTGCTAAAAATTGTTTCAAGAAAAGATTTAGTTATTGGACTTCCTAAAATCAATTTTGAAAAAGACAAAATTTACAATGCTTGTCAAATGGGAAAACAAACTAGGATCTCTTTTAAAGCAAAAAATGTAGTCTCAACTACTAGACCTTTGGAACTTTTGCATATGGACTTATTTGGTCCAATTAGTACCATTAGTCTAGGTGGCCATCAATATGCTCTTGTTATTATTGATGACTATTCAAGATATACCTTTGTTATTTTTATTGCTTATAAGGATGAAGCTTTCAAAGGATTTGAAAAGTTTTGCATAAAGGTACAAAATGAAAAAGGAATTTGTATTTCAAATATAAGAAGTGATCATGGCAAAGAATTTGAAAATCAAAGCTTTTCAAAATTTTGTGATGAAAATGGAATTAATCACAACTTTTCAGTTCCTAGAACTCATCAACAAAATGGAGTTGTTGAGAGGAAAAATAGAGTTCTAGAAGAATTTACAAGAACAATGCTTTGTGAAAATAATTTACCAAAATATTTTTGGGCTGAAGCCGTGAATACTTCTTGCTATATTTTAAATAGAATTTTGATAAGGTCTTTGCTTGATAAAACACCATATGAACTATGGAAAGGGAGAAAGCCCAATATTTCCTATTTTCGTGCCTTTGGTAGTAAGTGCTTCATCTTAAATAACAATAAAACTAACTTGGGTAAATTTGATTCCAAGACCGATGAAGGGATATTTTTAGGATATTCAACTACTAGTAAGGCTTATAGAGTTTTCAATAAGAGAACTCTAGTAGTAGAAGAATCTGTGCATGTAACTATCGATGAATCTAACCCAATGAGTAATGGAGAAGTTTCTTTTAAAGATGATGCAGATTTTATTCTAAGAATGGAAACTCCTACTCCCATTGTTGACCCAAAAGTGAGTTCTTCTCATACAAATGAAGGGATAGCAACTCCCAATTTGGACCAACCATCCTCAAGTCAACAAGAGGAAAATCTACCTAAGGATTGGAGGTATGTAAATCATCATCCAATTGATCAAGTAATTGGTGATCTTTCACAAGGGGTAAGAACTCGCTCTTCCATTAGAAATATTTGCAATTTTGTAGCTTATTTGTCTCAAGTAGAACCTAAGACATTTATAGAAGCTGAAAAAGATAATGATTGGATAATTGCAATGCAGGAAGAGATAAATCAATTTGAGAGAAACAATGTTAGGAAACTAGTTCCAAGACCTAAAGATCATTCAATTATTGGAACTAAATGGGTATATAGAAATAAAATGGATCAAAATAGTATAGTAACTAGAAAGAGAATGGCTATATTAATCAATTCAAATTAAAGTCTAACGGTCATATTAATTGATGGCTATATAAACCCACTAAATTCAGCATTCATCAAGAAGGAGAAGACATTCAAAAAGAGTAGAGCACACACAATCAAGTCATTCATTCCTCGAAACTCAAAAAGCTTTGAAATACTCATGTTGAGCCATTCTTCAAGCTTTACTTTGAAAGAGAGATATTATTCAGTTGTATAAGCTTCCATTGTTATCTCTCTACCATTTACTTTACAGCATTTATTGTAAAGGGATTACTTCCGAAAGAAAGGGGATTACTTCCGAGAGGAAGGGGATAGCTTCCGAGAGGAAGGGATTGTAAGGTTTGTACAACACCGGTGAAGTTGTAAGACTAAATTTCTTAGTGGATTACTTCAAGAAGGTTCCTTGAAGAGAGTGGACGTAGGGTCGGAACGAATCCGATATTGCCGAACCACTATAAACTGAGTTTGCATCTCTCTAACTCTATCTCCTTAATTACTTTCATAATTACTTGCTTATAATTATTTATTATTCAAGTAAATGAGATTGATTGCTTAATTATTTTATAATTCAATTATCATTTCTATATTAAGCAATAAACTCTCACATCTTTGTGCTAGTAATTTAGAAAGATTTAATTCCGCATATATTTTGATATTTGAGATTGCAAAAAGTATTTAATTTTTTTAATACCCAATTCACCCCCCTCTTGGGCTGAAACCTCAGTCTACTATTGGTATCAGAGCCTCGTTCTCTATTTTAGGCTTAACATCCTAGAGTTGATCCTATGGCAACTGTATTTTTAAAAAGAATATATCCTTCTAGTCCTCCTCTTCTCCATGGAACAAATTTCACCCATTGAAAAGCTCAAATGAAGATTTTTATTCAAGCACATGATTATTATGCTTGGTATTTCATTCTTGAAAATGAAAATGACTTTGATATAAATGATAGTAAATTCATTCAACTAAATGCTAAAGTTATGAACATGTTTTATAGTTCTCTTGATCAAAATGAAGTTGATCAAATTTCCTCATGTAAGACTGCAAAAGAAATTTGGGATTTATTGGAAGTCATACATGGAGGAAATGAGCAAGAAAAGAATTTCAAATTAAAAAACTTTGTTCATGACTTAGAGCATTTTAAAATGAATGAAAATGAATCAATTTTGTATTTGCAAACTCGTTTTACCATACTTGTTAAAACTTTATCTTTCATGGGTAAAATTTATTCTAACCTTGAACTTGTGAGAATATTTCTTAGGTCTTTGTCAAATCAATAGAAAATTATTTTGACAAAGTATTCTACAAGTAAAAGTTTAGAAGAGCTTGTGGAATCCCTCAAGAAGCATGAAAGCTACTTGGATTACAAAATTGATGGTTCCACCACATCCTTACCTCTTATGGAAATTAAAGATGTTAATCATGATGGTGATGAAGAAGAAGAAGACTCCTCGAATAAAGAAATCGGATACGAGGAAATTTCCAACCTATGTCTTATGGCAATCGACGACGAAAGTGAGGTATCGACTTCTTCCTCTTCAAAAAATAACATTGTTAGTAGTAGTAAAGAATTGGTAGAAGTCATAAATGAAATGCATGAAGAATTGAAGAAATTCGATTCTAGGAACACAATTCTTAAAAAAGAGGTGTCATCTCTTTCTAAAGATATGGTAGGTCTAAGAGAAGAAAAAGATAAACTATCTTCTTCTCAAGATCTTCTTAAAGATGAAAATGAAAACTTAAAGAAGAAGATAATAGAATTTAATGGCATAATATCTAGACTTATGCTTAGAAAAGAAAAGCTAGATGAAGTGCTGTCTTGCCAAAGATTAAATAGAGGAAAATCTGGGTTAGGTTATTCTCCATTAGGTAAGCAAAAATCAAAAGAGATCTTATTCATGAAAGCATCATGTGTGAATGAAGCCTCTACTTCAAAGACCACTAACAAGGTCAAAAGCATTCCCTCAATGAATGCTAGTAGGTATAGAAATACTAATTCTAATGTATATACAAGAATGAAGCATCGTAGAAATACTCATGCTTATATTTATGCTCATTCAAGAAATGCTTATACACATCATAGGAATAACCATCTTGTGTATCCTAGAAACAATATGCACACTGTACATGCATATCTTAGGAACTACCATCATAGTTATCCTAGAAATAATATGCATACTTATAATAATGCAAGCATGTATCCTAGAAATCATCATCATACATTTTCTAGAAATGGCATGCATATTCATATTCCTCACAATAGAAACATGTATCCTAGGAACTCCTATCCTAAGAATTATAGAAATGCACATCTAAGAAATCCTAGAAATTTCAATAAATATTATCCTATGATTGTGCATCATCATGTCTATAAAACTCCATATGTTGTTAAGAAAGTATGGGTCCCAAAAGGAACCGTATTTTCAATGACTAACCCCAAAGGACCCAAGAAATGTTGGGTACCTAAAAGTGCTATTGTATATCCGTGTGTGATGTAGATATGTCTCCACACCAAGAAGAAAGGTAACTGTTGATACCTTGATAGTGGATGCTCAAAGCACATGACTGGTGATAAAAATGTATTCAATGAGCTAACTCTAAGAGATGGTGCATATATCACCATTGGAGACAATACAAAAATAAAGATCATCGGGCATGGAAAATTCGGTAATGATTTCTCAACCTTAGATAATATATTGCTAGTACAAGGCCTTAAGCCAAATTTACTTAGCATTAGTCAACTATGTGACAAAGGCTACAAAGTCACATTTGAGACCTCTCATTGTCTAGTTATAGACATCAAGAGCAACAAGATCAAATTTATTGGCCATAGACATGAAAATGTCTACATAGTTGATTTGAAATCCTTGCATTCTAAAAATGAAAAACGTTTTCCTGCTTTTAGTGAAAATCCATGGCTATGGCATAGAAGACTTGGTCATGTGACCATGAACTTGCTAAAAATCGTTTCAAGAAAAGATTTAGTTTTTAGACTTCCTAAAATCAATTTTGAAAAAGACAAAGTATGCAATACTTGTCAAATGGGAAAACAAACTAGGATTTCATTTAAAGCAAAAAATGTAGTATCAACTACTAGACCTTTGAAACTTCTGCATATGGACTTATTTGGTCCAATTAGTACCATTAGTCTAGGTGGCCATCAATATGCTATTGTTATTGTTGATGACTATTCAAGATATACCTTTGTTATTTTTATTGCTTATAAGGATGAAGCTTTCAAAGGATTTGAAAAGTTTTGCAAAAAGGTACAAAATGAAAAAAGAATTTATATTTCAAGCATAAGAACTGATCATGGCAAAGAATTTGAAAATCAAAGCTTTTCAAGATTTTGTGATGAAAATGGAATTAATCACAACTTTTCAGCTCCTAGAACTCCTCAACAAAATGGAGTTGTTGAAAGGAAAAATAGAGTTCTAGAAGAATTTTCAAGAACTATGCTTTGTGAAAATAATTTACCAAAATACTTTTAGGCTGAAGCCGTGAACACTTCTTGTTATATCTTAAATAGAATTTTAATTATGCCTCTGCTTGATAAAACTCCATATGAACTATGGAAAGGAAGAAAGCCCAATATCTCATATTTTCGTGCTTTTGGTTGTAAATGTTTCATCTTAAATAACAATAAAACTAACTTAGGTAAAATTGATTCTAAGACCGATGAAGGAATATTTTTAGGATATTCAACATCTAGTAAGGCTTATAGAGTTTTCAATAAGAGAACTCTAGTGGTAGAAGAATCTGTACATGTAACTATTGATGAATCTAACCCAATTAATAGTAGAGAAGTTTCTTTTAAAGATGATACAGATTTTATTCCAAGAATGGAAACTCCTACTCCCATTGTTGACCCAAAAGAGAGTCCACCTTAAGCAAATGAAGAGATAGAAACTCCCAATTTGGACCAACCATCCTCAATCCAAAAAGAGGAAAGTCTACCCAAAGATTGGAGGTATGTAAATTATCACCCAATTGATCAAGTGATTGGTGATCTTTCCCAAGGGGTAAGAACTCGCTCTTCCATTAGAAATATTTGCAATTTTGTAGCTTATTTATCTCAAGTAGAACCTAAGATATTTATAGAAGCTGAAAAAGATAATGATTAGATAATTGCAATGCAGGAAGAAATAAATCAATTTGAAAGAAACAATGTTTGGAAACTAGTTCCAAGACCTAAAGATCATTCAATAATTGGAACTAAATGGGTATATAGAAATAAGATGGATGAAAATGGAATAGTAACTAGAAACAAGGCTAGACTAGTTGCTAAGGGATATAACCAAGAGGAAGGAATAGATTTTGATGAAACCTATGCTCCCGTAGCTAGATTAGAAGCTATTTGAATATTATTAGCCTTGGCATGCTTTAATAAATTCAAGCTATTTCAAATAGATGTGAAAAGTGCCGTTTTAAATGGCTTTATAGAAGAAGAGGTTTATGTTGAACAACCTCTTGAATTTGAAAATCCTAGTCTTCCAAATCATGTCTATAAACTTTCTAAAGCTCTATATGGGTTGAAGCAAGCTCCAAGAGCATGGTATGAAAGATTAAGTAAATTTTTAATTGACAATGATTTTGTAAGAGGTAAAATAGACACAACTGTCTTCACAAAAACTCACAAAAATGACACTTTGATAGTTCAAATATATGTTGATGATATTATATTTGGTGCTACTAATGAATCTATATGTCAAGAGTTTGCAAAGTGCATGCAAGGTGAATTTGAAATGAGCATGATGAGAGAACTTACCTACTTCTTTGGACTGCAAATCAAGCAACTAAAATGAGGTATCTTCATCAATCAACAAAAGTACATCAAAGATCTACTAAAGAGGTTCGGGATGGAAAGCTCAAAGCCAATTGGAACACCTATGAGCACAACTACTAAACTTGATCTTGATGAAAGAGGTAAAACTGTAGATTCAAAATATTATAGAAGCATGATAGGTGCCTTACTTTATTTGACTGCAAGTAGACCTGATATAATGTTCAGTGTATGCATGTGTGCTAGATTTCAGTCTAATCCTAAGGAATCACATGTAGTTGCAGTAAAAAGAATCCTTAGATATCTACAAGGAACCCAGACCATAGGATTATGGTACTCTAGAGAATCATCTTTTGAGCTAGTAGGTTATTCAGATGCTGATTTTGCTGGATGTAGGTTAGATAGAAAAAGCACAAGTTGTACATGCCAATTCTTAGGAGCTATGTTAACCTCTTGGTTCTCCAAGAAACAGAATTCCGTTGCATTATCAACCGCCGAGGCGGAATACATTGCAGCCGGAAGTTGTTGTGCCCAAGTATTATGGATGAAACAACAACTAGAAGACTATGGCATGAACCTAAAAAATATCCCAATATTTTGTGATAATACTAGTGTTATCAACCTAACCAAGAACCCTATTCAGCACTCTAGAACAAAGCACATAGAAATAAGACATCATTTCTTAAGAGACCATGCTCAAAAAGGTGACATAAGACTAGAACTCATACCTTCAGAAGATCAAATAGCTGACATTCTTACAAAACCTCTAGGTGAAGCTAGTTTTTGTAAGATTAGAATGTTGATGGGATTGTTGGATTATGATAAACTGAATATATGAATGCTCCTTCATTCATCATATGCAAGTTTGACATCTAGTGAAAGAGTATTAATTCTTGTTTAAATATCTCCCTCACTCAAGATGTCATAGATAAACAAATTTCGTGCTATAATTCAAGACTGAAAATTTTCTTAAGGGTCTAGTCGACTGGTAATTCTGTCCCAGTCAACTGGTAAGTCACTGCCTATTCTTCTAGTCGACTGGTAAATATGACCCAGTTGACTGGTAAGTCTCTGCCAATTCTTCCAGTCGACTGGTAAGTCACATCCAGTCGACTGGTACATCTGGACATTTTTTGGAGCCATTTAATACTCAAATATTAATTGTTTTTTGATAAATTCTCTTTGATTTGGCATTGGACAAATCAAGTGATGAGCTTGAATTTAGATTTGAGAATTATTTTGAGCTATTTATTTATCAAGCATGAGCTAAATATGAAACTTTCTATTATATATGCTTGAGTTTGAAAATAATGATTATCTTTGCATTAAATTGATAACCAACTACCAATAAGGCTTGTTAAGTTTTATCCAATTTTATTTCTCTTAAAAGTTAAAAATAATTACTTTAAACTTTTTGAAAGGGAGAGAAAATCTGATTTATTGGTAAAAGAGAAAACCTATTGGTAAATCAAGCAATGAGTTCAAACTCTTGTCCTTTATTGATTAAGTGTAAGATACTCTAAGCATTGAGGTTACTTTGAAGATTTATAATGCTTGAAAATTGTTTTATATTTCTTAACATCTTGTAAAATGATTCTTTTCTCAAAATGTTTCATCAAAATATTTTCAATAGCATATTTTGAGGGGGAGCTCTTCTTTGAAATCCACCATTTTTTATTATGACAAAAAGGGGGAGAAAAATAAGAATATTAAAGATCTTGTTAGACCTTATTCTTAAGATTTTTATCACCATCAAAAAGGGGGAGATTGTTGACCCTGAATGATTTTGATAGTGACGAAAATCTTAATTAAGCACTAATGAATATTACTTAAGTAATACAAATTGTTAATAGTGCTTATACATCAAAGGAAATCAAGATTGTAGAAATTGGTGAATCAAAGTTGATGATCTCAAAAGTTAATAAGCTCTCTAAAAGATCAAATTCAAGGAGAATAATTTAAATGCAACTTCAAAGTCAATAGGGATAAATTATAGGTTTGAATCCTAAGATACACTTTGTATTTCAATTTTTAAGAGCTAATTATATTTGCATTGCATTTTATTATATAGTCTTAATTAATTGGAGATATAAAATCTCCATGTGATTTTATTAAATGCAAATAAATTAATTGGGCTTAATATTTAACATTCTCTAATTGAACTTAAGAAGAATTTATGTTGACATAGAAAATTACTTGAGTATTTGTAATATATCATTCTTCATATATCTTGCACACACATTATGCTTAAATTTGTAATATGTTTTGTCATCATCAAAAATGCCTTAATCAAGAAATTGATTAGATTAATTTTGATGATAACAAAACACTTTTGAAGTGTTTAACTCGTGTGTTTAATGTGCAAGAAAGTTTGATTCAATTAGGAAATAAAGAGGATCCAGTCGACTGGTAGTTCAAAAATATGACCGTTGCGACTCGAAATATGAGATTTTAAAGGCACAATCAATTCAAATTAAAGTCTAACGGTCATATTAATTGATGGCTATATAAACCCACTCAATTCAGCATTCATCAAGAAGGAGAAGACATTCAAAAAGAGTAGAGCACACACAATCAAGTCATTCATTCCTTGAAACTCAAAAAGCTTTGAAATACTCATGTTGAGCCATTCTTCAAGCTTTACTTTGAAAGAGAGATATTATTCAGTTGTATAAGCTTCCATTGTTATCTCTTTACCATTTACTTTACAGCATTTATTGTAAAGGGATTACTTCCGAAAGAAAGAGGATTACTTCCGAGAGGAAGGGGATAGCTTCCGAGAGGAAGGGATTGTAAGGTTTGTACAACACCGGTGAAGTTGTACGACTAAATTTCTTAGTGGATTACTTCAAGAAGGTTCCTTGAAGAGAGCGGACGTAGGGTCGGAACGAATCCGATATTGCCGAACCACTATAAACTGAGTTTGCATCTCTCTAACTCTATCTCCTTAATTACTTTCATAATTACTTGCTTATAATTATTTATTATTCAAGTAAATGAGATTGATTGCTTAATTATTTTATAATTCAATTATCATTTCTATATTAAGCAATAAACTCTCACATCTTTGTGCTAGTAATTTAAAAAGATTTAATTCCGCATATATTTTGATATTTGAGATTGCAAAAAGTATTTAATTTTTTTAATACCCAATTCACCCCCCTCTTGGGCTGAAACCTCAGTCTACAAAAGTGTTGGGAGAAGATCGGTGGAGAGAGGTAGTAAATCAGGGAGTATGTGGGGCAAAGGTCGATGATAAGAGCTGAGAGATGATGTGTTAGCCAATTATAGTCTAGAGACAGCAGAGTCTATGCATTGATCCAACAAGATGTATAAGTCACTCTTGATGTTGTTATGGGTATGGTATCTATCCTTGATAGGCTTGCTAGATTATTGATTGATACTGGTGTAACCCATTCTTTTGCATCTAGTGTTTACATGAAAGTTATTGATACTAGTGTTAGTCCTTTGATGCATGCTATTGTTGTTGAGGTTCCTACTGGGAATAGAGTTATTATCAGGACAATTTATCGAAGTTGTGTGATTAATAGGGCTGATAGAGAATTTAAAGTTGATTTATTGCCTTTAAATATAATAGATTTTGATTTAATTTTGGGGATGAATTGGTTATCTACATATCATGCTTGGGTAGATTGTTTTAGGAAGAATATGGTGCTCAAGATACCTGGATAGGAGGAGTTTAATTTTCAGGGAGAACGTAAAATACTTGTTAACTGTCTTATTTCTACCTTAATTGCTAGTAAATGGTTGAAGAATGTTTGTTAGGGGTATTTGGCATATGTGGTGGATTTTAGTAAGGAGGTTAGGAAGTTAGAAGAAATCTTGGTAGTGAAATATTTTTCTGACATATTCTCTGAGGAGTTGACTGGGTTGTCTCCCAATAGGGATATTGAGTTTTCTATTGAGGTGATTTCAGGATCAGCACCCATATCTATAGCACCTTATAGAATGACACCAGCTGAATTGAAAGAGTTGAAAGTTCAGCTTCAGGAGTTGCTAGATAAATAGTTTATTCGACTTAGTATGTCACCTTGGGGAGCCCCTATGTTGTTTGTCAAGAAGAATGATAGGATAATAAGATTGTGTATTGATTATAGACAGTTGAATAAGATCACCATCAAGAATAGATATCTTTTGCCCAGGATAAATAATTTGTTTGAACAGTTACAGGGAACTAGGGTGTTTTCTAAGATAGATCTGAGATCAGGTTATCATCAATTGAGGATAAAAGAGGAGAACGTGCTTAATACTACTTTTAGGACACGTTATGGCCATCATGAGTTCCTGGTCATGCCATTTGGGTTGATTAATGCTCCTGCAGCATTTATAGATCTAATGAATCGGGTGTTTAAACCATTATTGGATAGATTCGTGATTGTGTTTATTGATGATATTCTGGTATATTCCAAGAATGAAGAGAAACATATGCAACATTTAAAGATAGTGTTGGAAATTCTGAGGAGAGAGAAATTATATGCAAAGTTCTCTAAGTGTGAGTTTTGGTTGAGTGAAATATCTTTCTTAGGGCATGTTGTGTCGGGAGAGAGAGTAGTAGTTAACCCACAGAAAGTAGAAGCAGTGTTGAATTGGGAAAGACCCACTAGTGTAATTGAAATTAGAAGCTTTTTGGGGTTGGCTGGTTATTATAGGAGATTTATCCAAAAAAAAAAATTATGATTGCTGGACCATTGACTAGATTGACCAGGAAGGAAGTAAAGTTTAGGCGGTCAGAAGAATGTGAGAGGAGTTTCCAGCTGTTGAAAGAAAAATTGACCACTGCTCTGGTATTAGTGCTTCCTTCTGGTGATGAAGGATTTGTGATATATAATGATGCGTCACATCAAGGGTTGGGATGTGTGTTGATGCAACATGGGAGAGTTATAACTTATGCATCTAGCTAATTTAATAATCATGAGAGGAATTACCCGACACATGATTTAGAATTGGCTGACATAGTTTTCGCTTTGAAGATTTGGAAACATCGTCTGTACAGAGCCAATTGTGAAATTTTTACTGATCATAAAAGTTTGACGCATTTACCTATCCAGAAAGAGTTGGATTTGAGGTAGAGGAGGTGGATGGAGTTGATTAGTGATTATGACTGTACAATTCATTATCATCTAGGAAAGGCTAACGTAGTAGCTGATACACTGAGTAGAAAGCCTATAGGGAGATTAGCTGCTATTGGGAGTCATAATACTAGCTTGATGATAGAATTAAGAAGAATGAGGATGCAGTTGAGTGTCAATGATAAAGGAATATTGATGGCAAATATGGTGATATAATATTCTATTATTGATCGTTTATTACAAATGCAGGGTAGAGATGAAGGGATAGAGAATATCAGGCAGGAAGTACTGAGTGGGAAGCCGACTGAGTTTAGAATTAGAAAAGATGGTATAATGGTATTGAGGCATAGAGTCTGTGTTCCCAATGATGTGGATACGAAAAATGAGATACTAAGGGAGGCTCATGATTCTGTATATTCTATGCACCCAAGAAATAATAAGATGTACAGGGGATTGAGACAGAATTATTGGATTTCAAGGATGAAGAAGGATGTAGCAAAACATATTTCTAGATATTTGACTTGTCAACAAGTGAAATATGAGAATAAACATCCAGCAGGCTTATTACAACCTCTTATAGTACCTGAGTGGCCATGGAAAAATATGAGTATAGATTTTGTCTTAGACAACACATATTTTCGTGGCAACAAAATATAGGGGGGCTGACTGTTTATATATATATATTTAGTTTATTTTATTTATCACTTATCAAATCTTGTTTGGTTTTCTTCAACCTCAAATCTAAATTACTCTCTTTCTTTAAACACTTAGGGACTGAAGGGAAAGTTGAAAGAACAAAATTTTGAAGGGGTTTATAGGAGAATTTTATAGAGAGTCACGGGAAGCTCTAAGAAAAACAGAAGGTAATAACGTGAAGTTTATTTTTGAAATTTAGCATACATGAAATTCCCGGAATTCAATGTAGGAATTTTCAAATGGCGCAAATTATGAAAGAATTGAAGAATAAATTAGAAATTTTAATACAAATATTATGTCAGGTGTTGACGATCAGCAACCAGAGGGGGAATTGCTGAGAGAAGCATGAAAGACAAGGAGGTGATCCACGGGTAGCTCTAAGTGCTATGTGGTGAGTTAGATTTACTTTAAGTAATCAAGATAAATATGAAATATATAGTGATAATATTTGAATATATTATTAACTTATAATTTGGTGATAGATGTAATTGATGTGTAGAGAATTATTTTACGAAAAATAATATTATTGGAATAATGAGTCAATTTAATAATATAGGTGATAAGTAAAATTCTTGATGAGCTATGGATGATGATTTGATATGATATATGAGGAGAAGAAATTAGTGAAATTGATCAAATAATAATTTGAGAAGAAGCAGAATAACAAATTTGAATGTCTGAATACATGTGTGTTTTTATATTATTGTACATATGCATATTTCATATCATTGTTCATATCATTATTCATATGCATATGCATGAAATAAAAGAACCGGGAAGGCAACCGATCTAAATGAAAATAAAGAACCGGGAGAGCAGCCGGTCTAAATGAAAATAAAGAACCGGGAGAGCAGCTAGTCTAAACGAGAATAAAAGAACCGATAAGGCAATCGGTCTAAATGAGAATGAAAAAATCTGGAAAGCAGCCGGTCTAAGCTAAAACATGTCGACATATGGGAAGACGTTCCCAATAATAATAACATTTAAATTCATGCATTGCATTTGCTTTAAATATTGATTGTTATTGCTTGAGATACTAAAGTGCTATTCTTGATTGTAAATTTATTTATAGATTAATGAGTCTCACAGAGAGACAGATATAATAAGAAATAAACATGGGAGTATGATATGATAAGAACTATCTAAATGATAGATTATATGTTGTGAATCTCATAAAGAGATAAGCATAAAGTATAATTGATGGTCTTAAGATGGATAAATATATGAGAAAAAGAGATTGATACAAAATAGAGATTATGATATGAGTAGTGATAATAGAATGCTATTATCAAATTTTATGAGATATAGATGATTGAATATTGAAAGACGATTTATACAAATTGAATACTTCTAGTAAATTTAATTCACTGAGCTTGTGAAGCTCATCCCTCATTGTTAAATGATTTCAAGCAGCAAGAGGACAAATAGCTGGTGAACTGAAATTCAGACGAAGTCATTATTTGTAAGCCACGTGGTCCATATCCTCATATTAACGGAAAGAAAAAAAAAATATTTGTAAATATTCATGCATATTATGTTGTATAAAATGTTTAAGTTGAGATCTGAATGATGTATCTCCCCTATTAAGGGTTGAGGATTTGTGTAAATAATTGTAGTTGGTATTTTTTTTATTATTGCATAAGTGTGTCGTGCTAGGATTTTCAAAATGTAACAACACCGTTTTGGGGGTGGCCAACCTGGGATGAGTCGTTAATTTAGTCTTATTAAATCAGTGTTTTTTTCTATTATAAAAAACCAATTTTCTTTTCTAATTTTGTCATAAACATTAAATTGAGAGAAATATTTTATTTTAGTTTTACACTCCTTTTGTGATTTTTTTATACATTTTTTTTTATTGAAGCGATGTTATATACAAGTATAATGATTGATTTGATCACAATATAATCTCATAACTATCACATAATCCATACAAAATTCCGCAGTACTAGCACATTACCCACCTATAGAGAGAAATAATCAAATATAAATTTGACAAATAAACATTAGTGAAAGTCAAATATGATATTTTGCGGTTCCAAAGACTCGGTTATGATATTTTACTATTGAACCAAAGTTTCACTTACTGTAACACGTACATTTATTTATTATTTAGGTGATGTTATATACAAATAGTATAATGATTGATTTGATTACAACATAAGTATGTACTATCCTATTATCCATACAAAAGCTCGCAATATTATCACAACCCATGTAAAATAAATTAAAAAATAATTGATATATAAATCGAACAAAAAACCTACATATAGAGTTGGAATCGAGCCGAGCTTTTATTGAGCTCGGTCAAAGCTCGGCTCGATCGAGCTCGAGCTTGAAAATTAGGCTCGAGTAGCTTATCGAGCAGAGCTCGAATAGCTTATCGAGCCGAGCTCGAATAGCTTAATGTTCGACTTGAAAAGTTTTTGAATAGTTCAATAAGGTATTATTGAGCTAGAGCTCGAACCAATATTTATTAATATTATAGTTTAGGCTAGAGCTCGATATCGAATAGGCAATCCAAAGCTCAGGCTCTAGCTTTAACTCGGGCTCAAATAGTCTCGTTTGTTATCGAGCTCGAGCTTGTTCATTTAAGGTCGAGCCAAGCTTGAATACTTTAGTATTCGGGCTCAATTCGTCTTGAGTTCACCCTTAATGAGAATTTTGAATTTACAAAAAATCAACATGCTTTGATGTATTTTAACATATGATCTAGGCTCTAGTTTTTAGTATAAATTTTTTGATACATTTTAAACAATTAATTAAATGTGAGTCAAATAATACATTAAAGTGATAATTTTTTTGTTGAAAACTTGTGTAAATGATATATTACATGAGTTTTGTTTAATTGTAAAGTTCAATCTTTAATTTTATTTTTAGGTCTTAATCACTAAATCAGTACCTTATTGACCATAACAAGTACATTTATGATAGTTCTCTCGTACAAGAAGTGACAAAATCTTTACAAGATACTCTTAAGTACATTTATGATAATCTTTACATTTAGATTTTTGGCTTGTTGAAGTGGTGTCATCAATAATGCTTCAAATTTAACTTCATTTTGCTTTATATGCTATTTTAACGCAACTTGAGTGATAGTATTAACACTTTAAAAGGTTTATTTTATTTTTTATACCAACAACAAATTAAATAGCTCCAATTTTTTCTTTTTTCCATACATATTTTTAATACTAGTAAAAAATGCTACAAGTCTAAAACTCTGATCTTTCTTGTTTAACCAAAAAATTCCAATCTTTTGCTATACACTCGAACAAGTTGAAACATCATATATGTTATCAACACCTTAGGCATCTTCCTAACATATAAATGGCACTAACAAGTTGAATACTATTATCTTTTTCAACAATATATTTTACTAACAATTTTTCGCAAACAAGTGGTGATACAAAATGAATTCAAGTTAATTAAAAAATGGGTTTCATAATTTATTCGTGAAAATAACATTATTCTAAAAATTTATAAAAAAAAAGAAATATTTAATTGAGGTCACTAAACCCATAAAAGGTAATTAACATCAGATATTTGCTGTATTACCTTTTTTAATAATTGCCAGCATTGTAATTATATGCTATAACATTAAATCACATCTCATTTTAATGATATTTAAAAGTATTTTCTTAAAATATAAACTCGTCTACACCGTGTAATAAATGTCATTCATTTTTCTACTTTTAATCTTTATTTATACGGATTATGGTTGAGACCTTTGTACATTGTACCGGCGAGATATATAAAATTTGAGATTTACTTTCAACAATGAGTACTAGATTGCATCGAGTGAAGGCTTCACTATTCTGTTTGGCGTTCCAATGTTAGGGTTTGAAGCCCCTTTGGATATTTGCTCTAGTTTGTTTTCAGTGATCGATTCTTTATTAGGTCGTTCTCAATCACTTTATCAATGTCGATTTGGTAGAAAAAAGGTAATCCGACTTTACTTTTAATCTCTTTACATATCGTTTGATTTTGTTTTTTTAATTTATATTATTATATTTTTCATATTATGCAATCAATTGTTTTGATGAGCAAATTGTGAGTACACATAATAATAATAATAATAATTTTGGGGTTTCGATTTTGATTATGAAATATCACTGATCAATGATCAATGTAAAAGATCAACAATTCACAATATAATGAAACCAGCAAAAAATTGATTAATGGTTTCTAAGATTCTAAGATTATATTCTAATTTATATAATCTTTGCGACCTAATTGTTTTGTATTATGAACTAACTTACATTGCTATAATATTGATTTACTCTTTTTTTTTCTTTTTTTTTTTGCTTGTTGTGTTTATATGTTATTACCGACTATGGAAGTGAAGATATTAGTTATTATGCTATCGAAATAAATTATTTTCCTTTAGATCAAAAGGATTCCAATAAAAAGACCAAAAAAGAAGAATGCACAAATAGGTTACACTATTTATATTTTGATGTGAAATATCCAATTCATAATTTTTGGGAATAGATTACATGATCATAAGATTTTTTAATATATGTCAACAAACACTTGATCAAGGGCAAGAGCTCATCCATCTCGCTAGAAATACTTGGGTTCGAGTCTCCCCATAGGTATTTGTTGGTATTAAATCTGGCTTTCATCACAAAGAGTGCGGAGTGGTTTTTAGTTTCGGTCCCAACATAGATGCGATAGAGATTACTCCAGATTCACTCTGTGAATCGGATCCAATGCTCCTTGACACGTATGTGGGATAACCTACTTGCTTACTTATTTTCATCACGAAAAAAAAAAATTAACTTTCTTTTGATAAATTTTCACTCACTAGTAAATAGAAAGATTCTTATTTGCATCCGGTGTAAAATTCGAAGTGAAAACTTAACTTTAATTTTTTAAAACTTTATTAATAACGTTAATTAAGTATGTACAGATATTATTAAAGATATTTTTCAAAATTATCAATCAAATTTTCAACCCAACCAAAATGAATTGCACATGATGCGAACAAAAATATTATTAAGTGGCAACATAAAAATATTTTCCGAGTCAATAGATAAAACCGCAATATCGTAGAGTCTCCGCCCACAATCATAAATTTAGGATAAATAAAACGAAGCGTTGCCGTTTGTTGCTTGTGAGCCCTTATAAATAGAGTTCAAAATTAAGTGCTCTCTCTCGGATTCTTGCTAGCCAAACAGTAACCCCCATTCACTGTAGTTTGGCACACATGCACTTTCTCTCTCTCCTTTTCCCTCTCAATTACAGAGCCATCTAGCTAGGGATTTCTTGTTTTTCTTTTATTTCTTTTTTATGTTTTTACAAATTCATTATCTGATAGCAAGTATTTGGTATATCATTGGCTAATCAATGGCGAGCGTGTACATACCGGTGCAGAACTCGGAGGAGGAGGTGAGGGTGGCTCTTGATCAGCTCCCCAGAGATGCCTCTGATATCCTCGACATCCTCAAGGCCGAGCAAGCCCCTCTCGATCTCTGGCTCATCATCGCGGTTCGTTCTTTCATTTATTTTATTTTTCAGCTAGCTGATTAATCCCCCATTAGTGTTGAATTCCATCAATTTATATATATATATATATATATATATATATATATATATATATATATATATTCGTTAGGGTCATGAAAAAATTTGCTTCCTGCCTTCGTGTGACACACATATGTATCTATCTATCTATTGGTGTATAGGGAAAATTCGTATTTATAGGCGTGGCATGGTAAAACTGAGCGTGATGGAATTCCAGTGGTTATAGGCATTTGGTGGCCTCAAATCGTGGCTTTTAGCGGGTATGTTGAGTGGCAGGGTATCGTGGGCCTTTGAGTATTATGGCTGCATGCTAGCAGGCTAGTCTCATTGATGCTATTATGTCTGATGGGGTTTTCATTCTTTATCTTGTGATTGCAATGGAAGAGTGCGTTTTATAGGTTGTGACTTGTGAGAAAGTTAGCAAAAATAGCTCTTGAAGCAGAGAACAGACACTTAAGTTATGCATAGTCTTAATTATATAAAATCTTCTGCAACAAAGTTTTTGTTAGGCCATACATTTGGGTATTCGGTGAAACTCCTATACGCCGAAAGTTTGTATTGTAGTTCTGGATAGTAGAGCATGTTGGATAGCCATAATACTTTTCTATATGTCTCATTTTGCTGGTGGACATCCAGTTAGTAGTAGGTCACATTGTGGGATTACCTTTCAAATTTTCCTTTTCTCAGCTTCAATTCTGACTTGTCATAATTTATTTTTGTTTCTATGATGCAGAGGGAGTACTTCAAACAAGGCAAAGTTGATCAGTTCCGCCAAATTTTGGAGGAAGGATCCAGTCCTGGTATATATGCGTTTCTGATGTTGACATTCTTATTCAGTTTTACTTAAGTGGCTGTGTGTTATTTTCTCAAACTGTGCTTTAGATTGTGCGATCATTTGTCCTTTTATATATAAAAATATTTGTGAAATCTGATTTTATCACGTCCTTTTCTTCTTTCTCGCAGAAATTGATGAGTATTATGCTGATGTTAAATATGAGCGGATAGCTATCTTGAATGCTTTAGGGGCCTATTACAGCTACCTTGGAAAAATCGAGACGAAACAAAGAGAGAAGGAGGAGCATTTTATTTTGGCAACACAATACTACAACAAAGCATCAAGAATTGACATGCATGAGCCTTCTACTTGGGTCGGGAAAGGTGAACATGATTGGGCTTCTTTTTGTTAGCATGAATCCTATTAACAATGTAATCTTCTTTTTGTTAGCATGAATCCTATTAACAATGTAATAAGATTGGCTATCTTAAATTCAGAGCTTTGTTCATATTGTGGGATAAAATGAGCATTCTATATTCACTGGACTAGTTTTTGGATTCAGACAATTTTGCTGCATGACCTGTTGATATCAGTACAATTATTAATCCTAGTTCCTGACTTATAAATAATATAAAAAATCCTAGTTCCTGTATGGACATCCTAGCAACCGCAAAAAAAACCCGTGTTTTATGAACTGCACTACTGTGCCTGTCTTCCTTTTACAAGTGTCTATTAGAAATTTTCCTTTAGCATAGATGTACCTTATTTTTTAATTTCGTATCTAGTTGGTGGTGCTGTTCTTATTTTGATTGATCGTATTTGCTTGATTCTTCCTTAAATATGTTTTGTGTTCTTTGTCACAGTTTTGCATTGAAGGAATACTAAAAACTTCAATATGTTCTGTTGCTTACAGGTCAGCTTTTACTGGCTAAGGGTGAAATAGAACAGGCGTTTGCTGCATTTAAGATTGTATTAGAAGGAGATCGTGATAATGTTCCTGCGCTTCTGGGTCAGGTATATTGAAATTAAGTTGTTAGTCATACGTATTGCAGGTCGTGATGTGCAATGGTATTATTACTTTTCCTACTTATAAAAAAAAGATATTACTTCTCCGTATCGCAAACTCTGGAGATTCTGAACATTTTCTATTGACCAGAATTGATCAGTTAAGAAATGCATGGCATACTTAATTTTTTGGATGATGATGATGCAGTCTTTGCTTAAGAAAACCTTATATCGGCTGTGATGGTTGGCAATGCAGAGTCTAATGTTATTTCTTCCATTGAAATATTTTTCAAAATATTTTTTTGTAACAAGAATATAGTTTACCATGCTTCCTTATATATCTAATGCAATAGATGTATTTGGCATGATATTTTTATTGGGTTATCACTGGCCTGATACATCAGGTAGAAACTATAAGGAGACATGGGGTTGGTTACCTTGATGATGGATAACAACTGCAGAAATAAATTTAAAAGTGTGGTTCATGATGTCTTTGCCCCTTTTCTGGGGTGGGGTGGGGAGGCCAAGAGAAACCATCTAGGGCCTGGCTTATTATGTCACGTTTTGTTACCCTTTGCTGTAAATAACTTGTCCCATGGATATCTGCAGGCATGTGTCGAATTTAATCGTGGACGCTATTCTGATTCATTGCAGTTGTATAAGGTATGTTATTTTCATCTTTTCTTATGTGATTTTGAGAAACTTATTCTTCCTTTATCTGCAGTATTTTAGGTCTGAATTTCCGTTAATCAGAATCATGACGAGTCCTGTACAAGAATATTTCAAGTTAAGACCAAATATTTGATTTTTTTATTAACTTATTATTTATGACTTTGTTAAGAGGGCCTTGCAAGTCTATCCTGATGGTCCTGGGGCTGTAAGACTTGGAATTGGTCTCTGTCGTTATAAGTTGGGTCAATTTGAAAAAGCTCGGCAGGCATTCCAGCGGGTTTTGCAGGCAAGTAGTATTAACCATTTCTCTGTTCTTATTTTTTTGGTTTTTGTGAGTTTTTTATGCATTGAATAACCAGTAATATACTTCGAATGATGCAAAATTATCATTGATGTTATTCTCCATATGGTTCACTATTTGATGCTTGCAGTTAGATCCAGATAATGTTGAAGCACTTGTGGCACTTGCAATTATGGATTTGCAAGTGAATGAAGGTGAGTATAAGAACCTATGCAATTTTTCTTATGATGAATACTTTATGTGGTTTAGTCATCATTTGTCACTTGATACGATTGCTTCTTTTGAACATTTGATCTGATGCTATTTTATACATGCACAGCTGCTGGAATGAGGAAAGGAATGGAAAAAATGAAGAAAGCTTTTGAGATATACCCCTACTGTGCAACGGCGCTAAATTATCTAGCAAATCACTTTTTCTTCACTGGTCAACATTTTCTTGTTGAGCAGTTGACTGAAACAGCTCTTGCTGTTACCAATCATGGATCGACAAAGTCAAATTCTTTCTACAATCTTGCACGATCGTACCATAGCAAGGTTTGAGATACTATCTTTCTCTTCATATGATTCTGCTTTTTCATAAAAAAAAAATGTTTCTACTTGAGTGTCCTCTTGTAGCTAGTAATAATGCCGGAAATCGTGGCAGGTAGAAGGGAATGATCTGTTCCTCATAGCTTGCTTAAACAGAAACTGCATGAGGAAAATATTTCTTCTCTGATTAATTTAATTCTTAATGGAAATAGGTCAAAGAAAATGCACAATAAAGCAAGTTGTTGAAGTGACTCTATTAGACCCTAGTCATTTGTCATCATGCACTCATTCTACCCTCGTGTGGTTGTTCACCTTGATAAGTTTATAAATATCATATGTTCTACATGGCGTATTGGCTGCTCTCAATATTCGGTTCTGGTTAGATAGATGTGCTTCATGGCCCAAATAATACGAGGCTATCATTTTTGGCAAGTAAATAATCTTTTTAAATATGATATTGTGTTGTGGTCAAAATTTGTTCTGATAGTTTGTTATTAGGTGATCTATACTAATATAGACCATCCTCGATGGTCTATGTTAGCTGTTTGTTGACAGGTACTTTGGGAGAAGCTATTGATCATTTTAATAATTTATAATAAAGTAAAGGTAGCACTACTTAAAAAAAAATAAAGGTAGCACTAATCGAGGATTAGCTGGGGAAGGTTTTTATAGATGATCTAGCATGTATGATATAGGTCCTTTGATGCACCCGTAACTCTGTAAGGAAGATTGAGATGATCCAAGTAGAGGATATGGAAAGGGCTAGGGGAAAACCGAAAGTCACATAGGTTGGAAGTAGTTAAGAAGATTTAATTTCAAAGAATCCTACTGAAGATACACCCTCTGACTGGGCAGGACTGAGGAAGAGGATTAATGTAGCCGATCCCAAGTTTGGGAGTATGGCTCAGTTATCTAGTTTTCTCCTCCTTGTGAGAAGTTGTGCTTATTTGCTGTGCTAATTTAGACCCTTTCTAATGGCAGTGATATTGGTTTTTTTTTTTCACTGTAGGGGGACTATGAAAAAGCTGGGATGTACTACATGGCATCTATCAAGGAAATCAATAATAAACCGCAGGAATTTGTATTTCCTTATTATGGTCAGTAACCGTTTCTGGTTGTCATTCCTAGCCTGTCTTATATTGGCATAGAATAATTCTGTTTTGTTGTTACCTCATAGAATTGCTCCTCGGTAACAGAGATTTCCTCCTCCTTTTTATTTCTTTTTCCCTTTTTTCATCTCTCTAGTAGAATTGGTGCCCTGTAGGTCATGAATTCCTCTTGCTGTGTTATTAGCATTATGTTTTTGCCGGTGTCTTTTCTTTTCCCCAAATATGAATGCCTCTTGTGGTTCATGTTTAAAGTCAGATCAATCATATACAACGCACACACAAATACACAAGTGCGTGTACACCTACATACAATATATTGATAGAAGACTATATAACTTCTAAGTGCTAATGGACATGCATAATTCTGTATGGCCTTTTAGAACTTAGTCATCCAAATCTATATATATATATATATATATGGTAACAATGATCACAGGATGGTTGGATAGTGGGCTTCTTTATATGTTATTTCATGCAGTCATATCTATGTTTAATTCTGTTGTATTACAACAGGTTTGGGACAAGTGCAGCTAAAGTTAGGAGAATTTAGAGGTGCACTTTCAAATTTCGAGAAAGTTTTGGAGGTTTATCCAGACAACTGTGAGACTTTGAAAGTGAGTGTGAAGTTGAGAATAAAATTGGCATTCACACTTTAACTTTTTTTCTGTTTTGGTTTTCAAATTTTGTCGTTTCTATTTCAATTTAATTGATTCTTCTCTTCTCGTATAGTCTCTTGGGCACATATATGCTCAGCTTGGACAGACTGAGAAGGCCCTGGAAATCTTGAGAAAGGCTACAAAAATTGATCCACGTGATGCGCCAGTAAGTTTAAATTCTTCATAGAGTTGTAATTTTGAGGTACTGTAGTTATGACTTCAATGTCTAATCCTTTTGGAGATGATATTTCTTTGAAAGATTGACCTTTATGGTGGATAAGATCATGAATCTTTCTTCTCTTACATATTCTTGATCTGGTTCTCATTGTAGGATGTCTTTGTCTCATGCATGAGGTGATGTATCTGCACAGGATCAGTAATAAATTAGTATATCATGAATCATGATAGATCTCATAATAGTGCTCCTAAGAATGAGCTCAGGAGTTCTCTATTTGTTCATTACTGGAATTTGAGCTTTGCTGAGTAGAATACGATCTTTTTTAGTAAAAGCATGTTGATAATTGCATTGTTGTGAGCACTCCTAGTTTGTGAACGATTCATAGTGGCATTTTAGCAATGTGGAAGCCATGCGCCTACCCACGCTAATAGAAAGAAAAAGCCTGTCTCATGTTTTTAATAGAGAATATGTAGGGGAGGGGGGGCAAGCCATGCCACTGTATGAATTGGTTTGTGAAGGTGACGTTTCAAAATGAATATAGCCAGGCTTGTTGTATTTATGTTCAGAATATTTAGGAACAGCTCCTGTTTATAATCTTCACGATGCGCTTTAATTTAGTGAAAAACTGAACCACAATTCACATGCATCGGGCTTTGGATGGACTAATCTTTCCAGGCACAGGCTGTTGGCCGCCTGAATAGAGTCAATCAAAATCCCTTCGATTTGCAGCCAGTGATTGCCATTGTGTCTGATCACTTTTGGTGAAGCAACCCTTTAGCTGGAATTTCTGCGTATGTTGAATACCCCTGGCCAGCTCCGCTGGATAGGGCCTCCTTGTTTTGGGAATCATGGGATCTTGTACTTATTCAAGCATCCTCGATTCTGAAATGGAATGGTTGATAGAAATGATATTCACTGAAGAATTGCTGAGGCCAAAAAATCAGTTTAGACCTGCTTGAAACATGTGGCTGAACATATAAGGAGGTCAATGCACTCAGTGAACATTTTAAAAAACTAGCATGTCTAATTTGATTGGATTGTGATTTGTACAGGGCATAATCCAATGGCAAAACTACTGTTTTATTCTAACTAGAGAAAAAGAGAAATTTTAGCATAAATTGGAATCGAAAAGCTGTGAGGTATTTTCTGAATGAGAAACTGCATGACTCACACGTTGGAAAAATTGCCAGACTCATGTGCTATAGTCCACTATACTCTTATGCTTCCTTCTTCGCTATCATGATACATTATTCTCTTATTTTATCTATGCATGGATTTGAGTATGAGATCTTCAGTTGCATGCTTTTGAGTAAAATAAGTCAAAATCTGCACAATTAGCTACATGTTTTTCATTTTTTATTATAATAGTTCATCTATCATGCAGGCATTTCTTGATCTGGGGGAGTTGTTGATTTCATCCGACACTGGAGCTGCTCTTGATGCCTTCAAAACTGTAAGTACTTCCTCTTTTTTTATTGTCACTCTTTCTGAATCATGTGATGTTCTTACTATAAAAAGGAAATTCTATCTCGTAAAGCTCTGGTATCTATTTTGGTCCCCTTTCTGATGGCTTCAGACTTAAAATACTGTTACAGGCACGTAGTCTTATGAAAAAGGGAGGTCATGAAGTACCCATAGAGGTGCTCAACAATATTGGGGTTCTACATTTTGAAAGGGAAGAATTTGAGGTTTGTGCAAGAACAGGATTTATCTGATGCAGTAACAATCTTCCTGTTAGAAGAATATGTTTAAATTGTTGTCGTAATATGCATTTTCATATTGTTGTATATTTTCTTTTTCTGCTTTTTTTTAATCTGCAAATTTGATTTACTGTTTCAGCATATAATTTCAGTACTTTTATTATTTTCAGCTAGCCTTGGAAATTTTTAAGGGGGCTCTAGGTGATGGAATATGGCTTGCTTTCCTTGATGATGATGGAAAATCCGATGCTATTGAGGCCAGTGCATCTATTCTAGACTACAAGGACATGCAGTTATTTCATCGACTCGAGGAAGATGGTCTTGCTGTGGAACTACCTTGGAATAAAGTCACAGCATTATTTAACCTAGCCAGACTACTTGAGCAGTTACATAACACACAAACTGCAAGCATGTTGTACCGACTAATATTGTTTAAGGTATGCGAATTTGTCTCCATCTTCTCTGTTATATTTTTCAGTTTAAGTTCCATCCAAGGGGGACATAGGACACTTTGGATAACTTGGACTTTGAAACAATTGTTCAGTCATGAACCATTTAGCTGACTGGTTGGCAGTTGGCTTCAACTTGATGTTAAGGTTGCCAGTTTCGTAAACTCTAGAGAGAGAATTTTATATATGATATATGGAGAAATTTTATATTACAATACATCAATTTTTCAGTCTACTGAGCTATAAGTGCTTGACCTTTCCTGCCAAATAATGATTGTGAAACTATTATTGGGCTTGTTACAAGTGGTCAGTGATATGAAGATTGTTCATTCTATATGAGTCACTGGTTACATGTTTATCTGTCTTCGGAATTATATTTAATGCCTAGATCTTAAAAGATATTTTGCATTAGACTTGTCTGGCAAATTCAGTTTTGTATCTGAAGATATTATGGCGTTAGATTCATATCCCTGTGCATTTAAATTTTTTTTCTTCTCTAATTAATCATATGAACATGTGATAATTCTGTACGTAGTTCTCACTGTTGTTGACTTATGACTTCATTGGTATGATGTTTTTACCAGATTTGAGATTTTTTAGAAGTTTTAGAAGCTGTCTTCAATGAAATCACCCCCACTCAACTAGAGCCTTACCCTTAAGTACTTGACATTAGCCCTATAAACCTTGTTTTAAACATTGCACTTAATCTGGAACTGTGTCAGTTCATTTCATCTACTTTTGCCCTTTTCTGCTTATAATGTTTATTTGGGGTTTTACCTGTTGTCAGTATTTTATTGTATGGGTTGCTCAAAATTTTGTTTAATTTATTTGTTCTTGCTTTACTTTATCTAAAGTATGCATGTTCTGGATTCTGTTTAACTCTTTTGTTTTTTCTTTACAGTATCCCGAATACGTAGATGCTTATCTGAGACTTGCTGCCATCGCAAAAGCTCGAAATAATATTCAATTGAGTATTGAACTGGTTGTTATTACCAATATAATATCCCAGCTCTTATTTATTCTTCTTATTATTTTAAAAAAACTGCATATGTTTTTTAAATAATGATATTTTTTATTTTCCCCCACTTTCCCCCTATAGGTTAATGAGGCTCTGAAGGTGGATGATAAGTACCCAAATGCATTGTCTATGCTTGGTGACTTGGAGCTTAAAAATGATGACTGGGTTAAGGCAAAAGAAACTTTACGCGCTGCCAGTGATGCAACTGATGGGAAGGATTCTTATGCTACTCTTGCTCTGGTATTTATGCTATTAATCATGATTGCTTTTTTATTTTAAATTCTCTTTTGGTATCTTTGTACTACTGGAGAAGCATTTTGAGAGACTTAAATCACATTGGCATCAACTTAAAAATGCATCTTATTGTAATAATTGTCACCATTGGTGTATGTATTTTCATTATCGTAATCACAACCATGTTTTCATCTCATGTGATTATTTTATATTGGTAAGGGAAATTGGAACTACTTTGCGGCAGTTCGCAATGAGAAAAGAAATCCTAAGTTGGAAGCTACGCATTTGGAAAAGGCCAAGGAACTCTTTACAAGAGTATGACTTTATTTATTTTTCCCCTCTTTCATTTTATGTGCCATCTTGGCAGTATTTCCTTGAAATATTGTGCTTATGCTGCGAAATATTTTTTTTATGGATTTAATTCCAGTGGTGAAATTATTGTTATATGCTTTGCATTTTGATCAAGTGAATGTTGGATATTGCTACTTGCTAGTGTGTATTGTATTGTTTACGAGTTAGAAGGTATTTATACATCCCAAATGGATGCAAAAATGGTTATATTAATCTGAAGGATTTATGACTAAGAATCTGTGAGATGGTGCAGTATAAAGTCGCAAGTATATGATACAGGTAGTAGTTTGATGCATATATGAAAGTTTATATTCTCAATCTCATGAAGATCCATAAATTATGTTCTTATTCGAAAGAAAGTAAATAATGATAATTTGTGTAGATGGAAAAGAAAAGGCCACACAGAAAAAGCAAAATGATAAATGAAGAGCAATTAATTAAATTTGATGAAGCTCCAAAATTGGATTATTTTTGTTGACTGGTTCTACTAAATTGGGTTTGGCTTTAATAATTACCTCATCTCAATTTAGTGCTTCAGATAGAAAAATTGATGATATGCATTGGAGAAGATGAAAAGAACAGGAAAGAGGTGGAACAAAGACAGTGATCTGCTACTGGATGAAGCTTTTACAAATGCTTTACTTTAATGCATTCTCTTTGAATTTGCTATGAATAACAATCTTGACTTATTTTAATTTAGTACTTCCATTAGATGTTTCAATTAGAGCTCCTAGTTCCATCATCCTGTGTTTCCAGCTTTCTCTCTATGTATTTTGCTAATGCATTAATGCACTGATCTTTGGACTTTTTTTTTGTGTTTCTGCATACTTGCAGGTTCTGGTTCAGCGTACATCCAATCTCTACGCTGCCAATGGTGCTGGAATTGTCTTGGCAGAAAAAGGCCACTTCGATGTTGCTAAGGATCTGTTTACACAAGTTAGCTGAATGATTTACCTTGGTTAAGTTATGTCTAAAATAAAACTTCAAGTTCGTTAGAGTTCTCAGTTATTGTAGGTTCAAGAAGCTGCAAGCGGAAGTGTTTTTGCCCAGATGCCAGATGTGTGGATAAATTTGGCACATGTTTATTTTGCTCAGGGAAATTTTGCATTGGCTGTGAAAATGGTTAGTCACTTTTTCCCCTTTAATTACTTATACTACACTATGCATGCTCTTAACAACACTAGTTATCTTGCAGTATCAAAACTGCTTGCGGAAGTTCTATAACAACACAGACTCTCAGATTCTTCTCTACATAGCTCGTACTCATTATGAAGCTGAACAGTGGCAAGACTGCAAGAAAACTTTACTGAGAGCCATTCATTTGGCACCTTCAAATTATACACTTAGGTTTGATGCAGGTGTTGCAATGCAGAAGTTCTCAGCATCAACACTACAAAAGCAAAAAAGGACTGCAGATGAGGTTGTTTGATGAAATTTTTCTCCTGTTTCTCGTGCTATTTAGTTTTCATTTTGCTTTTTCTTCCACCTATGATCTTCGAGTCCTTTATGCCAATACAATTGCCATTCGTGTTATTTTTGTTGATCCTTTGTTTAAACCTCAAATTGTGTTGTAACTTTAACCAATGCATGAATCTTGATATGTTTTTTTTCTCTCTCTCCCTCTCTCATTTGTTCTCATTGGGAATTTGTTTTTATAATGCTGTAGGTACGTTCAACAGTTGCAGAGCTAGAGAATGCTGTTCGTGTATTTAGTCAGTTGTCTGCTGCTTCCAACCTTCACATTCATGGGTTTGATGAGAAGAAAATTAATACCCATGTTGAGTATTGTAAGCACTTACTTGAGGCTGCGAAAGTTCACCGTGAAGCAGCTGAGCGTGAAGAGCAGCAGAACAGGCAGAGACTAGAAGTTGCTCGTCAGGTAGCTTTGGCTGAGGAAGCCCGACGTAAGGCCGAAGAACAGAGGAAATTTCAGGTCTGTAAAACTTTCTTTATGCCTCGTACGTTGATGGTTGTTGTGGATGAATACATTGCACAACTTCACGCATGACAGTTTGCCTTATTCATCTTTGTTGAAACAGATGGAGAGGAGAAAACAAGAGGAGGAGCAGAAACGGCTCAAGCAAGAGGAGGAACATTTTCAGCGTGTGAAGGTATTGGTTTTCATGTCATATCATATGCAAAATGTAATGCAATTTGTACTTGTCCCAATGTATGTTACATGATAATAATGAAGGTCTGGAGAGGAAACCTTTTCCAACTTCTTCTAAGGTTCTTCTGAGGGGTGGTAAGATGACAATAAAGCTATTTTATTTTTGTTTTGTGGTTTTAGAGGAGGAAATATTTCCTGTCAGCAGAAAAATAGATGTTCTGCTATGATTAACGATGGGAAATCTAAACTTTGCAGTCGTATTTTTTTCATGCACATGGGGCTGTTGTACAGTATTTAGGATTGATCTGAAGTTGCTTTCAGAGAGAGTTATTTGGTCTTAAAAAATATGGACATAGCATGATTTGAAAATATTTAGGGCTTGTTTAGTTGTGGAAAATGTTTTCCATTTTCCTTAACACTTTCTTCAACAATTTGGTCATTCTTAACAACTCAATATTGGAAAAAGTTAGTAAACAAAAAAAAATATGTTTCCAACTTTTCTAATATTATGTAAGAAGTAATAGTGGTTTTTTTCCAAATTATGTTAAGAATGACCAAATTGTTGAAGAAAGTGTCAAGGAAAATGGAAATGGAAAATGGAAAACACTTATCACAACTAAACGTGCTCTTAAGAGTTCTCATTTGTCGATCTTTTTGGCATCTCTGCAGTGTCATTATGTTATGTATACTTATGCAAAAAAATATCTAATTTGTGTCTCCAGGAGCAATGGAAGAGCAGCACACCTGCATCTAATAAGCGGAAGGAAAGGTTGGAGATTGATGACGAGGAGGGTGGGCAGAGCGAGAGGAGGAGGAGAAAAGGTGGAAAGAGGCGAAGGAAGGACAAGAGCTCCAGGTCACGTTATGACACAGAGGAAGGTGAAGTCGGCATGATGGATGATCAGGAAGAACCAGAATATGAAGATGCTAACATAAATTATAGGGAGCGCACAAATGAGAGGAATGATCAGGATGATGAAGCAGCAGAAGATGCTCAGGATCTTCTAGCAGCTGCTGGGCTTGAAGATTCTGATGCTGAGGACGAGGTGATAATTTTTTTCTTCTGTTTTTGATTTATAGTAACATGAATAAGTAGTAATGTATGTGGTTGTTCTGCAACAAGTCAATAAGTTGCTTTATCCTATGTTACTTATGAAATTATATGACATTAAATCATTACTATCATTGTTAATACTTTTTTATTTTCTTGGTGAAGGCTGTGACTTCATCAGCCGCAAGACAACGGAGGCGGGCATTGGCAGAATCTGATGATGATGAGCCATTAGAGAGACAGCCAGAGTCCAGCCCTGTCAGAGAGAATTCTCCTGAGCTGCAGGACAGTGATGGAGGTGTCAGAGAGAATTATGGAGATGCTTCTGTAGATGATGATGAGGATTGAGATAAAACATCCTGAATTCTGCAGGGATTTTCGGTATGTTCCTTTTGAACAACATGAAAAGCCTTGCACTGCAGGAATCTATAATTTGTTTATAGACGATGCCTGTGTTCTCCAGAGATCTCATGCATAATTTAAAAAAATTTGAGTTCAGACTTTGTATATTGTACTCAAATTGTGTTGATTTAAAATGTAACTTAAAAATTTAACATTTGGTTTTAGTGGTTTTATTTTGTTTATTGTTTAATTTCTAGAAAATAGTTTTTTTCTTTTATAAATTTGGCTCATGTTTATCTTCTATCTTAAAAAAATGTTTGTGTTTAAGAGGTAGCCTTCCATCATTTAAAATCGCCCAATCCCTGATGATGGGACCTAGTATCAAGTTTTTTGTTATAAGCCAATGAAGGAGTTTATGATTTAGGTAATTTGATATAGTGGTTGAGTAACATAACTGTGCTACTCATTATATAATGGGTACATTAGGGTTAGGAAGAATTGATTCGTGGAGGATCATTAAAGTGATATGAAGGTTAGGAGAATTGATTCGTGGAGGATCATTAAAGTGATATGAAGGTTAGGAGAATTGGTCATTTGAGATAATAATACCATGAGCTAAGAGTTAGGGAAAGTTTGGAGAATTGATTCGTGGAGGATCATTAAAGTGCTAGAAGCGCGTCGTGTAAGGTTCGTCGTCTTTTGCTGTGAATAGCATCACGTGCAATCTATGCTAAAAGAATGCTTTTAATTACTTTTGATGATTGTATGCGAATTATGATTTCCTTCAGCAACGTTGACAGCTTTGCGAGACAGAGAGATGAGAGAGAGATTGAATTATTTTTTTTAAAGAAGGTAAATGAGTCCATTTACATTAAATTGAGTAATGCCAACCTGTAGAAGGTTTTTTTGTTCACTGTTGTCTTTTGTGTTTTCCAGTTGTTTCTTGCCATCTTGGTATAAGCTAGTTAAAATTTCTAGATATTAGTAAATGGGGAGGCTCCCTCTTTCAACTCTTGTACAACTTGGAAGTGCTAATGTTATGTTCTGTCGTTTTCATTCAAATTAATTAATACCAACGTGTTTGTTGTGCATTTCTATTATGCAATATATAACAAGTAAATAAGGGCGGTTTTCGTAAGCAAAGTTCGTCTCATTTATTAGATGTGTTGGTGGTGGTAATATCTCCACATATCCTTTTTGAGTCTGTTTGAGAGATTTTTATAAAATGATTCTAGATTTTAAGAATTTGAAAAACTGTTTTCGTTAAATATTTTATAATTTTACATTTATTTTATTATAAACCGTTTCGAAAATCATAAATCATTTTCACTAGTAGGCCAAATGAGTCCTTAATCATTTTTCAGATTACCCATCTCACCCCATAAGCCTGCTTGGTCGGAGATTTGGATTATTTTCGTTTGAAAATTGAAATGAAATAAAGTTTAAGATAAGATTGAATGTTAAATCATCAAATAGAAAAGATTTAAATTTAGGTTTATTATATTGGCATTCATTCTTATCAAATCAACATTATCATTAGGGGGACCTGTAGTGTAAATATCTTTAATCCCCAAATAAGTAAATAACACCTAATTTTTAGATAAAAAAAAGATAATGTACACTTTAGATCCTTAGCTCCATTTTTAATAGTACAACGGAAATCTTTAGAGAATGGAAGCGATGAAGTAATCTCCGTTGGGAACCACTAGGATCTTCCTCTCTTTGGTTCTCTTTTAGCACACACTAGTTTCAATGGGCAGTTGAGACATTTTACCCAGTGTAGAGAATGATTATTCTATGTTTGAGAATAAGAAATGAGACTTTGCTTTTTTTTTATATTGTGATTCATATTAGATATATTAGAGTATTAGACCCGTTGTAAATATATTATTTTATTGAGCTCTCTTTTAAATCTTTTAATACTTATCCTGATTTGTGATAAAACTAAAAAATTACAAGTAATGTAAGCTTCCCAATTGAAAATTTTCTAGTAAAAACTACATATAAGTTCGGGGGATCCTCACCCCTCAAATTTTTCAAAATTGTAAAAATTTCCTTCACATTTTAGGATATTTTATAGAAATGATACAATAGCCCCTTCAGTAATGGATTTTTTTTGTACTCTTCAATCTCAAGCTATAATAATTTTTATCAGAACACAAATTGTTAAAAGATCAAGATTATTTTCTTTTTAAGCTTATTTCCGAGGTCTCCCACATAACCATTGAAACCGACTACATCTTCCATAATTAACGGCGAAAGAGCCACAAGGGCCTCTTCCAACCAAAATTGATTCTTCTCTGTAACATGAGCTATACTTTTTGCTTGTCGTTTAACATGTTGCAGACTTTAGAAATGGAAGAAATTCATCATGGACATATTTAAGTTTATAAATGCCTTCCTCAAGTGGTTGCCAAACAGTATTGTGCAAATATCACCACATGCAAAGCATCTTCCATCTCAAATCCACAATTACCACAGACCATACTCTCAAATATACCATGTTTACACACTGGTCTGAGAAGCTTTGACACAGATGGAGAATCTTAGTTGGTATCAATGGTTATGCCAGAGACTTGGGAAATTAGTTGAGAAGGAAAAATATTAAATATAGCAAACAAAAAAATATGACTAAATTAAGGAGCAGTTTTTTCTTAGACATATTTCAAAACAAAATATCTTACTCGATTCCTATCGATTTGTGCTTTACCAATATCTTCACTTTAATTATTTTTTATCATATTGACCTTTCCACATAAAACTTCTACTCTGCCCTTGATTACCATTAATATAACTAAAATTACCACTAAATATGTCAATTTTTTTCAATACCATAAAAAATGTAATGACACCAAATAATATCATCATGAAAGTTTTGGTTTGGAGATTAAGTTCATTGTTAGATTGAATATTATCATTAAGATTTTGGATTTAAAATTTTTACATTTGATGATGTGACATTCAATTTTTAAATAAAAAGAATTCAAAATATAAGAGTTAACTACAATACCATCAAATTTAGCTAAAATTACCATTAACTATATCATTTTTTTTTTGTGCCATAAAAAAGCTGAAAATGGCCATTGTTTCCAGGGCATCTATCATAAACCTCATAGAGGAAAAAGGGAGCTTGCCCTTTTTCTCAGAAATTTACAGCCAAGCCATTAGCCAACCATATTGGCAAATAATCAACTGTTGAGAATTCTAAGTGGGGAGTTAAAAGAGAAAGAAGACCCCAACTTTTGTCACAGCCTTCTGTTGACAATACAATACAATAAAAGCATGGCCTAAGTGCCAATCAATAGTAACACCAAAATGGCATTTTCGTAATTCAAAACCATATGGCATCCTTCAGAGAGGAGAGATCCATTGACCAGTTTCCAAAGATGTGTACTACTGCTCACTGCTTTCACCCTGTTGGTTAATATTTTCTCTTCTGACATATCTACCCTCATAAATGAACGGATTCCACTTGTCCATTAAGAGCGTGCATCACACTTTGCCGTTCATTATCGAGTTTGTGTGAATTGTTGGTGCCATTTCAGATCGATGGCGCGTGGGGTTGATGTTAGTCGTGAGATTCTTGTAGGATCTCTCTCCGTGTACAATCAAATGCAACTCATCTAGATTCCACTCATTTGTGGTCCATCCCCTACAATTCAGGTGATCATCTAAGGACGTTATCAATTTGAATGAATTTTAATGGCTTGGATGAATGGATCTTATAGTTCATTCCCTAACTGAGGATTAATCCTTTACGGATGAGTATCACATCTATATTATAAATAATATATCTTTAATCAATTGAGATTTTGATTTTTCGGTTATGAACAAATTTAAACGGTTGATCTATGTTAAAAAGATTTTCATATTATGTAAAGTAATTACATTTCCAGGAGTCAAAACGGTATGTGAAACGTTTTTTTAGCAAAACAAGTTTGGCCTAAAAGCTGTTTAGGATTCAAAAAAAAAAAAAAAAAACTTTGATCTCGATGTTATTTCTTAGACGTTAAAACTATTTTAAAAATTAAGAGTCTGATTGGTAGAGAATAAAAATAAAAATAAAATGAAATGAGAGAAGATAAAAAATAAGAAAATTGATTTTTTTTAAAGTTTAGTAAAAATGATTAAAAAAATGAGGTGAAATAATAAAACAACAAAAAATATAATTAGTTTACTTTAATTTTTACTCTGCAATCATCTCTGACTTCCGGCTTGAAAAGATTGTGTTTTGTTAATATTTAAAAGAAAAATCAATCATATCACTTTTTTTCTCTATCAAATTATTAAAAAAATACTATCATTTTCTCTCATTTTCTATCTACCAGTCTTCTCTCATTTTCTATCTATCAATCATAACTTAGATGATACAATACCTTACACAACAACAAAACACATAGCCTATACTCATTAAAAGTATTTTTTAGTAGTGAAACAAAAGCAAACAACACTGTCTTTTGTGAATAAAACACATAAAATGAGAGGAGATACATAGAATATTAATGATTTGTAAAAGTGAATCCAATCCAATTAACATGAATGAGATAGAACATAAAATGGGATATCATCGAATTATGTACAAGTACAACTAAATGGGGGGGTTTAAAGCTCTTAATTAGATGTGATTAAATAGTAGCAATTAATAATTTGTTGATGAGTTTTTCCATGCAAGAGATGGTCTGATCATTTTGGAGCTGATCACTGGTTCTTGCTGTGAGAAGCCAAAGTAAGGATAGAATTAGCAAGCTTGTTAATGGCATCAACCAAGCCATTAATCCCTTGTCTGTTGATCTCTGTCTTAGATTCTTCAATCTTGAGTCTTCTCTCATGCAAACTTACAAGATCTCTGTGCCTTCTCTCTTCTCTCTCCTTACTGGCTTGAAGTGCTTCTGCTATTATGGAAGCACTTTTGGAAATGGCATTCCCTACTTCATGATCAGATGTGCTTCCACCAGCTGCTTCAGTACTTGTCCCTTCTCCACCATTACCTCCTGATGTTCTTCTCCTTCTCTTTGCTGGTGAGTCTGAATACTCACTTGTATCAGAATCTGAGCTATTACACATCTCCAACGCATGAAAAATATGGAACCCAATAACCAATCAATACTAGCCAAACAGAATCCTAGTCACCATATTAATTATCAATATTGAGTCATGAGATCAATCAACTCTCAACTTTTTAATTTCTTTTCCACAAAACATTCATAAAAACAAATTGACAAGAAAACAGAAAATTGAATGATAGCCTCTAGAAGATGAACTCTCAACTGGGCATCATTAAATTTGTAAATTCAATTGAAAAATACCAAAAAATATGAGTCAATTGAGAAGGAAAACCCTTTCACATTAATATGGTACAACAAAGCTTAAAACTTTATAATTAATTTCCGATACCCATGAATGAAGAGACAACTGGGTCATTTTAGAAACTTAACAAACTTGTGTAATCATCCACAAAAGTATAAATAACATGTATTGTACTTAATAATATTGCAAAAAAAATTCAGTAACAAAGAGATTAGAATTTATCATAAAAATATTTAAAGTACCCATTTGTTATCACAAGGAAGACAATCATAGGTATATCTATGATCTATCACATCTACATATTGTACTAATTAAAAAATGAAAATTTTAATTAATGAAGTGATGCAATTTGGAGTTAATTTTTTGGCTTCAAATAAAGAAAGAATGAGAGAATACCTACTGTGGGCAATGGCTGAGAATGTGGAGGAAGAGGAGGAGGAGGTGGTTGTGCTTGTGGTGGGAGAGCTGCTTCTGCTGCTGCTTGTTGTGGAGGCAGTGGTGGTGGAGGCAATGGTAACAGAGGAGGAAATGTAGCTGAAGCTGAAGCTGAGATTTGATGTTGTATCGGAGGAGACAAGATTGAAGGCTGAACACTACCATGAGTACTAATCACATGATGATAGCCTATGTTAGGATTAATGGTGGCTGATCCACCACCAGTACTCATCACCATACTTTGGCCTGTAGATGATCCTTTCCTGTTCTCCACCACATCTACCAAAGCCTGATATATCTGAAGCAACATGTTGCTAGGCAAGTTCTTATCTTTCCTCTCATTTTTCTCCATCTTCCAGTAACTAATTAATTCTTCATGATTTCCTTGATCTCCTCCTTTCTGCTGCTCAGCTGCTATTCTCCTCTCATACTCTCTCACTTTCTTGTAATCTCTCATCAGATTATCCCATTTGTCATTACACTGGTTTTGACTCCTTGAACACCCTTTTCTCCAACAGTAATCCTCAACCCATTTCCATCTAAGCTCTGTTGGTTTGTTCCTAGTTGTAATTGCTTCACTACTATCACCGATTCTCTTCATTCTTCTCTCATCATCCATCCTTTTTGCCTCTATTAGCACCATTGTCTCACTCAATGTCCAGTTTCCTTTCCTGTATTCTCTAATTTCATGACTACTACTACTACCACCACGATTAGCCATGATCACCAAAAATGCATGCCACAGTATAGAGAGAGAGAGAGAGAGAGAGAGAGAGAGAGGAGCAGTGTAATTCTTAAGAAAAGGGAGGAAAAAACAATGGCTTCGATGAAAAAAAAAGAAAAATGGTCAAATTGGTACTTATCTCTTCTCTTCTGTTCTCCATTGGGAGATTTGATTTGATGTGGGTACTGTTTTTTCAAAGCAGTCAAAACTCACTATGATTGCTAATTTAGGCAAAAGGACATTAAAGAGTACTACACTTAATTAAACAAGGATTAGTGGCTAAATAAACATCACTCACAAGGTCATGCTATTTTCATGGCTTTTTGTGGTTGGGGAAGAAAAAAGCAGTATTTGATTAAATTAACATACAAAAAAATAAAAGAAGGGATTGCCAAGTTAATTACCCTCTTTTCCCCAATCCTTTCAACCTTTTCTAATGTTATGTTTTAAAATATTCATAAGATCTTAAAAAAAAAGTTAAAAGTTGAAATCTAAAACTACTTATTCAAACCACTCATCCACCCACAAAGTAAGGGAAGGAAAACACATGAGAGAGAAAGAGAGTAGTATGAAGAGTACCATTATAGAAAAGGCCAAGCAAATCCATATTCAAACTGACATATCAACAAACCCCAAAAATTTTCTCTTTCTGATGAGAGAGAGAGATGTTAATTTGGAAGGAAGGAAGGAAGGAAAGATTGAGAGAGAAAAAAGTAGGATGGACTCATGGATCGAGCATCAACTAGAGATAAGAGTGAACATGACTAGCACTGCCCACACACGTGGTCTAAGCCACCAATCATCACACCCTTTTGAACTAAAAATTGCATTCAACACTTTAATTATGAGCATTCTAAGATTTTGGGAGCATCCTAAGGAGATTCTAAGACATTAATTAAGTACTACTTTCATGCATTTTAGAAAGCATTTGACTTTAATTAACTTTAAACATGTAGTCAAACACTAAATCAATTTAAAACGTTATTAATTGACACATTTTATTATAATTTTATATTGATGATTTTGATCCACCCATTTAAACACCCAAAACGAGGAACAAAGAAAAGAATTTACAACTCAAAATTGAATACTTGTTGTCATGTTACTAGTGAAGTCTCTTGAGTTTTCATTTTAAGCCGATGTATGGGTTCAATTTAAAATCAATTTTAAGTTGGAGATTAATTTTTTAAAATTTATCAAGAAATTATTAAATTAAAACAGTTCTTGTTAAATTTCGTTAAATAATAATTAAAACATCAATTAAAAGTGACTTGATTTGATTTGATTTGATAAAGTTTTTGACAAAGTTTTAAAAAAAAAAACTTCAGCTTAAGGTTAGCTTTAAAGTAAGACTCAAACATCGTCTAAATGTCTAAGGAGTGGTCTAAATACAACCATTCATAACTTTAAGTTGAAAATAAACAAAATTAAACAATGGTTTAAGTACAAAAAAAATACATTGTGGTTGATCATATTTTCAAAAAATACCTCGATATTTTTTGTGGCAAAATATGTCTTATCGTTGACTCCATTTTTAAAAATTACTCTGAGATTTTTTTTAGTGGTAAAAAATATCTTGTGATATATTTTTGTTAGCAAAAAATATCATGTGATATGTTTATGTTAGCAAAAAATATATTGTGGTATGTTTCTGTTAGTTAACCATAATGTATTTTTTATTAACAGAAACATTTTAAATTTTATTTTTTGTCACAAAAAATTCTCAAAGTATTTTTTAAAAATAAAATCAATCACGTGATATTTTTTATAATTAAACCTTAAGCAAATGTATATTATTCATTTCATGGGATGGTATGTGATGCGAAATAACATGAAACGACTTCATTAATTTAAATTCTTTCCCTTTTTCCAAATTAATATTTTTGTGCTCATACTAATTATATAAGTTCTATATATGCATAACGTCTCCGATACAAATTGTCTCCACCTTAAATTTGTAATTATTTATGACATATATTCAATTTCACTTTCATATTTTTATTGAAAGATTTTATTTATTATCAGTTTAAATATTAAGAAATTTTTAATTGAAATTATTTTATAACATAAGTCATATATAAGTTTAGAATGATTGTGGTAAATATTTTATTATAAAAAAGCATGAGGTCTTAAAAAAATTATATTTTTATTACTTAAAACAGTGTTTTTCAAAAATATTATTTTAAGTAGAGATTAAATCTCTTTTCAAACCACGACATAGACTCCGTTGTTTAAACTTTTTTAAAAAAACTTCTCAAACTTCACCGTAATAAGAAAAAGCACTATTAATGGATAAAATCATGCAACATTGTCAATAATGCAGCGCCAAACACCCTTCACACACACACATATATTCGTAAGGAAGATCAAACAGAAGAAATCTATTTTGAAAAAACAAATAGTAAATAAGTAAAAAAAAGAAAGAAATCAACATTAAAATGACTACATACACATGAACATGATTTAGGAACACTAATCATTTGCTTAACCTCGTTAATTTAAGCAATTTCCCTTCTCTAGCATGCACGCAATGATATTTATAATGGAAAAATTACAAAAACATTATTATAATTTGATGCAAATTAAAATTATATCATTCTATTTTAAAAGTATGTTAATATAATCTTAAACTCAACATTGATTAGTCTAGATTGATAAAAAAAAACCCTAAAAAAAATCACGACGGTAGGAAATTTCAATCCGTTAACATTCAATTATTGATAAGTGATTGTTACGATATATTTTAGATCAAGTTGAACTAATCGTTGTTAAGAGTTTAAAAATGCATTTGTATACTTTTTAATATAAAAATGTATAATTGTATATTGCATCAAATTATAAGGGGTTTTATAATTTTTTATTTATAATTAACGAAAATTTAAAAAGTTTAAATTTTAATTATTTAAGTTTTCTCAAGCAAATGCTCAAAACAAAATTAAGTCATGCATTTCTATTAATTACTAAAATACCCCAAATTTAGATCTTCGTGAAGAGCGATGAAGAGTATAGTTTTGTCCTCTTATTGAGATACACATATGTCAATTTCGTCTTTTGAGGCAGGACATTCAAAGCCTGTGTGCCACGTCAGTAACCTTTTATAGCACTTTTTTCTGTCTCTCAGCTATACGACATACGGGGGTACCAAAAAGTGCAGAGTCAGTTTGACTAGGGCTTGACCAAAGTGGACGGTCCCTGGGGTCGTGAAACCCTTGACTGGTCCCTTTCGTTCTAAGTTTTTGGACTCTAGCCTGCACTCATTTAAGTGTGTTTAAATCGATAAAAATATTTAAATTTTTTAAATAAATTTATTTAAATTTAATTTAAAAAAATTTCAAATTTCATCTATATAAGATTATAATAATGAGGAAGTGAGGAACCCATCTTTAAATTTTTTAAAAAAATAGAAAATATTAGAGTTTACATTTTGAAATTTCTTAGCCATAACTTAAATAAAATTTTGGAAAATGTTAGTTTATTTGACATAAAAATGTAATTATATAGTATTAATAAATTTTAATTATTACAACAATTTGTACTTTTATATATATATATATATATATACACACATTGATACTGTGTGTGAAAATAATGTCTTACATCACTATAATTTTTTACATAAATAATCATCCACAAATTAAATAAATTATTAGATTTAATCTTATATTTGTATAGAGCATGCACACAAATTTTGTATTGATAAAATATTTATAAACATTTCATATATATCACTGTATTTGGACAGAACTAAAAGATTAAATTTTTAAATGTTTAATGTATTTATTTGACATTATTTTAACATTTATGGAAGACCTTAGTATGAATCAATGTTTTCAAAAGCATACTCATGACGGCCCCAAGGTAAGACTTCTGAAAATGCCCTTGAAAATTAAAAAAAAAAACATTTTTTAAAATTCGAGGGCATTTTCAAGTGTTTCTAATCTTTTTATTTTTTGGAAGTCTTATACAACATGCTTTTAAAGAAACTTTTATTCTGAAAAAACGTTTATTTTAACATTTAAGGGTATGAAAAACATATCGCACAACGTCTTTATTTTATAAACTATAAATCATTTTTATAACTGTGCCAAACGATGGCGGTACATGTAGCGTACTACTAGCGTCTAAAATGGATAAGCTTTGGCCATTAGATTTGTGATGAGACCCTCTACGTCGGTGCGAAATGTCCATACCATTTACATGAAAAAAGAAAAAAACGATATTTATTGTAAGCCAGGACCACGTGGGGTCAATTTTTTATTGAGTTTTGTTTGATTTTGTTATTGGCAATGATTTTTTATTTGATTTTGATTTTGATTTCGATTTCATGAAATTACAAAGTTGTGCCTCACCCACTTTCAAATTTCTTTTATAAGTTTATTTACAACCAAAGAACAAAGATAGGTTCTACAAGAACGTCGAAATCTGCATGGATGATTGCAAGAACTCTTATACAATTAAGAGAAAATAAATTAAAAATCATCCAAAGTTTGGATATTTAAATTCCTAAATCAGAACGATGATCTAAAAATTTTAAAAAAGAAAAAAAAATTAGATGCATATTTTTTAGTTAGAGTCTCATGGAAAAATCATAATAATTTTTGGTTATTTTCTCATCAAGTGAGATAATCTCTATCTTAACTAGGGCTTAGGAGCAAATTTTCTTTATCGTATCCGAGTCAAAAATGCTATTCTATCTTAAAAATGAAATTTACTATTTACCTCTAAAATTGAAAGTTACTATTTACCATAAGTGACATGTGTCACTTTATGATTAATCTATATGTAAGAAATTGTTGTTTTGATCCATAAAGTGTCACGTGTTAGTTTTCCATTGGTTGATAATTTTTTTTAACATTAGAGCTATTTGGCTATGTTTGAATGGAGAACAAAAAAAAAAAAGAAAGGAAGGAGGAGCATATCCTTCTAAATTCTTTCATTTTCTTTAATTTTATCAAAATTACTCTCATCACAAAACTCCAAAACAATGAGAGTTAAAAGCTTTAGGGTTTGTTTAGTTGAGGAAAATATTTTTTATTTTTATTTTTTTAATATGTTTTACATATTTTTAACAAAATTTGAAAAAGTGATGTTTTTTTAATTTTTATCTTTTCAACATATTATTAAAAAAACATAAACCAAAAATATATATTTTAAATTATATTAAAACTATAAAATACAAAAAAGTGTTGTTTTCGAATTATATTAAAAATGTATAAATTATTAATAAAAAATATTAAAGAAAATGAAGATAAAAAATAAAAAATATTTTTCACAACTAACACAGATTTACAAAGATTTTAAAACAATTAGATTTCGCAAAGATAAATGAATCCATTCAAATCTTCTCTTTTATTATTTAATAAAATAATAAAACAAAAAGTACTTGTACCTTTCTATCCTTCCCCCCCCCCCCGCTCATTTTATTTCACTTTTGTCTATCCAAACAAAGGGTTAGTCTAGAAAATAGGAGGATTTTAATGGAACATCCAGTCCATCATTGAAAAACAAGAACATAGAAGTGAAATATTTAGATAGATTCATAGAAGAAAAAAAATACTCATGACACCTTATGATTGAGTATTATTATTAGAACCATCATTTTGAACGCGCCAATCAATTATTTGTTATGTGATTTATTTTTTATTCTTTGCAATTGTTTTAAGAGTAAAATAAAAGAATTATTAATCTAATTTTGTAATGTGTTGTAAAATTATTAATTCATTGTTTATAGTACAAAATGGTGGTTGGTTTTTATGATTCAAGTAGTATCATTGCTATATTTTAGTTCTTGTCGGCACATATTGGTTTACGGATTTTGATCTGTTCATTTGAGAATTGTAAATGAAAATCAAGTTTAGAATGAGATTAAATGTCACTTGAATCTATTTTTGTTTGATGATGTAATATTCAATCTCATCATGAACTTGAATTCGTTTCTATTTTCAAATAAAGAGAATCTAAATCGCGACTCGTTTGTTATACATAACTAAAAAAAAAAAAAAATTGATTGATAAGAGAAGGATATGAGATTAATCTCAATTACTATCTTTTACTTTAAATTGTGACAATCACTCTTTTGTACGCCTTAAATAACACATTATGTTATAAAATTTTCGTTAGAAACTAACGAAAGTTGACTTGTAAGTGTTAGTAAAAAAATGCTGTTGACTGTTTGAAGGGTAAACTTATCTTCCATTACTTCATAAATGTTTTCTTGTGCACAATCAAAGTATATACAGTATTAATTAATTCAATGAAAACATAGCAGCTTATTATTATTTCAAAGTCTAATCATAAAAAAATAGTGAAAGATAAGCTAGCCTTTCAAATTGTCAGAAGTATTTTTTTTTATTTACATCGACATATCAGCTTCCGTTAGTTTTTAATAGGAATTATATGATAGAATGATCGAATAAAATAATCTCATTTTATTTTAAATGGGATTAAAGTAAATTTAGTCTTTGCTTTATTCTTTTTTTAATCCGGTGACTAGATGGACATATTTATTTAATTTTTTTTTTATAGAGACGCATTAGTATATCTAATATCTGTAATAATTATCCCTTTTAATTAAAATTTTAATTTTCAAAAGATAATTGTGATAAATGCTGAGTGGATAAAATAAATTTGCAGTATCAGGTTTTTCTTTTGACCTTTTCTGTCTGCTCTTGGATTGATAACCTAAACCCAAGATAGAGTGGGCTGGGCCTGGGTTGGAGTCAAATCTCGTCCCAAAATGGTTCAGTTTCTTGTGGAAGAGCAGAAATTGAAACAACCTCAGTCATCGGACAAGAAATTAGAAAAACCCTAGAAATAGAGATAGAAGTTGAAAATGTATTCTCTCTCTTCCATTCGCCATGGTCGCGCTTTCTCTGCTTCTTCTTTACTTCGATCCTTTGGCGGACTCAAGTGGGTTTCTCAGTTTTCTTCACAATCCGGTGGTTTTCCAGGCAAGTTTTATTTTTTTCTGTTTGGTTAATGAGAAAACCTAGGAAAGTGTTTTTCTTCTATCTGTTCGCTCATCTCCTTTTTTATTTCTGTTTTTTCCCTTGCAAATCGTATAAATAGAAATTAATATGATATTCTGACTTAAGATTTCTGTGCTACAAAGAGTTTTACAGAATTTAATTATTCAAACCTTTTGTTTGAGTACTAGAAGAGCAGGTGTAGGAAGGTTTACAACCCTTTTAGTTACATCCCAATATGATCTGGACATTTTTTTTGGATAAAAGGTGACAATTTTATTTACTCAGAACTGCACAGTACACAACAGAAGGATCTGTTACAGAAAGACTACAAAATTTGATACAAGGAACTAAGTGATACTTTGCAGCTCCCAATTGTGAACCAGAGCATTACCAATGGATAGTCTAAAACCATTATTTGCTCCAAGAATCCTATTTCTCACATCTAATGGAATAGATTCTAGTACTAAACTGCGAGTAGGATAAAGTGATTGATGAATTCTAAGATTCCTTTCCCTCCATACGTGATATATGTGTGCATTCCTAGCAAGCTATAATAGCAGCACTAGAAAGGATTTGCCTTTTAGATACTTGACAGCCAACCCAACTGAGTTCATCTTATCAAGATCCAACAGTATTTTTGCTAACCATTGATTTGCTGCCAAATAGTTTGCCACACTGTGGATAGTTTGCTGCAGATTGACCCTGACTTCAAATCTTGGACATGAGAGGAGATTTTCATTTATAAAATAATTTTCTATGTTGGGCTTGATTCATACAGTAGCTTTGAAGATTTATAGTACATTGTTTGCGTTCCATTATGTAGAATTTTGGTTCAGTAATTGATACAAATAATTTTGTTACATAGATGTTTTACCTATAATAGTAATACAATTATCAGTCACCAATGACCCTGCCCCTATCACAATTGAAATTTGATTTGCCATGAGTTAATTTCAGCTTATTTTATTTGCAAAAGAGCTTTGGAAGTTCACTGGCTTTTGCAGGATATATTTTCAGTTGTTTTTCTTTTTGTCTCCATAATTTGATTGTTTTCAGATAAAAGAAAAACAAAAAAAAGTGTGACTACAGGCTGCTGCCTGCTGGGGCATGGGAGTCCTCCAATGCATAGCCTAGTCCTCTAGGAGTAGATACCAGTGCAATGGGTGTTGATAATCCCAAATTTCCAGTCCACGTATTTTTTTGTCTTTTAAACCTTTGCCTTTGGTATTGCTTTTGGTATCTCTCAGTCAACAATCTAGTGGCTTAAGATACCCGGCAGTTTACATTGTGCCAAACAAGACCTTCAAAGTTTTGCTTCTTTTTTTCTCCTCCCAAATCTTTATAAATTTACCTTAAAGATTAGGTTCTAATTTAGGTCAGGTTTTTTATTATTCTTTCAAGTTATATTTTTAATAGTCTCACTTTTATTGTGATTCACTTTTGAGGTTAACTCAAAAAACAAAAAATGATGAAGTTTTGAACCATTTCATTTGTATTTATTTTGTTTTGAGAGGATAGAAATGTGTAAATTTACCCAAACGTTATTTATTAGAAAAAGGAAAAAGCTAAGCTTTATGGCATTTAACAAGTAACACAAGATTCTAGATTCAAAATATTACAACCAGCTACTTTTTTTTCTTTTTCCTCGTTCCTTCTTCAAGGAATATAATAAATGATAATGATAATAGTAAGTTTCATTTCAATAGCGTATAAATTTTTTACTTAAATGTATTTCTGGTTAATTCAGTGGTATACGGTCTTTATAGGCATCAGGAGTTTAATTTATTTGTGAAATCTTGGTGTTATTTATTTGCATGAACTGGTCTTTTTTGGTTGTGTAAAATAATCAGTAATTGTTATTTAAATTCCCATAAGATATTATCTATATTAGAAATGAGGTCTTCAAACTAAAAGTTTAGAATTGTTTAGGCCCATATGGTCTGCTGCAAGTGACCATAGAAATTATCCAAAAAGGGTTTTGGAGATAATCCAAATTCCAGTTGCTTTAGAAAGTGGCAATTTGAGGAAGTTTTGGTTGAATAGATGCATCTGAATTGATAGAGAAATTATTGATTCTGCAGGTTCTTTAGACAACTCTAGGGGCAGTTCTTTCCCTGAGAATGTTGTTGCAGTAGAAAGCGCAGAACACAAGTTTCCGTTTCTAGGAAAATTTGAAAGGAACTTGGGCGCAAATAATGCTGAGGGGAACATCTCTGCTCCTTATGCTTCGAGTTTCCAGAGATTTATCGGAGGTCGTAATGATGCTGAGACGGGGAGGAATTCCTGGTCCGTAAATTTTGTGAGGGGAACAATAGAGGAAGATGGAAGACGGTATAATATCGAGCACGATGCTGATTTTGTGCACATAAAGCTATTGCGTAATAATACCTTTGTTACTGTGACGGATTCTAAGGGAAACATAAAATGTGGAGCCTCATCAGGTTGCCTGCCAGAACTGAAAGGGGGGCCAAAGCTTTCTCGGTATGCTGCTGAAGCAACTGCAGAACATGTTGGAAGACAGGCTAAAAATCTCGGCTTGAAGTCGATTGTAATGAAGGTGAATGGGTTTACTCATTTTAAAAAGAAAAGGCAAGCAATAATGAGCTTTAAAGAGGGCTTCACTAATTCTCGATCAGACCAGAATCCTATCGTATACATTGAAGACACTACTCGAAAACCGCATAATGGATGCCGGCTCCCCAAGAAACGTCGCGTTTAAATAATACAGATCAACTTATTAATATGTCAAAAAACAATAACAGGTCAACTGTGTTTTCTGCCTTGAGAATGAAAGTTTCTGCACAATGGTTGGCTAGTTGCTCAAAGTTAAAGAATTAGGTGGAATATCGTGTACTCTTGGTACTTATATTGGTTGGAATATGAAAGACTGGAAATTGATAGCTTACCAGTTCATTTGAAGCCTTTGTTTTTTGTCTGGATGTTCATTTGAAGGCATAGTCCTGTTTGATCTCAGATTTGAGAATGTAGTTGATGAGTAGATTTTTTGACATTATTATTATTGCTGAAAATTAATCTTCATCAGCTGTTATGTCTTAAAGCTTGTTTGAAATGATTATTCGCTGCTATGCTACTATTATCACTCTCTCCTGCTTTCAAGGTACAAATGGATTGATTTTGATGGCAAATTGCAGCTGATGATTTTATTTTTTTAATGGGCGGATGATTTGATTTAATGACAGAATCTGAAATTGAATAGTTTCTGCAAGACAACCGTTCTTGTTTGACAGACCTTTCCCAAGCATATATTAGCTCATGTGCAACAGTTTGACTGGTTATGGGAATGCTGGCGAGAGCAACTTCATTGATGGCTACAGAGTGAAGAAATGGACTTGAACATCCAGAATTTATGGAGAGTATTGAGATTATATGTTTTACCCTCATTTTAATGAATGTTTTTCTCTAGCTAAATGCCCTTTGGATAAATTAGTTATTGTCATGCCTAAACTTAAGATCAGGTTTTAATGGAGACTTGATCGGAATCTTTCAATTACAACAAATGTTGTAAATTGAGGTGTTAAATTATAATAATTTAAACTGATGGGTACTGAGTGCAACTATCCGTCAAAATTGAGAGTAAATAATGCAATTAAGCCACTTAAGTAGACTGCTCCAGGAGAAGTTGTTACAATTACCTATTGGGATGAGTGCCATCGCCAATAATTCTACGTAGCCCTAAAACAAAATCTATAAAGAGAACAGTTTATCTTTCTTTTTGGTAGAAGATGGTTTTGCCTTTGTTGTGCAACCGAACAGCAGCTGAGCAAGATTTTTTTTTTTTGGGTTTTCTAGTCATTATTGCGATCTGATTTTTAGAATGATTTCATTACATTTTGAGTTAAGATTTTGGGTGTTAGTTTTATGTGGTGAGGATTTCAAACTGATGTATTTCTTTTATTCTTTTACCTCAGTTACAGCTTGTTTTTGGTGAAAGAAGTTTAAATTTTGTCTGATATATTATTGTTGAAATCAACTTTTAAGATGACGATAAATTATGCGTTAATTCTCTACTTGATTTATAAAAAATAATTTGTATTTTCATTTTTTACAATGAAGATTTGTTTGAACTAGATCGCATGACCTTTTCCTTGAAAAGGTTTTCACGTAAAAATTCGTTAATCTTGCTTTTTGTTGATGCCTTATATCGTTCGGTGCTGACGTGGTGGGTTGAGCTGGTGTGGACTGGGATCCGCGTGTCTTGTGAGCTGGGCTCGGCCCGGAAGATGATTCAGCCTAGGTCCTGCACAAGTGACAAGCACAAATTGAAGGCCCTCGGAAGGAGGGGAGGGGGAGACCTCCGAAGGTGCTCCGATGCTTAAGTTAGCATGAATTCGAGGGAGGAGTCGCGGGTTCGAGAGAAGAACCGAGGACTCTTTAAAGAATCAAGTGGGGTCTGTGCATGCGTTTACCTTCATCCTCCCCCCGATATGTCCATACCTTGGCCTATTTATAGTCGTCTGCTGGTGGAGAGGATATGATTGCGAGCCTAGGAGAGGGGACACCGTAGGGCGGTCGTAGGGTGGCAGGCGGCCATAGGGTTGTGGAGTGGCTAGTCCCTGTAGGGTGGCTAGTGTTGATAGGGGAGATCTTGGTGCGGGTCGGCTGGGTCATTCTTCGTGGGTATGGGGATTCTAGATGGGCCGTGGAGCATACTTGATTGTTTGTCCGGGCCGGAGTTTTCTTTGAGTCAGCTGGGCTGGGTCACCCTTCCGGGGGTCCGAACTTAGCTGGGCCGTAAGTTTGAGACTGGTCTGGCGTTTGCTTGGGCCAGAACAAGCTTACCGAGCCTGGTGTTTGTTTTAGGCCTTGGTGTCTGCTTGGGCCAGTGTTTGTTTGGGCCAGTGTTTTTTAGGCCCTATCACAGGCCCCCCACTTCCTAGAGTTCATTTATGTGGTACGGGAAGTATTTCTTGGGCTGAGCTACTCATGGAGGTTGAGTGGGCTCGCCTGTGGATCGTCGTTTTACGGGAGGCGGAAAGTTTCAGCGGATGATGAAGAGCCCTCCCTGGATCGCGAGGCCAATCAGTGGTTTAAGTGGTGCCCCTTGGGAAGCGGACCATCATTTTTGGAAGGTAGAAAACTGCCTGGAGAAGCGAAGAGTCTTTCTCGAAAATTGTGGGTTTGTTTCGTTTTCCGTTTTTGGTATTTATTGTTTCATGAAGTGTGTTTCCTCGCCTTATAAATAGGGTCCTCTGGCACTCTTCATTTCAAACGGAAAAAGTGTGCTTTCTAAAATGAAGAGAGAAAAGCATTTTTTGAGGATAGCCATCACGGCGCTTTAATTGAGGTTCGGGTTTCTTCCTGACTCCGAATGGAGACACGGGCTTATTCCAGACTCCGAAGGGAATGGAGAGAAGGGAGTGCCGTGTCTCTGGATGGTGGGATTCCCTCATGCCCTGGCTTACGAGGAACGGAAGAAGAAGAGGGGTGTGGCTGCAAACTCCTAGGAAGTAGAGAGTAAGGCTGCAGCTCCTCTTTCGGCGGTTCTTCTGGTGATAGCAAGATTAGGGGAAATGCTGTCACTAGTTTCTTGCAAGCTGGCGAGGGTTTTCCTGAACCTGGGGCTGATCATAGACCGCACTTTTAGTCTCAGGTTCGGCCCACGAAGTTTTAGGGTTCGCGCCGGGGGCTCTTCAGTCTGAAGTGGGTGAAGAAGTTCGTGACCAGTGCTGCCTAGAACTTTTTGGTTTTCATTATTTTCTTTGTACTTCGAGGCCGTTAGGGTCCTCTTTTATTTGTACTTCGACGTCGTTAGTTGTAAATGGTTGTAATCCATTAATATCAATAAATTACCCATTTTTTAAATATTCGTGTTTTTGTATGAGCTCCTTCCTCCCGATACTTGTTTAAATTTGTTGGCAAACTTAATGGGACGAAAAGAGAGGGGGTCCAAAGTCCCCGTAATCGGAGATTCGACCGAGCGTTGACGGGACTCGGATTTCTTGGAGAAATTGGCCGAGCGTGAGCAGAATAGCTCATATGCTCGGACTTATTTGGAGATTCGATCGAGCGTTGACGGGGCTCGGATTTCCTAGAGAAATTGTCCAAGCGTGAGCAGAGCAGCTCATACGCTCGGACTTATTGGGAGATTCGACCGAGCGTTGACGGGGCTCGAATTTCCTGGAGAAATTGGCCGAGCGTGAGTAGAGCAGCTCATTCGCTTGGACTTATTTGGAGATTCGACCGAGCGTTGACGGGGCTCGGATTTCCTGGAGAAATTGGCTGAGCGTGACCAGAGCAGCTCATACGCTCGCACTTATTGGGAGATTCGACCGAGCGTTGACGGGGCTCGGATTTCCTGGAGAAATTGGCTGAACGTGAATAGAGCAGCTCATTCGCTCGGACTTATTTGGAGATTCGACCGAGCTTTGACGGGGCTCGGATTTTGTGGAGAAATTGGCCGAACGTGAGCAGAGCAGCTCATACGCTCGGACTTATTTGGAGATTCGACCGAGCGTTGACGGGGCTCGAATTTCCTGGAGAAATTGGCCGAGTGTCAGCAGAGCAGCTCATTCGCTCGGACTTATTTGGAGATTCGACCGAGCGTTGACGGGGCTCGGATTTCCTGGAGAAATTGGCCGAGCGTGAGCAAAGCAGCTCATACGCTCGGACTTATTTGGAGATTCGACCGAGTGTTGACGGGGCTCGGATTTCTTGGAGAAATTGGCCGAGCGCGAGCAGAGCAGCTCATACGCTCGGACTTATTGGGAGATTCGACCGAGCGTTGACGGGGTTCGGATTTCCTGGAGAAATTGGCCGAGCATGAGCAGAGCAGCTCATTCGCTCGGACTTATTTGGAGATTCGACCGAGCGTTGACGGGGCTCGGATTTCCTGGAGAAATTGGCCGAGCGTGAGCAGAGCAGCTCATACGCTCGGACTTATTTGGAGATTCGACCGAGCGTTGACAGGGCTCGGATTTCCTAGAGAAATTGGCCAAGCGTGAGTAGAGCAGCTCATACGCTCGGACTTATTTGGAGATTCGACCGAGCGTTGACGGGGCTCGGATTTCCTGTAGAAATTGGTCGAGCGTGAGTAGAGCAGCTCATATGCTCGGACTTATTTGGAGATTCGACCGAGCGTTGACGGGGCTTGGATTTCCTGGAGAAATTGGTCGAGCATGAGCAGAGCAGCTCATTCGCTCGGACTTATTTGGAGATTCGACCGAGCGTTGACGGGGCTCGGATTTCCTGGAGAAATTGGCTGAGCGTGAGCAGAGCAGCTCATACGCTCGGACTTATTGGGAGATTCGACCGAGCGTTGACGGGGCTCGGATTTCCTGGAGAAATTGGCTGAGCGTGAATAGAGCAGCTCATTCGCTCGGACTTATTTGGAGATTCGACCGAGCTTTGACGGGGCTCGGATTTCCTGGAGAAATTGGCCGAGCGTGAGCAGAGCAGCTCATACGCTCGGATTTATTTGGAGATTCGACCGAGCTTTGACGGGGCTCGAATTTCCTAGAGAAATTGGCCGAGCATGAGTAGAGCAGCTCATACGCTCGGACTTATTTGGAGATTTGACCGAGCGTTGACGGGGCTCGAATTTCCTGGAGAAATTGGCCGAGCGTGAGCAGAGAAGCTCATACGCTCGGACTTATTTGGAGATTCGACCGAGCGTCGACGGGGCTTGGATTTCCTGGAGAAATTGGTCGAGCATGAGCAGAGCAGCTCATTCGCTCGGACTTATTTGGAGATTCGACCGAGCGTTGACGGGGCTCGGATTTCCTGGAGAAATTGGCTGAGCGTGAGCAGAGAAGCTCATACGCTCGGACTTATTTGGAGATTCGACCGAGCGTTGACAGGGCTCGGATTTCTTGGAGAAATTGGCCGAGCGTGAGCAGAGCAGCTCATTCGCTCAGACTTATTTGGAGATTGGACCGAGCTTTGACGGGGCTCGGATTTCCTGGAGAAATTGACCGAGCGTGAGCAGAGCAGCTCATTCGCTCGGACTTATTTGGAGATTCGACCGAGCGTTGACAGGGCTCGGAATTCCTGGAGAAATTGGCCGAGCGTGAGCAAAGCAGCTCATACGCTCGGACTTATTTGGAGATTCGACCGAGCGTTGACAGGGCTCGGATTTCCTGGAGAAATTTGCCGAGCGTGAGCAAAGCAGCTCATACGCTCGGACTTATTTGGAGATTCGACCGAGCGTTGACGGGGCTCGGATTTCCTGGAGAAATTGGCCGAGCGTGAGCAGAGCAGCTCATTCGCTCGGACTTATTTGGAGATTCAACCAAGCTTTGGCGGGGCTCGAATTTTCTGGAGAAATTGGTCGAGCGTGAGCAGAGCAGCTCATACGCTCGGACTTATTGGGAGATTCGATCGAGCGTTGATAGGGCTCGGATTTCCTGGAGAAATTGGCCGAGCGTGAGCAGAGTAGCTCATTCGCTCGGACTTATTTGGACATTCGACCAAGCTTTGACGGGGCTCGAATTTCCTGGAGAAATTGGTCGAGCGTGAGCAGAGCAGCTCATACGCTCGGACTTATTGGGAGAATCGATTGAGCGTTGACGGGGCTCGGATTTCCTGGAGAAATTGGCCGAGCATGAGCAGAGCAGCTCATTCGCTCGGACTTATTTGGAGATTCGACCGAGCGTTGACGGGGCTCGGATTTCCAGGAGAAATTGGTCGAACGTGAGCAGAGCAGCTCATTCGCTCGAACTTTTTTGGAGATTCGATCGAGCATTGACGGGGCTCGGATTTCCTGGAGAAATTGGCCGAGTGTGAGCAGAGCAGCTCATTCGCTCGGACTTATTTGGAGATTCGACCGAGTGTTGACGGGGCTCGGATTTCCTGGAGAAATTGGCCGAGCGTGAGCAGAGCAGCTCATACGCTCGGACTTATTTGGAGATTCGACCGAGCGTTGACGGGGCTTGGATTTCCTGGAGAAATTGGTCGAGCATGAGCAGAGCAGCTCATTCGCTCGGACTTATTTGGAGATTCGACCGAGCGTTGACGGGGCTCGGATTTCCTGGAGAAATTGGCTGAGCGTGAGCAGAGCAGCTCATACGCTCGGACTTATTGGGAGATTCGACCGAGCGTTGACGGGGCTCGAATTTCCTGGAGAAATTGGCTGAGCGTGAATAGAGCAGCTCATTCGCTCGGACTTATTTGGAGATTCGACCGAGCTTTGACGGGGCTCGGATTTCCTGGAGAAATTGGCCGAGCGTGAGCAGAGCAGCTCATACGCTCGGATTTATTTGGAGATTCGACCGAGCTTTGACGGGGCTCGAATTTCCTGGAGAAATTGGCCGAGCATGAGTAGAGCAGCTCATACGCTCGGACTTATTTGGAGATTTGACCGAGCGTTGACGGGGCTCGGATTTCCTGGAGAAATTGGCCGAGCGTGAGCAGAGAAGCTCATACGCTCGGACTTATTTGGAGATTCGACCGATCGTCGACGGGGCTTGGATTTCCTGGCGAAATTGGTCGAGCATGAGCAGAGCAGCTCATTCGCTTGGACTTATTTGGAGATTCGACCGAGCGTTGACGAGGCTCGGATTTCCTGGAGAAATTGGCTGAGCGTGAGCAGAGAAGCTCATACGCTCGGACTTATTTGGAGATTCGACCGAGCGTTGACAGGGCTCGGATTTCTTGGAGAAATTGGCCGAGCGTGAGCAGAGCAGCTCATTCGCTCGGACTTATTTGGAGATTTGACCGAGCTTTGACGGGGCTCGAATTTCCTGGAAAAATTGACCGAGCGTGAGCAGAGCAGCTCATTCGCTCGGACTTATTTGGAGATTCGACCGAGCGTTGTCGGGGCTCGAATTTCCTGGAGAAATTGGCCGAGCGTGAGCAAAGTAGCTCATACACTCGGACTTATTGGGAGATTCGACCGAGTGTTGACGGGGATCGGATTTCCTGGAGAAATTTGTCGAACGTGAGCAAAGCAGCTCATACGCTCGGACATATTTGGAGATTCGACCGAGCGTTGATTGAGCTCGGATTTCCTGGAGAAATTGGCCGAGCATGAGCAGAGCAGCTCAAACGCTCGGGCTTATTGGGAGATTCGACCGAGTGTTGACGGGGCTCGGATTTTCTGGAGAAATTGGCCGAGTGTGAGCAGAGCAGCTCATTCGCTCGGTCTTATTTGGAGATTCGACCCAGCGTTGACGGGGCTCGGATTTCCTGGAGATATTGGCCGAGTGTGAGCAGAGCAGCTCATAAGCTCGGACTTATTTGGAGATTCGACCGAGCGTTGACAGGGCTCGGATTTCTTGGAGAAATTGGCCGAGCGTGAGCAGAGCAGCTCATTCGCTCGGACTTATTTGGAGATTCGACCGAGCGTTGATGGGGCTCGGATTTTCTGGAGAAATTGGTCGAGCGTGAGCAGAGCAGCTCATACGCTCAGACTTATTGGGAGATTTGACCGAGCGTTGACGGGGCTCGGATTTCCTGGAGAAATTGGCTGAGCGTGAGTAGAGCAGCTCATTCGCTCGGACTTATTTGGAGATTCGATCGAGTTTTGATGGGGCTCGGATTTCCTGGAGAAATTGGCCGAGCGTGAGCAGAGAAGCTCATACGCTCGGACTTATTTGGAGATTCGACCGAGCGTTGAAGGGGCTCGGATTTCCTGGAGAAATTGGTTGAGCGTGAGCAGAGTGGCTCATTCGCTCGGACTTATTTGGAGATTCGACCGAGCGTTGACGGGGCTCGGATTTCCTGAAGAAATTGACCGAGCGTGAGCAGAGCAGCTTATACGCTCACACTTATTTGGAGGTTCGATCGAGCGTTGACGGGGCTCGGATTTCCTGTAGAAATTTACTGAGCGTGAGCAGAGCAGCTCATACGCTCGGACTTATTGGGAGATTTGACCGAGCATTGACAGTGCTCGGATTTCCTGGAGAAATTGGCCGAGCGTGAGCAGAGCAGCTCATTCGCTCGGACTTATTTGAAGATTTGACCGAGCGTTGACGGGGCTCGGATTTCTTCGAGAAATTGGCTGAGCGCGAGTTTTTTAGTCATTTTAGGCCCACCAGATGGTCACAATTTTTTTCTGCGTGTGTGGGCCTTTTGGCCCACTTTAGGTCTATTAAGTAGATGCGATGAATCGCGAGGCTTGACAGGAATGGAGGCGTGTTAGTTTAAGCAGAGGTCGCGCCCTAGTGACAGCTGGCACCTACATAACAGGGCGGCGCCTGAGGAACCTGAGATAGCCCCTAGGAAACTGTAAAGGACGCGTCCGTTCAATTGACGTGTGACTTGATTACCTCGTTTTTGTTGCCCCAACCCCTATAAGATGGGGTATCCCCTCCCTTCAGTTTTCACTTCGCATTTTTGAGAGATTTTGAGGGTTTTGGTTCTCCTAGTGAGTCTGAGAGCGCTCGGCATTGCTTAGGAGTTTTTCACTAAAAGTTTCCTCATTTTCTTGGTCAGTAATGTCTGTCGGTAGTGATTCTAGTAGAGTCCTGTCCAGGGAGCTGGGTGAAGCCATGGGTGTTTCGTCCAGCGAAGGGGTTGCTTCTCGTGAAGTGACTTCTGGGGGTGTAGGCCGGGCCTTAGTCCCGTACGCGAGAGACAGAGGGGAGGAGCAAGGGTCCGAATCATCAGGGGGAGAGGAGGACCTAGCCCTTGCCTCTATGAGGGATGAGACCCGAGACACAGAGAGAGAGGAATGGGTGTTCGAAGCGAACTCCGTTCCTAGCACTGTGGCGGGATCCAACCTTTTAAGGATGAGGGTTAAATACTGGATCCCCATGGATTTTAACATGAGGGACCCCGAGGGTCGAGAGAGCTTGTGATGTGCTGTCCAGTCGGCAACCGTTTGAGCTGTGCTTCTACGAGCATCAGCTTAAGGCGGGGCTCAGGCTTCCTCTCCACCCGTTCCTCTGCTTAATACTTAGATACTTCGGTATTGCGTTAAGCTAGCTGGTGCCCAATTTGGTTCGACTGATTCTGGCATTCATTGCTGTGTGCCAGGAGGTAGGAGGGGTGATGAACATAAACGTGTTCAAAGCCCATTTTTAGCTAGCCCGATTAGGACACTCGGGCTGGGTCATCGTCAGTTCGAGGCGGGAGAAGAGCGTTCAAAAGGAGAAGTCTTCCTCAATCAAGGGATGGAAGGAGGGCTTCTTCTTTGTCCAGTTTGCCGAAAGTTTCGACGTTCCCCTCACTTGGGGCTTGGAGCGTGTTGGCAAATGCAAGAGGCCACACCTCTCCCTACGAGAGGAGGAAACTCTTAGGGCAATGCTGGCCGTGCCCTTGGAGATCGATGTTCTTGGAGACAATGAGGAACTCCACAGGCGCGGCCTGTGCCCTCCTCGCCTTCCCTCGCGCCTCTTCCATGGTAGTCGCTGGCTCGTCGACTTATAGGAATTTTTATTTATTTTTTCAAGTTTTTAATGCCTCATCTTTTTTTTTTGTGCAGATATGGAGATGGTGGCGATGGCCAAGCAGCTGGCTCGTGAGAAGAGAAGGGCAGCCGAAGCTAGCGGTTCTGGGCAAAGAAAGAAAGCTAAGGTTCCGACCGTTGCTCCGAAGCCGGTGGATAGCCCTTCCAGACCTTTAGTGGATCCTTCTCCTTCAGTGGCTTCCTTGCCTGGGGAAGGATCTGAGATGGCTCCTCTTTTCACTCCCCGGTGGGCTCTGAGAATGGATGACTCGGTGTTTGCCAGCACCAAGGTCGCTTGAGAGCATTTGGTGCTGGGGATCCCTCCTCGCGATAAGGCGGAGATTCTGTCGAAGCCCTTAGAGTTGCTGTGTTTAGTGGCGGAGGTTGCTTCCTCTCAAGCCGGGGTTCTTCATGGGATGCTTTCCCGACGTACCTTGGAGATAGCGGACCGCTTGTCCAAGACCGAGCTTAAGCTGACGGAGTCTGAGGACATTACGCATGACCTGACAATTTTCCTTGAGACATCGGAGAGGGAGAGGGAAGAGGTAATTTTTGACAGGGATCATCACCGTCGGACTGCAGAGGTCCTGAGAGAGTAGCTAGATGAAGTTCGACGTTGTTCTGGTGAAAAGGAGGCTTCTCTGACGAAGGAAAGGGCAGTTCAGTACCTCAAAGGTTTCGAGGAAGCTGAGAGGAGAGTGATGCTTCTTTTCCCGGGGTTGGATTTCTCAGGTCTCGATCTGGCGAGCGACTCCGGAGCCTCTAGTGCGGATTCTTCAGGAGGAGAAGGTGGTGCAGCTGTCTAGGCTGGGGGTCAGGATGGCTCGGGTGAAGCCTTGCCTGCCCCAAGTGGCGAGGTTGGGGAAGCGCAAGCTGGAGGGGAAAGCGAGGCCCAGTCCTAAGCTAACAGCGAGGTTTTTGGGGCCTCGATTGTACCCAAATAGTTATTTGTATTAAAGGCCAACAGTGCCTTCTCTTTGTATCTTTCTTCCTATGAATGAAGTAAAGAAGTTTCGGAATTTTAAATTCTTTATTTATTTTCGTGCTTTCACATTTCATTAGTAGAAACTACGGAGGTTCTTCGCGTTCCAGGTGCGAGGAACGGGCTTCCCTTCCATGTCTTCTAGCTCATAGGTGCCTATCCTGCAGACCCTTCGAACCCTGTAAGGTTCTTCCCAATTCGAGACTAAATTACCCGTGTGTCGGGGGCGTGAGACTTCACTCTTCCGGAGGACGAGGTCATTAAGTTTGAAGGGTTTGTTCCGTACCCGGGAGTTATAGTACCGAGTGACCCTTTGCTGATAGTTTGCGAGGCGAACTTGGGCTTTGTCTCTGGCTTCTTCAACTAGATCTAAGTTCATTTTTAACCCTTCTTCGTTGCTGCCTGGCTCAAAACACTGTACTCGGAGTGATGGGATCCCGATTTCGAGAGGAATGATGGCTTCTGAGCCGTACGTCATGAAAAATGAGGTTTCGCCTGTTGGCGTCCGGGCCATTGTCCAATAGGCCCAAAGGATGTCGTGGAGCTGTTCTACCCAACGATTGTCCGTCTCGTCGAGTCTCTTCCTGATTCCTTGGAGGAGCGTCCTGTTGGTTACTTCAGCCTGGCCATTCGCTTGCGGGTACCCCACAGAGGAGAATTGATGGTTAATATGGAGGTCGTGGCAAAATGTTTTAAATCAGGAGCTGTCGAACTGCTTTCCATTATCGGTGATCAGCACGCGAGGGATCCCAAAGTAGCATACTATTGACTTCCAAACGAAGTTCCTGGTTTGGTGATCCGTGATGCTTGCCAATGGCTCGGCCTCGACCCATTTGGTGAAGTAGTCAATGGCCACGATAAGGTGCTTCTTCTGCCCAACGGACGTTGGGAATGGGCCCAGGAGATCCATCCCCCACATGGCGAAGGGGAGGGGACTAGTGATGGAGACGAGGGGGTTAGCAGGTCGATGCGATGTCGGAGACCATCGCTGACAATTTTCGCATTTCTTGACCAAACTTGCCGCGTAATCTTTTACTGTGGGCCAGTAGTACCCCTGGCAGAGGATTTTGAAGGCTAAGGCCCGAGCCCCAATGTGGTTTCCACATATCCCTTCGTGGACCTCTTGGAGTGCATAGTTTGCTTCTCTAGGTCCGAGGCATCGTAGATACGGTGTAGTTAGACCCCTTTTGTATAATTGCCCTTCCATAAGGGTGTAACGCGAGGCACGGGATATCACCTTTCTGGCTTGATCCTTGGGTTCAGGCACGGTACCGTCTTTTAGATACTTGAGAATGGGTCCATCCACGAGGATTCTTCTTCCACTGGCAGAACCGGGGCCTCATCTATACTTGGGGCAGGAAGAGTTTCCTGATAGACAGCTCGACTAGGCACCAGTTGTTGAGAGAAGGCCAGATTAGCCAGGGCATCTGTCTTGGAGTTTTCGGCTCGTAGAGTCTGAGTTATCCGAAATGTTTTGAACAGGGTAATCGATTTTTTCACCTTTTGGAGATATCGGGAGAGCTTCTCGCCCCTGGCCTCGAATTCTCCCTGCACCTGGCTTACCACTAGTTGAGAGTCGCTGAACACTTCTAGTGTTTCTACTGCTAGTGCCTTGGCTAACCTCAGTCCGGCCAGAAGGGCTTCATATTCCGTTTCGTTATTGGCGGCCTTGAATTCGAACCTCAATGCATATTCAATGGTGAAACCCTCCGGGCTGCAGAGGATGAGTACTGCCCCGCTCCCTAGTGAACTCGAGGATCCATCCATATGGAGGCTCCATCCCAGAGAGTGACCGTCGTTTAGATGTGCTTCTGGTTCGTCAGGAATTATGGGCAAAGTTGTCTCCACGATAAAGTCGGTCAGGGCTTGGGCCTTGATAGATTGTCTGGAACGATAGCGGATGTCAAACTCCCCTAGTTCGACTGCCCATTTTACCATTCTTCCTGAGGCGCTCGGATTATGGAAGACTTGCCTCAAGGGTTGGTCAGTAAAAAGGACGATAATGTGTTCTTGAAAATATGGTCGGAGTTTTCGGGCGGCTATTACCAGAGTGTAAGCCATTTTTTCAATAGGAGGGTACCTCGTCTCGGCCTCATGGAGAATTCGGCTGACGTAGTAGATGGGCTTCTAGATACCCTCTTCTTCTCGTACCAGGACAGATGCCACAGTGCTTGGTCCGGCCGATAGGTAAAGGAATAGCTCTTCGTTCAGGAGTGGTTTGGTCAAGAGGGGTGGCGAACTCAGGTACTTTTTTAAGTCTTCAAACGCCTCTTGGCAGCTCTCGGACCAGGCGAAGTTTTTTGCCTTTTTGATAGCCTGAAAGAAAGGGAGGCATTTTTTCGTCGATTTAGACATGAAACGGCTCAGGGCTGCAACTCGTCCGGTGAGTCGCTGAACTTCTTTCACTGACCTGGGAGGGGTCATGTTGAGGATAGCTTCTATCTTCTTTGTGTTGACCTCTATCCCTCTCTGAGTGACCATGAATCCTAGGAACTTGCCTCCGGTTACCCCAAAGGCACACTTAGACGGATTCAACCTCATATTATGCTTGCGCAGGACTCCGAAGGCCTCCTCCAGATCGGAAGGGTGGTTTCGCGCCTCAGGGTTTTTAACCAGCATGTCATCCATGTAGACTTCCATATTCCTCCCAATCTGTCTTTGGAATATTCTGTTCACCAACCTCTGGTAGGTTGCTCCAGTATTCTTCAGCCCAAAAGGCATTACCTTGTAGCAGTATAACCCTCGCTCGGTGACAAATGGGGTTTTTTCTTGTTCGGACTTATGCATGAAGATCTGATTGTAACCAGAGTAGGCGGCCATGAAAGAGAGGAGTTCATGCCCTGAAGTGGCATCCACCATTTGATCGATCCGGGGAAGAGGGAAGCTGTCATTGGGGCAAGCTTTGTTTAAGTTGGTGAAATCAATGCAGATGCGCCACTTTCCACTGGCTTTCTTGACCATAACCACATTGGATACCCACTCGGGATACCTTGCTCCTTTAATGAAACCGGCTTCCAGCAGCTTGTCCACCTCGACATTGATGGCCACCTGACGCTCTGGGGCAAATGACATCTTCTTCTGAATGACTGGTTTGTATTCGGGGTCTACGTTTAGGTGGTGCTCAATGGTTTCAGGATTAACCCCTGGCATGTCTGATGCTGACCAGGCGAACAGATCTTGGTTCCTCCGAAAGAGGCAGAAGAGTTCTTCTCTGGCCTCTTTTGAGAGGTTTTCTCCTACTTGTATGGTCCTAGTGGGGTATTCTCCTAGGAGTACTGCGGTCAGTTCTTCAATAGGTCGGCCTCCGGGTGCCTTCATTTCGTCACGCAGGTCTTCAACTTCAAGTGGTAGGGCCTCGGTCTTTTTCTCTTCTCTGATGGCGCTCAGGTAGTAGGATCGGGAGGCTCTCTGATCCCCCTTTAGCACCCCTACACCTTTGCTAGTGGGGAACTTGATCTTCAGGTGATAGGTCGAGATGACGGCCTTTAGCTTGTTGAGGGTGGGACGCCCAATTATCATGTTATAGGAGGAGAGTTGTTTTACCACAAGGAACGTAGTCCGTACAGTGGATGTTTTTGGTACTGTCCCTGCCGTTACCGGGAGGACTATGCTTCATTCTGGGAAGACTGGGGATCCTCCGAAGCCATAGAGGGGAGCAGGGGCAGGTTTTAGACGTCCCTCCTTCAGTTCCATACGCTGATAGATATCGTGAAATAGTATGTCAGTGGAGCTCCCGTTGTCGATTAGAACTCGTCGTATCTCGCAGTTGGCCACTAGGAGCGCGACTACTACAGTGTCATCATGAGGAATCTGCAGTCCTCCAGGTCATCCTCCGTGAAGGAGATCACTGATTCTGTTTTCCTTTTCTTGTGGGGGCCGCTGACTGAGGCCACGCCCCTGGCATATGCTTTACCGCTCTGCCCCGAATTCCCTCCAGCGGCAGGCCCTCCGCAAATTGTTTTGATGATTCGGGTGGTTGCGGGTACCTCCTCTTTCTTCTGGCGGGACCTCTCCTGTTCCGCCCTGGGGTTTCTCCGAGGATTCGGCCTCTCTTGCCAGTGTTGATAAGGGCGTCTGTCATCCCACCTTGGTGACACGGGGTTTTCATGTCTTCGAGGCCCAGTGAACTCCTTCAGGTGCCCTCGGTTAATGAGTTTCTCAATCTGTTCCTTCAGGTCGTGGGACTCCTCCGTGTCGTGGCCATGGTTTTGGTAGAACTGGCACCACTTCTTGGGGTCTCCTCCAATGGGCTTCTTAGGTGGCCACTGTAGGACAGACTTGTCTTGAAGCTGTATGAGGACGTCGGTCCTAGTAGTGTTGAGGGGAGTGAAGTTGTTGACCCGAGGGTGGGGCCTATACCTGTTCTCTTGATAAGGTTTTTTGGCCCCTTCCTTCTGAGGAGCAGGGTCTTTCCTTTTTCTTTCGGTTTCTCCTTCTCTTTCTCTTCTGAAGGCTTGATCGTCCTCCGCCAGCATGTACTTTTCTGCCCGAGCCAAGATTTCGTTCATATCTCGGGGCGGGCACTGAGTTAGTTTGGAGCTAAAGATTCTCGACCTCAATCCGTTCTTGAAGGCCATCATCTGGATGTTGAGATCAAGGTCTGGAATTTCCCAAGCTGCTGTGTTGAACCTGGAAATGTAAGCCCGAAGTCTTTCCCCCTTATGCTGAATAATGTTGAAGAGGCTTTCCAAGGTTTTCTTAGGCCCCTTGCTGCTGAGGAAGTGGGAAGCGAAAGCATAGCTGAGTTCTTTGAAATTACTAATGGTTCCTGGCTTTAAGCGCGAGTACCAAGTGCCCACCACCTTTTCAAGAGTCAAGGGAAAGGCGCGGCACATGATCTGATTTGAGTGCCGATGCAGCACCATCGTCGCACATGATCTGATCTGAGTGCCGATGCAGCACCATCGTCATTTTATAGTGTTGGAGGTGGTTCATTGGATCTGTGGTCCCGTCATACATTCTGACCTGGGGCATCCTGAAGTTTGGCGAGAGAGGGGTTTCTAGGACGTCTTCCGTGAAAGGGGGGTCTTGGACACAGATTTCGTCCATAATACTGAGATTCTTGTATCTCAGAGCTGAGTCTATTCTTTCCTGCATTTCCTCGAATCGTCTGTCGAGGCTGGGGTTGCCCTTTGAGGTGGAACTTTCTTTGGGCCTGCTATGGCGCGGTGAGGGCTCAGCGCGGGGCTGGTCATGTGTTGGGTCATTCCTGCCTGACGACTTGGCCTCTCCCGGAGCTTGGTGAGGAGGATATAAAGTCTGTCGGCCCCCTTCCCGGACTTGAGCCGCCAGATTGGTTATCATTCTGGACAGTTCTAGGAACTGAGCTTGGGTCGCCGGAGCTTGGAGGTAGGCAGGGGCTCCCTCGCCGTCCGGGGAGTCGGTTTCAGCAAGGTGGGGACGTTGTTCCCTGGCGGGGGTGGTGTGCTCTGAGATTGCTGAAAATCCAGATACGGATCGGTTACCGTGAACTTCGCCTTGGATAGGAGCTGAGCACGCAGCCGGGGCTTCTTTGTTGGCTCTCCTAGTACCGTTCCTTGGTGGCATCGCGACAGATGAGTTCTTTCACTTCTTTGCTTCTATTGTAGCGAGAGATTGTTGGTTTTTCCCACGGACGGCGCTAATCTGTTGATGCCTTATATCATTCGGTGCTGACGTGGTGGGTTGAGCTGGTGTGGACTGGGATCCGCGTGTCTTGTGAGCTGGGCTCGGCCTGGAAGATGATTCAGCCTAGGTCCTGCACAAGTGACAAGCACAAATTGAAGGCCCTCGGAAGGAGGGGAGGGGGAGACCTCCGAAGGCGCTCCAATGCTTAAGTTAGCATGAATTCGAGGGAGGAGTCACGGATTCGAGAGAAGAACTGAGGACTCTTTAAAGAATCAAGTGGGGTGTGTGCATGCGTTTACCTTCATCCTCCCCCGGTGTGTCCATACCTTGGCCTATTTATAGTCGTCTGCTGGTGGAGAGGATATAATTGCGAGCCTAGGAGAGGGGACATCGTAGGGCGATCGTAGGGTGGCGGCGGCCATAGGATTGTGGAGTGGCTAGTCCCTGTAGGGTGGCTAGTGTTGATAGGGGAGATCTTGGTGTGGGTCGGCTGGGTCATTCTTTGTGGGTTTGGGGATTCTAGATGAGCCGTGGAGCATACTTGATTGTTTGTCCGGGCTGGAGTTTTCTTTGAGTCAGTTGGGCTGGGTCACCCTTCCGGGGGTCCGAACTTAGCTGGGTCGTAAGTTTGAGACTGGTCTGGCGTTTGCTTGGGCCAGAACAAGCTTACCGAGCCTAGTGTTTGTTTTGGGCCTTGGTGTCTGCTTGGGCCAGTGTTTTTTAGGCCCTATCACTTTTTATGATTATTTGGTAGGGTGATTTTTTCTTATTTTATTCACACAAAAGGAAAATAATATGTTGTTTCCTAAGGTAAACATCAATAGTAGATCATGAAACTATTTGGGAGGCTCCTAATATGTACACAACTATCATAACTATTATGAATGAACCACTCCCAACCATAAAGCTATGAAACTGGCATGTTTGGGTAACAGTTTCATATTTTAAGTTTTCTAATTTTTTGATGTTTTCTATAAAAAAATTATATGTTTGGATAACTGTAACTCGAAAACTGTTTCCAAAATAGAAAACAATGAAATGTTGTTTGGATAATCTTATTTTTGAAAACTGTTTTGAAAATAGAAAACTGTTTGGATACACATGCTTGTAATTGTTCACAGTTTTCAGTTTTGATTTTAAATTTGAAATCTACATTAATTTTATTTCTCATATTTATTAAATACATTTTAACACACACCAAATACTTGAAAATAATTAATAATATTTTATTTTTAAAATTTTATTATTTTTTATATACCATGGATCAAACATGACCAAACTCCTCTCACTCGCCATATCACGTATGTTTGTTTGTTAAATTAATTCTTAAAAATTAAAATAAGAAATACTACACAACTTTCACAATTTAATAAAATGTGAACAATCAACTTATCATTCTTCTTGAAAAATGATTCAATATCTAAATAGATTCGGTCAACAGAATTCCCTTTTTGGATCCCAAGACCATTCAACAGCAAAACAAAATCGTATACAAACCAAGAAAAAAGTCTACCCAAGAATTAAATAAAAATCAAAACGCATTCAAAATTGAAGAATTCAACAATACCTAAAACAAAAACAAAAAACTGCAAAAGAGAAATAAAAAAAAAAACGAAAACGATCCCGAGTGAGTGAAAAATGAAGAGAAAATGAGATCTAGAGAAAAAAAAAGAAAAAGAAGGTGGGTATTTGGTCCTCCTCCATGTGTGTTCCCACCAGCGTAGTATACGACGCCCACTGGGGCTCCATAAAGCTCGAAATCAACAACCAAAACCTTGAATGTGCAATTCATCCCAACCAAACTCAATTCCTCTAAACCTTGAATCATCGTCTCCACCAAATCATTTTATTTCATCATTGGAAATGATCAAGCCACAAATCACAAATATATATTTCAATAGATCTAGTTTTACAAATCAAGAACAATTTCTTTAAAAAAAGAAAAATCACTAGGAAGAAAATCCAAAAAATAGCTCAGTTGCCTTTTGCCACTCCGCAGCAACTGCAAGTAGAAGTTCAGAGAAGATTTTTAAACAGAAATCAAGCATATAAACAAACAAAAACAATAATATGAACCTAGAAATCCAAGTATAGAATCCCATTTTCCTACCCTCCAAACAACCCAATCCTTTTATCTTCTCTATTGAAAACCCTTCATAAAACTAGAAATCGGATAAGGAAAGAAGAGATCAGAGTATTCACACACAACGTTATCACCTGTCACAACCTAACCATTATTAATGCCACTATCGTGAGCCACCACTACCACCGCGCCATCACCGAGGTCCACGCCACTGCAAGTTATAGATCGAGGATGAAGAAGAAGAAGAAGAATAAGAAGAAAAAAAATGAGGAGGAGCTATGGGTGGCGCTGCTAATAGGAGAATGAGAAGTAATAGTTGGGGAGGATACAGAGCTACATCCGGTGCCCAAGGAGGAGCAGGAGTATCATGATGCCGATGACTGATCAATGTGAGAGAGAGTGAAGGAAGATGGCGAGAAACACGAGTTTTGGAGAAGTGGATCATGAGTGAGAGAAGAGAACAGAGAAATCTTGGTTGTTTTCTAAAAATTAGTTATGAAAACACCAAAAATAAGTTTTCAAAAAATGACGTTTGAAAAGAGTTTTAGAAAACAATGTCTAAAAATTGGTTACTCAAACATGTTTTTAAATTTTGAAAACAGATTTTAATTTTTGAAAACCCAAAACGTAAAACAATGATTTCATAAGCCGTCAACATGGTTTTCTTTACTTGACATACCTTTATTGTTGACACATATATTCGCACCTCTAATTAATTATGAGGAAATCAGTTTTGACGTTAAAATGTATATGTAAATCTATGAATATGCATTTAATATATGCTTATAAGATTGATTTTTTATAGATAAATACATATTTTTATTTGAAATTTGAGATTGATTTTTTTAATGGATAAATACATATTTCTCTTCGAGATTTAGTGATCGGGACAATTACTTCGTTTGCCTTTATTGACCTAACGTTTGATTAACAGAATTTGTCACGAAAAAGTAATTGTTTTTAATATTTTAAATTGTGACAAATATAAAAAATCAAGTGTGTGTTTTGAAACATTAAGGAAGTAACTGTTTTGGTCACTAACCTCAAGGGAAAATATGTATTTATACCTTTTTTTTTAAATGTATATATGGGTAGATCGAAGAAGAACAAGTGGACTCATTTGAGGAAATACGCTTGAGGAAGAAACACTACTACGGACGAAAGGAAGAGTAGATCAGCGACGAAGAGTGAAGGATGACGAGAATTAGATGATTACAATCGTTGTTCACTTCAATCAATGGTCATATTTACGAAACCATAAAGACGAGAAAGAAAAGAAAAGAAAAGAAAAGAAATTCCTTTATTCTAAGTCAACTCAATCTCGTCATCATCACGATCGTCCAAAAAACCAAAAAGGTTAAAAAAGAAAAGAAATGCTCGCGAGAGAAAGACGAATCTATCCTTACTGGTTTGACCAAAAACAGAAGACTGCTGTCTCTTCGTCTCTATCTCTTTGCTTGTCTTCTACTCTTTTACCACTTCTTATCGTTGTATCTCTCTATTTATTTAGAGGAAAAGCCTAGAAAACCCAGAAAAGCTTAAACAGTAAGGAAGTAAAAATAAAAAAAAATACATACTTTACTCCCAATCTCTCTATTACCAACGCTTCGTCGTTTTTAATTCTTTGAAATTTACTTATTCTTCACAAAAGCGAAGAAAATCACAAACCCTTGATTGCTATTTGTCTGCTCCACAGATCTATCTTTCCTACACTGTGCTCTGTATCACTGACGCCAAAAGCCCGAGCTTTCTGGTGACTCTTTGAGCAGCCGTTCTTGCAACTCACTGTTGTGCGCTTAGTGAGATTCAAAGCGAAGTTTGGGCGATGGAAGAAGACTGTTCCGCGACGCAACTGATCGATGGAAATGGAGAATTCAACGTGTCGGGGATCGACAACTTCATGAAGAAAACGAAGCTCGCCGAGTGCGGCCTCTCCTATGCGGTGGTTGCCATCATGGGGCCGCAGAGTAGTGGTGTGTGTTTAATTGAGTTGATTGTGAGCTTGATTATCATTATGATTTGTCAATTGGTACTGATGAAGTTAGCATTTCAGTTCGTTAGATTGGTTTTTAAGTTGAATTTAGCTTTTGATGCGAATGCGTTGTTATCGTTGTGAGCAATTGTGTAAAATTTTTAGTTCGTTAGCACTACTCTTTATTATCGGTTTGGTGTATTGATTTTTTTTCTGGATAAATAAATTTTCACCTTTATCCAAAAAATTAGAATGTGAGTTTCTAGCCTTAGCTGTAGTAACCTTAAGCCATTTCCACACTACTCATCTCATCTCGAGGAACTAATTACAAGAGAAGATAGACGAGCATTGAAAACTAATCACTACTAGAACCAAAAATGTTGGATTGAAGAATCATGGACATAATGAATTTTTTTATTATTAATATAGTTTTTATTATGTCCTAAACTTCACAATGTATGTGGGCAAGTATAGAGTCGATTGGTGTGTGATGGCTTTGATTAATGATTTTCTTGCACAAGAACTTTGATAGACATCTCCAACAAAGTTCGCATGTCTGCCCTTTTGAATTATATTTTTTTTTCTTTCTATTCAGAAATTAACATGGCTATAATACTTCTGATGCTAAGTTCCATCCATCATAACTTCGGTATTATGATACCCTGTCCGTGGCTGACTGTTACGCTTTTGTACCGTGATAACACTCCATGAGTATTTAGACCATGTTCCCATTTCGTTTCAAGATTAGGCAGTTACAATGGTCCATGATGTCATACTTGTATAGCGACCTTGTTATATGCATGGCTCGCAAAGAATGTGTCAACTCTATCAGCACCATATTTAGAAAAACCTGCTATTATTTGAAAACTGAACTCTGAGATGTAAGTGTAATTATTTCATTTCTGTTTCTTTATATCTTTTCTATTATATATATTTTTGAAACTCACATGAAAACATCTTCTACTAAGCTTTGTTTATGTGTTGAACTATGTAAGTGTTTGTTAATGCCAATGAGGCCTTGGCTCAATGGTTAAGGCTGCAGCCTTGGATCTCAGGTTCGAGTGGTGTGTGTGTGTTTTATCAATAAAAAAAGTAGTTTTCTTTCTGAATATAACTCTAATTGTGAACCTCTTAGACTGGTTCACATCTTCGGGGATGTTTCTGGAAATGCTAAGGTTCTAGGGTCTACCAACCAATGTGTTTAGGTCATATCTCTCTCGATATGTAAGTATGTAGATACATCAGTGTTTATGTACCTCGTTGTATATGCTTGTATAGGTCAATGTTATGTAACCTCATACACTGAGCAAATCTCCTCACTTTTCCTCCTTTCTTCTGTGAACAGGGAAGAGCACCCTGTTGAACCATCTTTTCCATACCAGTTTCAGGGAAATGGATGCATATAGAGGAAGGTTGGTTATTTAGTTTCCCATAGTTCTTTAGTTTCAACAGGAAGTATTCTTTTGCATTCAGTGCTTGAGAGATGCGAACAGTAGTCAATTTCTTTTGAGAATATGAAAAAGAAAATCTAATTTTATTGCAGGAGTCAAACAACCAAGGGCATCTGGATAGCCAAGTGTATTGGCTTGGAGCCTTGCACAATTGCCATAGATTTGGAGGGTACTGATGGAAGGGAAAGAGGCGAGGTAAAAAGCTACATGCCAAAATCTTGACTTTGTTGAAAACAAAAATATAAATGAAGATGAACTGTAATCCCTTCACAAAAGAATATTGGTGAAAGTCCAAATCACGTTCTCATCAGCCTTTCCCAATCCTTTGGCAAGCAATTTAGCAAAAAGTTTATAGGCACTACCAGTCAAATTGCTAGGATTAAAATCTTTGATATTCAAAGTGCTTTATTTGGTGAGCTTAAACAATTAAGAAGCATTTAAGCTTCTTTTAGAGGAGCCCATCTAATGAATGGAATGGAGAAATATGTGACTCTTGGACCACATCCAATATGACTGAAAAGAGACTATAATGAAACCTTATGCGCTGGTTCCTTACAGCCATTTTGAAGTTTTAAGATTTGTGTAACATTGAAGCATGGTCGCACTTTCAATATAATATAAGTCGGGCATGTCTCTCTCCCTAGGAATTCTTGGCCAGACATTGCATGGTTTTTATATTTAGCAGATGGATTGCGCATATGTTCTTTTCTGTGTCTGTTTCCATATGAATTTAATGCATTGTTCTATTAGGGAACTTTTCTAGCTACTATTTTCCCCTCTTTTTTTGTCTTTTCTCTTTCTTATTATTTTTTTCTTCTGCTAATTTTTCCGTTAAATTGTGTGATTTTCTAATTTTCAGGACGACACTGCATTTGAGAAACAAAGTGCCTTATTCGCTTTAGCAGTCGCAGATATTGTACTAATAAACATGTGAGCTATAAGTTGACCTGTATGTATAGTATTTTGAATTTTTTCTTGGCTTGATAAACTTATTAGTCGCCTCATCTAGCTGGAGGTGGGGGTAGCCATGGGTTTGGCTACAAAATTTGTCAGCAAGACAAGCCGCATCCTTACTCATAAAAAAAAAAAAAAAAAATACTTATTAAAAAAAAGACAAACCCCATGCTTGGTTGAGAATAATTTGGTAGAAGAATTACGGACATTCCTTCAGAAAATAACTGCTTCTGCTGGGCCTAGTCAGGTTCTTTGATATTACAGAAGATTATTGTAATGATATATGTTTATATATCTGCACAAGTGAATATATTTTTTTATGTGGTTTGCATTAACTCTATGCTTCATATTTTATACCAGTGATAGATGTGAATAGTTCAGACCGAGACTTGATTTTGCCCAGTTCTTAGAAGTGGAAAAAATCCAGAAGTTGATCTTTAAAATCTGTACATTGCAATTTCTATGTACCTATGTGGCAGGCTAGGGGCCATTGTCTGGTGCAATGGTAAAATTCTTGGTTTGCCAAGTATGAGAGTAGGGGGTTTTCAAGTCTTGAGAGTGGACACTTAATGCAAAAAGAGCTGAAAGGCAGGACTGTATCCAAGAGTCACAAACCTTACTTCGATGGACCATAACTCATTAATGACCCTTTATATGGTAGGCTGGTTTATCTCTATGCTGCAAGGTGATTTAGCCTACCTTAATTTGCCCTCTGACCTTTTTAACAGTTGTAAAAAAATTTCACCCCTGGCCCTTTTACTTATAAGATTGCTGAAAGATCTTAAGATCAGGTGCCAGAGAGCAACATCTATGTTAAATTTAAATTTTCAGTCTAAAAGTAATGCCATGAGATGTCTAAGTTCAATTTCAAGATAATCTTTGTCTATATCTCTATTTATATGGGAAAAATTACAAAACACCCTTATAGTTTGTTGAAAACTACAATTGCACCATTCTATATTAAAAATATACTAATATACCCTTAAACTTCAACCCTGGTTAGTTCAAATCGGTCAAAAGGTCTCAAAGTCATGTGAAGGGAGGGTGCTTTAGTCCTTTTAACATCAAATATGACAACTAATCATTATGAGACTTTTTTGATCGACTAACCATGATTGGGGTTTAGGGATGCATTAGTATACTTTTAATATAGGAGGGTACAATTGTAGTTTGAACTAAACTATAAGGGTGATTTTGTAATTTTCCCATTTAGATGTGTATTTTATGGACGGGTCAAAGTTTATTGAATATGTGAAAAACAATGGGGGTGTGCATCCATAGTATATGGGAAATTTACAAAAGAGCATTGTGAAATTGATCCAACAAGATGAACCAGTAGTGAATTTTAGATTTTCATTTCCAGCCTTCCTCTCCCCACTGCTCTTCTGTTTTGTGGATGTGTTTCTTATTGATTGCTGTGGTGTTCCTTTCATAGGAATTAGAAGTTGTTTGGCGTTAGTTGAAAGTGTGGAGGAGCTAGATCAATGGCTGGCTATGGAGATGGATGATGAGGATTTAGTGAGAGTTAAGTCTTCGGAATTGGTCCTTAAGTGGGTTAAGAAGGTGATCAAGCTTGCATGGGTTTCTTTAGTAGGGGTGGAAGACCAAGCGATTAAGTTATTTGAAGAGATTGAGAGGATCCGAGTGGAAGAATGTAAATCAAGGAGTCATAAGCAATATACGGGTAGAAAACATGATTCACAGAGAGTTTAAAAGACTAGTCTCTGGTATCAATTATGATAAGGGAGGTGTTGGCACTTCTAAGGAGGATAGGGTTGTTGTTGATCAATGAAGAGGAAAATTATTTCTTGGAATATAAGAGATTTGAATGACCTGAAGAAAAGGGCTACGGTGAAGCACTACCGTAGAGAGTGGAAGGGAGATGTGATTTGTCTTCAAGAAACTAAAATGGAGGTGATTGATGATGTGATTATTCGTAGCATTTGGGGTGTGAGGTCCTTCGGTTGGAAAGTGTTACCAGCGATAGGAGCTTCGCGGGGAGTAGTCATTATGTGTGACACTAAAGTGTTAGATTTGATTGATTTCCAGGTCGGATTGTTCTTGGTGTCTTGTGTCTTCAAGGAGTTCTCTTCTAGTGGCAAGTAGGTGTTGTCTGGAGTTTATGGCCCTTTGGATAGCAAGGAAAGGAGATTTTGTTGGGAGAAGTTGGTGGCTATTAGAGGTCGGTGGCATTTCCCGTGGGTCATGATTTTAATGTGGTTCTTTTTCCTCATGAGAGAGTAGGGAGCACTCAAGAGAGTAGTTTGACGAGAGAGTTTTTGGATTTTGTGCGGAGTCATGATCTTTTGGACTTGCCATTGTCGGGTGGCTCATTCACTTTGTCAAGTTTTAGGGTGACCCTTTCATTCTCTAGGATTGAGCGCTTTTTTGTGACCGGTTGTTAGGAAGCTATGTTCCTTAGCTTGCTTCAGAAGCTTTTACTGCGTCCCACTTCAGACCACCTTCCTATTGTTCTTGAAGTGGGGGGAATTCAATGGGGTCTGACTCTATTTCAATTTGAGAATATGTGGCTAAAGGTGGATTGCTTTCGTGATCTTGTTAAAGGTTGGTGGGAGGGTTGCAATGCGGAAGGCTTTGCTAGTTTTGTGGTGGCCTCCAAGCTTAAATCTTTAAAAGAGGAATTGAAAAGATGGAATAAAGAGACCCTTAGGAATGTGAACTCCTCTTTAAATGCTTTGTTGGGTGAGATTAGTGGCCTCGATGAGAAGGAGATTGTTGAGGGCCTCTCGGGTGCGGATAAAGAAAGGAGGGTGTGGGATAAGAAGGAACTTGCGAACCTTATCTCCATGGAAGAAATCTCTTGGCGCCAAAAATCTAGAGAAATTTGGCTTCATGAAAGTGATAGAAACACTAAGTTCTTTCATCATATGGCTAATGCTCAGAGGAGGTATAACTTTCTTAGCTCCATTGAAGTTGATGGCATGTTGTATGAGGACGAGGGGAGTATAAAGGGGGCTATTTGCGATTTCTATAAGAACCTGTATGAGGAATCGTGTGATAGTAGACCGAGTTTGGATGGGATTGACTTTTCTAAAATTGATGCTGAGGAAGCAACTTGGCTTGGACGCCCTTTTGTTGAAGATGAGATTCTTGAAGCGGTCCGGGAGTGTAATGGCGATAAGGCTCCGGGTCCCAATGGCTTTACCTTGGCTTTCCTAGCTCATAATTTGGATATTGTAAATGGGGATATCCTTAGATTTTTTGTGGATTTTCACTCTTCGGGAGAGTTTGTGAGAAGCCTTAACCCTACTTTCATTGTTTTCATTCCGAAGAAGATTGGAACGTCTAATATCAAAGACTTTTGGCCTATTAGTCTAGTGGGGTGCATTTATAAGATCTTATCAAAGGTTCTCACCTTGAGATTGAAGAAAGTTATGCGGAAGGTGGTGAGCCTTCAACAAAATGCTTTCATTGAGGGTAGACAAATCTTGGATGCCGCCTTGATTGCCAATGAAGTGGTGGATTCCCATTTCAAAGATGGTGGAGGAGGGGTGATTTGTAAGCTCGATATGAAGAAGGCTTTTGATCGTGCATGTTGGGGCTTTGTGAACTATCTGTTGAAAAGAATAGGCTTTGGAGATAAGTGGTGTAAGTGGATCTTCAAGTGCATTTCATCGGCTTCCTTCTCTATCCTCATTGACGGATGTCCTTCGTTTTTTTTTTAAAGCTTTGAGAGGTTTTAGACAAGGAGATCCTTGGTCTCCTTTCCTGTTCACTTTGGTGATGGAGGCTTTTAGTAAAATGTTGACAAAGGCGGTTGATGGGGGGCTTTTGAGTGATTTCAATGTGGGGAGAAATGGTGGTGGTCTGAGTGTGTCCTACCTCCTTTTTGCTGCTGACATAATTGTTTATTTTAGCGGAAGCCATTCAAATTTTGCATCTACGATGCATTCTTCTTGGTTTTGAGGCGGTGCCAAGGCTAAGGTCAATCTTAGTAAGAGTGATCTAATTCTTCTTGGTGAGAACATTAATGGTTGCTTTCTTGCAAATTTGTTGGGCTATAATGTGGGGTCGCTTCTTATTACTTACCTTGGTCCTCCTCTTGGGGCTAAATTCAAAGACAAAAGTGTTTGGAATCCTATTGTGGAAAGGTTTGAGAAGCAGTTAGCTAGGTGGAAGCATCACTTTCTCTCTAAAGGGGGAAGACTTACTCTTATCAAAAGTACTCTTTCTAGCCTTCCCATTTCCTTTATGTCTCTCTTTCCTATCCCTAGCTCGGTGGCTAATTGTTTGCAGAGGATTCAAAGAAGCTTTATTTGGGGCAATACTGGGGAGGAATATAAATATCACTTGGTAAGGTGGGGTGCGGTTAAGCAACCTATAGAAAAGGGGGCTTGGTCTTAAATCTTTCGCATTATTTAATAAAGCTCTCCTTAGAAAATGGCTATGGATCCTAGCAATTGGATGTCTAAGAAGCCCAGGGGACCTACGGAGTGGGGGTGTGGAAATGAATTAGGCTAAGGTGGGAGGTTTTCCTCCCTTGCGTATCGGTGTTGGTGGGAAACGGGGAAAGAACTCTGCTTTGGCATGACACTTGGTTTGGGAATACCCCTTAAAAGATCAATTTCCGGATATCTATGATATTGTGAGAGACAAAGATGCACTCATTAGTTCATGTGTGTCCTTGACTAATGACAGACTTTCCTGGAATGTGCCCTTTATCCGTCATGTCCATGATTGGGAGGTAGAGATGGCTCAAAGTTTTATGGAAACTTTATGTAACGCTAGACTGGATGTGAGTAGGGAAGGCGTGGCTAGATGGTGGCCTAGCCTGGATAAATAGTTTGCGGTGAAATCTTATTATAAGTTTCTCCGTGATGGGACTCCGTTGGAATGTTTTACTAACTTTCCTTGGAGGAAAGCCATTTGGTGCTCTCGTGCACCAAAGAAAGTAAGCTTTTTTGCGTAGGAGGCCTCTTGGGAGAAAATTCTTACTATTGACAATTTACAAAAAAGGAGGAAGATGATCGTTAACTGATGTTACATTTGTAAAAGTTGTGCCGAGTCCGTGTTTCATTTTTGGTGGAGTGCTCTTTGACTAAAAGTTGGTGGGAGATGGTGTACAAGATCTTGGGTGTTTCTTGGGTGGTAGCCGGCTCCGTGAAAGATGAAGTGTGAGCTTAGAGTGGTTTGAAGGCTCTAAGGAGACCAAAAAGGCCCTTACATTAATTTCACTCTCTATTTTTTTGATAGTGTGCAATGAAAGGAATCGTAGGGCTTTTGATGGCATAGAGAGGCTTATTGAAGTTAGTAGAGATAGATGGTTCAACACCCTTCATTTTTGGTTTAAAGGAAGTTTTTTTGTAAACAATTTTGATCTCCTAGATTTTGTGGACTTCTTTCCTTGTAATTAGCCTTGGCTTTGAGTTGCACCCTGTTGATGCCTTTTAATACAATTTTATTTATAAAAAAAAAAGAGGCTAGAGGCATATAACAAACGTGTAGCTATGCCCCATCCTCCTTTCCCCCTTCCCCTCCCCACCCCCCCCCCCCCCCCAAAAAAAAAAACAAGAAATAAAAAAGGAGTACGTAGATAGATGAGGAATCAGTTAAGATATTAATCTAATGTTGAATGTTGTAGGTGGTGCCATGATATTGGTCGGGAGCAGGCTGCCAACAAACCTCTTTTAAAAACGGTTTTTCAGGTACTCAATCCATTTCTCTATGATCTATGTCTAGTAGTTGGTTTAATGTATTTGACAATCTATTTCTGTTTTGGACATAGGTCATGATGCGTTTATTCAGTCCTCGTAAAACAACACTTCTGTTTGTTATACGTGATAAGTCAAAGGTTTGGACTTGTGCCTTCAAAAATTTATTTGAGACGATCCAGAGAATCTTGTCTTCCACTTTTGAGATGTTCCTTTTGTTCCTTGCTAAAGCTTCATCCTGTTCTTGACTTAATGTAGACTCCACTTGAACTTTTGGAGCCTGTTCTAAAAGAAGATATTCAGAAGGTAAATTTGTGCATGGTTTCTAATACGGGATAACACCTTTTTCTGCCAATCCTTTATTCTTTTCTGCAGAATTTTCTTAGGTCATGATTTTTGCAGATATGGGATGCAGTTCGTAAGCCTGAGGCCCATAAAAATACTCCTCTAAGCGAATTCTTTAATGTGAGAAGATATTCTCCCTCCCTCTCTCTTTTAACTGATGTTTAATACATTACATTTTATATGTCAGTTTATGGTTTTAAGCTTTGATCTTTGACATCTAGGTGGAGGTCACCGCTTTATCAAGCTATGAAGAGAAAGAGGAGCAGTTTAAAGAGCAGGTAGTCCCTTCAATAAAAGAATCAGATTATCAAGCCTCGATTTAATATACCTTTTGTTTGTTTCTCTAATTCATGTTGGAGTTCTTTGTAGCACTCCTTTTTTCCTTCTTCTATATATTTATGCAAATATTCAAAGTTAAAAAATCCTTTATATTTGACATCATTTATAAATTTCATCAGTTCTTAAGACCATTTATGGTTTTGTTAGGAAAAGTATATGGTTATTATTTATAGGTTTGCATTCTTATTATGATCTCTTATACAGGTTGCTCAACTAAGGCAGCGGTTTTTCCATTCTATTTATCCAGGGGGACTTGCTGGTGACAGACGGGTTGTTGTCCCCGCCTCGGGATTTTCTTTTAGCACCCAGCAGATATGGAGAGTTATAAAAGAGAACAAGGACCTAGATCTTCCCGCTCATAAGGTTTTCCATTTGTTCTTTCCCATTGTGAACAAAATTTGTTGTCATTTTCCACATGCATATATGTTTTCTTGTTGTGTTTATCAGGTAATGGTTGCCACTGTTCGGTGTGAAGAGATTGCCAATGAGAAGTTCCGTCATTTGACCTCCGATGAGGTACTTTGCTTCTATCTTCTTTTTTTTATTACTCTGATTGATTGGGATATTTTTATTAGGCATTACTCAGTAGATTTGATTTAGGGTTGGTTGACATTGGAAGAAGCTGTTCAAGCTGGGCCAGTATCTGGTTTTGGGAAAAAGCTGAGCGCTATCTTAGAAACCTACTTCTCAGAGTAAGTTGGTGTCTTTATCTTATGTATAAATTTTCAAATGTTGATGGCGACCACGAAGACAGCCATGTTCCTATTAGGAATTTAGGATGATTCTGGAAGGTTGTTCTTTAGATTTTATTTTTGATAAGTAAACACTGATGTTATACTGAAAGTTGAAGTCAAGAGCCTTGTTTTGCTGTTATTGTTAGAAATATCCTACCAGTTTTTTGTACTCGTGACTCTTTTGAGTACTTTTTATTCAAACTGATTTGGAAGCTTGATCTTTCTTTTGAATGTCTTTCTTTTATAGATATGATATGGAGGCAATATACTTTGATTCTGGTGTAAAACATGCAAAACGACAACAGTTGGAGTCAAAAGCATTAAATGTAAGGCTACACGTTCTGGAAATTATAATATTCATTTTGTTGTTAAACACATTATATCCAGGTAATGTGTGTTTAGAGGAGGAAAAATGGCAAGTTGTATGATTACCCTACTTCTTGCTGCTGTTGGGGGGTGCTCAAAACTATTCTTACAGAAACACTTGCAGTTCTGACCTCAGACACGCTCTGTTTTATAAATTTTTAATAGTCTTGATGATGGATGATAAGCTTAATATCCCTTAATTCTTCAATATAAGCTGTATTTTTGTTTTTATGCATGGAGTCTTGCTGTGATTTGTCTCTTCAATTTGTCTTGTACGGGATGTCCCGCATCAGCCCTACCAACACCATTATAGCTTTCTCTCTCTATTATGCGGATTGCTTTGGATCAAAAGAAATAAGAGAGCTTTTGAGAGTATGGAAAGTTCAGTTAGTTCTACTAAGGAGGATCTGATAAATCTGCTTAATTTCTGGATAGAGAAGATTTTTTTCTTCTTGTAAATGAGCTAAAACTTATAGAATTCTTAGAATCACTATCTTGTAGATAATCCCTTTTGTAAATGAGTCGCACTCCCTTGGTGGCCTTTATATAAAACATTTTACTTACAAAAAGCCACCATTATAGCTTCACTCAAAGCTATCATAGAAGGGATTTTCTTTTTTAGGAAGTAGACATTAAACTCTTAACCTCAGATTTATTCTCAGATTTATAAGAGGATGTTTCTCTGCTAATAGGGACGAGTTTTAAGGACGTATTTCAGGTTGGGTTAGGTTAGGTTCAGCCATATTTTGAAAAGAAAAAAGAAATCCTATTGCTTCAAAGAATGGTACTGGAAAATTCTGTTATAGCAAATGAAAAGACTCTTCCTACCAAGGATTAATTCTTTTCTTGATATACTATGTACTTACCAAAAAAAAGATATACTATTTACTTATCAGAAAAAAATATTTTCTTGATAATTTTTTTTTACTATTACAAATAAAAAAAAAATATTTTTCTAAGATCTAGTAGAAAAAGAATCCTGATTTGCAAACTCTGATCCTTATAATTTGCAAACAGTAACTAGGAAGTGCACCACTGTTCTAAAAGAAAATCTGTGTGAAAAAAGGAGCAGAGACTTTGCAGGAATCAGGTTTGATAGAGGCAGATAATCATGCAGTAAAGAAATACAAGAGACCTATGCGGAGTTAAAAAGAAATGTTCCTGGTTATAATGGAGACCTGTAGGTATAAGGAAACCCAAGAAAAAGTTTGCTTCAAAAGCTATTTTCTTTTTTTTGTTCTTTCTTTGCTACTTATATTTGTTTTAAGCTTGGAAGAGGACAGCATCAATGGGAGCTTTCTTCTTGTATACTTTTAAGTTTTCTTTATATTTTCTCTTTTCTTTAATTGGAGATACATCTTTCATGACAATTGAACTTTTTTTTCCAATCAAAACTAGGTTCCATATAAAAGTAATTTTTGTTCCAAAAGATTTGATAATATAAATATTGGAACCCAAAATTTTCCTGGCTGAAGTTTCTTCACATTGTGAGGGCTTCTCAAAAGAACAAAGGATTCAATAATACAAATATTCGAACCTGATCTTCCTAGCTGTAATTTCTTATTTTTACTTAGGAAGGACTTCTCCTCTTCAATATAAACTTGGAAGGGAATGAGAGCAAAGCAAAGTCTTGAAATGCATCTTTTAATGTTTAGTACATATCAAACATTAGTGAATTTTTCTCCCCTAAGTTTTTAGTGGCAACGCCAAAAAAGTCAAGTTATGCATTTATCATTCCATAGTGTGTCCATGATTATCACAAGATACAATCAAGATGTGATTCATATTTAGATATGTGACAATATTGTAGAGGACCTGCGAATTTTTAATTTGGGAGAGAAGGCTTGCTCCAGAATAGTGAGTTAGAACTTAGAAATGGATAACACTTAAAGAGGGGGATCAAACAACCTTTAGGGAATTAAGGAATATGGTAGGAATTGGATGGATAAATAAAAAGGAGAATGAGAAGTGGAGCTAAGTATGCAATTATTAGTTGGAAAGATAAGTAGGATCTTCCTTAGAGAGTACTATAAGAAAAAGGATCTTCCTTAGAGAGGTAAGAAACTATGAAGTGATGGATTGTAGTAAGGTGGGAGCTGAAGTGGTAAGAAAAGTGAAGTGATTAAGGTAGAGAAGTAAGGCAAACTAGTAAGTGGAGTGTGCGGTGCAAAGAGTGCTTGTGAGAGAATGAGACAGATTTTTATCTTCATAGAGAGAATGTGTGATGACAAAATGAGAACTTCCAAACGTGAAAAGTACTCCCAATGAATCATGTGAGTGGTATTTATTGTATTTGGTAGCCTCTAGAAGTTGCCACAACTTATCAAATGATAACATAAATTTGATGCTTTCAGGTTGGTTATGAGCAGAAATATTAAAAGACAAAATTGTGATATTTAGCAAATGAGAAATACAATAAATTCCTAATATATTTTACGAGAGCTTTAAGAAGGTTGGGCTCTCCTTAACGACTGGCAATTTGAGCTTCTTAGCCTAGTTCTTTGTATATAATATTTATTTTAGAATCAGTTTAGGGTTTCGTCACTAATTTAAAATTGCTCGTTAGCAGAATGTATTTATTGGATAAAATGTTTTTGTCATATATTACTTATCAAATTTTTTTTTGTCATATAAGTGAATATCAGATGGTCTCATTGCTTACTTGTGGTCATTTGATAAATGGATAAGTAAGTTTGAAATATATTGCTAGAACAGTCATGTGCTTTGCATATGACTAATAACATAGGTTTGAGATAAAATAATTAGTTTGAGCATATAAAATTGAACTTTTGTGTATCTGTTTGTCATTTTGGGTATAGATACGAGCACCAGTAAGTTTGCAAGAGTAGGGTTGTTCAAAAGATAAGGTCCATCAAAATGTTAAAACACATATGGTGCTTATGTTAAAAGCCTTGCATTTTTAATATGTAAAGAACATCCATTTCAACCTAAGATCATCTGTTTCTCATAAATTACCATGTGAGACCCACCGTTGTTAATCTCCTTCAAAGACAACATCCTCCCATGCAAATTCCTGTGCAAACCAAAAACCAAGGGCCTGTCATTCCTCCTCTACAGATCCAAGGATTGTCAATTTCTTCCAAGAATTAACTACCATCTGAGACCCACCGTTGTTAATATCCTTCATAGACAACATCCTCCATGCGAATTCCTGTGCAAGAAAAAAAGCAAGGACCTATCATTCCTCCTGACTCAATGGATCTAAGGATTGTCAACCTTTTGACCCCAAAACTTCTGTGCGTGTTCTTCGAAATCAGAAAAATTTCCACTCCACCTTGAGAACAAAATTTAAAGATTGTCGTTCAAAAGGAACAAAGCATCTACCTTCCGATCTCAGCTCAATTAATTTCTATCTAATGAAGATTTCATGGGTATTGAACATTGAATTCTTACCTATCTAATTAAGATCCCAGACACAGTTATGCTAGATACTTATTAGGCCAAAATTTCGGACAATCCTCTATATAACAGAAGATGCAAGGTATCATAGTATTTCAACTATGGATTGGGTTATGTCCCTAAAGCAACAAAATTATATAAATCCCTCAAATAATTATGTGATCATTAAGGGTCTGTCTACATCAATATAATTTTGTAAGGATTTGTTAGCTAACTTAATCAGCTGTGTGTGCGCGCGCGCCATGCCTTGGGACCTGCGAGGATAAATTTTCTTGGTGGCAAAATAACAAAACTATATAAATTCCTCAACCAATTATGTGGTCATTAAGTGTCCAAACAGTAGAAATGAATACAATTTTGTGATAATTTCTTAAGTGTGTGTGTCATGTGTACCGTAATTTCTTGAAATTCAAATTTGTTAGAAAGCATGAGTAACATTGATGACTAAAATTACTGTTGCTTAATCTGCTTGAGTTTGAGCACAGCTGCACGATTATGGATGGCATTTGGAATTAAAATTATTCATGGCTAATCTGCTCATGCCTTATTTTTTGGTGGGTCTATCTATATGGTTAAAGTTATTGTTGCTGGTATTTCATTTAGAATTTTAATGTACTGCTGTTCAATCAATTCAGTTTGAAGGTTTTTTTTCTTGTTTCAAGAGGTGGTTGTGGATTCCCCATTAACCACTTGCTTTGTCACTGTGTTATGTTTTTTTCCTCATATAAATATTTTGAAGTATATGATACTTGGGTAGAAGGTTTTGATAATGGTTGACTTAAATTGGTGTCCTAGAAAACAAGTTTCTTTTCTTGATAAATAGAAAGCAAGTTTATAGTTCTTATCATTGTAATTATGTGTATTCTGTATGATTCACACTCTCCTGACTTGCCCAGTTTGTGCACCCTGCTTATGTTACCATGTTGGGACATCTACGATCTAGAGCACTCGAAAATTTTAAGACTAGACTGGAACAATCACTTAATAAAGGAGAAGGATTTGCGGCTTCTGTCCATACATTTTCTCAATCTTGTATGCTCGAGTTTCATCAAGGATGTGCAGGTGATGTCTAGTGTATATGTAGCAGAATTTACATGGTTGCACTAACATTCTCAGGTTTATGTATTTCTATAGTATCTTCTGATCTAAACTGTTAGATGTGTTAAGTGGGTTTGATTTCATGAACCATGATAGCAGAAAAAAAGATCTCTTCATAACGTAAAAAGAAAAAAAGATTTCATGATAGGAAAAAAAGAAATGAAAAGATTTTATAGTAAAAGTTAAAAAAAGTATTTACATGCTTGTTAACATTCTACTATAACATTTTCATTTTCTTGGTTTTTTCATTCAGTGACGCTTGAGTTTATCCTCTTTCAGATGCTGCCATACGACAGGCTAATTGGGATGCTTTTAAAGTCCAAGAAAAACTTTGTCGTGACATTGATTCGCACGCATCATCTGTTCGCAGTGTTAAGTTGTCAGAAATGACAGCCAACTATGAGGTAATTTTTGCTAGATGTAATGTTTTGGGACTGCTCTTCAGCTATAGTATCCTCAATGTGTTTAATCAAATAAGTAAATATTGAGACCTTAATGATGTGCAGAAACAACTTAAGGAAGCACTGACTCAACCTGTAGAGTCTCTGTTTGAAGCTGGTGGAAAAGACACCTGGGCATCAATAAGAACTCTTCTTAAACGTGAGACTGAGGCTGTTGTATCAGAGTTCTTAACTGCTGTTGCTGGTTTTGAGTTAGACCAAGCTACAAATGATGCAATGGTGCAAAATGTAAAGGACTATGCAAGAAGTGTGGTGGAGAAAAAGGCAAGAGAAGAAGCTGGAAAAGTTCTGATTCACATGAAGGATAGGTAAACTTATTTGGGATATATTTTATTCCCGAAGGGTAACGATACATATCGTGCTTAATGCTATTGGAAACATATTTCAGATTCGCAACTGTCTTCAGTCATGACCAGGATTCAATGCCAAGGGTTTGGACTGGAAAAGAGGACATTAAAACAATCACCAAGGATGCCCGTTGTGCGGTAATTCACAAGAATTTTTAGTGAATGGGAGTTCAGTGTTACTTGTCTGTTTCAAATACGGTAATATCTGGATGTGCTCATGTAAAATCTGATGCAGGCTCTGAGCCTTTTATCTGTTATGGCTGCCATACGCTTGGATGAGAGGCCAGATAAGATTGAAAACGTACTTTTTTCCTCTCTCATGGATGGAAGTGTTGCTGTTCCATCATCTCAAAATAGGATAGCAGCTTCTGTGGACACTCTTGCCTCAAGCTCATGGGAGGAGGTAGTAGTTAGTTGATATAGTTAGTCTTTAGTATAAACCAGTGGGCTCTATAATAATTTATATTCTCTGTGGAAACATCCTTTATCATTCATTAAACAAAATGCAATCTATGAGTTACTAGATCAAACAAAAAAAAATTGCTTCAATTAAAAAATATGAGATCTTAGGAATGCTTACTAATTCACATAATAAGACTTATGAGGGAGCTGCATAAATATTAAATTATTATTTATCAAAATGATTTCTTATTTGAAATGAAATATGATGTAGGTTTCACCAAAGAATACACTGATTACACCGGTGCAATGTAAGTCATTGTGGAGACAGTTTAAAGTGGAAACTGAGTATACAGTTACTCAAGCTATTTCGGCACAGGTAAAGCTTCTGAATATATTTATCGATTCCAATGATTTGCTATTTGATGGATTGATGATAATAGTGAAGATTATAAATCAAAGTCCTTTTATTGAAACTGTAAGTAACTGATAACTATACTACAATGAGCGTCTTGGCCTTTTCGACCTGCGGATTCGGTCAGGCTCATGCGGCGTTGGTGTCGCAAAGAAATGTTACCTGGTTGATCCTACCAGTAGTCATATGTTAGTCTCAAAGATGAAGCCATGCATGTGTAAATATGAACTAATTCAGACAGTGAAACTGCGAATGGCTCATTAAATCAGTTAAAGTTTGTTTGATGATATCTGCTACTAGGATAACCGTAGTAATTCTAGAGCTAATATGTGCAACAAACCCCGACATCTGGAAGGGATGCATTTATTAGATAAAAAGGTCGACGTGGGGGGTGCAAAGAAGAGCCATAATGCACCTTCTTTTGGTGGGTTTGAAGAATGTGTCTACTGAGATAGTAAATATTCAATAGCTGTATATAAAAATTTATGTGGCCTTTAAATAGTTATGTACACGAGACTTTTATGCATGCAGTTGCTGCCACATATTAGTCTTATAGTTATTTCTTCATCTATCTGAACTCAAATATAAATTTTCCTCTGTGTGCAACTTGCCTGGGTCTGTGTAAGGCTTCAAATGTCCAATTGCCCTTTTAGAACCTTTTATATTCTCAGTTATGCAATGTTCTTTGTCCTTGGTATGTTTCTCTACCAGGCTTGTATGGTCTTGAATCTGATATTATTTTTGGTATGTTTTCTTTAGATAATTAAATACATTAGTAGTGGAAGAAGTTTTTAGTCTAAAATACATGAAATACACAAATACTGCAGGCAAATAGTAGTAATTTCGTTATGGGTTTCTCTTTCTCTCTCTCTCTCTCTCTGTTCAACTGCATACAAATACTTTTCTTCCTCCAGTGGGTTGCCATTCATTTATGATTCTGTCATTACATCTTTCAGTTCTTGCTATTTCAATGTTACACTGCTGGTTCGTTCTCATTTTGTTTATCCACTTCTCTGTTGTGCTCAACAGAAAGGAGTCAGATATTTTCTTTTTGTGCTTTCATTTATATCAGGAACTCTCTAATGTATGCTTTTGCTTGTTTTCTTCAGGAGGCTCACAAGCGGAGTAACAGTTGGTTACCTCCACCATGGGTGATTGTGGCGTTGATTGTCCTTGGTTTTAATGAATTCATGCTTCTTTTAAAGTAATTATTCTTGATTCTTGATTAGCCTGTACAGTTCATAAAAATGTGAAGGTCTTCGATGTATAGTTTTATCCTCTTCAGTGACTAATCGTGCTCGTTGACATTTTTCTCCTAATGAAACAGGAATCCTCTTTATCTGTTGGCTTTATTTGTCATTTATTTACTATCAAAAGCCTTATGGGTACAGTTGGACATCACAGGGGAATTTCAACATGGCACTGTGAGTATGAAATGAAAAATATTTTGGATCTATACACATTCGTACATTATTGTTCACGGAGTATGAGAAAGTTTTCATCTATTGTGAATACGTATGATAATATTATTCAATCATGCGTGGATTCAGAAAAGGCTTGAGTTTTCTGTTTTTGGCATTTCAAGTTTTAGGTCATATGCTAATGCTTCTATTAATCTGAGGAAAACGTGTACGCTGAAATATATTTTTGAGTGCTGCTCTTTGCTCCGTATTTTTTAAAATTGTTTCTAGTATTATGTTTTCATATTTTAGAAAAATTGCTCTGGAAATGTTTTGGCATGGTGTGGTCTCTTGCCTTGAAATTCTTGTTTTAGGTTATAGTACTACTCTCTTAAGCATATTGGAGCTGAAATAAGTTACAGGAATAGCTTATGTATGGAATATGGTTTCCTTGATTAATAAAGGTTTTATTAAGAACTAGTCTCTAAAACAACTCTGTTTGTTGTATTCTTAGCTTGCTGGGCTGCTCTCCATCTCATCAAGGTTTCTTCCCACTGTCATGAACCTTTTAAGGCGGCTTGCAGAAGAGGCACAAGGACGTCCAACTCATGAAGCCCCATTACCACAACAATCTCTGGCTTCTCATAGTTTCAAGAATCAAACTCAGCCAAACCCAATATCAAGTTCAATACCTGAGTCATCTGTGTCATCAAATATTTTATCCTCTGATGGTGATGTTGAATATTCGAGCCCTATTTTGATACAGAGGCGAAATACAAAAGTTCAGGAGAGACAACTTTCTTAACGTTAACCTATCCCGTGTAAAATGTGTATGAAGGTTGGTTAGCTACTCTCTTCAGCCATGCATATTTCTACCCTTAGTGGGGTAATGAGAAATAATAATCTTCTGGATCAGATGCTTGCTGTATTCTATAGGATAGGAATAGGATTAGCCCAGAATTGCTGGGCAAATCTGTTTGTTATACAATTTTCGTGTACATTTATATAATCATGAAATCAGTTTTATTTTCTTCCTTTCAGTCACGAATGAGAACGCAGGTACAATTTTTATGTAATTAATATTTAGCATACTCTCTTAACATCTCTGATCCAGAATTGAATTTACCGTGAAGCACAGTAGGTATATAGAGATTGGTCATTGCTTCTAATGCAGCCAACCTTAAGCTACTTGACATTAAATAAAACTTGTTAACAGAAGATAAGACTGGATTTTGCACAAAATTACCAAACTTGTTTGGTCACTGTTTTAAGCAGTGGTTAAAACCAATTTTTGTCTTAAATATAATTGACGCTTCATAATCTAGTGCATTTAAATTCAAAAGATCGATTTTCCGCTTCTACATTACAACTGTTTGGCTTGGTTTCACTTTTACTGTATTTGTATCGACATGGTTATAACATAAAATAATTGTGTTGCCACAAGTTGATTTATCGGGTCAAAAATAACAAGCGAATGATATGATTAATTGGTTATGCAATCAAATACATATATGATCCATAGTAATTTGTTTTATTAAATACTAGTTTTAATTCGCTTAAATATATGTATTTTAGTCACATACTAATTGTTTTAATTAGATTCTTAAACTATTTTTAGTTACCCTATCAAAAGAATCATAATCAACAACTCATTCTATAACAGTTTTGATTAGCCATTGTAAAGAAACAATTGTCATCAAGACTTAATGGACACAATAAATTCGAGTAGAAGATTCTTTGGTTGCAAGAAATATGAGGTTTATACATATTAAATTTCTTCTTCAATCCCTAAATGTATATTTACTAAGTTTTGGTTCTCTCAATTTTGAAAAAAAACTTTATACTCAAGTTAAGTTTATTTTAACTCTTCAATTGTTTGTGGATGAATAAAATTTTACCACCAAATAAAAACAATATCATATCATTTTTTAAGAATCCAATAAAAAAAATACTGTTAATATGGTATTGTTTTTATTTGGTGGTAAAATCTTATCCATCCAAAAACAATTGAAAAGTTAAAATAAGCTTAATTTGATTGTAAAATTCCTCTCAAAACTGAGATAACACAAATCCATTCCTAAATAAGTTCCAAAAAAACCATTTTTCGAGTAAAAAGCACTTTCTTCAAAACTTTTTCTTTCGTTACATGATAACCACCTCGGCGCTAAGGTGAATTTCTGATGAGTTTAAACCAACGGAAAGATTTGATTGGGTAACTAAAGATAATATTTCTTTCTTTTTATATCCCTTTCATTTTTTAGTTTCTCAGTTTTCCTTGATTTTTCTTTTCCTTTTGCTTGGGCTCTTCGTTTTCGTTTCTTTCAGCCATCTTCCTTTTTTTTGTTTTTTTCTTCACTTTTTAACATTATGTTTGAAATTAAAATGACAGCATCCCTATAAAAGTTATGCGAATGTCGAATAAAATACAAAAGTTAATTCATGTCGGACCACCAAATAAAACATCTCATCTTTATGAGTGGACTATAATCTAAACACACTTAATGAGAAAACAAACCACATTTACCTCCGTCAAACGAATAATCTTCCATCATAAAGATGAATATAACAATTTCACAACACAATTCTTGAATGCATTTCATGACTTTCGCTTCTGCTGTAGTTTAGAGATTGTCAGGTCTGCACCTCCAAACCCGTCCACTATAGCTTTTGCTGAAGGGAACTCAGCTCTAGATGTCAAGCTGCCAGAAACAAAATCGAAAAAATTAGAAAAGCAAGCAACATGGGCAGAATTTATGGAGAAGTTAAAGAGAATATGCATACGGCATACACAGAATTCACAGGAGGGCTAGTAGCAGGATTAGCACAATACAATCCACACAAAATGTTTTTAAAGTGCTGTTAAGAATAGGATCAGAATTTCTCTCGTATGAAGTGCTAGGTTACTGTTCCTCATTGCAGACTAAAGATTCTGATTTCCAGCAAGTTCATCTAAAATTTAGAAACAACCCTCTACCTGCTTCGCAAAACAACACATGGCATGCCTATTTGCTCTGCACCAGTCACTCCAGATTGGCTTCCTGCAATAAGGATGCAGTTGTGGACAGGTAACCCAGCGTACTCTGCCCCCGCACGCAGTGCAGCAACAATCTTCTCTAAGCTGGATAACCCAAACATATCAAGAGCAAATTGAGGATGGCACACGGAAATTAGTGGCAGTGACTAATTTGAACAGGTAACAGATGATATATCGTTTAATCAAATATGAACTTTGACATGATCGATACATGTCCATGGACGGCCAAATAAGATTCACACAAGCCGCAAATAGCTGTTGCATAAATTGTATACATGGTCTGAGATGGAAAGCAAGAAGTCCAAGCAAATATAGTTAAGTCTGGACATCATAACTCGAAGTTGAAATCTGTACCTAGATTAAAAAAGCTATAGTCAAACAGCCTTGTTTTCTAGAATTATTTCCCAAGTATCACTCAAGATACCGAAGATACCAAAGTACCTTAATTCTTTTCTCCCTAGGCCATATGATTAGATTCCTCCAGAGTTAAAATATAATCCTAATCTTTGACAAATTTTCTCAACCAATATTTTCTTTAATATCTTCATTCAATCAGATCTACCCATATTAATTTTTTTTTTCTAGACTTTGTTTGGAAGGTAAATTTTATTAAGCAAAAAGCATAAACAGACATTGCAAACACATCAACAATACAAATCTGCGAACTAACACTCAGGCACAAACTCCTCATCCTCAATACTAAAAATTTACACAAAACTAACACTTAAGCAGAATATATGAGACAAGACTTCAACTGACTGAATAGGTTCACTTCTAAGATTCTGCTAACTGAAACTGTTTCACTTGATGAAATATTCAAAATGATAGCTGTTTCCCGTGCTGGCACCATTATATATTGCAATTTAAAATAAGTTCTGCAGTTCCAAACATACCTTCAAGTCTTCAACCTCAAAAAAAAACATTGCATTTAATATATATAACGTAAAGGTTGTCTTCTTAATTTCTTTTAAATATATTTTAAACCTTTATTTAAAAAGCCCCCTCCCAAAAAAAAGAAGGTTCCAGAACAAGAAAATCAAATTATAACATAGAATCTAAAGCATCCAGAAAATCAAATAAAGTGCCTGAAAATTTTGTTTACGGTAAGAGGAACACCAACCGTATATATTTCTCAAATAATTCATATAAATATGAACTTTTATTTATCTCACAAGCATCTAACAGTTTACATTTTTTTTTAAAAGTGGCATCTAACAGTTCACAATTTAACTTTTAAAATATCAAATTTGACCAGAAATCATAGCAAAGTTTTAAAAAAAAATCTTAATGACTGAGACAATCATTTTGAAGATATTAGTTTCCAGTTTGAAAAATGTAAGAGATGTAGCTCATTGTAGCAGCAGAAGTAAAATTTTCAAGCAGAAGGATATTTAAGGGGGAAAGTCAGACACAAGTACATTTTTGTATTTGGTAGTTTACAATACACTGCAGAATTTCTAATTTGATCAGAAATTATACTAGAGTCAGCCAATATATATCTGCTTAGTGACAGTCATTTAATACGTAAGAGATGCAGATTGTAGCAGAGAAAGAAATTTTTCAGAATTGAAGGAATTCTGAAAGAGTGATTCACAGATACACATGCAGACGTGATGCAGTTGATGCCTCCAAGAGCAAATAAATTTTCTAAGAATATTTTTTTTTATGATCTAATTAAACAGCCCACTACAACACAGAAGTTCTGGTAAAGTTTTCTGAAATAGTATGGAATTGCCACAGCCAAATGCCTATATATCAATGTCTATTTGCAACAAAATGATGACACAAACAAAAGTTCACATTTATTTACTGAAGTTCCAGCAGATAGAGAAGTATCAAGAATAATCGAGTTACCAACTATCCCAAAAGCTTAAGTAGACTTACATACGTGAAACCTAAGTGTAAAAAAGCCCATATATGAAAGGGCAAAGTATTGAATGAAATATTAAATGAAAAAGGGTCATCCCCAATACTCGAAATCAAGACCTGGAGTTCTGATAACATATTAAGAATAAATTAGTTGCCACTTATTCCAAAAGCTTAAGAATGGTAAAGGAACCAATTATTTCTTTATACTTTAACAATAAGGAATAACAGGCTACTAATCTAGGATTACTTGATAAATCTTAGCTCTGTTCAAAAGTTATGCCCATGCATAGTGGAGCCCAGAATTCACTGCCTTAGAAAATTGAGAAACAGCTTTTTAAGTAATATAAACAAAATCAAAGACAACTAATGAGGCATAATTTTTTTTTTTTAGCATTTTCCTTCTTTTAACATTATAAAGTTGACCAAAAGCTAGAATAAATTGTGAAGACCTCTACTTTCATTTTCTTTTTGAATAAGAAAGAAAGAAGCAAAAAATGGCAGAAGTAGACTAACCTTTCAGATGAGCTTGTGTCAATATCAACCCTCAACTTTAGCATGGATGCAACTTCCTCTGCTATCCTCTGTTTCTCAGCAGAAGCTGGCCCGGAAAGCAAGAACAGACCCATTTAGTATCCAATCTTCTGCACTGAAAATATATATTATTGAACAAGTACATGCCAACCAACACATGCTAAGGATTCTACCTGCTTTTTTTGCTTCCTTAGCTAGTTCCTCATCTAGACCAAAAGACGTTCCTTTACCGAGCACAAGTTGGCCATACAAACTCTGTTCTACCTCCTTATTCCCAACAATCTTTATGATTGAAACTCTTTCAGGGCCAAGCTTTTCAATAATGGATCTAATAATTTTCAACAGATAAAAGGAAATATTAGAAGCGGAACTTGCTGAAGTGTGATGATTAGGGCACTGAGCTCAAGGATATATGAACTGTAAACATAAAGTCCATCAAAAGAAGGAACACAGGTCTTTGTAAAGATAGAAGAGATGATGGAGCACCATAGCTGGAGTTTTATTTATATTATTTGGGAAACTATTATATTTATGTTATTTGGGAAACTATGATGTTATTTGAGATTTTATTTATTTCCTATTATGTAGGATTTATTTCCTAGTTTGCTTAGGATTGGTGCCTATATAAGCACCTGTTTAAGTCGATTTAAGGAGACTGGATTATGAAATGAAAATTGACTATCTCTTGCTTTCTCTGTGTTGATTCTTTCCTCTCTGCCCTAATTTCTCTTCTACCTATTCAACCCCAGTCTTCTGGTATTTTCTCCTCTCCTCTTTTCTTTCTCAACAACTCTTTCCTGTCAATACCTGTGCTACATCAAAGTGGTATCAGAGCCGAATTGCTCCTCTCTGTCAAACTAATTCTCTCCTAACCCTTCTCAGATTTATAAATAAAAAAAAGTCAGTGAACAGTAACACAAAAGTGAAAGGTTAGATTCACCCACATACGTCGTCCCCCTTAGCGTATCGATACCACCATCAGAATCATAGTCCTTCGGCGACCAGAACCCAGTGACCATCGCCGCCATCCGCCGCCACTCAAGCTCGCGACACCACCAAAAGGTGTGGAATTCACGGGCAATCAAAACCCGAGAATCCCAACTCCTTCCGTCACTGTCTACGCCACCTAAGCCTACGCGACCCACCAAGATCTTTCACGGCCCGATCTACCGCCGACACCACTGTTGTGATCGGCGTCACAATTCCGGCCACCCCCTAGAAGCCTGGCCCATAATACCCAAGATCCAAGCCTCCCGGATCCGACCTGACACGTAGATTACACCCGAGCCGAGCTAAGCCGCTACCCATCCAACCACTACCCGAGCCAGGAGCTAAGCCAAAAAAAAATCCAACAGAAAAAGCTGTAGTAAGGTGTGTTTTCTTCCATTTTGAAAGCTTTACTAATATTTTATTCGGGTAGATTTAGTAAAGTGTGTTTGGTCCATTATTTTGCCAAATATATATATATATATATACACAAATTATTGTTGTCCTATCATCGCTTATCTGTCTTTTGAATTTGTTAACCTTCATTTTAGTTACCTTTCACTAAAATACCATTGCATTCTCATCCATCAAATTGGTATCCGTCTAAATTAAATTTGAAACCTTGCTTGTGTACATCTTAGTAATTTCACATTCCATTAGTTGGTGCAATTGGTGTTATCTCGACACTTTCATTTTACAATGGTTAATAATAGCACCACCTCACTAGACATTCACAGTATGCACAATGACTTGAACAATATCAAAAATGAACTTGAGTCTCTTAGATGTGTCCCTAGTGTCATACATCAACTTCAGGAGGGCATGGGTAGACTTATTATGAGAGATAATGGTAAACAACATATCATCCGTTAGACAACCATATCATTCTCCTTATTTGGTAGGGTCCGCACCGGCGCTTCTTCCCAACCCAAGCCTCCCAGGGGCTCCAAATAGAGCGAGTCATATTCACCTCTCAACCATGCAATCTTCCCCTCTGAGAGACACTGATCTTATGAATCCGTTCCTTGATGATGATCAACCAAACCCTAGGTATCTGCCTCAACAAGCACATAGGCAAGTAGTTCGCCAGGGTAAAGTTCGTGATCAACACACTAGGCGGGCGTTCACCTCAACCTCGTGCATAGGGCTATGGTTATGGGGATTTTATTGATAACACTAAACGGATTAAAGTTGAGGCTCCACGTATAATGGGAAATTAGATCCCACCATATTCTTAGATTGGATAGTTGGTATGAAGGATTACTTTGATTGGTACGGCATGACGGGTATAGAGTGAGTTCGCTTTGCCAAGATGAAACTAATAGGACCCGCTAGGACATATTGGCAAGTTGTCTAAAATAACCTAGAGCGCTTAAATGAGCCACCCATCACTCAATGAGTGGTTATGAAACAAACTTTGAAGGAGAAATATCTTCCTACCTATTATCAGCGCCAATTGGTTGATCAACTTCTCAATCACAAACAAACTTCTGATGTCACCGACTACATGACTAGGTTTGATGAACTTATGATTAGGTGTGGGCTTGAGGATGAGTTTTTCATTACTATTAGTAGGTTCCTGAATGGCCTTAGGGCCGATATTAAAGGAGAGGTTGATTTGTATTCTCCTACGTCTTTCGAATACGCCTATCACAAAGCTCTAAGAATAGAAAAGTACCTCAAGTTGTCGTCTTTCCGTCATACGTCTTTTCAGGGTAACGAGTCTCAATCAGCCTCCGGAGATAGCACTAAGCGAAGTAACGAGTCTAGTTCCTCTCTTTCCTCCACTCCTCGTCCTAGTACGTCATTAGGTGCATCTCGTTCTAGTGTGTCCTCCATTCAGTGTCATCGTTGTCGTGAAAAGGGGCACATTGCCGCTAGATGTCCTCAACGTGCTCTAGTTTTAGATTCCGAACCTAGTGACCCCACTAAGTGTGAAGTCGTAGTTGTCGATCCCATAGAATATTATGGGGATGAAGAGGATTTGAATGACGAGGGTAGGACTCATCATGTCAACGTTGTGGAGTGCCTTTTACCGACCACTCAACTTGATGATTTAGGACCTACAGAGACACTTTTAGACTCAACTCCTTGTGATATTGTTCAAGACATGTTAGGTCCTCCGTCTTTCGACTTCATCTTGCCCTCTAATCCTATTGACTTTTCCCTATTGCCCCTTTTGCATTTGCATGCCGAGCATCCACATGAAATTGCATTGCCTAATGCGAATAAGAAACTTGCTATTGAGGTACCTAGTAAGGCTACATACTATAATAAAGGTGATCTTGTTATGGTTTTTGTTCCTCCTGCACATTGTTTTGATCCAGCTCTAAAAGAACCACCTGATTGGCCCATTGGACCTTTTTCCATTCTATGTGAAATTAGACCCCATACTTATTTGCTTACTTTACCTGAATATTTAAATATTAGTCCTGTTTTCACTATGAAAAATTATCACCTTACCAAGGTACCTTAAAGCCTCTTGTGGTGCCTTCTCATGTTGCAAGTCCTACTCATGTGCTTGGAACCATATGAAATGTTGAAGCCCTTCCTTTGTCTTGTGGGACCATACATCGCTACCTTGTTTGGTGGAAGGGTCGTCCAAAGGTATAGAGTATGTGGATTTCTGAAGAAGTGTTTCGTGAACTTGATCCTGAGTTGGTAGATTGGTGTCTTCGTTCTAACTCGTCTGAGTCGAGTTCCTTTCAACCGGAGGAGAATGATGGAGAACCATAATTGAGTTTTATTTATGTTATTTGGGAAACTATGATGCTATCTGAGATTTTATTTTGGGATTTTATTTATTTTCTATTATGTGGGATTTGTTTACTAGTTTGCTTAGGATTGGTGCTTATATAAGCACCTGTTTAAGTTAATTTGAGGAGACTGGATTATGAATTGAAAATTGATTATTTCTTGCTTTCTCTGTGTTGGTTCTTTCCCCTCTACCCTAATTTCTCTTCTACCCGTTCACTCTATTTATTTAAGGGGAATGGCATGTTTACCAAGACTACCAATGAGACTACCAGACCTGTGATAGTGGCCATGATCAAGCCTGAGATAATGCCAGTTCCAGTAAGGGCTTGGCTTTATTCCAGCTAGTTATATCCAAATTGATTCTGGAAAGCTAAGTTTTGAGTCATGTATTTTAGTCAATCAAGTTTCCAGTATAACAAAGTACTCAATTAATTGAAATATGAATAACATCAATATTTGCTTATGCCTGACTCATTGCCCATGCAGAATGAGAATCAATCAATAGAAGAAAAAAACTACAAGCTGCTTTTGAATGAACCTCAGTCCCAGGTTCACTGAGATAGCATAAAGTTGGTAATTTTCTCGAGAAGGTGGAAGATAGAGAAGAAAACTATGGCTAGGTTTCGAGATGAAATTAGTATACATCACAACACCTCAATGATGACATTCGATGATGATTTGAGCAGCTTTCTACCTTTGGAACTGACTTTACAGAAATGCTCAAACACCAGCTTTAATTATGGGAGTAGCAGTTACATTCAAAGAGAAAATTTTCATCAAAAGAAAAACAAAAGTCGCTAGACAAGTGAAAAGTAGAAGAGAGATTAAGAAAGATCTGGCTAATAGTGAGACACAGATGTAGGGTTTCATCTAAAATATTTTTTCTTGATACCAACATGTTCAAAATTACATAGTATTCCACTGAGGTGAACACACTTATGATATAACCATTATGCTCTCAAGACTCTGCTAGAATAACGGTCTAGACCTTGTATGGTAAGTTTACATTGTGACAAGTATTATATGATCCACAGCTAAGGACAGTGTTGAACCATGAACTTGGTGCTCATATACCAAACATACAAACAATTAAAAGTGATCTTTGATTAAACAGACGAACATCATGAAATAGTAATAATGAAACATCAAAAACAAGGATGAAGAATAGCCATAGCACCATAAGATAGTGATCAAAGAAAACCAGATAACATCACAACAAAAAAGTTTCAACTAATACGTAAAAGAAAAGATTATCCATAGATTCTTTCCAAATGAATAGGAATGTCCACATTGAGATTCACTTTTAACATATAACAACAATATACATCAACACTATTAACAAATTGACCAGGATAACAATTCCACCACTCAGTCGAAACATTGGTTTTGCAATATTGTTTACAGGATAACGTCAAATATTAGAGATCAATTCATTCATGGTCCCCTCTCCCATGGTCAAGTATTTTCTAGACGTCAAGGTTCTTAATACAAATTACAATGTAATCTCTGCCATATTTGCACAAGATCCATCATTATCTACATAAGTGAACATATTCATAGTTCCGATAACTGTTCTGATTTATGCCCCCACAGCATTCGCACCCCCTCCCTCCCGCCCGAAACCAAAAGGGGAAACAGGGAAACAAAAAAGAAAACATATTGAGAACAGAAATTAATTATCAAAATGAAGTTATACCATGCATAAGTTCGTAAGGCCCAATTTTTATGATCCATAAAGATAGTTATATTTCAGTGGTTAAGAAAAGTAAAACTTCTAAGTGCTATGGCACCTACACAACTAACGAGACAGAAGATCACTGCCCATGTTGATTTTCCATATCCAGTTTGATCAATTGGAGTTTGTTTAACAATTATTGATGGAATAAACATGATTCATCACCATTAAAACTACCAACATCACTGTAACATCCACTACCAACTCAATGCAACTGAGCCTTAATCCCAAACTATTTGGGGTTGGCTACATCGGTCACATTTCTCCAATTTCTGGTGAAACACCTTATCTTTGATAAGATTTTTAGACATTAAATCTTTCTTAACTATCTCAACCTATAAAATCTTAGACCTCCCCTTACCCCTTTTCCAGGTCTCTACCTGAATTAGATCACTACTATGCATCGATGCGTTCCTATGCTTACGTTGTATATGCCCAATCATCTAAAACACCTGCCTCTCAATCTATCCTCAACTGGTGCTTCCTCTACTTTTTGAAGAACTATTTCATTTATTTCCTTGTATTACCAGACATGCACCTCAACATCCTCATTGCCTTTTTTCCTCAACTGTCCAACACTTTGTTCCCCATAACATAGCTATTTGCTAGCCTTGTATCAGCTTTGGAAGATTTTCCCTCTTACATTCACAAGGTTTTCCAGTTGCACTTCTCCATCCACCTCTAATTCTATGCATCAATTCCACACCATTTTTCTCTTTCCTTTTGAATAATTAACTCCAAATATCTAAAATGATTACCTTTATGAATCTCCTGACCCTCAACTGTGACATCCACTACCAACTGCACCATAATATCTAGGAAATTCAGCTCTTCCAATGGAGACTAACATGAACCATATTACGATATGGAAATATTAAAAGACAAAAAATCCATAATATAAATAAATATGATAAAGAGAGGATATCTCACAAACATTGTGCAATCATGAACTGACGGAACAAAAATAGGAATGAATCAGCATTCCAGCATATGAATGCAACAATATAAATCTCCCGACGGTGCTTCTGATCCCATATCATTAGAAAGCTGCAAATTAAGGTTCTCCCACACCCACTATCCCTTCATCCATAACTAAGTGGCTTACTGCCTTGTTGGAAAGGAGGATACACTCACAACCCATAATTACAAGATAAACAGAGTACATCTCATGTAAAAACATTAGCGCTAATAGAAGGCATCATGCTTCTACATACCAAATAACCATACAATTGTAACAGACGCATTCTTCAATATCCCTATATTTCATATTTGGAAAGAACCTAGCACCACAAAAGTATCTTTGAACAGAAAGGCTGGTGGCTCCGATCAATTACGCTACTATAATTTGCATCCCAACACCATTACAAAGGGACCTATGGTGGGAAAGGAAAGGTAGGCAACTGACTAACTCAGATAGGTAGCCAGGTAGGCACATACAATGAAAATACTCTTGTTTCAAAGATCTTTTGCATTAAGGCAGAGAAGAAGTCACAAACAGGCAGCAAAATATGTGTGTTTTACTGGTGGACTTGGTAGTTTCAGGTCAACTGAAACTTTTGAGCAAATGATAGGCAAGCTCGATGGAGTTTGCATCAAAGCATAATAACAGATATTCCCAAAAAAAGTGCGCACTGATAGATGAGCTTATAGGATTTTACCACTTCAAAAAGTAGATCGTTGCACATCACCATGGATGCTACAATTAACAACATAGATTAAGGAATCCTAGATATCACGATGCCTTCTAGATAATAATTTGAGGCCTAACTAATACTGCACAGTGAATAATATTTAGGAAACTTTCTTGCATAACTAAGAAGGAAAAAACTGCATAATCTTCAATGCTGTAAAGCCCTCTTGGAAAATCTTATTCCCATTGTATCTTCAATGGCTTCAATAAGTACACGTGTATCTCTTGTACTTAGGGGACTAGATCATTTCATTTCACCTACTTACTGAAAAAAAAAAGATCATTTCATTTCACCTACTTATTGAAAATAAAAATCATTTCATTTCACCTTCTGAAGCAGGAAAGTTAAGGATTTTTAGTGTATCAAAAAGAGTTTAAGTTCTGGAAAGAGGCTTTAGGTTGAAAAGGCCTAGGTATAGAGACAAAATGATGGCTGCAACAGAAAGGCAGCTAACGGAATTTTTCTGACAACATGGAAGTTTGGGGCTTTAGGTTAGTTTAAGTGGATTAATCCATAAGAAAAGGGCTGGAAAGTATATTGGGGCATATGGTTAACAGTTGAAGGGCTGGTTAATTGAGAGGGAATAATAAAGAAATAAGAAGAGCAAGCAAAGAAGTAAGATAAATAAAAATAAGAAAGAAATTGAAGGGAAGGAGAAAACAGAAAAAAAATGCACAAGTATTCCATGCTTCAATGACCAAAGTGACTCAAAAATTAATTAATCAAAGGCTCCAAAATATAGTGTGCTCCCAAATAGAAAACCAAGTATAAGAGGCTGGTTATGGCCTTTAATTGATGAAGCTTCTTTGCATCTTATCTTGACTGGGAAGAAGAAGAGCCCTAGACGAACTCCTGCTCACCCTTCTCTATTCTTAGAGATACCTCATATTTGATCACATAAAAATCAAACTCAAAATCAACAAAATAAACCTAAGACTGTTTAAAAACACTTCAGTGGTTTGGGCATAGCCCAATTGATTACCACACCTCTCCTCTAAAAAGGAGATTACAAGTGCAAATCCCACACCCCCAATTCTCCAAAAAAAAAAAACTCTAAAGTCGACTGATACAAAGTACCCCTAATGTGGCTGAATAAGTATCAGAAATTACAGTTCCACCCTTAAAAATTAAAATCTTAAATTCTAATAGTTGAAATTGCATAGAAACGAGTTTCTATACTTGTTTTGTAGCTGCATCACCTTTGTATAGTCTTATGATTGGTTCCTCTTATGCCTAAATTATAAAGTATATTTCCATACCAAATGAATGATTTACATCATTTACTACTTTTTATGGTCTTCATTGATATGAGACATCTGATATTGCATTGATTTTATTTTTTTCTGCAACTTCATGTATTTAATTGGTACCTAATAAATATAAGAGAAATGCACTTCAGATAAACAAACATATCATTTTTAAACTATATCAGTGCTTAGATGCATTGAATGAGCAATGTGAAGTTACTGGACAATGCTTTTATCAACGACTTTCCGTTTACATGGTTCTATGCATGACACAGCAATCCCTCATGATAACTGAGGCCAAAAGTGAAATATATTGCCAACAGAACAGTGGTGTCCATGCTCTCACAGAACATCTTGACGCACTTAACAAGATTACATTCATTTTTCAGTCAGTGTAGACAGTCAAATGCTTCATTATGTTTTTTCGAAGATGCAGAGCTACCAAAGAACCCAAAAAAAGAGAAGGAAAAAACCACACACTCATATCACAATTAAAGTAGCTACTTATATTTCAATACATTGTAGCAATTTCAGTCATTAATGGACCATACCGAGCGACTTTCTCCCCACTTTTACTATAGGAAGTTATGACAACCACAGGTACTCCTTCATTATGTGCTTCATCAATAAAACTGCAAATCAAACAGGCAAATATGGGTTTAATATGTCGAAACTGTGGAGAAAATGATTAAATGTAAATGAATAAGTTAGCATTAACCATACAATGACTATAAAGTAAAACCTTAGCTTTCTTCTGATTTACCTTATAGTGGGATCTACTACCAAAGACAAAAACTAGTCAATAGCTACTTAAAGAATATTTGCCATTAAACTTTAAGATCTACTTCAATAAATTTTTTATTATAGAAGACCTACGTATTCAAAGATTAGTCTCACTGATTCTTAAGAATATACTTGAAGAGAAAATTTCATAGTACTGAGAGAGGTCTTGGGTTGTCCAAAGAACCCTAAGCTTAAAGGTGTCAATGGTTATTGTTTTTGTTATCAAATTATCAATAATATTAGGCAACAAAGAGCTAATAGCAAATAAGCAAAGAAAATTATCAATAATATTAGCTAAGAGCTAATATTAGGAAACATACACAAAAAAATTACCCTCTTCCCTTAAGACATTCTCAAAGCTTTCTTCTTCCATGTGACACTAGATGAAGACCAAAAGTTCTTTTTTTATATAAGTAAAAACTGTATTAAAAAAGCACCAAGAGGGTGCAGCCCATACAAAATAACTATCTACAAGATAGTAAGTCCACTCTATAAGATCTTCCTCATTTACAAAAAAAGTCATCCCTAAACCAAAATCTTAGGATATTGAATCATCTATCTCTAATCACTTCTAGGGGCCTCTCTTCCTTGTTAAAGGCACTCATATTCCTCTCATTCTAAGCAAGCAAAATAGAGAGATGATCAAAGAGAAGGCCTTCTTCAACTCCTTAGAAGCTCGTATACTACTCCAAGCCTAAACGTCATCTCTCATGAAGCCAGTGACCAGCCAAGAAATAACTTTTTTATAAATAAAAAACATATTCATTAAGCACACCAAGGGGTTGCAAAGCCAAATACAACATCATTTACAAGATAAAAACTCTATGAACTCTTTAAGCTCTTCGTCATTGAAAAAGAAATCTGTTAAAACCAAAAATTAGGGGCCATCTATCTTTGACTACCCGTAAAGGTTTTTCCACCCCTTCAAAAGCACTTCTATTTCTTTCATTCCAAACAATCAAAAAAATAGAGAAAGTGATAAACAGCAGGCAGAGATACCCAAAACACTATAAGCTATTTCCCATAAACTTCTAGCCAAAACACACTCCAAAAAAAGATGAGACATGGACTCGGCCCTCACCTATTAACAAGCATTTTCCTTATTCTTTGCAAACTATCAATAGTTACAATCTTTTCACAAGAAGCTTCCACACAAAGAGGTTAACTTTTTTAGGAGCACAAGAATTCCAAATGGCTTTCCGCGAGAAGTTAGGGGATCCTTCCAATGGTAACTCATCAAAAAGGACCTTGTAGAAAGATTTCACCTCAAAGCCCCTTTCCGAAGGCCAAAAGTTCTAAATGTGTAAAAATTCCCAACTTAATAAAATATGAAGATAAACGGCCACTAAAAGATATTTCTGAATCACAGTTGAGCTGAAATATAAGGACAATCCAATTACTTCAACCCCCTGAAATATTTCAGGTAATAATTTAGTCTACTAAATGTGTGATGGTTCATCTTCTCAGTTATCATATTTCATACAATTAACACAGCCTAATTGATATTTTATAACATTTATAAGCTATGTGTCTACCAAAATAGCTACTTCCACAATAATTACATATTTGGCTACAATCCCTTACATAATGCCATCTGGATCACCATAAAATATTGTCAACTTAACTAAATTCAAGTAAGTCTTCATCCCAAGTTAGGAGGGATATGATACTAATTTTAAACTGGCCCTAAGCCTCTTGTAATCCTCCTCCTTTATACAGTTGTGGGACTAATTGTAAAAAATATAACACTCAAGCATGACATAACTGGAGCTTATCATGACATGCCGTCATAGCACCACAGATAATCATTTTAAGTGATATTTGCATCATGTATATAATATTTTAATTTTTTTTAGAATATATTAATACTTCACCATTTCTAATATTTATTTTATGATTTTCTAGAATGAGTTACCTTCTGTAATCTCTTGAGTTTATAAATAGTTGTTTCACTTTGACAGGGTCCAAATTGAATAAATTGTCCTTCCCCACCACTAGACTTATTTCTCAAATTTGAATGGGTAGGTAATATGTTTTCCAGAAAAGCATTTTACAAAATTTATCAGCATAAATGCATATTCTTACCAAAAGTTCAATACATAGAATAGCCTCTGAATCAAATATAAAAATATAAACTAGTTGTACTTAATTTCCACTAAAGTTGTCAGAGAACTGATAAACATTGTGCAATGCATTCAATAACACACAACTCATATTATGATTCCCTTCATCATAAAAAGGAATATAAGAATTTCTAAGTCTCAAAGATTAGAAACTTTGCTTCTAATAAGGTAAACAAAGGAGCCCTTGAAATTTAAAGCAGATATAACAGTTTAACCTTTGATTAGGCTTAGACGACTCACTCTTCAATGCCGGGTCTCAAAGGTAAACTTTTTGACACCAATAGTTCATCCAATGCATTTTTCTGGCAACAAACAAGCAATAGTTCAGTAGCTTACCACAAACTCTGACCACCTCAATTCACAGAAAGTGAAATTAGGAAACTTTACATGATTAATCAAGCAAACTGAAACTGAATATGCTATGAGCCTAAGACAATCAAAAGGAATTTAATATAGATAAAAAAAAAAATTAAGATAATACTAAAAAGACTAGAATTATTCTTTTGGACGTAGCACATACTATAGGATTTGCAATATATATTTAGTTCAAATCCATAAATATCAAAGTTCTAATTTGCATATGGGGTATTTCGGAGATTTCACAGTCTAATAAAAAATAAATAAACATAGAATTGCTATTTGCTTAACATTTGGGATTTGTTTCAATTATAAATATAGAATTAAAAGCTTTTTTCGCATCTTGGACAGCAAGCAATTAAAAATTCCTTGAATCCAAGCGAAACAAATCTTCCCACAACCCCTCCCAAAAAAAAGAAAGAAAAATAATATAAAAGAAAATCTAAATATTGGATCAATCTTGTTAAAATGGTGAAGAAAAGTTCACGAGTGATTCTAAATCAACTCAAACCAAAAACAGTTGATGCAGTAAACCATGGAGAGATGATGCAAAAAAAAATAATTTAGATGGCTAAAATAATCTGCTGAGGATCATATTCAACTTCTTTGCAGACGATAAGTTATTGAGACATAGAAAGTCTAGTTAACATGCTATTTATAGTTGCATTAAGTGAGTGAAACAGTCCAGGTAAAATAATCTAGTATATCCATGGATAAAGATGTATATTCTAGGGACAAAGATGTGTAGTAACAGCTTTGTTAGTTCTTTCGGTAATCAAGGAAATTGGAGGCTGGAGTCTTAAATGGTTCTTTTTGTGCCGTTTTAAGGTGCATGAAGGGACTGCCAAAAATCAAGTTAATGTCTTGCACTTAATCCTTTCAAGGGGAACTTTGAGCTCAAAGCTCTTTTGTATTCTGGATAGGAAGCTTCTTTCAAGTAAGAGTAGTTTCCTCTTTTATCATTTTTTGCTAGAAAATTACTTCCTGGTTGGGTGCCTCTTGAAAATCATAAGTTTCAAGTTAATAAAACACTTCAGCAGCCATTGTGATGCATCAAGAGCCCATAGTAGACTACTAAGATGAATCTATCCAATCCATTTCTCGTTTTCCCATTACAATATATTATATAGCTACTATGATCATATAATTGAATTTTTTATCAAAAAAATAATAATCATATAACATATTCCCATGTATAAAATCTACTTTATTACGTTTCCAAGAACAAAGCCATTAAATAATCACCACATTGTATTTTATGTAAGCCAGTCAAGGTAATTCTATCAAAGAACATAATACTATCCGTTGAGAATTCTAATAGGATTCTTAATGTATGTCCTATTAGACTTAGATCATATTTATCTTATCAAATCATTGTATCCTAGTCCTATTAGACTTAGTATTCATAAGTCTATATATTGAGTCAATTGTATTATTTTCAATCAATCAATAAGATAGATAATTTCTTTCAGTTCTTATTTTCAACATGATATCAGAGCAATCTGCTCCTTGGGATACTACATAAAAAAAAAGAATCACGACCACCGGCAGCCACCAACAGCCACGTTACATTCTTTGAGTTTACCCCATATTACTCTGAGTCTCATTCTATCTCTGATCTAGCTGATCCGTTTCCTTGTCCATTAGTTGTTCCAATTCCCCTTGCACCAAATCCACCTTCTTCGTTACAAGTTTACTCTCGTCGTCCGCGACCTTCCGTGATGCCGGACAGATAGGTAGAAACAGAAACATATTGAGAAACGTAGAAACAGCAGAGAAGCAGAGGGAGATTAGACAGAAAGAACTAGACTAGGTAGAAAAGAAAACGGAACAAAGAGAGAATAGACCAAGAATAGGGATAAGGGGACAAGAGATATACTAAAACTTAAGTTTATTCCATAATCAAAGTCTACCAAAATTAACATAATAAGGTACTTACATAAGCACCAAGCACATTAGAAAATCCTACTAATTAATAAGATCCTTAACATAAAAGGAAATAAATCAAAACATAATAACTTCCAAATAAAATCCCTAACATAAAAGGAAATAAATCAAAACATAATAACTCCCAAATAAAATCCCCAACATAATAAGAAATAAATCAAAACATAATAATTCCCTAATATCCCAGAAATCCTAGAATAGTACATAATTCCTTTCTGCATCATTCTACCCCACTTGCAAAAAGCTCGACCTCGAGTTTTGAAGTGATGAAGGATCAAAACTTGTGATTGCCGAAGTGGACTAGTAAAGACCGGAAATTTTTTGGATGCGGTGTCTGTAATTGGGATCAATACTGATATCAAAGGAGCTTCAACCCAAAGCGGTAGAACAAACTCAATGAAAGGAAAGTAAGGTACACACATATCGACATCCATATTTTGGCAATGGTGATCTTCATTGTGAAGGGTTTCAAGAGATGCATCATGTGCATCGTGAGACTTGAGTCCTTCTGCAATGACCAGAGCTTGCTCTTCAAAGTTTTCTTGGATTGGAGAAATGACTTCATACTTAGTGTCGTCGTGACACGAATCTTGATGAATAGAAGTTTTGGCAAAAGTTGATTCCACTAATTTTGTTGTTCGTGCAAGGAGTTGTTGAAACTTGAGGAGTCAAATTTCAAAGTTGGAGTATTCGATCTCCAACTGGCAACAATTGTCATAAATGCAACGGCCATCAAGCTCGGTTTCAGCCCAACCAGCATCTTGAGGCAAGCTGTATTGCACAAACGCTTGAAAATCCAATGAATTTGGGAGAAGGCTAATTTTCTCAGTATGACCAAAAGGACGAAAAATCTGATAAAGCACATCTTCTATAATTGGATATAGTACATGATGAACTGTAACCAGAAGAACTCGGTTCAACTCACTCATTCCTTACAAATGATGTAAATAAAAAATGAACATATAAAACAGAAAAGGAAACTCTGATTTTTTCTTCTTCTTTTTTCCTACTTTTTTTTCACACTATTTTTTTATATCTTTTTTTCTTTTAAATTATAAACTAAAAAAAAGGAAATATATAAATAAATTAAAAAAAGAACACTATTCACCGGCACTGTAGTGATGACTCTGTAGCAATTGCACTGTTCACTGTAGAAAAAACAAAAATTTTTTTCATACCAAAATCTGATTTTAGGGATAGATAGAGATATGAATGCAGGACCTCTCGGCTCTGATACCACTTGATGCCGGACAGATAGGTAGAAATAGAAACAGATTGAGAAACGGATAAATAACAGGGAAGCAGAGGGAGATTAGACCGAATGAACTAGATTAGGTAGAAAAGAAAACAGAACAAAGAGATAATAGACCAAGAACAGGAAGAAAGGGACAAGAGATATACCAAAGCTCAAGTTTATTCCATAATCAAAATCTACCAAAATTAACATAATATGGTGCTTATATAAGCGCCAAGCACACTAGAAAATCCTACTAATTAATAAGATCTCTAACATAAAAAGAAATAAATCAAAACATAATAACTCCCTAATATCCTAGAAATTCTAGAATGCCGCATAATTCCTTTCTTTTTCTGCATCATTCTGCCTCTGCTACTCCACCAATTGTTGTTGACAAATCCCGATTCTTCTCACTTCATCTTATGAGGATGATCGTTTTATTACTCTTCATAAAGGTAAACGTTTATGTATTGCTCATCCGATTGCTAATCTTGTGTCTTAAGATTATTTATATCCTTCATATGCTTCGTTTGTTGCTTCGATCTCTTCTGTCTCTATTCCTAAGTCTATTATAGAACTATTCTTAAGTCTATTATAGAGGCTTTGTCACATCGAGCTATGGATGAAGAGATAAATACCTTGAATAGTAATGATACATGGGACTTGGTTCTTCTTCCATATGGGAAATCTGTTGTTGGTTGTCGCTGGATCTATACTGTAAAGGTCCATCCTGATGGTACTATTGACATATTAAAAGCCCGCTTAATAGCCAAAGGGTATACACAGGTCTATAGTATTGACTATGCTGAGACATTCTCTCCGATGAATAAGATTACGTATGTTCGTGTTTTTATCTCTCTAGCAGCTACTTTTGATTGGCCCTACATCAGTTGAATGTGAAAAATGTGTTTCTAAATGGAGATTTACAAGAAGAATTATACATGGAGCGACGACTCGGGTTTTTTGCTAGATTAAAAAAGTCTTTATATGGATTAAAACAATCTTCTCAAGTGTGGTTTGGTTGGTTCAGTGAAGTAGTGATTAATTTTGGCCTCGGTAGATGTAGTGTAGATCATTCTGTATTTTATAAACATAGCAAGTAGGATATTGTTAATTGTATATGTGCTAAAACAATTCTTGAGTACTAAATTTCAGACAAAGAATTTAGGAAAATTGAGATATTTCTTGAGTATCAAGGTTGTTGATCTGTTGACTAATACTAGAATGTTGATCAAGGTGGCTTATTATCTGATCCAGGGCAATATAGGCGTTTAGTTGGAAAATTGAATTATTTTACTGTTACTAGGCCTAATATTTCATTTGCAACAAATGTGGTTAGTCAATTTCTCAATGCTCCACGAACTAGTCATTGAGATGTTGTTATTCGAATTTCGAGATATCTTAAGAGTGCTCTTGATCGTGGTTTACCTTATCAAAATCATGGTCATGCTCAAATTGAATGTTATACTGATGAAGATTGAGCCACTCTTCATATGATAGAAGGTCCACTACTGGATATTATGTATTTGTTGGAGGTAATTTAGTATTATAGAAAAGTAAGAAGCAAATTGTGGTTGCTAGATCAAGTGCTAAGTCTGAATATAGAGCAATGACGCATACTATCTATGAGATGGTTTGGCTAAAGCAGTTATTAGTATAACGATTAATCAGTCAAGTCCTATGAGCTTGGTGTGTGACAATCAAGTAGCTATTCATATTGCAAATAATCCAGTGTTTCATGAGATAACTAAATATATTGAAGTTGATTGCCATGTTGTTCGTGCAAAGCTTCTACAAAATGTGATCAGTACCAAACATGTGAAGTCCACAGATCAGTTAGCAAACTTATTTGCCAAACCATTGGATGGATCTCGAGTTAGATTTATTTGTAACAAGTTTGGTACATATGATATTTATGCTCCAACTCAAGGAGGAGTGTTGAGAATCCTAATAGGATTCTTAATGTGTGTCCTATTAGACTTAGATCATATTTATCTTATCTAATCATTATATCCTAGTCCTATTAGACTTAGTATTCATAAGTCTATAGATTGGGTCAATTGTATTCTTTTCAATCAATCAATAAAATAGTATTTCTTTCAGTTCTTATTTTCAACACTATCATTTATTCGTTGCATCTAAAGTACCTTTTCTCTCAAAGTTCTTTTCACGAAACTTCCCTTCTCACTGGTGGGCAATGAAGTAGGCCAACCAATCTGCAAAATGACCAAAAATAATCAGACAAATTAGCCAAATAACAAAACAAACGCAAATGCATAGACTACTTGCTTGTCATATTTTCTTAACACAATGAAAAGAGGAACCTACCCGGTTAAAATACAAAATCAGCATCCTTTCCTCATCACCTGCACTTCTCCTGCAAAGCAATCACAAAACTGCTTTACAACAACATTGCATATCTAAACTGACTGATGCTAATCAAGACACATTCCCATTAATGAGCACAAAGAACAAAAAGGGGTGGGCAAAGTTTGCACAGACAGATACTTTTGAGTCATGAATGCACATAACATAATGATGAAGATAATTTCTCTTAGTCCCAGGGAAATTCAGAGAAAGTAAAAACATAAAGATAAAAGATAAATAAAAAATACCAGAAACAGAGCTGAATTTCTGACTTAGATGCCAAAAGGATATTATCCTTGTAATAAATGCACCTCAGTCGACCTTCGTCATTAGAATCAAACCATGCATTGAAAAAGAATCTCATTTGACTCTACTAGACTCAAAAGGCATACATTTCATTTTCCACTTTCAGGCAGAATTCCATTTTGAAGAAAAGCGGGTATCCATAAAGCAAGATAGCTTATATAATGAATAGGATCTTGATTGATTTCATACCTTAGAAGGTCTAAATAAACAGGTTCAGTCCAATTTGCACAGTCAAGCCCAAGCTTTCGAAATGCTGACAAATCGAAAGTAAATTAGCAAGTTGAACATATAAACAAATAATTCTCAACTTAAATTCAATATCTTAAATACTAAGTTGGATCCTTTTGGGCGATGGCATATAATTACTGAATCTGTCGCACCTACATTGAAGGCTTGGCGATTGCCCAAGCGATATGCATCAATAAGGACCCTGAAAGAAAGAGAATGCATCAAAGGGTCAAATGCAACCCAAAGGGACAAACGCAACAAAGAATCAGATAGTAAAGAGAATGCGGAGCGTATTTGAGATCATACAAAATAGACTGCTCCGAAGAAGTAACGTAACAAGTGAACTGATAGCACAAAAGTAATATACACACAAATACAGAAGTGTGTGCATGTCAATAAGAGAATGAGCTAAGTGAGTGGCTGTGTGTGTGAAAATACAAAACATGATAGGAATTACCAAGGATTCCATAGGGAACAAGAGTATATATAAGAATAAAATGTAGGCACCAGTAACATCAGACAAACTTCAAAATTAAAAACATTGTAATTCAAGTAGGCAATCAAGAAATAACAAAGTAATTCTATCGTAAAGAACAAATAATGAAAACATAGAATACCCACTCAACCCTGCATATAGACAATAGCAAAAAGAAATAGAAGAAAGAAAAGGAAACGGTAAATTGTACAGGTGGCACCGTGGCACTTAACTACATGAAACTTTTTATTTTGACAATCAACTATAAGAAGTATTGATTTTGACAATGTCATACCTCTTCTAGAATTTTCTCTAATTAATTTAAAAGATATTACAAAAGTGGCAAAGCTCACCTCACAATTGTCTCTTTTTTTATTAAGACACCTACAAATTGTCAATATTTCCACTGCAATGATTAATTGTATGGAAAAAAATAAATAAAAACGTCAGAAATTGAAAGTGAGTTCTACATTAGATGTTAAATTGCTTAAATTTAATACTTCAGGTAGTTAATTGCCAAAATAAAAAGCTCATATAGTTGGGAGCCAAAAGCTTAAAGTTCATATTCCTCTTTCACAATTTACCCAGAAGAAAATACGCAAAATCAATGTAACATATCAATAGCATCAAATTGAACCGAACCAAAAAAGAGAATAAGTGTAATAAATTACCCATCAACTTCAAGAAGAATGGCAAGTTCTTGAGATGGGTTTTTGTTGTCTTGACTGGGAAGTGAGCTGAAAGCAGTGAACCCACTGAACTGCAGACATTTTCTGGGATTTTTGAAGTTCCACGGGAAATTGACTGGAAAAGAAGGAAGCAAACGGAGATTGCTGCTTTTTGGTGGTATTTGATAGCAAAAATATTTGTTGCTAACATTGATTATGGTGCGTGGAGGATTGGGAGTGCGAAGAATTGAACATGAAGCAGTTTCCATGGCAACACATACGTCTTTTAGAGCTACTAACTGCTCAGGAGTCATTCCAGCTTATTGGTTTTCAATGCAAACATGATTCGGTAAAACCCGAATTAACCGGACGAACCGAAACAAGAGTTGGTTACTCAATTGTTTTGGGTTTGGTTCTAAAGAGTGGATTAAAAAATCGGTTTGTAAGCTCGGCTCTTAAAATCTAACCGAATTAACAAAGTTTTGATATATATTTTTAGGGTTTTTATTTAATTACAATCTAACAATTATACCAATTCACCTCACACTTTTAGATAACTTTTAGTAATCATTTCTTTCTTAAAAATGTGTTGACAAAATAAAATTAAACACAAGTGTAACATGCGTGAATACCTAGCATGACACCATGGGTGTCATGTTAAATACATGCGAAAAATAAAAATATTTTTTTAATTGCATGTAAATGATTGGATATACTTAAATATGAGTATATTTATTAATTTACATTTTCAAGTAGATTAGTGATAATGTGATGTCACGTGCAATTTTCATGTGTGTCACAAATGTATTCAATTTCGAATTTTTAAAAAAACAATTTACATAAAAATGGTTTATTAAGGATTACTTAAAAATATAAGGTTGAAATTGATGCAATTGAAAATCTCTAATTCAGATTGAAACTAAATCTAAAATATAATGATGTAATCATATAAACTCTTATATTTTTAATATATTATCATTTTTTTGTATATATGTCATAACGGTAGTGGTTGATATAAATTTTATAGTAAAATCATTCACATATAATTAAATTATTTAACTCTTAACACCAATCATAAATCAACTTACTTGATCATTCACTATCCAGTTTCATCAATCACTCACCATCACAAAAACCAAAATCAGAGGCACCGAGTCAGTTTTTGCACATTCTCTTCTTCCTTGTTGTCTTTTCTCTTTACGGTTGTCTTCAACCCTTCATTCCCAACAACCATCTTAAGTCATCACAAAATCATTGTCGACTGTGGCAAATAAACGCCATCTTACCTTAAAGGGTTTTCTCTCTCTAAGTTATAAATCATAACAAAATGTTTAAAGATATCAAACGGGTGGATCGGATTGAGTAGGAACGAGTTACATGAGCCACGGGTTAAAAGAGCACATGTCAAAAAGACTCATATCTTGTACATGTTATTTAATCATTTTTATGTATTTTTTTAATTCAATTATTAAAAATCAAATAAAAACTTGTGGCCCTAGTAGTCAAATCCCTTTCCACCTTAAAAACACCAATACATTTGTGAAATTTTTGAAATGGTATATTAAATTATAAACACTTTCACTAAACATAATTTTTTTTATAAGATCATCAAACCTAAGTTGGATTAGAAGAAATATTTTATGATCAAAAAATTTTTTTGATGAAAAAAAAAAAAATTATGTTATGCATTTGTACTAAAAAAGGAGTAAGTTTATGGGCACATACAGATTTTTTGTTAGGTTATATGGATTATGCTCGTGGGTCATACAGTCCTAGTTAAATAGGTAATGTCAACAAACCGCAAAGGTACCTTGACCCACGATTTCACGAGCTATATTGGGTATGAGAATGAGTTAAACAGCTATTGAAACTTGAGTTCATACCCAACCCATACAAGTATAGGGATATGGACATGGCTGGGCTGAAGTGAAGAATCATAATTGACAAGCGGGCATAGTTGTGATCTTTAAGAGTTACAAGATCGAAAGCATTTTACCAAGTACCCACTTGGCCACAACAAGCTAACAATTATGTTGGCAAATATATAATTCACAAGTTTATCAATATTTGTTTATATTCAAATAATTAATTTTGATAATTTTTATTATATAAATCAAATCATAGTGATTTTATTCATTTTTCTATTAAATATATTTTTCATAAAAAATGGTTAAATAATTAATTACTTTTTGGTGCTTGGATTCACAACACTCCCAGCAAGTATTTCTTCAATTGTTGACCCTAAAAAGCGTGTAGAGAGAGAGAGAGAGAGAGAGAGAGAGAGAGCAGCTGCAATGGGGGCCTGCCTCCACCGTCAGGCTTGTCATTTTTATTCTTTTTGATTTTTCCTCGCTCTTACCTTTTTCTTTAATAATTTATTTAAACCTAATTATGGTTTTCTTTTTCATTATTCCTTTTTCCACCGAGCAGTCTAACACAAGTTTACAATATTAAAGCACTTGATTATAATTTTTTTTAATTGTTTAGTAATTATTATAGGTCCACAAGTATATAATTTTTTTTACTATAAAATAGTTTTATATATACATTCATAGATAAAATATATGAACAATATTTTTCCAAGCGGATGGACAGATGAAAATTATGTTTTTGACTCATACTCAAATCTATGAGGAGAATTGTTCTTGAACATCAAAGAACAACCTTTTTTAAGTGGATAAACATATGAAATTTCTGCTTTTTGATTTATACTCAAATCTACTAGTAAAAATGTTTTTGAACACTAAAGAATAAACTTTTTTGCGTGGATGGAAAAATGAAAATTATTTTGTTGACTACACCTAAATCCATTAAGAGTGATGTTTTCAAATACGTTCTCAAATGCAACAATCAAACTATATTTGCACCTGTTCGATTAAGCAATCTAACACATATTTAACTATTATTTTTTATATAAAATAATATATTTTTTTAGTCAACTTGAACATTGATATATATTAATTGAAATAATCTTTGTGTAAACAAATAAATAGATCAACCATTTATTATATACAAACTAACTTAACATTCTACATAATTCAATGATAAAAATCAAATGAATTAAAAAAATTCTCCTATCAAATGACCAAGATTTGTTAAATTCGATGAACCATTTACAAATTAACAAAATAAAAAAACAATATAATTTTATATAAAATGTACCGGTTAAATAAACATAAAAACTTGAACTGGATGTTCTTTTAGATTTATAAATCTTCATTAAATATTCAATTTTAGATGAATACTTGATCCATTAAACATTACGATTTGTTGAAACCAAAATCTCTTATTTCGTCGATTTCAACATCCTTTTTAATTTTGAAACCCAACCCAACCACTTTGAGTTAATTAATTAAGTTGGGCAAAAGACCCGGCTCAATCTAAACCAATTTGATCAACTCCCTACCCATTTCTAACCCAGCTATTTAAACCGTTCTTTTTCTGCCGAAAGAACCGTACTCACTTTACAGCCACCAAGAGAGAAGATTTCTCTCTGAGCGATCTCTCATCTGCCCCCTCAGTGGCGAAGCTAGGGATTTTCAGAGAAAAGTAGAATCTAGAGATTAGGGTTTTTAGAGAAAGTCTCCGCTTTAGAAATTTTGGTTTTCTGTAATTTGTGCTTGGTTTGGGGGATTTAGGTCAATTGCTCTTGGTATACACAGGTATATCTTCTTCCTACCTCTTTTGCTTATTTACTGCCGTTATATGATTGGGGATCTTGGATCCAAGTTGCCGCTTGGATTCTTTTCTTTTACAACCTGATTTTTTTTGGTTATTTTTTCCTTTTTCTCCTTTTCTTTCTTTTTTATTTCATGTATTTCTTATCTTCTTCCTACTCCTAGGGTTTTTTATTATGTATTTCTTATTCTTTCTTATCTTTAGTTCCAGAACGTGATTTTATATTTTTGGTTAGTGCTTTTTTATTTTTATTTTTCTTTCTTCTTTCGTGAGGTTGGGATGTGCAACTGGATTTTTTTTAAAGAAAATTTGAGCCCGGGCTTCAGCCCAGACCCGCCAGTAATGCACCTTCGCCCCTGTGATCAGGATATTAGTAAAAACTGGTAATGAAGTGATAAAGGCGTGTTCTTGCTATAGTTGTATATTGATTGCCGGTATCTTAGTTTTTCGAAGATAACTATGGCTGGATTGCTGCCTGGAGAATCCTCACATCAAGCAGCATCCGATAGCGGGCCTTCAAGAAGTTCCCAAGACAGGCAGGAGGAAGGGGGTCGATGGTATTTTTCGAGAAAAGAAATAGAAGAAAATTCCCCCTCGAGGAGAGATAGCATAGACCTTAAGAAGGAAACCTATTTGCGCAAGTCTTACTGCACTTTTTTGCAGGATCTAGGCATGAGGCTTAAAGTGTAAGTATACAACTACTCAATGATTTTCAGTTTGTTTCTTGAGCAATATTTCACTGGCTATATGCAATAATTGGATTAACTGTTAGTATTGTATAATTTAAGCCCCATTTTGTGTTGTATTTTCACTGGTATTCATAATAATCGCTTGATGTAGGTCCATTTACTTTATCTTATGTGGACCTCCAGTGATGTTTATGTAACATTCTTATATGTTATTTTTATGGTAAATTTTCATGATGGTTAGATGGTAGGCCAAAATTAATTTTTCGTGCATTTAGATGGATGAAGTCTGCCTTTTTTTCTTTTTATTGTAGAATTGCATGTGCATACATGTATGTTGCTGTCCAAGAAGAGTTTTTAGAACCATTAGTAGTTTCCCCAGTGATAACAAAGTTCTATTTTTTATCCTCTTTAAGAGAAGCAAGCACTTGAGTTAATTTTTTGAAAAGTGGTTTCCTTCCTGAAAAATTATCTCAATTTGGTGCTGCACCCTTCATTTATGTATTTAAAACTGGACTATAGATTGAGAGGTGTCTTTGCCAATATATCAAGCCACCTATCATCGATACACAAAGATTTATTCCTAGGTCTTTGGTATGATGCCAAGAGGCTTGACAAGCCTGCTAGCACCTTCAGCCTGGTCCTCAATTAATTATTCAGTAGGTGATGCTAACGGGGCAAATTGGTTGCCAAGTTGGCAAGCATGTTGACAGGCCATAAAACTCTTAGCAAAAATTGTGAGTTTAAAATTTGTCAACAGAATTGCCAAACCGTGAATTCGTATTGAAATACTCAATAATCTTTGTAATCCAACCTGGAATTGCTAGGTCAAAAGTGGTTTTTTTTCTGATTCAAGCGTAAGATGCTTCTTGATATGTGTTTTTAGAGCCTTAATACCATGAGAGTGTCTTCAATGTATTTCTATAGACAGTTACCTCAAAAGTATGCTGTGCAAAAGCTGTATGGCATTGGGCATAATTTATCAAAGTCTTTTTGAAACTGCAATTGCATTTAGTGCTTTCCTTGTGATTTTAAAAAAAAGAATTTCAGATGCCTTGCAAACTTGCCAATGTGGCAAACCTAAGATTTAGATATAACTTCACATGGGGCTGTATTGACCAAAAACTAACTGAAGATAAATGCCAAGGTTGCAAGGGACAAAAACTCACTTAAGATAAATTTCAAGCATGGGACGAGAATAACTATATAGGAGACAAATTTCCTGGTGCTGATGTTCAGGTGAAGTATAACATTAAAGCGTTGCATTGTGAAGTATGCCTTTGTGTAAGACTTAATGAGGAAGAAATGAATTTTTGTGCTGGCTAACTTGCAACATAACATAAAAGTTATTTGTGACATGCTGGAAAAGTTGTGGAAGTTCTTTTGTTATTGGGGACAGAAGCCTATATTTGGTGCAAGTACCTCATTACTAACTTCCTTTCTGATCAAATCTTAAAACCATGCTATAGGGGGTTAACGAAGGGCTTTATGTTCTAATTATTAGAAACCACCAGGTCTGACTTGTTATAATCTATGTTGTTTAAACCCTTCGTTTTTTAAATATTGTGGATCTGGTGCCCATCTATTTTCCAATTCTTAGAAACCACCATTTTTGACTCATTATTATCTATGTTGTTCCAATTCTTCATTTTATTTGGAGCATCTATGTTGAAAGGATATGGCATTGGTAAGGGTATAGCTATTGGACACTCAAATTTTATAGAAAATATGTTGCAAATATGTGAAAATTAACGAATCCCTTGAACACACCCCAAATTGACACTTGTACTAGAGTACGAGTGACATAGGTCATAAATCTACCATAGTTTCTTTTTTATGTCTTTACCATTTAAGTAGGTTTCTCCTTGAGTTGCTTCCTCTTGGTGTTTTTTAATAATTTTTGTTTATAAAAAAGTAGGTTTCTCCTTGCTGTTGTGAAGTTAAAGCTTGCATCAGACATTCTCTTAGAACCTTTATACCAGTGGAAATATTTAAATTCTTATTAAAACTATAATGTGATAATTCATTCATCTTTACTTATAAAAAAGATAATTCGTTCATCTTTAAATTATAAGTCTTAGCATTCTTTTTTCAATTGTTTGGGCGAGTCAAATTCAAAGTTATTTGATTCAGACCTTAGCAATTGTCTAGCTTAATTACGTAAGCTTGAGGAGATAGTAAAAGGTCAGGAAGTACTTGTGTGCAAAGAAGGGTTTAATATATAGACATGTGCCCTGTTTGGGAGAGGCTTACCTAGGAAAGGATTCAAATTAGAATTTTCCTTGGCTATAATTTGCGAGCGTAAGACTCGAAACCAAAAAAAGTGGATTGTGACCTTTTACGGTCCACCATTTGCGACCTCCTCTTAGATTTCGGCTGGGAAGGCGATGTTGGTGTTGGACGGCGTGGAGTCTTCAAGCGACCAGTAAAAGAAAACGTTTTCAATACTAAAAAGGTTAAAGAAAACGTTTGCAAGTTTTATATGGAGAAGGTCTATGATCAGGTTTGATGGAAATTTATGATTTACTTTTTGAAAAAAAAAAGGGTTTTGGGGACAAATGGTGTAGGTGGATCTACAAGTGTATATTTTCAACCTCCTTTTCGATCCTTAATAATGGGTGTTTCTTCGGTTACTTGAAAGCCTCGCGGGGTTTTAGGGAAGGGGACCCATTATCTCCTTTTTTGTTCGCCTTAGTTATGGAAGCTTTGAGCAAAATGTTGGTGAGGGCGGTTGAAAGAGGGCTTCTGAGTGATTTCAAGGTGGGGAATGGAGGAAGTAGTGTGAGTGTGTCTCATCTTCTCTTTGTCGATGATACAATTGTTTTTTGTGGGGTAGAAGCTCTTCAAATTTTACATCTACGGTGTGTTCTCTTTTGCTTTGAGGCAGTTTTGGGGCTTAAAATCAATCTTAATAAGAGTGATTTGATCCCTCTTGGTGTGAACATCAATGGCCGTTTCCTTGGATGTTTGTTGGGGTGCAATTTGGGTTCACTTCCTTTTACTGATCTTGGTCCCCTGCTTAGTGCTAAATTTAAAGATTTAAGTATGTGGAATCGCGATGTGGAGAGGTTTGAAAAGCGATTAGCTGGGTGGAAAAATCACTCTCTCAAAAGGTGAAAGACTTACTCTTATCAAAAGTACTCTCTCTACCCTCATTGTCTATTTTATGTCTCTCTTTCCTATTCCTAATGTTGTGGCTAAGTGGTTGGAGGATATTCAAAAGTCCCTAACTTGGTGAAATGATTATGGAGGTTTCTTGTAGAAAGAAATCATTTTTGGAGGAAAGTGATGCAAGCTAAGTTTGGAATGGATCCTTGTAGGTGGATATCCAAAAAAGGGAGCAGTGGGGCTTATGGCGTAGGAGTGTGGAAATGAATCCGAAAGGGTTGGGAGGACTTCTATCCTTATCTTTTAGTGAGGGTGGGAGATGGGAGAACAACTCCGCTTTCACACGATTCGTGGTTTGGGAACACTCCTTTAAAAGAGCAATTTCCTGAGATTTATGCTATTGTGAAGGATAAAGAAACCCTTATTTCCTCGTGCATCTCAATGTCTAATGGAATGATTTTGTGGGATATGCCTTTAATCTGAAATGTACGCGATTGGGAGATTACAAGGGTGCAAAGTTTTTTGGAAAATTTGTATAACTATAAGTTGGATTTGTCTAAAGAAAATGTGATTAGATGGAGGGATAGCTCGGGTAAAGGGTTTGAGGTGAAATCTTTTTATAAGATTCTTCTAGTCGGGACTCTGTCGGAAGGATCCTCCAATTTTCCATGGAAATCTATTTGGTGTTCTACTGCTATGAAGAACCTTTTTTTTTTTTGGTGTGTAGGAAGCCTCTTGGGAGAAGATCAACGCTATTGATAATTTACAAAGAACGGGGAGGGTGTTGGTTAATCGGTGTTTCATTTGCAAAAACAATGGTGAGTTCGTATTTCATCTTTTGATGGAATGCCTTTTGGCAAGAACCTATGGGAAATGACTTATAGAGTTTTGGGTGTCTGTGTGTTTGCCGGCTCCGTGAAAGATGAAGTTTGAGCTTGGAGTGGGTTTCGGGCTTCCAAGGGCCATAGGAAAGCTTACTCTATGATTCCCCTATCTATTTTTTTGGATCATGTGGAATGAGAGTAATTGTAGAGCTTTTGATAGCATTAAGATATCTATTGAAGTAATTAGGGATAGGTGGTTCAATGCACTTAATTTTTGGGTCAAAGGAAATTTTTTTGTAAATGAAGTAGATATCTTAGATTTGGTGGATCTTCTTTCCTATAGATACATTGTACATGGGTTGCACCCCTCTGCTGCGGTTTTTTTTTATACAATTTACTTATCAAAAAGATTTTGAAAGAGGCATAACTCAAGATGCTTATTTGGATGTTTGTGTTTTCTTTTTTCTTTTCTTTAATCGTAAAATAAAAGAATGTAATTTGACATATTTTTTTTTACAAAAAATGGAGTTAATGTTGCCAACTCACTTAGTTGGTAAAATCCTTTGGTGATTGTACTGAAGACTCTGATCAAATTTTGCACTGATTAGTGGTAAAAGGTTTTTGCTGTGGGGACGGCCACCTCACGTTTTGTTGCCTGGAAATTGGATCAAAAAAAGAAAAAAAAAGAAAATGATTAAAAATTTGCATGAACATTTTAAAAATTATTACTTGGGTGGAAATATAAAAGAAATATAGATGCAAGGTATTTTAAAATGAAGTGGAATGTTGTATGTTTCACATAATTTTTTTGATAAGATAGTATGTTTCATTCTTATAAAAAAATATAAGGTAGTATGTTTCACATTGATGCATCATCAAATTGGAAAGTTTAATCGATGTCAAGGAAGCTTGTGAAAGTATGGTGCCTTTTTTTGATAAGTAAAAAGTATATTAAGGTATAATCTTAAAGATATAAAGGTATAAATTTAAGAGCTGGATATATAATAGGCTTTTAGACTGTTATTTTGAAGCTGATGACATGAAACTTACCATAGCTTTTATAAAAAACAAAGCATGAAACTTACCATAGCGATTGATCATCCAAAAGAAAAAACGAATGAAACTTGCCATAAACCTATTAAACGTGTTTGTATGTCTATGAATGGTACTGTTGTACGCATAATATATCTGGAACAAAATATATGGTGATCTTACATAGAGAACTTGGAATTTTGGACTAACGACGTAAAAGGGAAATGAACTAAAACCTTGGAAAACAACAATCTACATGTGTTAAAGAGAAACTGGTCATGTTTTATTTACATTTTAGAAGTTTCATTAGTTATTATCAAGTAAATTTTCATTATCAAGGAGGCTGCCGAGTCTGTTTATCATCTTTTGGTGGAGTTCCCTCTTGCTAGAAGTTTGTGGGAAATGGCTTATAGAATTATAGGGTTTTTTTGGGTGGTTGTGGGTTCTGTAAGAGATGAAATTTTGGCGTAGAGTGGCTTGAAAGTATCCAATGAGCTAAAAAAGGCTTTAGAGTTAATCCCACACTCTATTTGGTGGATGGTGTGGAGAGAGAGGAACCAAAGAGCCTTTGATACCATTGCTTCTATTAGAGATAGTTGGTTCAACACTCTCAATTTTTGGTTTAGATGAAATCTCTTTGTAAATAATGCAATCTTCTAGATTTTGTAAATTTCTTACATTGTAATTAACCTGTGGCTTTGAGTGTCTCCCTCTTGGTGCTTTATTTAATAAAAAATTATTGGTGCTTGGTGTAAGAGCATCAGTCTTTTACACTGTCACGTAATGCTTGATGTGATTGTTTTCTTTTTAATTAAAAGAACCATTTGATTTGATGCTCTTCATAAAGATCATGCATATCAAATTTCAAGCTCATCTGATATTTATAAGTATTCCATTATTGTAACTTGTCAAAACAGTATTCCATCAATATAGCTTTTTAAATATAATTTTTAACTCTATAAAATTATAGGTGTAAATGTCACAGTATGGATATAATTAGAGAAACTTAATCGATTTGGAATTCATGTGCATAATTTATATGGAGAGCGCACTAAATCTAACGGTTGGTTTTGTAGAAAGAAAATTAGATAGTGACTCATGGTGTGGTGTAAGAGATTGTCATTTTTTAAATAAAAAAAGAAAAATTAAGGGGAAGAATCAAACACTAGATTCATCTCACCCTTTAGACGCATTTATTGCCGTGCACGACTGCTTGGGTAACTTTATGCTTTAGGTTTATAGAAAATTAAGTTTGAAATTCTTCAAATTCTTAGGGTTTTTTGTTGGTTGTGATTTCATTTAATACTAAAAATTCCAACTTTGGAAGTCTTTCAACTGAAATCCATGAATTGATGTGGAAATTTTGCACCATATCCATCAACTTTTTAGCATAACATTAGTACAAAAAAACTGTACCAATAATTTAAAATTAAAAGCAGAATGTAGTTGCCTTCCTAATGGTATTATCATGTTGTTAAATGACATAAGTTGCATGCTCTTGCCATCACCTTCGTAATTGCAACAATTCTGTTGTAGTGGCGATTTTGAGAATACCATGGCCAGGTTTGGAAATGGTAAATAACGTAAACTCTCTTAAGATATCTTTGAGTTGGATTTTGTGAAGGAATTTGATGAGTAGTGGTTACAAGACTTACACGGATGATAATTTCATTGTATTGCTTTTATTGGGTCGAGGTACTTGCATCCATTGACTGCTGTTGATGGACTGAAACTCCCAAGTCCCATCTCATACAACCTCTGTGGCATGCATCTTTTCTTCTTGCAAACCAACTCTCTGTGTGTTTGTGTTGTGTTGTCCTTAGTATGGTCAGAGTTTCACATTATAATTTTAAAATAAATGTGACTGAAACAGTTTCTAATGCAGACCCCAGGTAACTATAGCCACCGCAATAATATTTTCTCACCGATTCTTCATTCGTCAATCACATGCAAAGAATGACAGAAGGGTGAGTTCGTACTTTCATTTGAAATAAATATTGCTTTTTTTGTTATAATGAATCTGAATATTTGATTTCTTGTGCTTGAGCCGTTTCAATCTGAAATTGTTGTGGCTCTTGCATGATTGCGTGGTGATGCATGTGTAAGCAAGTCTATTGGTGTTTGGTTGATGTGCAATTTTATAAGTTATTGTTTTTAAGCATCCATTAAAAGATATTATCTTCTTGATATGGTATTTGGTTGTGAGGATTTTATTTGTTGAAACTTTGAGTAGCAGGGATGGTTTTAAAAGGAGCCGTGTACAAGTTAGATTTGGGCGCTCATTTTGGTACATATTCGATGCAGTCGAAATGTTTCAATTGCATTGGTGATGCATTGGTTGCACGTGTAGTTCTTTTTTCACGCGGACTTTTCGTTTTACCATGCCGTACCCATGTTGGACATGACACTCCAAATGTGGGTATGGCATTGGAAACTCAAAATCGATGGAACACGGGCAATATATAGTGTAGTTCACTCATTTGGATATGAGTCCTTTTGCTATATAAATATCATGTAATTATAGAATATCAACAAGAATATGTGGGCCACTTTAATGGCCTTGACTGAGCTCTTGATAGGAGATGTAAAAATTGTGGAATATGCTTGGTGTGTCCATTTCCTGTCCACTCTATCATGTCTTTACAAGTGTTTGAATTTTTTTTCTGAGGATGTGATGTCCCCTTAAAGCTCTGATGATGTGCTTGTTGTCTTTCATTTTTTGTGTGCTCGCTACTCCTGGAATACCATCTAGGTTAAAAAGTCAGTTGTTCTCTGACATGAATGTATCTTATTGGATGTAAGAACTCACTAAATTCTAGAAACTTTTAATTTTATGAATGTAATTACTTGATAGCAGATATATAAATAGCTGTCAGATTGTTTTCTTGTTTAGCAGTGAAGTTATTTGAAATGGTTTGCACACATTGTTTGTTTGTTTTTTCTTTTTCTTTTTAAGCTACAAAGTATTAATTTTTTTCTTTCTTTAAAAGGGACCAAGAGGTGTCAATCCATGTACACAACAAAAGCTACCTGCATGACAAATAATCTATTAATTCCAAGAACTCATTTTTTTTTGGTTTACCTAAAGTTAATCTTTATTTACATTAAAAAAATCTTAGTTCAACCAAAAATTTAAGGTTTCAAGCCACCTATCCTTGATAAAGCAAGAGTCCTCCTCATCAACCCAAAAAATGCACATATTGTTGATGCATCAAACACTAGGGATAAGTATGCTGCATATGATATCGCAATAAACTGAATCTACATTAATTCTCTTTAACTGAGATTAGAAGTTTATGATTCTTAATTATTTTGGTGACTACCAAGTCATATTGCATTTAACAGTGTTATGTCAGGTTAGCAGCATACTATCTCCAATTCCTGTGGTAATGGCAACTTACTGGGGCCTGGGCATGAATTTTGTATTCATGCTAACCCACTATTCTCTAAACATTATTGAATTAGAAATACTATACTATTTCCTTTTGTTTAGAGCATTTCTCCTTCTCTGGACTGTGCTAAGGTGCTTTAACCTTATCATGAAAGGGTTTTGAATATGTAAAGTAATTATGATGAGCATGGGTCTTGGTTTGGAAATGGTTGTCTTGATTAGGTTACCACATTTTCTTTGGTAGTTATTTGTTCTTACCATCCAGTACTAATATGCTGCACTGAATCACTATGCCTAGACATCTGTTTACATGACAATTATCGATATTGTATTAGTGAAACCTTATTTTGGGTTCTGGTAACGTTTACCAAAGGTTACTTTGCTTTCTTTTTCTTTTCTTCTGAAAATTAGTTTATTTTTACTTAAGTTGTTTATTATTATTTATGGCTTGATTCCATGTTTCTTTTCTGTTTTTGTTTGGCAATATGCATCTGTTATATATTCAATGAGTATATACATTGATGGAGATTTAGTTATGCTTGCTAGAGCAGTTAGAAGTTATAGAGCCTCTGACGATGATGGTAATATAGTTGAAGTTGTATTTTGTTTTGGCAGCATAAGATATCATGGCATTTCTGCTTGTGAATTTTACTAGAAAGAGGAATGAGTAAGTACTGAAAATAATTTTTGCTTTGCAGACCATTGCAACTGTGTGTATGTTCCTTGCTGGGAAGGTAGAAGAGACTCCTCGTCCGCTAAAGGATGTCATTCTTGTGTCTTATGAGATAATACACAAGAAGGATCCTGCTGCAGCCCAGAGGATCAAACAAAAGGTGTTCTTTCACTGGTTTGTTTGTATAGTTATTCTGGTGCCTGCCAGTGCTACTTTTGCCTCCTCTCTCTCTTTCTCATTTGAACATATTTTCATCTCTTGTTTCCTTGAGAACATAACCCGCTACTTATTCTGCTTCACCGATAAGGCTTTAAGCAAAAATAACCTTGCATGATGAGAATTATAACTCAACCTCTGAGATTGCAGTTCACTAGTCAACAAACTGTCTAGTTTATTATTGGTTATGACACCTGATGAATGATATTGCCAATGTACTTAAAATGGTTAGCTGCAATGTATTATTATTTGTTGGGTATCATGCGAGTCCTCTTTTCTCAGAATTTATTCTTGTGTTCCTCTTGAATTCAAAATTCTTGCTGAGAATCTAAGTTTCTCACACCAAGAGCTTTACCATTGGTAAATCTCACTGCTATGTCCTTTTCTTTTCACGTTCAAATTTTGAAACTATCTATATTGTAATCATAATTCTTGTAGTTTGCTCATTGATCCACACTTATTCTGCAGGAAGTATATGAGCAACAAAAAGAGCTTATTTTACTTGGAGAGAGGGTTGTACTTGCTACTTTGGGCTTTGACCTCAATGTTCATCATCCATATAAACCTCTTGTTGAAGCAATAAAGAAATTCAAGGTTGCACAGAATGCTCTTGCTCAAGTTGCATGGAATTTTGTTAATGATGGGTATGCTTAATGCTGTTTTCTCCAAATCTTTAATACTTCTCTCTTCCTCTCATCCCCTTCTTCACACTGGTAAGCTGCTTGCAGGCTGAGGACGTCGCTCTGCCTGCAATTTAAGCCCCATCACATTGCGGCAGGTGCTATTTTCCTTGCTGCCAAGTTCCTCAAAGTGAAGCTTCCATCAGATGGTGAGAAGGTCTGGTGGCAAGAATTTGATGTCACGCCACGCCAGTTGGAGGGTTGGTGTTATTTCCTTAATTTCATAGTATAAAATTTCATATACTCAAAGGGACAATATCAAACAGCCCTTTGGCAGGACTATGAGATTCTGTCGTTGTTGTTGATGATTGTGGCTGTCCTGTTTACATCATTATTTTGATAGCACTTAGGGTCCGTTTGGTTTAGACAAGGAATGGAATTAATGCTCTGAAAATGAAGCTTGAGGGGGAGAGGGAATGAGATGTTGGTATTATTGTTGGTAAAATATATTATTTAATGCCCTAAGGAATAGGATTACCATCTTAAATGTGGCAATCTGATTCCTTTCCATTGGGCATGAGGCAACATACTTTACCATAAAACATACCAACACTTCATCCTGCTCAAGCTTCAGTTTTAGAGCATTATTCCTATTCCATTCCCATTCCATTTCTTGTGCAAACCAAACGGGGGCTTTGGGTGTGCTTACCAGGAGAGGAAAGTGGAAGAAAAGAAAAGCGAGAGGAGGGGAAAGAGGGAGCAAAGAAAAGTAGGTGGAGTGGCTTTTCTCTTGTTCAGTAGGAAAGAAAATGTGAGATATTGATGTTTTCAGCTCACATGTACAAATTATAATTCCCTCTAATTGGGAGGAATGGAGAGTGAAATAATAGGGATGAAGGATAAAGGTTTGTTTACCTGTTTACTCCTATTTTAATACAGCAAATTAATGTAAACTTTGGAAATAGTAACGATAGAAAGGGTATTATGGTGAAATGATATTATTTTCACTTTCCTCCCATTTTTCCACACTACTGAACAAAAGAAAGAGAGAACTATTTTCTCTTTTTCTCGTTTTCCATCCTCTACTGAACACCTGAAGAAACAACCTCTCTATTCTCACTTTTCCATCTTCTACTTCCTTTCATTCACTTTTTCTTTTCTCCCATTTCTATCTCCTACTAAATACACCCTTAGGGAAAGGGTGGAGGGCAATCAACAATTACTGGTATGGGTGTTAAGTTCATCTGGTTATGTTAGAAATTCAACAAATATTACTTATAAAAAAGGTTATTCTCATGACTATTAGGTGGAGTATGCTAAGTAGTGTGCCATGGTTGCTGCTGTTATTGCTTGGCTGTCCTTTTGTGTCTTTTGCTCACGGCTTGTCTTTGGATTTTTCCCTTAATCATTATGGTTTTTATCTTACAGAGGTCAGCAATCAAATGCTGGAACTATATGAGCAAAACCGAGTGCCCCCATCTCAGGGAAGTGAAGTAGAAGGAAGTGCTGGTGGTGGAGCAACTCAGCGGGCCCCTGCAAGAACTCCAGCTGCAAGCGAGGAACATGGTTCTAGGCAAATATCATCACGCCCAGCACCTGAACACTCACCTGCTGACAATCATGGGGGTTCATCGAGAGCCACCCAAAATCAAAGCAATGATAATGGGAGTGGTGGGATGGGTAGTGTTATCACCGATCACAAGGTGGACATAGAGACTAAAGATAATCAGCATTCTGAACAAGTACCCCATAAGGAGAATACGAGAGAAGTTTCTAATAGATCTATGCCTGGAATGGAGCGAACTGGGGGAGAAGACCAAGAAAGGACTGCTGGGAGAAATGAAACTGCAGAAGCAGGAGAGCGGAGGGATGATGGTGGATCTCGTAAGTCTGGCAGCCTGGTTGGTCGAAACGTGGATAGTCGGGAAGGTCCAGTTGGCCATTCCCCCAAGGAAGCTATAAAAATGATTGTTGACAAAGATAAGGTGAAGGCTGCACTCGAGAAAAGGAGAAAGTCCCGTGGGGAAATAACAAGAAAAAAGGATTTGATGGATGAGGATGATCTTATTGAGAGAGAGCTGGAAGATGGGGTTGAATTGGCTGTTGAGGATGAGAAAATCAAGCGAGAAAGAAGGCAGAGCTGGTCAAAGTCTGAGAATCCTGATCATGGTAAGGAACATGGAGAAATTGTAGATGGAAACCACTTGGGCATGAAAGGGCATGGATCAAGGGGATTGGAGACGGAGAATGCTGAGGAAGGGGAAATGCTAGATGATGCTTCCCCGATGTTGAACAGCCGAAAGAGAAGAGGCGGGAGCCCTCCAGATAGGCAGCTAGAGGGAAAGAAGCGGCATGATTATGGGTCAAGTTACAACAATGATACTGTAGAAGATGGACACAAGATTGGCCGGGGTAGTTATGCAGATAGGGACCACAGAAGGCATGCACCGGAGAATCATTTGTGAGGTAATGTTAGGATGCTCTTTTATAATTCTTTTGCATGGTCAATATGACCTTTGGATGCTGATGACTGAGCATTGGCATGATTTATGGACACTGATGGGCATTACATGGTCAGTATGATCTTTCGACTCTGAAACTGGGCCTAATTATATTTAAATTTGTTTTATTCTGGATTGTCTTTTAAGCGCATCTCTTCACTGTAAAAGATGTTGAGGAATGAGGATAATTCAGTCTCCGCAATGAGGGCTTTTGGAAAGTAAAGTCAAAGAGGGTAGTTTTTTATTTTGTTTGTTCACTCAACATCTATAATTGGGCTTTAACCTCCTTTTTCTGCCCTGTTCCTGTCCTAGCCTCTTCTTTTTATTCTTCGGCATCTTTATGTTGTTGGGGGGTGGGTGGGTTAATGACACTAGGTTAGATACTTCTGAAGAATTTATATCACAAGCCCACCGACCCTTCTATACTTTTTTTTCTTCTAGAAAGGCAAGTAACTTTGTTGTATTGTTATGAACATATAGTTGATTCCGGATTTGCTTCATATGGCACATAGCATATTGTAAAATTTATTGAATGAGGATAACCGAAGATCAGGGATATTGAAAGTAGAATGATTTACTTTTTTTTGTGGTTTGCTGAACACCGTCCGTGGTGTTGGTGCTTTTTCTTTTGTTAAATTGTGGGTAAATAGAGGATTCAGAGTTGACCGCCAATTCAAGAAGCTGTAGAAGGGTGTTGGTGTGCTTGATCTTTTATTATAAATACTAATTTGGAGGTCTACGAATCTTGTAAATCTAGATTTTCTAGTCTTGTTTTCTGATAGTTTGCTATTGAACTTCTAATAAAAGTCGCTGGGAATATCCACTTTTTTTTTGGTATAGAATATCTTCTTTTTTTTTTTATAGAATATCCACATCTTGTTTTATATTTGGTGGTCAGCTTAACTTTGTAGGGCTTAAAGCACGCGTTTAAATGAGGTTCATGAAGAAGATTCAATTATGCACTTATCATATCCTATTGTGGAATAGATTTTCTAGTCTATTGTTTTCTAGTTGAATTCCAGTGCTAAGTCCAAATGACAAATAATGAGTTCAAATGTCAACATTCATACTATAACAAAATGAAATTCATCAAAAAAAAATTAAAGATAAATCGATGTGAGCAATCATTTTGACAACTATTTGTTAGTGTTCTAGGGTTCCATCTACTTCTGAAATTTCGAAAGCTTACGTGAGTTTGTGGCAACAATCTTAGAAGGAATAGCAAGTGTCACTTTCCCTTTGTGTGTGAGTGATTTCTTATCGTTTTAAAACAGCAAGTTAAAACTTAAAATGTATCTTTATTAAGATCCCTATCCACATATAAGAGTCGGTGGTTTCGTCTGACATTGCCAAGTGTCATGTAAATATAGATATTTAGGGTTCGTTTGGTCGTAGGAATATATTTTTTGTAAACTCTTTTCAATAATTTACATGTTTTAAAGAAAATTGGAAAAAACTATATTTTTTAATATAATATTAAAAAAATTGATAAGTATTTTTTTTTTGTTCTTCATTTTTTACAATAATACGTTGAAAAAAGATGTTTTTTAAATTATGTTAAGAATTATAAATTATTGAGAAAAGTATTAAAAAATAAAAATAAAAACTATATTTCACAGTTGAACACTTTTTTTAAAAGTATATTATGCGAAAGGGAAAGGCTCCAAGCTTGCTTAGCCGAGGGCCAAATTCATATGGGCAAAGTCTCAACCCCAAACATACTGTTTTGGCAACTTCATAATTTCCTTGGCAATCCATATGCATCTTTCTAGTTTTTTAAGCATAAAATAGCATGTATGTTACATTTTATGTGCGGGTTATTGCAATGAATTAATGATGGATTAATGTTTGTAGGATTTATAAAGTTGTAATTGAATAAATAAATAAAATATTTTCAAACGTACATAATAAATCAGTTTTTTTTGGGCATAAAATCACATTTATTAAATCTATATCTTCCATTTTATATATACGTAATTAATTTTTAAGATTTTAAAATATTTCAGAAATTAATTGTCTTTTTTTTCTTCCTAATTTAAATAAAAACCAAATTTGAAGAAAAATTATTAGGTGAGAGTTTTTCACAAATAAACAATCAACAATTTTTATGCACACAATTATTTTCTTTAAAAAATCAGTTTTAATAGATTATTAAAATTGTTTCTAAACGAAGCCAATACACTCATTATTACTTCATGACAAGGCATTCTAAAAATAAAATTAAATAAAGTGGGCTTAAGGTAGATATCTCGTCATTTAATTGAAATCTTTTCATTGTAACACTGTAACAGTTTAAAGAGAATTCTTGTTTATCAATTCCACCATAAATTGTCATTTTAAATAATTTAAAAGTGAGTGTTGGTTTTGTAAATTAGAGCAGAATAAAATTAATAATTATATTTACTTAAGAGTATTAAAATATTTTTTATTCAATAACAATATATTAAAATTGACATAAACTCTACATCTTATAAAAATTTATTAAATTATTAAAATTTCAAAATCAATAATTTTTTTAAATATAATAAAATATGATTGATTTTACTTATAATTTATGTGTTAGACAAAAGCTAAATAAAAATTTCTATTTGACAGCATATTTTTTGGTTTTGCTTTTGTGGAAGGGAGAGGTGGGAGCACAAAATCTGCATCGAGCATGGTTACACAAGAAAATGTTGACACGTGTAATTATAACAACACAAACTCATTGAATAATCTCTTTATCCAAATTTTTGTTAGAGAGATAGAAAGAGAATCTTAAACACTCCCAACCAATCACAACCATCCAACTCAGCTCCCTTACTCCCTCTGCCTTATCCTTCTTTCCCACCACTAATCCCCTCCTCACAGAATCTAAAATCCCTCCCTCCACTCCACACTTTTCTCGCAAATCTTTCCTTCTTCCCTCTCCCTCTCTCTCTCTCTCTCTCCAACAAACACAAAACAATCAAAAAAATAAAAATGTCTCTCACGATTCCTACAAATCTCTCAAAACCCATTTTGAAGCCAAAATTAAACTCTCAATTGAGCCCCAAATACGCAAGACCCATGATCATTTGCTGCCAAAACCAGAGCCAAGAGAAAAGCTCCACTGTATCGCCGATTCAGGGATTCACTGCTGCACTCGCGCTTTCCTCCATCCTTCTCTCGGCTCCACTCCCCGCAGTGGCAGACATCTCTGGGCTGACTCCCTGCAAAGATTCGAAGCAATTCGCTAAGCGCGAGAAACAGCAGATCAAGAAGCTTGAATCGTCACTGAAGCTGTACGCTCCTGATAGTGCGCCGGCGCTGGCAATCAATGCCACGATCGAGAAGACCAAGAGAAGGTTCGATAACTATGGGAAGCAAGGGTTGCTTTGTGGGTCAGATGGGTTACCTCATCTGATAGTGAACGGTGACCAGAGACACTGGGGTGAGTTTATCACCCCAGGAATTTTGTTCCTGTACATCGCAGGGTGGATCGGGTGGGTAGGTAGGAGCTACCTGATCGCCATCAGCAGTGATAAGAAACCAGCCATGAAGGAGATCATCATTGATGTTCCTTTGGCCTCTAAATTGGTCTTTAGGGGATTTAGTTGGCCTGTTGCTGCCTACAGAGAGTTTGTGAATGGTGACCTTGTTGTCAAGGATGTCTAATATCCTCTCAGGTTTCCCTTTTCCTTTTTCTCTTTTTGATAACTATATATCTTGAAGATGTGATGATAATTTTATCTACTACGCTTATCAACCCATTGATTACAAACTTACACATTACTTATTTATTTTGGTTCATAATTTTAGGCAGAGACGTCAGAGATTGGGATAAGAAGGCAAAGGAGAGGAAAGATGGGAAATTGTTGAGGAGGGGAATGGCGGAAAAATTTCTTGTATTTGTAATGTTTGTTTGGACACTAATTAAGCTGATTCTCTGTCTTTCTCACATTGCTATATATTCAAATACAGTAATTTCTTTTGGTTCCAACAAATCATTAAATAATGTTCAATAAATTTAAGAAATAGATTGTTTGATTAATATTTTGAAAATTAATCTCATTATTTTGGATTAGATCATGTACAATGCATGCCTCATTATCTAATTAATTCTAGTTTTCTATGCTTAATTTTTGCTCAAAACCAAAAGATAAATCAATTCTAAGGTAACCTATGTTTTAAGAGCACCATGTCGACCTAAATTTGATTGTCTGTACAACTCTTAGCTTAGTACTTGTTCATGGGTGTTTTGTACAAAAGACTCGGGTTCGATTTTTTTTTTTCTGTTAATATAAATAAAAAAAACTTATAATCCCTCGAGACCACACAACGGGAGTTCAGATTTCTATATATAAACACAAAACCCTTTTTATTCTATATTACTATCGATAGGAATTATCTCTAAAATTCACGTATTTAATTTTAAACAAAAAAGACACAATTATAACAATTAAATAAGTAAAATAAATAAAAAGTAATAACATCGGTAATTAATATGGTTTGGTAACTTTTTATGAACAGTAAAATTATCAAATTATTTTGAAATATTTCAAAATAAAAATTAAAACAATTATTATGAAACGAAAGGAGAATATTATTGAAAGTGAAAAAGATTCATAATATATATATATATATATCACCATTTAAGCCATTGCTAAATTCAAAAGCAGAAAACATGGGAGATCCATGCATGTAGTAGTTGGAGAAAATGTCACAATCCACTATATACTATATTTTATAGATTAAAGGTTAAATTATATATGTACAAAATAGTTAATGGCCAAAATACCCTTCTCAAACCAAAAGTACCTCAATGACCTCGATAACTACCACCTCTACCCATGTGGATGTATATAAAGGATTTAGGAATATTTAAAAGGAAATTAATTACTATTAATTGTCTAAATTAAAGTAGGCATGGCAATGGTATTAGCATGACCAGAGAGACTCCCCCAAGCTGGCTTGATCAACCACCATGTCCATGTCAAAAATGGGCTTGACTTGTGAACCCATGAGCTTAGATGGAGGTGACCCTCTATTACTTGGGCTAGTTGGGCTGAGCCCATGTGACGAGAACGATACGGTCTGCCTCATACGTAGTTGCACTACTTCGGCTTGGGCCAAGGCCAATTGGGTTTGAAGCACGTCGATCTGCTGTTGTAGCGACGATATGGCCCCAACGCAACCGTAAACTGGGTCACGGACCCTTGCATTTGCTTCATATGCCATGCTGCTAACAGCATCTCTTCGTTGGTGGATTGGCAACTCCTGTAAAATTTCACAACCAAACTTAGTTGTTAGCCCAAGTCGAAGGCCCATGGATTTTATATAGCCCACATCAGAAGACATCATGATCACGTCATTTTATGACATTCGAAAAAGACGAACCAAAAAAAAAAATGTTGGATTGACATAATTTCCCCCTATGAGCTTAAAAGTTTTACTAGCGTTAGTCTTGAGATAGAGACATATCATAATCATTGGTGTTTTAACATATTCAGCACGACAGCTCGTGCACGTAAAAGTACAAAAAATTTAGATGCCTTAATCAAGTCAGTTGCAACTACTGTTAATGATTACAATTTTGTGAAATCACCATTTTCTTATCAAAATTTTGGACTTTCTAAGATCTATTATACAATTAAAATCAATATTTCATCTTGTTTTAGCAATATTTCTCCAAAAACATTCAAAATTTTCAAAACTATAGAAAATTTTGAAATTCTAAATAATAATTTATCAAAATCGACAGAAATCGCTATTTTTTATGATAATTTTTTAGCCTTTTTCGTTTCAAATTGAAATCGAAAATTGAATATCCATCGAAATTCTCCTATTCTTTAGTCTCGAATTGTTTGTTGAAATTAAAATTATAAACTGAACCATGCTAGCAGCCTTATATCTATATAACCCCCAACCTCTCAGAAAGAAAAAGAAAATTGCCGAAAAGCACACTAAATTTGGACTTTCTAAGATCTATTATACAATTAAAATCAATATTTTTTCAAAAAATTCAAAAGTTTTAAAATTAGAGAAAGTTTTGAAATTCTGAATAAAAACTTCTCAAAATCGACGGAAATTGTTACTTTTGATGACTTTTCTTTTAGTTTTTTACCATTTTAAATTGAAATCAAAATTTGAATATCCATCGAAATTCTCCTATTCTTTAGTCTCGAATTGTTTGTTGAAATTAAAATTATAAACTTAACCACGCTAGCAGCCTTATATCTATATTACCTCCAACCTCTCAAAAAGAAAAAGAGAAATGCTGAAAAGCACACTCAATTTGGTCAGTTACATCTCATCTTAGTATTTTGAATCTTATTGGCTACTTTTTCTTGAAAAAAGAAAATAAAATCAGCGGTAATCTTTTATTTGTGGATGACTGATTCTGGGGGCCCCAATATTTTAATTAAAAATTGGTGCGATTTTAATTAAATTATTATCAAATGTTATTTTAATTAGTGGATATCAATCATTTTGTCAAATTGTATCAGAATTATTATCAAATGATACCAAGAAAAAAAATAACACACTCTAGGATTAGCCTCCTAAAATGTTTTTATCTGTGCTTTAGGTGCCGTTTGGTTTACACGCAATTTAGTTGTAGAGAGTCAAAAGTGTTTATAAAATAACTGTGAAATTAATTAAAAATTATTTAGTATTTTATAAAATAATTGGTTAATTTTTTCGTCCCATTAGAATTTATTTTTCAGTTTCTAACTTTTTCTAAAATTGTTTATTTGTGAAATTTTAGCTTTTTTTAAAAGATAGTTACAATCTGAATAATAAAAGTTAAATTCACCTTGCATTTTATAAAAAATTCTTGTTTGGATGTGGTTTAGTGGACTGAGATCAATAAGCACAGTAGGATGACACGGTCTAGAGAGAGAAATTCTTGAAGGGATACCATTCCACTCGATCTAGACAAAATTTTTTTTATATTTAAAGTTTTCAAATTTAAATGTTGTTCCCATAAAACTGATAAAATTAATTAATAATCATGAAAAAATATAATAGTAACTGAATAAAATCAATTAAAAAAATATTTAATTACTATTATATTTTTTTATGATTACTAATGAACTTCCCCATGAAACCGGATCAAAATTCTCTGGATTGGTAATCACAGTGACTTAAACTTTGAAGTTTGTAAGAGCCGTTTAGTTTGTAGACTACTTATACCACTTTCCCTTTTTTTTTAAAAAATTGAAAAAATTTAAATGCAGGTCCGTTTGACTATTACTTTCTTTTAATCCACAATTCATTTTCACAAAAGGACAACTCTTTCTACCTTATATACCTCACTACTATTTTCTTTTTAATCTTGGATGCTTAAATTGAAAGAATACTAAAAAAGAATTGCAAAATGCTAATTGGGATAAATTAAAACCTGAAGCATCTTGCTGACATTGCTGGCACCAAACACCTTGTGGACATTAGCAAACTTCTGGGGCTCATCTGCAGGGAAATAAGGAGCAAAAACACAATCCTGAGCACACCTTCTCCTCAGTAGCTTGCATGCTGCACATGGTGAGGGTGCACCACCTTGTTTCCTGCCACTCTCCTTCATGCTGCCACGTGTCCACTATAGGGTCCCCCCCTTCCAATGATCTCTATTGCGGGAGCGCTACTTACGGGTACGTACAAGTAAATAACCCCTTGGTTTTTAGGGTATTTTGTCCTTCAAAGAAAGGACAAAAGGGCTAAGTAGAAGGTGAGAGACAAAAGAATAAGAAGAAGAGGTGGTATACTAGTGTAGTGGAGAACAAAGAAAGAACTAAAGTAGCAGAAAAGAGAGAGAGATGAGATGAGGGGCGTGAAAGAGGACAGGTAGTGCCAATTTTATAAGCAAACAAGGGCAGTATATGTACATCTGCGGTGGGCCTCTACAATTGAGGCCCTTTAGATTTTGGTCGACAAAATAAACGATCTCTTATAATGACATGACACCTTTGGCGCCATGTTTTCAATTATTCATGCCTTTTGTGGCAGAAATTATAGAGCATTTTGGGATTTGTTGTGTATTTTATTGTCAAATGAAAATTATTTTCTTAAGATCCGAATAATTTGAAATTATGAAAAAATTAAATTTTAAAAATTTATGGATTCTATAAAGTAATATTTTAAAAAATATATACTTTATTAATTTTACATTAACAAAAAAATTATTTAATTGAATGTATAATGCATTTAGACAAACAATACGAAATAAAATGAGTAATATTTTATAAAACAAAAAACAAAATGTAAAATAAATTTTCTGTTATGTTTCATTAAAAACATATTTGATAATTATATTTTAATTTTTTAATCTATCTTATCATAATGTCGGTACGTATAAAATAATGAAATAAAAATTATAATACACTTTTAAATGTGTTTTATCTTTATTTAAAGAATTAAACATAAACAACTATAAAAACAACAACAAAAAATCATAAAAAATATCTATAAACAAAGTATATATATTAGTTTAAGGGTGGTGATATTTTCATGATTATAGCATATATAATTTGTTAATGTCGGAGTAATTTTGTTTAAAATAAAAGAATAATCTTTTATACTATTTGTTTTTTCTTTTGGATAATTTTATCAATTTAAATTAAATTACTCTAATTTTAACGAATCATGCTTATATCGCCATCTTTAATTTAAAATTTAACTTACGAGTGAAAATAGTATTCTCAAATTTATTAATTAAGACCTTGTATATGATGGTCTAATTTTGTGGGGCCTTTTCAAGTTAATTTAAATGGAGTAGTGTTAAAATGATGCTTGTTTCCAACATTGATACAGTAGACCACATCTCCTATTAATATCTTTGATAACGGTACAACACGTGTTATATTTTTTTTGTCAATGTTTTAATCTTGGGGATCCAATGTTTGTATGTGCGGAAATTAAATTCAAAATAATGTTCTCAAACTTTTTATTAACTTGAGTTTAAAACTAATGATCTTGATCGGTTAAAAATTTTATTGATAATTTTGAAATTTTTTACTGATGTTTAGGGTTGGATTTGCTTTGAAGAGATTAAGCAGCTGGATTTAAGTGATTTTAACTCCAAATACCCTCTTCATTAGTAATAATTATTTTTGAGTTTCACCGACGTTACTGAAATTCTTTAAAATTATCAATAAAATTTTCAATTAATCTAAAACTTTAATTTTAAACCCGGGCTAATCAAGAAATTTTTTCAATTCCACGCCTTTTAAGGATATATCTTCGTGTACGTGTTACATGAAATGTATATGCATGTTTACACAAAAAATAATTATGTGTCAATCAAAGCTGACTCGATTGGAACAGTTCTTCACTAAACGAGTTCGGTGTTGCTTCAATTAAGAGAACTTTATAATATACCGTTACAAACTCAAGAACACGAAATTAATCTAGCATTTAGTGATTGAAATAAATAGCAACTTTGAAATGACAACAAACTCAGTATATTTATATGTTAAGCAACTTTGATACAAGAGTTTATAGGATTAAAACCTCAAAGTACCAAATGCAAGTTTCTCGAGCTAGTTGTATGTAGATCAAGCTTTCAATGCTTCATTGGCTTGACTCAACTTTGAGACAGAAAAGGGGGTGAGGAATGTAGACTACCACTACGATTACAACTACAACTATGACTACTGGAAAGTAAAAAAATGTAAGTGTAGAAAAGATAATAAGTGTTGGATGATTGTCTGTCTTTCTTATGATAGATTCTGCTTCTATTTATACTTCTTCTGGCTTAAACAGTTGTATTAATAATTCTCAAGTGTCTCCTACATTTCTACTTCCTCATATATTTTTTTATTTTGAACATGCCACGTGTCAAAGTCACTAATTTCATTATGTGTGTTGTATTTAATCATGATCACATTGACCTTAGTCAGTTAAATACACAACTCTTGGGTGATTCTTGATCCCTGAATAGTTAGGTTAATAGTTATAACTTACGCATTATGTTCGAAGTCGAGCCGTTGAAGGTTTACCACCAGAATCTCTTTTCACAACCTCAAGTTATCATTTTTTATTCGATATTGCCCCTTAAACTTTTTTTAAGTTCTTGTTTCGCTGGTTTTTCGACAACTAGTTGTATTATCTCAATAATATTTCATCACATCTCTTCCTTTTTCAACCATCTTCTCTCTTGCTGGGACCTTTACATGTGACTCAATCAAGATAATTTTTTAATTTTTCATTTTTGGTACAAACAACATCGGTGTGAATCTACGGACTAATTTGTCAGTTAATGGAATATAACTAAACATTAAGATGCAAAACCCAACTACTTAAAAAAGTGAAAAGAAAAATTGAGAAGAGTGTTTTTTTTGGTTTAAATGTAAAAAAAAAAAAATAAAAAAAAAAAAAAAATCATAATACAAAAAAGACTTGAATAAAAAAATGAGTTTCATATGAATTTTTAATGAGTTGCTCAATTGCAAGATGTTGGATCTCTAGTGGATCCAATAATTAGTTCTGGGTCAATTGTGGGGTCAACTGGCAGTTAGTCAATGAATGTGCTCCAAGAACACTGATGATTAGGGTTCCACTACCCCAAAAACCAACCACATCCTGATTGTTGAACAATTTACAGTCCTTGGACGTCCAACAAAATATTGGAATTTTATTCTGTCGGTTATACGTTGCGCAGTGAGAAAGGGAAAGATAAGGAAATATTCAAAAGGACCACGAGGAACTGTCAATAACCCGTCGGCCAACCACCTCCTGAGTGTTGAACAATTTGTAGTCCAACGAAATATTTGAAGTTTATGCCGTCGGTTACGTTGTGTAGTGTAGAAACATTCAAAATGATCGGACCACCAGGAACTGTCAGTAACTCGTCGGCAAACCACATCTTGATTGGTTGTTGAACAATTTGTAGTCCTTGGACGTCCAACGAAATGTTGGAAGTTCATGCCGTCGGCTAAGTTGTGTAGTAACTGGTGAGAAAGGGAAAGATATAGAAATATTCAAATGACTTGTCGGTCCTTGGACCACCAGGAACAGTCAACAGCCCGTCGGTTAATGTGAAAGAAAAGGTTAATATGTTTTTAGTTCTGGAGAATATTTTTTATTTTTTATTTTTATTTTTTTTCTTAACATTTTTTAAAAAAATTTGTACATTTTAAAAATTGATTGAAAAGCACAATTTTTCTTTCTAACATAGGTTTAAAAGCATAATTTTTTAAAAAATTAAAAAATATTTTGTTAGAGAAAAAAGAGTTGTTTTCCGAATTATATTAAAAAGTACAAATTATTGAAAAAATATTTAAAAAAAAAAAAATAAAAAATATTTTTCATAATTAAACTCATCCTAAAGAAACATTCAAAGTGATTGTCAAAAACTATCAACAAGTAAAATCGTCATTTCATATAGCTTAATTATTTTATTTTTAAAGCACTATACGAGTGAAAAATTACCATAGCAAGTAAAAAAAAATTGATCTCTGATGGTGGACCGTGGAGTGACTTTTTAACACAATTTTGAATTTCGTTTTTCGCAAATAATTTAGTCTGATAAGATAACAAAAAAATATTTATTATGTATTTTAATATTAATAACAGAATAATATAGATAAATAATTGTAAAATATATGTCTAACATTTTAATTACGATGAAGTAATCAAAGAAGAAAAAAATGTAAGGGAATAATTAAGGACCCAACTAACTGTTAGACATATCAACTCCGATAAATCAGCATCTCATCAAGATAAATCTGTTACAACTGTTATTTAGTTGTTGCTATAGTTATCTAGTGAATTACTGCATATTTTATTCTGTTATTGTTCTGTTAGTATATGTTTAAATATTTGAATTCTTGTATATATCCAAATAATGGAATTTAAACTACTCTGTACTCATCTATATATATGAATATACAGAGCAGCTGGGAATCAATTGAGCCAGACTTCATCTCTTTTGTTATTTTGACTTGGTATCAGAGCATTTTAATTGCTCACGCAACTCAATCCTATATGGCCTCATCCAATCCCTTTTTTGTTATCCCAAACATTACCTCTTTGGTTTCTGTCAAACTAGATGGAACCAATTATCTGAATTGGACTACCCAATTCATTCCTGTGCTTAGAAGCCATGATTTACTAAGCATTGTTGATGGGTCAAAAATCTGTCCCTCTCAATATCTTCTTGATTCCACTGGGAAATCTACTTCTGATCTTAACCCAGATTACTTGGTTTGGCAGAAAAAAGATCAACTTGTCTTGGCCTGGTTAAATGCCACTCTCAGTGAGAAGATCCTCTCCACAGTCTATGGATTGACAACATCCAAAATGGTCTAGAATACATTGGCTAGCAGATTTGCTCCTCAATCCAGATCTCGCATTTCCCACCTCAAAAAACAGCTCCAAACATTGCAGCAGGGCACTAAAACCTGCTCTGATTACTTTATCCTTGCCAAAAATTGGTCTAATCAGCTCACAGCAGCAGGTAAAACCTGTTGATGAGGAAGACTTGATCTCCTATGTCATCGGGGGTCTTAATTCCATTTATAATCCTTTCATCATATCTCTTAATTTTGCTACCCGAGACAAACCAATTTCCTTTGATGATTTTCAAACTGAATTGCTCAATTATGAGCAATTACTTGAATCTCAAAAAAAGACCCTTCCCAATGATGGAACTCAGTTTGCTTTCTTCACAAACAAACCAAAGTTTAACCATGGCAAGAAACCCAAATATCCCACTCAGCAAGGCAAACCTTCCCACTATAATCGATCTCCTACGAATTCAAACACTTGCAACTTCTCCCTTAAACCACAATCATCCAGCAGCCCCTTCCCCTCCACCAAATTCCCACCATGCCAAATCTGTGGCAAAAATAACCACCAGGCCCTTGATTGCTATTATAGGATAGATTTTTCTTACAAGGGTCGACATCCACCAGCTCAGTTGGCAACCCTGGCAGCCCACACTCATGGCACATAAGAAGTTGAACAACCTTGGTATCTTGATAGTGGTGCTAACAACTATATTACTTCTAAACTGGATAACTTGACCCTGCAACAACAACCTTATCAGGGCAATGATCAGGTCACAGTGGGCAATGGTGGAGGCCTGCTATTCACCAACACTGGTTCTTCTATGCTTCTTAACTCTAAAACCAAGTTTCTTTTACACAATATCTTACATTGCCCTAATGCATCTTCTAATCTTTTATCCATCCAAAAATTTTGCAATGACAATAACTGTTACTTTGTGCTCACATCATCTCATTTCTTTGTGAAGGACCTACATACCAAAGAAATACTTCTTCAAGGGCAGAGTAAAGCTGGATTGTATCCCATGTATCTCAAGCAGCTGAAACTTAAGAAATCTAATCCTAAAGCTGCTCCCATTTCCTCTTTCACTGCTTTACAAGGTGTTAAAGCTCCAATCAATATTTGGCATTCCAGATTAGCTCATGCCTCTGAGTCCACAGTTGCTAGGGTCATTCATGATGCTTTACTTCCTATTTCTGGTCTTGTAAAACAAAATAATCTGTGTGAGTCCTATCAAGTTGCTAAGAGTCATAAACTTCCCTTTCCCGAGTCCAATAACAGATCTACACATCCTCTAGAGTTAATAAACTCAAATGTTTGGATCTCTCCAGTTGCTTCTGTGAGTGGATGTAACCTCTATGTTATATTCATTGATAATTTTTCCAGATTTACCTGGTTATTTCCTTTGCAATTCAAATCTAAAGTATTATTTTGTTTTCTTAAGTTTAAACAACTAGTTGAAACTCAATTCTCTAGAAAGATCAAACAAATAATGACTGACAATGGTGGAGAATACCTCTCCACTGTTTTCAAAAATTTCCTCTCTACTAATAGAATTTTACATAAACTCACTTGTCCTCATACTTCTGAGCAAAATGGAATTTCAGAGAGAAAACATAGGCATATTACTGATACAGGTTTATCACTCTTAACTCAGTCCCATCTTTCATCATGTTACTGGGTTGATGCTTTTCTCACTGCTATATATGTCATCAATAGGCTTCCTACACCTGTCCTTAACAATTAGTCACCATTCTTCACCTTATTTAACAAACTACCAGATTACTCATTCCTAAAGACATTTGGTTGTGCATGTTACCTTTTGCTTAGACCTATCAACCCCACAAATTAGCATTTAGAAGCACCAAGTGTGTTTTTCTCGGTATAGTTCAAATCAAAAGGGATATCGATGCGTGGATTTAACTTCTCAGAAAGTCTACATCTCCATACATGTCATCTTTGATGAAGTGAACTTTCCTGCTTCTGATAAATGGGCTCCAGCTGCTTCTTTCTCACCCTTGCAGGATGTTTTTTCTTCCTCTGTCAGTGCCTCACAATCAGGTTCTCCCTCTGATCCCTTGCCTCATAATTCAGTTTCTTCTTTTCCTATTATTACACCTCCTACATTCATTGTCACAACCTCTTCCCTTGATACAACACCCTCATTTGTTTCACCTGAGCCTAGTTTTTCCAATTATATAAGTCCACATACTCCACATAATGCTCCCATCTCAGCAACACAACCTGCTCCTTCTCCACCTGTTCGTTATAATGATCTTATCTCTAAAACCCCACATGTTTTCTCCTCACTTGATTTCCAACTTTCTTCACCTAATTCCACTCATCTCACCACCATAAATCTGTCTGCCTCCTTCTCCACTCAAATCCTTACACGATCCATGACCAATTCCTCCAAACCTAAACAATTTTTTGATTACCATCTCTACTACTGCACCAAATATCCTCTGCAAGCCCTCTCTACCATCACTTTACCTTCTGAACCACAAACCTATAAGGAAGCAATGAAGAACCAGCATTGGCTTGATGCTATGTTGGCTGAATACAATGCCTTCGTAGCCAACAAATGTTGGACTTTATGTCCACGACCTTGCCATAAGCAAGTTGTCAGGAATAAGTGGGTGTTTAAGCTCAAACAAAAATCAGATGGGAGTATTGATCATTACAAGGCCAAATTAGTGGCTAAAGGATTTGATCAAATTGATGGGGTGGACTTTATTAAGTCATTTAGCCCTGTTATTAAACCAGCCACAATTAGATTGGTACTAGCATTAGCTGTTCATCATGACTGGTTTATCAAGTAACTTGACATCTTTAATGCCTTTTTACATGGTTTTCTTGAAGATGAGGTTTACATGGAGCAACCTAAAGGGTTTGAGGATACTCATCTCTCTGATCATGTGTGCATATTACATAAGTCCATCTATGGACTCAAACAAGCTCCTAGAGCTTGGTTTTTGAGACTGTCACAAGCCTTACTTGCTCGCGGGTTCAATGGTTCCACAGTTGATACATCTTTTTTTACATTCCATTTGAATCACATTTCTGTTTATATGCTTATTTATGTTGATGACATCATAGTTGCAAGTAATTCTTCTTCTTTCATTGATCATCTTATTACTCAACTTAGTGCCGAGTTTGCTGTCAAAGACCTTGGTCCCCTCTCTTATTTTCTGGGAATTCAGGTCACTAAAACATCAGAAGGTCTCCATCTCAGTCAAGGAAAGTATGCTATTGGTCTATTGAATCGCACAAGGATGGCTGCTGCTAAACCAGCTTCCACACCTTGCACTTCAGGTTCAAAACTTTCTAAATTTTCAGAGGATCCCCTCAATGATCCTGCTGAATATAGAACTTTGGTTGGAGCTTTACAGTATCTCACTCTTATCAGACCTGACATATCCTTCAGTGTGAACCAGCTATGTCAATTCTTGCATTGCCCAACCACTGACCATCTAGTAGCAGCTAAGAGAGTGTTGCGGTATCTAAAAGGCACCTTACAGTTTGGTCTCCACTTCAGTAAGGGCTCCTTGCAACTTAATGGTTTTTGTGATTCTGATTGGGCAGGGTCTCTTGATGACAGGAAGTCCACATCAGGTTATTGTATATATCTTGGTCCCTGCCTTATTTCTTGGTTAGCCAAGAAGTAACCTGTTATAGCACGATCAAGCACAAAAGTGGAATACAGGTCTATGGCATTCACTGTGGCTGAACTCTATTGGCTTCGCATGCTCTTTCAAGAACTGCACATACCACTAACCAATGCTCCCTGCCTATGGGTAGATAATCTTGGTGCTTTGGCTCTATCTTCTAATCCAGTATTTCATGCCTGTACCAAACATATCGAGGTCGACTATCATTTTATCAGGAAGCAGATATTTAACAAAGATATACAAGCAGGTTACATCTCGACAGCAGCTCAACCTTTAGACATTTTTACAAAGGGTCTCACTTCAGCCAGATTTTTGCTCCTTTGTGACAAGCTGATGGTTCGAGATCTTCCCATCACCTTGAAGGGGGATGTTAGACATATTAGCTCCGATAAATCAGCATCTCATCAAGATAAATCTGTTACAGCTATTATCTAGTTGTTGCTATAGTTATCTAGTGAATCACTGCAGATTTGTATTCTGTTAGTGTTCGATTGGTATATGTTTAAATATTTGAATTCTTGTATATATATCCAAATAATAGAATTTAAACTACTCTGTACTCATCTATAAATATGAATAAACAGAGCAGCTGGGAATCAATTGAGCAAGACTTCATCTCTTTTGTTATTTTGACTCTAACAAAATTACATTGGCAGGTAAATTAGGTGAAAGTATCATTTTGTTCAGTAAAAGAGATCTCAAAGTCTATTGTTTTCCTCAAATAATATTGCCATGTGATCGAGTTGTGATAGGATATAAAATTTAGGCACCAATATCATATATAGTCAACTTTTATAGCAAACACACTTTCGACCGTTAGAAGAATGAAAAATATAATAAATAAATAATAATCTCTTTCGGTTGATGGAGAAAAAGCAAGGAAGCAACAAGAAGTTACAGTTTAAAAAACATCAAAAGGCATGCAATTCAAAGCATAGGGGTCCCAACTTTGCAGAAATTGTGCAATGCTTTGTTTTTTTTTACTCACCAACAACACAGTCCAAATTTCAATGGGATTCCTAGGAGATAGGAAAATATATAACTATGAAAATTTGACATATATTCCAACAAAAACTAAAATAAAATGATTAGTACGAAAGTAATTATTCAGCTTTCACATAGTTATTACTGTATCTTTGTTGGGTCTTGCATTGAATTTTTAGTCCGAATTTAAACAAAAATTTTTTTCTTGATTAATTTAGATAATAATTTATTTTCACAATGAGAGAGATTCTTGTTTAAACTAGATTAATGAAATATTTATGGACAGATAAGAGAAGTTTTTGTTTGACACATATCTATGAAAAATACATGACACATGCGAGAGTCTATCTTATTATCGAATGACATGAGAAGATAGAAAGAATCTTGTATCATGCATTTTTTATGGACTTGAACTAGATAAAAAAAATTCATCAGATAAAAAAAAAAATTTCTCGTTTCTCTTTACCTGACGGTAAAACCTACTTTTGATAATAAAAAAAAATGATACTACGTTTGGCTATTTAGAATTGAGGTGAAATCATATTTTTTTCAACATTAAAATGATTGAAAAATGATCATAATTCAATCTCAATTTCAATTTTAAACCACCAAACTCAAATGTATGAATTTTTCTATAATAAACTACATAATATGCACATATCTTTGTGTCTGAGCTTATAGCGCGTCTAGGCCATGCAACAATTTTATGAAGAAAGTATTTTTTTTAAACGGAGATCAAGAGTGTAATTGAAAACACAACATGGGTGAGGGCTTTTTGTTTTTTGTTTTTTGTTTTTCTTGAGAGTGAAGACTAGTACACTAAAGATGTTCCTTTGGATCTAGAGAAAAAAGCCAGTCTAAGGGCTCCAAAAGTCATACTAGGTCCATATTAAAAGATTTTGGTAATGATTTGTACTTGGATAGTGTTGATTCCTCTGTTTTTCGCTGTTTAAGGTCATGTAACTTGCATGGTTAAAGTGTGAAAATTCAAGAATTAAATGTTAATTGGAATTTATTTCATAATTGGGTTTACATTGAAACCTAAATTTTAAAATGTGGCTCACATGTTGTAAAAATCAAAGAGTAAAATTTGTAATATATATAAATTTTGATTATAAAATAATTATTATTAAATTTTAAAATTTAAAAAGTTCAAATTTATGTGTAAAATTGATGTGTATTGTAAGTTTAAGTTCATAATTTTTACAATAGATGAGTCACACTCAAACTTTGATTGTTAGGTATTTAAGTTTGTAAAAATTAAACAAATTAAATAATAAGATAAATTACATTACACTACCTCCAAGTTTGTTGAAATAACAATAATATATTAAATATTTTTAAAACCCATGATTAACCCAAAAACATCAAATTTCACTATCAATCAGCCTCAAAATGAATTTATTTGAAGAACTAAAATTTTAACCGGATATTACTTTTCATGATTACCAAAGTATCCTTAATGTTAAAATATTTTCAAGTGGTTATGATAAGTTTATTAATTCTATTTATCGATTATTTATCTCAAAAAAATTTATAACACAAATTTTTAAGTTATTTGAATTCATATTTTTCTAAATAAATAAAAACATGCAATATTATTTAAAATTTTAAAATAAAAAAGTTTGTCTTTGATTTTTCTTTTATGATGGTATTTGATATTCATTTATTTGAGATATTAAACTATTTAATTTTATAAAAAAAATATATTAACAAATTTTTCATTTAAAATATTTAATTTTTTTATGGTGGTATTTAATTTTCATTTATTTGAATATGCGATAGGCAATGATATCATAATATTTTTCAAAATATAAAATATATGAAATAAATTTTGATTATACCATATAATAAAATATAAATTCATTTAAAATATACTTTTAACAATTTTTGAATAAGACGATGATAATTTTTTTTTAAAAAACGTACTAAAAAATTCCTTCTTAAACATATTTCATCTATAATACTTCTATTTTTTATAAAGTAGCATTTATGATACCTGATGGTACTTTGGTCATCATGAAAGTTGATATCCAGTTAAAATTTTAATTATTCAAAAAAAATTATTTTTTAACAATTTGATGATGAAAATTAATGTTTTAGAATAAATAGTGAGTTTTAAAAATGTTTTGTATATTAATGTTATTTCAACAAAATACAATATAATTTGTCGTTAATAATAATTATCATTTATACGAAACACCTTTAATCAAGTCTTAATCATTTAATTCGGTATCCTCGTGAACGAGAGAATAATTATTATTATTATTATTATTATTATTATTTTCAATTTAATCAGTCAGACATTACCAAGTAATAGTTGGAGAAGTTAATTATTAGTTTAGCACGTGGAAGGACATGTTAATTCAACCCAACTGGTACAATGGTTTGAATTAGGAGGATGAAGATGATCATGGTGGCTCAAAAACCCAAGAGTCTTAAGATCTGATTCCTTTTGAGATTTTGTCAACTTTGGTTTTTGAATTGAAAAAAAAAATCAATACTAATTAGTTATATATTCATTTTAATTTTCTTATATCATTAAGGAGACACAATTTAATTGAGATTCAAAATTTAATAAATTTTAAAATGCTGATGAGTTTTAAATCAAACATTAAAGTGATACTTTTTTTTGTTGAAATTTTGTATAATTGATCTATTACATAAATTTTATTGAATTATAAGGTTTGATCTTGTAATACTCGTGTTCTTAAAGTAAAAATAAATAAATAATTTGATAAATATGACATGGAATTAAAATAATATATATGAAAGATATATTATTGAATAAAATAATTCTTTTGAAAAAAAAAATATTAACATTAGGGAGAAGAGAAAATAAAAACGTAGATAATAGGTGTTGTCAAGCTAACATGCAAGAAATGCATGTTAGGCAGGGCAGTTGAATATATATAAAAACAATTTTTTATTTTATTTTGTTTATTTCATTTTAACAAAATCCTGTTTGGTTTTCTTCTTTCTTCAATCCAATTTTTTTTTTTTTTTAAACACATGGGGACTTAAAGAAAAGTTGAAAGAGTAAAATTTTGAAGAGGTTTACGAGATAATTTTAAAAAGAGTCGAGGAAAGTTCTAAGAAAAATAAAAGGTAATAATGTGAAGTTGATTTTTGAAATTTAGCATACATGAAATTTTCCGAAATTTAATGTGAGAAATTTTAAAAGGGTATGAATTATAGAAGAGTTGAAGAATAAATTAGAAATTTTAATATAAATATTATGTCAGGTGTTGGTGATTAGTAATCGGGAGTAATCACTGAAAAGAGCAGAAAGGCAAGGAGGTGATCCATGGGTAGCTCTAAGTGCTACGTGGTGAGTTAAATTTACTTTTAGTAATCAAGATAAATATAAAATATAAAGTGATGATATTTGAATTAATTATTAAACTATAATTAAATGATAGATGAAAATTGATTGATTGATATGATATGAATAATTGATATGTTAAAGATTTATTATATGAGAAGTACTATTATTGAAATAATGGGTTGATTAAATATATAATAAAGGGATAAATGAAATTCTTGACAAACTATAATTGATAATTCGATATGATATAGGAGGAGATAATTTAATGAATATGATACAAAAAAATTGAGAAAGAGCTTGATAGCTAAATTGAATGATTGAGTGTATACTTGTTTTATATTATTGCTCATATGCATATTTCATATTATTGTTCATATGCATATACATTAAATGAAAAGAATTGGGAAGGCAGCCAGTTAAAGTAAAATAAAAACCGTTACAGTCGATATATACTAGAAATAAAAGAACCGGGATGGTAGTCGGTCTAAATGAAAACCGTGACAGTCGGTATATGCTGAAAATAAAAGAACCAGTAGGGCAGCTGGTCTAAATGAAAGCCGTGACAGCCGATATATGCTGGAAATAAAAGAATCGGGAAGGCAGCCGGTCTAAATAAAAATTAAAAGAACCGGGAGGGCAGCCGATCTAAGATAAAACATGTCTATATGTGGGAAGATGTTCCCAAATAGTAATATAATTTAAATTCATGCATTGCATATATTTTAAATATTGATTATTATTGTTTGAGATGCTAAAATGTTATTCTTGATTGTGAATTTATTGATAGATAAATGAGTCTCACGGAGAGACAGATATGATGAGAAATAAATATGAAAGTATAATATAATAAGAATTATATGAGTTATTGATTATATGTTGTGAACCTTATAATGAGGTTGAATTGATAGTCTCGAGATAATTAAATATATGAGACAAAATATTGATATATTTGATGATTACCTTAAGAAGATATTGATAAATGATGAGGATTATGATATGAGTAATGATAATAGAATACTGTTATTGAGTCATATGAGATATAAATGAATGAATACTTCTAATAAATTTAATTTACTTAGCTTGTGAAGCTCACTCTTCATTGTTAAATAATTTCAGGAAGTGGGTAGGACAGATAGATTGGTGAGCTGAGATTCAGGCTGAGTCATTATCTGTAAGCCACATCATCCACATCCTCAGACTAATGGAAATAAACAAAAATATATTTGTAAATATTCATACATAATATGTTGTAGAAAATGTTTCAGTCAAAATTTTAAACGGATATTGCTTTTCTTGATTATCAAAGTACCCTTAATGTTAAAATATTTTCAAGTGATTATGATAAGTTTATTAATTACATTTATCGATTATTTATCTCAAAAAAATTTATAACATAAATTTTTAGGTTATTTGAATTCATATTTTTCTAAATAAATAAAAACATGCAATATCATTTAAAATTTTAAAATAAAAAAGTTTGTTTTTTATTTTTATTTTATGATGGTATTTGATATTCATTTGTTTGATATGTTAAACTATTTAATTTAAAAAAAATATATATTAACAAATTTTTCATTTAAAACATTTAATTTTTTATGATGGTATTTAATTTTTATTTATTTGAATATGCGATAGACAATGATATTATAATATTTTTTAAAATATAAAATATATGAAATAAATTTTGATTTGTACTATATAATAGAATATAAATTCATTTAAAATATACTTTTAACAATTTTTGAATAAGACAATGATAATTTTTTTTTAAAAAGTCCTAAAAATTCCTTCTTAAACATATTTCATCCCTAATACTTCTATTTTTTTTATAAAGTAACATTTATGATACCTAAGGGTACTTTGGTCATCATAAAAATTGATATCCAGTTAAAATTTTGATTAGTTGATGATGAAAATTAATGTTTTAGAATTAATAGTCAGTTTTAAAAATGTCTTGTATATTAATATCATTTCAACAAAGTACAATATAATTTGTCATAAATAATAATTATCATTTATACGAAACATCTTTAATCAAGTCTTAATCATTTAATTCGGTGCCCTCGTGAACGAGAGAATAATAATAATTATTATTATTATTAATTTTAATTTGAGCAGTAAGACTTTACCAAGTAATAGTTGGAGAAGTTAATTATTAATTTGGCACGTGGAAGGACATGTTAATTCAACCCAACTGGTACAATGGTTTGAATTAGGAGGATGAAGATGATCTTGGTGGCTCAAAAACCCAAGAGTCTTAAGATCTGATTCCTTTTGAGATTTGGTCTACTTTGGTTTTTGAATTGAAAAAAAAAATCAATACTAATTAGTTATATATTCATTTTGATTTTCTTATATCACTAAGGAAACACAATTTAATTGAGATTCAAAATTTGATAAATTTTAAACTACTGGTAAGTTTTAAATCAAACATTAAAGTGATATCTTTTTGTTAAAATTTTGTATAATTGATCTATTACATGAATTTTATTGAATTATAAGGTTTGATCTTGTAATACTCGCGTTCTTAAAGTAAAAATAAATAAGTAATTTGATAAATATGATATAAAATTAAAATAAAATATATGAAAGATTTATTATTAAATAAAATAATTCTTTTGAAGAAAAAAAATTATGAACATTAGAGAGAAAAACGTAGACAACAGGTGTTGTCAAGCTAACATGCAAGAAATGCATGTTAGCTAGTGCGGTTGAATATATATAAAAACGATTTTTTTTTTTAATTTTGTTTATTTCATTCTAACAAAATCCTGTTTGATTTTCTTCTTTCTTCAATCCAAATTTTTTTTTTTAAACACATGGGGACTAAAAAAAAGTTAAAAGAGTAAAATTTTGAAAAGGTTTACAGAAGAATTTTAAAAAGAGTCGAGGAAAGTTTTAAAAAAAATAAAAGGTAATAATGTGAAGTTGATTTTTGAAATTTAACATACATGAAATTTCTCGAAATTCAATGTGAAAATTTTTAAAAGGGTATGAATTATGGAAGAATTGAAGAATAAATTAGAAATTTTAATATAAATATTATGTCAAGTGTTGACGATCAATAATCAGGGGAAATTGCTAAAAATAGCAGAAAGGCAAGGAGGTGTTCTATGGGTAGCTCTAAGTGCTACGTGGTGAGTTAGATTTACTTTTAGTAATCAAGATAAATATAAAATATAAAGTGATGATATTTGAATTAATTATCAAACTATAATTAAATAATAGATGAAAGTTGATTGATGGATATGATAAGAATAATTGATATGCTAAAGAGTTATTATATGAAAAGTAATATTATTGAAATAATGAGTTGATTAAATATATAATGAAAAGATAAATGAAATTCTTGACAAGCTATAATTGATAATTTCATATGATATAGGAGGAGATAGTTTAATGAATATGATAAATTTTTTTTGAAAAAGAGCTGGATAGCTAAATTGAATGATTGAGTGTATACTTGTTTTATATTATTGCTCATATGCATATTTCATATTATTGTTCATATGCATATGCATTAAATGAAAAGAATAGGGAAGGCAGTCGGTCAAAATGAAATAAAAACTGTGACAGTCGGTATATACTAGAAATAAAAGAACCGAGAAGGCAGTCGGTCTAAATGAAAACTATGATAACCAATATATGTTTGAAATAAAAGAACCGGCAGGATAGCCAGTCTAAATGAAAACCGTGACAACCCATATATGTTGGAAATAAAAGAATCGGGAATGCAACCGATCTAATTAAAAATTAAAAGAACCAAGAGGGCAACCGATCTAAGATAAAACATGTCTATATGTGGGAAGACGTTCCCAAATAATAATATAATTTAAATTCATGCATTGCATTTATTTTAGATATTGATTATTATTGCTTAAGATACTAAAGTGTTACTCTTGATTGTGAATTTATTGATAGATAAATGAGTGTCACAGAGAGACAGATATGATGATAAATAAATATGAAAGTATAATATAATAAGAATTATCTGAGTGATTGATTATATGTTGTGAACCTCATAATTGAATTGTTAGTCTCAAGATGATTAAATATATGAGAAAAAAGATTGATATATTTGATGATTACTTTAAGAAGAGATTGATTAATGATAAAGATTATGATAAGAGTAAGGATAACAAAATACTGTTATCGAGTCATATGAGATATAAATAAATGAATACTTATAGTAAATTTAATTAACTTAACTTGTAAAACTCATTTCTCATTGTTAAATAATTTCAGGAAGTGGGTAGGACAAATAGATTAGTGAGCTGAGATTTAGACTGAGTCATTATCCGTAAGCCACGTGGTCCATATCTTCAGACGAATAAAAATAAATAAAAATATATTTATAAATATTCATATATAATATATTATAAAAAATATTTTAATTAAAATCTTAATAATGTAACTTTCAGAGTTAAAAGATTTATGGTAATAGATAATTCAGTTAAATCCATTTTGGGGAATTCATGATTACTTGTGATAGAGTGAATGGTTGAACGTACCAGAAATAATGATAGTAAATGCATGCAAAAAATAACTTGGAATTAGGTAGGAAGAAACAACTTTACAGCCATGGTCAAATTTATTTATGGTCTTACGGTTTACTTTCATAAATAAAATAAAAAATTCCATCATCTTGGTCCCACTAAATACATTATTTCAGTGATAGAAATGGTCAATTCACAAACAAAAATCTAGTTAAATAGGATGATTTTAGATTCGTTTAAAATTTTATTTATAATTTTAAATTTTTTTATTAATAATATTAATATGAATACAAAATTTAAAAAACAAAATTATTAATTAATTTTTTAAAATTTATCAATAAAATTTTAAACCCAACGTAACAAAAAATTTCTCAGTCAATTCATGGTATCCAATCTATAATACGACAACAAGATTTGAAAATCTTAAAAGGAAAAATAAAATCCGAAGGACAAAGCAAAAGTTAACGTTGGTATGCTCTGCCGTTTTTCTCTTTTTTTATTTTTTATGGATTAGAATTATTGTACATTGATCACTAATAAAGCATTAAAAATTAAACGCAAAGAAATCTTTTTTTTGGGTGGGTTGCCTGCACAAACAAATAACAAAATGGGTGCATGTTAATGCTTTTCCTGGGAAATCAAACAGATTTGTAATCAACAATTACTTTTTCTTAATTATAGATTAATGTTAAATGTGATCTAATTACATTGTTTTATTCTAATTAAAAAATACATATGGTACTACAACAAGATTTTCCCCTGATCCTGCCTGGAACTTCACATGAACAAAATCCGAAACATGATGCAATGACACTGACCTTGGCCATGAAAGCTCTTAATTACTATAGTAATAATAAACAAAAATTCTTAATTAAGGTAGAGTACGATCATTTTTTCATCCCTGATGTTATTATTATAATTAATTCGAGTAATTTTAATGCTGGTATGATAATTTTAAAAAATTTAACTAATAACAGATAGATAATTTAAATGTAATTGCATAAACGATAAACTTGAAACAGTGATGCGACATTATGTCCGATGGACGTAAATCTTTATTCAATAAGGTATTATAAATTAATTAATATTATTTTTAAAGTTAAGAATTTTGATTGGTGGGAGTTATTTTTTTCTTTTTGGTTTTAGTCATCTATTCCCATGCTAGGTGATCTCATGGAGGGAATAATTTTTATTGGAAGATAAACATCATTGAGAGTGAGTGTGCCTTGACCATTAAGCAAAAATATTTTAGGTCTAATGTCAAATTTATACCCACTAATCAAAAGTGATTAGTGCTTAATTAGTTATTTAATTCTTTTAATAAACCGACACCATGCATGTTATCCTACTTTTCTTTGTCTACTAAACACTTTCTTAATTATGCTTTTCAAATAACACCAAGAATTATTCAAATGAGAAAATTCTATTCAAGGTCTATAAATTTTAGATTCGTAACATTTAGATCCTTAAATTAAAAATTTGATGTAAAAAATCTTCAAATTTTTTTTGTTGTAATATTATTTCTTTATCAATGAAATTAATGTCTATTTCTATACTTTCAAATGATTTTAACTGTCCCAATGAACTTTAAGATCCTTTTAGATATAACCAACAGTTTTGGGAATTTTTCAACCATGAGCTTTTTCTTGTGATATTTCGAATGTTTTACAGAAAAAAGTTAAAGAAAACGTTTTCAATACTAAAAAATTTAATTTTTTTCTCAGGGTATATAATTTTTTTTTTTTTGCATATGTACAAAATGACCATTTTTGTGATATTTAGAATGTTTTACAAAGGTTAAAGAAAACGTTTTCAATACTAAAAAAAATTAATTTTTCTCTCACGGTATATAAATTATTTTTTTGCATGTGTAAAATAAAATATTTATTTTTTTAAAGATAATTTCATAAGTAAATAACACACCGATAAGATTACGTAACAATCAAATGAAAGCTTATAGATTTTCAACCCCGAATTCGTAGTTTAGATATCTAAAACACCAAACGTATATAGTTTAAAGACTATCAATTTAATTATAGATAAAATTATCTCATAATGGGTCAAGCTGTTTGTTTACATTCAAATCGGAGGCTTGTAGGTGACAGATGATTTTGTATTTAGATTTTAGATCATGTGATCGTGCACGTGCAATACGATTGATTTGTCAAAGCTAATGACAAAATTAAGAATTAAAAATTAAAATTAATATGCTTGGTGATGAGAGGGGGACAAGGTGGAATATCTTTAATCATTAATCTTTGGCCCTAATTAATAACACTTTTTTGAACTAAACTTTAATATTATGCTCAATCCTGATAATTATTGGCATGATGAATCTGACTTTAGAAATTTCTTTATGCTTTATGGAATTGAATCTTTCAAAAAAAAAATTCAATGGCTCTTTTTCTCCCATCATCTTTTAACTTGTTGAAGCAAAGTATGTTTGGGGAGAAACTTAAATGTACCGGGGTAAAACTCATTTTTATATCGAGATGAAAACTTGATTAGTAATTTTTTAGATTTCACTCGTAATGTTAATTGAGTATGTACGAACGTTACTACAAAAATTCTTCAAAATTACTGATCAAGGTTTTACCTCGTTGCAAAATTGAGTTTTGTATTTGATGCAAACAAGAATTTCTCGTATATTTGAATGTTTGGGATATAATTTCCATTAATAACGGATGTGTAATAATCAAAAAATGAATCTAAATGAAAATGTAATTCATTTTATTTTTCAATGAATTAAAAAAAATTATTTAGAAATAAATTAAAATGGATTTTTATGTTATTCTTATGTTAAATTGTAAAATTCAATTGAATTCTCATGTTTAAAATTAATAAAAAAATTCATAAAAAGATGAGAAAGGAAGAGGAAAGAAATGATAGAGTATTTTGATCAACTTAACTTTGTGCTTATCATTTTATGAAATTTTATCAATTTCGTAATTTTTTTTTCTTTTTAAACACAATAAATACAGAATTACAAATGAATTCTATAAAATTTATAGAATTAATTTGTTGTAAACATACTCTAATGTAAAAAGTAATTAAATTATCGGTTATCTCAAAAAATTAAATTTATAAGAAAAAATCAATTATTTTTTCTACTCTAATAAAGAGAGTCGGATTCTATCTTTTTTCTCGCCAATACACAAACTAAAAAAAGAAGAAGAAATGACATCCCTTTACGATTACAAGTAACAATATCAAATCTTTATAGAACATGAGGGCCCCCACAAGGCTTTGTTGCCATGCTTTGGTCGGTACTCGGTTCAAACCATACAAGCATGGCCAACAAGGAAATCATGCTCTTGTTCTTGTCACCGGCAAAAGAAAAAGATAAGAAGCCTGCATAAATGACTTACCACATCCTTCAGAAGACTTTAATTGTAATCTAGATTCTATGGTAAACTTATTCCAACGATTGCAATTTTTCAATTTTCAATTTTTGATCTGAATTCTCATCGTTTTTTCTTTAAAAAAAAGTAAACCGAGTAATACTCATCACCTTCTTTATCCATATCACCCCTCTTGTTCCATCTTATTCATTGTGAAATTGTGATCCCATCAGCAGCACCTAAAATTCATGAGCTATAACATGAAGGAATGGTCTTCTGATTTTTTGAGTTTTGACCATTAAAAACCACACCTGTGCAACCTTTTTTCTTCTTTTTTTTTTTTCTTTCCTGTGTGGGTAATGCATCTGAGCAACTATGGATACTATGATTGGTCACTATATGAATGGAATGCAGTAATAATTATCCACACTAATTTGGCTTTTGACAAGCATGAAATGCTGTGCAATTGACCAGACTTCACCATTCAACAAAACCCATCACCTTCAAGAAAAAAAATAAAGATAGTAATAGTATTCTTTAAATACTATTGTCTTTTTAGCCCACAATTAATACCAAAACGATAAAAAGAAAATCAAGTGACAGGACAAATTAGGGTCTACATCATCTCTTTACTCTTTAGTGTAAATAATTTCTTAAGAAACACACCTGCAAGACAGCCCTCAATCACCATCTGCGCCGAAAAACACATCACATGCCCCAAAAGCACTACCATTCTTGGACTTTCAGGTTGCCTTCATCCTCAAGATAAGACCATGTTTTTCCCTTAATTCACACTGCAAAACGGATTTCAAACGTCTTAGTACATGCATCTGGCAAAACGGATTTCAAACAGCTTAGTACATGCATCCCTAGAGTTGGAGGTAATCTACAAATCAGAGTTTTCTTGAACAGAAAAATAAACAAGTCATTGGTTCTTTAAACGATTATTTGGGGATTAAAAGTTTTAACCCTAAAATGAAGAAAAAAAATCAATATTTATTGAAGCTTCTTATATCTACAACAAGACATTTGGAAGAGAAACAATGTCCAATAAGAAACGATGTGATCATTACAATGACTATGAATTCAAGTTTATGATTACATTTCTTCACTTTCCTTGCATCCCCAACAATGCCAAGAAAAGGCCCCGCCTGTTCTGTTCATCTATGCTATCTCCATCAGAGCAATGATTCGACCAAAATATCAAAATTTGTCTCCAACAAATTATCTTGTCACCATAGACTTCACAATCTCACTCTGAATTTTCAATGATAATGCTTACAAGATGATATACCTTAGAGGAAAAACTTCACACAAATAAAAGATGCAGAGCTGACCAGAAGATTGAGAATAGAAGATGTCTTGTCAAATGTACTGTTTATTCAACATTGAATCGTTCAGATTTCAGTCTTCTAGCCTGGATGTTTCGTCTTTCACCAAAATTTCGTTTTGAGCTTTATTATTTCTTCTAATTGAATCACATTTTTCCAAAAGAACGGAAACATAACAAGACTTGTGATGTTGACTTTCAAGGTTATCATGTGACTTTCAAGAAATTAACTTGGGTATTCCACATTTTAGACCACAAAAGAAAATGAAGAAACACATATTTCAACACCGAGTTGGACTATCGCCTGACAGGAAGGACGCGCAACTTAGGGTCAGAGATAGCAGAAGGAACTGAAGTTAAGGTTGTAAAATCATATAGAGGCTTGTAGTAAAAGCACAGAGCTCCAAAAACAGCATTTCCACCTCTGGGGAAAACTACAAGACTTCAAATTTTGCTTCTAAAGAACTCACTAACAGCTAAACACACATTGCCCAAATTTCAGGAAGATCAACTAGGAGACCACCTAGAAATGCATTTTCCTTTAAAACTAAAATTTGATAATATCTTTTTTATAAACTGAATCTTATTCTTTATAAGATTTCAAATTGAAATTCAAAGTTGAAACGCTAACCTAAAAAACAAGATGCTGACGATTGATTGGGTGCATTTGGAACCAAGCTCCTAAATAGGAAATGATAATATTTAGATGCGCATAAATTATCCCCACCAAACACCACCACCTTTGAAACACTATTTCATTGACTATTGGGTTCTGATAATTGAAAAAAAACAATGGTTGCTCAGCACCAGAAATACTGCTCTGGATTTAGGAAAAAAGAAATCCCAGCGTTCGAAAATCACAACATGATATCCAACTTGACTATCAAGTACTAGAGGTAGTGCTCCATTGAGTCATGCCTAAAAGCTAAAAAAGTGGTAAATGTTGCATATCTGGAAGGGTAGCACAGGGGTTCTGCTAGATTTCAGAATTTAGTTTCCATACCCCTATCTCTTTTTTGGAGCTCTTTTGTATGCTTCCAATGTACTAGGTTGCATTCCCTTTAGTGTTATTATACCACCTTATTATTTATAAAACGACAATAAAAAATAAATATATAAAACAAACACCTTACAAAATATATCACAACCCAGAATGAAGTAGTAATAATCAAGCCAGCTTGGCAGCTTCAACAGACCTTTTTGCTGGTCTCTTTCTTGAATCGGTGCAGATCAAACCCTTCAGCTCTTCAATGTTCATAATATCCTCAATGTTACATTTTAACAAATTGCAACCATCCATAAATGCAGCAGACTCAGCGAAGCTTGGAGGAAGTGACAAATCCTTAATATTTCCTTTTAAATATTCCATCAAAATAAGCCCTGCACAAGAGCACGAAGACGATCAATAAGCAGATATTTTTTCAACTTTGACTATCAAATTCGACCATCCATTAAATTTAATACTCATTTGACACATTATTATTTTCCACCTAAGTAACTGTTAGAATTGCCTTATTTGCTTTTCCTAAGGTGGTGGAGATTAACACCATTGGGCTTACTAGGAAGGCCACTCAGCAGCCCTTGATGTTTCAAAGTAAGTTAGATTTGACAGATAAAAAATGCGTGAGGCCAATTCCCGGCGGCCAAGTTTTGTGTTAAAGTTGTTTTAGAGAAATTGGAAGTCAGCCAGAAAGTAATTCCATCTCTGAGGCACAGTATAAAGAGTCCATGAACCAACAAATGGCCGTGAAAAATGAAGCCTTTATCTCAGTAGATGAAGTCATCACATCTGCAGCAAAATGTCAACACATACCCTTCACTGATAAGTGCTCGTCTCAATTTGCAGCTACACTGACTGCAGCAGTACCAAGGTATAAACCTCTCACTGCCTTTCAAAGACCTGTATCTTCTGACTCACACCAATCAAATGCAAGCCGATCAACCAGTCCAGACTTCTTGAGTTCCTGTAACACCAAAAACTGAGCTCAGGCCGTTTGTGGAATCAATAAAGACTCACAACGTGCAGTAACAGGTAGAAAGACAGCTGCTCAGGGGGGAAAACAAGTTCTACCACTTGAAAAGTACACCGCCTGTCATTGCAAATATGGTAGATGCTCCTATGACAAAGCAGTTAGCCACCGGGCAAGATGTTCCTCCATCAGAAAAGGGTACAACAATGGGAAATCGATGACAGAAATGCAGATGATGCAAGTTGGTGGAGGGAATATGAGTCGATGAAAGCTGGCCAGAATCTCTAGACTGCCAAAGATGGTCAATCCACCGGTTACCCAGAACTGGAGTTGGACGAGATTAGAGCATCCAAAACCAGTGTACATGGTTGGAGGAGCATCATACTTGGCCAAATCCTCGAAAAGACGCTTCCAAAGGCAGAGGGATTCGTGGAAATGGAATCAGCCACCAAGGATGGAACATGCAACAAGATAATGAAAACTACCATGGATGAAGTAAAAGGCAGTCCAGAGACAGAAATGATAAGATCAAGTGAGAGCAGAATGATCTTCCAGAGCAAAAGTCAGAATGTTCGAGCATGCAAAAGGAAGTAGAGTTCGATGTGCCTGATGCAAATCTGATGTTAGATGAATTCTTAGAGGAATGCATGAGGATTGAGGCTCAGAGGTAAAAGGAAAAGAAAATGTCCTAGGCTGATATAGCGGAAAAAGAGTATATTAGTGACCAAAACAGGCTTTATGGATACAGAAATGTTGGAAGCAGCTTATACATTGATGCAAGCTCTGCATATCTTTAAAGCATATGAAATAGCACAAAAATTGATGAAGAATGACCAGTGGCGGAAGATCAGGCATATCACGCCTTGGGAAAAGGACAAGTTGACAGAAAGAGAAAGCATCACTAGACATATAATGTGGCTGATCCAGTAGCAGATGGGCATGATTTGGTAGAAGATCAACTTAAAACTATTGCAGATAATCATGTGCCATTTTTGTTGTCAAATATTACTTCAATAAAAGAACAATAAGGCTTAGAAAAGATAGAGACCCCTATAACAATATGTTGACCTTGGGCCTTAATCAAGTTCATTTTGATAATGACAAAACAAACTAGAAATGTTTAACTTGTGCGTTTAATGTGCAAGTACAAAAGATCAAACTGGGAAATATCTTGGGACATAAAAAGTTCAAAGAAGAAAGAAAAAAGAGCAAATAGTAGAGTATCCTCAAGCCCTAGTCGACCATTTTTGGCAGAGAATAGTGACTGATTGTGGAAACAAGGAATGGTCAATATTGATGATATAGTCGACTATCTAGTCCAGAACGTTTCTGGGTTTAAAACCCAGACCCCGATAGACGACTATCCTAAGCAAATATTTGACTATTTGGCCCAACAATCAGAAAATTCAAATATGTAGTAACAGGAAAATTCACACTAAATGCACCCAATAGTTAGTTTTGAGCTACGATGACTAGGAGGGCTTCTTGCCTACTTGCTATAAATAGTATACAAGTCTCTAGGGTCATTTAGAGGTGGGAGAAATGGGATTAAACTTGAGAGCTCATTGACTAGAGCTTTACCTTGCAAAATCTCTTGTTTATCTCATTGAGTATTAAAATATAAATCTTACACCCCTTGGAGCTTCATTTAAAATCACTCTATGAAGAGAGAAGAAGGTTTGAAATATCCTCGTTAGCCCGTAAAACATTGGTATAGGTTGTGTGTTAGGCCGCAAAACACATGTGATAGGTTGTGTGTTAGCCATGCATAAAACAACATTTCTAAGCAAAGACCTCAAGGTATTCTAAGTACCACTTTGTACTCGTCGAGGTATTTGTGCAAATATGTATTGAGAAGCTTGCATAAGCTAAGCAAAGGCAACAGAAAATGCTATGAATAATCGATATCTAACATTTCTTATATTTTGCATTTCTGCGAAGGCACAAGACATCAAACATATAGCCAACACTGTGCATAAATCACAAAAGGATAATCAACCCATGTGACCAAATCAAATGAACTTATAAAAAAAAATTCTAATAAACAAAATACTTGGGTGCCATTTGATTTTTGAGAAGTTGGACTAAGTAATCAAACTTTCCACAAATCAAAGAATCTAATTATTGGGGAATGTGAGATTTCTTCGTTTGATTTTGTAGGGAAAGTAATATATGAATTGTGGGAAAGTTAGTTTCCCTCGTTTGGTTTTTACTAGGTAAGTCTTTTATTATAAATTACAAAAGTACCGTTGAATAATTTTAACCAAGTAACCTTCTTGTTAAAATATGAAATTTTGCCAGTAAAATTAATACCAATTTCAACTTCCCAACGAAAGTGATTGGGTTAGATATTGAAATCACATCTTAAATTTAGACTTGAGGAATTAAAATATAGTTCTCACTCCTCAGTACACGAGATTAAGGCACAAGTAAATTTACATTACTTCAAATTTTTATCTTTTGGGCATAACATAAGATTTGATCTCAATAGGAGTCTACTGTTAAATCAAAATTAAGATTCAATTGTACAAGGTTGGAACATTTTTTTTATTGGTTGGACCATTGAGGTCAAATTGTAAATCCCACAAAGTAACATAAACACTGATATATATAATTCAAAGCCCAAGCATGAAACCAGCCAAGTTGGTAACAATGTTTTCCTATACACCTCATACGCTAACTTCTCCCACATATGCATCTGATCATGAATGGATTTTCAATAGGCTAAAACATTCACTTGCTTTTAAACTCTATTACATATTTTCTATTGGAAAAAATAATGGTAGTTTGGGGTTATAAATTTTTTTTTGGATGCAGAGCCGTCCTTACAAGTAATTTTTTCCCCCAATTGAGGAAATATCAGATACCTATGGAGATGACGGCAGGAAAGTTATATTCCATAAATGGGGGAAACTGAAAAGTAAATACATAAAGGAAAAATCTTCTACCTTTCCTAGAAAGGTTCTAATCCTAAAAAATCAAACGAACCTTTAAAAGTTCTAAATTATGTATAGTAAACGGTAAAGTTGGCATTTTTTGATAAGTAACAGTAAAGTTAGCATTAGACAGACAACAAAACAAAGACCATCCATGAAACACATACCAAGGGCTCGAAGCATCTTCAGATTAAATTTCTTGGCTAGTTCATCATGGCCGATTATTTTTGCACGTTGAAGGACAAGCATCTTTAAGCTAATTAAAAAATCCTGTCAAAATGTTCACCTCCTTAGTCATCTTCAGCATCAGATAACAGAAGTTACACAAATCATAAGGCATGCAGGGGTATAAAAGTTCCAAAATGAGAATAAAGTTCTTGTTAATATGATGTCAGTTTTGAGAGTTTCTATAACAAATGTAAGTGTAAATTAAAATAATTCATTGAGTTCAATTTGTGGGAATTTCACAAATTAAAAGGTAATTGAATAATCATTCAGCAAACCAAGTTAAATTCACATTTACATATAATTAAATATGCCTTTGTGATAAACTATGTCAAACAGTTTGGGAGGTGCAACAGAGTAATCTTAATTTTCTTTTCGGTTTCATCAAGTATATACATATCAGCACAGTTTAATTTACAGCAGAAACCTACCCAGGTTGATAAAATTTAATTCTCTAGTGAATATTTAATTTCTACGATATTCCAAAACTGAACTTAACAAATTAAATTTCATGTTTTCCACCTTTCAGTTTACATGTTGCATTATTCTAATGCCTTGAAAGTTGTTTAATATAATCTTTAAATGAGTGGGCAAGAGAGAGAAGAAAAAGAAAACGAGCATTCACACTCCACATAATTCTGCTAACCATAGGAAAGAAAACAAAAACTATTAAAAAAGAAAGAGAAAAAGAAAGGACATCTAAAAGGGCTTCATTCTTTCTAGAAATATGAACATTATTAATTAAACTAAATATTTGAAATACATTTCTCTGTGTACATAGACATTACATAAACACGTAACAGTGCGTGTGTCTAGAACATTTTGGGAACTTACAAGCTCAGACTCGGAGAGGGAACAAAGCCAAGTGACATCTTCAAGCCTGTTTTTCCCCAAAATTTCTTTTACTTCATCCATGAAACAAACCTACTTCTTCGTCTTCTTTTTGCAAATCGAAATACTAAAATTTCTAAATTCTGCAATATATATATATATATATATATATATATATATATATATATATGAATGATCAGTACAGACGTAAGAAAACAGAAACTTCTTATCTGTAATGTTAAATAAAAATTGCAGCAACTGGGATTGAACCCCGTAATATTAATCTTTGAATTTTAAATACAATTATATAAGTATTCGACTATTTCCTTTCAATGAAAATTTCGGGAATAAAGCAAAAAAGGAAGAAAAATATGAAGAAATTCATGGAAACAGCCAGAGAGGTACCGGGTGAGACGTGGGCGATCGGTGAAGATAAATCCTGCTCCTCAGTCCTCCCTTTGATTTTCTAGGAAGCATCGGCTCTTTGACACAAACTTATGGACGTCGTTGAGTTGCTGACAGTATTAAAAAAATAAGGATTTGGAAGTTCCTTTTATAGGATGGAAGGGTTCAAAATTATATTTGGGTTTTTTTATAACCCTCCAAAACCCTAACCAGTAGCATAGCCAAGATTTTATTTTGGGATTAAGATTAACAAGGTTAAAATAAATTAATTTTTTATATATCATATCATAATAAATATTTTGATTAGGTAATCAAAACCTGCTTTTACATTAGGTTAAATGTCTTAATCCAGTTCTATTTTGATCACATGATTTTTAATTATATTAATCAGGTCTTATAACTTTAATTAGTTTTCAATCTGATCTTTTCAACAAATTTAATCTTAAAATCAAGTTAAATTTCTACTTAGTATCATGTCAGCACTGAGGTGGTTAATAATCTTATTTTGTCTACGAAATCAGTGTCAAATGATATCGAAAAACCCTTTATTTTCTTTTGTTGAAGTGAAAATCCAACGTGACTTAAGATTAAATTTATCGAAAAATGTCGGAGATTGAAAAACCAATAAAGTTTAGGATCTAATTAAAACAATTGAAAATTGTGTGACCAAAATAAAATCTGATCAACAGTTGTATGAATAAAATAGATATTTAGCTTTTACATTATAGGTAATTATCAACCCCTCCTTTGTTCTCTTTCCTTGCCATTCTTTCCTTCTATAAACCATTCTTTTCCTTTCTTTCAAAAAACTTAAAAAAAACACAAGCAAAATGAGGAACCTTTAGAAAAATTCTTGCTTGCATTTGAAGCATCCCATCAGCTGTGCACGGAGCCAATCATTGATGTTACTCATCACCCTCGTAATGGTTTGATCACAAAACCACCGATCCATAAAAAAAATCCCCACCAAAACGAAGAGTGATGAGTGGCATCATTTCATTCTTTGATTCTCGAATTTTTTACTCGTTGAAGTTTAACAAGTGGATTAATATTTTACAAAGCTAATAACTTTTGTGTGAAAAGAGGATGACAATAAAAAAATTATTGAAAGAATATGGAAGTTTTAGTCAGCGAGAGGACTAAGAAAAGAATGAAATTTACTAAAACAATGGGCTGCTTGTCGCAGATTTATACTCCGATGATTCCTTTTGGCGCAACTGTTGTTTGAAAGAGGAAACTTTTGCATCAACTCTCGCTGAAAACCCGACGTGAGTCATCTTCTGGGAATTTTCTTGCTCCTTAGTCCACATCTGCTTCTTGTTTACATCTTTGTTGCAGTAGGACTTCATTTCTTGAATAACATGATCATCCATCGGATAAAATGACCGTTGAATGGCGATATGCACAAAGTATGGAAGAAGAGAAACAATGACGACGAGTAATGTAACCAACCAATAAATGGGTGAAAGTCCGATAGCTTCCACCAAGACATGAAATGCTCCGTTTGACAAGGTGGGAGGGAATGCGCCATACACAAACAAGAACACGTACCACATCAAGATGCTACCCCAAATGAAAAGATGTTGGATCCAAGTGAAGTGAGTAATAATAAGAGCAATTTGGCAATTGACAGTCCATATTATACATGTGTATGTAATGGCGCCAGCATGTGCAATGTCGGCAACGTTTCCGTCCTCCCGAAACGCAGCAGGGGAAAGAATGTATATATTTGCTAGGAAGATGACTAGAGAAGCAACCACACCATTCAATATCCAACCGATAATGCGGCTCCAACTGAAATATATGTTACTTGGCCCTTGTTGATAAAGGGCTGGAAACTGTCATTTCAAAAAGAAAAGAAAATTCCCTTAACCCACATTTTGGATTGAAGGGAAGGGAGGAAAATAACAGAAAAGGAAAGGAAAGAGAATATTCATCCCTTTGGAAAGAGAATAGCGGGGAACCATTTACCCAAGTACCTCTCAATTTTCCTTCAAACCCTCATTTTTCTAATTCTCCCAAAACTGAGGAATTTAGAAGGAAAACGTACATCTTTTCTTAATTTTTAAATATCGTGTACATGTCTCCTCCATTTTCTTCCCTGTCTTTTCCTTTCCCTCCGAACTTCCGAACATACAATAAAAGAAAAGAAAGCAAGAGAGTTCATTAGTATGGACGAGAGTTATAGGCCTGTACCTGGAGGCATAACTTTGCCTTAACATCTTGCTCAAAGACACCTAACGCTATAACTGGCAAGGATGTTAACATCACATTGAACGTTACCATATACCAATCATCATACAAGACCTCCCCAGAGAAACTCGTGTATAATTCGTAGTAGAACAGAGTGAGGCCGAATGCAATGTTCTTGTACACAAAGTATAGGACCTGCACCAAGTCACGGCCGGGGGAATAAATAACTCAGAATTAGAGACAAACTATAAAATATAGATATTTCACAGTTTACATGTAAGGGAGAAGTAAAGATTTTTTACCATCTTGGATATTCTCTTGTAACACCAATGACCATGAACTATAAGTAATCTCTCCAAGAAACGAAATTGAGGCAATGAGAAATCACTGGCCATGACTGCCTGCAAGTGATATTTGACGAAGATTTGAGCAATTGACTTATTTCAACCGATTATTGAAAGCCTGATAAATAAGTATTTAATCCAAAATACAGAAAGGAGAATATGAATTCACCAAATGAAATATTCATGTCTTAGTTTGGTGCAACAATTTATGAGTTAGGTTGCTGGTATCCGGAGCTAAACATAAGCCTTTGTTTGGATTGAGGGGAATGAAAAGGAATTCAAGGAAAAGAAGGTGAGATGTGGATATTCTGCAAGCCCCAAGTATATGAGGTTGGAAACCATATGATCCTAAAAGTTTAAGCTTATGAGTTCCGATTCATCACCATATGCATTTCCTTCACTAATCCAATTTTTTTTTCACGTGAGACTGGTTTTCCACGTCTCTTCACTCAAATGTGAATATTCCCAACAAATTAGAAAAAATGTTAAAGATTGTTGTAAGAAGCTTACCTGCATTCCCTCCATGCCACTGATCCCAACTCCAATATCAGCTTCTTGAATCATACCAACATCATTTGCCCCATCTCCAATCGCCAAGGTTGTTTTTCCTGTATATCCCTTCACCAATCTAGTGACCTGGAAAGTGCCACATTTGTGTTACTAACAAAAATTTGAAATTGCAATTATTGAAAATCTTTAGTCCTTAGATTCCAGAAAATAGATTGCAATTAATGGTTAAGAAAAAAAAAGAACAAAAATATAAGCAAAATGGAATTCGTTCAAATCTTGAACAAAACATGTTTCAGTTAAGCCCTACCGAAGCTTTCTGTTTTGGGGACACTCGGCAGCATATAACAGAAGCACACTTAACGGCCAACTGTAAGAACCTATCCTTGACATCAGTCCTCAGAGCAATCTCAAGAGCTTTTCCATCTATCACTAAAGCAAAGGGTGCATTTTTGTTACTTTCTTCACAGATCACTCTGTAATAACTTGCAATTTGGTCTAAAATCTCTTCTTCCATAACCTGGAAACTAGGAAAACAAGTTCTGTTAGAACCCACTCAATTTCTACATATATAAGAGGGTAAAAATGAGAATTTTTTAACCCCTCAAGACATTCAAAAATAAAATGCTGCCTGTTGGAAAGCAAACAAGAATCAAGAGATTTATTTTTTTCGCTTGAAGCGATGACAACCGTGATTGATACGGGATATTAGTCCCACATGGTAGAAGTGGTAGAAGTGCAACCGCTAAATTAAGCTCAGGGAATTTTTCTTTATATGCAGGTATGATTTTTTGGACACTCCAAATCAATGGAAACTTACAGAAATAAATGAGTTTGACACTTGGATACATACTCGTATCCGACACGTGTACCCGAGTCTAGGTAACATAAGTATACAACTACAAGCATTCTATGTGATAACTTTTTAAAACTAATTTTTACCTTCAGTTGGCTGCTTTTAGACTCGGCTTCTTTGCTCAAACTTAAATGAAATTGTTTCATATCCTGTCGAAGTAAGCTGCAAGAAAATCTGCGACAAGAAAAGATCAAAAAGGGAAAATCAATGAGAAATGTCAGCGACTTCGAGTATGACTATGTATGCTGCATTTATCCATTCCAAGATTAATGAAAACTGTGTAACTCTGAAGATCTCAATATTTGAAATAATTACATGAGACTCACTCACCCAATATTTATTGCGGTTTCCTTCTTGTCACCAGTGAGCAGCCATATTTTCAAACCTGCTTGGGCAAGTTTATCTATGCACTCCGGAACCTGCAATGTACATCGAGAAAAAAGGTATTGATTATAAGAAATTCCCTGTCTGAACCATTTCTTTGTGGTACAACAATTTTACAATGTAGCTGGATTCAAAATCACAGAAAGTTGTAGACATTTACAACTTCGCTTCTTGAAAGCCTAATATTTATTCAAATTCTTCTATAGTGAGATGGATATTGTGCTCTTGTGCCCACTAGCAGCAGGTTTTCTATTTGTGAACTAAACTGCAAAAATTCTATACTTGAGGGGATGTGTTTTTCTGGGAAGAAAAAGAACTGAACTGAAGTTTGAATATTTAATCAACAAAACCAATGCTTAAATCATTGAATTTCAGATATTTGGCAAGGGGCCCTGAGCAGAGTTTTAAAACTCAAATTTGCTATCAATTTTTTACCAGGAAAAATCGAGATGAAATTCAAAAAAATATACACCAAGGCTTTGATTGGTAGCGAAGGAAGAGGGAAAGGAAACAAGAGGGACAAGATGGACAAAAGAAGATTGATGTTTTCCAAACACATGATGGAAAAGTGTGGGAAAAAAAGAAAAAGACAAAAAAAGTTAGCTTGTTTAACTTTCACTCTCCAATCATTCCAATTTGGGAGGATTGTGATTTGTACAAGTTAGAAGAAAAGATTAATCATACTTTTCTTTCCTCTCACTTTTCCAATTTGGGAGGATTGTGATTTGTACAAGTTAGAAGAAAAGATCAATCATACTTTTCTTTCCTCTCACTTTTCTTTCCTACCAAACGATGGAAAAATGTTCTCTACTCGCTTTTCTTTCCCATCTTTCTTCTTCCTCTCACTTTTCCTTTGTACCAATCATAATATCCTCAAAATTATAACCCTGATTAGATGGAAACTGCCATCTAACATTCTTATCAGATCAATAGTATTACCCTTTTTGCAAACTTTTCTTGTGATCTGCTAAATGGACTTTGAGGTTTCAACTTAAATATGCACACACATGGACATGAACACACACAAACAAAGAGAGAAATAACTAACCCCTTTCTGTAACTTGTCCTCAACAGCTACAACCCCTAATAGAATTAAGTCTTTTTCAATCATCTCAGATGCTTTCTCTAGTAATTCGTCTCTTTCAGGTCCTATCGTGGACTTAGCCTTTGTAAATATCGAGTTCCAGTGTTCATACTCAGCCACCTCAAGTCTCCGATAAGCAAAGGCTAAAGTGCGGAAACCATCTTCTGCATAATTTGAAAGGTGTAAATTTGTTGCCTGCTGGTATGACCTACCATTATCTGCTAGTCTATCAAAGATAATGCTGCAAAACCAAAACCAACATAAAATGAGAAAAGGAATTAAAAAATGTTGAACTTATGAATAATATGGTATCCTTAACTTAGGCTACGATTGGTAGAAAGGAAAAGTGGGAGAAAGGAAGAGGGAGAGAAAAGAAAAGTGAGTAGAGTGCACTTTTCTATCACTTTGTAGGAAAGAAAAGTGAGAGGAAAGAAAAGTGGGAAGATTGTCACACGTACAAATCACATTCCTCTCAAACTGGGAGGACTGGTAAGAGAAAGCTAAAATAAGCTTTTTCTTTTTCTTTTTCTTTTTTTCATTTTTCTTCTTTCCTCTCACTTTTCCATCATCTTTTGCCAAACATACGATGAAAAAAATCAATATTCTTAGTTTTCCATCCTCTCCCTTTTCTTTCCTCTCCCTCTTCCTTCCTCCCACTTTTCTTTTCTACCAAACCAATGGAATATTTGCATAGCACACCTGTCTGCGCCTTTGCAGAGGAGAAATATCTGACCATCTTCATTCCTCACTATCACAGACATCCTCTTCCGGCAACTAGTGAACTCTAACAAATTTAATAGCTTGTACTCCCTGAAGATAACCTTGATGTTATATTTCGGTACTACAATTTACGTAACAGAAAGAAATATTAGGAGTGATATAGGAGACAAAAACCAGATCCTGTCACTGTAATAGAAAAATTTACCTCTCTACATCTTTCCCAGTGGAAGGATCGAGCTCCTTAAGAACCATTGTAGATTGTGTTCTCCGGAAAAATTGGAATCCGAACTCTTGTGAAGCAATCAAAAAGGAAACTTCTTCAGGTGACTCTGCCTCATACCTCAGCTTATTAGTTTTATCATCTTGAACAGGAATGCCTGTGTGACATAGAGCCATAACTCTGAAGAACATTGTTATATCAAATAAGTTGGATCTGTAAATCCACTGCTTGTTCATTAGTCTGTCATCTCTGAAGTTGAAACCCTTGATAACAGATTCTTTCCCCACATTAGATATTCCTGAATTTCCCATATAAAAATTGTCCATGTCTTCTTGGATTCCTAGAGCAGCCTTTTGATTGTTAACATCAGCTACCGAGAACTCAGACATTTCAAAGCTTTGGCTTGTAGTTGTCTTAGATTCATCGATACTGATTAGATACTCCTCAACATCAACATTCATTCGTTTAGATGCAGCGAGATCAACTTCAGCAATACTGCCCCCATAAGAGATTCCTGCTATCGAGCATTTCCTGAATTCCATCTGGTTACATGTCAAAGTTCCTGTTTTATCCGACAATATCATTTCCACCTGACCAAGTTCTTCGTTTAAATTTGAAGTTCGTGCTTCAACTGACTTGCATGTTTCTTCATCATACATTTCTCGGTCCTTGTTAATGAACATAGCTTGTAAAACTTTGACTACTTCAATGGAGACATAGAGAGAAATGGGGATTAAGTATCCATACAATATGAGGGCCCTTATGAACTGTAAGATTCCTGATTTCATAGGATCTAATGGATTGAACAAATCATCAGCATCTTTCTTCACAGACTTTGATGGATTGACGCTGTACATCTCATGATCATCTTGCAATTGAAGGTACCACCATTTACGCATGTCATATTTCAGAATCAGTACAGACCCAACAGAGGTGATTACTGAAATCAATACAAGCATTGAGAAAAGAAGGTAGATGACAGCATCCATCTTTCTTTCGATGCAGCTACGCTTAGCTGGTGACTTTGTGGAATTTCGTACCACTTTTGTGTCGTGCCCAGTGAAAATTACTACTCCATGAATGTAATCAGTGTTTCGAAGTTTCGAGTCCCTTAAAAGCAGTTGAGGAGGACACAAAGGGTGTAATTCATTTTCAAACTCTAGATTTCCCACAAAATTGTAAAGATTTGGATTTGGGTCTTCACAACGTATGGTGGCTCTGAAATTACTGAATTCTTCATCTTCATTCAAACCAAGTGTGGCTTCTAAGCATCTTTTGATTTTCAAATTCGTTTCTCCATCAAGGTTCATGGTCTCTACATAACAAACACCATCCTCGAAGCTGGAAGATAGTAAGAGGAGATCGCATGGGAAATATTCATTCTTATTAACTCTAACAACTTCCCCAACCGAAAGTTCCTTCCACATTTTATCCACAAAAATTCCGTTTACTGCATGAGTCTTTACAGTTCGAGTGTTTACATTCAAATCCTGCAAGTAGTTTTTCAAGAAAATCATTTAGAAAAACTAAAGCAGTATCATCCTTATAAATTACACTGCAGAATATGTGCATTTGTCATGTAACATTCTAAATGAACTACACTGCTACAATTAAAAAAAAAATCGAGTAAACCTATTACACTGGAAATTTTTGCCTGAACTTTTCTTCACCTATACAGTAAGGGGAAAAAAGAGATAAAAGCGAAACAAGTACTAGCTTAAAAAGATTTGTGAAATGCAACTCCTATCTAAGAACCTATGCAGTGTTGAGGCATAACAAAAATTTCATGTGCCAGTGGCCGTTTTGCAGTTCATTTCCATCAGAAATCACTGTTTTCTGTTAGAATTATTCCATGTGTGGGCTAACATTAATTGGATATGTGGGTTTTATAATAAACCGGCTAAGTGATTGGACTACTAATTGAGACATACAGTAGGCTGAATAGAGTAATCTATTTGAGACATACGGTAGGCTGAATAGAGTAATCTATTATCGGTGGGCCTGATATGGGCTAGCTAGTGTAAGCCATAGTTGACCTTATTGGCCTGTGATGAGTAGGCTTTTTGGATCACTATATAAAGAATAAGCTACCCCCTCCAATTCTTATCCAGAGAATACATCATCTTCTTTGTATATTGGGTAAAGCCTACCTCATCAAAAGCTAGTGTTCAAGGAGAATCAAAGAGGGGAAGTAGTTGTTGCTTAGCTAAGGATATGTTCCTATTGATTGATTGAAGATTCCGCTACGTCATCTACGATGGATCTTAAGCAAGATATGTAATCTTTCAATCTATTATGTATTATGTGTTGTATACTCGTCTATGGTAATTACATGGGATTAAAGATATTCATTGAATTCCTTCATTTTCAACTCTAAAGCTTGTGTATCTATGTCCAGTTACTAGGTTGAAAGGTATTAATCAACAGTAACAAACTGCAACTAGATATAGAACATGGCACAGAGCTTTTAAAAAGTACATTACTGGCCAATAATCAATATTGTTCTCATATTTATCATGGTCCTGTGGAGAACAAAGAATTGGGGGCTAGAAGCAGTAAAAACTGAAGTACTTCAAGCCCATCAGAACAGATAAAAAAAGAATCAAACAAATCTAATTTCCCAAGAATTAGTCCCTATTCATAAAGTAAATCAGATGAAAGAACATATAATTTTACATGGATAATTTGAAATTGATGGAAACAAAACCAGCATTAAGTCATTATTCATCAAAGGGTGGAAAAGATACTTTCTTATGGTTTCTTCTGGCACCTAGCGGGCCCTTTGCTTCACAATTACAACAAACGGATTGTATATGATTCAGCTATTGGACAGCAAGCAAAAGTTGCTGCTGTTATTGCTGACAGAGAGTGGAATCAGACACCAGCAAGGTCAGAAGACTTTGTTGAGATTCAGAGTGGATATCTGCAATATCAGCTTCCACTCACATGAGAAAGACAAGACGTTTTGGATTACTTCCACAACTGGGTATTTCCAAACTAAGAAAACTTGGGAAGCTATCAGAGTTAATAAGGAAGAGTCGAGATCATCTGTATGGCTTCCTCACCAAATCCCAAAACACAGTTTTATCTACTAGTTAACATTGATGGACAGGTTGTCTACTAAAGCTAGACAGAAACACGGGGGGATTTCAGTGGCTCCTAACTGCCTTTTTCACAATAATGCAGATGAGTCTAAAGATCATCTGTTCTGTACTTGCACTGTCACAAAGCAGATTTGGATTCAGGTTTTACAGAAGGCTGAAATCAAAGATAAAATTGTGGGAGAATGGCAATCTAAACTGAAATTAGGCTCTAAATAAAAATTTACTGACCTGTAGCAGACCTTCTGCTTTCTTAGTTCTTGGGTGAAAAATATTTTTTTACATTTAACCAGAAGAAAAAAAAGTGCCACAGTAGCTGCTGCACGAAGAAATAATCTAGTACACGAAGTCAGATATGTAAGAATCTTACAGCAAAGAGATATATATATATATATAGGGAGTCATTTTTATAAAATCAATAGAATTTGTAGGAACCCTTTAACTAAATTTGCAAGGAAGCTGGTTTTTCTTCCATAATGGAAGCATCATATATACTGGATATAGAGACCATTAAAATTCATATGGGAAGGTATAAATAAGAAAAAGAGAGAGATAAAGAAACAACATCATATACATTTAGTAGAAATTTGGTGAAAGTTAGTTACCTGCAAAAACCTATGCCAATCCTCAACAGCTTCTTTAAGCATACTGATCCCGACCACAAACACCAAAGGAGCAATCAAACTTACTGGAGAGAAAGGAGCTAAAGAAGTTAGGGACAGAACTGCCGCCAAGAGGAAATAGAGATTTGCAACTCTGCGAAACTGCTCGAAAAGTGCCTTAGGAAAGAAAGTGACAACATTATACTTAGTTGTGGATGTATAATTATTAGGGTACTTGTAAGGTTTGGTCTTGTGCAGTCTAGGCTCATTGCAGAAAACTGTCCGAGAAAATCCTGACTGACCGATAAGTTCTTGAACAGCAGAATCAGAAGTCAACGGTCGCAAGCATGAGAAAGAATACAGCTTGCTGATGCTCCACCTCACCTTCCCCTTCCTCTTTCTTCTCCTAGATGACTCCACCATTTTATTTAGTTTCAAGAATTCGCACGCGCGCTCTTTAGTCTTCAAAACTGGAAGATCAATAAAACTAGAGTGTACTAAAATTCAGAATATTGAGAACTCTTGTGATCTATAGCTAATAAATATAGCTTAGCTACTGGAAATTCTTGTTCATTCTAGCAACTTTGTGATCCAACAATGGCTAATAGCACCATACCCAAATAAACAAATCTCTTCAAAATTTGTCTCTTTTTCCTAATTGTAAACTGTCCATTGTCAATTTTTAGGTGATTGTTCTATCATTTGGATATTTGACTATTTTTGAGAGAATATCGATGCTCTAATTTGGAATTTCTTGGATCTAGCTAGCAGGCCCTTCCATTAGCCGTATTTCCAGCATTAATAAACATTTTCAAACAAGAACCTTCATTAATTACATTAACTATGCGCATGCAGTCTTGTATTTTATAATCTACTATATTATGCCTTTGAAATATCCGAATCGTTATTACCCAACTGTAGATTATACACAAAAAATGCTTCTTCCACATGGTAAACATCTAATTAAGTATGCAAAGTCAATTTGGTTTATTTAATCCAAGCCGGTTGGCCTCTAGATCTGACAATCGAATATGGTAAATTGTTTGATACTTAAAGTTTACATTCGGACATAAAAAAACATTTAAGTTGCAGATTCTGTTAGAATACATGAATAACGATAACCACACACTTGGCAGAAGCTAAACTAGTAATTGACCAAAGCTAAACTAATAATTTTTCATGTTTTACATTTTGTCTTTAATGATTCATAGAAACGGGTGAAAAGTAAAGAATGGTTCAAAATTGTAAATTGTTTGGGGTATATGCAGCGCTGCTCTATGAATAATAATACTTATCCAAGTCTAAATATCTTATCTAGAGTTTTTAACCTAGTGATCACTTTCTAGTTCTTCAAATGAAGACTCGGGTTCATTCTCTCTCCCATCAATACACCAAAAACATGACTAAAATATCTACATACAGTTTAACACTTTAACTCAATCATTGCATATTTCAAAAAAAGACTAAAATATAAATAACAATGGACTCTTTTTTAATGACTTGAGTTTTACAATAATTGATTCACCCAACTCTCTTTTACAAACTCAATTATCTTGCCATTGCTATCTATAGATGAATTGTCTTACCCATGGAACCATCTCTATATTATTACGTTCTTACTCTTGATTTTTCATGCCGACTATTATCACTTGTTCACTTTTGTATGCCACGGACCAGAATGCTTGATTAGTCATGGATGCCTCAGTTCATGGATTTAAGCTTTTGTACCAGTTTTCTCTACACGGTGAAAATATCTGTAATATACAACTACTATGACCAAATTTCATCCACTTTGATTCCCAGTTCTGCAGTATGACTAAAGGTCTACCTGCCCAAGATTTGATCTGACATTTGGGGAAGGTACTGTGTCCATAAATTGCCATGCTTCGATTGCAGACTAGTGCCAAATTTAGAGCAACCAATCTTAGGTCCATCATACTGAAAAACCATTCTCTCCTTGTTGATTTCTAGTGATAATGAATCCTTGATCAACCAAGAACTAGACAGCATTAGATATCTGTTGTACAGTGCTAATGCAATTGCCGGGTTTTTATGAGTATTCCTGTGAATAGATGTAAATCTCAAATCAACGAGACTGCAATGCATTGAGTGAGGAAACTTAAAGAATTATACTGAAAATTACGAAAGTAAAAACTTGTGGTTGAACTTTTTCATTGGAGAATTTGGGCGAATTCAGTTGCGGAAATTTTCCAGCTTTTCAAGAAAATTTTGCATTATAACAGCATTTTTGGAAAACATTCTAAAAAACCGAAAAAATTTCTACAGCTGAACGCGCCCTCAATTTACATTTTAACTCTGTTGTAGAGTACTAATGCAATTGTGGGTTTTTATTAGTACTCTTGTGAATGAACCCATATAGATGTAAATTTAAAAAAAAAATGAGACTACAATGCATTAATTATGTAAGAAAATCTGAAGAATTATATTGAAAATTATGAAAATAAACTAAAAATTGTAGTTGAACATTTCATCGAGGAATTTGGGTGCGTTTCGTTGTTGAAAGTTTTGCATTAGGAAGGAATTTTTTGGAAAACAATTCTAGAAAACTGAAGAATTTTCTACAATTGAATGAGCCCTCAATCTACATTTTAACTCTGAAACCATTCCATCAGTGATACTAAAAGGAGAAGGATGATTAGATACCTCTCCCTCCAGTTCAGAACTTTGCTCCACCATAGGACAGCCTCGACAAAGTTTTTTTCTAATTTCCTTGCATCGATTAGAAGGACACTTAAGGCTGGCATACAAGCATCCTTCGCATAAGGTGTCTCAGATACCCAAGGCTTTGTTGCTGACCTCTGAATAGCATCCAACACATCTGAGTTAACATAGGCATTTAGTCTTCTAGAGCAGTCCTCAGCCGCTGCAATGGCATAAGTGCTTAAGTCAACTCCAATTAGTTCTTCCACTCTTCCCTAAAATACAAGTGAAGTTTGTCGGTTTTATAATGCTTGACATGAACTCAAAAGTCTAAATATCCCTAGCCAAAAAATTGGCAGTTGGAAAAAAAAAAGGCCAATACTACCCCATTACAGGTCAGTATCCACTGCAATTTCAAGACAGTAAAATTTGATTGTGTTGTTGAAGACTGTGATTATGAGGTAAAATACTACCAACAATTTTAATACACCGAATCAGCCATCTCAATCCATCGTAACCCATCCATACCAATCTAACCTGACCCCTACTTCTCTCAACAATCTGGAACGGATCAACTCCACCGGAAGAAAACTCAAACCAAAATGACTTAAATCAATATGTAACGTTTACTCATTATAGACGATCAATTAGTAAACAATTCAAAAAGAAACTAGTGTTGTACAGAATTAAAAAAAGTCTGGGAGGAGGAGAAAAAGAAGAATAAGCAACATCCTTCTACAAGTTACTTTGTTTAGGTAAATAAATTATAAAGGACAGCTAGAAACAAAATTTACATATCGAAGAACCACAATTTATGGAACCAATCTGTTCTTTCATCTTTTGAGTGCAATGCTCTAGGTTAGAAAATCATGATGTAGTTTTTTTTAGGTATATTAAATATAAAGAACAGCTAGAAAATCTACATATCAAAGAACCACAATTTTCGGAACCATTATGTTCTTTCATCTTTTAGTGCAATGTGTTCTAGGTCAAAAAATCATGATGTTAATGGTCTGTATGCACAAAGATGTGTCGGTATATATTTATATTTTGCTTCCTTATTTTTATTTCTTATGTTTTCATTATCCTTCTAATTTCCATATTTTCATTTACCAGGAGTACAATATTTTAGACCATATGAGAAAACAATCATAGCACAAGACTTGAAGCATTTGCTACAAATTAAGTAATTATGATAGAAAAATACTGACCTTCATAATTACATTTGATGAGACATATATAAATTTGCTCAATGATTGATGGATGTTTGGTATAATGAAGGGTGCCATTTCCTCAAAATTGAGTCTAGCATAGTCAGCCCCAGGAACAGCAGTCCTAATTTTTGCTTTAACTTCCTCCTGCCTATATTTCACAACATAACATCAAAACACAAGAACAGAGAGATGGATTTTTCAAGAGAAAGCGAATATACAAACAATCAACGGCTTACCCATGAATTTCAAGGTTCGAACGAGGAAATAGTACTTTCAACTTATAAAAGAACACTTTGTCTTCATTCCCTTCAGGGATAAAGAAATGAAAGTAAACTAGCTCTGGATGCCTGGATGTTAAACAAGTGAAGAAATTAGTACGCACTAGAGCAAACACTGGCCCTCAACCTCCTCAAAAAAAAATTAAAAAGGAAAATAAACATAGGGTAACAAGGCTGACATGGAAATGCATGGTTAGAATCATTAATCGTACACGACCGCGATCAATGAGCAACCAGACAACATGATACATTTTCAATAGCAAACTCTGGAGTCTAACTAAAATATTATTGTAATTTGTAAGCTCTCTTATTGGCTAACAACAAAGAATGCATTACAGTTCGGAAATTGTCCATGGACAATGTCATCATTGAGCCTTGGCAATTAAGAGAACATGGTCCCAAAGGATCATGTTAACCAATTCTGGATCAAATAGTGTGTTTAGTCGAAGAGAAAAGTGGGAGAAAGAAAAGGGAGAGGAAAGAAATATAGACTGATGAGAAAAGTGAGAAGATAGGTATTTTCCTTCACATGTTTAGTGGTTTTCTCTTGAATAGTAGAGTGAACAAGTAGGGGAAAGAAAATGAAAATAATATCAAATTTATCGGTACACCCTTTATAATGTTAAATACCCTTTATAATGTTAAATTGATGGGCTAAATAAGGATAAATTGTAAAATGATAATCTCATCTCTTTTCTCTCCTATTTTCCTTGATCTAATCCTCTAATGAGGATTATGATTTGTACATGTAAGAAGAGAACATCAATCCTATTAGTTTTCTTGCCTCTCACTTTCCCCTCTCACCTTTTTTTTCCTACTAAACAAAATAAAAGTGTGTTCCACCCACTTTACCTTCCTCCCACTCTTCTCTCTTACTAAACACACTCAAAGTGATTGTTAGAGTGTTGAGAGTATTAGGGTTTAAGATTATTGATGTAATTTCATAATATTAAGTTCTCTATATATATGACTACTAATCTTAGGGTTAGTAACCAGTTTACTGTTTACTATCATTCTATTTCTTTTCTTTCTTGAAACCCTAATCACTGTCTAAACCCTAATCACAAACGTTAACATGGTATCAGAGCCATTGGTTTAGGACCCTGGTGGTATTCTTAGGCAAACCAAAGGAAAAAAAATATATAGCTAGGTTTAGATTCTACTTTTAGTTTCTATTATGTTTTTCCAACGAATTTCTCGACGCTCTTCAAGTGTTTTCCCTCTTCTCCAGCAACTTTTGCTTCATCTCCGACAGGTTCAGTTTTCTTTCTTTCCGGTGAGATTGTGACATCCTGTTGCCGGTCATGAGTCCCCTGTTATGTGTGGTGATGCTGCGTGAAGAAAAGAAAGTTTTGGTTTTTGTTTATGCGTTGATCTGACCCGGATCCAAGTCAGATTTGCCCCTCGACACAATCCAACCCGTTTTGTGGATTCAGCCCATTCCAGTCTGTTTTGTTGTCTTGTTGACCCCTAAGTGGAGGTCTTGTTTGTCCGATGTCCCCAGACCTTGTTCATGGATCGTGTTGATCCATTATCGTTAGGTGGTACCGACATGGTGACCTAACTATTGTCTTGGGTCTAGTTGCCCCGAATTGTTATGAGTTTCGCTGTTATTTTGGTTTGAATTTATTTTTAACATATTGGATGGGTATCGTTGTAACAAGTTGGAGTATGCTCCAACTTGAGAGGGAGTGTTAAAGTGTTGAAAGTATTAAGGTTTAAGGGTATTGATGTAATTTCATAATATTAAGTTCTCTATATATATGACTACTAACTTAAGGGTTAGTAACCAGTTTACTGCTTACTATCTCTCTATTTCCTTTCTTTCTCGAAACCCTAAACACAAACGTTAACGGTGATCATTAATGTCAGGATGAACTATTGATCTGAAAGCAGATTGGTAAGAATTCGGAGCAACAATATGATCATTTATTCTCTTTCCTTAAATGTAATAGGCTTTCAATGTACAAACAAGACTGCAATAAGAATGCATTAAACAGTGTCACAACCAGTAAATTGTTAAAAGCATTTTTATATGAAAGGACTTTGGTTTACACCTTAGTATTCATTAACCATGTTTTTTTTGGATGACAAGGGTACATCCCTCAACTACATGCAAACCGCCTCAACATGTAAAGCCCGAAACAAAACCCGCAGGCATAGCCCTTAGGTAAATGGCATTCATTAACTATTTAAAGGTGTATAAGAGCAGAGTTCCGATAAAGTCAAATAGACCTAGAGCTTGATAGAGTTGAATTGGTAAGAACTGCAAGCACTCGAAGGTCCAAACACTCCATCCATGACACCACATGCACCATTTCATCCTCTTGGGCATCCGTTGTTTTGGTCAAACTGAAATTTTCATCACCAGAAGACTTTGAGTTCCTCAACTGTAAACACCATAATATTAAGCTTGAAAATGAACACACAAGAAACAGGGAAACAAAAACAAAAGGCCTCAAATAGCTTCATTACACTAACAAACACATAAACGAGAAAAAAAAAAATAAGGGTAGCATTTAGCTTGACCATAAACAACTAATGAAGAAAAATTAAAAACAAGATTCCTCATTAAAGACAATCAAAAATATTTTATATTATGTAGGCACATGGCAGCTACTGACTATGAATGTTTATCCAACAGCAATGGCGGAACTTAGTAAAGACAAGTGGGATGATGGCCCTCACAAGCTTTTGAAATTTTTTTTAGCTTTTCGGTTATAAAAAATAAAAAGATAATATATTTGGCCGCCATCTCCAAGTGGTCTCAATTCTCAAACCTAAACGTTCTTTCCATTCTTGCTTTTCACTCTCACTCCGTCACAAACTTGCAGCTGTTGTTTTCTTCATCGCCAGCCACCGAGCTCCGGCCAATTTTTTCGATAAATTTACATTTCTTTCTTTTTTATCTTCCACATACCCATTTATTTGATTTATTATAAAGCTCAATTTATATGTTTATAACATATTATAATTATTCATTTTTTTCTCTGTTTTTGGGTAATCTATTATCTATGGACTACGGAATTGCTTGGTATAATGTTATGTAAATAGCCTGGGAGTGATGCACAAGTTGGTACTAATTTTATTTTTTTTCTGTGATGGACTTATTTACATTTAGTTTTATAATTTGAAACGAAACTAGTAGGTATATTCCTTGTTTCTTGTTGCACTTGTATTATGACTTAGGATGTAATTATTTTTATTCATATAGTATTTATTTCTTTCTTTTTAGTCAGAAATGATGTTATTAGTTAAGGAGGTAATTTTAGTCTGACTTAGTTTTATAATTCATAATTCATAATTCTGTTTGCCTTCTTTAATAACATCATTGATCAGAGTTCAAACTCACTCAACAACAGCGACAAATCGAGGATCACGATCTTTTGCTCATTGCTTCCCACTTCACCGAAGTCATCCTCTCTAAGTCTCCATCAAGCCCCACCTCTCAATGCTTAAGTAGGTATATTTACATCTCATGTCTTTTTATTTCATTTTAAATTAGCTTGTATTTTTTTAATCTATGTGGTTTTGGTATACGTTAGATTTAAGTATCTTTAAATCTCATATTTTTATGACGATTTTTTTAAAACAAATTTGTTTTAGTTGCCTACATAATTTTTCTCATAATTATTGAAAATTGATTTTGTATGTATTTTGCCTACTTTTATAGGTTAAACACATTGAACACATTATGATTAAGTTTTTAAAGAAGAAAAATGTTGAGAGGCCAAAAGAAAATCCACATAATTTAGATTCTTCAAGTCTTGAAGGGCATCCTTCAAAGTCTGTAAGGATTAAACCTGAGAAACATTCTTCTAAATCTTCAACGATCACATCTAAAGAAATTGACATTAATTGTTTAGAGAGTGACCCAAGGTTATGTCCTCAAATATGGGAATATCCAGCTAACGAAAGGGATGAAATACAAAGAGTTTATGCGAAAGCGAGGCCTTATCAAATATATCTCTCAACATATGCTCTTAAGCAAGAAGGTCTTCCTAGTCAATTTCAATCTTCTTGGTTTAGTCTCTTTTCTTCTTGGTCAGAGTATTCTTCTTCAAAAATGTTGCATATTGCTTACCAAGTGGACATCTTGGCTCATATGTATTTATTACTCTTTTTACGGTGTTTTGATTCTTATTGTTTGGTATTGTAAAAGTCGGATATGTATTACTTTATTTTGATTTGGTTAATTATACTTATAATATATTTTAAACATGAGAATTATATTTTTGTTATATATAATTAAAAAGGTACATATATGCAAATTTATTCTTAAGTTGGCCCCTTCAAAAATTCTTGTCAAGATTCGCCACCTTCCAATAGTCAAACCAAATTAAATTTGATTTCAGAGTAATAAATCCCAAGTATTAAAGAAAAAACAACAGGAAACACAGTTTTCATAGATATTATATTTCTGCAATAGATATCAGAAAGATTTCATAAAACTGCAAAGTAAAAGTATTTCCGTCATTAAATTAGTACGATAAAAATTGAAAAATCAAGAAAAGAATAGACAGCAAAAATTTTTGCTTCTTAAAATGTTACTACTAGTTTTATTTTGAATCAATAACAACAAAGTGAAGAACTCAAGGCTAAAAAAATAATCAAAATGAGGAGGTAAGACATACAGTAGAAGAAGATGAGCTGGAATCAAAAGGAAGCCAGTTTCTGAGAGGATCAAACGGGTCACGAAAATGGGTAGCGGGTAAGAAGAACTGAAGGAATCCAAGGAGTATGATGAGTCCAAATGAGAGGAACTGAAATATGGGCCATGGGTTCGGAGCCGGATCTAGGCCCTGGAGGTGGAGTTCAGGACTGATCGGGTTGTCAGAGGTCTGAGCTGTTCTTCTGTGACTAGCACTAGAAAATCTCGAAGACCAGTACGAGGAAGACATTAACACGTGGTGGCTCCGGTGCTCTCTTAGTAAGAGAGTTCGCGATGGAACTTTTTGGTTACCCGAATGAGATTAGGTTGGAATTGGGTGACCAATTAGCAGATCAAAAGCGGAAGAAGAGCACGAAAACGTTGACTTTTAGAAACGAGAGGAGGCAAAAAAGAAAAGAAGGGAGAGAGAGAAGACGTTAACAGCGTTATATATTACTTCGGGACATTGGACTAGAGGTCGGTTTAAGTCGGTTCATCTTAAAATTTCAATCCAATTTATTTATACCGAATTAAAAAAATCTCAATCCAATTCAACTCAATTCAATTTATAAACTCATTCAATTTCAATTCAATTTAACTCATTCTAATCAGTTTGGGTCATCAGGTTAATATATTTTTTTTACTAAATAATTAAACTATACCTATTACATAACAAAAAAAAATATAATTAAATCCAAAACTAAATTTATTCATATTATAAGTAAAATATGTGTGCCTGACAGCACAAATAATATTTGATAAAATTGAAAATAAAACAATTGTCTCATGGACTACAATGGTTGTAGACTATGTTAAATTTGTTTTTTTTTTATACTGCTAAGAAGTTTTTTGATGACATACAAGAGAAGGATGTTGTGCCATGAAATGTCATAATTGGAGGCTACGTTGAAGCCAAACTTTTTAAGGATGCTTTGGCATTGTTTCATGAAAAGCAAGCGAGTAATATAAAACTTGATGAAATGACCATAGTTAATTGCTTATCTGCATACTCACAACCTATAACCCTTGATGTTAGAGTATGGATTCATTGTTATATTGAAAAACACAATCTTTATTTGAATGTTGCCCTATGAACTACTTTAGTTGACATGAATTTAACTTACATTAGAAGATTGTTCAATTACGAAGGAAATCTCATCATTTGTTGGTTGTGCTAGTTCTTTCTCACTAATTAGTCTAATTTTTTTACTATGCTTTAATGTACTTGGAAGCGACATGGGGCACTTAAAAGGTCACAGAGAGGTAAATTGAATGGTTCAATAATGTTTGCATGAAAAAATTCCAGCAAGTTGGTATTACTGAGCTTTATCATACATTCATTATTTCTTCCATCAACATTATGGTACATCTTTTTGGAATATAAGTTTATCTGCATATATTGATCCTGATTGGAATTTTGTAGGTTAGAGTGTTAATTTCTCTATTTATTTTATAGAGAAATCAAAATTTTATTAGCATAAGTTAATTATGCATCGGTTTATTCTAATTGAAGTTATGCTTAAGAATAATTATGAAAACTATTTCATAACTCGAAATCATTATTTGTTTCTAATATAAATATTTGAAACTAAAATCTGGGTAATTGGAAAGTATGAGACTTGTTTGAATATTGGAGTATCTTCTACATATAATTTTACACACTGGTAGTAATTAGAATGAACATTTTATGATTATATATTTTACAATTATACTATAATTATTTATACACTATTTTTATATTTAATAAATATAAAATATATAATTATATATTTGACCGGGTTACCGGTTTGGGTTGGGTTAAAAATCTTGAACCCATGACCCAACCCAACCCACTGAGTTCAAAATATTTTCAACCCAACCCAATATTTAAAAATACACAACCCAACCCAACTCATTATATCGGTTTGGATCGGGTTCACGGATTAACCGAGTTCCATACTCACCCCTTAGAAGTATTATTCACTAACATTCAAATTTTTAATTAAATAAAAATGTTATTTTTTATTAAGATAATATTTTTTTACTTTAAGATGATTGAATATATTAAATAAAGGTTTCAATAAATTTTATAAATTATTTGGAGATCATCTAATATTTATTTGATAATAATTTAATTGTTGTAAAATGATACCTCACTATTGTTAATTGATACATTTTAAAAAATATATATTTTTACTAATTATTAAATGATATTCTAATTATTATTAAATAATACCAAATTACCATCAAATAGTATAAAAAAGTTAAACACGAAACCATAAATTTACCCCATAAAAAGAATACTTGCTTTCTTTATTGGTGAATGGAATAATGCGATGGTTAAGGTTTTTCATTGGAACATGTAATGATACTACTGATTGTATGTTATTTTTATTAGCACATTTTACTCATTATAAAAAACGATTAAACGAGCAATGTCGATATTGGGACTATAAAGTCTTAAGTTTGTGTGCGAGTTATCAGTTCAATTATTTGTTTTATTTTATATGGATTATGATAATATTATGAATTTTTATCCGGATAATGTGATAGTAAGAATTTTATATTATAATTAAATCAATCATTGTAATATTTGTATATAATATTGTTTCAACGTAAAAAAAAAATGTTAAATGAGATTCAATCCCTTAAGAATTAGTACAAAATCGTTTACCATGTTGCTAAATATGTGCTTTTTTAAGTATATATTTTTTGAATATTTTTAATAAATATATTCTATTTGAAAATCATCAATATATAATTGAAATACATATTCATATGTACATGGTACGATAAATTCAAAAGTATTTTCAAAGTTTAAAATTTATCAACCTTAACCATTTATGCACTTCAAAAAATTACTGTGATCTACCATACATTGAAAAATTATAATATTTTTTTATCATTAAAAATTGAAAATTCACAAAAAAAAAATAATATGTTAGTTGAAAATTATCAAAAAAATATCTTTTATATCAAATTACTATTAAATTATACTTAAATTACAATGAAATGATACCAAAAAATTGTGCACTCTTAATAACACGATAGAGCTTCATTTCTTTCGGTCTATCTGTATTTTACGAAAAAAAAATGTGAATTACCAAAATCTCGTGCTTAATCTGCAAAAGTAGCATATTTTATATCATCCGACGCTCTTAGATTACATATTAAAGAAATAAGGTAATATGATTTTGTAAGAATATAATTTGGTAAAAATTGAAATGTAAAATTTGTTATAAATGATGAAAATATTTTTTATTACAAAAATAAAAAATTATAAAATTATATTAACCTACCTAAGGTTAGTAATTGTTACACTTACCTCATATAATTTTTAGAATCTACACTTACCTACGTGTCGTAGTGTCGTTAGCTTTCTGTTAGTTTTTCGTTAATCAATTGTTTAAAACCTAGTCAAACTTTATGCCAACTCATCAAAATTTATTGGAAACTCGATTTTATCCTCAATAATTTCAAAATTCAATCACATTTTTACCCAAGTAGCATTTAAACTTTGACTGAATTTTAAAATTATTAAGGGTGAAGTTAGGTTTACTATAAGTTTTGAATCTTTTGATTATAAGGTTTAACTGAATTTTGAGCAATTGATTAACGAAAAACTAACGGAAAGTTAACAACGGATAAGTAAATGTACATTCTAAAAACTATGTGAGGTAAGTGTAACATGTTAATGTAATTTACTAATTTATTTATAAATTATGTATATTCGTTTTTTTTTGTTAATTAAACACGTCATTAGCTACGTGCTTTTGATTGATTTTCATTTTGAAACTAAAAAAACCCATGGCAAAATGAATATTGAGTTTATGTCCGTTAACAAATTAACTTGAAATCAAACTCTAATATAAAAATGAATGATAAGTGATAACAAAAGTACCCAATGACCTCAGTTATCACGTCAAACTATGATAACAAAGCTATTAAATAAAGCCTTAATCATCGTGAGGTAAATATTAGTCTTGTAATTGCACGATTAAGTTAGAAATTTGCTATTAAACTTATTTTATTCTTTCAATTGGTACTTTGCTTATTATCGTCTCTCGCAAAAATTTAAACTTAGACAAAAGCTTTAGAAGCAATCATATGAAATTGAAAAGAAAATAAAAATCATACGTAATATTTCATTTAGCTCCTTCAAACCTATTAAGAGCCGTTTGACCTAGCTTTTGATTGTTGTAGAAACTCTTAAAATAAGAAAAAGTGTTGTAGAGTTAAATGTTATCTAGTGTTTGTTAAAAATACCGTCAAACTAATTGATGATTTTAGTAAATAAATTGTAAAACTATTTTTAGATGTTGAAATTACAAAAAAAATTATATATGAGTACTATTTGAAAGTGTATCTTTCATCAAATTGACTTTATTAATTTTACAATATAAATATATTAATTTTATTCAACATAAAATATAAATCATTAAAATAATATTAATTAAATTAATAATACTACTATTTTATTAAATAAATAAAAATAATATTTTTTATTAAATAATAATCTCAATGTTCTAATAATTATAATAGATGCATCATTGTTACATTTACAATTTGATTAGAAAGAATGACGGTTGATTTATATAGTCGCAATGGTGTAAATACCTATATCACACAAGGATAATTTAGGAATATTAATATTGTCAAAACTGATTATGGGATTAAAAACTAAAAAACTTAATTTATGATTTTAAGTCTAAATCAACTATTTTAAAGTGGTTTTCAGTTTTTGTTTCATATTAAATTAATCGAATGTATATTTTATTTTTGTTAGTAAAAAAGGAGATTAAAAGTCGAATCTTTTATATATAAATGATTTGAAGGTATCCACTAATTCACGAGATCCGAGTTGATTGATCAATTTATTTTATAAAAAAATATTTTTTCAGTTTTTTTTAGTATCATAATATAAATAATAAAAATGTTGAATAGACACATAAAATAAATTAGTAACATCATCTATCACATTAGTCTTTTGGACCGAAGCCCAATCTGTGACACAGGACCCATTAAAATATCGGGGCTCCCCTTGTAGATAAGTAAAAAATCTGTGATGTGAGGTGGGGAAAATAAAATTAAAAATGTGAGGTGGGAAAAAAAAGAGAAAAAGTGTAGGCAACAGATTCATTGAACCTGGACATGGCATGCCAAAAGCTGTAAAGAGGGTCAAATAAGATAGGAACAGGGGAAGGAAAAGTGGAAATGAGATATTAAGACCTACTCAAAAGAAAAGTGGAAATGAGATATTAAGACCTACTCAAAAAGAGCGGATACGACGAAGCAAATGGGTCCAGCGGGAAACGACAGATGAAGACTGAAGATTGATCCTGCAAAAGAGAATAATAATAACCTACAAGCAGTACCATTGCATGCTTTAATAAAACTGAACACGTGGCATAATTTCATTCATCAATTAAGAAATTATGATTTTTTCTTAATGAATTTACGAATTATGAAATAAAATAAATAAATAAATACGTGAATTACAACAATTTTCATGCTTAATCCACAAAAATCATGAATTTAATATGACCACGGATCATGGAACATAGGGACGGAATAAGTTACGGATTTGTAATAATAAAATTCGGTCAAAAATTGAAATGTGAATTTTGTCATAAATGATACACAAATTTTTTACTGCTAAAACTTATATATAGAATGTTTTTTTTAATGAATTATGTGTTATTAATTTGTTTTGCTTGATTAAATATTTTACTGCTTTTGATTGATCTTATTTTATATTTTGAGAAATATTTCGTGGCAAATCAAGTTTCTTTTCATTAGCAAAATGAATGGTACGTGGTGATGAGATTACTCAATAAACTCAGTTATTGCACTAAGCCGCGTAGAATAAAAGCTATTGATAGGGATAGCCTCAACGATCGAACCTCGTCATTGCATGACTAAATCACAAATTTATCAGTACATCCTTGATAATGTTAAATTGATGGGCTAAATAAGGATAAATTGTAAAATGATAACCTCATCTCTTTTCTCTCATATTTTCTTTAATCTAATCTTCCAATGAGAATTATGATTTGTACATACAAGAAGAGAACATCAATCCTAATAATTTTCTTGCCTCTAACTTTTCCCTCTCACATTTTTTTTCTTACTAAACAAAATAAAAGTGTATTCCACCCGGTTTACCTTTCTCCAACTCTTCTCCCTTACTAAACATACCAAAGTGATCATTAATACCAGGATGGCCCATTGATTTGAAAGCTGATTGGTAAGAATTCGGAGTAACAATATGATCATTTATTCTCTTTCCTTAAATGTAATAGGCTTCAATGTACAAACAGGACTGCAGTAAAAATGCATTAAACAGTGTCACAACCAGTAAATTGTTAAAAGCCTATGTTATATGAAAGGACTTTGGTTTACACTACCAAGTATTCATTACCCATGTTTTTTTTTGGATGACAAGGGTACATTCCTGGACTACATGCAAACCACCTCAACATGTAAAGCTCGAAACAAAACCCGCAGGTGTAGCCCTTAGGTAAATGGCATTCATTAACTATTTAAAGGTGTATAAGAGCAGAGTTCTGATAAAGTCAAACAGACCTAGAGCTTGATAGAGTTGAATTGGTAATAATTGCAAGCACACGAAGGTCCAAACACTCCATCCATGACACCACATGCACCATTTCATCCTCTTGGGCATCTGTTGTTTTGGTCAAACTGAAATTTTCATCACCAGAAGACTTTGAGTTCCTTAACTGTAAACACCATAATATTAAGCTTGAAAATGAACACACAAGAAATAGAGAAACAAAAACAAAAGGCCCCAAATAGCTTCATTACACTAACAAACACATAAATGAGGAAAAAAAAAATAAGGGTAGCATTTGGCTTGACCATAAACAATTAGTACAATAAATTAGCATTTGATGATTTTCAAATAGAAAATATTTATGTTGATGCCAAAAATGTGTTTTGCTGAGCTGAAGGTCGGGCCTCGGATATATCTGCACAGGGAAAGAAAGGTTAGCTAAGGGGTCATCGGAGGGGGTGCCTCCGAGGATGCTCCGAAGCTCTAGTCAGAGGACGAGCGTTCCTTTTTTAGGTTAAGAAAAGTTGGATCGTTTGGAATGCGCACATGAGCCTTTTTATAGGGCTTTGGAGGCGGCATATTTTCCCAGGGTGATCGTGATGTGACACCCTACCTTGGTTGGGTAATGATGCCTAGGAAGCCCAGCTAGGTGGCCAAGGGTCGTCTGTTCGGGCTTCGCTTTGCTGGCGTGATCAGGAACCGTCTATGCATTAGGGCGGTTAGCGACCTGACGCCCCAACGTGGTTGGGTAATGATGCCTAGGAAGCCCAGCTAGGTGGCCAGGGGGCCATCCGCTCGGGCTTCGCCTTGCTGGCGTGATCAGAAGCCATCTATGCATTAGGGTGGTTGGCGACCTGATGCCCCAACTTGATTTGGGCCTGGATCCTCTATGTCTCGGCCCATTGGTTTGCTTTTGCAATGGCCTATGTGTCACCTCCTTATTGGCTGGGTATTTTTAGTCATATCAGAGGCCTCCCACTTCCTTGAGTACATTTATGTGTTTAAGGAAGTATTACGACGTTTGGTCTTCAATGAGAAGGATGGTTGGCTTCCTTAGGTTTGGAGATGTTAAGCTGAGCATAAGTGGAGCAGTCTGTCTACTCGGACCTTGGAGCTATTAGGTCGAGGACCAGTGGAGCAATCCATCTGTTCGGCCTTGGAGACATGAGTTCGAGCACAAGTGGAGTAATCCATCTGCTCGGACCTTGGAGCTATTAGGTCGAGGACCAGTGGAGCAATCCATTTGTTCGGCCTTGGAGACATGAGTCCGAGCACAAGTGGAGCAATCCATCTGCTCGGACTTTGGAGCTAGTAGACCGAGGACACGAGGAGCAATCCAAGTGTTCGACCTTGGAGACATGAGTCCGAGCACAAGTGGACCAATCCATCTGCTCGGACCTCGGAGATATTAGGCTGAGGACTAGTGGAGCAATCCATCTGTTCAGCCTTGGAGACATGAGTCCGAGCACAAGTGAAGCAATCCATCTTCTCAGACCTTGGAGCTAGTGGACCGAGGACACAAGGATCAATCAAAGTGTTTAGCCTTGGAGACATGAGTCCGAGCACAAGTGGAGCAATCTATCAGCTCGGACCTTGGAGCTAGTAGACCGAAGACACGAGGAGCAATCCAAGTGTTTGGCCTTGGAGACATGAGTTCGAGCACAAGTGGAGCAATCCATCTACTCAGACCTTGGAGCTAATGGACCGAGGACACGAGGAGCAATCCAAGTGTTCGGCCTTGGAGACATAAATCCGAGCACAAGTGGAGCAATCCATCTACTCAGACCTTGGAGCTAGTGAACCAAGGACACAAAGATTAATCCAAGTGTTCAGCCTTAGAGACATGAGTCTGAGCACAAGTGAAGCAATCCATCTGCTCGGACTTTGGAGCTAGTGGACCGAGGACACGAGGAGCAATCCAAGTGTTCAACCTTGGAGACATGAGTCCGAGCACAAGTGGAGCAATCTATTTGCTCGGACCTTGGAGCTATTAGACCGAGAACACGAGGAGTAATCCAAGTGTTCGGCCTTGGAGACATGAGTCTGAGCATAAGTGGAGCAATCCATCTGCTCGGACCTTGGAGCTCGTGGACGGAGGACACAAGGATCAATCCAAGTGTTCGACCTTGGAGACATGAGTCGGAGCATAAGTAGAGCAATCCATCTGCTCAGACCTTGGAACTAGTGGACCGAGGACACGAGGAGAAATCCAAGTGTTTGGTCTTGGAGACATGAATCCGAGCACAAGTGGAGCAATCTATCTGCTCGGACCTTGGAGCTATTGTTTAGAGGACCAGTGGAGCAATCCATCTGTTTTTCTTTGGAGACATGAGTCCTAGCACAAGTGGAGCAATCCATCTACTCGGACCTTGGAGCTAGTGGACCGAGTACACAAGGATCAATCCAAGTGTTCGGCCTTGGAGAAATAAGTCCGAGCACAAGTGGAACAATCCATCTGCTCTGACCTTAGAGCTAGTGGACCGAGGACACGAGGAGCAATCTAAGTGTTCGGCCTTAGAGACATGAGTTCGAGCACAAGTTGAGCAATCCATCTGCTCGGGCCTTGGAATTATTGGGCCGAGGACCAGTGGAGCAATCCATCTGTTCGACCTTAGAGACATGAGTCCGAGCATAAGTGGAGCAATCCATCTGCTTAGACCTTGGAGCTAGTGGACTGAGGACACAAGGATTAATCCAAGTGTTCGGCCTTATAGACATGAGTCTGAGCACAAGTGGAGCAATCTATCTGCTCGGACCTTGAAGCTATTAGGCCAAGGACTAGTGGAGCAACCATCTGTTCTGCCTTGAAGACATGAGTCTGAGCACAAGTAGAGCAATCCATCTGCTCGGACCTTGGAGCTAGTGGACCAAGGATACAAAGAGCAATCCAAATGTTCATCCTTGGAGACATGAGTCCAAGCACAAGTGAAATAATCCATCTGCTCGGACCTTGGAGCTATTGGGCCGAGGACCAGTGAAGCAATCCATCTGTTCGGCCTTGGAGACATAAGTCTAAGCACAGATGGAGTAATCCATCTGCTTGGACCTTGGAGCTAGTGGACCGAGGACACAAGGATAAATCTAAGTGTTTGACCTTGGAGACATGAGTCCAAGCACAAGTGGAACATCAATCTGCTCGGACCTTGGAGCTAGTGGACCAAGGATACGAGGAGCAATCCAAGTGTTCAGCCTTAGAGACATGAGTCTGAGCACAAGTGAAGCAATCCATTTGCTCGGAATTTGGAGCTAGTGGACCGAGGACACGAGGAGCAATCCAAGTGTTCAGCCTTGGAGACATGAGTCCGAGCACAAGTGGAGCAATCCATCTGCTCGGACCTTGGAGCTATTGGACTGAGGACACGAGGAGCAATCCAAGTGTTTAGCCTTGGAGACATGAGTCCGAGCACAAGTGGAGCAATCCATCTGCTCGGACCTTGGAGCTAGTGGACCGATGAGCAATCCAAGTGTTTGGCCTTGGAGACATGAGTCCAAGCACAAGTAGAGCAATCTATTTGCTCGGACCTTGGAGCTAGTGGACTGAGGACATAAGGATCAATCTAAGGATCAATCTAAGTGTTTGGCTTTGGAGACATGAGTCCGAGCACAAGTGGAGCAATCTATCTGCTCGGACCTTAGAGCTAGTGGACCGTGGACACGAATAGCAATCCAAGTGTTTGGCTTTGGAGACATGAGTCCGAGCACAAGTGGAGCAATCCATCTACTCGGACCTTGGAGGTAGTGGGGGTCCAACTTTGGGTTTTTTGCGTTTTGCATGACACGTGGCGCGTGTCAACTTTCATTAAATGTGAGCAGCCGTCTTTAGGGAAATGTTGGCCCTTGGAAATGATTAATGCTCTCAGGAAATGAGAAGCCACCTGGGGGAGATGACCGACACCTGGGGGAACAAAAAGTTCCCTGGGGGAGTGTGAGAGTTTTATTGGGACTCGAAAGAGTCACCTTGTTTTTTCATTCTTGCATTAAATGCACTCGTTGGACGTGTTTTTCTCTCCTATATAAGGAGGTTCCTTTTTTTTTCTTTCTCGCTTCAGATTAAAGCGAGTCTTTGTGAAAAGAGAGAAAAATTTTAAGAGCCCTCGTCTTCGTCCACTGGTACTCGAGAGTCTTCGTCCTTATCCCCTGATCCTTTGAGAGCCTTGACTTCATCCTTTTAGGACCTGTGTTCCTGCTTGTGGGGATCCGTGTCCCACACTTTGTTAGAGGCTTGGTGCTCGATTTTCATGGGAGTTTGGACTCGATTGTTGCTGAAGCCTTAGTGGCCTTATCGTTTGGAGTCGCAGAGGGGAGTTCGTGAAAATTTTGGTTTTTTTGAAGGAGTTCAAGTCCGAATCCCTCAGACTTTGGTGAGTTTGTCCATCATTCTTTCATTTAAATATGTCTTCATTTGATGCATATCATGTTCAGCCTAGTAGTAATGATAGCAGTAAGAGTAGTGTAGATGAAAGTAGCAGTGATAGCACCGAGGAAGTGGAGTCGTCCTCGTCTTCTTCTAGGAGAGAGACTCCAGAAAGGGCTATGCCGAAGGCAAGCCCTTTGGCAATGGTGCCATATATCCCCCTGGTGGAGGAGTATGAAAAGGACCCTTTCTTCCAAAGACGAGACGGTGGAGGCCCTAACTAGTATCAAGGAGGCCTCGACTGGGGAAGAGAGAGAATAGTGGAATTATTCGACCAACGAGATCCCCAGCCAGCTGAAAGAGGAGGACCTGGAGGTAATCCAGAAGATATACCACATCCTAGATGAGTAGACCCTCCGGCTGGCCAGGGTGGGGGAGAGAGCTTGTGATGCCCTTCCGAGCCAAGCGCCTTATGAGCTATGCGTATATGAGCATCATATATAGGCTGGGCTACGGTTCCTCCTTCATTTATTCTTTTGTACCATCCTTCGGTACTTTGATATTACACTATGTCAGCTAGTACCGAACTCGGTGCGACTGATCATGGTCTTTATTTGTGTTTGGTCGAAAGTGTGCAGGTCAATGACTATAGATATCTTCAAGGCCCACTTTCTGATTAGTAGGCACTACCAGACCAGATGGGTGGTTTTTAGTACTCAGTCGAAGAGAAGGCTGCTGAAGAGGAAACCTTCATAAATCAAGAGGTGGAAGAAGAAATTTTTCTTCATCTAGTCAGCTGATGACTTTGACCTTTCTCGTTCCTGGAGTATGGACCAGACCGAGAAGTGTAAGAAGGTAGGTCTTGTCCCTTATAAGCAAGAGACTATGGATGCCATGGTGGCTTCGCCACTGGACATTGAAGTCCTCTACAATAATGAGGAGCTGGCCAAGTGCAGTCTTTACCTCTTATACCCTGAGTCATCGCTCGAGAATGGTAAAAGTCCGAGCTTTTTATTTGTTCTCTGCTTTTCTTTTACCTGTAAGCCTTTACCTATAATTTGTACTTAATATTTTTCCTTTGTTGTTTTTTTTGGCAGAGATGGAGGCCAAGGCTCTTGCCAGAGAGCAGGCTAAGAAGTTGGTCTTGGAGAAGAGGAGAGCTGCCCGGGCCGAGAAGCAGCAAGCCTCATGATCGGGGTCCAGGAAGAGGCCTCGGGCCCTGTCCCCTACCCCAATTGACCTGAAGACCCCCCTTAGGCATCCTTCTCAGTCGGAGGCCACTCTTATCTGCAACACTGTCCCAGTGGCTTCTGCCACTGTGGGGCCCTAGACCGCTCTTTGTGCTACCCAGGGCGCTACCTTCGAGGCTTCGGTCTTCATGCCCAACTAGGCTTTGAGGATTAATGACTCCATCTTCGTGCACCCTCAAGTAGCACGGGAGCATTTAATTAAGGGGACTCCCATCGGGATGCCATGGAACTAGCCAGGAAGACTACTGAATCTCTTTGCGTGGTCGCAGAGTCTGTGGCATCCCAGGTAAAATTTTTCTTTCAATGCTTTCCATTTCATTCTTCTTTTTATATTTCTGACTAACAACGTTTGCCTGATCGCAGAGGGAGTCATCGTAGGCGCAGCCTCTCGTCGGTGCTTGGAGACGGTTGAGCTGCTTGGTCCGACCCAACGTCAGTTGGAGGAGAAGACGGAGGCCACTTGCCAGCTACAGGCCTTGCTAGACAAGGCCAACCAAGCCAGGGTCGGGGCTGAGGCCCGTGCTCTGGTTGCTGCAAGAGAGGTTGAGGCCTGTATCCGAGCAGCTGCAGAGGAAGCTGAGGCCTGTACCCGGGCTGCTGTGGAGGAGGCTTTGGTTGCTTTCCAGGGCTCGGAGGCCTATCGGACGACCGTGATCCTGGAAGGGGGCCAGCAGTTCTTTGCGGGCTTTATGGAAGCCAAGAAGAAGGTCGAGGCCATGCATCCAGAGATGGATTACTCGGGCCTTGACCTTCTAGAGCTTGAAGAGGACGAGGAGCAGCCTGCTTTAGAGGGGGAGCAGCCCGAGAGGCAAGGACATCATCCAGACTCCCGATGGGAGCAACCGGACGAGCAAGAAGAATATCCAGGCACAGAGCAACCTGCCACAGAGGAAGAACATCCAGGCTCATGATAAGAGTAGCCTGTCATAGAGGAAAACCTCAAGACAAAGAGGCTGAGGTAGCTCCTGTCCTGGACTAGAATTATTGGTTTTTCTTTGTATTTCGAGGTCGTTAGGGTTGTGTCTTTTTTGTACTTCGAGGTCGTTAGGGTTTTTTTTTGTAACCTTTTGATAAGTTAATAAAAAGCCCTTTCGTCAAACTTTGCTTTCCATATAATATTTTCCTGCTTTTACGCTTAATCGTTTTTAGAGTAAAATTTTTTCCCGAAACTCGGACACCGGATATAAGCCTATTGATAGAAACGACGAAGGTGTTCGGCGTTCCAAGTTCGAGGAATAGGCTTTCCATCAAACTCCTCGAGCTCGAAGGTATCGAGGCTGAACACATTTTTTATTCGATACGGTCTTTCCCAGTTAGGGACCAGCTTTTTCGTTTCTCGAGGTTGAGATACTTTGTTCTTTCGTAGGATGAAGTTATGAAGCTGGAAGTGCCTTCCTTGTATTCGAGAGTGATAATACCTAGTAGTCCGCTGCTGATAAGTCACTAGTTGTATTTGAGTTTTGTCTTGAGCTTCATCGAGGAGGTCGACATTCATGCAGAGAGCTTTGTTGTTGCTTTTTTCTTCAAAGTTTTGTGCTCGAAGGGAGAGCACTCTGATTTCCAAGGGAATCATGGCCTTGGACCCATAAGTCAAGAAGAAAGAAGCTTCTCCTGTTGGTGCCCGAGCCGTGGTTCGATACGCCCAGAGTATGTTGGGTAAATGGTTTGTCCATTGCTTGTCTACTTCATCTAGTCTCCTCTTGATGCCCTGTTAGAGGGTTCGATTAGTTACCTCGGCTTTCCCATTAGCTTATGGATATCTGACCGAGGAGAAGTGATGCTTGATATGCAATTAATCATAGAATGTCTTAAACCGGGCACTATCGAACTGCTTGTCGTTGTCTGTTACCAATACTCAGGGTACTCCGAACTGGTATACTATCGACTTCCAAACAAATCCCCGAGCCTGATGGTCGGTGATGCTGGCCAGTGGTTCGACCTCTACCCATTTTGTAAAATAGTCTATTGCTACTATGAAGTACTTCAATTGACCAGCTGCTCTGGTGAAAGGTCCGAGGAGGTCTATTCCCCACATGGCGAAGGGAAGTGGACTGGTGATCGGAGTCAAGAGGCTCACCGGTTTGTGGGGGACGACGGTATATTACTGGCAGCTCTTACACTTTTTTACCAATTCCATCGTTTTTTCTCTCATTTGGGCCAATGTAACTTTGTCGAAGGATTTTGAATGCAAGGGCCCGACCCCCATAGATTATTCCCGCATATTCCTTCGTGGACCTCTTGGAAGGCGTAATTGTCTTTGATCGGGCCAAGGCACTTTAAATAGGGCATTGTGAGGCCTCTTTTTATACAGCTGATCGCCCAAGATTGCATACCGCACCGCTCAGGATATGATTTTTCTAGCTTCATTTCTTTCGCTAGGAAGATAGCCATCTCGTAAATATCGGAGGATGGGATTCATCCAAGTCTCTTCGCTAAACACGGGCAATACCGTGGTTTCATCAATACTGGGCATGGTAAGTGTTTCGAGGTAGACCGCCTGCATAGATTCGGGCTGGCAGGAGGAGGAGAGTCGGGCTAGAGAATCAGCCTTTGCGTTTGCGGCCCGAGGGATTTGGCTGATTCAGAACATTTTGAACTTTGGGACGATTTCTTTAGCCGTTGCTATATAGTAGGAGATTCTCTCCCTTCAGGTTTTGAACTCTCAATTTACCTGGTTTACCACCAACTGTAAGTAACTGTATGCGTCAAGGGCTTCTATAGATAACACCGTAGCTAGCTTCATTTCGGCTAGTAACCTTCATACTCGGCCTCGTTGTTTGAGGCCTTAAATTCAAACCTGAGATGAGCCCGGTGCTACTGCCGGCATTAATAAAGGATCCGTCAACATGGAGGGTCCACTGAAGGGGCAGACTTGTCTCGTCGAGAGCTTGAGATGGATCTTCTGGTCTTGGTAAGGTGGTTTCTATGATGAAGTTGGCTAAGGCCTGGGCTTTAATGGCAGCCCAGGGTCGGTATCGAACGTCAAACTCGCCGAGCTCTATTGACCGTTTTACCATTCTGTCAGAGATATCTGATTTGTGGAGTACTTGTCGAAGAAGCTGGTCAATGAGAAGGGTGATTGTGTGGGCCTGGAAGTATGGCCTGAGCTTGCGGGCTGAGATCAAGAGAATGTACGCCATTTTCTCCATAAGAAGGTACCTTGTTTTCGCATCGTGGAGAACCTTGCTGACATAGTACACAGGTTTTTGCACACCAACCTCTTCCTAAATTAGGACGGAGGCTACTACCTCGTGCCTGGCCGAGACGTACAGGAAGAGCTCTTCCCTGGCAAGGGGCTTGGTGAGTAAGGGGGCGTACCCAAATATTTTTTCAGTTCTCTGAATGCTTCTTGGTAATCTTTGGACCAGACAAAGTCTTTAGCCTTCCTAATGGCTTTAAAAAATGGGAGGCACTTTTCAGCAGATTTTGGCATGAATCGGCTCAAAGCAACTATTCTCCCGTTGAGTCGCTGGACTTCCCTTACGGTCCGAGGCGGGCTCATGCTGAGGATGGCTTCTATCTTCTCAGGGTTTGCTTCTATACCCCTGTGGGTCACCATGAATCCAAGGAACTTTACCCCAGTGACGCCAAAGGCACACTTAGTGGGATTCAGCTTCATCCGGTGACGGTGAAGGACTTCGAAGGCCCCTTTTAAGTCGGTTCCATGGTCATTGGCTCCGACGCTCTTGACCAGTATGTCATCAACATAAACTTCTATATTTCGGCCTATCTACCCCTGGAAAATTTTATTTACCAGCCTCTAGAAAGTTGCCCCAGTATTTTTCAAGCCGAAAGGCATGACCCTGTAACAGTAGAGCCCCTGCTCAGTGATGAAGGCTGTTTTCTCTTGGTCTGGCTGGTACATGAGGATCTGGTTATATCCTGAGTATGCGTCTATGAAGGTCAGCAACTCATGCCCTGACGTTGAGTCGACGAGCTGGTCAATCTTGGGTAAAGGGAAGCTGTCTTTCGGACAGGCCTTGTTCAGGCCCAAGAAGTCGATGCAATTCTGCTACTTGCCACTTGCCTTTTTCTCCATTACTACGTTGGATACCTAGTCTGGGTAATTTGCCTCTCAGACAAATTTGGCCGAGAGCAGCTTGTCGACCTCTGCCCGGACGACGGCCTGCCACTCAGGGGCAAAAGACCTTTTCTTCTGGATCACCTGCTTATGGTTTGGGTCCATACTTAGTCGGTGCACTATGACCTATGGGTTGATTCCTGGCATGTCCACGGTGGTCCAAGCCAAAAGATCCTGGTTTGCCTGGAGAAGAGCGATTCTTTAAGGGTCTCTGGAAGGTTGGAACCAATTTGAATGGTTCGAGAGCTATCTTTGTCGAAGGGGACAACGGTTAGTTCTTCTACCGGCTGGCCTTGTGGGTTGCTTCCTTCATCTCTAAGGTCATCCAATTCAAGTGGGAAGGCTTCCGCCTTCTTGCCTTCTCTCACCACACTGAGATAACAGGACTTAGAGATCTGTTGGTCTCCCCTGACTTCACCCACACCTCCCTCCGTGGGGAATTTGACTTTCAGGTAGTACGTGGAGACGATCACTCGGAGCTTGTTAAGAGTGGGGTGACCGAGTATCATGTTGTAGGACGAGGGCTGCCGAACGATCAGGAAGGTGGTCTACACGTTGGTCGCCTGTGGAGCCGTTCCTGCTATCATTGAGAGGGTTATGCTGCCCTCTGCGAACACCAGTCATCCCGAAAAGCCATAGAGTGGGGTGGAGACCGGCTCCAACCGGGAGTTCCCCAGTTGCATTTGTTGAAAAGTGTCATAGAACGGAATGTTGGTCGAGCTCCCGTTGTCGACTATGACTCGTTTGACCTCGTGATTAGCCATGAGAAAGGAGATGACTACGACATCATCATGTGGGATCTGAACTCTTTAGTATACTTAAGCTTTATTTTTTAGCTTCATCATGCGTGATGTGAGGTGGTGAAAATAAAATTAAAAATGTAAGGTGGAAAAATGAAGAAGAGAAAAGGTATAGGCCAAAAGCTATAAAGAGGGTCCAACAAGATAGGAACGGTCGATTAAAAGAGGAAGGAAAAGTAGAAATGAGATATTAAGACCTACTCAAAGAGAGCGGATACGACGAAGCAATTGGGTCCAACGGGAAAGGACAGAAGAAGAGTGAAGATTGATCCTGCAAAAGAGAATAATAATAACCTACAAGCAGTACCATTGCATGCTCTAATAAAACTGAACACGGCATTATTTCATGAACGAAATTATGAATTTTTCTTAATGATTCTACAAGTTATAAAATAAAATAAATAAATAAATTCACAAATTACGATAATTTTCATGCTTAATCCACAAAAATTGCAAATTTAATATGATCACGGATCATCATGAAACCTAAGGTTAAAATAAGATACTGTAAAAAATAATATTCCATCAAAAAATTATCTAATAAAGTATGATACCTATTTTAAGTGAGTCACTCTAAAACTTAGTTTTTATAGTCGAAGACTTACTTTTATTTATATATGATATATACACACGTGTCCCATTAAAACATTGACACTTCCCCTTTAGATAAGTAAAATATGTGATGTGTGGTGGGGAAAATAAAATAAAAAAGAAAAAAAACAATTGTTGCAAAGCAAATACGTCAGCTGTGCAAGGGCGAAGGTGTAGGAAACAGATTCATTGAACCTGGACATGTGATGCGAAAGTCTATAAAGAGGACTAAAGAGAGGAAGGGGTTTTGATCAAGGGAGGAAGAAATTAGAAATCAGATCTATTATTCAAGAGAGAGAGAGAAAGAATTCGACGCAACAAATTAATGGCTCCAACAATAGCGGTAGCGAAGAATGTGAGGAGGACGGGAGAAAAAGAAGATTCAAGATTAATCCTGCAAAAGAGGAACGAAGAGCTTGAGAGGGAACTGAAGAAGAGCAAGGAGAGAGAGGAACAGATGAAGATGGAGCTCCACAGGGCTTGTGAGAGGCTGCGAATCGCAGAGGATGCCGAGGAGAGGCTTTGCTTCCAGCTCGCCGAGCTCGAGGCCGAGTCCCTCCATCAGGCGCGTGAGTATCACGCTCGCATTATTTCCCTTGCGGATCAGCTCTCCAACCTCTCTCCCTCTGCTTCCTTTCATTGACGTATCAGTACTATGGCTCTTTTTTTTATTTTTTTATTTTGGTCTGTGTATCCTGCTTCCTAGTTTGTATGTAATTACGGATGTAGTCTTGATAAAATTTGTTAATTACCATTATCAAGATTCAAGAAGAAATTTAGCTCAGCTATTTTTCTTCTTCTTCTCCTCACTTTTTTTTTTTCCTCATCTTTTGATGAATATTTTTTTGGACAGGACTTTTTTCATAATATGTTTTATTTATTAATATAAAAAAATTAATACCAAATCTTTTTTTAACAAAGAATTTAAAACAGATTAATTAAAATAAATGATTTTATCGATTAGAACGAATTACTTGACATCCGAAAATTAGGTTACTTTACGGCAATCATCTAGTATTTTTCTTTTCATGGAAAAACAAAAAAAGAAATGAGTGCCAACTGACACAATTTTTCTGTCTAAGTGTTCAGTTGATCGGACATGGATTTGCTTACTTAAATTTTAACGAAATATTTGACAAGATGATGTAATTGGTGATGTAAGTGAGATACATTAAACATTAGCGATTTAATTAAGATAATTTAAATAATAAAATAAGGTAAAATTGAAAAACAAAAAATAAAATTTACTTAAATAATATTTGAGAATTGATCCTACAAGATCGGCATGTAATATTATTATTTAATTAAATTAAATTTTTAATAAATTTTAAAAAATAAATTATAGTTTAAAATTGACTTTAATCCTCGTATATCTGACGTGAGTTTTACGTCTACCTTAATTGCACACTCCATTTACAATTAATGTCGTGTTGGTTTGGGCTTTGATTGTCAAAAGCTATAAAGAGGGTCCAACAAGATAGGAACGGTTGATTTAAAGAGAAAGGAAAAGTAGAAATGAGATATTAAGACCTACTCAAAGAGAGCGGATACGACGAAGCAAATGGGTCCAACGGAAACGACAGATGAAGACTGAAGATTGATCCTGCAAAAGAGAATAATAATAACCTACAAGCAGTACCATTGCATGTTCTAATAAAACTGAACACATGGCATAATTTCATTCATCAGTAAAGAAATTATGAATTTTTCTTAACAGATCTACGAATTATGAAATAAAATAAATAATTAAATATGTGAATTACAACAATTTTCGTGCTTAATCCACAAAAATCACGAATTTAATATGACCACGTATCATGGAATCTAGGGTTGGAATAAGTTACGGATTTGCCGTAATAAAATTCGGTCAAAAATTGAAATGTGAATTTAATGAATTACGTATTATTAATTTGTTTTGCTTGATTAAATATTTTACTGCTTTTGATTGATCTTATTTTATATTTTGAGAAATATTCCGTGGCAAATCGAGTTTCTTTTCATTAGTAAAATGAATGGTATATGGTGATGAGATTACTCAATAAACTCAGTTATCGCAGTAAGCCGCGTAGAATATAAGCTATTGAACGGGATAGCCTTAACCATCGAACTTCATCATTGCATGACTAAATTACAAATTTATCATTACATCTTTTATAATGTTAAATTGATGGGCTAAATAAGGATAAATTGTAAAATGATAATCTTATCTCTTTTCTCTCATATTTTCCTTAATCTAATCCTCCAATAAGGATTATGATTTGTACATATAAGAAGAGAACATCAATCCTGTTAGTTTTCTTGCCTCTCACTTTCCTCTTTCACCTTTTTTTCCTACTAAACAAAATAAAATTGTATTCCACCCACTTTACCTTTCTCCAACTCTTCTCTCTTACTAAACACACCCAAAGTGATCATTAATGCCAGGATGAATTATTGATCTGAAAGCAGATTGGTAAGAATTCAGAGTAACAATATGATCATATATTCTCTTTCCTTAAATGTAATAGGCTGCAATGTACAAACAGGACTGCAATAAGAATGCATTAAACAGTGTCACAGCCAGTAAATTGTTAAAAGCATTTTTATATGAAAGGACTTTGGTTTACACTACTAAGTATTCATTAACCATGTTTTTTTAGGATGTAAAGCTCGACTATATGCAAACCGCCTCAACATGTAAAGCTCGGAACAAAACCTGCAGGCGTAGCCTTTAGGTAAATGGCATTCATTAACCATTTCAAGGTGTATAAGAGCAGAGTTCCGATAAAGTCAAACAGACCTAGAGCTTGATAGAGATGAATTGGTAATAACTGCAAGCACTCGAAGGTCCAAACACTCCATCCATGACACCACATGCACCATGTTGATGCCACAAATGTGTTGATGAGCTGGACCTTGGGCACCTGCGCAAGGAAAGAGAAGTGAACTATGGGGTCACCGGAGGGAGTACTCCGGGGATGCTCCGATGCTTAAGTTAGAGTGTGATAAGATACAAGTAAGGGTTGAGTGGTGTGTTTTTCTTGTTCATTTGTGTCTGAGTTGTGTTGTGGGAGTACCTTATCCTTTTTATAGGGCGTTGGAGGCGGTCTGGAGCCTGATTCGGCAGTGATTATACTTTTTCCTGAGTCAGGTAATGATGCCTAAGAAATCCAGCTAGGTAGATAGGAGCCGTCCGCTAGGACTTTGTCTTGTTGGTTTGATCAAGAACCACCCACGTGTAAGGGTGGTTGATGGCCTAACACCCCAACTTGGATGGGCACTAGTGCCTAGAGGCCTAGCTGCATGGCTGAAGGCCGTCCGCTAAGGCTTTGTCTTGTTGGCTTGCTTAGGAGTCATTGATGTCTGGGGCAGTCTACCGACCTGGCTTCCCAACTTGGGCTGAGTAATGATGGCTTGGAAGACGGTAGTGACATGGAGACCCAGCTTGGGGCAACGGAGCCCGAAGGGGCGGTTATGACCTGAAGGCACAGCTGTCCGGTCCTGGGTCATCCACGTGTGGTCTTGCGACATGTAGTCAGGAGGATCCACGTGTTGTCTTGTTATCGGAAGGGTATTTTTTGGGCAGTATCATCCTGACACCCCAACTTGGATGGGCACTGGTGCTTAGAGGCCCAGCTGCATGGCTGAAGGCCGTCCGCTAAGGCTTTGTCTTGTTGGCTTGCTTAGGAACCATTGATGTCTGGGGCAGTCTACCGACCTAGCTTCCCAACTTGGGCTGAGTAATGATGGCTTGGAAGGCGATAGTAACGTGGAGGCCCAACTTGGGGCAACGGAGCCCGGAGGGGCGGTTATGACCTGGAGGCACAGCTGTTCGGTCCTGGATCATCCACGTGTGGTCTTGCGACATGTAGTCAAGAGGATCCACGTGTTGTCTTGTTATCGGAAGGGTAGTTTTTGGGCAGTATCACACCATTTCATCCTCTTGGGCATCCGTTATTTTGGTCAAACTGAAATTTTCATCACCAAAAGACTTTGAGTTCCTCAACTATAAACACCATAATATTAAGCTTGAAAATGAACACACAAGAAACAGGGAAACAAAAACAAAAGGCCCCAAATAGCTTCATTACACTAACAAACGCATAAACGAGGAAAAAAAAATAAGGATAGCATTTGGCTTGACCATAAACAATTAGTACGTACAATAAATTAGCATTTGATGATTTTCAAATAGAAAATATTTATTAAAAATATTCAAACAATATATACTTAAAAAAGCACATATTTAGCAATATGGTAAACAATCTTGTACTAATTCTTAAGGGATTGAATCTCATTTAACATTTTTTTTGCGTTGAAATGATACTATATATAAATATTACAATGATTGATTTAATTATAATATAAATTCTTACTATCACATTATTCATATTAAAATTCATAATATTATCACAATCCACATAAAATAAAATAAATAATCGATATAAAATCAAACAGATAACTTGCAAACAAACTTAAAACCTTATAATCCTAGCACCTACATTGCTCATTTAATCATTTTTTATAATAAGTAAAATATGCTAATAAAAATAACATACAATCAGTAGTATCATTGCATGTTCCAATGAAAAAGCTTAAATTTATGTGTCGGTGTTTAACTTTTTTATACTGTTTGATAGTAATTTGGTATCATTTAATAATAATTAGTAAAAATACTATTTTTATATAATGTATCATTTAACAATAGTGAGGTATCATTTTACAAAAATTAAATTACTGTCAAATAGTATCTTTTATATCAAATTACTATTAAGTTATACTTCAATTACAATGAAATGATACCAAAAAAATTGTGCACTCTTAATGAAACAATAGAGCTTCATTCCTTTTGGTTGATATGTAAATTACGAAAAAAATATGTGAATTACCAAATTATAAATGATAAACAAAAACATACTTTTTTAAGGGTCAATTATATTTATCTACTTAAGGTTAATCAATGGTTACACTTACATCATCTAATTTTTAGAATATACACCTACTTACCTATCGTTAGCTTTCCGTTAGCTTTTCATTAGTCAGTTGTTCAAAATCTAGTCAAACTTTATGTCAATTCATCAAAACTTATTGGAAACCCGAATTTACCCTTATTAATTTCAAAATTCAGTCAAATTTTTACCAAGTAGCATCCAAACTTTAACAGTTTTAAAATTATTATGGGTGAAGTTAGGTTTACAATAAGTTTTGAATCTTTTGATCAACTGACATAAGGTTTAACTGAATTTTGAACAATTGAAAAACGAAAAACTAACACAAAGCTAACGACAGGCATACAAGTGTATATTCTAAAAATTAAGTGAGGTAAATGTAACATGGACTAACCAAGTAGGTTAATGTAATTTACTAATTTATTTATAAATTATGTATATTCTTTTTTTTAATTAAACACTTCATTAGCTTTGTGCTTTTGATTGATTTTCATTTTGAAACTAAAAAAAAAAAATCATGGCAAATTGAATATTGAGTTTATGTCCGCTAACAAATTGAATCTGAAAATCAAACTGTAATAAAAAAAATGAATGATACGTGAAGACAAGAGTATCCAATAACCTTCGTTATCACGTCAGACTACGACAACAAAGCTATTAAATAAAGTCTTAATTATCACGAGGTTAATATCAGCCTCATAATTGCACGATTAAGTCAGAAATTTGAACTTAAATTTATTTTATTCTTTTAATTGGTACTTTGCTTATTATCTGTAACGACCTATCTCGGATTGGTCACTCCCGAGACGGTGTCATCACATTTTGAGAATCCCAGCACGACACATATATGCAACAATAAAATAATACTAACATAAATTTTTATTTTAATCCTCCACTCTCAACATGGGAGGTATATAAATATGGTATTCACTAACACATAATATACAACGTAAAATGCATAAATCTTTACAAATAAAATATTTATTTCATTTTCTCACTAGTCTAAGGATATTGATACGTACTTGGCTTATAGAAATGAATTTGTCTGACTCTCAACCCACCAGACTATTTGTCTTGTCTGCTCCCTGAAATCATTGTACAATGAGGAATGAGCTTCACAAACTCAGTGAATTAAATTTACTAAAAGTATTCAAATTTCATCAATAGCCCGTTAATATTTAATAATTTATTTCTCCTATAACTGGACAATAGCATAAGGTCTATCATTTAAATAATTCTTACTTATCATATTTCTATGTCTTTTTTCTTACTGTAACTGTCTCTCTGTGAGACTTATTCATCTATAAATAAAATTCACAACAATACACCACATATCAGCATTTCAATAATGCAAGCAATAATTAAAAGAGATGCAATGCGTGAATGATTATTATGGGAACGTCTTCCCACATGTTGACATGTTTCTATTATCTTAGACTGGCCCTTTCTCGGTTCTTTACAACTTATCCCGGCTGTCACAGAATTTATTTACAGTATGTACTGGCTGTCACAATGTCCCTTTTATTTCCAGCATATACCGGCTGTCATGGTTTTTCACTTAGACCGGTCATTTTTCGGTTATTTCTGTTCCCTTATTTAATGCATATGCCTATGAACCATGATGTGAAATATACATATGAATATTGATATACAAAAACACATGAATTCAAAATATTCTAATTAACTATCTGGTCTTTCCTCAACTTTCTGCTTGATAAATCTCACAGTTTTCATCTTCATATATATCACATCCATTTATTTACCAAACTAGTCAAAAATCTATTTATTACTGTCATTAATAAATTAACTCATTATTCTAATAATATTCTTTTCACATAAAAATTTTCATATGTTCAATATTCATCTCATACTTATCAACCAAATTTTTCTCTACCACCAAAGCATAAGATACTAATTTATTTTAATATTATCACTGGATATTTGATTTTTATTTAGATTACTTAAAGTAAATTCAACTCACCACGTAGCACTTAAAGCTACCCGTGGATCACTTCCTTACCTTTCCCGTTCCTCTCCGAAATCTCCCTCAGTTGCTGATCATCACCACCTGACATAATATTTATATTAAATTTCTGATTTATTCTTGAATTCTTCATAAATCACACCATTTGAAAATTCTAACTTTGACTTTCGGGAAATTTCATGAATGCTAAAAATTTAAAAATATAAACATTACGTTATTATTTTCTATTTTTCTGATAGCTTCTCGTAACTCTCTATAAAATTTTACCGTAACCCCTTCAAAATTTTGTTTTTTCAACATTTCTTTCAGTCTCAAAGTATTTAGAGAAATAGAGTAATTGAAGGAACTAAACAAAATAGTGGTAAGAGTATCTTAAGTTTACGTATGTTTCATATATATATAGAAATAAGCTGTTAAAAAAAATCTTCAGCAACTTCAAAAGTTGCTTGCATCGTCACCATGCTAATCTCCCAATACTCTCGACGTTTTTACTAGGTGGAAGGCTTGCATGCAGGCTTGCATGCCTTCCACTTTGCTTGTAAAACACTTGGAGGAAAGCAACAAAACTTGGCAGCAGGTGCTGCCATGTTTGAGTTGTTTTTTTCTTTCTTTTTCGAACGTCCCATAGATTTTTTTTTTTTTAAATTATTTTTTTTAAATCACTTTATTCAAATCGGACTTTTGCATTTAACTATATATGTATTATTTTAACTCTATGTCATATTTATTAAATTACTTCATTGTCCTTATTTTACAAACACGGGTATTACATTATCGTCTCTTGCAAAAATTTAAACTTAGACAAGTGCTTTAGAAGCAATCATATGAAATTGAAAGTAAAATAAAAATCATATGCAATATTTCATTTAGCTTCTTCAAACCTATTAAGAGCCGTTCGGCCTAGCTTTTGATTCTGTTGTAGGGACTCCTAAAACAATTTTAAGAAAAAGTGTTGTAGAGTTAAATGCTATCTAGTGTTTTTTAAAAGTACTGTCAAACTAATTGATGAGTTTAGTAAGTAACTTGTAAAACTATTTTTAGATGTTGAAATTGCAAAAAACGATATATGATTACTATTTGACTATTTGGAAGTCTGTCTTTCATCAAATTGACTTTATTAATTGTACAATATAGATATATTAATTTTATTCACAATAAAATAATATTTTTATTAAAAATAATCTAAATGTTCTAATAATTGTAATGGATGCGTCATTGTTATATTTAAAAATTGATTAGAAAGAATGACGGATGATTTATATAGTCGCAATGATATAAATACCTTTATCACATAAAGATAATTTAGGAATATAAATAATATCAAAATTGATTATAGAATTAAAAGTTAAAAAACTGAACTTTAGATTTTGAGCGTAAATCAACTCTTTTTAAAATTGTTTTTAGCTTTTGATTCATATTAAATTAATCGAATTGATATTTTTTTTGTTTGTGCAAAGAGAGATTAAGACCGAATCTTCGGAGTTGATGGATCAATTTGTTTTATAAAGAAAAATATTTCTTCGGTTTTCTTTAGTATCATAATATAAATAATAAGATTGTTGAATAGACACATAAAATGGATTAGCATCGTCAGCCACCAAATTTGTCTTTTGAACAAAAGCCAAACCTATGACAGAGGGCCCGTTAAAACATTGACGCTTCCCTTGTAGATAAGTAAAAAATATCTGTGATGTGAGGTGGAAAAAATAAAAAAAAAATAAAAAATATGAGCTGGAAAAAAAAGAGAAAAAGTGTAGGAAACAGATTCATTGAACCTGGACATGGCATGCCAAAAGCTATAAAGAGGGTCCAACAAGATGTGAGGTGGAAATGAGATATTAAGACCTACTCAAAGAGAGCGGATACGACGAACAGATGGGTCCAACGGGGAAAGGACAGAAGAAGAGTGAAGATTGATCCCGAAAAAGAGAATAAGAATAACCTACAAGCAGTACCATTGCATGCTCTAATAAAACTGAACACGTGGCATAATTTCATTCACAATAAAGAAATTATGAATTTTTCTTAATGGATCTACAAATTATGAAACAAAATAAATAAATACATGAATTACGATGATTTTCGTGCTTAATCCACAAAAATCACAAATTTAATATGACCACAGATCATAGAATCTAGGGTTGGAATAAGGTACGGATTTGTAATAATAAAATTTGAAAAAAAATTGGAATATGAATTTTGTCATAAGTTGTAATATCCGTATTTTAAAAAGTTGGGTAAGTATATATTTTTATCAATATGACAAAGAGTTAAATCACTGAATGGCTGAATGAAGATTTCTGGAGACCAATGTTGAAAAGCAAAAAAAAAAAAAAAAAAAAAAAAAGTCAACTTTAAACAGTGAAATCGTGGCAGCATACCTGCTACCACTGAAATAATTTTTGCTTTGGTATCATGTCTTTTTGTTGCCTAGTGGAGAGAATATAATCATGATGTTTTCTTTAGCCATCATGATGTTTTTGTAATTATCATGCCATTATCTCCAAATCATGGAGACTATTGAAGGAGAGAGCTGCTGAAATTTTGCAGCCAAGCTCTCCTATATATTGAGTACGAGAGGTTTATGAAGGGAACGCGAAAGAATTTTTGATTAGTTCCAAATATTTCATCTGTGTTCTTAAAACACTTGGAAATTTAAAGAAATGTGGAAGGAACAAGATTTTGAGAGTATTTTCAAAAATATTTTTGGAAGCTATCAAAATAGCAGAAGGTAATAAAGTAATGTTATTTTATCATTTATGAAAGTTTCGGAGGTTAAAATAGAAAATTTTCAAACTGTGTAGTTTATGGAGAAAAGAAGAAATAATAAGAAATTTAAATTCTAATATTATGTCAGGTGTTGGTAGTCAACAATCAGGAGAAAATTCGAGGAAGATCGGGAAAGGCAAAGAGGTGGTCCACGAGTAGCTTTAAAGTACTACGTGGTGAGTTAGATTTACTCTTAGTAGTCTAAATAAAAATCAATTATTTGGTGATATTATTAAAATTAATTATTAAAGTATGCTAGGGTGATAGATGAAAAATTGATTTATGGGTATGATAGGAAATTTGACCAGGTAGAAATATTTTGGTGAGAAATGATATTTTTGAAAATCATAAGTTTATTTGAGGATAAAAGCAATAAATAAATTATTGATGAGATATATAGATGTTTTAATATGAATTATGACGAGATGAATTTTAATGGATCTTGTTAAATTTTTATGGATGATTTAAGATGAATTTTAGTGGATTTCGACAAATTCTGATGGACAAGTTGAGATGAAATTTAGTGGATCTGGACATATTTTAATGAATTATTTGATGTGATTTGGGTAGAGAAGAATCTTGTGGAATTTTTATAATTTGAATAAAAATCTGGATGATTGGATGTAAGAAATTTTAAAGAAACTTTGTTAGATAAAATTTGTGGATAATTAGGATAGTCAAATTAAGTAGTTTGAATCTTTATATTGTTTTTATATTACTGTTTATATTACTGTTTCATATCATTGGTCATGTACATATGCATTAAATAATATAACCGAAAGAACCGGGAAGGCAGCCGGTCTAATGAAATAACCGTGACAGCCGGTATATGCTGGGATGAAAAATAAAAACCGTGACAGCCGGTATATGCTGGGATGAAAAGTGAAAACCGTGACAGCCGGTATATGCTGGAATTAACCGGGAAGGCAGCCGGTCTGATGAGAATAAAAGAACCGGGAGGGCAGCCGGTCTAAGATAATAATAACCTGTCGACAGGTGGGAAGACGTTCCCATCATAATCATTCATGCATCTGCATCTGTTTTAATTATCGTTGCATTATTTGAGATGCTGAGTTGTGGTATATTAATTGTGAATTAAATTATAGATGGTTGGGTCTCATAAAAAGAGACAGCTATAATGATGAGATTTTCGAGATGTTGAGATGTGATACTTTTTGTGAATTTAATTATAGAAGGTTGAGTTTCATATAAAAAGACAGTGATAAGACTTATCTAAATGATGGACTTTTTGATATGAACCTCATTACGAGGTAATTAGGAAATAATTGATAGTCTTAAGGTGAACCAATGATTGAGAAGAAGAGATTGATAGTAGAAAGTTGTCATCAGGTTATGCGAAAAATAATTTTTAATATTAAAGGATTATTGATGGAATTTGGAATACTTTTAGTAAATTTAATTCGCTGAGCTTGTGAAGCTCACTCCTCACTGTTCAATAATTTCAGGTAGCAGTCAAGATAAATAGTCTGGTGGGTTGAGAATCAGTCGAGATCTTTTTCTGTAAGCCAAGTACGTGTTAATATCCTCAGACAATCGAGTTAAAGACTTGTAAAAATTTTATTGTAAATATTCATGCATTTATGTATTTTATGTTTAAGTGAATATCAGACATGTTTACCTCTCCTGTTAAAAAAAAAAATAAAAAAATCTGGTAGTATTATATTTATTGTTGCATATATGTGTCGTGCTTGGATTTTCAAAATGTGATGACACCGTCCAGGGGTGGCCAACCTGGGATGGGTCGTTACAATTTTTGTATCAGAGCATTAGGTTTTAAGATTCTGTAGACTGCATGAGAACCTAAAAAGTGGAAGATCTAAATAAATAATATTCTTAAATGCAAAGTCTGAGGATGACACGTGGTCGTGCGAGAACTAGAGGTAGAGTTCAAAATCAGAGGGGATGTGGTAGACCCCCAATTTTTAGGAGGACTGAAGTAGAGGAAGAAGTCGAGTCGGTGGTTCCCGCAAGGGAACATGGTGATAGTGCAACTAGTACGAGTAGAGCTGGGGAAGTATCTAAAAGTAGAAATGATGAATTGCAAGATGCTCTTAACCGTGCTTTAGAGAGAATAAATGCAGCCGAAGAACGGGCTGCTAATTTGCAAAGAATATTAGAGGAAAGGAATGGAAGAGAACCAGAGGTAGTGAGGCAAGAGGTTCCTGATGGAGGGGTATTTGTAAATGAAATGCAAGGGGATTGTTTTGTGAGGTTTCTTAAATTTAAACCTCAGTCATTTAAAGGATCTGTAAATCCGGTGGAAGCTGAACAGTGGATTGAGCATGTGGAAAAATATTTTGAGGTCTTACCAGTGTCTGATAAACAGAAGGTTGCCTTTGCTTCGTTTATGCTGGAGGGCGAGGCTTCTCAATGGTGGAAGGATATTTTGCCCAGAATGAGTACACGAATAGATCAACCTTTGACTTGGAATAAATTTAAGGATGAATTCTTTGCGAAGTATTTTCCAGATTCTTTTCGGGCACAACAAGAAAGAGAATTTATCCACCTAAAATAGGGAAATTTGTCGGTGGTTGAATATGATAGTAAATTTGTAGCCCTGTCAAGATTTGTACCCGAGTTCGTGAATACGGAGGAAAGAAAATGCAAGAGATTTTTAGACGGATTACACTATGAAATTCGTTTTAAACTCTCTTACATGGGCATAGGAAATTATGCTGTACTGGTAGATAAAGCATTGCAGATTGAGAGAGATTTAATAGAGTTTAAAGGTAGGAGGGATTGGTTGAAGAGAACTAGATTTGAGGGATCTAGAGGTGGTAGCAGTATGGCTGTACAGGGTGGGAGACCACCCCAGAGGGGCGTTCTTTGTCACAAGGAACGGTAGGGCAGACTCAGAGGCAAGCAAGATCTGTTACTTCAGTAGCTCAGAGTAATACCAGTGGGACCCCTCGATTTGGGAGACAGGCTATGAGGATTGAGAGTTATGGTAGAGGAATGAATATGCCGCCAAGGGGAAGTGGAAATCTGATTTATGATCGGGAGTCAAGGGTTTGCTTTAAATGTAATCAGATGGGGCATTTATCTCGGAACTGCCCTACACAGATATGCTTTGTATGTGGTGAGGGAGGACATGTTGCTGCAGATTGTCCAGCGGGGATGTCAGTTGAAGCAAGCATTGGAAGTATCGGGAGAAGACCGATGGAGAGAGGCAGCGGATCAGGAAGTGTTCGGGGCAGAGGTCGAGGATATGTAGCAGAGCGAGGACGTGGCAGTCAGATTTATTCCAGAGATGGCAGAGTCTATGCATTGACCCAGCAGGATGCACAAGCCACTCCTGATGTTGTTATGGGTATGATATCTATCCTTGATAGGGCTGCTAGATTATTGATTGATCCTGGTGCAACCCATTCTTTTGCGTCTAGTAGTTATATGAAGTCTATTGATGTCAGTGCTAGTCCTTTGATGCATGCCATTATTGTTGAGGTTCCTACTGGAGATAGGGTTATTATCAGAACAATTTATCAAAGTTGTGTGATTAATATTGCTGACCGAGAATTTGAGGTTGATTTATTGCCTTTAGATATGACAGATTTTGATGTGATTCTAGGGATGAATTGGCTATCTGCATGTCATGCATGGGTAGATTGTTTTAAGAAAAATGTGGTGTTCAGGATACCCGGGCAGGAGGAGTTTAATTTTCAGGGAGAACGTAAAATACTTGTTAATTGTCTGATTTCTGCCTTAACTGCTAGTAAATGGTTGAGGAAGGGTTGTGAGGGGTATTTAGCATATGTGGTAGATTCTAGCAAAGAGGGTAGACAGTTAGAAGAAATCTCTGTGGTAAAAGATTTTTCTGATGTATTCCCTGAGGAGTTGTCTGGATTGCCTTCCAATAGGGAGATCGAATTTTCTATTGAAGTGATTCCAGGATCAGCACCTATATCCATAGCACCCTATAGAATGGCACCAGCTGAATTGAGAGAGTTGAAAGTTCAGCTTCAGGAGTTGCTAGATAAACAGTTTATCCAACCTAGTACATCACCCTGGGGAGCCCCTGTGTTATTTGTCAAGAAGAATGATGGGACATTAAGGTTGTGTGTTGATTATAGACAATTAAATAAGATCACAATCAAAAACATATATCCTTTACCCAGGATAGATGACCTATTCGAGCAATTACAAAGAGCTAGAGTGTTCTCTAAGATAGACTTGAGGTCGAGATATCATCAATTAAGGATAAAAGAGGGGGACGTACCTAAAACTGCTTTTAGGACACGTTATGGTCATTATGAGTTCTTAGTGATGCCTTTTGGGTTGACCAATGCTCCTGCGGCATTTATGGATCTTATGAACCGGGTGTTTAAACCATTCTTGGACAGATTTGTAATTGTGTTTATTGATGATATTTTAGTATATTCTAAGAATGAAGAGGAGCATATGCGACATTTGGAGATAGTGTTGGAGATCCTGAGGAAGGAGAAATTATATGCGAAATTTCCTAAATGTGAGTTTTGGTTGAATGAAATATCCTTCTTGGGGCATATTGTGTCGGGAGATGGAATAGCAGTTGACCCACAAAAAGTAGAAGCAGTGTTGACTTGGGAGAGACCCACGAATGTAACTGAAATTAGAAGCTTTTTGGGATTGGCTGGTTATTATAGGAGATTTATTCAAAATTTTTCTATGATTGCTAGACCTTTGACTATATTGACCAGGAAAGATGAAAAGTTTAAGTGGTCAGAGGAGTGTGAGAGAAGTTTTCAACTGTTGAAAGAAAAACTGACTACTGCCCCAGTATTAGTGCTTCCATCTGGTGATGAAGGATTTGTGGTCTATAGTGATGCGTCGCATCAGGGGTTGGGATGTGTGTTGATGCAACATGGGAAAGTTATAGCTTATGCATCTAGGCAACTGAAGAATCATGAGAGAAATTACCCGACCCATGATTTAGAATTGGCTGCCATAGTCTTTGCTTTGAAGATTTGGAGACACCATTTATATGGAGCCAAGTGTGAAATTTTTACTGATCATAAAAGTTTGACGCATTTACCAACCCAGAAGGAGTTGAATTTAAGGCAGAGGAGGTGGATGGAATTAATTTGTGATTATGATTGTACAATTCATTATCATCCAGGAAAGGCTAATGTAGTAGCAGATGCATTGAGTAGAAAAGCTACAGGGAGATTAGCTGCTTTTGGGAGTCATGATACTAGCTTGATGATAGAATTAAGAGAAATGATGATGCAATTGAGTGTCAATGATAAAGGAGCATTGATGGCAAATATGGTAGTTCAATCTCCTATTATTGATAGTTTATTACAGCTACAGAGTAAAGATGAGGGAATAGAGAAAATCAGGCAGGAAGTGTTGAGCGGGAAGCCGACCGAGTTTAGAATCAGAGATGATGGTATGGTAGTATCGGAACGAAGAATTTGTGTTCCCAATGATGAAGAGATGAGAAAAGAAATACTAAAGGAGGCTCATGATTCGATATATTCCATGCACCCGGGAAATAATAAGATGTACAGGGGGCTAAAACAGAATTATTGGTGGTCAGGGATGAAGAGGGATGTAGCAGAATACATTGCTAAATGTTTGACTTGTCAACAGGTAAAATCTGAGAATAGGCATCCAGCAGGTTTATTACAACCTCTTCCGATACCTGAGTGGCCATGGGAAAATGTAAGTATGGATTTTGTCTCTGGTTTTCCCCGTACCCAGAGAGGGTATGATGCTGTGTGGGTTATAGACTTTCTAAATCTTCACATTTTCTTCCTATTAAAACTACCTGGAGTCCAGAAAAGTTGGCTGAGTTGTATGTGGCAGAGATAGTGAAATTACATGGAGTGCCCTTGACTATTGTGTCTGATAGAGATTCTAGATTTACTTCTAGATTTTGGAGGGGTTTTCAAGAAGCTATGGGTACGCAATTACAGTTTAGTACAGCTTTTCACCCACAAACAGATGAACAGACAAAGAGAATCATCAGAATACTAGAAGATATGCTGAGGGCAAGTGTATTGAGCTTCTCAGTAAGCTGGGATGCTTACTTGCCTTTAATAGAGTTTGCATACAATAATCAGTATCAAACTAGTATTGGGATGGCACCCTTCGAAGCTTTGTATGGAAGGAGGTGTAGAACTCCAGTATGCTGGGAAGAAGTTGGAGAGAGAAAGATATATGGCCTAGAAATGATAGACTTGACTACTGAAAGAATCAAACTGGTTAGGGAGAATCTCAGAGCAGCTCAGAGCAGACAGAAAGGATATGCTGACAAAAGAAGACGACCTCTTGAATTCCAAGTTGGTGATTGGGTATTCTTGAAGATATCTCCGTGGAAGGGAGTGTTGAGATTTAAGAAGAAGGGAAAGTTGAGCCCGAGATTTATGGGGCCCTATGAGGTGATCGAAAGAATTGGACCCGTAGCATATCGTTTGAATTTGCCTATGGAATTAAGGCAATTACATAATGTTTTTCATGTGTCACTACTGAGGAAGTACTTGCACGATGAGTCCCATGATATCACGAATCAAGCGATAGAAATTCAGAAGGACTTGACTATTATGCTAGCCCCAGTCAGAATCCTAGACAGAAAAGAGCAAGTCTTACGCAATAAAGTTATTCCTTTGATTCAAGTATTATGGCGCAATAAAGATGTTGAAGAAATCACGTGGGAACATGAAGCAATAATGAGGAAGGATTATCCCCAACTCTTTACTTGATTTCAACAAGGAAATTTCGGGGACGAAATTTTTTAAGGTGGGTAGAATTGTAATATCCGTATTTTAAAAAGTTGGGTAAGTGTATATTTTTATCAATATGACAAAGAGTTAAATCCCTGAATGGCTGAATGAAGATTTCTGGAGACCAAGGTTGAAAAGCAAAAAAAAAAAAAAAAAAAAAGTCAACTTTGAACAGTGAAATCGTGGCAGCATACCTGCTACCACTGAAATAATTTTTGCTTTGGTATCATGTCTTTTTGTTGCCTAGTGGAGAGAATATAATCATGATGTTTTCTTTAGCCATCATGATGTTTTTGTAATTATCATGCCATTATCTCCAAATCATGGAGACTATTGAAGGAGGGAGCTGCTGAAATTTTGCAGCCAAGCTCTCCTATATATTGAGTACGAGAGGTTTATGAAGGGAACGCGAAAGAATTTTTGATTAGTTCCAAATATTTCATCTGTGTTCTTAAAACACTTGGAAATTTAAAGAAATGTGGAAGGAACAAGATTTTGAGAGTATTTTCAAAAATATTTTTGGAAGCTATCAAAATAGCAGAAGGTAATAAGGTAATGTTATTTTATCATTTATGAAAGTTTCGGAGGTTAAAATAGAAAATTTTCAAACTGTGTAGTTTATGGAGAAAAGAAGAAATAATAAGAAATTTAAATTCTAATATTATGTCAGGTGTTGGTAGTCAACAATCAGGAGAAAATTCGAGGAAGATCGGGAAAGGCAAAGAGGTGGCCCACGAGTAGCTTTAAAGTACTACGTGGTGAGTTAGATTTACTCTTAGTAGTCTAAATAAAAATCAATTATTTGGTGAGATTATTAAAATTAATTATTAAAGTATGCTAGGGTGATAGATGAAAAATTGATTTATGGGTATGATAGGAAATTTGACCAGGTAGAAATATTTTGGTGAGAAATGATATTTTTGAAAATCATAAGTTTATTTGAGGATAAAAGCAATAAATAAATTATTGATGAGATATATAGATGTTTTAATACGAATTATGACGAGATGAATTTTAATGGATCTTGTTAAATTTTTATGGATGATTTAAGATGAATTTTAGTGGATTTCGACAAATTCTGATGGACAAGTTGAGATGAAATTTAGTGGATCTGGACATATTTTAATGAATTATTTGATGTGATTTGGGTAGAGAAGAATCTTGTGGAATTTTTATAATTTGAATAAAAATCTGGATGATTGGATGTAAGAAATTTTAAAGAAACTTTGTTAGATAAAATTTGTGGATAATTAGGATAGTCAAATTAAGTAGTTTGAATCTTTATATTGTTTTTATATTACTGTTTATATTACTGTTTCATATCATTGGTCATGTACATATGCATTAAATAATATAACCGAAAGAACCGGGAAGGCAGCCGGTCTAATGAAATAACCGTGACAGCCGGTATATGCTGGGATGAAAAATAAAAACAGTGACAGCCGGTATATGCTGGGATGAAAAGTGAAAACCGTGACAGCCGGTATATGCTGGAATTAACCGGGAAGGCAGCCGGTCTGATGAGAATAAAAGAACCGGGAGGGCAGCCGGTCTAAGATAATAATAACCTGTCGACAGGTGGGAAGACGTTCCCATCATAATCATTCATGCATCTGCATCTGTTTTAATTATCGTTGCATTATTTGAGATGCTGAGTTGTGGTATATTAATTGTGAATTAAATTATAGATGGTTGGGTCTCATAAAAAGAGACAGCTATAATGATGAGATTTTCGAGATGTTGAGATGTGATACTTTTTGTGAATTTAATTATAGAAGGTTGAGTTTCATATAAAAAGACAGTGATAAGACTTATCTAAATGATGGACTTTTTGATATGAACCTCATTACGAGGTAATTAGGAAATAATTGATAGTCTTAAGGTGAACCAATGATTGAGAAGAAGAGATTGATAGTAGAAAGTTGTCATCAGGTTATGCGAAAAATAATTTTTAATATTAAAGGATTATTGATGGAATTTGGAATACTTTTAGTAAATTTAATTCGCTGAGCTTGTGAAGCTCACTCCTCACTGTTCAATAATTTCAGGTAGCAGTCAAGATAAATAGTCTGGTGGGTTGAGAATCAGTCGAGATCTTTTTCTGTAAGCCAAGTACGTGTTAATATCCTCAGACAATCGAGTTAAAGACTTGTAAAAATTTTATTGTAAATATTCATGCATTTATGTATTTTATGTTTAAGTGAATATCAGACATGTTTACCTCTCCTGTTAAAAAAAAAAATAAAAAAATCTGGTAGTATTATATTTATTGTTGCATATATGTGTCGTGCTTGGATTTTCAAAATGTGATGACACCGTCCAGGGGTGGCCAACCTGGGATGGGTCGTTACATAAGTGATACACAAAATTTTTACTGCTAAAATTTATATAAAGAATAGTTTTTTTTAATGAATTATGAGTTATTAATTTGTTTTGCTTGATTAAATATTTTATTGCTTTTGATTGATCTTATTTTGAATTTCTATAGATATTTCGGGGCAAATCGAGTTTCTTTTCATTAGCAAATTGAACTTTGAAAACATACTCTAATTAAAAATGAATGGTATGTGGTGATGAGATTACTCAATAAACTTATTTATCGTATTAAATCGCGTGAGATATAAGCTATTGAACGGTGTGAATAGCCTCAACCAAACCTCATCATTGCACGACTAAATCACAAATTTGCAATTAAATTTATTTTTTATTTCAATTAATATTTTTGTTAATTCTCATCTCTTGCAAAAAAAAATTAAACTAATGGAAGTGTTTTAGAAACAAACATATGGATAAAATAAAAATGTACTCCTTATTTCATTTAGCCCCTTCATGTCTATTATTCTAGTTATTTCATTTTTCTACTAACAACTTCAAAACTTATTGGAAATCCGACTTTATCCTTAATAATTTCAATATTCAATCAAATTTTTATCTAAGTAGCATTTAAACTTTTACTTAATTTTGAAATTATTAAGGGTGAAGTTAGGTTTACAATAAGTTTTGAATCTTTTGATCGGTTAGCATAAGGTTTAACTGAATTTTGAGCAACTGACTATCGAAAAACTAACGATAGGTATGTAAATATATATTCTAAAAACTATGTGAGGTAAGTGTAACATGGACTAACCTCAAGTAGGTTAATGTAATTTACTAATTTTTTTTTATAAATTATGCATATTCATTTTTTTTTGTTAATTAAACACTTCATTAGCTATGTGCTTTTGATTAATTTTCATTTTGAAACAAAAAAAAAATCATGGCAAATTGAATATTGAGTATCCAATAATCTCAGTTATCGCGACAGACTGTGATAACAAAGCTATTAAATAAAGTTTTAATCATCACGAGGTTAATATTAGCCTCATAATTGCACGATTAAGTTAGAAATTTGCAATTAAATTTATTTTATTTTTCAATTGATACTTTGCTTATTATCAATATTTCATTTAGCTCTTCAAACCTTTTAAGAGCCGTTCGGCCTAGCTTTTGATTCAGTTGTAGGGACTCCTAAAACAACTTTAAGAAAAAGTGTTGTAGAGTTAAATGTTATCTAGTGTTTGTTAAAAGTACTATCAAACTAAATAATGAGTTTAGTAAGTAAATTATAAAATTGTTTTTAGATGTTAAAATTACAAAAAAATGATATATAAGTACTATTTGACTATTTGGAAGTCTATTTTTCATCAAATTGACTTTATTAATTGTACAATATAAATATATTAATTTTATTCATCATAAAATATAAATCAATAAAATAGTACTAATTAAATTAATAATAATACTATTTTATTAAATAAATAAAATAATATTTTATTAAAAATAATCTAAATGTTATAATAATTATAATGGATGCATCATTGTTATATTTAAAATTTGATTAGAAAGAATGACGGATGATTTATATAATTGCAAAGATGTAAATACCTTTACCACACCAGGATAATTTAAGAATATGAATTATGTCAAAACTAATTATAGGATTAAAAACTGAAAAACTTAACTTCTGATTTTGAGCATAAATTGTGTTTAACGTAACTTTTGTTTTTGGTAACAAAAGTTGTTTTAGAGTAAGATACAATTGTTTTTTTAAATTAATTGAATGGATATTTTTTTGTTTGTAGAAAGGAAGATTAAGGCAGAATCTTATATATGAATGATTTGAACTACTAATTCAAGAGATCCGAGTTAATCGACCAATTTATTTTATAAAAAAAACATTTTTTCCAATTTCTTTAGTATCATAATATAAATTATTAAATTATTAAATAGACACATAAAATAGATTAGTAACGTTACCTACCTACCAAATTAATCTTTTAGATGTGACTAAGGACCCATTAAAACATTGAGGCTTCCCTTGTAGATAAGTAAAAACATCTGTGATGTGAGGTGGGGAAAATAAAATTAAAAATGTGAGGTGGAAAAAAAGAAGAGAAAAAGTGCCAAAAGCTATAAAGAGGGTCCAACAAGATAGGAACGGTTGATTAAGTAGAAATGAGATATTAAGACCTACTCAAAGAGAGCGGATACGACGAAGCAATTGGGTCGAACGGGAAAGGACAGAAGAAGAGTGAAGATTGATCCTGCAAAAGAGAATAATAATAACCTACAAGCAGTACGGCATAATTTTGTTCAATAATTAAGAAATTATGAATTTTTCTTAATGAATTTACGAGATATAAAATAAATAAATAAATAAATTCACAAATTATAATGATTTTCATGCTTAATCTATAAAAATTACAAATTTAATATGATCACGGATCATGAAACCTAAGGTTAGAATAAGATACGAGTTATACTGTAAAAAATAATGTTTCATCAAAATATTATTTAATTAAATATGATGTTCCATTTTTAAACGGGGCACTCTAAAACTTAGTTTTTATAATCGGAAGCTTACTTTTATTTATATAATATATATATATACATATACACGTGTCCCATTAAAACATTGACACTTCCCTTGTAGATAAGTAAAATATGTGATGTGTGGTGGGGAAAATAAAATAAAAAAGAAAAAAACAATTGTCATGCGTCAGCTGTGCAAGGGCGAAGGTGTAGGAAACAGATTCATTGAACCTGGACATGTGATGCGAAAGTCTATAAAGAGGACTAAAGAGAGGAAGGGGTTTTGATCAAGGGAGGAAGAAATTAGAAATCAGATCTATTATTCAAGAGAGAGAGAGAAAGAATTCGACGCAACAAATTAATGGCTCCAACAATAGCGGTAGCGAAGAATGTGAGGAGGACGGGAGAAAAAGAAGATTCAAGATTAATCCTGCAAAAGAGGAACGAAGAGCTTGAGAGGGAACTGAAGAAGAGCAAGGAGAGAGAGGAACAGATGAAGATGGAGCTCCACAGGGCTTGTGAGAGGCTGCGAATCGCAGAGGATGCCGAGGAGAGGCTTTGCTTCCAGCTCGCCGAGCTCGAGGCCGAGTCCCTCCATCAGGCGCGTGAGTATCACGCTCGCATTCTTTCCCTTGCGGATCAGCTCTCCAACCTCTCTCCCTCTGCTTCCTTTCATTGACGTATCAGTACTATGGCTCTTTTTTTTTATTTTTTTTTATTTTGGTCTGTGTATCCTGCTTCCTAGTTTGTATGTAATTACGGATGTAGTCTTGATAAAATTTATTAATTACCATTATCAAGATTCAAGAAGAAATTTAGCTCAGCTATTTTTCTTCTTCTTCTTCTTCACTCACTTTTTTTCCCCTCCTTTTGATGAATATTTTTTTGGACAGGACTTTTTTTTTAACAAAGAATTTGAAACAAATTAATTAACCATAAAAAAAACTCCGCTTCATTTTTATCAAAACAAATGATTTTATCGATTAGACCGAATTACTTGACATCCGAAAATTAGGTTACTTTTTGGTAATCATCTAGCACTTTTCTTTTCATGGAAAAACAAAGAAGAAATGAGTGCCAACTGACACGATTTTTCTGTCAAAGTGTTCAGTTGATCACACATGGATTTGTTTACTTAAATTTTAACAAGATGACATAATTGGTGATGTAATTGAGATATATTAAACATTAATGGTTCAATTAAGATAATTTAAACAATAAAACAAGATAAAATTAAAAAAAAAGAAATTTGCTTAAATAATATTTGAGAATGGATCCCGCAAGGTCGGCATGTAATATTACTATTTAATTTAATTAAATTTTTGATAAATTTTAAAAAATAAATTATAATTTAAAATTGACTTTAATCCTCGTATATCTGACGTGAGTTTTACGTCTACCTTAATTGAATACTCCATTTACAATAGATGAATGTCGTGTTGGTTTGGGCTTCTGATTGTCAAGCTCGGGCCTTTGATTGCAACACTCGTGTTGGGCTATAGTTAAATAGGTTTAGACACCCTCATTTTAACTTGGTTTGGGTTTAGAATTTAGTTCTTTTTTAAGTCAATGATTGATGCTTGGGGTTTTCTTTTTCCTTTAGCCATCATGTCTTCCATTGGGCATTTTGTTATGCATATTAGGGCTTGTAACCTTTCATTTAGGCTGTGAGCTAGTGGCATTTAATATTGTGAAGTGGGCCTTAATATTTGAGTTGGCATACATTTCAATATTTTGGCTGTGAGCCTGTTAAAAAAAATTATCTAGTGGTATAAAATATAGTTATTCTTATCCCGTGTAAATTAATCCTTACTCTATCTATATATAAGTAAATGCTAATATGTCACACTTAGGTCATGTTTGATTTTTTATTTTTATTTTTAAATTTGGATGTAAGCAATGCTTACATCCAAAAAGAAGAATTGGTTTAGAAAGTGCCCAAAAAACAAATTTGATTTAAACAAACTTGCTTAAAATTTTAACTTAAAAAAAAACTCAATTTAAGGCAAGGAGATGATCTTTATTTCAAATAATACTCCCTCAAAAAATGTAGATATAGAAAATGTCTCAGCGGTTGACAGCTCGTATTTACAAAGAGTGGGAAAATCAAGTCTCATACTTTACATATCGATGAACTCATACTGGGGTGCACTTTTCTGACTACAGTTTGAAGCGATATAACAAAAATATCCAAGATAAAAATTCAAATCAAAGATTTTAATCAATTACCAAATTACCCTTACATAAATGTATGAATAAAATTTTACATGCTATATATGTGATGCCACAAAATGATACGAGCTTTTTGTTTATTTTTTATTTATAAATAGTGTAGGATTTGAACTTAAGATTTCATTTAAAGATGAAAATTGTAATTTTTAATTGGGTTAATACCCAAACCACAAAAAAATGACATGAGTTTCATGGAGATTTATCGCATTATGTTAAGTTCGGTTCAAAAGTTTTATGGACCAAATTCATGCTCAAGTTTGACTCATTCAATGAGTTGATTTTGAGGTCTGCTCGAGTGGATTTATAGTCTCAGGAAATGTCGAGGGAACTTCAGTCCTCACTGCAGAGCTTTAGTGTTTCTATAACGGCCTCAATTTTGCCTGAAACATGGGTTTTCGAAGCATAAAGCTGGATTCAGATTCTTACTTAGCTGTTGACTAAGTCTTGAAACCTGTTCTTCCAAGGGACCCGAACTTGGGGGTAATTTCTGCTTGTCAAGATCATCTCCATTGTGATTGGCATTGCAATATTGAACACTTTCATCTGGACACAAACCGTTGTGCAGATTGGCCAGCAAGAAGAAGAGGGAGTTCATCTGAGATTTTAGCTTTGCCACCATCCTCCGCTTATCTTGTATAGGCTAATCAGTTTGGATATGCTTGTCTAGCTCACTCCCATAATTCACAAACCAAAAAAAGAAACAAAGATACTAAAGACATCCAATAAGGCACGACATATGCTCATCATACCTCAAACCTCATCCAGCCACCTCTATTGGGATATACAAAAGATTATTATAATGACTTTCTTTAAGACGTTTTTTTTCGTTTCAATATTTTAAAATTCTTCTCTATGCTTCATTACACTTCTTTCCCCTTGCTTACCAAGCTAAAAAATATAAGAATGATTAGTAGTACCAAAAAAATGGCACTTTTGCCTCTGTAAAGCCAAATCAATAAAATTAAAATTAGATAATTATTTTACCTTGTCTGTGCAGCATATGTTTAATTTACACAAATGATTTTAACAAAATGCTGTGACCATTACACTTTCTATTCTACTCAAAATAAAAAAGATTCCATTTCCATAAGATACCAGCTCCGAACAAGCAAAATTGGGGCCAGTATAACATTGTACTATAATTTATAAAGGGTAAACGAAGGGGGGAACAAGTGAACCGACTTCTAACCCACAATAGATGAGAATGATTCATATGAAGCCCTAATCAGCAATTCTTTCAAATTTCATTCTTCCTTCATCCAAAACGGCCGTGTGCTTCCTCTTCTTGGATAACCTATTTGGATTTTGAAACCCATTTTGCTCATCAGTAAACTGAGCAGCTGTTCGAGCCCGTAATTCTTCCAAACTCTCACCTTCCTTCGCTCTCTCAAGTACCTTAAAAATTAGGGCAGAAGTTTTAGTTGTCATCCTAATGCACTAAAAAGCATAAATATATGCTGAGCAAAAAGAAAAATGCATAAACATGCTTTTAAACACCTGTAGCTCACTTACCAGATGCCGACCGTAAAGATGGGTACTTGAAAGTGCCTGAAGTGCATTATGTGCCTCTTGCTTTGTAACATACTCCACAAATGCAAAGCCTCTATGGTTTCCAAATTTCATAGGCAGCCTCAAGCTCTTGATCTGCGGAAAAGAAAGATTTTTTTTTGTTGTTAAAACCCATACACACGCCTTGTCCACACTAAGTGGACCTAGAAGTGTCCTTACCATGCGAGCATGACAAGAGAGACAACATAAAAGTCATTCAGTGAAACAGCAGAACTGTTGCCCTCTATATCAACAAACATGAATAATTTAACATAAAACAACCAATAAAAAAAGGAAGAATGTAAGTTGCAATCTCAATTCACGGTGCATAGTAGATGATTTTGCTCACAAATTTTAATTATAAAAAATGACACTACATATTGTTTTATTTTTTATTTTTTATATATAACTGACTCTCTGTATTACTTAGATTAACTAGCAGAAAAGGTCATGAAGCACCTGCTGCGACTATAATATATCCTTGGTTATTTATAAAATTTCAATGAAATGCATTACTACTAATCAAAATAAAATATTCACCTGACCAAACGGGCTAAACAGCTGTCTCAGATCTTTCTCTGTTGCCTCAAAAGCTACATTTCTCACAAGTAATTTTGTCGAACTTCTGTCCTTCCCGACATTTTTCATCAATTGTTCATCCTTCTTGGCATGGCAGAGTTGCAAGATCAGAGCATGCCCATCCAAAATGGTTCCCTGAAAGAAAGAGGAAGAAAGTTATCAAGAATTTGTACTGAGCAATCAAATAACATCCCCATAGCGTGGATAATAAGTTTTTTTTATTAGTGTGGATAATAAGTTTAATATTAAGGCTTAATTATAAATAAAAAATAAAAGCATGTGGTTTACCCGGTTTTCACTTTATCCCTCGAGGAATTTTGCCTCTTAAAACAGACTTTGTGGTTACATCGGTTAGTCTAGGGGTAACATCTGTTAAAAGTTCATACGTGTGTTCGTCCTCAGTTCCTCTTGGTTTCTCTATCCCTTGCAGATTGAGATCATCTTCCTACAACCGCAGACCCCATTTTTCTGTCCCTCTTTACGGCTCACAAAAAGAAAACCTTACAGAACCCTAAGAAGAATTTCTCTCCTCTCCTTCTCAACATAACCTCGAGAGCCGTAACCACCACAAAACCCATTTTTCTCTCCTCTCTTTCTCTCTCTCTCTCTCCCCTCACCCAACATCCTAGAACTCTCTCAGCCTCCACCTCCCATGGAACCCCTGCAAAGAGGTGAAGAACTAAGCTTGCTTTTCCTTCTCTGCCGCGGGACCCTTTTCCATCTTTCATTTTTTAACATTAATTTGAGCTGACTATTTTATTTTTTGGTGAATTCAAAGCAACTCTGCCAATGTTTTGGGGGCTGTAGCAAGTGAAGTACTTGATTTGACTGGTTTTTACAACAGTGGTAACCCTCAAAGATCTGCAGCATTTATGCTATAGCAAATTACTCTCGGTTCCTCTCTTCAATTTTTCTGTTTCTCTCACAGGGTTCCAATAAAAACCAGAAGATTAAATCGATTTGGGGTGTTCTTGTAGATTTTGTTTCTGCGGTTTAGGAGTTCTTTATTTTTTTCTTTCAGTTTTGTTGTATTTAATAGATTTAGCATAAGAGTTTTGAGTTTGAATTTGTAATGGGTCTTGTAGGGTTTCAGATTTTTTTCTTTTCTTGACCACAAAGTCCCTGCCAATACAATTCCTGTTACAATCTCCTTTGCAGTCTTGATAGCACCTTCTTCTTGTTGGAATTTTCAGCCATCGATAGTATGGCAGAAAAGAAAGGGTTTTAGAGAAGAAAGGAAAAAAAAGGTTTTGCAGAGAGAAAGAGATTGGGAATTAGGAGAGTTAAGGGTAAAGAGGTGATTTGCCTGGAAAGTTAACGGACTTTCCACCCCACACAAACAAAGAGAACCACAAGGTCTATTTATAAATAGAAAACTTCCCCAAGGGGTAAAGTGAAAACTGGGTAAATCTCACCTTTTTTTGTGTGTAATCAAGCCTAAAATTAATTACCTGTAAATCTCTGCAAACATTTGTTGCTGTTTCCACAGAATCGAACTCTATAAAACCAAAACCCATTGAAACGTTCTTTCCATTTTTCAAGTGCTTCTTTACCTGCACATGGATGGAACAAGACCATAACAAGAGGAAGAATGCAATCAAGTGAATCATGGTTAATGTTATAAGGAGCCAGATTATTACCCTGACACTTCGAACTTTTCCATCCTTCACATGTTCACTGAAATGCTTTTTCAAGCTCTCGTCAGATGTCTTAAAGTTCAGGTTCTTGACAAAGAGTGATCGTGACTGAAGCATAATAGACATTAAAAAAAGGAAAAAAGAAAAAGAATGAGTAATTCAAAAACAAAACAAAAAAAAAGAGGAATCCATAATTACTCAAATGATAACTAAAGCTACAAATTTCAAAGTTTTAACTCCTAATTGAGACCGTACAAGCGAATGATATATTGCAACCAGACCATTATACATGTTTCCCTTTATATTTAGACACTGTTGCAAATAATTGGGAACTCTAGACTGGGTAACTGATGCTAGTTAGTCAAATATCAAAACATAAATTCCATAGGGGACAAAAAATCTCCACATTTATAGATGTAAACCCATGCCAAAAGACCAGAGCACCATGACTATGTGTAGAGGAAACGGGAACTTAAAAAATATGCTTTTATTCATTTGAAACTGTAATTGGTAAAAGAAGCCGCAAAAACATATGGTTATGGAAAGTTCGTCAAAGTCGTGGGAGGGAAAGTTTCAAAGTGGTGTCAGCAATTACCCTCAAACAAAGATGCATTTGTAGGATAGATTTAGACTATCTAATGCCTTCAACCAATTTGGCATCTATTGAATTCTCACCATTCATACAAAGCTTAACATATCTTCTCTACATTCATAGGCATAGCACCTTTCTATCTAGAAGTCCAGATTTCACACTATGCTGTGGGCTGGGGAGAGATAAATACATTTTTAACAAGATTAATACACTAGATCCTGTCACAACTCCCATCACCTTTTTTTGTTTTTTTGCTCTAAATAACACAGGTGCGAAAACCATATTATAGCTAGACAAAAATTTTCCCTCTTCCAAAACCAATTCCAGCCAAGAGAATGGCTGGACTCTTTTTTCGATAAGTAGAATTTTAATGCCTTAAATCAATTTAGCATTTATTGAATTCTCACCATTCATACAAAGCTTTACATATCTTCTCTACATTCATAGGCATACCACCTTTCTATCTAAAAGTTTTGGTGCTCGATGAAACAATCCAGATTCCACACTATGTTGTGGGCTGGGGAGAGATAAATGCAATTTTTAACAATATTAATACACTAGATCCTGTCACAACTCCATCGCTCTTTTTGTTTTTTGCTCTAAATAGCACGGTGTGAAAACCATATTATAGCTGGACAAAAGTTTTCCTCTTTGAAAACCAATTCCAGCCAAGAGATGGCTGGCCTCTTTTTTTGATGAGTAGAATTTATATCCACTAAAGGGCACCAATGCGTTGTCAACCAAAGTACAAGATCAGGTACAAGACAAAAGATCAATGAACTCTAAAACCCCCTCATTTACAAAAAAATAAAAATCCATTAAACCAAAATTTTAGTGTATGGAGCCATCTATCCTTGACTAGGGCGAAAGTATATTCCTCACCATCAAAAGCCCTCCTATTTCTTTCTTCCATACAATCCACAAAAACAGAAAGAGGAATCAAACTAAAAGCTTTCCTCATCTCTACTGATCCCCTACAACCCTTCCAATAATATCAACAGCCCAAGAAATACCAAGACCCACAAGGGCCAACTCCCACAAATGCCTAGTCCAAGAACACCATAAGAAGAGGTGATTAATGGTCCAAGTAGCAACGGTTTACAAGAATCTTTCACTTCTTTCGAAGATTGTCAATAATCAATATCTTACCCCAAGTAGCCTCTAGTTCAAAAAAAGAGACCTTAGGAGCAAGGGACTTCCATATGGCAATGGACCCCGACGCAATGGAATTCTTTTTTTATAAATACCCCTACTCAATGGTGTTATGCTTTTTTATTGGTAAAACACATGCACAACCAATTTTCAAATAAAAGAATTTTGAGGCTATTCCACAGCCTGTGCGAGGGTTCACGGTTTAGTTTCTTACAAAGGTAATTAGTAATTTTGTTCCAGTCTAGAAAAAGGCCAGATTCAATAGGTCTTTATTACATCGATGAGTTGATTTCAGTTTGCAGCAAAATGTTATGAGCTCTGCTTTACGCAATGGGTGCACTTTGTTTATTTTTATTTTTCAAGGTCCAAGAAATAGAACCTTTTGAGAAGATGTACAATAAGCATTATGGACATGAAGAAAACAAGGCTTATTCAAGCAAGTATGCAGCAGAAGTAGCCATTGTGCATAAAAAGAAAGAGGTAAAAAAATGAAATCAAGAAACTTATATAGAGAAGTGCTATCATCACGCGACTGAAGGACGAGATTGCACCATGAGACGCATGAGTGCAACTAGGCAAGCATGCGCGGCGCGGTGCAGTGCTAGCCATCACTGACGGTAGCACTTCCCAACTTATATAATATGCCAAACCTCAATCCTATCAGGATCAACATCCACATCTGATTTTCCTTCCATGTGTTGCTCCAGAATCATTCTCTTAGCATCATGTTCACCAACAGCTGCATTATTCTTTTCATCGCTCTCGAAATTTGAATTTTGACTAAGAATATTGCCAGGAGCCCACTCTAAATACAACGGAGCATCCCTATATCGATACAAGGAGAAAAAAATTTAGTTCCCATCAAATCCTCCCAAAATAACAAATCTAAACTTACAAACACACGTGCACACACACATGGATGGAGACAAGCATGCATGCATGCGAGCACATGTACACACATATATGTTAAATAAGTTAATTATTATATTAAAAAATATTATATATAATATATACTATGAGTATAGCAAGGGAGACCAAATTTCAACAATTACGTAAAAAATACCAGCAATGAAATACCACATCTTACCTGCGCACACTTTTTTGGTTAACCTATTGAATTTTGTCCTTCTGATTTATCTTAAATCCATGGAACATTCAGCTAAAATGAATTTTTGACAAATATATATTGTGCTAGAGGCATCATATGTCAACTCTAACCCCTCAGCCCCTCCCCCTCCCAATCCATTTTTCTCCCTCATTACTTAGGTCCCTTAAGGACAACATAGTGTGGCTACTAGAGGAGAGAGAGTTAGTTCAACTGAACCGGTCAGATTTTTGGGTTCGAGCAGCATAATTGAAGCCAGGGTTGGTGTGGAGTGCTTGCAACTTTTCCACAACACAGCGTCCAACCATCAACTTGATCCAAGCCAAGTATCCTAAAGTACTCATCTCCCTCATACTTAAACATATTATCTACCTTGAATCTCAAATCGAGGCAACATAAAGCACGGATATTTGTTTTTAATCTTCAATATAATGTAGAAGTCACCCAGAGCTGGATTATCTGAACCCTATTATGTTAATTCATTTAATCCGATAATAACTAATCTCGACTCCAAAATCCAACTTTTGCACCTAAACCAGTAATCAAGTGAGAAGCATTTTATTACTTATGTATTTTACATTACATTTCATTCCAGGAATTACAACTTATCTAGAAATTTTAGATATATACAGGCTAGTAGGTCAGGTCCATGTTGGGTGGATTCTGATCTGGTGCAACCTAACACAAACCAAATCCATCATGACGTCCAAGAAACCCTTCGGGTGATGACAAAGAAAATTTTATAACTTTATCAAACTCTTATCTTCGTTCTCAAATCTGTATTGATAGTTCCATTTTAAGTGGTAGTGACAATTACAATGACAGTTACATTTATAATTACATTTGTGGTGAAAGTGGAAAGTGTAGTGAAAGCAAAAATTCCAATATACAAATTAGTACGAATGGTAGTGATTTAACTATAAAAGAAAGTTCGAATGATCTCGATATAACTCAAAAATACAAGCATTTGTGGGTTCAATGCGAAAATTGTTACGGATTAAATTATAAGAAAATTTTGAAGTCAAATATTTTGCATAGAAAATGAATTATTCATAATTCTTGCAAAGAGCCACAAGACCAAAAAAATAGGTATATAGGCTTACTTGTATCGCTTGTATGCTAATCCTTTAAAAGCTGCACGAGCTTCAGCTGGTTCAAGGAAAACAACCTGAAATGTCATGCACAAAGGGTACAATGAAGAAAAAGTAAGTAACAACTCCAGTAATTTCTCTCATTTCCTGGCACTAAGTTCAAAATAAAAAATGAAAAAAAATCGTCAAGAGCAGCACCTTCAAAAAGAAAATAAGAATGACAAGGAAATGTCACCATCTAGAGAAAAGGAGAAGGATATTTAAACTAATTAAGCTAAAGTAAACAAGTACTGACAAGGAATGTCACCAACAAGTTCTTCCAATTCGAAAGCACTTTCCCCTTTTTGTCATCCAAACCCTTTATTCAAAGGCCCAAGCATAGCTTGTAGGTCTAAAACGACAATTACAAACCTAAACCAACAATTATTTAGAAATAACCATCAGCAGAAAAAGGAACAGTCTGGAGGGTGACAACTTCCATTTATAAAATACGTCCAAAATTTATACAAGGCTTAAGTCCCTTGCCAAACAGATTAAGAATATTATATTTTTATAGTATTGAGAATATTAGTTAAAATAAGTATGATAGGCACTCAGGGTTAACAACACCTCAAATTTCATCTGATCTGCCGCATCCCCAACTTCCTTTTTCGGCATATCTTCGCATTCCGATTTTTTCCCCAAAATGTTTTACACTCTTTGGAATGGATTTTGTGGGGAGGATTTTAAAATAATGTTGCTCATTTACATGTGAGGATTTACTATCAATTTGTAGAAGTTAAAATTTCATATGGAGGAAAAAAGATTCTTACCTTAAAAGAGCATTGGACGTTTAAATTTTACGATTCTAAAATCTTGAGAAAAGAAAGGAGACGTATTGAATATAAACCTTTTGGTTTTGTTAAGTATTATTGCATTTAACTTCATAGTTTTTTTCATCGAATGTCAATGATGCTTGACCATTTCCCCTAACATCTCAATTCCTTCACACCAAATGATTATGGCTACACAATCTTTGAGATCATCCAGCTGCATTGCTCCTCCATTATAAGCAAAAGCCTAAGAAGATCCTGTTGATCCACTCTAAATGTCAATAAAAATCGTCATATTATGCTTAATATTATGTGCATTTACCATATATTACACAGTAAACTACCTAAACAGTCCTAATTTTAGATGAAGTTACTTAATGGAAATAAAGATATGAATCAACATGTGGGGAGGTCTACTAGTTTCAAAATATGGCCATTGTCTTCTTTTTCCCAGCTCAATCAATCACTTCATGTGAATCCCGAGCGATTACTACTTTTTTTCTTCTGCAAGGGAGGAGGCTTTGGAAAAATAAAGGAAAGTTTTAGCTAATTGACTTCATCAAATTAAGAATTAAGAATCACTATGTATACTATAGAATTTATGAGACCAAGTTATGCATATGCACGGTTTGAGCAACTTATTCCAACCAATCAAAAAAACAATGCAATAAAACATGAAATAAGAATAAACAACACATGCATGCATACCAAGGCTAGCGTCCTTGTCGGAGGGAGAATAATTTTGTCCAAACTCCCAAATTTCCCAAACATCTTAGCCAGTTCATTTTCAGAAGAACCATAGGGCAAGTTCTTCACTAGTAGAACGTGGTTGCTTCGTTTCATACCATCAAATTTTCCAGCAACAAATTCCTCCAAAGAGGTAACATTAACTCCAGCATTAGTAAGAGATTTTTTCGTGTCTGCAACCACTTGAGTTTCTCCCAAAGCAAGACGTACAGCAAGATCATCAGCTTCACGGTCGAGCAAATCACTCTTACTTACACCATACTTCCTAGCAATGTTTTCAACAACCTATTAACATAAAAGGGAAAAAAGATAATGAAAAAGAAGTTCAGAATCAAAAGCGCTTCAATAAACCACACTCAAAAGACAGGTTATCTAACAGCTGTCATTATCAGAAGAAAACAGACAACACAGACCTTATTAGAATAATATTTTCAAGACCAACAGTTAAGATTAGCACCATTCTCCAAATTAAATTTTATTAATGGGCTTTGTGCAGAGGAAAAATTCAAGATCAGTAAAATTTTAGTAGGAAAAGTGCTTCCAGATTAATACATAAGATTAGCAACATCCCTTAGATTTAGTTAAATAATAAATGGGAATTGTTGAGAGGGAAAATACTTTGGGGGAAGGGGGTGTTTGCAAGTGATTATTATGTGTATTGTTGTTCAATATTGCAACATACTGTATCAGGGCGCATAAATAAACTATTCCATGCTTCTGTATCTCCACTAGCTTCAGATGCCTTCCTCTCTTCCTCCCTTCTTTGCTTGAATGTTTTTGAACCTTGAGTGGCAAAAACATCAGTCCTACAGAGTAAACAATGTCAAGTTACTGACGACAGAAAAAAATCCATGAACTATGGGAAGTTGAAAGGTATAGTAGACCAACATAAAATAGCACTACTTACTCTTGTTTGTCTGAGGAGGGTTTTAGTTTCGATGGCATAACATGCAACAACCTGCCTTGGAAAATTGAATTGTCTAATTCTTCTAACGCCCTGCATTGTCAACAAAATAATTAATAATTCAAGTAAGTCAACAGTGCGGGAAAAGAGGTACCAGACAGCACAGACTTAAACAGCATCATCAAGACCGTAATCCATGAAACAAATGTGTAAAAATAATTAACTGAAAACAAGGAAACCTGTATCGTAACCCCAACAATGCAACACTTAACAGAAAAAAAATTACGGAGTCCTCAATAAACCAAAACTAATACTAAGAAGAGAGAATCACATCTCTTATTTATTTAATTTTAATTTTAATAAGCAAGGGAAACTCAAATATTTATCATATATTAATAAACTGAAACCAGCATAAAACTACAGAAACTTCCAGTATATTTACTTCTGGTTAATTTGTTAGAAGGCATATATAAAGAAACTTGTAGCACATAGTAGTTGCACCTGAGCATATCTTAGGCCTCAATTTGGTGGCCATTAAATTCAAGTTTCACCCACTTTAATATTGGTCATTGATAAATTTAAATCCGTCACAAACATTAACAAATAGTATCAAGAAATGGGAAGGACACCACTCAGGGTGTTAGCCCAAAAACAAATACCTTGCTGCAGATTCTGGAAGTGTGTACATAATATAAGCAATTCCCTTGGACCGTTTTGTATCTTTATCAATGACAAGATGGACCTGGGAGACATTGCCACATTTGCTAAAGAACTCTTGAAGCTCATCTTCACTGTTACATAAAAAAGTAGATTATAAAGAAAGAATAAATATATTAGTATGCAAGGCAAGTAAATATAATTAGAAAAACTAAAAGAAAATTGCAAAGATACATACGTTGCAGTATATGGCAGATTTCGGACAAAAAGGCGGGCAGTCTCAAAAACATCATCTTTATCATCTTTCAAGCTTGATGACGGGTTCCCTGCGTCCAGAATTTCACCATCAGCGTCTTCTGTAGGGCCTTCTTCAACTTCAGCTTGCACTGCATCCTTCGTGAGGCTTTCATGTTTTCCCTTCGGACATGCATTTTGAAAATCTTGGCCCTCAATGTCATCCTTAACAGAATCATTGTCGTCATCATAATCAACACTACCATCATCATCTTCAGCGTCATCATTAACATCACTGTCACTCTCTGAATCTGACCAACCTTTCTTCACTCTACTCTTGAAATAATCCATATCTGAAATGAATTCATTATTTGCAAGATTGCACTTTTCAGTATTATTACTATCTGATACTGTCATGCTTTTATTTGACTCTACATGCACTGAAACTACTTTCTCTCGGCCTTCCCCCTTCCCTAGAGTTTCCTTCTCAGTTACTTTGGTATTTTTCTCGGCAGTGGGAGCAATCAACATGTCATTTGCCCACATTTTCGACTTAACCCTTGGCTGCATGACCTGAAGAAATTCTTGAAGCTGTGGGTCATCTTCCTCATTTGAATTTTTATTATTCTTTTTCTCTCCTTTAGCTCCCACAGTTTTCAAACTTTTAGCACCAGCTTTTTCTCCATTTTCTGTCCCTTCCTCTTGTTTCTTCAAAGAATACCGACTCCATGGACGAGGAATATTTGGATCCCCAACTTTGCGAGCAATCTGGAAGTAAGCAAGTGGAATTTATTACTCTTCAAATTTCAAGTTATATTCATTGTGTCAAGAGCCGATGTGTATTATTGGCTTATTGCTGCTCAATATGTTACCGTCAAAATGAAATTAATCAAATGTAATAACTTCTTTTCTAATTTGAATCAGGTATTTCTAGTTCAATCAACCCATGCCAACATCACTTCCTTCTCCATATGTGCTCTTGGGCATTCAGTATGGTAGCATTCCGATTTTTTTTATAAATAATAAAGTAAATTTTCGCCTCCAGGATTTTGCACCGGAAAGAAGTAGATCTGGGTCCTCTTATGATCCAAAGTGAAGTCCATAAACCTCAACACATTCAATATACCACACTAAATTCATTATCTTATATTCGTGTCACTTAGCACTTCTAGGTTAAATAATTTAACAAGCAGGTTGACAGTAGGGATATGGGGCTTCCTAGTCCTTAAAGCTCGATCTATCATATTCTCTTGAATTATTTATTTTTTGATAAATAATAAACTTCTAAAAATACTCAAAAGGAAGGGGAAAAGCCCCAATATAATATAAGAGATCCCCAAGAGACCTGGAAGGAGAGGGGGACTGGTGCATAGCTTCTGCTATGTCCATAATAGAAAAGAAAACCTTGCTGGTTATGATCAAGCTTTCAAAATTAGCTCAATATTAGCGAATTTTGGATTCGGATTGGACACCAAAATTCATTTTTATGAGAAGTAATCCATAGATTCATATCATTAAGCCATATATCATACAATTTGGATGCAGTATCCAGGCAACACATATATTATTAATTTCCCCAAATTATTCAAATTCTGATCAAGATCCTACTTAGCAAATACAAAAATTTGAAGATCTTCAGTCCACAATTTGACTAAGTATTACCAATTCGCATACAGAGTGATATTCAGTTTTCTTAGTGGCATAGGAACACTAGTAAATACAAAGACAAACAAAGTTACAATTACTCTTTAATAAGAGAAAGACAAAATCTCAAATAAACAATGCAGAAAATTAAGAAATACACACCTCACAGGTAATTCTACAAGTATCAAGGTAAGACTTGTTGAAGTATTTGATAGCTTCTTGGGCTTCATGCTCGGTGCGAAACCCAATAAAAGCGAACTGCCTACTCTTACCATCTCTGAAAATAAAACATCACACTTGCTACAATTACACAACAATTTTTCCTCGATCAGAAAAGGAAAATGGTAGAAAAAGTATATTACTTGGTGCGCATCAATTTGACGTCCGTGATTTCTCCTTTCTGCGAGAAAAAATCTCTTAATTTCTCCTCTGCGATATATTTAGGCAAATTCTTCACACATATCCTAGACCTGCAATAAGCCGCACATAAAATTAAAAAGAACATAGAAATTGTAACCTGTAGGTCGTTATAAAGAGAAAAAAGTAAATACAAACGGGAACTGATAATAACAAGAGAAAATTAAGTTTCCTAAGTTTCTACAGAGTAAAACTCGACTAAGCAAATTGAAAATTTACAAGTTTATTCAACAGAACAAAAGAAAAAAGGAAAAGAAAAGAAACACTCGCATTTTTCCTCAGATTAGAGAAGAGAAGACTTCCGGCGAACTGTTAACCCCAAAACGGATAGAGATAGAGAGAGCTGTAGCGGTGGGCGGCGGCTTTTGATTTTGTGTCGGGGCAACTTTGGATGAAAGACGAAACCGTAGTAGTAGCCTGCAAGGGGTGTTCAAAACCCGGTTTGGTAAATACTGTTAAAAAACCCGGTTTGGTAAACCAAAATAAAAAGGGCTCGGTTTCATTTGGCCATTTTAAAAATCCGAAGTATAAACTCTTTCAATTCAATATTTCAATTTTATAGGGAAAGTATCAAATATTGAGAGAGTAATTTTGGTAATATCAAGTAGGTAAATATATTTTTGAGGACATCAAGTAAAGGGGTGCCTTAAATTGTAAAACCCAAATTGCCCCTAACCATCTTTTTTTCCTTTCTTTTTTTCTGGTTTAATTTCTATCATTTACCTCATTTTAAAAAGACATATTTCTTTATTTAATGAAGAAATGACATGTCATTATATGAAAACCTAAAATTTAAGATTTAACCGTAATCAAAATCATTTTAAAAAAAACATAATGAGTTGTAAATCTCTCTATTATTTCTTTACATTTTTTTTCTTAACAATTTAATTTAACATTATGTTTAAAAATTATTTAAGAAGTTTAACATATAGTTAAAAATTTAAATAAAAATAAAGTTAAAAGGCATAGTTTCACAAAAATACACACAAAAAAACCTACCCACATGAGATAATGTTAGTTACCATAATTAATCTTATAAAGAAAATAATACTAATAATAATATATAGAGATAATGAGTATTACATACAAATTGAATTGTAAAACAAATATATATATATATATATATATATATAGACTCGTATTCAAAAGTAACTATTATAAGCAACATTAAAGGAAGTTAAAGTGATACTTAATTGTTTTTTTTTCTTCTGTAAATGCTGCTGCAAATTTCTCAACATTTTACTTGATTTGGGCTGTAATTGTGTTGTTATACACGTAAATATCATGTCTTCAGAGTTCTTGAGTTTAAGATATTTGGTGGAAATGATAATCGTACATAAAATCTGCTATTTATACAATTTTACTTGGATGCGCAAATAGAATAGAGATGGAATTCAATGTGAAAAGTATTGCTCAATGTAGTCTATAACCCTGTTTTAAGGTGGGTTAATATTTTTTTTAGTTTTACAGCTCATTTTGTAAGTATTACTCATTATCTTTATTATTTTTTATAGGATTAATTGTAGTAATTAATATTATCTCATGTGGGTAGAGTTTTTTTTTTTGTCTTGGTGAAACTATGCCTTCTAACTTTATTTTGGTTTAAATTTTTAACCATATGTTGAACTTTTAAATTATTATTTAGTACAAAGTTAAATTGTTAAGTAGAAAAATGTAAAGAAATAGTAAACAGATTTATAATTCATTGTGATTTTTTTAAAAAGTGTAGAGTATGTGGTTAAATTTTAACTTTTGGTTTTTCAAATGATGATGTGTTTCCTTTTTATTAAAGAAAAGAAAATACCATTTGAAATGAAGGTAAATGATGAAAGTTTGAATTATTTTCGATACATCATTCTTCATTCAATTTCTCTCCTACCACTGAACAACAGCTCAAAGAGTTGGCTAGCCCTACGCAACTGCACGACACTGATATTTTATGATCAAATCTTTAGCAACTTGATCATCTACGATCATGTATCAATCTAGTATGTATTAATCAAATTTTATCCATATTTTGCGATCGATAAATTTATGAGAAAAATGTTGGTGTGAATGATGATAATTGTTCAGTGTTAATCATTTTTCAAACCTTAACTTCATAAGCACTCTCAATTTAAGAAACAAACTAATCAATAATTAAAGACATAAAAACTTGAAAAAGGAAAAACAATAATGCGATATTTTTTCTTCTTTTTGGAGATTGTTTTTAAGATAAGATGTTTGAAAATCGAAAGAATGAAAGCTATTTTTTTTTATATTTATAGATTAAAGGGAAATAATTAATTTATAAGTAAATAGTTATATTATAAGATTTTACCAAATGGTTAGTCTTTTTGATAATTCAAGTGAAAAAATAATTATGTTTTGACAATTAAGTTTTAAATAAATATATTTGATTTTCATTGGATCTTCTTTTATTATTTTGTAAATTTAAAAAATTCACTCATAAGATTTTGATTTATAATATATTTTATATATTAAATTTTATTGAAAGCTTTATATTTTGGAAAGTAAAATACATATAATATAGCAAAGAAATAAAATTTTTGGAAGGGGTCATCGACCCCATTACAAAGAGTGCCCTGAATGCTCTGTTAACTAATTAAAAGCAATGATCAAGTCAAGACAAAAAGGGAAGTAATTGAAATATACTAAACTAACTAAAAAGTTTACTCCAAAAGCTAACCTACCGTCTGAGGGAGCCTGTGATATTTTCTTTTATTTAAAACATAAGGTATATTTGTATAATAGTTTTTTATTTTTAGTTTTTGAAAATTGTTTTTGAAAATAAAAGTTAAAAATAGTTTTTTGATATTTTTTAAAGAAAATATGTTTGGATAACTGTAACTCGAAAACTGTTTTCAAAACAAAAAACAGTGAAATGTAGTTTGAATAATCTTATTTTGAAAACTGTTTTGACACACTTTGTAATTATTTTTAGTTTTGAGTTTAAATTTAAAATCTATATTAATTTTATTTCTCATATTTATTAAATACTTAAAAATAATTAATATTATTTTATTTTTAAAATTTTAATATTTTTTATATATCGTGAAAGAAGAATAAAACAGAAAAATGAACACTGATTTTAAGGTTATTTTTTGAAAATTATGTTAGAAAACACCAATTTAAGTTTTTTAGAAAACAGTTTTTGAAAACTGATTTTTTGAAAATTGTTTAGAAAATTAATTTTAAAAACTACTTGCTAAACATAAAAAAGAGTTTTTAAAAACTAATTTTACTTTTTAAAAATTAAAAACAATTTTCGAAAATCCTATCAAACATACTACCCATAGTGTTTCTTAATGAATTTTCAAAGGGTAGAGAGCCTTGCCTTCCCCTTAATCTGTTATACATGGTATGTTAGTCTCAATGGAAAACCCCATAATCTTTGACCAAAAGGGTAGCGTGTTGTGATAACTAACACAGGGCAAAGCAATTAGCAGCAGTGTAGAAAGAATCTTGTTCATGTAAATATTATGAGATAAAATACCGACTTTCAAGACTATCTCATCTACCCGCCCTCACAGCGTTTCATTTAATTTATGCAATCTGTCATTATTGCCAATCCTGCTAGGGTGGAGCTTGACAGAAGCTCTGTAGCGAAGGAAATAACAGAGCGGCCTAGGTAATTAGGACTCTTGCCCAAAGTGAACCCAAAGGCATCAAAGGGGTGCAATATATGTACAGAATCTATCTACAAACGAGTAAATCCACAACATCTGAGTTCATCCTATTCCAAAAAAAAAAAAAAAAAAAAAAAAACTGCTTCTAAACTCTTAAACTGAGTTAAGCCATCTATTTCTAGTTACTTTTAAAAACCTCTCACCGTCAAACTAAGGGAGTTATAATTCAACAAGACAACTGTGTATAGCTTGCTTTAAGCACCGTTCAAGGAAAAGTCTCTATTAGATAGCACTCAAGTCTACTGGCACCTGGATGCAATAACCTGAGCATTGCTTTTCTTGTTGTTAGTAGAGAATGCCATCGTCATCAATCCATGATATTCTTTCGACCCAAAACAAGCCGAAGCCAACCTAGTTCGCAAAATATGTTGAAACACATAACACAGCATACATTTATTTGGAGCAAAGGCAGTCTTTTAACCCAGATAATCTAGTGTACTTTAGCTTGCCGTAGTTCCAAAGAAATAAACTCATTTTTCTTGAAGAGTTTTGCACTTTTGCTCCTTATACTGAACTCAAATTACACTAACTTTTACTCAAGGCACTAAAGAAAAAAACTAATTTTTCTAGTCTAAGCCGAAAGCACCTTAATGTTTAAACGTGACATACTGTCTGCCTAGCATTGTGAAAACACTTAATCTGCTTCTCAAAAGAAAATCATTCTCAACAATTTTTCGCAATCAAAAATGATAAATGCTTCCCAAACTGCACCTTTATAATTGAACATAATTATAACATAACATTGTTTTAAAAATTAAGCAACAAAAGAAAGGAAAAGCATTTGCAAAACACTAACCAAACAATATCTTTGGGCTTGCAAAACTAGCCCATGAATGGCCTGAAACCTGTTTTTCTGCTGCACTTTTACCATACAAAAGCAATAAGTTGGGTTGGGGTCTAGGCATAAAACTTGCTTTGAACTATGATAAAACCAGGCATTATGAAAACAGAACCAGATTGATGCACAAATTATAAAATCGCTGCCATATCCTTCATTTTCCTATACTTTAAATTATTTAGGAAAGGAAACAAAGAAGATCTGTTACTGCATTCTTTAGTCCATGCTGGAATAAGTCTAATATAAAACCAGCTAACAAACTATAATAAAGAGCAAAACATAAAACTATAGTTTGGACCCTCAACATTTAGTTAATTTCCAATAATACTGGGCTCTCAACTTATAGTTGTGGAAGCACAAAAACTTGCCAGGCAAGATGAACAATAAGTCTCATTTACGGCGTTGAATCAAGCTGCAGGACTTGTTAAGTCGTTGCTGTTGAGGATGAGATGCAAAGTTGAGAATCTGTGACCTAGATACCATGCTAGCCATAGAAGGTGTTTCAAAGCTAACTGTTCCACTTGTGCTTGATATCTCACCTTCCCTGGTCATAACCAATGTTGAGTTACCCCTAGTTGTGGCCCTCTGCCATGAGTGAGAGCTCAATCCAGAGAGAACATATGCCCGTCCAGTCTGTTCATATAACTCCATATTTTCCATTCTCCCTGTAATTTCTCTCAAATCAACCTCAAGAGAGTTGCAGAGGGCATCCCCTGCCTGGGCTGATGCTGAAGATAAGAGAGTTGATCTTTGCTTTTCTAGCAAAGCTTGTGCTCCCTCTAGATCTCCCCTTTCAGCCATCCCTTGCGCGTTTGAAATGGCATCTGCGACCAACAGACGATTCCTCTGTCGATCAACTTCCAAGCAGACTTTCTTGTCTACAGCAGATAAAAACTCAGGCCGCTGTATCTCAACTCTCTCACCCTCTACCTGAACCATTTCCATTGTCACGGGATCATTGTATAAGCACTTGACATCCAACAATGACATGTTCTCCGATCGTTTATCACCTTCAGCGGCAGAAAACACTGGAATTGACAGGTACACCAAGAACTCCTTTTCCTCATCTGCATATAAATTTCCCACGTCAATGGCAGCTTGCTGCCCTTGTTCAAAAGTTTCACTCTTATATCTCCCTGAGGGGATTGATCCAATTCGCACCCCAGGTGATATCAACCTGATTGTAAGCCGAACATCTTGAACTACAATACTTAGTAGACCACCAATGCACCTGGCAAAGGCATCCTGTAAAATGCCAACAGACTCAATGAAGGAAAATGTGCCACCTGATGCATCAGATATGGCATGCATTGCAGTGGAATCATGTTCCAAGCCAAACCCAAATGTGTGGACAGGGATGGTTTGCGGTTGGGACTCATCTGCTGCAGATTGCTTATTCTGGGGACATATTGAAGCAGGTAAATGTTTCAGATAATCTGGTTTATTCCTTGGATTTCTACAAGCCTGATCATGTACAATGCTGCGTGGGTTGTGGTTATCAACGTTGTGTGTGTCTTGGCCATCGGATAGGAGGATGACACTGGCAACTGGATTATGTTGACGTCTTTCTTCAAGAACGCGAACTCCTTTCTTGAGCCCCTCCACTATGTTTGTCCCACCACAAGAGAAAAGAGAATTAACAGCGTGGATGGCATCTTCACGGCCACTCTCAGACATTCTCTGAAGCGGTAAGATTCGCCGTGCTGATGATGAGAAAGCAACTATGGATAATCGATCTGAAGGGCCCAAGTTTTGTATGATAAAGCCAACTGCACGCTTAAGAAGGGCAAGCTTGCTGTCCATGCTGGCACTTACATCAAGCACTGCAACAAGATCAATGGGTGCACGGTCAAGAGAATGCTCACCATCACGAAGGGGTGCTGCACAGAGGCGAACAAGAACAGCAAATTCTGGAGAAGAGTCTGAGGCAGAAATAGCAGGAAACTCTGGAAAAGCCTTGATAGTCACAGCCTGCAGGTGAGTGGGTGAGGTAGAGCCTGCTGAAATAGCAAGGAGTGGTTCATCATCAGTAAAACTGGCAGGCTCCACTGAAGAAACTTGAGGTAGTACATTATAGGGAGAAACTTGGGCCCGCCCCATGCTGCTATGTCGAGAATCAGCAACATTGGCAACATTAATGGGTGCTTCAAAGGGGATGTCTTTCCACTCAGAGCGACAAATGGGGCAGATGTGATTTCCATGCTTAACATTTGTTGCAATACAATTGAAGTGGAAAGGGTGGGAACATTCAGCAGTGAAGATAGCTTGGCCTTGTCCTGTTTTTAAGCTACCCAAGCAAATTGCACAGGTTCTCTGCAACATAAGAAACCAAAAAGATAAAAATTAAATTATACAGTGATATCATTTAGCTGGCATTGTTAAGATTTAAGAAGGTGCATATTACTGGCTTTCTCATCCTTCCACATGTATGAACAAAAGTAAAATAACTTTTAACCAAACATAACTAAAATAAGTAAAGAGAGAAATCAAGCCTTTTCTACTTAACGATAATTTTAGAGAGCCGTCTAAAAGCAAATTTGACACTCCAAAATCAATGCAGCTAATGCTATAGAGAGTTGGAGGTGTATAGAACTTGGTCGATTAGATTGAAAGATACGTTAGAATCACATCCTCCAAACCCGGTATTGATAAATTTAACAGAAAAAGAAAGAAAAAACTACACCCAAGATTGGAGGGAAAATGAGCATGATACATGTGCAAGTCATGATAATTTCGGTGACTTCAATTTTTCCTTTTCTTCTTCATCTTGTTGGGCACACAAATCGCAATTAGTGTGAGCAGCAATACAGATAACACCATAGTGCTTGATCACAAGTAAGATAATAAAACATTTTTAAATTCCTAACTACTTCTATTCTTCGGTCAAAAACAACATTGAGACTCCTCCATCCCAATGGCATTGTCGGCCATTGATTTTCACGCATATTAAGAAAAGAAACTATGTTAGGAGTATTGACTTATGTTGAATTAATTTTTCCAAATTATTTAGTATTGTCCAAAGCTTTTTAATTGAGTAAAAACAAAAGTTGAAGGATGACATTGAAAAATAAAGATTATTTTAGTTTGAAATTTCAAAGTACATATTTTAAGAAAATGAGCATGTGTGGGACATCCAAACAGGGAAAATGGAAAATACCATTGAACAAGTTTCCAAAGTACATAAGCATTGTCTACTTCAAAATCAAAGACAACCAACGATCAGTAGTTACTAGTGGGTCATCTTTTCTTGTCTTTTCTAACAAACAAATTTATTACCTCAAAAAAGCAGAAAAGAAACAAACAACTTATCTCCCCTTAGCATTGAGTTGGGTAGCACTAACGCTGGTTGCCATCAGAAAAGATGATAAGAAATCACATAGAGAGAGGAAGGGGGGGGGGGGGGGGGGGGTGAGAGGAAGTGGAGAAAGGAAAAAGGAAGTGAAATAAATAAAAGATGTCTTGTTTCATGTATAAACAACCGGCGCCAACTATATTCTTAATAAGAAATTGAAAATTCCCACAGAAAGGGCAATGATTGCCTTCAAAAACACAAACACGTATAGCAAGTTTACCCAAAAGTCAAAACCAAACAAACCGCCCCCACCAAACCTGACCTCTTCAACATCATAAACTTTAAACTCTCTCCTCTTCCACTCTGTCTGAGTATTGAGAGAAAAAAAATAGCATCAATTATTTTTAAAAAATATTTAATTAATCTATAATTAACAATACCCTGCCCAACGTGGTCTAATGAAAAAAACGAATTTACCAACATACCATCATAGACAACAGGAGAAATAATGAAATCCGGCAGGGATAATTTGGTCAATAACAAACACAATTGGGAAAGTGAAGAAATCATGGATCATAGACAACAGGAGATGTAATGAAATCCGGCATAGATAATTTGGTCAACAGACAAACACAATTAAATTGGGAAACTGAAAAAATCATGGATTCATGGATGACTTTTGGTGGTAAAAAACTGGAAACTAGTGGGAACAGATGTTTTTCCGGCATAACTTCCTAGACTAATACTGGTTACCGCAGATTAAGTATCTCCGGTTAAATTGAAAAAAATTAATCATCCAAAATGCGAATAAAATCCACGACATTATTAAACATATAAAAACAAAAGTACAAAGAAAATCAAACCATATAAAAATTAGAAAAAATAAAATCAATTCTCCGGAATCAAACAGGCAAAAAAAATGAAGAGATAGAGAATGAAAACTAACCTTTGATGATTTTAAGCTGAATGTACGAGAGAAACGCGACCCAGAAGATGAAGATGGTGAAGAAGCAGAAGAATTGCGAGGGGCCGAAGAGGAATGAACATTGTCGGCGGAGGAATTGAAAGAAAGTTTCATAGAAAGAGATTTCTTCAGCTTTTTCAAAGCAGCAGCCATTAGAGACTGAGTGATATTTTGAGGTACAAAGGGATTGGGGATTTAGGGTTACTGTTTGATATTAGGCATGTGCCATCAAGCGTTCATGGACAATATCAAGAAGAACGGCAACTCCATAAAGAAGGGGGAGTTACTTTTGCGAATGATTGATACAGGGGATCATAATATCTTGTTTTATATGCATTAATTGGGTGGAGGTTTTTTTTTAATTAATAAAAAAATTAATCAAATCATTAATTATTATTTAATAAAATTCAATTCAATTAAATAAATTTTAAAATAAATTTAAATTAAACCCAAACATAAACACTTAATTTTTAGTCTTAATTAAAGGATATTATCACCTACCATCTTTTCATTTTGTAATGTGATTCAACGTACAATATCCTTGCGTTTTAAAAACTATTCATTTAACATGTTACATTTTAGAAATGTATTCAATGAATGACGAAATTGATACCGACACATAGAAATCTTTAAACTAAAGGTATGATTTTTTGTCAAGATTTTGTGCGAGCTGATATCAACTTTGATCAAGATTTTGGTGTCCACCGGTATCAATTTGGTCGGAATTATCATCAAAAGAGTTTAGTGGACACATGCTTAATATGCAAGGAGTAAATTGATCATTTTTAAAAAGCAAGGTAAAAATTGAAACATAGTACAAAATTTAAGAGTATTTGACGATAATAACCCCTTAATTAAACCTACTAATGACTTGCTTACAACACTCTCTCAACACCGATCCAGTATGTATAGTCCCCTTTTTCATATATGCATGTGATGTAGGGAAAAATTTCCTTTCCAATAACCTAATGACACATGACCACCTCTAATGGTAAAAAAATAATTTCTTAAGCTCCAACGCATTATATAAAGGGGCTCCCACCATAAAGGTACATTCACAACAAACAACTCTTACAATTATACAGTTTTACTATTCTCATATTATCAAGCATATGACTGATTTGGGCGTCGAAGAGCCCCAGGACACAACCCCGATGACCTTCTAGGTTACGTGTCTCTCATGTGTACAGGGATCCGGGAGGTAAATTTTTGGCATCAATAGATAGCGCTTGTCCGTGGGAACGATAAAATATTTTTTTTAAAGATGTCGTTAAAGATAAGCAACCGAGATCTCGACACACCATCAAAACATCGCAAAAAATCATAACCATGATGATCCAACCATCAATGATCCAATCTAAGTACACTACTATGTTCTCCACCTCCACATCTACCACCCTACAAAGTTTTACGGTGATCGAACGTCGGAGAGTCCTCCATCGGAGCCATTGAAGTTTACCGTGAAAATAAAATTTTGATTGTCATATCAGCAAAAATCCAACCATAAAAATTCATATCAGCCCACACAAAACAATTCTCCAGCCTTCAATCTACATGTCTTCAAAGTTTCATGGTGATCGGACATCGGAAAGTCTTTCATCATAACCGTTAAAGTTTGTCGAGAAAACAAAATGTTGACCGTCAGATCTGCAAAAATCCGACCGTCAAGATTCAGATCAACCCAAAGAAATAGATTCTAAGTCCTTAGATCTACATGTTTTCAAAGTTTTAGGGCAATCAAACGTCGGAAAGTCTTCCATCGGAACCGTTAAAGTTCGCTGGAAAAATGAAATTTTGACCTTCTGATGAGCATGACAACAGCAAATGACATCTGTATGTGAATGGTTAGTCAATACCACCTAGGCACCACATCACCAAAGTCCAAAAAATTTCATCAGAGTCCCTAAACATTTTTGAAAATTTCATTTTGGTCCTTTAAATATCTATATATTATATTTTTGATCCCTTAAATATTTAATTATTTTAATTTGATCCTTAAAATATATATAAACTACATTTTGGTCCTTACATTCTCTGGAAAGTTCGTTTCGGTCTCTAAGCATTCTAGAAATTGCATATTAAACCCCAAACTTAAACCAGCTGATTCAACAAGGTTTAACTAACCGGTTCACCACTTTGACAATTCGATTTAGCTATTTTTAATCCGTTTTCAGATCCAACAAGTTCGGTTTCTAAGGTTTTATGACGTGTCCGTTAATTCCAAAATTTTACTTGCACAAATGAGTTTCTTCACAAACCACCAGTTTTGATTCATATTTGACAAGCTGGTTCACCAAACTCAAGCTTCGTTTCAGACTTGTACAAACTAGTTCCTAAGGTTTTTCAGTCTCCTCTTTCCAGAACCGGCTTTCAACTTTTGAAATTCAACCTCCTCTGGCAAGTTTCTTACAAACAGTTAGAAAATACAGTTATTTCTTCATCAAATGGCTTTAAACACGCCCCAAGCTCAAACAAATAGAAGCACTCCACAAGATGGGGTACAAATTCCAAAACACCTGAACACCTCAGTTCATTCAACTCGGTTTCTCCATCAGATCAGTTTCTCCATCAGTTATGTTTCTCCATCAGCTCATTTTCTCCATCAGTCTAATTTCTCCATTAGATTAGTTTCTCTATCAGCTCATTTTCTCCATCAATCCGGTTTTTCCATCAGATTAGTTTCTCCATCAGCTATATTTCTTTATCAGCTCGTTTTCTCTATCAGCCCGGTTTCTCCATCAGCTTCGAGTAGTTTTGTCTGAGTGTCATATTTTTGGACTTATTCGTCAAACTCCAAGTAGTTTTGATTACTTATGGGCCTAAATAAACACATCAAAAGGGACAAAGCCTAAAAATCATACAAGTCCAAAATCTGGCTCCACACAATATAGGTCAAATCCTTTAACGAAAATCTCCAAGGTCGAGCATTTTGACTAAGCATCACATGCTCGGACCCAAGTCTTCAAGCCGAGCATTTTGATTGATCCTCATATGTTCGGGCCCATATCTCCAAGACCGAGTATTTTAACTAAGCCACATATGCTCAGACCCACGTCTCCAAGGCCAAACATTTTGACTAAGCCTCATATGCTCGGACCCACATCTCCAAGGCCGATCAATTTAACTGAGCCTCATATGCTCAGATCCATGTTTATGAGGCCGAGCATTTTGACTGAGCCTCATATGCTCAGGCCCGCATCTCCAAGGTCGAGCATTTTGACTGAGCCTCATATACTTGGACCCACGTCTCCAAGACCGAGAATTTTGACTGAGACTCATATGCTTAGGCTCACGTCTACAAGGCCGAGCATTTTAACTGAGCCTCATATGCTCGGATCAACGTCTTCAATGCAGAGCATTTTGAATGAGTCTCATATGCTCGGACCCCCATCTCCAAGGCTGAGCATTTTGACTGAGTCTCATATGCTAGGACCTACGTCTCCAAGGCCGAACATTTTGACTGAGCCTCATATGCTCAGACCCACGTCTCTCAAACTGAAGCGTGCAACCAATGACACAAGCTTCATTATAGTTCATCAAGTACATAAACATACTTAAGGAAGGGGGGCTTCTGATGTAAGGGAAAATTCTTTCTCCAATAACCTAATGACACATGGCCACCTCTCAGGGCAAAAAAGTAATTTATTAAGCTCCAACACTCTATATAAAAGGGCTCTCACCATAAAAGGTACATATCCACAATTCACAACAGACAACTCTTACAACTATACAACTTTAATATTCTCCTATTATTCATGCATATGACTGATTTAGGCGTCAGAGAGCCCTACATAGCAAAACCCTCAGTGATATTCTAGTTTACGTGTCTCTCATGTGCGCAGGGATCCGAAAGGCAGATCTTCGACGGAAACAAATAATTGGCATCGTCTGTGAGAAATGAATCTTTCACTGTCCAGTGGAAGTTAAAAAATCTTCAAAGAACTCATCTGTTGCCATGCTACCCAGAAACACCACTAAAAATACCGGTAAGAGAATTGCCGGAGCCAGTGCTGTACCTAAACGAACTAGTACTCACAACCAGCAGTTTGGCTCGAGGTTCTCTGTAGTGTCTAAGCACATGGCTCCTGACCATGAACCGAGAGCTTTTCTAGGAATGCAACATCCTTACTCTGGATCAACGGAGATGGATCCTCCTAAAGATCTCATGGGGGCCACCTCGGTGCATCCCGTTATTCCAATGATCCAAGCACAGTTTTCAGAGCTCTCCCGTCTAATGATAGATCTCGCCACTGAAGTTCGAGGAGGGGATAGACAGCCTTTGTCTCCATCTCGCCACTATACTTTTAGGCAAACCAGCCATCCTAGCAACGGGCGCCCTGCCGATAGTCTCTCCACTGTAGAATCTTCACCATCTCACGCTAGCAGATCTAGGAGAGGTTCTTTCTCTAGAAGTAATTTTCACCTGGACAAATGAATCAAAGAAATAGAAAAGAGGATCAATGAAGCTCTCAAAGGCTGGAACTATGATGCCCTAGATGAGCTCAGCATCCAGGATTCACCATTCACTCAAGAAGTTCTTGAAGCTCCGCTCCCGTCAAATTTTCGGATGCCACTTATCAAGCCCTATGACGGCTCAACGAACCCCCTAGATCACCTGCAGCTCTACAAGATCACCATGATGCTACATCGACATTCTGATCCAGTCATGTGTTGATATGTTCCCCTGACACATGAAAAGGCCGCCAGTACATGGTATTCTAAATTGAAACCGGGAAGCATCGACAACTTCAAGAAACTTAGCAATGCCTTTACCTTGCACTTCTTCAGGAGCAAGAGACCTAAGAAAATCTCAGAAAGTCTTTTCAATATTATTCAGTATCAAGAAGAGCAATTTCAAGCCTACATCCCGAGCTTCAATGCAGCTGCATGGGAAATCCCGGACCTCGAACCCAACGTACGGGTATTGGCGTTAAAAAATGGGTTAAGATCTAGGATCTTCAACTCTAAGCTCATCAGGTAACCTTCTAAAGACATGATAAGATCCTGGCCCGAGCTAAGAAGTATATACTGGCCGAGGAATATTAAGCTTTCCGAAAAGAAAGAGAAAGGGGAAACAGAGAAGAAGAGGAAAAACACCGACGAAACTTGAGGTGGGGCAACAAAAAAACCCCATCACGAGAACTGATCTAAAGCCACCACCAATTTTAAAAGTTTCACTCCACTCAATGTATCCAAGACTAATATTCTGATGCAAGTTCAGGATAGAGCAATCCTTCAATGGCCTCCGAGCAAGTGGTGCCGATTCCACAGAAATCACGGGCATGAAACTAAGTAGTGTCATGCTCTTAAATAGCAGATTGAGTCTCTTGTCAACCGAGAGTACTTAAAGGAGTTTATTGGACCATGACATGAAGGAATGCTCGATCGATCTAGAAAAAGTCTCAGATGTCTCTTTGGTCAAAATCAAGAGCATTGAGCTCCTAGAAGGAATATGAAGCTGAATCGAAAGGAACATGACCATGAGAGCCAGGATCTCACATTCGCTAGAATTATCAAAACGATCTGTAGTGGATAGGCTGCTGAAGGCAACTCTGAGCAAAACAGGAAAGTGTGCGCCAAATCTGTGGCTTCCGTAAGCAGGTCAAATAAGCGAATGAAGACAAACCAGACAATCTTCCTCACGGATGATGATCTAAAAGGAGTGCATACCACACACGATGATGCCGTGGTGGTTTCTTTTCTTATAGCCAACCATGACGTCAGACGCATCTTAGTGGATAACAGAAGCTCGACGAACATTTTTTTTATGATGCCTTTCAAAAAATGAAACTGAAAGACAACCAGTTGAAGCCAATCTCTACCCTGTTGTACGATTTTCAAGGACTCCAATGTTTACTGAAGGCAGTGTTGGCTCCACGGATAACCACTGTACTGACTACTTTTCTGGTAGTCAAGCGACCGTCATCCTACAATGTAATCCTTGGTAGGCCCACCCTCAATGAATTGAAGGCAGTCATGTCCACCTACCACCTAAAAATGAAGTTCCCTACCAACTCAGATGCTCGAGTCCATGTTTCCAAGGCCGAGCATTATGACTGAGCCATATATGCTTGGACTCACGTCTCTAAGGCCGAGCATTTTGTTAAGCCTTATATGCTCAGGCCCATATCTCTAAGGTCGAGCATTTTGATTGAGCCTCATATGCTTTGACCCACGTCTCAAAGACCGAGCATTTTAACTGAGACTCATATTCTCGGGCCCATATCTCTATGGCTGAGCATTTTAACTGAGCCTCATATGCTCGGATCCACGTCTCCAAAGCTGAGCATTTTGACTGAGCCTCATATGCTCGGACCTCCATCTCCAAGGTTGAGTATTTTGACTGAGCCTCATATGCTCGGACACAGGTCTCCAAGGGCGAGCATTTTGACTGAGTCTCATATGCTCAGACCTACGTCTCTCAAACTGAAGTGTGTAAGCAATGACACAAGCTCCATTATACTTCCTCAAGCACATAAATATACTTAAGAAAGTGGAGGGCTTTTGATGTAGGGGAAAATTCCCTCTCCAATAACCTAATGACACATGGCTACCTCTCAGGGCAAAAAAAGTAATTTATTAAGCTCCAATGCTCAGGGCTCTCATCATCAAAGGTACATATTCATAATTCACAACAGACAACTCTTACAACTATACGGCTTTACTAATCTCTTATTATTCATGCATATGACTGATTTGGGCGTCGGAGAGCCCCTCGTGGCACAACCCTCAGGGATCTTCTAGTTTATGTGTCTCTCATGTGCGTAGGGATCCGAGAGGAAGATCTTGTCGTCCGTAAGAAACGAATCTCTCACTGTCTAGTGAAAGTGAAAAAATCTTCAAAGAACTCATATATTGCAATGCCACCCAGAAGCACCACTGAAAATACTGGCAATGGAATTGCCTGAGCTCGTACTGCACCTGAGCGAACCAGCACTCACAACCAACAGTTTTGCTCAAGGTTCTCTGCAGTGTCTGAGCACACAGCTTCTAACCCTGACCCGCGTGCTTTTTTGGGAATGCAACATCCTCACTTGGGATCGACGACGGAGATGGATCCTCCCGAAGGTCTCATGGGGCTGCCTCGGTACATCTCGTCATTCCAATTATCCAAGCACATTTTCTAGAGCTCTCCTATTTGGTGAAGAATCTCACCATTAAAGTTCAAAGAGGGGGCAAAAAGCCTTCATCTCTGTCTCACCGCTATACTTCTAAGTAAACCAGCCATCCTAGCGATGGGCACCCTACTAATAGTTGCTCCGCTGTAGAATTTTCACCACCTCACGCTAGCAGATCTAGGAGAGGTTTTTCTTCAAGAAGTAATTTCTACCTGGACAAATGAATCAAGGAAATGGAAGAGAGGATCAATGAAGCTCTCAAAGGCCGGAACCATGACGTCTTAGATGAGCTCAGCATCCAGGATTCACCATTCACTCAAGAAGTTCTCGAAGCTCCGCTTCTGCTAAATTTTCGGATGCCACTTATCAAGCCCTATGACGGCTCAACGGACCCCCTAGATCACCTACAGCTCTACAAGACCACCATGATGCTACATCGACATTCTGATCCAATCATGTGTCGATATGTTCCCTTGACACTTGAAAAGGCCGCCAGTACATAGTATTCTAGATTGAAACCGGGAAGCATCGACACTTTAAAGAAACTTAGCTACGCCTTTACCTCGCACTTCTTCAGTAGCAAGGGACCTAGGAAGACCTCAGAAATTATTTTCGGTATTATTCAGCATCGAGGAGAAAAACTTTGAGCCGACATCTCGAGCTTCAATGCAGCCGCAAGGGAAATCCCATACCTTGACCCCAACGTATAAGTATTGGCATTCAAAAACGGGCTAAGATCTAAGATCTTCAACTCTAAGCTCATCAAGCAACCTCCTAAAGACATGATAAGATCATGGCCTGAGCTGAAAAGTATATACTAGCCGAGGAAGATTAAGCTTTCCAAAAAGAAAAAGAAAGGGAAAACAGAGAAAAAGAGGAAAAACACCGACGAATCTTGAGGTGACGCAACCAAAAAACCCCATCACAAGAACTGATCTAAAGCCGCCACTAGTTTTGAAAGTTTCACTTAACTCAATGCATCCAAGACTAATATTTTGATACAAGTTCACGAAACTGAGGAGTGACATGCTCTGAAATAGTAGATTGAGTCCCTTGTCAACCGAGGGTACTTAAAGGAGTTTATTGAACCACGATGAGAAAAAATGCTCGATCGATCTAGAAAAAGTCTCGAACATCCCTCTAGTCAAAACCAAGAGCATCGAGCCCCTAGAAGGAATCTACAGTCGAACCGAGAAGAACATGACCATGAGATCTAGGATCTCACAGTCACTAGAATTATCAAAATGATATGTGGTGGACAGACCGTCGGAGGCAACTTTGAGCAAAACAGGAAAGCGTGCGCCAGATCCGTGGCTTTCATAAGCGAATGAAGACAAACCAGACAATCTCCTTCACATATAATGATCTAGAAGGAGTGCATGCCACATACGATGATGCCGTGGTGGTTTTCCTTCTTATAGCTAACCACGACGTCAGACGCATCTTAGTGAATAATGAAACTCGACGACCATCTTTTGATGCCTTTCAAAAAATGCAATTGAAAGACGACCAGTTGAAGCCAATCTCCACCCTATTATATGATTTTTCAAGGACTCCAATGTTTGTTGAAGGCAGTATAGTTCTCCCGGTCACTGCAGGGGTGGCTCTATGGACTACCACTATACAAACTACTTTTTTGGTAGCCAAGTGATCGTCGTCCTACATTGTAATCCTTGGTAGGCCCACCCTCAATGAACTAAAGGCGATCGTGTCCACCTACAACCTAAAAATAAAGTTCCCTACTGACAATATAATGGGTGAATTCAAAGGGAACCAGCAGGTCTGATAACTCTGACTAAATCATGTTATTATACTTCTTTTAGGCACGTTTTTGGTGTTGATCTTAAGCATTAGAATTGTGTTGCATGTGTTTTTAGCAATTTGAGTTTAGTCTATCTTATTATACTAATAAGTTGTTTTAGTTGAATGATCAATGCTAAGTCATGGAAATCTGTTGTGCAGACATTTGCTGGAGCACTGGAAGGCCAAAATGCACAAAAGAGACAAAAACTCAAGGCTGCAGCGCTGGGATGTTGGCATTGCAGCACTGGTAGCTGACAAAAAGAGAGGATTTGGGCAGAAAGTTAGCGCTGCAGCGTTAGGATGTTGAAGCTGCAGCGCCAGATTAGGGTTAGAAATACGTCTTGAAGCTGCAGCGCCGGGATGTGCAGCGCCAGCCCGCGAATTCTGAAAGTTATAAATTGAAACCCTAGCTGAACAAGAAGGGGAGCGTGGCTGTAGAGGAAGAAAACAGAATTTGGAGGAGAGGAGACGTAAAAGGAGAGTTGGAGACACTTCGGGAGGCTACATATCAAGCTTTTAAATCATTCTTCTCCGGTTTTGTATTATTCTTATCTATCTATGTTGATGTTTTATAATATGAGCATAGGTTGTTTGAATATTATTATGGAGTAGATATTTTTGTGTTAAGGATAGATGGATCCTAAACCTTTATCTTGAGTTATTGTTTGGACGAGTGGAATTTAATGTGTTTTTCAAAGAGTGTGTTTTATTGCTCTTAATACTTTTTATTATTTTGATTCCTTCTTTAGGCATGGTGATATGTCGAATAGAGAAGCCATGCTTTTATGAATGGTTGAACTAATAAATATGATATTGGATTGTTGTCTATGCAAAGGCCAGGGTAAAACATGCCATGAATGGAATAGGAGTAACCGAATAGGGATTCTAGGAAGTTCATGTGGTCCGCTTAAATCGTAACCGAATATGGAGATTTAATTGAAAGGAATCTATAAACACTTAATGCTTCTTAATTTGAATTAATCTAGAATAGATCTGAAATACGGATATTTGAAGTTAATGATTCTTGAGATTGTAGTTAGACCTGGAATATGGATAACCAATTTATTAGGGATTCTACCATCTTGAAAAACATAGTAAGTGAAACTTGTCCATTCAAAACTCCTGTCAATTATGGTTTAGATGAAGTTGAGTTCTTAGCACATTAGTTCATAAGAGTCTTCATTCCAAAGTTTGCAAATTTTCTGTTAATTATTAGTGCTTTTGTTTTTTTTTCTTTAGTTAATTGCTAGTAAACTTTTCTCCTACAATTATTCGTTTGCTCAAATAACAACAAGAGTTGAGTCATAATTTCTGTAGTATTTGCTCAGTCCTCGTTGGGAATGATATTTACTCATCATTTTATTAGTTGAACAATTAGTGCACTTGCTAGTGTTAATTTCATCGCATCAAGGTCTCTTGGTCCTATTATTTGAATTCTATAAGAGGAGGGAAATGAACTGAAACTTTGCCCCTCGAGATGGAAGACTTTAGAGATGAGGTGAAAACCCTACGTGGCCAGCCCATAGAAGAACGGATTGTAGTTCCACTTGGTGAAGACATCTCCAGAATGGTCCAGATTGGCTCCAGTCTCCCCAAGAATCTCAATGAGTAGCTCTTTTATCTCCTTCAGAGGAATCAAGACTTATTTGCATGGTCGGCCTCGGATATACCCGAGATCAGCCTTGATGTCATCGTATACCGGCTAAACATTGACCTAAGCCACAATCTAGTCATTCAAAAGAAAAGTTCATTTGCCCTTAAATGGTAAGTCACCATCAAGATCGAAGTTGATAAACTCCTCACGGTCGAATTTATTGGGGAGACAGTCTATCCCGACCCGGTGTCCAATGTAGTGATGGTCAAAAAATACAACAGTATGTGGCGAATCTATATTGACTTTACAGATCTGAACAAAGCCTGTCTGAATGATAGTTTTCCCCTATGACAGATAGATCAATTGGTTGACGCCACTTCAGGGTATGACCCTTATTCTGGCTATAACCAAATCCTTATGTAAGAGTCTGACCAGGAGAAAATAGCCTTCGTCACTGACCGAGGGCTGTACTGTTATAAAGTCATGTTGTTCGGGCTTAAAAAAGCCGGGGCAACCTATCAGAGACTGGTAAATATGATCTTCCGTGAGTAGATTGGAAAAAACATGGAAGTTTATGTGCATGACATGTTAGTTAAAAGTTTCGAGTCTAAGGACCACAACTCTGACCTGGAGGAGCCTTCAAAATACTTTAGTATCACTAGATTCAGTTGAACCCTGCAAAATGCGCATTTGAATAAACTGGAGGGAAATTCCTCGGCTTTATGGTCACCCAAAGAGGAATAGATACTAACCCAGAAAAGATCGATGCCATCCTAAACATGACCCCTCTTCGGACAAAAAAAGGAGTGCAAAGGTTAACAGGACATAGAGGGCACTCAACCGTTTCATGTCAAAATCTTCAGAGAAATGTCTCCCTTTTTTCAAAGCCATTATGAAGGCAAAAGACTTTATTTCGACTGAAGACTGTCAGAAAGCCTTTGAAGAATTGAATAAGTATTTGAGCTCTTCTCTGTTTTGACCAAGCTTGTCACGGGAGAGGAACTCTTCCTATATTTATCGGTCGAACAAGAAGTAATGGACTCTGTTTTGATCCAAAAAGATATTGGTGTCCAAAAACCCGTTTACTACGTTAACAAATTTTTCCATGATGCAGAGGTACAATACCTCCCGATAAAGAAGATGGTGTATGCTCTTTTGATTACAGCCTGGAAACTTCGACCGTATTTCCAAGCACACACCATCGTTCTCTTGATAGATTAACCACTGAGGCGAGTGCTTCATAAACCAGATATTTTGGGGAGGATGGTAAATAGAGCTTGGAAAGTTCGATTTTCGGTATAACCCTCGAAAGGCTATCAAGGCTCAAGCCCTCGCAAACTTCATCATAGAAACAACGCTCCAGGTGGATCTGAGAAAAGTACTAGAATCAAATATAGCTAAGTGAACTCCGCAATAGACTTTCCATGCAAATGGCTCTTTTAAAAAACCTGGAAGTGGAGCAGGGCTCATCCTTTGCAGTCCTGACAGGTTCATCATTGAATACGCTTTAAGGTTTGAGTTCAAAGCTTCCAACAATGAGACGGAGTACGAGGCATTACTCGTTGGGATGAAACTGGCAAAAACAATGGCTGTTGAAGTCTTGAACACATACAATGACTCACAGTTGGTGGTAAATCAAATGAACGGTGAATTCAAAGCCAAAAGCGAGAAGATCGCTTGGTATCTCAAGAAGGCCAAAAAACTTTCCACTGCATTTAGAATATTTTGAATAACTCAAGTTCCTCGGGTAGAGAATTCGAAAGCTGATGCTTTGACCCGATTTGCCTCCTATCGACATACCGAGCTAACTCAAGCCGTCTAACTTGAGACTCTTATCAGCCCAAGCATTAATAAAGTACCTGTATTGCTAGTGACCGAAGAGAGACGTGGGAAGATATGATCCTCCAATATTTATGTGATGGTCAACTCCCTGAGCAGAAGAGTGAAGCCAAAAACTTATCTCTCGCGCTTCCTGGTATGCAGTCATAAATGGATAGCTATACAAAAAAGGCCTCACCATGCCTTATCTGAAGTGCCTCGGGCCTACTGAAGCCAATTATGCTCTTTGAAAGGTTCACGAAGGGATATGCGAGAATCACCTTGGAAGCCGAGCATTGGCCTTCAAGGTACTTCGTCAAGGATACTACTGGCCCAAAATTCAAGGAGATGCCGCAGAACTGGTCAAAAAATGCAAAAACTTTTAGTATAACTCTTCTGTACCCCACAAGCCAGCGAATCCCCTCACCTCGATCACCAGCCCACTTCTCTTTGCCATATGGGGAACAGATATCCTTAGTCCTTTCACCAAAGCACATGGAAAAAGAAAACACCTTATTATGGTGATAGATTATTTCACCAAGTCGGTAGAAGTTGAACTGCTCGCCAATATAATTGATCATCAAGTTCAAGATTTTGTTTTGGAAGTTTATAGTGTGTCGGTTCGACATACCTCAGATATTGGTCACCGGTAACGGTAAATAGTTTGATGGCACTCGGTTTAAGGTGTTCTACGAAGAGCTTCGTATCGAGCATCAATTCTCTTCTGTAGAATATCCACAAGCTAACGGGCAAGCCGAGGTGAGAAACAGGACACTAATACAGGGTATCAATAAAAGATTAGATGAGGCTGACAAGTAATGGATTAACCATCTTCCAAACGTACTTTGGGCTTATTGAACCACTGCTCGAACCCCATCGGAGAAACTCCTTTCTTCATGGCGTATGGTTTCGAAGCTTTCATCCATTTAGAAATCGAGATGTCTTCGTTACGGGTGCAGAACTTCGAACAAACCAATAACAAAGAAGCCTTGTGGATGAATGCCAATCTTATTGATGAAGCTTAGGTCAAAGCTTAGATTCATTTAGCCACATATCAGCAGAGAGTGACTAGCTATTATAACTCTCGAGTCTCAAAGAGGAGTTTTAAGCTGCATGATCTTGTTCTGCAGAAAAACGAATCATCCCATCCTCAAGAAATAGGGAAGATCCTCCTTAACTGAGAAGGTTTGTATCGCATCAAGAGATTTTGCAGAGCAGGCACGTTTAAGCTTGAAGAGTTGAGTGGCAAGCCCATCTCTCGAACTTGGAATGCAGAGAACCTCTATAAGTTCTATCAATAGTGTACTCCCTCTTTGAGTTTCATGCTCTACATGTTTCACCGGTGTAACTTGTGAAATGTCTCGGTTATCAATGAAAGAACATTTTGTTTTCCAAGTCATCTACCCTTGATCTCCCTCATCAGTAAAAAAAAGTTTGCAAAAGACGATAAACCAGAAAGATGGCACTTCATTAATGAAAAGTATGTTTACAAATCTAAAGAGGCACTACTAGCCTCAGAGTACAAGAAGAAAAAAGGAAAAACTGCAACCCTTCAAGGGTCGACCTCCCCATCAGGTGCAACATCCTCCGCGAGATCGCTTGATTAGGCATGCACCTCCTCATCCTCTTCAGCTCGGGTCCCCTCCGTTTTAGTGCCATATTCCCTTGGAGTGGAAAGCTCAAGGGCTGAAAAATCGACCGAAATGAAGAATAGCTCAGTCTTTCTCTTGGCTTCCATGAACCTCGCAAGGTATTGGAGCCCTCCTTCGTCCTCCACGACCTCCTAGAAGGAGGATGAATTCTTAAAGCCAGCCATAGCTTCCTCTACAGCCCTTTTGATGGCCGCCTCTATGTAATACTCGTATTCGTAAAGAAAGGGTAAATAAGTAATTTAATAAATATCACATTAAAATTTAAAAAATATATATTTACGTGAAGGAGTTAGTATTGAATAAAATAACTCTAAAAAAAATATTTCTGGACGTCCAGCAAAAGGGAAAAAAAGAAAAAGAAAATAATAATAATAAAAATATTATATTATATTACATTTTTCTAAAAAAACAAATTTCGTGCAACACTTAGAAGTCCAGGTGTTGTAACTAAAGTTAAAATGGGTTGCATGTTAAGCAATTGGAAAATTTTAACAATGACAAAGCGATAGCCGCCGCTTAAATGTTTATAAATTGAATTTATTCATTTCAAAACCTTGTTTGGTTTTTCTTCAATTACTCTTTTTCTCTAAACACTTAAGGATCGAAAGAAAGGTTAAAAGAGAAAAATTTTGAAGGGGTTTACTGTGGAATTTCATAGAGAATCATGAGAAGCTATCAAAAAAACAAAAGGTAATAACGTGATGTTTATTTTTGAATTTTTAGTATTTATGAAATTTCCCAAAAGTCAAAGTGGGAATTTTCAAAGGGTGTGGCATATGAAGAATTGAAGAAATAATTAGAAATTTAATACAAATATTATGTCAGATGTTGACAATTTACAACCAACGAAATTTTTTAAGAGGAACGAGAAAGGCAATGAGGTAATCCACGGGTAGCTTTAAGTTATGATAAAAAAATCTAGTGATAATATTAGAATAAATTATTAGCTTATGTTTTGGTGATAGAAAAAGATTTGGTTGATAGATATGATATGAATATTGGACACGTAGAAAATTATTATGTGAGAAGAAATATTATTAGAATAACGAGTTGATTTAATAGTGATGGTGATAAATAAAATTCTTGATGAGTTATGATTAACAAGTGGATGTGATATATGAGGAGAAGAAATTTGTGAAATAATAAGCCGATTTAATAATAAAAGAGATAAGTGAAATTCTTGATGAGATATGGTTGATGTTTAGATACAAATTATAAGGATGTGAAGTTTAGTGGATCTTGACAAGCTATGATGGATGATTTGATGTAATTTATAAGGAGAGGAATTTAGTGAAATTTATTTAAATAATCAATTTGAGAATAATCAGGATAACCAATTTAAATATCTTGAATTTATGTTGTCTTTCTATTACTGTTCTTATACATTGTTCATATGCATATGCATTAAATAAAAGAACCGAAAGAACCAAGAAGGGGCCGGTCTAATCGAAAAACCGTGACAGCCGATATATGCTGGAAATAAATACCGTGACAGTCAGGATAAGCTGAAAAAAACCAAGAAGGGGCCGGTCTAAGATAATAAAAGCATGTCGACATGTGGAAAGACGTTCTCATAATAATAATTTATGCATTGCATCTGTTTTAATTGTTGCTTGCATTATTGAAATGCTGATATGTGGTGTGTTATTGTGAATTAATTTATAGATGGATGACTCCCACAGAGAGACAGTTATGATGATAAGAACCATCTAAATGATGGATTTTATGATGTGAACCTCATTACGAGGTAATTATGAGAAAATTGATGGTCTTAAAGTAAACTAATAAATACGAGAAAGAGATTGATAAAGAATGGATCCTATGACATGTGTAGTGATAGTAGAATGCTAGTATCAAGTTAGATAAGATATAAATGATTTAATATTGAAAGATCATTTATACAAATTGAGTACTTATAGTAAATTTAATTCACTGAGCTTGTGAAGTTCATCCCTCATTGTACAATGATTTCAGGTAGCAGATAGGATAAATAGTCTGGTGGGTTGAGAGTCAGACAAAATCATTTCTGTAAGTCATGTACGTGTCAACATCCTCAGACTAATGAGAAAATAAAATAAAAATTTATTTGTAAATATTCATGCATATTACGTTGTGTAAAATGTTTAGTCGATATCAGATTGATGTATCTCCCCTATTGAGGGTTGAGGATTGATGTAAAAGAATTTCTGTTAGTATTATTTTTACTGTTGTATAATGTGTCGTGCTAGGATTTTCAAAATGTGATGACATGATCTCGGGGTGGCCAACCCGGGATGGGTCGTTACACTCCATCTACTCAGTGGCCTTAGCAACGTCCCTCTCTCTCCTCATCACTTCCCGTTCCTCCATGGCCTCGACCTTGGCCTTGTCAGTTTCCTCCTTGTAGAGGCGAACTCTCTCCATAAAACTTTCCAGCTCTTGGATGAGCCCATAGTTGTCGTCTAACTTTAGCTGGCACTTGGTCAGCCTACCGTTCATGTCCAAGTAGTGGTAGGATATCATCCCATTCACAAAACTCGATTGAGGCAACAAAATAATAAAACATGTTGAATTACTCTAGAGCAAAAATAAGCTAAGACAAAGACATTCACCTGAGAGACCAAGACCTCGACCACGGAGCACAGGCTCTCAATAGGCTTCCTCCCAAGCTCGATCACATCTCGTTGAAGAATACCAAAGATGAGATGCTCCCTCGCAACCCGAGAGTGAGAGAACATGGAATCATCCATCTTTATGCTCCAGTTAGGCACAAAGACCCCAACGTCTGAAAGGACCCCTTGAGACGAAGATAAAGGGCTCAAAAGCTCTGGCAGAGGTGCAGGTGAAGCGATCCTCAGCTCAGCTGAAGGCTCGGTAGGGCTCAAACTGTCCATGTCAATGGGAACGGGAGAAAGAGCCCGAGGCTGCTTCTTCTATCCCTCTTTGGTTAACACAGGTTACTTACCTGCCTGAGCAACCTTCTTCCTCTCTAAGGCCATCTTATTCGCTTGCTCTCTAGCCTTCACTATAGCTTCTATCTATGTTCAATAAAAAGAACAAGTATAAGCAAAAAGAAGGAAAAAAACAATGAATGAGGCATTTAAGGATATACCGCTCTCAATGGTCCCCTCTAGGCACCGAGGGTAGAGGTTGCACTTCACCAACTCTTCATTATCATATAAAACGCTAACATCAATGGGTGCGACAATCATTGCTTTCAATGTCTCTTGTTCACAGTTCAAGAGATGTAGTTTCTTGCATTTTCCCACACGATCCATACTCCAAGTCAGTGGGACTCCAAAACTCTTCTCATTCTAGACATAAAAGAATGTCTTTTTCCACTGCTTGATGGGTGCGGTTTTTTTTTTTCAACAACCCCTTCTTAGCACTAGAGCTAATTACTACCCAACCATGTTGATCGTGCTTACTGATCTGGAAATGAGCTTTGAAAACATTTATGTTCATCAGCCCCTTCACATCCATGTAAACGTAAATGAATGTTGTAATTAAACACATGGAGTTGGGTACTAACTGGCATAACTCTATGTCAAAATACCTCAAAACTAGGTAAAAGAAAAGCTGATGAGGGAATCTGAGCCCAACTTTTAGGTGTTGGGCATAAACACAAATTTGAAGGGTTTTCACTAGGGAGGACATCGCAAACTCTCTCCCCTACACTAGCATTCCTCAAAATATACTCTTCGAGAATACGATATTCAAGCCTAATAGCCTCAAGTTCCTCTACTTCCAGTTTATTCAGCATAGAATTTACCCCATATGACCATTGTACCCTTTCTTCCACCTTCGTGTCTCCCATGAGCTCAGCAAGGACATTATCCTCCTCATCCTCAGAAGAAAAATCCTCTTCCTCTTCTTTTTCCTCTCCCTCGTAGGGAACCCTAGCCAATGGTCCCTCCCTAGCACCATCGCCTCTCGCGGCCTCACCCTAACCCGAGGCACGATCTTAACCCATAGCCTCATTCAGCTCCATAGACAGTTCCTCACTGTCTCCACTACCACTACTACTATCACTAGACCTATCGCGATAACTACCTACGGAAGATATTGTACAAGTGAAAAAGGAAGAACTCACCAACAAAGTAGACCAGTAAAAAAGTAACTTCAAGCACTCCACTGAAATTAACTTCATCCTTAGCTGTAAAGTCCTGAACGTTTCACATAATCAAGGGTAGGTGCCTCCGTTTCATGCCCCAAGACAACTGAAAAGCATATCGTCAAAGGTATACACCGTTATTTCACTCCCCAAAAGGACAACGTAACGTTCCAGCATTAAATGCCTGCAAAATATTCTAGCCCGAAGGTACCCTATGGGCCCAAAGCAAAAGAGACAACCCAAAGGTCCTCTATAGGCCCAAGCCAAAAGGGATAGCCCAAAGGCCTTCTGTGGGCTTAAAGCAAAAGAGACAGTCGAAAAGCCTTTTATGGGCTTAAAGTAAAAGAGACAGTCGAAAGGTCTTTTATGGGCTCAAAGCAAAAGAGACGATCCAAAGACCCTCTATGAGCCCAAAGCAAAAAGAATAACCCAAAAATCCTCTATGACCTCAAAAAAAGGGGAACAACCCAAGAGACTACGCAAGTCCAACAGGTCAACTCCTCTGTTGAAAATCTCCAAGGTCGAGCATCTTGATTGAGCTTCATATGCTCAGTCCACGTCTCCAAAGCCGAGCATCTTGACTAAGCCTTATATGCTCGGTCTCACGTCTCCAAAGCTGAGCATTTTGACTAAGCCACATATGCACGGTCCCACGTCTCCAAAGCCGAGCATCTTAACTGAGCCTCATGTGTTCAGTCCCACGTCTCTGAGGCCGAGCATATTGACTGAGCCTTATATGCTCGGTCCCACGTCTCCAAGGCCGAGCATTTTGACTGAGCCTCATATGCTTGGTCCCACATCTCTAAAGCCAAGCATTTTGACTGAGCCTTATATGTTCGGTCCCACGTCTTCGAGACCGGACATCTTGACTGAGCCTCATATGCTCGATCCCACATCTCTAAAGCCGAGCATCTTGATTGAGCCTCATATGCTCGGTTCCACGTCTCCAAGGCCGAGCATCTTGACTGAGCCTCATATGCTCAGTCTCACGTCTCCAAGACAAAGCATTTCGGTCCCATGTCTCCAAGACCGAGCATTTTGACTAAGCCTCATATGCTCGGTCACACATCTCTAAGGCCGAGCATCTTGACTGAGCCTCATATGCTCAGTCCCATATCTCCAAGGCTGAGCATCTTGACTGAGCCTCATATGCTCGATCCCACGTCTCAAAGGCCGAGCATTTTGACTGAGCCTCATATGCTTGGACCTACGTCTTCCAAACTAAGGTGTGCGACCAACAAAAACTCCATGATACTTCCTCAAGCACATAAATATACTTAAGGAAGTGGGGGGCTTCTGATGTAGGGGAAAATTCCCTCTCCAATGACCTGATGACACGAGGATAATTTACCCTCTAATGAAGATCGAACACATGGATGATTAAAACCTCCGGAACAAGTCATGAGGCCGCTATGATGGAAACGTTTGCAAAAGACACGTGGCAAAACGCATCATGAGGCGGTTATCACTAACAAAGTTTTCACACGTAAGAACCTAGGCAGTATTTTAAGGACCGCATCGTCCCTCAGCAAATAACGGATTTGATTCCCTAAACGAATCACTGGTATAAAAAGGGGTCTAAGGTACGCAAAAGATAAGCCATTCATTACTAAACACTATCACTGCTGCTATTACTACTCTCATTTTCTCTCAAAACCCTAAACTAACAAAGACATCAGAGAGTCCTTGGAGGCACCACCCCATCTTCCTCCGGCGATCTTTTAGATCACAGTTTTCATTTGTGCATATCCAGGTTTCAGCCCTCCGACCCGGCAACATAATTTTGGCATCAACAGCATGTATATGATGTTTGTAGATATTTTTTTTAGTCACAATATATTAATGGATTTTGGAAGGATTTATGGAACTTTTTCAATTATCAGCCAGTGTAGGGCGCTGAAGTGTTCTCATCATGTGAAGCTTATACATAGATCAAACCAAATACATGGGCAGATCTACATACCAGAGTTGAACTGGATCTTGATGGTTTTATTTCTTGCTGTTGTAATTGGCTTTACGGATGCGCACATGATAGGAAATGCATATGGTACAAGCTTTGAGCTTTCTCTTTCTTTCTCTCTGTCATTCTGAGTGTCTGAAAGTCTGAATTTAATAATTTGGTTTGTGTCTTTTTGTTGCAGGCCTTGCTGCCATCACTGTAATGCTTGTTACCACCTGCTTGATGTTTTTTTCTTATCGTAATGGTTTGGAAGAAGAATGCTCTTGTCGCTGTTGCTTTTGTAGCTTTTTTGGGTCCCTGAAGTTTCTCTACTTTTCTGCATGCCCAGCCAAAGTTCGCAAAGGGGGATGGCTGCCACTAATTTTTTCTTCTATTGTGTCGTCTGTCATGTGCATTTGGCATTACGGGACTTTAAAGAAGCATTCTTCCGAGTTACAAAACATGGTATGCTTGGATACGCTTCAAAGCCTGGGACCAAACCTTGGGAAAAATCGTGTTCCCGGCATTGGCCTAATCTATTAAAATGTGGTCTCAGGAGTCCCGCCAATGTTTCCCCACTTTGTCACCAACTTTCCTTCCTTCCACCAAATTCTCATATTTGTTACTTTTCAATAACTCATGGTTCCAAAAGTTCCCGCCAATAAGCATTTCGTTGTTAGCCGCATTGGCCCAGCAGAGTTGCGTTTGTATAGTTGTGTTGTCAGATATGCTTATAAGGATGCCAGGAAGGATGCTCATGCTTTTGAGAGTCACCTGATCAAAACAGTAGTGAAGTTTCTGCATAGCAACAGTGATAAGTTTGATGCTGGAACCTCTGGAGAGGAAAGAACTGTGAATCATCGGTAGTCAAGCCCTTTGGTGGATGCAGTTAATTTGAGAGTTCAGGATGGACCTCGGGTGACACTGGCTGCAAAACAGTGAGATTTTGTGGTGTGGGATATAGTAAGGAATTGGAGGAATTGACGGAGGCTAAGGAATCTGGTCTGATATATATATGTTGGATCATAAACTTGATCCATTATGGGAGTCCAAAACCAAACTCAATCAAATTGGAGTCCAAGTCCATAATCAAGGTCCAAAACTACAAGCATTCTACCTAGAATTTTATTGGTGTGGTAGTTGAGCATGTGAATCATTTGGTAACCTAAAATATTATTAGAACCACCAAGAAAAATGAGGTGTATGGTTGTTGTAATTTTGGATTAGTTTATTTGTGTGGAATTGTTCTTAAGTAGTATAAATACGCCTCCCCATTTTGGTTTAATCATCAAGAAGAAGCAAGAGCTTCTAAGTGAGTGAAGAAGCAAAGTCTTCTAAGAGTGAGTTCTAGTATCTTCTTTCTTTTGAGTGAGAGTGCTCTTGTAATATCTCTTTGAGTTTGAATAAGAGTTGTTTGTGTGAGTGTTTTATTTCCAACAAAGTGGTATCAGAGCTTGAGTTGGAAAGTATACACCATTGCATATCAAATCGAAGGTCTCGACGAGAGAAATCCGACGCCTCCAGAATCTCCCCGATCGGAGTTCAGACGCGCCTCCACGAGCCGCCGGAAGATTGCTGCCAGAAAACCGAATTGACTCACCGAGTTAAGCTGGGTCAGCCGAGTTGGAGCCGAGTTGACCGAGCCATAAGCCTGTTGACCGAGCCGCTTGACCGAACCGCTTGAGCCAAGTTGATCGAGCATTCAAAGTCAACTGTTGACCAGGTTAGTGTTGACTTTGACCGTTGACCGAAAGTTGAAAATTTTGACCAGGTCCCTCCCAAAGTTTTTCAACATTCCGGATCTATCTACGCAATCAGAATTTCCAAATTCTCAACATATTGAGTGATATGGCAAATGGTGTGGCATCCTTCCAAGTCCCGACGCTCATCAATAACAATTACGACAACTGGAGTATCAAGATGAAGGCTCTTCTTGGCGCACATGATGTTTGGGATATCGTAGAAAAAGGTTTTAGTGAGCCAGATAACGAAGCTGCGCTGACCACAGTTCAAAAGGATAGTTTGAAAGATGCGAGAAAGAGAGACAAGAAAGCTCTCTACCTCATCTATCAAGCATTAGATGATGATGTTTTTGAGAAGATTTCGAGTGCAAGCTTTGCTAAGGAAGCGTGGGAAAAGCTGCAAACCTCTTACAAAGGATCCGAGCAAGTGAAGAAGGTCCGTCTCCAAACATTAAGAGGTGAATTCGAATCCTTACACATGAAAGTATCTGAGTCTATTTCAGATTATTTCTCAAGAGTAGTAGCTGTTTCTAATCAATTAAAAAGAAATGGTGAAAAGTTAGAGAATGTGAGGATAATAGAGAAGATACTCCGTTCATTAGATTCCAAATTTGAGCACATCGTCGTGACGATTGAAGAAACTAAAGACTTGGAAGAAATGACGATCGAGCAACTCCAAGGATCATTACAAGCATACGAAGAGAAGCATAAGAAGAAGCAAGGGTTTACTGATCAACTCCTCAAGCTGCAATTCAAGGATATGCATGAAAGCCAAGGAGATGATAGAAACCAACGTGGCCGAGGCAGAGGTAGAGGCCGTGGACGAGGAGGAAATCGCGGTCGTGGACGAGGTTGGAATTACAACAACAACAATTCCAACAATAACTACGAGAAAGGAGAAAGCTCAACACGAGGCCGTGGAAGAGGCAATCTAAACTCGAGGAATGACAAATTTCAAGTTCGATGCTATAATTGTCAAAAGTTTGGGCATTATGCTTCAGAATGTAGAGCTCCTAACAACAGAATTGAGGAGAAGGCCAACTATGTGGAGGAGAAGACCGATGATAAAGAAACTCTTCTTCTAGCACGAAAAGAGACTGATGGTGTCCAAGAAAAATCCTGGTATCTTGACAGTGGTGCAAGCAATCACATGTGTGGAAGGAAAGACATGTTTGTGGAGCTGGACGAGTCAGTAAGTGGAAATGTCTCATTTGGCGATGATTCCACAATAGCGGTAAAAGGGAGAGGTAACATTCTTATCCGTTTGAAAGATGGGAGACATCAGTTTATTTCCAATGTCTACTTTGTGCCCAATATGAAAAGTAACATCTTGAGTTTAGGACAACTGTTAGAGAAAGGTTATGATATTCATATGAAGGATCATAATCTTTCTATAAAAGATGATAAGAACAACTTCATTGCTAAAGTACCGATGTCAAAGAATAGAATGTTCCTGATCAACATACAAAACGATGTTGCAAAGTGCTTGAAAGCTTGCTACAGAGATGCATCATGGCTATGGCATCTTCGTTTTGGGCATCTAAATTTTGGAGGTCTAAAGCTGCTATCCAAGAAGGAGATGGTGAAGGGACTACCTTGCATCAACCATCCTGACCAGCTTTGTGAAGGGTGTCTAGTCGGGAAGCAATTCAGAAAAAGCTTTCCAAATGAGTCAAACTCAAGAGCCAAGAAGCCACTCGAGCTCATCCATACCGATGTGTGCGGTCCTATCAAACCAAGCTCTCTCGGTAACAATAACTATTTTCTTCTCTTCATTGATGATTTTTCAAGAAAAACGTGGGTATATTTCTTGAAACAGAAGTCAGAAGTTTTCGAAGTCTTCAAGAAGTTCAAAGCTGCAGTAGAGAGAGAAAGTGGTAGAAAGATCAAAGCTATGAGATCCGACCGAGGAGGAGAATTTACTTCTAAGGAGTTTCAAGAGTTCTGTGAAGCAAATGGAATTCGTCGACCAATGACAGTTCCTAGATCCCCTCAACAAAACGGCGTAGCGGAAAGAAAGAACCGAACTATCCTCAGCATAGCTCGGAGTATGCTCAAAAGCAAGAAACTACCCAAGGAGTTTTGGGCTGAAGCAGTGGCGTGTGCGGTCTACTTATCCAACAGATCTCCAACAAGAAGTGTTTGGGGAAAGACACCGCAAGAAGCATGGAGTGGAAGAAAGCCCGGCATCTCCCACCTAAGAGTTTTTGGAAGCATAGCCCATGTTCATGTTCCAGATGAGAAAAGAACAAAGCTTGATGATAAAAGCGAGAGTTTCATCTTCATTGGCTATGATGCAAATTCAAAAGGCTACAAGCTGTACAATCCGAACAATAAGAAGGTTGTGATCAACCGAGATGTGGTGTTTGACGAAGAAGGACTATGGGATTTTGGATCTCATATAGATGACTTCAATTTCTCTCCCCCGTTTGAAGATGAGCTGACACAAATAGAACAGCCTGGAGAAGCCCAACAAGAGCCAACAACTCCACCTACTTCACCAACATCAACTACCCACGGAGACGAGTCACCTTCATCATCTTCAAGTGGGAGTCAAAGTGAAAGAGATGTGCAACGAACAAGAAGCCTTCGAGATCTCTATGAAGTGACTGAACGACAAGATAATCTTACATTATTTTGTTTATTTGCTGATTGTGAACCAATGAGCTATCAAGAAGCTGCAAAAAAAATGGAGTGGAGAGATGCGATGAATGAAGAAATCAAGGCTATCGAGAAGAACGACACATGGGAACTTATTTCACTTCCCAAAGGACACAAGGCGATAAGTGTCAAATGGGTCTACAAAACAAAGCGAAATGCTAAGGGAGAGATTGAAAGACACAAGACGAGGCTTGTTGCAAAAGGCTACAGTCAAAAAGCTGGAATTGACTACGATGAGGTATTCGCCCCTGTTGCTCGGTTGGAGACTGTTAGACTAATTATTTCCTTGGCAGCTCAAAACAAGTGGAAGATACAACAAATGGATGTAAAGTCTGCCTTCCTAAATGGAGTTCTTGAAGAAGAAGTCTACATTCAGCAACCATCAGGCTACGAAGTCAAAGGCCACGAAGACAAGGTGTTGAAGTTGAAGAAAGCTCTTTACGGGTTGAAACAAGCACCAAGGGCATGGAATAGCCGAATCGACAAGTACTTCCAAGAGAATGGCTTCAACAAATGTCCCTATGAGCATGCTCTATATATCAAGATCAAAGATGGAGATATTTTGATCATGTGCCTCTATGTGGACGATTTGATCTTCACCGGAAGCAACCCAAGCATGTTCAATGAATTCAAGGAAGTGATGACGAAGGAATTCGAGATGACAGACATGGGGCTCATGGCGTACTACCTTGGCATTGAAGTTAGGCAACAAAATGATGGAATTTTCATTTCACAGGAAAGCTATGCAAAGGAGATCCTGAAGAAGTTCAAGATGGAGAACTGTAAGCCGATAAGCACACCGATGGAATACGGAGTCAAGATGTCCAAACATGAAGAAGGCGAAAGTGTAGATCCAACATTTTTCAAAAGTTTGATGGGAAGTCTATGCTACCTAACTTGCACGAGGTCCGATATTCTTCACGCAGTTGGATTGGTTAGTCGCTACATGGAATCTCCAACAACCACCAATTTTAAAGCCGCAAAGAGAATTCTTCGCTATCTAAAAGGTACAATTGACTTTGGCTTGTTCTATTCAGTTTCTAATGATTACAAGCTTGCTGGATATAGCGATAGTGATTGGGGTGGAGACATAGATAATCGAAGGAGCACTACTGGATTCGTATTTTTCATGGGAGATACTGCTTTCACATGGATGTCAAAGAAACAACCGATTGTCACATTGTCCACTTGTGAAGCAGAATATGTTGCTGCTACCTCATGCGTTTGTCATGCAATTTGGCTTAGAAATCTATTGAAGGAGATAGGCTTGATACAAGAAGAGCCGACCAAGGTTTATGTCGACAACAAGTCAGCCATTGCCTTAGCAAAGAATCCAGTATTCCATGATCGAAGCAAGCACATCGATATTCGCTACCACTATATAAGGGAGTGTGTTGCAAGAAAGGATGTGCAAGTTGAATATGTGAGGTCACAAGATCAAGTTGCTGATATTTTTACTAAGCCACTGACAAGCGAAAACTTCATAAGATTAAGAAACTTACTAGGGGTCACAAGATCAAGTTTAAGGGGGGGTGTTGGATCATAAACTTGATCCATTATGGGAGTCCAAAACCAAACTCAATCAAATTGGAGTCCAAGTCCATAATCAAGGTCCAAAACTACAAGCATTCTACCTAGAATTTTATTGGTGTGGTAGTTGAGCATGTGAATCATTTGGTAACCTAAAATATTATTAGAACCACCAAGAAAAATGAGGTGTATGGTTGTTGTAATTTTGGATTAGTTTATTTGTGTGGAATTGTTCTTAAGTAGTATAAATACGCCTCCCCATTTTGGTTTAATCATCAAGAAGAAGCAAGAGCTTCTAAGTGAGTGAAGAAGCAAAGTCTTCTAAGAGTGAGTTCTAGTATCTTCTTTCTTTTGAGTGAGAGTGCTCTTGTAATATCTCTTTGAGTTTGAATAAGAGTTGTTTGTGTGAGTGTTTTATTTCCAACAATATATATATATATATATATATATATATATATATATAAAATGGGAAAATACTAGAGTCATGGCAAGTGAAACATCTTCATTTGTGAAAAGGTTTGTCATCGACATTGAGACGGAACTGTCAGAGTCCAGCAACTGCCCTTGGGTACCTCACACCTCTTTGATCGAAGTAGGAAAGGTTTTTGTTAGACTAAGAGAGGGAGTATGATTTTTGAGCTGATTTAGAATTGATTGGTGGCTTTGGCCAATAAAGTTATTTAAATTACCATAATTGTGGGTTATTAAAATTTACTGTTTTTGATACTCAAACCTCATTTTTAAGCTACATATAAATAGTGTACTACATCCGGATTCCTCTTATCAACAAATCACAAACAAAAAAGATAAAAGAAAACCACAAAATCCAGTAGTCATCGTATAGATTCACAGTACAAATCAATATATACACCACCAAGCCAATCATTGTAATTGATGAAAAAAATTAAAAGAAGAAATGGGCGAAGATTAGGAAAGCTTAAACATTGTCGGAGTGGTGTGGCTTGAAATGGGGAGAAGGTGGAGAGGGATAAGAAATTGCAGAAGAAGAACCAGGTGGAGGAGTGGGTACCCCATATACTTGAGGATTTGTACCGACTTCTTGTCTGGCTCTGTTCTTTCCCAAGTAATAGCACCCAAATCCAAGCAGAATGCAGAACAGAATCAATGGCAGAGATATCACCACCACCATACCCATCTTCACTTCTCTGTTGAAATGTGAGAGAGAGAGAGAGATGAATGCAGTTATGGTCTAGGAGGATGAAAAGGGTATAAATAATGTGGAGGTTCATATTCCCTCTACAAGAAGGTGTGATTTTAAAAAAAAAAAGAAAGGAAAATGGTTCTTAACGTTGAAGCTTCTAACGGTAGCTTTTTGTGGGCCAATTACAGAAGAGAATGCATTTACTTCAAAGAGAATCATGAGCGATCCTTAAAAAAATAAGCTGTCCTTTTATGCAAACTGCAGACAAATCTAAGCTGTGCTTATACACGAACCAGAGGTTGTAAAATTTGATCCTACCCACCAAATTCTGATTTATCCGAACTTTAAAATAATTCTAAATTGTATTATTGATACGATGTTATTTTTATTTAGTGATAAAATCGTGTTTATTAAAAAACAATTGAAATGTTAAGATGTACTTAACTTGATTTTAAAGTCCCTCTTAAAAGTGAGAGAACCGAAATCTATAATTTACCATATGAAATCCCAGCATTTACCATCTCTTTATCTATGTCTACAAATCTTACTGATTTATTAATCTATAATTACAATTTTAAAAAGAGTAAAATTGTTGTCAAACTCTCGTTACCTTCCAAATTCAAAACGTTTTTCAAAAGAAATTAATTTAAAGACCACTATCCTCTCTTTTTAAGAATTAAAATGGAAGTCAAATTCATAGTGAGATTAAATACCACATTGATAAATTTGAATTTGAATATTCTCGATTTGATTATGTGACAATCAATTTCACCATAAACTTGACTTCATTTTAATTTTTAAATGAAAAATATAATGATCCTTGATTTAATTTAAAGTGTATCAATGAACAATAAGAAGATCAAATTGGGTTATTACACTTTTGGTTCCTAAACTATGAACCGAGTTCCATTTTGGTCTGTATTTTTTCAATTATACTAATTTTAATTCTTAATTAATTAAAAATTATAATGTAAGTCTTTTGATTGGCCTTTTTAAATTGGATTAACGGTAGAGTTTAGCTATGTAATTTCCACGAAAAAAAAACATTGGACAATTTATTTTAGAAGTTAGAACCATCAACAAACAAAATTACCGCTTGAGCATGAGTAAACAATGTAATAATTTAGATGTCAAAAAATGGAAATAACCCATAAAATTTAACAGGGAGAAAATGATAGTGAAAACAACCACATTTACAGTCAAGGGCAAAGTAATGAAATTATATACAGTAATTTTCTTCCTCCGGTGAGTACTGAATTTGCTAGACAATGCAATCATTAGCATTCACGGTGATCCCTTCTTAGAAAAAGAATAAAAAAAATTGTATCCATATTTATTCGATACATGATTGAGTAAATTTTATCTGTTATGCTTATCCGGTAGTAGAAGTGACGAGTGATTTTTTTAACACGATTTTAAATACATTCACATGAAAAAAGTAAACCAAAGAACAAAATTTGTCTATAACAAATTATTACCAATTTATTTTGTGAACTTAATACATTAAAAAAAATTAAGCTAACCTAGTGATAAACCACAACCTTAATTAGTACTAAAATGACTTGATTGGAAATTGAACACAAAAAAAATGAAAAAATTGCACCAGCCCGAAACAAATAAAAAAGGACCTAGACAATTCAAAATGATTTGAATCCGAAACAATTCGTTCTTAACTAACATGAGACCTGAAACAACTCAAACCCAACATGATTCAACACCCTAATCGATCCAAACCTTAAAACAACCTGAACACGAAAACTCCAACTTGACCCTACTCAATCCCAACCCAACCCACTAAAGCCACCTCTAATAAAAACCATAATAATCTCCCAACAATAAAAATCAATGGATTTTTAAGAAAAGAATAAATGTATTATAAAAGTCCATATATGAGCCAATATTAGTATAATTTGCACAAGAAAAAATTCATTGACAAACGAAACGATTTTTTTTTTTCATTTGGTTTCAAATAGACTTTTATCCATCAGGCAGTTCAAGAATTCCTCACAAGATATTTGCAAGATTTCGACAATGAAAGAGAAATCACAAATGATATATAGTATGTGATTTTTGTTTCTATATTCCTCGTAATCACTATTCACACCAATCATACCCATCCTCTTCATCTTCATATTCATTTTCAAGATACGTACTACCATAGCATTCTCCATTGCCATCGAACTCTTCACTGTATTCATTCTCATTCTCAAATTCACCATCACAGTTGCCTTCCTCAAAACTGTCTGCTTGAAGGTTTGATCCGGCATTGGATGGTTGTACATCATCATGATCACCACAATCTGAGTCTATACCTCCTTGCTTAGCTCTTTTCTGAGTTTCCTCCTGCATAGACATCAATAGAATTCATATACACAATTAACAGAACAAAGAAAAAGAAAAAAATAGTTTAAAGCAATTGAACCTGTTGAAAATCACATATTAACTTCTTCTTCCGATCTTAAACTAGAATGACTTCGGATAACTTAGAGATAGAGCATGCATGTACTCATACATGGAATGACTAGACAACTTTTCCCTTGATTCTTTTTCTTTACAAGACTGCTTTTGTGTCAATGGAATTTCTGCTCCGGGCTTCTCATCAACACATAATGACATTTATATAAATGAGGTGTGCTAGTTAAATAACAATAGTCTACGGAGCTATACCACCCATGTAGACAATGCAATTAGACTAACAGATCATGGTCAGTCTACCTGAATTCCCTGTGGATATAGATTGGTTTGACATTTGTTATGAGTTCATTCATACTTAGGTGAAACTTTTACTTTCACCAAAAATCTAATAAGCAAAGTTTGATTCTATGTCTTAGCGTATTTTCAACCATGTCATTATGAAGAAAAAAGAAAAGAAAACTATTACTACCAGGGACAGAGCCAGGATTTAATCTTAAGGGGGGCAAAGTGAACCTACAATCTGTTGGTTAGCTTATATTCAGTGTTAAATACACCGAGTTAGGGTTTGAATCAACATAGAAGTTTGAATCTTGAGAACTTTATGAACAAAAAATGCAAAGTTTATAAATGAAATCTTATGAGTAGAAGTGTAATTGAGAACATAAAGTTAGAGTTTTAAACTACTGAAGGCTATTCTAAATATATGCCTTGATGTTTTGTTAAAGCATAACATGCAAGGATATGGAAGAAATACATTATTATTACAATAAAGTATTATATATATATATATATACACACACACACGAAATATTGAAGGGTCAAACTAAAAATTATATAAACCTTTCTAAATATTATGAAAAATGTAAAATAAATGCCAGGGGGCAGTCCAACCCTGATTTAAACCAATATTACGTGTGGAAACGCGCTTAAGTTTCTAGATGATGGCACCAAACCTCTTGCAGGTGGTCTTTATATAAGAAATCAATTCAATCCCTCCTGATTCATGCTGTTACTCTCACATTATAATAGTGACTCAAGTATTGACATGCTTGAACAATAAAGAGGATTTATGGAAAGTTCTTGTACCAAATATGACAAGATATTTGTCCTAGTGACCTAATTGATGGTACTACTGCTCCATGAGGAAAAGGAATAGTGTCAATGTAAAGCTTGATGTCTCAAACTATTGTGGTGCATAGCACTGAGTTCTGAATATCAGAGGTTTTGATGTCATATTAATATAATCACATTACAACTGAAAAGTCCAATTAACTTCTGTTCAACTTCAATAGATGTCTTGAACATCATATTGACAAAATCTGACACATCTTTCCAAACAATATCTTGCAAGGTTTTTCCTGCTTTAGTATCTACTGGAAGATATATAACAAAATATTACTATCAGAAAACAGTTAACAAAAAGTTTCATTGACTATCATAGAATGTATTATTTATATGCAAATATGCAATATATTCAGGTTCACGGTGCTGTAATTGTGTATGTAGATTTTTGAAAAATTAGGACAAGACTTGTTATGATGATGACAAAAACAACGACGACCCATTATTTTGTTCTTATCTTATTTCCTTTTGTTATTTTTGTTTCTCCTAGGAGGAAAATTGTCTTCAAAAGCCTTTAACAGAGGTTAATAACGTTAATAGGAGCAAATATTGAGCCAATCACGAAGAATCAACAAAACATATGTATTTGTCACATCCATTTTTTTGTTAAAATGCAGAAAAAGTTGCCTTTCTGAGCAACATGTGCAAATGCACTACTATTTTATAGAAAGAGTTATCGTATGATTCATTACCTTCCATCTTATAATTCTAAAGTTGAATTCTATGATTTTACATACTCAAATTCTAGCATCAGGAAAACAATAAATAAACTGAGGAGAAAACTAAAAATAAAGTAAAATCAAAAGAACACTGAGTAAAAGAGAAGAGAAGAGTGGAGTGACGTACAGGCTCGCCAATTAGTTCCTCCAAGACATCATAATTGATTTTTGAACTCGGCCTCTGCATGAAAAAAATAAAAAGTAATAAAAACGGAGAGGAAGAATCTCTATTAATTTCTCCGACGACAAAAAAAAGTTAGCAAATGATTCATAAGACCGTAAAACCATCTTGCACTTCAGGCAATATTGTAACAAAAAGACTGATAGAAAAGGAACTTCAAACCATAAAAAGGAAAAATAAGAGACGAGGGGAATTCAGAAAGGCAAGAAATAATTTCTTTAACAGATCCTAAATAACTGGGAAGGTTTAAATGTTACCTTTTTATTTTCTGTTTCCATCTTGCTAGCAGGTTTGACAGTTTTGTTAGCAGGAGTAACTTTCTTTCGTCTTGTAGATTGTTGTTGTTGCCTTCCCTGCTAAGTAATAGAAAAGACCAATCACAAGTCAGCCATGCTAGAATTTGGTAAGGCGTAAAATAATAGTCTGAAACTAGAACGATAAGAGACTGTAATTATTCAATGTTGGAATTTGTAGGACATGAGAAACCTACATTCATACTACTGGAAAGCTTCCTCAAACCAAAGCTTTTGAATGAATATAAAATCAGTAAGGTTAATCAGATATTAGATCTTGTTGTGCCATGTAAAGCAAATTGCATGGTTTAACAGAACTCTAAGATGACGTTATATGCATCAGAAATACATGCAAATACAACACCCAACATTCTCATTAAAGGATGTTAGCACATATTAAGCATACAGGGATTCAATTTTGCAGTATTGAACTCCTAAAGTCCATGACTTTTATTAGCATGATCTTCTGTTGGTCACGCTTGCTGTTTAGCGCTTCTAGTTGCTTAATTAATGAAAACACATAGCATAAAGACAGAGAAATTCAATTTTGTCCTCAGCATTCTTCCTTCCCCTCTTATTTTTCTTTTCCTTTTTCTTGCTAATACACAAGAAATGCATCCATACACTAAGAGTTCGTTCGCAGCATAGGGGTAAGGTCCTTGGATATTGAACCAAGCACTTGGGATCGAATCCCGGGTACATCTGGGATTGGAGAGTTTATGTGATGGGGATTAACTTAACCGCAAAGGCACGGGTTCGAAGGATAAAAAGAAGAAAGAAGAAACAATGATGCAGAAATCTCACCACCAGAAACATGTGTGATTGATCTTCATTTATAGATTTTTACAATCTGTTTACATCAGTATAACATGCTAATATTTATAGAATATTTGATTTAATACAAGCTGATCTGGTGCCTTAATCTTTGGGTAGTGTTGTTTCTAGAGTTTCCAATTACAGCCAAGGCTTCAACCGAATATTTAGCAGCAACTCCAGGCAATCCTTTGAAATTCAAATCATCCTTCAAATCCTCCGTGATACTCTCTGCCTTATTACAGACTACTCCCTCCCCCCATAAAAAAAGAACGTTCACTAATGGGCACGGTTCAACGCTCATCATAAATTGAAAAATCAGACTCAGATGATAGTAACGATGTGATAGTAGGTGTTTCAACACCAATTTGTAATGGTCTAGATCCCAGAAGAACTCCTAAAATTTAATTTTTTTTTTCACTATTGTTTCCATAATGTAAAAAGAAACACAATCATAGATTCATAGCAAAATTTTGTTAAGGGAAAGTAAGTGGATAAGGTGAAACAAGACAGAGACTTACATGGAAATTTCCGTCCATAAATTTCAAAGAAAATTAAATGGTCTCTGAGGTTTTGATAGATTATATCTGAAACAATGATTAACCCTCTACAAATGACTCGAAAACAGCGTGCTTCTACTACTTTGTTGGACATTTGTCCTGGGTAAGAGTGTGAGAACAACTATGTGGGCAGGAAAAGTTACAGCAAGCTCTGTATAATATATTTATCATCAAATCAATCTTATTCCACCAAAAAGATTGATTTGGGCAGGAAAAGTGCAGCATACCCTGAGCATCCTTATCGACTAATTTCATAGTGTCTGAGGAATATCAGACTGATGCATTTTCACAATACATAACCATGTAAAGAAATTGGCAGCACTCAATAGTATCAGTATGCTATGATTTTGTTACAGCACACTATAATGAAATTAAAGATGAAAAATGTCAAATTTGAAAAAATAAAGAAAGAGAGAGGATTTGGGATAGAAATTACCTTTAAATATTCCTTGTTCAGTGCTTCCCAAATGATCTTCTTCAAAAGCATCTCCTTCTTGTTATGAAGATAACCAACAACCTATGGAGAAAAAGGTAATTGCTCAATGTAAAAAATTCAGCACCAAAAACTTGAATAGTAGTATAGAGAAATTTGAATCAACTCCAAAATTTGATAGAGAATTTTGCTTTGTGCATGAAATAATAGGTAGAATCATCACAGAAAATTGAGTTATCTGCAGCTGAGGAATACAAAAAGTGAGAAAGAGATGGATCTTTTTGTGGGTAACACTCAAAATGAGTAACGCCTTACATATTTAGAATTCGTATGCCAAAAACCAATTCATCATTAGCCAACATGAAAGAGAATGTGTGATTTCTTAAAAATTTAAAATAATAGAGTTGGATCATGAAAAAGCATTTTTTATATGAATGGAAAATTTCAACCATTTAGATCAGAATAGGGTCTCCATTTCAAAAATTAAGTAATTTTGCCACCAGATCAGAAGTAGCTTCTACATTCAAATCAGCTTGAAACCCTTTAGATGGCAGAAGGGTGCCTAGAGTTCGAGGCACATTTATTGCTTAGAAAATTTCTTGACTTAAAAAATCTCTTCAGCACAGGGAAGAAAATACTCCATAGGTTGTTGGTTATCTTCATGACATGAAACATCTATTAAGGCATTCAAAACAACTCCAGGAGAAATTTTCTTTTAGATGAATGATTGAAAAGATTAAACTTAAGCCTCCATTATCAATTAAAACAAAATAATTCATTGCACACCTCAGCATCATCAATATCAGAAAGGTCTTCAGAGGTATCTTCTGTCATTGTTCTCCGCAACTTGTGTCCAAGTGACTTGCCAGGGAAGTGCTCCTTGACAGTTTGACGAGAAGTAGAAGCTCCTATAACCATTTAATCCCAGATTGATAAAACAAACCTTCACAATTTTCAGTACCCTACACTCTTTGAATGAAACCGTTAAAATAGAATATTTCCTTTACCTTTATTGGCCTTTTGGTTATTCCTGGACTGTCTAAATGCTAAGACTCTACTGGTGACTCCATCCATACAAGTCTGGGAAGAAGCCTTTACTGATTTATCCACCTGAAAAAAGGAAAATAGAAATAAGGCAGTGTAGAAAAATCTTATTACCCTATGCTACCTTATCTCATTCTATGAAATCCAATGCTAGCCATATAATATCTAAAACAGAAAAGAAATATAATTAATGCTAATCATCTTGGCATTTTGTAATGTGCCAACTATTATTACAGCCAAAAAAAAAACAGAGATGTTAATTTCTGAATGCTGTCAAATTCACAATTGCATGATCTATCATAGTTAACCAAGTCCGAAAGACAAGCATCCAATTGTCATACCAGATGGACAACAACACAGAAGAGCAAAATGAACAGAATACTAAACAATCTGTTCATAATTCAAGAAATATTATGTAAAACTTCAATGCGGAGAAACAAAAGGCATTACGCAGAAGAAGGAAATAGCCAAAACAATGATGTAGACCAAAAAGTACTTTATTTATCTTTGTAACAGAATATGTGGAAGTACATTCATAAAATTGTTTATATTCCCTAAGTCAAAAGAAGTTGAAGGCATCTCAACTTTAGAGAAATTGACAAAACCGACATTGATAATTCTACTCAAACAAGTAGTTCATTCATAATTAAGAATAATATCATCTTGTACTTGTTCATGTATTTCATTGCATAATCAAACCAAAGGCAACACAATCATGAATCCAAATTAAATTTCACAATGCATCTAATATTCAAAAGTTTTCTTTGACATGAAACTAATAAAGCATTCAAGTTTCTTCTTGATCTAGTTCATCAATGCTAAAGACTTCTGAGGCACATATTTGATTTTGTACATTAGCACATACAATAATATCCTAAAAAATTTGTGAATCAAGCTATAAATAAGTGTTTGGTAATTTGATATCTCTTTCAGTCTTTCATCTCCCAACAAATCAACACCGACTGACACCAGAATTTTTCGAGAGAGTTGACATTTTCTTGTATGTCAGGCACTCAGATTAAGGAAAAGATAAACAAACCGAAAGAAAATATAAATATAACTCACAGTCAGCCACCCAACTGAACCCAGGAAAAAAATCTATCAAGATTCCATTTATGAGTATGTGATCAACATTAAAATAGATAAATGAAACACAGATATAAAATTAAAGAGAAAAATCAAACCTAATCAGTAAATAAACTGAAATAGAACAAACAATAAACAAAGACAGAAATAACCACCACATGAAGCAAGAAATTAAAATAAAATAATTAGATAAAAGGAAAAGACGCAAGACACACACACGCTGAGAGAGAGGGTCAGCGAGAGAAAGAACATGACAAGAGAACGTACCATTGCTGGGCAAAGGGGGGAAGTGAGAGTGAGCTTCGACAAAACAAAACAACATAAAGGGAGAGATTTATTTTGACTGATGGCCGTTAGGGTTTAAGTAACGACCAGAATAGCAAAATGCCCCTCGATGTTTTGCCAAATTACGAGGCTAATAGTGACCAATCAGCTCAAAGTCTCAAACCCACAAGGCCACAAATCTGATTCCAACGTAGGGAGAAGAAACCAACAAAACCCTATAGTTTACCACTTTACCCCTAAAGCTAAAGAAGATGTACATATGAATACCTATTAATACTAGTAACCCAACACATGTTATTTGCGCGTAGATATGTTTTTTTTATGTAATAAAATAATATGTTAATAATTATTTTTTTATCTATAAACATGTTCAATATAATAATTACATATTCTCTATTTGAAAGCTGAACATGCAAAGAAAACCCTAAAGAAGAAATACGGCTAAAATCACAAAAAAAAAAGTAATTGAAAATGTAGAGAAGATAAAAGAAAAAATATAAGAGAGTAAAGAGAATGGAAAAGTTATATTTAAGTATGGATTTAAGGGACATTTTGAAGAGTGGACACTAAATGAAGATTATGATTTTATTAATAATATAGATATAGATATAGATACAAATTTAAATAATTATAATATATTGTAATGAATAAGTAAATATTATTTATATTATAAAATAATTATAATATAAAAGAATATTAAATCGAGCAATTATTAGTACTTTCTTATGAACTATAACGATAAATTGATTACATTACTTTTAGAGCAATACTATTTCCACGCTCAAAATGACCGGATCCACGCTAAAGGTGACAAAACAACATTGTTTTGTCACTTGAAATGGAAAAAACAATATCATTTTGTCACGGATCGAACCATTTAAGAGTGGACTTAGCATTAGTATATTCTTTATTCTTTAAAAACTTCATGAAATGATGTTTTCAGATATTGAATTGGATATTATGTGAAGAATGATATTTGATTATATTATATATTGCTTTATATATACTAGTATCTTAATATACGTTATTTGTGTATTAATATGTTATTTTATATAATAAAATAATATGTTAATAATTATCTTCATACGTATATATATGTCAAGTATAATGGCTACATATTCTCCATTAGAAAACCGAACCTACAAAGAAATCCCAATAAAAAAATAATCAAATTAGAATCACAAAAAAAAAATAAGAACAATTAAAAATCTGAAAAAAGGTAAATAAGAACAGAGAAATGCAACATGGGTTGAAGATAAGAGAGATAAGGAGAGTAAAAAAATTAAGTCTGAGTGGATAGTGAGAGATAAAAACATGAGAGAAAGATACGGAGAGTTTGAGTCAATTGAGTTACATGTATAACTTTATTTATATATTTAAGTATGGGTTTATGTAATATTTTGAGGGATAGACACCTAATGGGGTTATGGTTTTATTAATAGTATAGATAAATATTTTTATATTTATAATTTAATATATTATTGCTTTTTAAAATTTATTAATATAAATTTATATATCTTATTTCATATTATAATTAGAGATATTTATAAATTATTTTATTATTATGATCGTACGTAATAATTTTATTAATTTTATAGATATATTTGTAGTTCTATCTATACATACATATATATATTATAATATTTTTTATTTTATATATAAACATTTATATTTTAATTATAGTATATTATTTTTTCACTTTTATATTTATTTTATAATATAGTAATTTATATTTATTTATGAAGTATATATCTATAAATTTTTAAATATTTATATTCATATATAATGTTTAACTTTATAATTAAAATAAAAAATTTATTATTATATCATACTATAACAAAGGAATTTGAGTCTTGAAGTTATTTTGGCTCATTTTAAGCAAAAGTGGAATGCGAAATCGTTAGCTCTAAGTTGGAGGCTCATTCCACCATTTTGAGTGAATGGGCATTCCCATATAATGTTTATTTCATTTTCTATTGTTCAACCAAACAAAATGCCAATTACATTTCTGGTCTGATTTGGTATTAATCTCAATTTAAAAAAAATTAATGCAATGTATTCATTTTGTTAATCATTTTCTAATAAAACCGTCATTTTACATGTGTGAACTACACCTGTCAAACAATTTGAGCCCGCATTTTATCATGTAACATCAAAGAGTTGATAATAAAAACAAGTACTACCTTGTTACTTGTTAAATTACCATTTAAATAAATCAGAAAAAATAAAGTAGAAAATACAGTGCCATGTTCTTTGGATCACAAAGAGCACCAAATCTAATGAAGAGTTGATGAGAAAACATTACCTATAAATTCTTTCAGAGGAAATCAAAGCAGCAGTAGAAAACAGGCAAGAATCCCCTTTTTTTTTTTTTTTTTTTACCACTTAGTTAGTTGTTATAACAAAATCAATAAAAATAACTAAAAGATATAACAAAACAATAATTAAAATAATCACACAAAACAAAAGGAATAAGATTCACGTGATTCGATTGATTAGCCTTACGTCCACGAGCAAGAGAAAAAAAAATCACTATCAAAGATGAAGACTATAAAAATCGTTTAAAAAGTCTATATTCCAAACCTTAATAAAAGCTTTTATATATAAACTATAAAACATGTCAAAAAAATCCGTCTCAAGGGCTCCAAAAAAGATTTAGTTTCACGAAACGGAGAGCTGGGCTCCAAAATATTTTAGATTGGAGCGGGTCTTCAGATCGAACCGGAATGCAAAACATCTCAACATTAATTCGATCATCAACTTTACGACAAACTCAAACATTGATTCTAAGATTTCAATAGATTGATTTTAATGACAACAAAATATCAATAAAGTTGTTAATAATATTTGCTAAGCCTCTGCTAACGTTGGAAGAACTCCAATACCAAATAATCAAAGAGTTTCAGAGCAAAAGGTGCTGGAAGATGAAAAGAAAATGGTCTAAAAAACTTCAAGGTCAAGAACACATGCAAGAGGAAGAAGAGGAAGACCAAGATGCTCAATCAACTCAAGAAGAGCAGATTTTATTTTAAGGTTTGCAAAATTTGAGCTCAAATACTAAATATTTTCACTCTTCAATTTGATCAAAAAGTTATTTCTAACAAAATGTAAAGTTTTAGGATTTGGAATTTTATTCACTCAGGGTTGATCCAGATTTTGTAGAAAGGACCCCAATTCATATCAAGTTGTTGAGCATTTCATTTTGGTAGCAAAAACTGGTCTTGTGGGAATCTTGTCTCCCACTTAGTCCAAATGGTGGCAGCCCCATTACTGCTTCAAAGTAAACATTCATTTTTGTCTTCTAAAAAAAAAACTTGTCTAGCATAGCGATACATTTCACTTTTAAATAAAAATAAAATATTTTTTTTTTATATCATTTAACGATGAGATAAACTCTTGTGTCATATATCTCTCATAACACTGTGCTAAACAAAATTTTTTCCACACTTTGGAGGAAAGATAAGAAAATTTCTTGTAAAACACTTCACATTGTAAGGTGAAGTGATGACTATAACAGAGACTGCAATTTCTTAAGTACCTAAAAGTGCGCTTGAAAATAAAAAAGAAAAAGGGAAGATAAGTTGAAGAAAACTCTGGAAAAAGAAAATGGAAGATGATAGCAGTTTTTTTTTTACCTAACAGTTACTTTCGGACCTTTCATATAAAATATTCGAATTCAATATTTTCTTTTTTCGTTAATGTACAAAAGAAAAAAAATTAAAAAAGGAGTTGAAGAAGAATGGCGTTGACGTAAAAATGCATCATTACTAAAACTAAAATTTCTTTATTACAACGTGAAAGACTGTAGCTAATCAATTGACTTAAACATTCACTTTCAGACTTTTCATTTAAGAGACTTGAATTCGACTCTTTTTTTCAGTAATATATAAAAAAAAATTAAACAAGAGTAAATGTTTTTCCTACCAAATTTACCATGTTCCAACAATATTAATACACCATGAGTGATTGTTCAAAGTATGGACTTTCCAGTGGCTAATAAAAATTCTTTAATACCAATCTTAGTGAGGACGAAGGCGAATTGGAAGCCCTTTTTCTGGTGTTGGCATCATATCACCAATAATCTTTTCCTCAGGATTCAACAACGCCCACTTAAACTTCTTCACTGTATTGTGCACAAAAGTGAGTATTGCTAATCGAGCATATTCTTTTCCAGGGCACATTCTTGGTCCTCCCCCAAATGGAACAATTGTGAAGGGAGGGAAAGTGTTTCCTTCCTCGTATCTTGATGGATCAAATTTTTCTGGGTTTGAAAAGTATTCTGGGTTCTTGTTCGTTGTACTATTTGTCCAATAAATCTGCAAGATTTTAAGAATAAAAAATGAGATACAATTCTCTCTTATGATTCGAGAAACAATGGTCTAATTGATGGATGTCATGTTATATATTTTACTGATATGACATTGGTCATATTTGAGTTTCAATTTAAGTTAACTTAAAACAAGTTAGTTTAAATTGGTTCAAAACAATACATGAACTAAAATATTGATCTCACGTTGAAAATGCGTCCGACTAAAAAAAACAAAAAATATAAAAGTGTTATACCATATACCTTCCAGCCCTTTGGAATGGTATAACCAGCATATGTAAAATCAGTTAAGGCCTCTCTGAAAGTTCCTTGAAGCGGCGGTGTGAGTCTCATCACTTCATGCATCACATTCCATGAATACTTCATTTTCTGAATGTCTTCCCATTCCAATAGCTCCTTTGGTTTTTTATTGGCTGCAACTTCAGATTGTTCTGGTTTTTTAAGAACATAACATGACAAGATGGTTAGAACTCTACTAAAAAATTATGAGAAATTCACGGTTAGGTGGGATTTACCACGTCAACCTTAGCTCCAACCTATTATAGCTCCAACCTATTAACTCTCATCACATCAGTAAAATGAACATTTTTTTTAACCATTTAACTGTTTTATGTTAACCACAATTAAATGTGTCTAACTTTATTGACGTGACACGAATTGATAGATCGGATTTACGGATATCGGTCCAAACTATTTAAAAGTTTCTCCCAAAACAATAAACCAAACAAGTTCTTGCAAAACTACATGAATTCAATCAGGAAGCAGAAACAAGTACAAAATATTCGATTTCATTCTTGTTGTTTAGTTATTTAGCAAAATCATGACTACCCAATAAAGAAAAGAAAATTAAATTCCTCATGTTTCAGGAAAAATAAATCATGCAAGTGAAAAGAGCATTTAAAGGAAAAGAAATTAAGGATGAAACTTCTATTACCAGCTAGGATTTTATCATAAATGTCAGGTCTCTCTCCAACATATTTCATGAAGAAAGTCATAGCAGAAGCCACAGTGCTATATCCTGCAACTAGCAAACCCATGATTTTATCTGCAATCTCTGCCTCAGCCATGTATTTACCAGATGGATCAGTGACCAACATCATATGAGATAATATGTCTTGCATTGGTACTGCTCCTTTTTCCATAACAGCTTTCTTCTCTTTAATAATTTTCCTTAGCTCCTTTCTGATTTCAGCTGCCGCCTTGCTTGCGCGATAAAATCTTGTTCCTGGAAAATTAACTGGAATCGAATGCATCCCCAATGTAATATCATCGAAACTGCTAACAAGCGCTGTAACGCGTTCTGGATCATCTGTTCCTACGAAAAAACTACAGGCGATTGACAAAGTTAGCCCTTTAACAAGAGGGAAAGCCTTCACTTCATCTTTTCCTTCCCAATAAGTCTGCAATTGTTGCTGTGTGATTGAGTCCATTTTCCCTAAGTACCTCATCAAAGCTTCCGGTTTCAAGAACCCGGGTGACCTCAAAGCCTTTGCCTCTGCGTCGTGTGAGATCTGAACAGGAGCAGCAGAAATTTGATATGAGCGAAAGAGCTTCTGCATCGAGTGAGGACGAAAAGCAGTGAAGAGCTTCTGCTCATTGGAAAAGAGAAACTTGTGTCCACTAGGACCACAAATCACTGCAGTTTCCTCTCCAAGTATCTTGGTCTTGAAGATATCAGGAGAGTACTTTTTCATCCTGTTGAACACAAAATTTTCCGGGTTACCAAACAGGAAGTCAAGAGTTTCACCAATTATAGGCCATCCAAAACTCCCTGGTGGGAGGCTTTTGGCGCCAGCAGATCGCGGTTTTATTATTAGAATGACAAAAGAAACTGTGAGGATTACAACAGGAATCAAAGATAGGATTACAAAGGAGACCTCCATGGATGGATCACTGTTTGCTGATTTAATCAGTAATTCAGATTGATGCAATGATTTAAGGTGAATGTGTGTAAAGAACTCTGTAAACTTGGGCTTATATAGACACAAAGCATTGTTTCAAGACTTGTGTTAATGAGACAGAAATGGTAGCATCAATCACGATTGACATAATTAATAGTCATAGCATCCTTTCACACAGGAATCTTAACTATCAAACTCATCAAATTTGAACCATAACATGCTAAATTGGACTAAAAAAATAATCAAAACTCACTTTTCCTTTTTGAGGTATTTTTATTGACAAAATTCATTTTATGTTTCGTAAAGCATGATTGTCCTCGGATAAAGTTTTAAATGCCGATCCGGTAAGTCAGACTGCGAGTTTCACTTTTTGACAAATGCAAATTAAATTAACTAAAATACTAATGATTTTGGTAAAGTTCAACAAACAAACATATACGTATGTATATCCAAGCAAGTTTCATATCAGTGTGGAATAATACCAATGTACTTGTGGTTGCGGTAGGTTTGTAGACTTCATTTGACTTTTGATTTTTCTTTTTTTATTTCTTTAATTGTCTTTTGATTTTTCATTCTACTATAAATTGACCCATGATCAGAAGTTACACGATTTAATCACTATTGAATAATTAATAGCAGCTTTGTTCAACCCAAAAATGAATAACACGGTTTCAAAATATTTATCGTATTTGAGTCTTAATTTATCAATAGCGTTTGATTCATTTATTATTGTTTCATATAAAAATATTTGATCATATCTATATTTACTATTAATAAAGTCAGAACCTCCATTTGATAACCATCCCAGAAAATACCTCATAAATACCTACTTAAATAAGGTTATATATGTAACTCAATTGATTCAAACTCGCGACATCTTTCTCTCATATTTTTCCTTCTTACTATCTCACTTATATTTAACTTATTCACTTTTCGTATCTATCTTATCTTCAATCCATGTTTTTCTCTCCCACTATTCCACTTTGCCTTAATTTCTCCGTTCTCCTTATCTCTCTTATCTTCAACTTATGTTAATTTTCTCCATTCCTTTTTATCTTCCCCATATTGTCAATTGTTCTTAATTATTTTTGGTGATTCTAATCAGATTGTTATTCTCTGGGTTTTTTTTTTGTAGGTTCAGTTTTCCAATAGAGAATATGTAACTATTATGCTTGGTATGCTTATAGGTAAGAAGATAATTGTAAACATATTGTTTTATCACATAAAAGAACAAATCAACACACTTGTAACGTGTATTAAGATACTAATCTCTTTAACTTGATATTAAATCGTCATCATCAACTCTCATATAAATAAAAAAGTTGTTATAGATTTAATGGAATTGTTGTAGATTATATAATATTCATAGTTGTACTAAAAAAGATTTTAAACCTAATTATTACAATAATGAACTTCAACTGCGGAAAATTGTTGAAAATAAAAGTCAAAAGCATTACCAAAAGATAAGCTGCAAACTGAGATAAATGTCATGTTTGGTACTTAGATTAAAACTATTTAAAGTAATCATCTAAGGCAATGGTTGTTTTAAGTGGTTATCGGTCTCACCTGAAATATTAAGAATTAAGTTTTTTAATAGAAAAATATTAAGATTATTAAACATGAAATGCAGAGCGTACAATGTTCATTTGAGGCTGCATTTTGAAACACCGGATAATTTGTTTGAGACAAGAGAAGAAATTGGTAAAAAAAAATAAAAAGAATCTTATAGATTTGGTCAAAGTAATGCCCCACAACCATCTATGATGAGACTTTGTCTAAGTTACGCCTAATGTCGACAGGGTCCACACACTTTCTAGAGTCTCCTCCACTAGTTTTTTTGTTGCAGAGTTGATTTTGTTTTGTTTCTTGAGTTTGTCACGCCGCCTAAAAGGAGGGCGTCCACACACTACATAAGCTAGATGGATGAGAAATCACGTCTAATGTAGACAGGGTCCACACACTTGCTCGAGTCTCCTGCACTTGATTTTTGTTGTTGCAGAGTTGATTTTGTTTTGTTTCTTGAGTTTGTCACGCCTAAAAAGAGGGCGTCCACACACTATATAAAGCTAGATGGATGAGAAGTTCTTGTTTAGTTGAGGTTTATGAAAAATATATGTTATGAAAATTTATTTTTGTATTAAATAATATAAAAAAATATATATTTTGTTTTTATTTAATGGTGAAATGAATTTTTATACCATGTATTTTAATTAAATAAAAAAATTTTATGCGGAAACCAAACATATATTTTTGGTTTGTCGCCAAAAATTACATTAGAAATGAATTTAACCGGGAAATCTCAATTTCACCGGGAAATGAATTTGGTTGGATTAATTTCTTTCTTTGCTGCTTGATTGCTTTTTTAAATTAAGTAGATTTTTGGAGTTGGCATGTTTAGTAAGTTTTATATGTAACTGTATTAAAAAAAATTATTGTGTTTAAATATGTTTTCTTGAATTTAATAATGTTAAAAGAAGAAAAAAAATTACTAGAAATATTATATCACTTTTTATTAGAAGGGTCAATTTAACATCATGTTTGTTGTTTAAGAGGATAAAACGTGACAAAATGAAATAATTTCATTTCATTTTCTTATTTATTTATCTCATTATTTTATTTTATTTTTATCTTATCCATAAAAAATAATTTCATGGTTGTGGTTTAATCTCTCAACAGAAGCCAACATGAATCTCATTTTAAGCCTTAAACCACTAGCTCGAAAAAACCTAAAGTTAAGCACGCTTAAATTAGTTTTTTGCTGCTACGAAGTGGTCACACTTAATTGTTTTGTCATTTTTAATCATAATTTTTTTTGCACATTTTTTAGAAAAATAATTATATTTATTAATAAAAAAATTATAATTACTAATAAATTATTGCGTATTTATAATTTACTAGTAAATTCGATTTTTGAACCGGCAAATATGACAACTTCTTTGTGTCTTGAAAAAGACATCCACCGAAGAAATTACCCTACAAACATACTACCGACTTACAATACCTAAGAATTCAACAGCAAACCACTGTCACATGTTGACCTCAAAAGCCCAAGAATATTACTGATATATAGGTGATGAATTTAACTTAATTTTAAAGTTATCGAAAAAATTGAAATCTTATTTTGCTATATAAACAGTAAAATGAGTGTAAAATGACGATTTTATTCAACTTCAATTTTTTTTCATTCATTTGAATGGATAAAGTTGTTTTTTTAATCTAATTTAACATTGTATATAACAAAATGAGCTGTGTATTTAGTGCCACTCTAAATATTTGGTTTGATTATCGTCTTTGTTTTTAATTTTGGTTTGTTTTTATTTCGGGTTTCACATGCTAACCCCATATCGTGTTTAGGACTATGCACGTGAAGAAAATATTAGGCTCATATCGGATTGGGTATGAGTCCTTTTGCTACTGTGAGGTAAAGTAATATTTATTTAGTGATCTGGCATAAACCAACATTTATGTTTAATTGGCTCACATAACATTAATAAAAACACCATTATCTTTTTTTAAATGTTTAATTTTGTAATAAAAAAAATATTTGATATCCATTGTTAGTCTGTTTTCTAGAAACTTTAAAATCTATGACAATTGGTAAGTAAGGTAGATTCTATGATGTCTTGCTTATAAAGAAGGCATGCCTCCTCAATAATATTTGTGGTGAAACAATATATTTGATAGTTGTAAAGAAAATACCATTTTATTTTTGAGAGGACAGAAGCTAACAAGGTTAAAATAAAATATTACTTTTACGTATGGGAAATAAAACTAAATACATTATTCTAAATATAAAAGGGATAACATGTATCTCAATCAAAATATATTCATTAGTCATTAATGTATATGAAAAATTGATAGCATAAAAAGAGTTTTATTCCTATAACATGCATTCACTAAAAAAAATCCATTCAGAAAAATATAGATATAATGTCATTCAATAAAAAATAACTTTGGTATTAAATATTAAATTTTTTGAAACAGATAATATTCAATTTACTCGTGATTACAAGTGAATTTTTTCGGTTTCGTGATAACTTTTATAAAACTGAGTCTGTGAAATTATCACTCTAAAAACCTTCACAGAGCTTAGTCTTCCCTTAATCCTCGTCTCACTTTATCCACCGTAAAGATTTTTTATTACCAAATGCATTATTATCTGTTCAAAAGACATGATATATACCTCATCTCTAAGATCATAACGCTAAGAAATCTAAGAATTAAGTACTCCCACCGAATTATTGAAATTCCATCCGTTGATCTAACAAAGCACCCAAAAAAATATATAAAAAAATAAAGCAAAAGATTTCATATGCTAAAATATTCACACTTGCAAGATTTTGTTGTGATTTCACAATGAGTACTCATCATTTGTCAGCATTTTCGGCACATTGGCAATATTGAAACTTGTTTTTTTAATGCGAATTATCTTTTGTTAGGCAGATAATAAGACAAATGGGATGAGGCTAAAGTTGTAATTAAGCTGAAGTTTAGCATTTATAAAATAGCTAATTAATTTGGACTTTGGTGTGGTTTCGAGTAATTTAGAGGTGTCAATTTTCTACCATTACCAAACTATAATTCAGCCGTAATTGAAAGTTAACGGTTGTCTTGATGATATAAGGCACCATTTAGCTAATGGGAGCAAAGGGAAGAATCCACCTACTTACCTAAAAAAACTAATTTAACAAATGCTTACATACAAGTAAAAATCGAATTTGAAATTTTTTTATTCTAAGACATCAATTTTAATATTTTTACCTTGAGTTTATCTTATTTTATCTTTATATGGTTAGCTGGTTAAGATTGGTTTTAGACAAATCGTCTCACTTGACTATGAAGTGATGTGACACTTTATGATGATGTTTGGGTTCAATTTAAAATTAAAATTTAAAGTTTATTAAAAATTTAATCAGATCAAATCAAACCATCAATTAATTGTTATTTAATAAAATTTAATAAAATTTTATTTAATTTAACTAAATTTTTGATAAATTTTTAAAAAATAAGTTGAACCCAAATATCCCCCATATATCCTTTCGAGAGGATGAGAAAAAAAAAACGATTGGGAAAGAAATAAAATGGTACATAATATATTAACATTTGTGAGTGCTTTTTTCAATGAAAATGAGAGGACATGGAAAGATGCATTTATCTTTAGACCACTCAAAACTCTAAATATTTTATTTTATTTTATTTAAGAGTTTTGACGAGAGATTAAATAAGAGAATATGCGAAAATTTGAAAGAATAATTCTTTTTTTTTTCCTCGATCCAAATCTATTTTTAAAATTTTATAATGATAAAAATTGAAAATACCAAAATAACCTTATTAGGTGCTTTAATTTTTCAGTTTTAACCATGTTCTTCAAAACCTAACATATATAATCAAATACAAAATCTTGCTCTCTCTCGAATTTTCAACAAAATCTAAAATAAAATTAATTAGACAAGTCTCGGCGGATAGGCTTAGAGTGACTTGTCATTTATTCTAGAATTAGAGTGCTTATGCAAGCGGACGGTTGATTACGGTCAATACATTGGTAGCCTAACAACTTATTAATGCATGTGAGAGGTAAGTGCGAGGAGGAAGAAAGAACATGAATAAGACTTACGATAAGGTGACACAGTTCAAACTCAATTACCGGGCCTTAGTTTAGACTGTCATGTACTTCTGTTTTGCGTATGGTAGCGTGGTAAGTTAGTTTTGATTCTTTTGGTTGAGTTTAAAATCAGTTTTAAGTAGGTATTTATTTTTTAAAATTTATGAAAATTTTAATTAAATTAAATTATTTATTAATTTTAATTTTAATTATTGTTTAATAAGGTTTATCAAAATTTAATTTGATTTAGTTTAATTATTTTTTTATAAATTTAAAAAAAATAAACACCAACTTAAAACTCACCATAACGAATTTAAATTCAATTTATACGAAGAGAGTTCATACCGAAAAGTATTTTGAGACATCGACATTTTTTTTGTTTAGTACCAATTAATTGCACAAAAGAAATTATGGATTTGATATTTGCAAATATTGTATAAATTATGGCAGAGCATGAGAGAGATATGATTTTGGAGAAATTTTTATTTATATCCGGTGTAAAACATTATTTTTGTATTGAACGAAAACTTTATTATTAACATTAAAGTTATTTAATAATTACTAATGAAAATTTTGTTGTTTTACACTAAATACAAGAAAGAATTTACCCTATTTTGATGGTTCAACAAAACAATAAGAGAGATTTATTGGTTGAGTTGGTACACATTCATCTACCAAAGTGTTTGCAAAATATACCTGATGATCATGGATCTGCTAGCTCGGTAGCCTGGTTCGAATCTTAAATTGTCTTGCTTATAGTAATAAAAAAAATTGGGTTGAGCTTAAAATTATATGAAAGGTTTTGAATTCAGTTCGATCAAACCCAAATATTATACTGCATATTATGTATATATATATATATATTTTTATTTTTTAATACATATAAAAATAATATATTTAACAATACATAATGAAATTATTCGGGAAAATATGTAAATTCAAATAATTTATAACTTAATACACAAAAACATGTCAAAAATTTATTCACCTTTATAATTTTTAACGATGAAAATTAATTGTAAAACAAAATTCAAAAATGAAATGGATTTAGGTTTCAGTTCGGGTTTAAATCATTTTGGTTGTTCGAACTAAGGTTTTAAGTTAATCTAGATTTGAATTGTTTTGAATTTTGAGTAAAACCCATATATATTTAAAGATTGAGCGGATTGAATCTAGATTTTGGGTCACGTTAGATCAAATTTTGGTCATATCCGGCCCAACCCAATAACCAACGTCAGCGTCGTTATTTGCTTATTTTTGCATCATTTTACAGTAAGTAGTAAATAACGAAATAGACCCAGTCTGTATACATTTATCGAAACGAAGAAGAAGAAGAGGAAGAAGCTATCAGATCTAGACGAGAGGCAATGGCAGTTGCAGCAGGACCAGATCACTTGTTCAATCTGAGAAACAACTTCTACTTGGGAGCGTATCAGGCGGCCATTAACAACAGCGATCTCCTCAATCTCTCATCAGACGACGCCGTTGAGCGTGATTGCCTCGTCTACCGCTCTTACATCGCCCTTGGAAGCTATCAGGTCCTTTCTATTTATTCTCTATATCTCTCTCTGTCGCTAATTTCTCTCTATAGAATTTTTTGAGTGAATTTTCAGTTTATCTTTTGTTCTCATCAAATTTTTTTTTTTGGATTCTCAGCTTGTGATCAATGAGATCGATGCCTCGGCTGCTACTCCTCTCCAGGCTGTCAAATTGCTCGCTTTGTATCTCTCCAGCCCCGAAAATAAGGTAACTTTCTGAGATCTAGAGAATTGGATTTCCGTTTTATTGATTTGCAATGTATAATGTATAAAGATGCACATATGCTAATTATCGATCTGCAATCTGTGTTTGCCTTCTCTTTTCTATTTTTTCTGAGGAACAAGAATTTCTAATTTTTTTTATAACACTGCGTCAGTTGTGACGAATCCAAATCTTTGAAACTTAAACCTTGGAATTTGGAGCAAGAATGTTGAATTGAGTTCAAACTTCAAAATCTGTATAAAGTCGAACTTATTTCTGATTTCTGTTGCTAAAATTAGATTTCGTTGAGAAGAAGCAAGTCCTTATTGGCATGGATTTGGATTTTTTTTTTTTTTTTTTTGCGGAGGATCCGGGTCTTATTTTTTTCGTGCACGCAGCAGATTTGAAATTGTATTCTAATTCAATCAAACGCAGAGAAAATTCTATTTCTCATTCTTCATCGAATCATCTGCATATGATTTGATCTAGCAATAATGGAATTTATATTCTGATTACTGAATCACATGAAATTTGACCCAACTCTCTCTCTCTCTCTATATATATATATATATATGAAATATGTATGAACGGAGGAATAAAGATTATACTCAAATTGGAATTTATAACAAAAAGATACAAATGGAAAATAATTGAGAAATGCCACTTAGACTTAAGGAGTTTTGTATAGAAAATCAAAAAAAGTCATTCAATTTCTACCATTATTATGATATTACATATTCCAATCCGATTTGATACTAGAAAAATTATTGTATTCATGATTTGATCCGTTCGTAGAGATAAAGACATAATAATCAGAAAAATAAATATAAAGTTGATTTTTCTAGCACTTGACTTTTTTGTGCTTTCCATTGTTCAAAAATGATTCGCAGAGAAAGGAGAAATTTTTACCTTTTTTTAGTAGAATTTTGAGAATATCATTGAAGTACGTAAGAAAGCTTGTATTTCTTTTATTTATTAAAATGTGCAGATATATACGTCTCTTTTTCTTACTTTATTGCATTACAGTTCTATTCGGGATAGCACACGCCGTGCTCTATCAAAAATTCTATTTTCTAGACGATCTATTCCATGAAAAATGGAAGCACGACAATTTCTGGATAATTCCCTACCCTATAAGGTATCCTAATCCTATACAAATAAAATACCCCATTAGATAGGTGAAAAGCCCCTAATACGTGCCAACATTTCGACAGTGAAAGCTGTATCTCTTCCGTCCAAAGATCCATGATTCCCAAATCCAATTTTGCAGTAACAAAAGCAGCCTTACTCTCGGTGCCATTATATGTTTGCTAAAATTAAAAATTAAGCTAAAAATGGAGAACAATTGAAATATTATTTTCTTATTCTTTTTGTTTTCCGCTACTTTGGTTGCTGGTAAAACTAAGGAAGATCTCATTTTTTTCCTTTCCAACTTCCGTTGCCTGTGAATTGTGCAGGAATCAACTATTTTCAGCTTGAAGGAGTGGTTGACAGATTCAGCCATTGGAAACAATACTATTTTGCGGTTGATTGCTGGGATCATATTCATGCATGAAGAGGACTATAATGAGGCACTGAAACACACAAATGCTGGAGGAACAATGGAACTGTGAGTCTCATTTGATTTTTTTTTTTTTTTTACTTAAACTATGTACTCTATATCATACAATAGGCTTCTAACTGAATGCTATAAATTAAGATAAAGGGCATTTTCTATTCTTTTTTGTACTGTATTTGTTTTGTCCCATTTGATTATCACAAATTTTCCAGCTGGATAATGCATAATATTTTGTTATGGATTTATAGATTTGAGTTTATCAAAAATTGAATTATGAATGTTTGTTAGCTATAAATAACCTCATTTCACATTAGGGAGTCCACATATGTTGCCATCTATCTCAACATCAGTGTTCTTTTTTTTTATAAGTAAATAAATTATATAAAAAGATGCACCAAGGGGGCGCAACCCTCAACATAAGTGTTCTTGTTGAGTTGTTTCTAATACTTCCATTAAAGCTTTCTATGTTGAGAATGGATGGTTCTATTTGGTCAATTTTGAACTATAATATTGTATAACAAGGAATTTTTTCTTAGAAATGCTCTCTTATAGATAGCTTTTTGTAATTGGGTGACACCTCCTTCATGCCTTTGAAATGCATACTTTCCTTTATTTATAAAAAAAAATAAGGAATTTTAAGGATTTTCCGATTAAAGAAATAAATTTCCAAATAAAATATTGGACATTGATTTTATCAAAAGAAGAATATTGTATATTGAATTTTTCATTATGTCACAATGCAGGACAGATTTGAAAAACCTGTCTACGTCACTCTCTAGTGGGTGTAAAAGGAAGAGAGTTAGGGATTCTAGGTTTGGACATGTTGAGGAAAGGAATAGGTTTCGTAGAAAAGGATCAGAACGGATCCAATTGAGGTTTGATGTCAAGAGATAGATGGGATTGAAAGAAATATGGTTACTGGAATATCTGGCAGCAGTAATAGCATGAGAAAGAGAGAGAAACAGCACTAAAGACTAAACATGCAGGAACAATTCCTTAATAATAACTTGTATGATTCCATTATCAAAGACCTTCAAAATCCAATTTAATACATAACTATTTATATAGATTGCTTTTCTTTGTTCTACGAGAATTTAACTCTCAAACAGGAAATTAATGGTTAATAGTCCTAAACCTACTTGAACTCCAAGTAAATAAACCTTACTATTCCTAGAAGCTCCTAGAACATACTATGCTAAATTATATTACAAAGTACCCTAAAATTGCTTCAAATTATAAAATTACAGATCTTTCCTTGCTGATAAAATAACCTATAACACATAACAAAAATCCCTACGACTAACAAGCTTAGACTTCCATAGACTTGCCATCATATTGGTTGTCCCGATGGTAAAAGATTTATTTAATGTGTAGGCTTGACTTTGACAAGTACCCTAAGGGAAATGCATATAACTCCATATCCTTGAGTATTATATTGAGTATCAATATGATCGGCCCCTAATGAAAAGCAGTATCGTCAATGAAGCATAATCCAGTCATTCTCCTTTTGAAATATGTCAAACCATAAGAGCATATGATGTATACCATGTGAAAGGGAAAAATTATCAAAATTTTTCACATAGCTGACAAGGTGGTCCCAGCAGGGCAAGGGTCATAATCAGATTAGGCGATACGAGTTGTAAATTAGAAAGTTTAGTATGTGTATGTTTGAGGAGGATAGTGGATAGTTAGGAACCTCGTAATGCACCAAGGGGGTCAACCCATTTACAAAAACGAACTATCTACAAGATAGCAAGTCTAGGAAATCAAGAAACTTTCTTCATGTACAAAATAATTCCCCTTAACCCAAAAACAAAGAGTATTTACCCATTTACTTTTAATGGTATCCATAGAACTCTTTATACCCTCAAAAGCTCTAATATTTTTTCATTCCAAACTATCCACATGATAGAGAGAGGAATTATTGAAAAAGCTTTCCTCATCTCCCTAGTAGCTCTGATTCCACTCCTTTCACTTTGAATGGAGCCGACCATAACCCAAGTTAACCCCACCACACAAAGCGCCATCTCCCAAAGCTTTCTAGAAAAAGAGCATCCCATTACAAGGTAATTGACATTCTTGGCCTATTCCTTGCAAAGATAGCACTGGTTAACAGTCATGTGACCTCTCTTTTGCAAATTATCAATGGTCAAAATCCGTTCCCAAGAAGCCTCTCAAGCAAAGAAACAAACATTCCTAGGCGCACTCGGTTTTCAAATTGCTTTCTAAGTAAAGTCCACTCTACCTTCTATGGGAGGCTCATCAAAAAGGCCCTTATAATAATATTTCACATCAAAATCTCTCCCCTTATTCAAAACCCATCTAGGTCTATCCTCACGATGCACATCAAACGTCACTTAGTAAATGAATTCAAAGAAACTTCCTACACATTCAAGTTCCCAATCGTGCACATTCCTAATAAAAGGAATATCCCAAGTGATGACCCCATTAATGGAGGAAACCCATGAGCTAATTAAAGCATCTAATCCATTTCCAAACCCCCATTCCATATGCCCCCTTAACCTCATTGGAAACCTTCATTTAGCTCAACCCCATATTTTGCACACTCTTTTGCTGAGTCGTTGAGCTCTAGATAAGGGGCAGGGACGCAGGGTATGAATAAATTATCTCAAGAAGATTTTGAAAGGTTTTTGTTGTTGTTTGAAAAGGGGAATAGTCAAGGAGATCTTATGGATATGTATTTGAACTTTTGCCGTCTAGTAATAGGTATTTTGGGAGCTTTTTTTTTTTTTTTGGGGGGGGGGGGTGATATTTGGGTTGGGGGGGTTTTACTTTTTTGTCTTTGTCAAGTCTGTACATCGAAATATATGTTTTAACTTTTAATAACTTATTAAGATATTTAAGCGATGTGGTAATTATAGTTAGTAGCCTTGTTCTTGCATTTCTTCATCCGATGGTGTGTTGTCTTGGGATGTTCCTCTCATCCGCAATGTTCACGATTGGGAGCTTGAGATTGTAAACAAGTGTTTGGAAGCTTTGTATAGCATTAGTCTTGATGTGGCAAGAGAGGACTTGGTTAGATGGAAGCCTAAGCCGGATAAGGGGTTTGAGGTGAAGTCTTATTTCAGGATTCTTATTGATGAGCTTCCATTGAAGGGATCCTCTAACTTCCCGTGGAAATGTATTTGGATTCCCTACACCCTCCAAAAAATTAGTTTCTTTGCTTGGGAAGCCTCTTGGGAGAATCTTACTTTGGTAATCTTCAAAGATAGGGAAAAGTTCTTGTTAATAGGTGATTCATTTGCAAAGAGTGTGCCAAGTCCGGTTTTCATCTTTTGTTGGAATGTCCGTTGGCTTAAAGTCTATGGGAAATGGCATATTGTGTTTTGGATATCTTTGGGTTTTCTCCGGTTCCATAAGAGATAAACTTTGGGCTTGGAGTGGTCTTCGCGCTTCAAAGGAGATTATGAAGGTGTACTATTTGATTCCTCTTTTCATCGTTTGGCTTGTTTGGAATGACAGGAACAAAAAGGATTTTGATGGAGAAGAAAGGTCAATTGATACAATTAGAGATAAATGGTTTAGTTCCCTTAGTTTTTGGTTTAAAGGGAAAATTTTTGTTAATACGGATGATTTCATAGATTTTGTGGAGATGATATTTTGTAGATAGTCTTTTGTACATGGGTTGCACCCTCTGGTTGCTTTTTTATACAATTTTTACTTATCAAAAGAAAAATTATAGTTAGTAGCCATGCAATTAGTACTCTCTATCTCTAAATTGTTACTGCAAAGGTTCTAAGAGGGGCTTGGTTAGGTGAGCCAAATAGCCAATGCCTCAATTATGCCACCAATGACAGCGTTACTACTTAAATTCACAAAATGATAGTGCTGATGCTGAAAGGGATAGGGATTTTATGAGATCATAAGTCGATTAAATACAGTGATATTTTTTTTGAAGGATCAGACACTTACGAGCTTAAATTGTTGTTTCCGAATTTTTCCTTCACAGATATTGTTACTGCCCATGTTGATGCTCCCTCATATCATCTGTACGCATTTTACGTTCATCTCCATGATCTAATGAAATTAATCTTAGATGCTCCCGTAAATTTATGTTTTCCATCGATAAATTTGTTATATACTAGAAAAGTTTGTGTCTAATTCCTTACAAAATGAGTATGAACTGGAATAACGAGTTGTGCGTTTTGCTGTTAAAGCATTGCAGACTAATCATTCCATTTATTATTTACATGGAGAACTTACATGCTGAGATTGCATCTTGTCCAAATATTTAGCGTGATGTCTATATCTCCTTCCACAGGCATGCATTGAATGTCCAGATATTCATTAAGATGCACAGATCAGACTATGCTGAGAGGCAGCTAAGAGTCATGCAGCAGATTGATGAGGACCACACACTGACTCAACTTGCCAATGCATGGTTGAATCTTGCAGTGGTAAGTAGGTTTTTTTCTTTTCATTTTATCATATAAATGGGAAATTGTTGATGTTGTAATGACACATTGTTCTGTGAAATTAGGGTGGTTCCAAGATACAGGAAGCTTATCTCATCTTCCAGGATTTCTCTGAGAAATATCCAATGACTAGCTTGATCCTGAACGGAAAGGCTGTTTGCTGCATTCTCATGGGAAACTTTGATGAAGCTGAAACACTTTTGCTTGAAGCACTAAACAAGGCAAGAAAAATTGGGTCATTTACTTTTCAAAGATTTTGATGTGTGTAGTCCGCAGTGGTTTTATTTATTTATATTTTCTTAATAGCTGCTTGTATGAGTTTTGCACTGTTCAGTTTTACAACCGTACATGATTATTTCATCATGTGTACATAACTCCAAAAATGAAATCCGATTTGTACTGGTTGTATTGAGTTCATTTTGCATGTTCTTACTAAAATTCTCTCTTGAACTTTCTTGAAGACCCTTTACTCTCCGAATCAGCTTTCAAATTTTGAATTCTTCATGGGACCTAAATACCTAATATTAACCCTTTGTGCACTGAAATTTATCGTTCCTTTAAATAGTATAAGTTACAAGAGATTGTTTTGTGATCGAGACAGGATGCAAAAGATCCAGAAACTCTAGCCAATCTGGTTGTCTGCAGTCTTCACCTTGGTAAATCATCTTCACGTTACCTCAGGTAAACTATCTTGCCATCAATTATCTTTTTCCTTCTTTTCATTTTCGGATCAGTGACATAAATTCAATCTTTTGCTGAAATATGTAATATTAACATCTTTGTAACTGCTTTCTGAAAATATAAAATCATGGGCAGTTTGGCCAGCATGTATTATATCAGCTTTCTAGCCCAATTTTTGAGATCTGAGGCTTTTAAAATATTTACCAATTTCGCCTTTGTGATGCCAACGTTTTCTGCACTTAATTTTTCTGCCATACATATCGAGCTCTTTTATCGCATGCCATTTCTGCATTAGCTGGCCCCATGTTTTTAGGATGTCTCACAGGAAAATAACATAGCTTTTGTTCTTGCAAAAAGATGTTAACACATTCTGCAAAGTAAATTCAGAATCTTCTACGGACTGCCCTTTGCTTCAAAAAATATGCTGCTTGTTCACTGAAGTTTCATTAACACCAATACAGGAATGAATTAGATGATCTAAGATGTGATCATGTTTTGGTTAAAGGCTCGATTGCCTAGACTCTGCTCACCTGAAATTATATTATAACTTTCAAGAAGAGATTTTTTTTATAAGTAAAAAATATATCATAAAAAGGCACCAAGGGCTATCACCCAAATTCAAAGGGCTATCTACAAGCGAGAATCTCATAGAGATCTACGATATTTTCATCATTTACAAAAATAAATCCATTAAACCAAAACCCAAAAGTATAAAGCCACCCATCCTTGATGATGGCTAATGGTTTTTCCTTTCCATCAAAAGTTCTCTTATTCCGTTCAATCCAAATCACCCAAAAAATAGAAATGGAATCAAGCAAATATGCTTTCCTCCTAAGCTTCGAGCCTCTCACCCCAGACCAAGCCCACACCTCACCTTGGATCAAATAGGCAGTCACCCACTAGATTCCCACCAGTCTAAAAGCCTTCTCCCATAGATGTCTAGTGAAGGAACATCCCAAACGAAGGTGATAAATGGACTCGGCCCCTTTTCACAATAAGAGATTTTTAAATTGGATTTTAACTTTCAATATCTTCTTCAATGTTTCTACTATTAGTGACTCTGTTGGGAACATGTTTGGAAGCTGTTTTAAAAAAATAGTTTTTTTTTTTTTTATTTCGAAAAGTAAAACATTGTTTCTCTGAGTTTTAAAAAAAATAAATTGTTTGTTTTGCTGTTTTCAGGAAAACTATTTACAGAAAACCCCCTATTCTTGAGAACAACTTTTGATTGTTTTCACATGTTCACTACTTTTTTTCTTCTGAAAAGTGTTTTGCAGTTCTAGTCGGCCAAACATATTATGACCCGTAAACAGCAAATGACAGTTTTTGTTTTCATTTTCGAAAGAAAAAATATTTTTCAAGAACAGAAAACAGGAAATACATCCCAAAATCTCCCTGAAGTATTGCATTTCACCTGAAATTAAATTATCTTTCAAGAAAAGATGACTAATTCTAACTTTACCTTGGTGGTTTTTTCTTGTGAGCCCTTGGAAAACCTTTGTCTACCATTGACTATTTGGTGCTTTCGTGGTGAGTTTGAATTTGATATGTCTGGTCCTTTAGAAAGAAGGAAAAACAACGCAAAACACGATGTTTTCTGTTCAGCTATCCTATTACCAATAGGGCTTTAGGACCACATCATTTCTTTCTTTTTGGATACGAAGCATTTGATTACATCAAAGTATTTCAGATTGATTCTTTTGAAAGTTAGTGTTATTGCTTCATTTGGAAGCATCACTATAAAATGCATGTATTTATATTTAAAGTTAATTTGAAAAGCTTGGATGAAATTTTAAAGTGTAAATATTCAAAAGTCATTCAAACCTCAAAAACTTATGAATTTGAAATATCATCTTTCTAAAATGTATCAAATCACAAGTTTTGATAGGATTAATTCATCAATATGAATGTTAGTGTAAAAGCTCTAGCCTTTGAATTGTATTTAAGCTATTTTCTTAACTAATTTGAAGTACAAATATACATGTATTTCAAATTCATAAATCAAAATGCAACTTTTTTCTTTTATGAGTAAATTTGTATTAAAAAGCAGCAAAAGGGTGTAACCCGAAAACAAACATAAGTGTCATGGCACATTTATTCTGGTGAATGAATGACTGTAACAATTGATTGTTTTGCAGCCAATTGAAACTTTCATATCCAGACCACATGCTTGTTAAACGTTCATCATCTGCAGAAGAGAACTTTGAAAGAGCAGTTCAATCAGTTGCTTGAAGACTTGATTGTAATCGAAGAGGTGATTGGTGCTTGTCAGTCTTAGCATATTACTTTTTGACAGCTGTTCTTTTTAGTTCTGTTATCTACAAGAATATACAATTGAATGGGAGGATGGTGTTTGTTGACAGAGTTCAAGTTTAATTAGAATCGGTATATCATGAGCCTTACTCTTTGATAAGCTACATCTTCATGTCTCAAATATGCTTTTTTTCCACACTTTCATTTATAATGGGTTTTGTGTTCTTTTTTTCTTCTTTTAGAAATGTACTATTCTATTTTAGTTACGTTGGAGTTTTCCATGTAAAATATCGGGGTTCGATTTTCTTCCCTATCAATTTATCAGAAAAAAAAAAAACCAAGATTGAGAAAATGAAGTGCTAGTGTTTTTGTTGGTAGAGTATTTTGTTTTATATCCAATTAAAAGGATTAGGATTATCATCTCAATTTGCCAATCATATTTTTATCAATTTAATCTAAAATAACATACTTTTCCAACAAAAACATTAGCACTTCATCTCTTCATCTTCTCTTTAAGGTTCATTTCATCTTCTCTTTAAGGTTCATTTTAAAGTATTAAACTCATTCTATTCTCAAATCATTTTTTGTGCAAACGAAATGAAAACTCAATTGAAGTGTCAGAGGAGAAATTGCCCAGCTTTACATTTGTATATCAAAAGCACACATGCTTAATGATTAAAAAAACATGTACTCAACCCTTTGTTGGAACCTAAATAAGCCCTTTCCTCAATCCTCACTAGTTTGCATCTTTACACTATGTTTAGAAGGGTTTAGAGGGAAGGGAAAGGAGGGGTTTAAAAAAGAAAGGGAAGGCAAGGAAGTAATGGTGGATTCAAGCGGACTTCCGAGCTAAGGAATGCTTTGGTTCGGCTTATGATGAAAATAGGAGATTTCGATCGAGTTTAAGTTGAGTTCTCAAAGAGAGCTCGAGCTATGCTTGTAATCATTTGTACCTCGGGCTTGATTGAGCATCAATCCAATTCAAGCTTAAGCTTGCTAGCTCGATGGAGGCATATTGCCATTAGATTAAAGCACCAACATCAATGGACGTCTCATGGTAGTCATTAGATTAGAGCTCGATCGATGAAGATATATATATAAAAGATAATCAGAATATAACATTAATTAAATAAGAGTATAATTCAATGAATATTTTACATTTTATTCACACTTTTATTTATATATATATATATATATATGAATAGAAATAAGTTTCAAAATCTGATTAAATGATATTAAAGACTCGATTAAAATAGTGAGGTTTCGATCGGGTGGAGGTAAATTTGGATCAAGATCAAAGTGGTCGGAGGTTTGAGTCGACGAAGAATTTGTTGGGATGCTTTATTTTATGTCGGAGAAAATTGTTATTGCAAGTAGTTTTAATCTCACATCATTTATGTGTCAAAAAGATATAAGTATTAATTATTATTGTGTTTATTTATTTTTTTTATTTTTTCTACTGTGATTGCGCAATTGTTTTTTGATGTAAAAATTCCCAACATATATATATATATATATATATAATCTTAATGTTTATTGATATTATAAAATTTGAAAGTTATACACAAACAAACCATTTACAAAAATTTTAAAAAAATTACTATATAAAGAAACTAAAATAATTCTTTACTATGTAATCCATTAATTAAAACATCAAAATAAAGATTATAAAGAAAAATTATGGAGTAATATATATTTGAATGTTTCATTAGTATATTAGATTTTATTTTATTAAAACAGTATTAATGTTTGCTGATATTATAAATTTCAAATACGAAAGTCACTCGTACTTTTCTTCGTTATACATAATAATTGATCACGTGTGACTCTTATTAACTTGCAACGCAAGAAAAATACGAATACAATAAAAAAAATATTCGTTGATAAAAAATATTTTCCACCTAATAATTATTTTTTCCTCGTAAAGTTAAAATTTAGTTTTATCTTATATAAACAAATATCTCCAAAAAAAAGGCAAAACAAATTACTACTCATCTAGATCGCCCGCTAGAATAGAGAGAAAAGAGAGAGACAGCAAAAATGTCGAAAACACTGGTGCAGCCAATAGGGCAAAAGAGGCTAACAAACGTAGCAGTAGTTCGTCTCAAAAAGTGTGGGAATCGCTTCGAGATTGCTTGTTACAAGAACAAGGTCCTCTCTTGGCGCTCTGGCGTGTAAGCAAGAAACCCCTCTTCTCCTCTCTCTCTCTCTCTCTCTCTAAACATGTGTATATTGTTAAAGCATGTCTGTTTGATTACTCATAAAGAAAAGCTTTAATTAAGTTCTGTTATTTGAAATTATCGTTAATAGGTTCTTAATCTTCTTTTAATGGAGTCTATTGATTGAGGTATAGACATGTGTTGTTCTAAGTTGATTAAAAGTAATTTTGGAACTAATATAAAAATAAAATAGCTTTTAGTGAGTGGTTTGTGCACAGCTTGATTGTGGGTCTCTGGTATTGTAGTATAAATTTGGCAATAATTGATTGGCCTTTCTTGCCTTGAAACTCGGATGAGTCGCAGTAATCTCAGTATTCTTACTTAATCATATTCTCCTTCAGCAGTAAATGGTATACTGGTATGGTGCAATAACTCTTTTACTAGTAGATGTGATTATATTTCCCAGAATCTGTAAGTTTTTGAGTTTAGAGCATAACATGTCAACCAACTTTTCGGTTAGTACACTCGCATTAAGGGGGTTCTATTAACCAGAATCACTTCATATTCCTGTTTGTGTTTGAGACCCTTTAAATTTGAATCAACTAGCACTATGGGCAATATTCACATAGATGCAAATTAACTCGTCTGTCTTTGGATGTTGCCATGTCAGTTTGCCTCAAAATGATGCTTATGTTTCCATGGCTCATAGATTTTTGTGATTAAATTTTGATTTCAAAAAATCTACAAGATGCTATCACAAAATGTTTATGCAGAGAAAAGGATCTTGATGAAGTGTTGCAGTCACATATTGTCTATTCAAATGTTTCAAAAGGAATTCTTGCCAAGACAAAAGATTTGGTTGCAGCCTTTGGGATAGATGATCAGACAAAAATATGTTTGGAGGTCAGTCAAAACTAATTGTAATAGTTTCTCGTATATTTATGTGAGTTAACTTATAGAAACTCTGTGACTTATCAAAAAAACTTATAGAAACCCTGTGAGTCAATCTTTTAAGACCTTTAGGTTAGTTTCATTTATTTCTACACGGTGTTTCACTCAAGTAATTTATGGTGGTAGATTCTGGAGAAGGGAGATCTTCAAGTTGCTGGAAAGGAGAGGGAATCTCAGTTGTCAAGTCAATTTCGGGATATTGCAACTATTGTTATGCAGAAGACCATCAATCCTGAAACTCAACGCCCATACACTATCAGCATGATTGAGCGATTAATGCATGAAATTCATTTTGCTGTTGATCCACATAGCAGCTCAAAGAAGCAGGTGATCAGATGTGTTCAGCCCCTAAAAATTTCTTCTCAATTTCAGTGAAAATTTCAGGTTATTTGGTTGGGCTTATTGATCTCCATTTTCTTGAAAGGGTATCAAGCTTTCATGCTGTCCTTCAATAGGACTTACAAAAAAAATAGTCCTTCAATAGGTTTAGAATGCACTGGGGGTTTTGTTTGTACAACATCATTTTCTTAAATTTTCTGCAACTTACTATTTCAATCTAGTTTCTTATTGTTATTAGTTGTGGCATTCATTCATGATTTAAAATCCAAATCATGCATATTTAAATGGTTTAGCCAGATATATCATCTCCAATATTCAATTCTCTTTCTGGGACATTACTATTTCGTGGGAATTGATATGACATATTAGCTACGGGCTTTATGTTCTCAGGCTGATTTTATATCTTATGCAGGCACTGGAAGTCATTCGTGACCTTCAAAAGCAGTTCCCCATAAAACGGTCTCCAATGAGAATACGTCTCACTGTTCTTGAACAAAATTTTTCTTCTCTTTTGGAGAAGCTAAATGACTGGAATGCTAGCATTGTGTCGAAAGATGAATCTGGAACTCAGCCATCTGTTGTAAGTCTTTTAGTTCTTCCCTCTTATTGCATTTAAGTTTATTTCGATAATAACAAGATTTTAAGGTTTGGTTTACCCGATTTTCTCTTCCAAGATGAAGTTTTTAGCATGACTTAACTTATACATGGTGCATCCTTGAACTTCAAAAGCAGGGTTCATGGCAGTTTGAGCACGATATCTGTATATCCAAGGATAAAAACTGGTCCTTCCCAGAAAAAAAAAGAAAGATCAACACTGGTCGTTTAGGACGCCACCTACCCTACTTGGAGATGGAACTGTGTGAATAATTATAAGCGCATTGTGTCTTGTGCCCTTAATTTTGTTTCTTAATCAGCTTGGCATAGATGTAAAAGTCATTGACAGTGCTCCATCATTGATGCAATGCCCTTTTGCGTGATTGTTAAATTCTCATATTAGAAATATCTAGAAAACTGTGTAATCACCAAGCCTTGTTTGTTTGACCCAGATATTTGATCATTAGCTGTTTGATTAGGAAACATGAAACCCTGATAGGTATCCAATTTCGAGTATGGATAGGACTCCTTAGAATAAGAGAAAGAAAGAAGAATATAGAAAGGAGAGTTTAGGGGAAGAAATGAATTTTTTGTATTCAATGATTCTCTCAATGTGAGTACAGCAGTATTTATAGTGTTGTGGATACAACCAACTAACTTGTAGCTAACTCAACTAACTATAACTAACATTTCAATTGCTATTTATGTAGGAGCCAAAAACAATTACTTCGTAACAGAATAGTAACAAAATGTGTTATTCTTCTTTTACACAATAAACTTCTAGATATCCTAGTTGGCCGAATCCTCTCTTCTTGCTCTTCCATGTGTGCTGAAGTCTTATCAAACCTCTGTAGTTGTCAAGTAACTTGTGTTTCATTCCTTTCTGTTACTTTTCTTTTTCTTTTGTTTTTATTTAAATCCCCTTGGTGAACTTTTCATTAGCTTCAATGTGCGACTTGAGTCATGCACATGTACGCTTGTGATGTTAATGTCTCCTGAGGTACAGCTCCATTTATTTTTTTTCATTTTCATGGAGCTCGATCTTATTATTTGATTGTTGTGCAGATTTGTGAAGTGGAGGCAGGCTTTTTCCGGGACTGTGATGCCCTTGTGAGGAATTTGCAGGGCAGGTTGGAAATCCTTGCAGTGTCTGTGCATTCAGAAGAGGATACCATTGTTGATCATTATGATGATTATGAAGATGCACCATCACATCTACCCAAGAAATCTGCTGATTCTGTGTCCCAATTGAGTGAGAAAATGCAAAAACAGACTACTGGGAGCAAGGGGTCTACTGATTCTGTGCTACAACTGGGCGAGAAAATGCAAAAACAGACTCTCTACAGGAAATGATAATGCTGAGGGGGTTGTAAAGCAAAACAAATGCAACACATGCAATGCGTTTGTGGGGGATTCCAAGCAGTACAGGGATCACTGTAAGAGTGACTGGCACAAGCATAATTTAAAGCGCAAGACTCGGAGTCTTCCTCCTCTTGGCATGGAAGAATGCTTGGCTGACATGGAAATGGATGACTCAAAAGCTGATTTGAAGGATTATTCGTTTTGAGATGACACTTAAGGATGAGTTTGTACTGGATTTTCGTTCGCATGTAGGTCTTATGTTTTTTCCTTTACTTTTTTGCTGTTTTGAGCGAGATGTGGATGATATACCTTTGATAGGTATTCATGCAGAGTTATTTTTCATGAAGTTGATCACTACATAATTATTGTGCATTGCAATTGGAAATTACATAGGAACTAGATTGTTGAGTTTGCATTTGAAATGTACTAAGCTAGGGCACTAATCTCAGCTCAGTGTTCCACACCAAAGGCTGACCATTGGCTTATTGTTAATCATGATTGTCATCTACCGAGTGATGGTGACCTTTTGTATCCCGGGACTCGCTCATTAGAATTGAATTGTCTTTTCTCATTTAATCTTCATCTGAACTTCAAAAAGAAAAGGAAAAAAAGAAGGGGACGATGATGTGACTGAGTTTCAAAAAGAAAGGGAAAAAAGATGGATTGGTGGTCATGAATGTTTAATGTTTTGATCTTGGATGTTAAATTTTGAGCACTTTTTAACTGTGTAAATTTCGTCCAAAGGTGGGTTAATGTTGACTAGTTTGCAATTATGCTGGATTTTTCTTTGTTTTGTTTTTTTTTTTTTTGTGTTTTTGATTTATTATATGGTTTTTCTAAACTCTCTTGTTGATTTTTTTTAACTTTCGAAGTTACGTGTTGGAAGTACTTGTCAGTAAGCAGTTTTCAAACATGGCATAGTCCTTGGGTTTGTTGAGTATAATGATTTAATGTCTAATCTATGAGTATTTAATTAATGGAAGATTTTTCCTGTGAATTATGTTCATAATTTGTATTGCAGACTTGCTTGCAGTCGTGTTGTTCCTTTGTGATTAGTAATTACAAATTATTCTTTGTTTCATTGCTATCTACATCTCATTCAGAAAATTTTATTTTCTTATTAAAACAAGAGAACATATTGGAAACACAAAAAGAACGTTGATATCATGACAGTTTCTGTTCAGCAAGATCTTAAATACCTTGAAATCGTTTCAATAGTAACCCACAATCCGTAATGTAAACAGCGGTTTACCCCCGTTTGAGAATTGAAATGTTACACATTTTTAGAACCTCTTTTTAGCCCACGGGAAAACCCATCCCTTTTAACAAATTCAGTGGCACTTCTACGAACGGAGGCATACTAATTTGCCCTGTTTAGCTGATCTGAGTTCTAGGGATGATTCATTATGGCTTTAAATCTTTCTCTCGTCAGAAAAATCTTGAACCCCTTCTTTTTCACTCCTCTATATACCCTCCCCGTGAGAGTCTTACTGTTGGATCCCGCAAAAACTACACTCTTTGAATTTTTCAAGCAGTTCTATTCTTCGTCGCCTCTACATTGTGATTACTATGTCGATGACGATTACAATCTCTACTATAGCTTTAAGACCGACTCGTTTTACGCTTCACTTATCGATAATTCAACCCACCAGTGACACTTGAATCAAGTCCACGCACGGTTACTCGTTACAGGCTTGCAATTTAGTAGTTTCTTAATTACCAAACCGCTAAACGCGAACCCAAGCCTTGGTGAAATTGGGTATGCGCGTAAGTTGTTTGATTATTTTCCAGACCCGGATGTGTTCTTGTGGAATGCGATCATTAGGGGCTACTCGAGGCATAGTCTGTTTGGTGAAGCTCTTGAAAGGTATTCGAGGATGCAGTTGGCGTGGGTGAGTCCAGATTGCTTCACTCTTCCATATGTGCTCAAAGCTTGCAGTGTTTCGCAAGCGCTTGAAATGAGTAGGCGAGTTCATGGGCAGATATTTAGGTACGGGTTTGAATGTGATGTGTTTTTACAGAATGGTCTTTTGGCCTTCTATGCCAAATGCGGACATGTTGAGCGTGCTAGGATTGTGTTTGATGGATTATGTGATAGAACAGTTGTCTCGTGGACTTCGATCATTTCTGGGTATGCCCAGAATGGCAAGCTTGTGGAGGCTCTTAGAATTTTCAGTCAAATTAGACAACTGAATGTGAAGCCAGATTGGATTGCTTTTGTGAGTGTTCTCAGGGTTTACACTGATGTGGAGCATTTGGAACAAGGGAAATCTGTTCACGGTTGTGTGATTAAAATGGGTCTTGCATTAGAACCTGACTAGCTCATTTCACTTACTGCCATGTATGCAAAATGTGGGCAAGTGGCAATTTCCAAAACATTTTTTGATCAGATGAAGGTACCGAATTTGATTTTGTGGAATGCCATGATTTCTGGTTATTTGAAAAAGGGTTATGCTGAGGATGCTGTTGGACTTTTCCGTGAGATGATCGCTAAGAACATTAGAACAGATTCCATCACTGTAAGATCTGCTATTTCAGCTTGTGCGCAGGTTGGTTCTCTTGAACTAGCAAGATGGATGGACGCTTACATTCATAAGATGATGTTTTTGTTAACAGAGCCCTAATTGATATGTATGCAAAATGTGGAAGTGTAGGTTTAGCTCGCGTGGTTTTTGATAGAACACTCGATAAAGATGTTGTTGTCTGGAGTGCCATGATCGTGGGGTATGGATTGCATGGTCGGGTCGAGAAGCCATTGATCTTTACCAAGCTATGAAGCATGCTGAGGTGCGCCCCAATGATGTCACCTTTGTTGGGCTTCTCATGGCATGCAATCATTCAGGCCTTGTAGAAGAGGGATGACAGCTTTTCCATTGCATGAGAGGCTATGGAATCGAGCCACGCCACCAGCATTATGCTTGTGTGGTCGATCTTCTTGGGCGTGCTGGTTATCTTGATCAAGCTTGTGATTTTATGGTGAACATGCCAATTGAACCTGGTGTAACAGTGTGGGGAGCACTCTTAAGCGCCTGCAAAATCCATCGCCACATGACACTGGGAGAATATGCTGCTGAGAAACTTTTCTCGTTAGATTCATATAATACAGGGCATTATGTGCAGCTCTCAAATCTCTATGCTTCTGCTCATTTCTGGGATGGTGTTGCAAAGATACGAGTGTTGATGCGAGAGAAAGGACTGAGTAAGGACCTGGGCTACAGTTTGATTGAGATCAATGGGAAACTGCAGGAATTTTGTGTGGGAGACAAGACACATCCAAGATATAAAGAGATATACAAGGAACTTGAGTCACTGGAGAAGAGGTTGAAGGATGCTGGATTTGTCCCACATACAGAATCGTCTCTGCACGACTTGAATTATGAAGAGACACAGGAGACTCTTTGCAATCATAGTGTGAGGCTGGCAATTGCTTATGGTCTTATAAGTACTCCTCCTGGAACCACACTGAGAATAACAAAGAATCTACGAGCATTCGTGAACTGTCATTCAGCTACTAAGTTTATATCAAAGCTTGTGAACAGGAAGATCATTGTGAGGGATGCAAATCGTTTTCGTCATTTTAAGAATGGAGTTTGTTCTGGTGGAGATTATTGGTAAAAAGAATGATTAGCCCTGCACATTCGCCATTATGTTTCTGGTTTGGTTTAGCTTCACATTATTTGGGTAAGGTAGCTGACACTAGAATTCGATTTGTGAATTAGACAAGGGTTGTGAGTTTTTTTTATAATGGGTATATACACAATTTTTGGAAACAATGCTATTTGTTGCTTCCTGGGATCATATTCATGCATGAAGAGGACTAATTAGAGGCACTGGAACACACCAATGTTGGAGGGACAATGGAACAGTGAGTCTATTTAATTTCCTTTTTACGGAAACTCTGTACTCTAGTGTAGTATGCAATCTATTCCTAACTGGAGATTAGAAATTAAGATAAAGGGTAGTTGCTATGTTTTTTAGTACTGTATTTGTTTTGTAGCGTTTGATAATTGCAAATTCTCAGCTGGATGATGCTCAATTTTGCATTAATGGAATTTTTAGGTTTCAGTGATGATTACCTCCCTCCACTCTGCACAAGTAGTGGATTTGTCTAATGCCTTCTATTAGTGTCATCATCAAGCATTTTCACATTGTGTGTGAGAGAAAAGTCAGGTAAAGTAACCGAACTTATTGCCTCCATGCTTTTCCCTCTATACCTCTCAGCCCTAGCCAAAGAAGCTTTTGTCCTTGCCTTTGTAGCCTCCACAAACAAAGTAATTGCTTCACTTGGTCATTAGCTCTGCCTTCCTATTGAATTTTCTTCTCCTTGATTTTATAGTGCTTAGGACGACGTTGAGTTTCAGCCTGAGTGCTTGGGCCACCAAGGTCAGCTGGGCTATCAAAATCCACATCCATATGTACACCACTCTGAGTCAACCTTTTAGGACCTCTAAGTTAGTTTCATCCATTTCTTATACATTGTTTCACCCAAGTAATTCATGGTGGTAGATTCTGGACAAAAAGGAGAGGTTCAAGTTGCTGGAAAGAAAAGGGAATCCCAGTTGTCAACTCAGTTTCGAGATATTGCTACTATTGTTATGCAGAATACCATCAATCCTGAAACTCAATTCCCATACAGTATCAGCATGATCGAGCGACTAATGCATGAAATTCATTTTTCTGTTGATCCACGTACAGCTCAAGGAAGCAGGTGATCAGATGTTTTCATCCCCTAAAAATTGCTTCTCAAATTCAGAGAGATTTTAGGCTATTTGTGTGGTTGTACTGTTTCAATCTAGTTTCTTAGAGTTATTATTTGTGACATTTGTAAACGATACAAATCCTATTTAAATAGTTTAGCCAAATAAATCATCTCTAATTGTCCATTCTCTTGGAATATTACTATTTCGTGGAAATAGATATAACATATCTGCTCTGGGCATAATATTCTCAGGCTAATTTTATATCTTGTGCAGGCACTGTAAGTCATTTGTGACCTTCAAAAGCACTTCCTAGTAAAACGGTCTCCAATGAGATTGTCTCACTGTTGAACAAAAATCGTTTTTGGAGAAGCTAATTGCTGGAATGCAAGCATTGTGTCGAAAAATGAATCTGGAACTCATCTTTGTTGTAAGTCTTCTAGTTCTGTCTTCTTAATGCATTAAAGTCTTTTATTTCGATAATAACATGATTTTAAGGTTTGATCTACTCAATTTTCTCTTCCAACATGAAGTTTTTCAAATGACTTCACTTCTTCATAGCGCTTGCTCCACTGAGTGCAAATAACTCCCTGGCCACTCCCATGGAATTTATTCAGAGCTGTAAACCGGTACATGTGGGTTGGCCGGTTTGCACATACCTGTGGATTTTTTGGCTCGATGGCCTGGATACCTCGTTACCCAAAAATACTGGTGCTTGCTCACATGATAGTTTGAGCAACATATCTGTTTATATAAGGATGCACACTGGTCTTTTGGGATGCACACCTACCCTACTTGGAGTTAGAACTGTTCATATAGTCAGAGACCCAAGTTCTGGGACTGCTTCACTTATGTTGTCGTTTCCATTTCTTGATTTTTACTGATTGTAGCTAACCATGGTGTAGTAGAACTTGAAATATTCCAAGTACTTTTTTGCATTCAAGCTTTGTCTACGATTTAGCAAGTGTTATCTGACTTTCTGCCTGCTTTTGCGTGCAGCTGGGAGGTGGACCTTGGATGTTTTATTGACAAAATGATGGTGATAATATTATAGCAATACTTATAGGTGCTATATTGGATTTGAATCAAATTGTGGATCAATCTATATTGATTGACTGCCTCCATTATGTTGTTGCTAGCAAATACCACTATTTTTGGTTTTGGCTCTTCCAAATCATTCCTGCAGAAGATCCAAACCCATTTTTTTTTTTCTGATTCTTCAATAAAAGATTCATTTTCTACATAGTTGTGTGTATATATATATATATATATATTTTTTTTTTCTTCCATTTCTTCTTTAACTTATCAATGATTACCCCATCACACACACCCTACTGGAGTGCATAAATAATGACATAGAAGAAAAGAAAGGGAGATAGAAGATTGCAAGGGAAAGAATGATAAAAAAATAGAGACGTGGGATTAGAGGGGAGAAAAACATAGAATTAGGTGGAGAATCTATGATATTTATGGCCCGTTTGGAATAAATGAATTCCGCAAATTCTATGGAATTCATTTTCAATTTCATAGTTTATTATGTTTGGATAGTTAATAAATTTTGGAATTCATTTGTAAATGAGTTCACTAAAGAGTAATAAATCCTATCAAAATTACTATAATTTGCAAATCAAATGAATTTCACACTTCATTTTATTCCAAAAGGAGGGTTAAATTTTAAATAAAATTTTCATTTTAACCCTCTTTATTATAAATTAAAATGTTTACAAGGTGTATATTTGAGTTTTTTTTTTAAACAGAGTTGGTCTCTTCCAATTTGGTGGATCAACTAAGTTCTTCCAATTCTATAATGGTGTATATATCTATGTGCAGACGTTCTTTGATGCAGAAATCAAGAAAATGAAAATCAAGAACTGTTATTTCCCTCTCTTTGTGTCCCCTGGTGTTTTAGAGATAGAGAAGGATCACGTAGAGGGTTTTGCTCCAGAGGTTAGATTTTGAATATTTTTATTTCTCATTTGAATTATTCAGAACACCATCAGAGTGAGATTTTGCTTTTAGGTTGCTTGGGTTACAAAATCAGGGAAATCTGAGTTAGAAGTGCCTATTGCAATTCGTCCAACCAGTGAGACAGTCATGTATCCCTACTATTCTAAGTGGATAAGGGGACACCGTGGCTTGCCTTTGAAACTTAACCAATGGTGCAATGTTGTTTGATGGGAGTTCATCAATCCTACCATTTATAAGGTAATAATTTCAATGCGAATTTCTTTTTGCATCATCTTGTATATTGGTTTATGTAGTGATGATGAGATGTCTTTACTTTTAGTCAGTTTATCAAACTTTAAAGCCTCCTTGCTTTGCTTTCAGTGTGTGTGTAATAATTTTTTCTGTTTGTTTTTGCTTGAAGCTACATAACTTTTACCCCCTTTTTTTTTTGCAGGGAGGGTCTAATATTTACTGACTGTGTTCATTGAAGCCGTTTTTTGTTTGATTATTATCTGGTCCCATCAACCGTGTTTTGGGATCTGTTTGCTAATTAGTTTTAGTTTCGTTCATATGTTTCTGGTTGGGCATATTTTCTTAATAGTTTTATGAAAATTTTAGAAAAACTCATTGGTTGAAAAACATCGGAATCTTGTTTGGTAATTTATTGGTCAGTGTCAACTCACTTTTATGACTGTCTGTAGGAGTCGCGAGTTTCTCTGGCAGGAAGGGCATACTGCTTTTGCCACGAAGGAAGAGGCAGACGCAGAGGTAAGAGGACTTAAATTTAACTTTTGACCAAATTTTCGTACCAGGATAAGTGAAGCTTGTGCATAATATTTGATGCTGGTGGAAAGGGCTTAGACTAGAGTATAGATTTTTTGGGTGATTATTTAGTTTGCTCTTTGTTATGTTCAATTGTTGATTTAGGGCTCAAATCTATATAGAAAATTGATACTCCACCAAATTGAGTAATAAAACAAGCATTTGAGAAAATTTTTATTGACTACTGCCAACCCGATTTTTGGTCGGTGCATTCTTTTTGAACTTTAAATAACTCTTGATATCTGATCATTCGTGACAGTATCAACTAGTGTTATGCTCTTTTTTCTTGTCCAAAATTATCCTGAATTGATCTTAATATAAGGAGTATTGAGATGCATCTTCTTTACTTTCAAGCCCAATGGCTACTTTGTGCTGTTTGTGTTTGAATAAAAGCTCTGTTAACTACTCACCATATATCATCTGGAATATCACATGCTGTTAATTAAAAAAGGGTGAAGAAGCCAGGTTTAATAAGGGATGACTGAGGAAGCAGAGAGCAGCAGTCTTATTAGATCTGTTTAAGTATTGCTATATTTCAGGTCCTTCAAATATTGGAACTTTACCGACGTATTTAAGAAGAATTTTTGGCTATTCCTGTTATTAAAGGCAAGAAGAGTGAGATGGAGAAGTTTGCTGGTGGACTTTAAACAACAAGTGTTGAGGTACATTAAATGTACTGCGCTCATGCATTATCTTTGCTCTATCATATTAAATTCAGACCATTAGCGCTCAGTCTGAATCAAGGAATTATTTGTCTAATTTTTTTGTACTGTATGTCAGGCATTTATTCCGAACACTGGTCGTGGCATACAAGGTGCAACCTCACATTGTTTAGACCAAAACTTTGCAAAAATGTTTGAGATTGAAAATGAGAAGGGAGAGAAGGCTATGGTTTGGCAGAATTCTTGGGCTTATAGTACACGCACGGTATTTTTTTAATTTGAGTAATTGTGATTCATTATTATTTAAGTACATTTCCTGGCAATAGAAAGAAGAAAAGTTGCATCGTATGTGTCTTATTTATTTTTATTGGTGATTTGTGCTATTTCCATGTTGAAAAGTATATTACATATCCATATAATTACCCTTTCAGTTCTTTTTCTCTTAGGCTGGTTTGTTTTTACTTCCAATTTTTTATGATAGTTTTATTATCTTTTATTCTTTTTTCGGAATTGGAATTACCATTGGTTTTATCTGTGAATGATGGCCATCTGTTATGAGATTGGTAATTTAATTTTCATCTGTTTTGGTCAACTTTTGCGCAGATTGGGGTCATGGTGATGGTTCATGGGGATGATAAAGGCTTGGTGCTGCCTCCTAAAGTAGCATCTGTGCAAGTTATTGTGATTCCTGTGCCTTTTAAAGATGCTAATACTCAAGGGATCTTTGATGCCTGTGCTGCCACTGTGGCTTACCTTGTCTGAAGCTGGTATTCGTGCTGAGTCTGATATAAGAGAAAATTATTCACCTGGTTAGAAGTACTCGCAATGGGAAATGAAGGGTGTTCCCCTGAGGATTGAGATAGGGCCAAAAGATTTAACCAACAATCAGGTGAGATAATGAATTGTTTTTTTTTTGTTGTTCTTTAGTCTTTGACTCTCTTCCACGCATGTTATTCTTCTGATTTGGTATTGGCAGTGTCTTCTGTTTTGGTGGTGTCATTGATCAATTTAAATGTTATGATAACTTTGATTCTATCACAGGTACGTGCTGTTCGGCGTGACAATGGGCAAAAACTGATATACCCAGGGCTAACTTGGTTGAACAAGTAAAAGAAATGTTGGATAAGATTCAGCAAAGCCTGTTTGAAGCTGCTATACAAAAACGAGATGCTTGCATTCAAATCACAAAAACTTGGGATGAATTCATGGAGGGTGTCAGCCAAAAGAAATTGATCTTAGCTCCATGGTTTGATGAAGAGGTATTATACCAAATTTTACCAAGTCGTTTTGGTTATAAAGGATTTTGTTCAGTTTTATTTAACCAGCTATGTGCTTTAATATTAACATTAAATTATCCTCCATTGATACCAAAAAGTAAATTATCCTCCATTTACTACGATGTCAGGGCTATCTTAGGCTAGAGACTAGAAAACTAAGTCAATGTCATTATATAAGTAAGGTCAGTGCGTACCATTATTTGACATTATCATGGTCAAATCAACATGCTCAATCATACATGTCGTAAGTTAGATCTTTCTTCTTTTACTATTACTGATCTTATATCCATGCAAGATATAATGTGTATGTTTGTGTGTAGGATAAGGTTTAGAGTGTTTGTCTGGTGGTAAACTGTGAAAAAGTTCATCATCTTCTTCCTCCCCTGACTTCTCTTGAGAACACTTCATCTCCCAAGGTTTCCTGGCTTACATCTATGTAACTTGGAGTGCTTGTTTATTATTGGGTTTCACTCCATGTGCTCTGGGTCTAGCAATGATTAGCTTGGCTCTCATTTTCTATCATGTTTGGAATTTATTTCTCGCTAGAAGCTCTGAAGTATAAATAGATGTTCTTACTTATGGGACTGGAATTATCTGTTTTACACACTCCAAATAATATAAATAGGAAAGCTTTTGACAATGAAGAGAGGTCCTTAGAAGTGATTCTTGATAGATGGTTCAATACTCTTTTTAAGTTTTTGGTTTAGGGGTAATCTTTTTGTAAATGAGGTTGATCTTGTAGATTTATTGAGTTTCTCTCCAGTAGATAGTTTTTAATGGGTTGCACTCCTTGGTGCTTTTTTTTAATTGAATCTTTTACTTATAAAAAGTATACATGTTTTCCAGTCTCTTTTTTATTTTCTTTTCTACAATCTGTTTTGATGTTGTAACGCTCCAGGATGTGGAGAAAGATGTGAAGGCACGAACTAAGGGTGATGTAGGAGCAGCTAAGACCCTTTGTTCCCCCTTTGACCAGCCAGAACTTCCTGAAGGTATGTTCTCTCTGTTTAGTTGGGGGCCTTTGTTGATTGTACTTGAAACATTATATGACCATGAAGTCATGTTAATAGGCTATGAAACTATGATTGCTTTCTTCACTTTTCTACCTCATGTTTCTTTCATATTATTGGATAAACGTAGTTATTGTGACCATAGCAAGAACTTTGATCCTGTTTGTCATAGAACATTCAAATATTGAATGTTTGTGTTCTGTTAATTCCAAATGGTATGCTGATGGGAACTGAAATGGAAACGAATTCTTAGAAACAAAAGATCAAACTTTTATCATATGTACAAACTAATTAAAGTATACGACTCAAGTTCAGGTGAGTTTTGAATGGAAAAAAATATATCATTTTGAATGAGAGTCAACTTCCTAGTTAATTACTACACATCGTTTTCTCACACAATTACTGCAATTACTACACATCATTTTCTCAAGCATCTTCTGTCACAGACTATCAAGGGTTACAATTTTATGGATATCGAAGGATAGAATTCCGTAATGCGTTCGTTGGTGTTTAATTACATGGTGTTCACTAATATTAAAAAAAATTACGGTGTTTACTTCTACTGTGTGCTAAAAATCTTGTACAGGTACTAAATGTTTTGCCTTTGGGAAGCCTGCGAAAAAAGTGGACCTACTGGGGCAGGATTTACTAGAGCATTCAGTTTATGGTCCAATTACCAGTCCTGCTGATGTTTGTGACGCCGGTGCTTTCGGGTCGGAGAATGCTATTGAGTTAGAAACAGGATTGATTTATTTAACTTTGAAAATGTTATTGAAACTGATGGGACGTCGAACATGATACCAATGTTATATCTGGTGACTGATTTTCAGTCTTGATGAATTTGGGAGATGTTTCTACTTTCTAGTATATGCTGCTTTCGTTTTGGTTAGTAGCTTTGAAGATTACCAAACTCTTTCATTTGAGCTACAAGTGCTGTTTTAGTTACTTTTTGCCCTGAACGTGTATGGGACCGTTGGGTAGAGATTCCAAAACAGTCTTTGTTTCAAGAAATAAAAGTGAGGCCAAACACCGAATTTAAAGTTTTTAAAAAGACTGAAAACTCAATCTCTTATTGCATCATAAGACGAGATTTTTTTGGACTGATATCATAAAACAAGCATTAAACATGGGAGTAGATAAAAATGGTAATCTTATTATCCGATTTCGTGAAAATTATCGTAGAATAAGTAAGTTTATTGATAATTATAGAGAAATTGAATTGTAATTACTTAAAAAAATTTAAATACTCAAATTACTATTTTATTTTTTAATAATTATTAATAATTTTTTTTCACAGAATCGGATTAGTGGTGTTGAAAGCTTAAAATTATCAAATTAATTTATGCTAAGCCATAATTTCAAAGAGGAGCGTGGGTAATTTTTTTTTATTGTAAAATTTATCAAAAGACACAATTACACATAGCAATTAAAACAGTACCAAAACTGTGTAAGAGAATCATGTTTCCATGATGAATAAAAATCAGTGCAATAAAAAGGGAAGAAAAATAAAAGAACACGTGTCAGTCAGACCAGTGCTTGTAACATGATAAGTCACATGGAGGAAGTTATCAAGTGAAATCTAAGAGAAAGAGATGATAATGATGAATCAGATTCTTTTGGAAAGGTAAAGGAGCATGACAAGGTGCTCTAACGACTATAATATATTACTGTACACAATAAGGTCCCAAACGGTGAATGATGATTGATGATGATGATTCTATAAGAAGTTGGGCTCCACCACTTTTGACAAGTAATCCTGACCATGAGAATATACGCAAATTTATAATAATCGGTGTCATCTAATTTAATTAATAAAATTATTTATTTTTTGATAAAAAACTTAAATTAAATTTATTTTATAAAAATAAAAAAATAAATTTTATTAAATAATAATAATAATTAAAAAAAATTAATAAAATATTTGATTTAATTAAGTTTTTGATTAATTTTAAAAATTAAATTTCCCTTAAAATTAAGATTAAAGTTCATAAAATATTCTGTAGTATGTTCGATTTTCATTTTATTCCTAAAAGTTTTTTTTTGACAAAATAAACTATGTAGTTGTCTCTGATAACATAAGAGATTGACATAACCATTAAATTACAAAAATATAGATCATTTTACCTTTTGTTGTTTAAAAAAAATGTAAAGTTATAATTAAAATTTCTAACAAAACTAAGAACCATTTTTTTCGTATTTGTATCTTATTACACAATTTTTTTACATGTTACTGTATTCTCAAATTTAGTAAATTAAAAAAATAAAATTGTTTTTTGTTTTTCATGACCGTCAACCCCTTTACGCTAACAATCACAAATTTATTTTACAAAAAAAAATATCTTAAGATACAAAACGAATGTCAAACAAACTACAAGCTTAATTTTTTTGCTTTAAGTGCGACTTAAAGCTCATTATAAACATGACCTTTGTGAAATTTAACCTAAAATTAACTTAAGTGGGACCCAACATCACCAATATCTCGCGGGTAATACAGGCAATTAGCAAAACACCGTTCAAATAATTGGAACGTTGGGAGCAACAGACAAAGCAAAAAGAAAGGGCCAAAACGGAAAGCCTGACCTATTCGCGCACTATCATTTTCATACATGCCCCACCATCCCCTTCCCTATTCTCTTTAACACAATATATATATATATATATATATATATATATATATATATATATATATATATATATATATATATATATATATATTCACACACACACTATATAAAATCAGCATTTTAACTTTCACTTTGACATACTAACAATTATTCCTAAACATACTATGTATGAATCAACATTAACTTTTGTATTTGTTAAGAATATAACAACTTTATAATTATATTAACTATAAAAAAAAGGAAACATAATTGAAACGAAATACAATTTAATCTGGATTTTTTGACATAATAATTACTTTCGGGTTTTTTTATATAGAAGACTTAAATTCAATCTATTTTTTTGTTAATTTACTAAAAAACGAACATGAATCACACTACTTCAATTTTAGTCATTAAAATATCAATGCTACTAATTTAATCCCTAAACTAACATTATTGAACCAATGTAGTCTTAAATATCAACAACCAATTTTTTTTATTCATGTCAACTATTTTTACCCATGTAAAGGTTAAAATAGACTTTTCAAACGATCATATGTTTTTAATATTATATTAAAATCAAGTAAATATTCTAGTTTGTTAAAGACCAAATTGAATTCTCGGAGTCATTACGTAATTAACTCTTTTTTTTTCAAAAATAGCTTGTCAAGGACAATTCTTTTTCCTGTTAAATTTGTAATATTTTGCTATTAGTATTATTATTTTCTAATATTTATTTTATTTTTACGAATTATGACAAATTAAATTTTGATATAGGCTATTCTAAAGAAAACTATTTTTTTTGTTATTATTGTAGCAATGTCATTTCAAGAGAGAGGTGTAATAAACTCTTCACTAAGTTTTAATTTATTTTTATTTAGATCTGATTTATTTTAAAAAAAATTATCAACTTCACGTAACAATTTTTTTTATCTATAAATTTGTAAATAGGAAGAACACCTCAAAAGTTACTTGAGCAAAAATAACTACACACGGAGGTCAAAGTACAAGTTAGATAACAATTTGTCATAAAGATACTAACAAAAATAGCTGCTAAAATTATTGACAAGACACCACAATCCCCAACAGTCGAAAATGGGAAAAATACAAAAGAAAACGTTCATTTCTCATCCGATTTTTCTTTGTACAAAACAAACGTTCAAATTCACACCACCCGAGAAAGTTGCAGATTCTCTATATACACAGCTAGTAGCATAGCAGAACTCTTCACAGTTTCTCTCCAACACCGAAAGGATCCCTGCTGTCTCTGCCATTCCACTTCTCATCCATGGAGGCTTAATGGGTATTTGCACTTCCTCTTCAAAGCTGTTTCCACATCCCAGAAAAGGGTCTCTTCCCTGTATCACATTTTTCTATTGTGGGTACTTGAAGAAAAAGTAAAGAGGCTATGTGCTGTCTAAGACAAAGTTCTGTACATAAGTGTTGTCGTTCATAGAGTAGTGCTGTTATATATTTGGGGGTGTTGGGTCTCTGAAATTTCATTTTCCTTTAACCTTTTACAAATGGAGAGTATTTATTGGGTGCGTTTAGTGCTGGTGCTTTGTTTGGGTTTCTTTGTGGGCACCCTGTGTCAGGAAGATTCAGACACCAACAATACAGCCGTGTATATTGTTACTCTTAAAAAAGCTCCTGCTGCTCATAACTTTGATGTAGAACTGAGAAGGCTGAGTCATGGGTCCAAAGACGGTGCTACTGGTAGATTGAATAGACTGCACAAACCAAGGTACTAAATTTTGGAGTACTTTATTTTCTTCTTTGCAATTTTAATGATATAGTGATTGTCCTTGTTCTCAGCTACTTGGAACTTGTTTTTCTGTCTTTCTGTTTTTTACTTTTTGAACATTTCTGCTACTTGTTATAGTGGTTCTTCTATGGTGCATAAGTTAGGGTTTTGGTAGATGTACAACGTTGTCTGATTTTTTAAGTTGTTTATGCTTCACAAAGAATTATATATTGTTATTGAGTATATTGGAGTAATTGTTTTAGTCGATAGTTTTCTTGTTATTGACTGTTGAAGAATTTGACATCACTGGAATTTGTCTCATGGGGTCCTCTTGTTCCTTTCAGTGGGGTTCCTATGAGAATTGTCTTCTAGGAAGCCTTGAATAATTGTGTGTCATATGAGTTCTTCTACCTAACATTTTCCCTCTCATGGCCATTTGCAATGTTTATGTGATTTATTTAGGAGTATAGAGTGTGAAGTAGTGTGCTTACTATGTTTTGATTTGTGTTTATTGGTCCATAATTCACCTGTCACCCAATGTATAAATTTGGTGCTAGTTTTTATGCTTCCTCTTTCCCCCTTTTTCCTCATTTTTCTTTGTCTTTCATTCTCAAGCTTTAGTAAGTTGATTGTAAACATAGGGAGTTAACCAATTATTTTTTTATTATAAGTAAGTTAACCAGTCTTTCTAAATATAGCAACATTTCAAGATTGAGTCGGGATCGGAGGTCGAGTTCTTCTGTCGCTCGAGTTCATGATTCATTATTGAGGGGGGTGTTAAGAGGGGAGAAGTATCTGAAGGTGTACAGCTACCACTACTTGATAAATGGATTTGCTGTGTTTGTTACCCCACAACAGGTACATTTTTGCTGAATATTCATCGTCTCACTTGTAATTATGTTATCATTGTTATTATGCTGGTAAATACATTAGTGTTTTTCTCATTACTGGTATTTTCGTTTTATTTTCGGAGTATTTTGTATTACTAGTTTAATGGTTCTCTTTATACTTATAGTGCTATGGTTCCTTACTAGCATCACAAATACCTGGAAGCTTTTCATTTTTGTGGCTGAATTTTGTGTTATCATTTGGAAGAAAACTATTTTCAAGGTTCTTAATCTGATTATCTTGGTCAATTTCTAAGGCGGATAAGCTTTCAAGAAGAAGAGAAGTGGCAAATGTGGTTTTGGATTTTTCTGTTAGAACTGCAACCACCCATACTCCGCAATTCTTGGGTCTACCACAAGGGGCATGGGTCCAAGAAGGTGGATATGAAACTGCTGGGGAAGGACTTGTTATTGGGTTTATCGACACTGGTATTGATCCAACTCACCCCAGCTTCACTGATGACATATCTGAGCACTCATATCCGGTCCCTGCTCATTTTTCTGGTGTATGTGAGGTTACCCGAGATTTTCCATCTGGTTCATGCAATAGGAAGCTTATTGGAGCCCGCCATTTTGCTGCATCTGCTATAACGAGAGGAATTTTCAATTCAACTCAGGACTATGCTTCTCCATTTGATGGTGATGGCCATGGCACGTAAGCGTTACTTCATTTTTTTTTTTTTGTTATTTTATAGATTGTACTTATAAAGATGATTGTGATAAAAATTTAAGATAGTTTCAAGTCTTTTGTATGAGATTGAGTCTTCCCATTATCTTCAATTGTTGAAGTCCATCACATAGAGAAATATTTGGATATTAAAATCACCCAAACCACACCAGTTCTGGTTGCTTTTAAATTTTATCTTATGTATTACTGAAGTGTTAGAAAACATGCGAACTCTGTTTTGATGATGTTGGGAACTGGTATGGGGTCATTTCTGACTGCAATAAAATATAAATTATTGTATTTTCCATTTCCATGTGGTTACTAAATGTCCCTTACAGTATTGGTTTTAATGATATCTTCAACTTGCAGCTAATGGATCTACTCTTATTATACAGGCACACAGCTTCTGTTGCTGCAGGGAACCATGGGGTCCCAGTGGTAGTTGCTGGGCATCACTTTGGAAAAGCTAGTGGGATGGCTCCTCGTGCACAGTAAGTTAATTAGAAATGAGCCTCAGTTAAATAAGCATTATCATTAGGAAATATATAGAGCTGAGCACCATAAATTGACATTAAAGCTGTAGAAAACGGGAATTGTCTATAAATTTGTCAGTGTACTTCTTCATAAATCCTTTTCTTTTTCTCAATTAAGTGCACAACACATTCAATGTCTTTGGGAACAAAATCTTCTGATCTAGAATTTTTGAAATGAGCTTTCTTTATTTAAAATAATTTATTAATATACTCCTAAAGATAAGATTTGTTTCAGCTATTTGGAGGACCATGCTAGTCAGGTCTGCAAAAATTCTATGGTATAACTATATCAAGATTGTTCATAGGACCTAAATTTTAAGCTGGAATAAACCTTAAATGCAAACTTTCTCCTTCCTATGGCCTTAGTGCAAGGTTGCATAGAAAAGCTAACAGTGAGTATGAATCATGCATAGTAGCATTAGAACGATTGCTCACATGATAGGTCAGAAGCTCTGCCCTATATTGATGTACTTGTCCCAACCTAATGAACATCATTTCACTTCAATTTCTCAGTTCTGATGGAGAATCATGCCTAGGACAATAGAACCTTGAATATTTTTGGGACACCAACACATAACCATTCTTTTTGCGCTTTGGATTTTAAAGCCACATGCCATGCATCTGTTTTTGGCACTGCTAATCCAACGGTCAGTTGATTACAGTACCTCTCCTTGTACCATCATTTTTTGTCCAACATAATACCAGTGCGTCTCTCTTAAGTTCAATGTGACCCTTGTTATGACTTCACCAATTAAAGACGAGTGCAGTAGCTCAGATCAGTGGATTTTCTCCTGTGTCTTTCAACAACTCTTCCACAGTTAACTCAGGCCATGAGTTTAACTAGACAAGCAGCACCAAAAAGAAATAAAAAGGAAAAAAAAACAAAATATCTGGTTTGTGGGCTCATTACCATATTCTGATGGGTTTTTGATGCCTGCCAAAACTATGAATCTATTAATGGTTGTTATAACTGTGTGTTCACTATTGATGCATTGATGATGCTGGTTGGAAGTTTCTCTGATATAAGAAAAACAGGAAAAACATATAACTTTTCTCTTCCTCTCGGAACATCGAATTTAGCTGATTTACTCTTACCTGAAAAGAGAAAAAAAAGACATGGTAAACTTCCTTGGTTATATATTTTTCAGTATTCTTACCACCAAAAATGAAGAGGGATAAAAGAAAAGAAGCGAAGACATTGTAGCCATGCTGAACAGTATATGTTTATAATGTGTGTGTATCCGTGTTTGTGTTTACATGTGAATTTATGTACTAACTATGTACCATTCTTTCCCAGTATCGCTGTTTACAAGGCATTGTATACGAGTTTTGGTGGCTTTGCTGCAGATGTTGTTGCTGCGATAGACCAGGTACTTATAATATGGCTTTCTATATTTATGGAAGTGGTATTGCATCATGCAACTGATGTGCATGCAAGGAAATTTCATAATAGCATTTGGTGCTTCTCTAGAAGGAGATTAGATGATTTCTCGTTTTTTAATTGTTCCTCTGCCACGTGCTTACTTATCTAATAAAATTAATGAAGTGTGATAGATTGTTGATGCCTCTTTTCTTGTGGTCGGCCAAGGTGGCAAAGGACACGGGCTGAATTTCATCTTTTTGGCCAAGTCCAAGGCTTTTGTTCTATTAACTTTGTTTTAGCTTATTGAAAACTAAGAGATTGCCCTGAGGTTATGAATGGTTATGCATTTTCAGGCAGCTCAAGATGGGGTTGACATAATAAACTTGTCAATCACCCCCAACAGGCGTCCTCCTGGAATTGCAACGTTTTTCAATCCAATAGACATGGCTTTGCTATCAGCTGTAAAGGCTGGAATTTTTGTTGTGCAAGCAGCAGGAAACACTGGACCGTCCCCTAAGAGCATGTCTTCCTTCAGTCCATGGATTTTCACTGTTGGTGCTACATCTCATGATAGAGTCTACACCAACTCTATATTCCTTGGCAATAATATAACCATTCCTGGAGTTGGACTTGCACGTAAGTTTTTCTTGAGTTTCTTATGCTTGATTCTTATTTGGAATCTGATCAAAATTTGGATCCAACAAGAGGAGGGGGGTGTTGCAGCATGAATGATCAATAATTAATATGTGAAATTAGTGATAAAGTTGCTTAAAATTTCTGATTAAGAATAAAACAAGTAAAACAGGTGGGAAAGGAAAATTGTTCTTTGAAATGTTTAGAGTTTAGACTAGCAATGCACAATTTTGAAAAGAGAAACCATCTAGGAGGCTTCTATGCAAACTTGCTTCACAAGAAGATAAAAAGTAATTAAGAAATCTATTGAATGTTTTCTTTTAATAGAAGGACTAAACATATTAATTATTGAGCATGATAACAGCCCAATGCAATGGTTATCATTATATCATATCTTAACTTCAGATAGTCAGAGAAGTAAATCTACAGAATAGTCATAATTTTTTTTATTTGTTTGGGTTTCTTACTATCAATTATTTATTTATGTGGATTTCAGCTCTTATGTGTTTTTTTTTCTTTAAACCTGAGATATCAGGTGCCAATTAGTTTTAATAATGCTGCACTATATCGACATCTGATTCCATCCATTTGATTTTTGGATATTGACATGATATAACTTGGACCTTGTTATTCTAATGGAGTTTGGACTCGGGGCATAGTAGATTTGTCATTGTTCTTGTTCAACCACATCTTTTTCGACCCCTTAGATCATGTCAAAATTGATCTATCTTCATGTGAAAATAGATCTATCTTCATGTGAAAATTTATATGGCAAGCCTATAGATTTCCTTCTTTTATTTATTTTTTTGATAGGAAAATTGGTCTTGATAAACATGGACGAGCACCACCTCCACCCAGCCTTCTTGCAATTGCAAGTTTTCGATGTTCCATTATTAGTTTCTGTAATGAAAGACTGATATACTTTTTTGTTTATACAGCGGGGACATGCAAGGACACAATGTACACGCTGATCTCTGCTCTTCATGCATTGAACAATGACACTACAGTTGCCAATGATATGTATGTGGGGGAATGCCAAGACTCCAGTAGTTTCAATCAGGATCTGGTCCAAGGAAACCTCTTGATCTGTAGCTATTCGATTCGTTTTGTGCTTGGGCTTTCCACCATCAAACAGGCCTTAGAAACAGCTAAAAATCTCACTGCAATTGGTGTTGTGTTCTACATGGATCCTTTTGTAATTGGATTTCAGCTTAACCCAATTCCAATGAAAATGCCAGGCATAGTAATTCCCTCCCCAGAAGATTCCAAGGTGCGGTTTCTGTTGGTTTTTGTGTGTGTTCAAGCATAACAGCATACATGTCTTCCTTATCTTGCTTTTGAATGCCATTCAGTCGTGTGTTCTATAGTTTCCTCTCTTATGTTTTCGTGATCTATTTGGCAGATTTTACTCCAGTACTACAATTCTTCTCTGGAGAGGAATGGCCTCACAAAGAAAATTGTTAGATTTGGGGCAGTTGCAAGCATTTCAGGTGGACTAAAAGCGAACTACAACAATACGGCTCCAAAGATCATGTATTACTCTGCTAGAGGACCAGATCCAGAAGACAGTTTTCTCGATGATGCTGACATAATGAAACCCAACTTGGTAGCTCCTGGAAGTTTCATATGGGCTGCTTGGAGTTCTCTTGGCACTGATTCAGTTGAGTTTCAAGGTATAACTGTCTCACAGTAAAGAACCAGTTATTATTGCATGTAAACTATGAGGCTTGCATAACTTCTGAACATGCTTTTAACTTAACCCTTTAGGTGAGAACTTTGCAATGATGTCTGGAACAAGCATGGCTGCTCCTCATGTTGCTGGGCTTGCTGCATTGATTAAGCAAAAGTTCCCCCATTTCAGTCCTTCGGCCATTGGATCTGCACTTTCAACAACTGCTTCTCTGTATAACAGTAAAGGTGGGCCTATAATGGCTCAGCGTGCCTATGCCAGTCCTGATCTAAATCAGTCTCCAGCAACGCCATTTGACATGGGTAGTGGTTTTGTGAATGCAACTGCGGCACTGGATCCGGGTCTGATTTTTAGTACCAGTAAGTCATTCTGCATATAGTTTAAATTTCTTTTGGTATGCAATTCAGGTTATCTTGTGTGTGAAAATCTATTCTGATTGTAATCACATCCACTTTTTTATTCGATTGAACATATGGGAAATCATCCAAATTTTCAGACATTAAGAGACCAATTTACAAGGCCCTAAACATTCCCCACCCAGACAAGCGCACATAAGCACGCGCAGGGTGTTTAAAAATATGTAACTGGGCATATTCTGCTAGTTGACAGGACGTGAAATGAGGGGGTGTGGGGAAGTGGTGCAAATAGTACCACTGTATTTTCAATTGAAAAAAGCCCATTTCTATGGGTTACTTTGTGGATGCCGAAGTGCATAGAAGTTTATAGAACGCATAATTTTGATAACCTAGCGATAGTTGCAATAGTCGTCTTTTTCCATTCAGCCCTATCTAGGACAAATGTACTACACATCATCTGCTCCACATTTCCTCTAAAATGCATTTGCTGACATCATTTGATCCTATATTTCGACTTTCTTTCATTGTTTCCAAACCCTCCTTTATGTTTTTTTGTTGAGCACAAGACAAGAAGCATTTTTCCATTCATCCATGTGTTATTTTAGTCTAGACTCACTTAGATGAGTCTGCAAACGGTCATAGAGATGTTTATTTGGGCCTAATTAAGAACCATAACACCCTTTTTCCTTTTCTTTTCCACTTGGCCTCAATTGAGAACTCATGAGGCAAAGAAATAGCTCCTCTCTATTATGAAATTCTTAGGGTATTGAAGGAGACACCTGTGGCTAAGATTTGGTTTGTTAGTCTCCAGAAGGCAATTGGTGCTACCAGATTGGAACTTAAAAAGCATAGTTTCAAATTATGTAATCAGAATATTATTACATTTATTTATCAAAAAAAGTTATTACATTTTATTTTTTATTCTTTTGAAGTTGAAACTTTTACGAGTTCCTTGGTGATCCTGTTCACTAAATTTCTTTGTTCCTTTTTATAACTTAGTTTGCCCGAGAAGACCCTTTATACTCTTTATCTCTTCTATTGGTTAAGTTAATTTCTCAAGGTGTCCCTTGGCAACCCCAATCCCCCAAAGAAAGAATATCTTTATGTCTTTCCCTCTCTTTTAGGTAAAGCTTTGCTAACAAGTATTGATTTTCTTTCATTTGTTCTTATTGTGCTTTATGTAATGGAGATGAAACTTTAGTTCAAATAGATCTGAAACCTTCTACGAGCAGCCTTCTCTCTTAAAAGACGATTGCTTTTATAATACCTAGAACTTAATTTTTTTCATATCTATCTGCATCTGCTAACAATACCTAGAACTTAATTTTTTTCATATCTATCTGCATCTGCTAACAATACTCATTATTCCATTATTTTTACCCCCTAGTTTTTACCGAGACGATGGTCTTGTATAAATGGTCATGCATTTAAAACCTCCCTATTGTCAAGCATGTTGTCCTCTTCCATTACATCTTATTCTCAATTCAATTACATGCTTTATTTGTAGGGTATGATGAGTATATGTCGTTTCTTTGTGGCATTAATGGATCTGCTCCTGTCGTCTCGAATTTCACGGGTCAGAACTGCCGGGTTTACAATTCTACCATCAATGGTGCTGACCTGAACTTGCCGTCGATTACAATTGTAAAACTGAATCAGTCTAGAACAGTCCAAAGATCGGTGGCTAACATTGCTGGGAATGAAACTTACAGTGTTTGTTGGAGTGCTCCTTATGGGGTTTCAATAAAGGTGAGTCCAACTCATTTCTCTATTGCCAGTGGGGAGAAGCAGGTTTTGAGTATGTTCTTCAAGGCTACAATGAATAGCTCTGCTGCCAGTTTTGGAAGGATTGGACTTTCTGGAAATAGAGGGCATGTTATCAACATCCCATTGTCAGTCATAGTTAAAATCTTGTAGAACTATCACTACCAGCAGAGGAAAGAGAATCTGGGTGCGTTCAGATGTAGAAAACTCTGGTCCTCAGGAAAATTCTGCATTTGGGAGGTATTTTTTTTTATAAAAAAATATATAATTTTCTACAATTGAACACGCCCCACTGCTATTTTTCTTTTGGTGTTTTATAGTTTGCCTTCTGTATGCTATTGTATGTTCTCTGTTGTCGCAAACAAGATGTGTTAACCAATTTTTTTCATTCATTTGTATTGTAAATGTCAAAGCATTTGTACTGTAGATACGATGATTGATTAATAATTATTATAGCTTTTGCCTTTTTTTTCTCTCTCTTGGTCAAATGTATATAGCTTTTGTTTTTTTCTCCCTTAAAACAAAAGGTACAATTTATCTCTTTTTATTTTGGAAAATCATATTGATATTTTCTTATATAATTTTTTTAAATTGAGTTATGGAGAAAGTTTTAAGGGAGATAAAGTGTACTTAATTTAAGAGCGGGATTAAAGGTTTTGTGTGGGTTAAATTGTTAGTTTGATCCCTGAGGTTTTAACAAAAATCCAATTCCATCCTCACCGTTTCAATAAGTGGGATACGAATCAGAGTTATCTGGTTTCACTTGCTTGCAAATGTGTGCCAAATTCATAAATGGTGGACTCAAATATCAGAGTTCTGGCATGTTAGACACATGTAATCATGCATGCACCCATTGTCTACTTCTCAAGATACAGGTTTCGTTTGGATCGATCTTTTGGGAATAAGTAATTCTATCAATGTCGGATTATTAAACCGAATTATGGAAGGGATAAGAACAATTGTGAGGTGATTGAGACTCCCTCTTTTTAATTTAGAATACTTTTAAGTTTGCATCAAAATCTTTTGTTATGATGAGCTAAGTAAAACAAACATTATTCGATAATCTAAGTATTAATTAACAATTGTGTTTGATTTATGTGAGTACTTTATTTTGATAGAAGCATCACTCTCTTTTTAAACATTTTTTTTTTATTATCAAACAAAAGATATAGACGATGAAAAAGATAAAATGAAATTCAAACGTTTTTCGTAAATCAACAAAAGAAAAGATAATTAAGAAAATAAAATGAGATAATTTTATTTAGGGTAAAATAAAATTACAATCCACAAGTTTGATAATAATTAAAACTTATTTTTAAGTTTATTTTATGAAAAATTACATTCAAAATAATTAACAGTAAGAAAAATCTAAAAATTAATGAAAATTATTTTTCCAACAATCATGTAATATTAAATCTGTGCGACTTCGTTAAGATATAAGTTGTTTGTTACACACGTGATAGATACATATGTATTTTTTCATTTTTATGTTTAAATTTCTTAATAATGAGATGAGTTATCGTTTTTTGAAAATTTGAGACTAAATTATAATTGTTACCAAACTTAAATGATATACTTGTATCTTATCCATTCATTTATGTGCTAATCTTATTTAATGTTTTTTTAAAAGGTATCTTTAAAGCACCCGTTAATCGGAAAATATTCTTAACTTCACCGTTTGTAAAACTTATTTTTGCACCTAGATGAAAACTTGATTAATAATTTTTAAAAATTTCACAAGTAACATTAATTATGTATAGATGTTATTAGTGAGGTTTCCAAAAAATATCAATCAAATTTTTACTCTGGTGCAAAAATGAGTTCCACACATGCAAACAGTGATTTAAAAAACGTGCGTGATTGTTGGGGCGTATATTCTATATATATGATTGTTAGTAACATTTTCACAGTCAGGCACCAGTGCTCTAGTGGTAGATGATTGTCTTCCTGCCTTACGAGCCCAGGTTTCCTCTCTTTCCTTTTTTTTTTTCTCCTCCCTTTCCCTGTTTTTTTTCTTTTCCCTCCTCTCTTTCCTTTTTCTTTTCGCTCCTCTGTTTCCTTTTTTTTTCTTTCCCTTTTTGTTTCCACTGTTTTCGTTTTTTTTCCTCCGTTGTTTTCATCGATTAAAAAATTTATAAAATATGCTTTATATTATATATTCTGTATTTTATTAATATCATTTTATAACATCATTAAGATTGCATTATCTATACTATCTAATTTGTTGCTTTTAATAGATTTATATATGTGAAATTGTTATACCAATGTAAGTGTGTAAACACTAATCAGTAAACATTTGACACTTAACATTGTGTTATTTTTATATTTGTTGAAATTTAAAACGTGTTTGTGTCTTGTGATGAATAAATTGGTCAATTTGAAAATTAGAATTTGATTTTTGGAGTCTGATTTATGATTTATTAATGAAAGATGAGATGTATGTGAATTTTTTATATTATTGTAAGTGTGTAAACAACAATCACTTAACATTGTGTTTGTGATATGAACGTGTGTTTGTGAAATATTTTGATAAATATTCCTTAATAGGTTTTACGTTAGTAAAATTTATTGATAATTAATTTATTTATATTATTTTAATTTTTTAGTATTTTTATAATTTAATTAATATTATTGTATTCAAAACGCCCTAACGTTTCGAAAGACTTACGCCCCAACGCCTCGAGGCTTACGCCTCGCCTCATTGAGGCAAAATGCCTCGCCCAACGCCCTCGCCTCTGAAAACACTATATGCAAACAAGAATTTCTTCTAAGAAGACCTACCTTGTATCACTAATTTATATGCATCTTAGTTTTAATTTTATCTTCTTTTTAATCGGGACTACGATCTTCTTTATTTAACAATTGAAATGAATGTAAAGTTCATGGTGAGATTGAATAACACATTGACAAATTTAAATTCGAATATTCTACATTTAATTATGTGACATTCAATCTTACCATAAATTTGATTTCATTTTAATTTTCAAATGATGAAGTTCATAATATTTTTAATCGGTGCAAGTAGCATCATATATATGTATATATCCACGAGCACTCTATTTATGAGTCACATTGATTTAGTTATCAGGTAAAGAAATGCAAGGCACTCATTTCAATCTTCTTCTTTGTTGCATTTAATCCCTATGAATACTTGGCACTGAAACCTTCTCTCTCTCTCTCTCTCTCTCTTTTTGTGTATATATATGCCCCTGAAATAGTAGTGGCTTGAGTTAGAGTAATATCTTTCTCTTGAACAAGCCGATAGCTATATTATATCAATGGCCTCTCCAAATTCTTACACATTAAAAATGTTGAACCTTATCTTCCTGCTAAACTTGATTTTGATCACCAACCTTGCATCCCAGATTGATGCAGCTCGCCAACTCCAGAAAGTCAAAGTCATGAAACCCAAACAGGGAAATGGAAATGATGATATGAAAGACTTGCCACCCCTTCCAAACTTCCCAATTCTTGCACCTCCAATTCCTGGAATTCCATTCCTTGCACCACCAATTCCATATGCCCCATTTTTGGCACCTCCAATTCCTCAATTTCCAATCCCACAAATTCCTCAGTTACCACTTCCACCTCCATTTGAGATCCCTAACATTCCTCCACTTCCTTATAACATTCCTTTCCCTCCTTTCAATTTACCTCCTAACCCTTTCCTTTCACCTCCTCCTGCCTAAGTTTGAAACTAAGCTTTATTTGTCTCATTAGTAGTACTAGTTCTTTTTCCTTCTCTCTTTTTAAAAAAAAAAAAAACATAATGGAGAGGAGAGAGGAAAGCTTTGTCTATTATGCAACATAAAGTCTCTCTGTCCTCCTGTGTTTGCATGTGTGCATTTGCTTTTATTTGTAACTTATGATGTAAGAGGAGATATGAGAATGTCTTTTCAAATGGCCCGAAGCAAATAAAAAAAAATGTCTTGTTGTTTCGTATTTTGGGTTGCAGAAAGTAACCATTCTATAGAATTTACAAATTTAATCTAAACTACTGTCAAAGTGGTGATCTAGTAATAGAAGGTCATTCAATTCACCAACTCGCGAGTTTGAGATTATGGGTTCGAATTTGACAAGCCCCACTATCATTCGTTTGTCCCACGCCATAAAGGATTCTGGGTTTAAGTGAAGCGGAATTTTTGTTTGTTTGTTTAGGGTTTGGGTGAATGGAGGATTCAGAATCAACCTTGAACCCTTGACGTCGTGCTTACAAGTGAAATTGGGTTAAAACTGGAAGCAGACATTCCGTCTGTCCAATTAAACGGGCCTTGATGAATTTATATCGTGTCCATAGGCCCATAGCGAACCCATCCTTACAAAATAGAAACAAAAAATAAAAAACAAGAAAAAGGGAAATCAAATCACAATATACCCATGAGTCTATGATCTGATCTGATGGTGGCTAGATACACCACATCGCCAGATTGTCAATTGCAACAGAACATTTGAACAAAGAAAGCAGGCAAGAGAACCCGAATCCAAACTCAATAAAAGCTGCGCGTTGTACTAGAGCGGGGAAACCTGAAGAGGACTCGCAATTCAGTCATGTCTTCCGATTCCGATAAGTTGATGACCAAAGCCGACAAGCTGTATGCTTCTTTCTTGTTTCTCTCTATCTGTATATATACACCGTATGTGTTTCTATGTTTTGTATATATGTATATGTAATGATTCCGTGAATGCTTTTGAAGATCCAACCTGCTACGTTTCTTAGATGATCTTCGTATTGATGTTTCATTGGCTTTGGTGCGAGAAATGACAAGTTACCAAAATTCACGAAGTGTGAATGAAACCTTTGTCGGGTTTAGGATTAGGATTTATCTTTTTATTAGACGAAGGAAAATATGTCAAGTCTAAGTTTTGCCGGGAAGTTGGTTCCTGAAACTACTAATGTTAATGCATAATTCTGTGCACTTTGGCTAATTTGTTTTGGTTTTCTGGTTTATACAATTTGAACTTTGTATAATGAATAGAATTAGATTTTGGTGAAAGGGAGTTAGAAGTTTTATTATTAAGTCACTTGGTATATATATTCTAACGGGATAATCTATTTTGATATAACTCCCGCCACTTGATTTTAGCCCTATCTTATGAATGGTGTTAAAGGTTTTGCTAAAGAGAAGTAGATATGCTTTCGTTCTCAATCCATTATCATAGTTTCGTGGAACGTATCATTTTTTTCCTTTTAAATTATAATATAGCAGCTAAATACCTAGTTTGGTCATACAACTATTGACCACGTTCTATTTTGATAACACAACTTTCAATTGTACCAAGTCGGTCTTAAATCTCCTCGAATTTCCACCTTAGCAGTGGCTAATAAACAACAGAAAAAAGCTTGGAATCTCTCGCCATGTTAGTGCTAACCTAGGGCTGAGGTGAAAATCCAATGAGATTTTGAGACCAAATTCATTGAAAGAATCAGATTGGGAAACCATAAAAAGTCGTAGGACCTAATCAGTACTATTGAAAGTTGTGTGACCAAAATAGAAACCGATCAATAGTTGTATGACCGAAATAGGTATTTAGCCTAAAATAGCTGAGTCCTTAAGATTATCATGTATTTATTGAACTGTGAACACTTGGGTGTAGATTTTACTATTAACAGATTCTGTAAACGCAACTCATCATTGCGATGGCACGGCTATTTGTAAGAAGGGCTTTGATGCAAGTTTCTCAGGCTAATCTGCATTGAATATGCATTTCTTATTTTGTCTAGTGGTACGTAGGACACATGATTGATAGCTCTAGTTATATTCTCCGCCTCTAGATATCATCTGTAGGTTATACAATTGCCGAATGAACTTCTATGATTCTATAAATAACTACTTTTTCGCATAGCCATTGAAGGTAATCAAGGGAAAGAACATAATTTATTCCTTTTTAATTAATTTTGTTGCAAACAGAATCAACTATCTATAGTACATATAGCTTCGAATGCCCCTATCGACTAGTCTTCTACCTTCATTAGGGAGGGGCTGAGTATCCATGATCTTAGTATTACTCAAGACAGTATGCTATCTGATATGATAATCAGAAACAAAATTTGGTTCCCTAACTACATATTTAATTTCAAAAGAATCAAACTAAAAGCAAATCCCCTACAAAGTTACATCCTTCACAGTTGGTCCAACTTTCCAGGGGATGTCCTCCTCTTTGTTCAAAATGTGGATGGCGCCCTGAGAATTTGATGCCACAATAATCTTGGAAATATTCCTGGTGGCAGCAATACTTAGACCAGTCCTTGTTGCTTCTAACTCATGGAATAGCTCACTTATAGGTGCTTCACTATGTGCAGAAGCTACTAAAAGTTATATATTTTCTTCTCTTGTAACTCCCCCAGATTCACCCAGCTGCAGAGTAAGCTTTAGCGGTGTTTAATATAGCCAGACTTGAAGAGGATTCTATTTCAACTTGATATAGTTGTTGTTAAAAAAATTGGAACTACGTTTGTTACACCTTCATGTCTTCAACTTAATTGTCATTTTTAGTTGCTTCAAATTCTTATATTTATGGGCTGTATCTAAAAGAACTGATGGAAAGTGATGTTCTTTATGTCTAATTTGATACATCATGTTATTTATTTCCAGTGCCAGATCAAAGAGTCCAGAGTTTCTTTCAAAATTAGGATAATATGTTTTTTTGTTGACTTGCCTTGGTCTGTAAATTCAGATAAGAGGCTGAAAAGTGTTTTGTACAGTTGTTACTTCCTAAGGGGTGACAATGGAAGACTACTACTTGATACTGGCGGCTGATGAATCATTTACTGTCCTTCTCGAGAATGTGTCATGAACATTTGACATTTTTCTACTAGTGTATAATCTAAATCTGAAAAATGCCAACCACATGAAAAAAGTAAAGCTGTGTTTCATAGATTCATATGTGATACTTATCAAAGAAAAAAGATTCATATGTGATAAGTATAGTTCATTTCAAATTGAAGGTAAGTGGCATGCTTACGAGTTCCTGATTGGCATCCAGCTAATTTATAAAGTGCCTTTTTTCCTTGGGAGTGCGGGTGTTATACATTTATTGATTTAGGAAAGAATAAACTCATTTTTGAATATCCTCTAAAGTGGAAGTGACAATCTTTTGTTTTTTAATTGTTGAGAATAATTTTGTGTAGTTCTTTTTCCTTTTATCTTACTTTTCATTTTTGCAGAACAAAACTCAGTCTTACAAGGTGGAATGCTGATTGGGAAAATGCTACTCTTTTATATGAGCAGGCTGGTTGGTAAAATTTAAAATGAGATTGTTTTTTTTTGGGTGTAATTATCACCGCATGCATTTCTGTTAATACAACAAAAAATGAAAAAGAAAAAGAATTCAAATACATATATGTAGGACATTTTTGATAAATAAATAGCATGCTTATGGATTGGTCTTTTATTGATACTTCTCTAGTTCTCCTGTTGTAACTAATGTTTTTTCTCTATTCTTTTTAAATGGAAGCTAATGGGTTTAGGATATCCAAAAATTCTGAGAAAGCAAAAGTGGCTTTTGAGAAAGCTTCAAAAGGACAAGAGATGCTATCTTCGTATCCTTGTTTCCTATAGATTGTATGGTCCATTTTCATTCTTTGGGTTTTATTGATTCCATGGTATGGATGTATATATTTCTCTTGTGTGGTATCCTTTACATCAACTCAGTCCCTGGGATGCGGCTAAGCATATGGAGTCTGCTGCTGCTCTAGCAAAGGAGCTAGGCAGCTGGAGGGAAGTTGCTGACTTTTATAGAAGAGCATCCGAGTTATACATTGAGTGTGGGAGATCACAACCTGCATCAGATGCTCTTGCAAAGGGTGCCCGGTAAGCACATGGTTTACGCTCTTGTTATCACAACTCAAATTCTTACTTTCTTCCCTTTGACCATTACTATCTCTCTAGGAGTTTTTGTCTTCAGAATCAGTAATAAGGAACATCTCTTGACATGTACATGGTGAAAACTTCAGGAAGCGTTTGGAATTTCAATAAAATTGAATGGCTTTACTATTTTCGTGTTGATATACTAAACTGAAATACTTTTTATTGCTAAATGTGTCATCCTTTTTTTTTTAAATATAGAAATTTGTATCTTTAGGTACTGTATGAAAGTATAATGAAGCCATTCAAATTCAGTGGGATGTCCAGAATTTTTTTTGATAAGTACACAAAGCTTTAGTATTTCATCTGGCGCAGACCATCCTAAGGGCCAAAAGGGGCCATAGATCCCCCCTGGCTTCGAAAGATTATTTTAATTGCTCTTTGGCTACGAATTTATAAGAAATTCTAAAGTAAGCCCCCCAATCATTTTTATTTACATTATAATCTAATACCACAACTACTTATCAGGAAAGAAAATAATCTAATCCGACAACTATATTCTTCGTTCACATACTTATGCATCATGACTCATGAAAAACATGAAGATATATTAGGATACCTTTCAGGTAAGTTTGACAATTTAATCGTGAGATATGCTACTAATTTAATACAACCTTTAAATAACTGGAGGAAGCAAGAAAGTGAAGAAAAAAGAAAAAGGATAAGTTAGTACTAGATCATATTGATAAGTTGATTTTAGGCTTTAATTTATCCATAATACATCATTGACTAACTTTTTCCTTTTCCAGAACACATAAAACATCAAGAGATTCACAGTGATTATATCAAAATATCAGCCCTATCTATTTGTTTGCAATTTATAATTATTGGTTAAGTGTGAGATGACAAAAAGGTTTCACTCGTTCGTTTTGGCCCTTCTTAAGAGAAAACATTGGTTCCTCCCCTCTAATTTAATGATATTGTAATGTTTTCAATATACATAGTAATGTTTGACTCTTTGCTTCTCTTCTCAGCATTTTGTGTTACAATTTCCTGAAAATTCCAATTACTATTATTAAATGCACATGCACTTGGCATAGCAAAACAATTACGGTGGCCTATGATCAGCATAGTTGTTCAAGTTTTTTGGGCTTATGTTTGACAAAGTTAGGTTAATGGTTATAGATGGACTGAAGGTCAAGTTGACTGTGTTACTCAATGGATTATTGGTTGAAATCATAAGAAAGGGTTGCCTAAGTTTCTATGCTTAAAAGGGTTTGAAGTTATTAAAGATAAAGTAGATTTCGAAGGGCAGTATTGACGATAAATTTCCCCTTTGAAGGATAAATTTCCGCGTATCTTTAATTTGGCGAGAGATAAAGAAGCTATGGTTAATTCTTGTGTTTCCTTGATTACCGAATGGATCTCATGGGTAGTGCCTTTTATCCGCAATGTGAATGATTGAGAAGTTGAAGAGGTCGCGGTGTTGATGGATTTCTTATGTTCTTCTAAGATTGAAGTGGGGAGGGAGGATGTTATGATATGGAGGCCTAGATCGGATAATGGCTTTATTGTGAAAGATTATTATAACATTCTTGTTGATAAAGACCTTTCAAATGATAACCTTCATTTCCCCTAGAAAGCTATTTGGCTTGCTTGGGTTCCCAAGAAAGTGAGTTTTTTTGTGTGGGAGGCCTCGTGGGACAAAATTCTTACTATTGACAATCTTCAAAAGAGAGGGAAGGTGTTGGTCAATAGGTGTTATATTTGCAAGGAGAAAACCGTGTCCGTTTTTCATCTTTTAGTGGATTGCTATTTAGCTAAAAGCTTATGGGAATTGGCTTATAGAAGTGTGGGAGTTTCTTGGGTTGTGGTGGGTTCTGTGAGAGATGAATTGGGGCGTGGAGTGGTGTGAGTGCTTCTAAGGAGGTCAAAAAAACTTTAGAGCTTATTCCGCATTCTATTTGGTTGGTAGTGTTGAGAGAACGGAATTGGAAGGCTTTCGATGGTGTAGAAAATCCTTATGCTAATATTAGAGTTAGTTGGGTCAATACTCTTAATTTTTGGGTTAAAGAGAATTCTTTGTAATTAGTGAAGATCTTTTAGACTTGTAATTTTTTAGTGTTGTAAAGCCTTTGGCATTGGTGCACCTTCCTGGTGCTTTTTTAAAATTTTTATTTATCAAAAAAAAATAAGGGTAGTATTGAGTCACTAGGGGTTCTAGGGATTATACTAGTATAGCGGTTAACAATGAGCTGTCTGTGTATTCAAAGTCTGTGTGGCATTGGAGGAATATAAATAAAGAAGAAGATATAGAAAAGAAAGAGAGTGAGAGATCGGAAGTTTCATTACAGTGTTCTGGGAACCTTACCTAAATGAATTTTATTAGTCACATGATTGAATAGCAAATCTGATGCAAGATCCTTGAATTCAGCACGAAGTTCATGGGGAGATTTGGTTATGGACTATGGAGTGGTATTCGAAACTCTAAAGAGGAGTAAAGTCATTGCTTTGATCCTGCTTTCCATCATGTGGATGGTTTGGTTGAAACGAAACAAGAGAGCTTTTGAGAATGTGGAAAGCCTGGTTGCTTAGTTTAATGAGGGTTGTTTAAACTCCTTATTTTTGGTTAGAAGGGATTTTTTTTAAAATGAGCTTACATCTCATGGAGTTTATAGAATTTCTTTCTTGTAAATAGTTCCTTTTGTAAAAAGGCAGCACTCTGTTGGTGCCTTTTATATATAACATGTTACTTATCAAAGGAAAAAAGAAAGAAAGATAAGGGATGAAACCTAGGCAATCACACCCTCAAAAGTAAACTTATGTTGCTAGAAAGAAAATTATGTGTGATGAACATCTTCTTCATTGAAAACTAAAAGTATTATATGCATATTTATAGACTGTTATTGAATCTACTCTTATGAGGACTTAGATTTAGAACAGGAAACTAACCTTGTTGACTTTTAAACCTATCTTGTAACATACTTTCAAAATGATTTACTTAAACTTGTTTTTCTGAAAGCTTCCTGTATCCTTCGTTGAAAACAAACATAGTTAGAAAATTGTGTACAAAAAATTGAGATCCGAATAGAAAGAAGAAAAGGCTTTTCTAAAGTTAAAATAAGACTAAAGTGAATGAAAACAATAATAAGAGTTGGGCAAAACATGAACCAAAGACCTACTAACCACAGTACCAAATGACCAAAATCTGTAAAATTTCAGAAAAAAAGCCTCTGGATTGAAATTTTCTGACTTCCAAATCCAGCAGAAGCTGTGGCCAGGGCATAGCCCGATCAGTAGCCAAGTTCAAATTCCCTGCCTCAAGTTTTCGCAATTTATATTAAAAAACAAAGGGGAAGTTAAAAGATTGAGTTCATCCCCTATCTCCTTGTGTTTCCATGTGTGCATGTAAAAGTGCTACCTCTTCCATACACATGCAGATGTGAAACACACATAATGGGAAGACATCGATCAAGAATGTTATAATATTCAAAACTTGAAGAAAATCATCTGTGATGACTTCGCATGCCATCTATACTGCAGTCTGCAGTTGATATATATGCAGGTATGTGCATGTGCGTTTTTTCTTTTTGTATGTGTGCAAGCGTGCATGTGCGGATGTTGTAGTTGTCTTTTCTGCTTTATTTTCCCATGTGTTCTAAATGTAGCATTTAGAAAAATTTGTCTTAATCTTTTTTTCTTTATTCCAATTGAACATGAAATAAGTTTTTTTTCCTTTTTTAGTGCACTGGAAGATGTGGTGCCTGATGATGCCATTCAACTTTATACTGATGCTTGTGATATTCTTGAAGAGGATGGCAGGGAACAGATGGCTTTTGATCTATATCGTGCTGGCGCTAGTGTTTATATAAAGCTTGAAAAGTAAGGATTTATTTTTTACAATGTAGTATCCACTCTAAATCTTCATTTTAATGATTGAGATGATGAAAGTGATAGGTCTAATGTTGTCTCTATATTATATGATATTCTTTTTGACTTTGTAAACTTGTGAAATTTAATTATCATAGAAATATCTCCTGGCTTCTTTTTTTTAATGTCTCATGGGCTTGGCTTCTTGCCCTTAATTATGTTTCATGTGCTGGATGCTTCCTCTGAAATGTGAATTCCAGACCTTTCTCAATGTAATTTTTTTTTTTTTAAATAAAGAACATTGATTTGAGCCTCTGTGATGCCAGTTTTGATATAAATTTTCATTTTACTTCTCATCTGTGTTAAGGACTATCAAGTACACTCATCAATTCTCGATTTTTAAAGATCATTTTGCTAACAGATCTTGGGAAACATATATATGCTCATTGTTTCTCACATCATAATTGTATATGATTTAAATGCTTTACATTTGTAATCGAAGTCATTGATGAATTATCTTGATGCTTTCAATGTTAGAATGATCCTTTGAAAACTACTTTTTTTTCTTGAAATTCTGAAACTCATTCCAACTATACTGTTTCTGTTTTTCAATTGATTCTGCTTGACAAGATTGGATTTGTTTTTATCTAATATAAGTCAATTGGCTAACCGTCAAAAAATATATGTCAATTGGCTAACAGCACAAAGAAAAAAATCAGAAACGATAAGAAAATGTTTCTAGTCGGTTACTAATTTTTCAAAATGTATATTGAACATTTCCAGTTATCCTATGTGAGATCAAGTCCTGATTAATTAGTATAGTTCAGTGTTTTGCACATCTTGCATGATTTGATGCATTAACATTTAAAGTTGCTTCTCATCATACAAGGAGTGGATATCATAGTAATTCCAACTCTCATTACTAGGGTTATGGGCTTATTAGAATTTGTCTCATATTTATCACATGTTGATATATTTTTTTTTATAAAAAAGTAAAACACATGTAGATATGTGTTGTGTTTGAAGGTTTTGCAGCGGTAGTTGATTTAATGGTGTGTAATTAGCAAATAAGTGCCTGAAATATATTTGTATGAGATAGTATATTGGTGGTTTAATTAAGAGTTGAAAGGGTGAAATAACTATTGTTTTGTTTTTCTTCTTCTATTTAATTTTGTATAAATGCAACACATTTGTCTCATAACCTTTTTAGTTCTTCTTTTGGAAATCCAGGCATGGTAGTATTGCTTTTGAAATAACAGTACTGATGCCACAGGCTTATGCCTTGTTAGATTCCATTGTTCCTTGGGTTGGCTCATTCTCAAGCACCCGTTATACACTAATTCTAGAGGTCTCTAGTGGCAAGCTTTGCATGCCAAATGCAAGAGATGCTATTGGCATAAATTGAAGTCGATTGTGATATTACTTGAAGCCTTCTCTCTGTTCCCAGTTCTCATGCTTGTTATTTATGTTATATAGTAAATTATGTTTTATCGTTTCATAACCTGTAGGTATACAGATGCTGCAGCATTCCTGTTGAGATGGGGCTTAGCAGCTGATCACTGCAATGCTACCCATAGCCAGTGCAAGGTGTGAAGCAGTGTGTTTTGACACACAATATTTTTTAACCCTACTTACTAGTTATTAGATACTTTTTTTTTATTGTCTATCTTTTTCTCATTTTGTTCTGTCATTCAATTTTCTTAAGAAAGCTCATTTGCTTAAACTATGATGGTCTTCATGATACTTATTGCTGAAAAAGTATCATGCACCTGATCTTTGACAACTTTTCTCTGTATCCATCTTTGCTTTTGGGGCACTCAGCATTGAAGTGCCTTATTCCTTGCTTTCTTTATAGATTTCCATGCATCTATCTTCATTACCTCTGACATAACTTTGTTCATTTCAGGCTTATCTTAGTGCAATTATTGTGTATCTTTATGCTCATGACTTCAAGCAGGCAGACAAATGCTACAACGATTGCTCTCAGTGAGTACAGTTATCTCAGAGCAACCTTTGGCACCATGTACATTTAACATCTTTTTGTCCTCATTCTCTACTGTAATTGAGACAGTTTATGGCACTCAAGTAGCTACCATGGTAACATGACCATAGGTTTAAATTGCTACAGATAAGAATGGTTAACTACTACTTGTCAGTCGCCATTGTCATATGGAATGATGCGAGTGAAAGAAACCCTCCAGTAATCTTAAACTACACTTCAAATAAAGGCTGAATTTGATGGATGAGGTTCTGAGTGAAATTTTTAGTCTTTCAATATCTTTCAAGTTTTTTTTTCGTCATGGATTATTTTAATCTTATCCATCATATGTTAAAATGAAATCTCTTTTACATTTAACTATTCAGTAAAGGTCTGGATATCGTGTGCTAGGATAGATTTTTTATCGATCCATTGATTTGATACTTGTCCCACCCTTACAAGAAATATCATTGGAAAACTTCCCACAACTTTTGAGCACTCTTCTGCCAAGGGGTGACTTGACTTCGTTTGTCTAACTCTGAACCCACACTGGATTGCAATATTGTACCTCAACATGGTTACCAACAAATAGAAAGGAAAAAGGAGATCTATATTCATACCTTCTTGAATTATCCTCTATGGTTACTGTTTATATCGAAGGTTGTCAAATTTGTATATCAATGTTTCTCCATATGTTATTTCTCTGCCCTTTTCCCTTGTAACTTCTGAGCAATCTAGAAGGCTGGTAGGATTTATATGCCAGCTTGAAAGCAAAATTTGTTGGGAATTAGCTGCTTATAGATGTCCATAGTCTTATGCACGCCTTTAGCATCAAATCTCCTCCTCTAAGAGAGAAAGTGATGTAGAACAGTTGTACTCCATCGGAGAGGGTTTCTGCCATCTGCTAGTTGGTTGGATAGGAGAGAACTAGATATCTGAGTGGTCTTAGTTGCCTTATATATGCAAGAGTAAGCTCATTTCAGTATGTGAGCAGTTACATGCATAGTTTTGGGTTTGTAATTTATGATAGATTAAAGATCAAACAGAATCAAATGGGTTGGTAATTAAGTCTCATTACCGTTAAAAGCCTATATTCTAGGTTGATTACATGTTTCTCCTTTTTGTGAAACTCACTGCAAAATAATTTATTTGGCCTTTCAATCTTGTATCTTTGGCCTTAAGAAAACGTAACTAATGCTTTGTATGACTCACCGCTTTTGGCACTTTCCAGGGTTGATGCATTTTTAAGAAGTGATCAGAACCGCAAGGCTAGTAGACTTCTTTCTGCTTATGCAGAAGGTGATGTTGAAGAAATCAAACGTGTGGCTCAGTCGAGCATTATTTCAAATCTAGACCATATGGTAAATTATCTAATTTGCTTAACCTTTTGTCTGTTGGTAGTCCATGAGCCTCTCCTGAATGTGCGTCATGTGATTTGGATTCCTCATATGTTCTTAAGACTGAGCTTGGGTTTACTAATGTTTCTGACAGATTTGTGTTATCATGTTACGAACATAACATTTCTGATGTTCCTAATGATATTTAGCTAGGATACAAGAGTGGTGAGCGAGTGCAAGCAGGAGTGCAAGAGTGTTCCAAAGCATATATATATTTATAATTTGAATATTATAAATATAAATATATAGTTATATTCCTTCAAAAATATAATTATATGCAAGAAATGTAAGCGATTAAAATTTTTGAAGTTGTTATTATTGATCCTACTAAAACATAGTAGTAAACACTGAGGAAATATAACTATATCACAAGAAACATAAGTGGTGTAGTGGTTAAAGCTTGGATATCCACCCATGAGTGCACGGGTTCGAGCCTCCATATTGTTATTTTTCTGCTTTTTAGCAGCAATATCAGCAATTTGCACATCCAAACATACCCAATTCACGATTTCAAAATTTGAGAGCACGAATTTGAGGCGGATCCGTGCCAAATCACTTAAATCGCGAATTGGACTCCAGAGCGTGGGCCCGTGGGCTGAATCCCACATTTCTTGGGCTGTATTGGTGGTGCAAAAATCTGTGGACATGATGCCTAGTAAAACTCTTCTCTTCTTTTTTCAACTTGGAAGCAATTTAGCAAGAAATGGTATGGAACTAACATTGTTGACAGAGATCCTTCCAGACTTGCTGGAGTGAATTATCTGAATTAGGAAGAGGGTTGGGGGGTGTTGTTGCCAGTGATCTCTCCATGCTTGCTGACGTGAATTATCTGAATTAGGAAGAGGGTTGGGGGGTGTTGTTGCCAGTGATCTCTCCATGCTTGCTGACATGGAATATCTGAATTGGGAATGGGGGTATCCTAGCCTCACAGGGAAGATCATTTGTGTAGTTGTTTTGTAGTTCATTTTCAAGTCCAGCCAGCTACCATGCTGCCCGCTAACTCGAACATGCCCATATCTTAGCAATCCTGTTTGCTTTTGTTTTGTAGTTTTCATTTACCCACATTTTTTTTTGCTCTCGAGCATTACCTACGACTCCAGGGTATTTGCAGGGTATGGGGTTCGGCTCTCCCCACCTCACAAAGCGGGGTACATGACTGCTGAGGCAAACGCCTTGTGGTCTTTACCCTTTTCATTTCATGTCTCATTGCATATATCCACTGAATATCTGACTATGTGACAAAAGACATTTTCTAGAGTTTCATTCTGTCATAGTCAAGGTCTGCAATGCATTTAATTGCATATATTTGACTGAAATGAATTGGCTGCAGATTATCAGACTGGCAAGGAAGCTTCCTACGGGAGATGTTAGTGGACTTAAGACTGATGCTGCTGAAGAAGAAGAAGAAATACTAGATGAAAATGACCTCACATAGTCTCTTCCTTTCAGGAGATGATGATGTTTGTTTATAAATGGGCGGATCTTTGTGTGCTTATACCATATGCATAATTACTTCACATGCTTACAGTGTGTTTTTGCTGCATTTTATTGAATGAAAAAGAGTGTCATGTAAAATATACTACCTTAAGTCACTGTATGTAAATGGAGCACTTCAGTTTCTTCTTGTTCTGGGTATACTGATATTCCCTTATCATCGAGTGATCAGCCAGGTTAGAAGTTTGCATCTCAAGGGCAGGTTTTTCCACTTCACACCTCTCCCTCCTTCCCCTTTGGAATGAAAAACTGGAAAGAAAAGTTAATGGATTTATGTTCTTTCAATGTTTTGTTTTTCCTTCTATAGGGGGAAAAGAACGGAGGTTTTTGGATGATATTGGCCACTGCTTCTATGTCGAGTGATTTCAACTACATAGATATAACCAGAAACCGTTGAGACTTGAGGGAGCTATAGCCTAGAGGTGGAGCTTTCTCTAGAAATTATATTTTTTACATTTTTATTATAAATATTCTTTTGGGTTGGTAAGATACAGATTAATCATAAATATGGATCACATGTCCACCGAAGTTTGGGTTGTGAAGGAAGCCAATTAGCGTATCGGTGGCAACGTGACTTGAGTCATTTGCGCTGTAGACTCGAACAGTTCTATGTATGTTGAGTCTGCAGCAACACGGACCAATGATCTTTCATTGGACTAAAATAATCGCAGATGGCCTGCTTTTCCATGATTTAAAAGTTAGTAAAGGAATTAGGTTTCAGCTGTGAGATATACATTCAGGCAAAAGAGACGGAGATAGGGAGACAGAATGGAAATGCTTCACCGAGCAGCAGAAGGAAGGGTAGCTTCCTTGCTCAGTTTGCTTCATGAAGATGAACTTATTCTAGATAAATCCATTGCTGATTGTCTCCAGAGACGCTTTTGCACATAGCTGCTATACTTGGACACTTTGAATTTGCAAATAAGATCTTAAATCGAAAACATGAGATGGCTGAAGAGCTATCGTTTGAAGGAGTACCTCCCATTTTGTTGGCTACAGCAAATGGTCACCTTCGAGTGGTAAAAGAATTGTTAATGGTCAAGCCTGATATGTGCTTAGCTCGAAACCGTGAGGGCTGGAACTCTGTTCATACTACAGTAATCAAAGGACGAGTTGAGATCTTAAAAGAGCTAATTCAGGCCAAACCTGAGGCGGTAAGGTTCCCGACAAATAGAGGTGAAATTATTTTGCATCTTTGTGTCATACATGGCCAGTTCGAAGCTCTATGCTTCCTGGTACAGACAATAAAGGATAATGAGTTCATAAATTCAAGGGATGCGGCTGGGTTCTTTGTGTGCACCTAGTAGTAGCTGAAAAACAAGTTGAGGTATGGCAGAACCCTTGAGCCTAAATTGTTCATGTTGAGAATTGTTGATGCTGAAAATCTGTTGTTGAGCTGGAGGTCCAGCATTCCACAGTCTGTACGAAGAAAGAATGATGAACTAAAAAGTCACCGAAGAAAAGAGGGTGGTCCTCCGAGGACTCTCTGATGCCTTTGTTAGTACAAAGTTTTGAGAAAATGGAGATAGTTATGATATTAGTGTTTCAATGATGAGTTTGAATTTGAAAATGATCTAGGATTCACATACCTTAGGCCTTTTATAGTGATTCAGAGGCAAGTTGACCATGTGCTCGAGATAGTGCAATCCCTCAGATCCCGCTCCTCCGGCGAAGGGTCTTGGCACGTGTTCAGGGATGGCTCAATCGCTGTAATCACACTTACACTTTTGCGCAGGAGGAGTTAGTGAGTGACGATGACTTAGTAAACTGGTCATCCACATGTTGTCCGATCATTGGTGGAGAGTTGTCCATGTGTCATCAGGCTATAAGAGGGTGAATTATTAGTGTGGCCACGTGTCGCCCGGTTATTGAAAGAGAGTTGTCCATGTGTCATCAAACCATTGGAGAGTGAATTATTGGCCGTATAAGAGGCCCCCGAATTCCTTAAGTACAATAGAGCTTCGTGCCGTTGGTTGTGTGCTTCGGCCTAGGGCTGAGCATATGGACCTCAGTCAAAATATCTAGCCTTGGAGATTTTCTAGAGACGTGAGACCTAGCATATGAGGCTCAGTCAAAATGCTCGGCCTTAGAGATTTTTTGGAGACTTGGGACCGAGTATATGAGGCTCAGTCAAAATACTCGGCCTTAGAGATTTTCTAGAGACGTGAGACCGAGCATATGAGGCTCTGTCAAAGTGCTCGACCATGGAAATTTTCTGGAGAATTGGGACCAAGTATATGAGGCTCAGTCAAAATGCTCGGCCATGGAGATTTTCTAGAGATGTGAATATGCTTGATCAAAATACTCAACCTTGGAGATTTTCTGGAGACGTGGGACCGAGCATATGAGGCTCAGTCAAAATATTCGGCCTTGGAGATTTTCTAGAGACGTGAGACCGAGCATATGAGGCTCAGTCAAAATGCTCGATCTTGGAAATTTTCTAGAGACGTGGGACCGAGCATATGAGGCTCAGTCAAAATGTTCGGCCTTGGAGATTTTCTAGAGAGGTGGGACTAAGCATATGAGGCTCAGTCAAAATGCTCGGTCTTGGAGATTTTCTAGAGACATGAGACCGAGCATATGAGACTCAGTTAAAATGCTCGGTCTTAGAGATTTTCTAAAGACGTGGGACCGAGCATATGAGGCTCAGCCAAAATGCTCGGCCTTGGAGATTTTCTGGAGATGTGGGACTGAGCATATGAGGCTCAGTCAAAATGCTTTGCCTTGGCCTTGGAGATTTTCTAGAGATGTGGGACTGAGTATATGAGGCTCAGTCAAAATGCTCTACCTTGGATATTTTTTGGAGACACGGGATCGAGCATATGATGCTTAGTCAAAATGCTCTGCCTTAGAGATTTTCTGGAGACTTAGGGGACCAAGCATATGAGGCTCAGTCAAAATGCTCGGTCTTGGAGATTTTTTGGAGACGTGGGACCGAGCATATGAGGTTCAGTCAAAATGCTCAGCCTTGGAGAGAGCGTGTGCACTGATGTCAGGGCTCGGAGAGAGCATGTGCACTAATGCTAGGGCTCTCCGAGAGTGTGCGCACTGATGCTCGACCTCAGGGAGAGCGTGTACACTGATGTTAGGGCTCAAAGGGAGTGTGCGCACTAATATTCAGCCTCATGCAGAGAGTGCGCACTGACACTAGGGCTCGGAGGGAGTGTGTGCACTGATGCTAGGGCTCTACGAGAATGTGCACACTGATGCTTGGGCTTAGAAGCGATATGCACACTTATGGTCAACCTTAGAGGCGACGTACACACTTATACTCGGCCTCAGAGGTGACGTGCGCACTTATGCTCGGCCTCTTTGAGAGTATGTGCACTAATGCTCAACCACAGAGGAATCGTGTACACTGACTTCAGGGCTTGGAGGAAGTATGCGCACTAATGTTAAGGCTCTCCGAGAGTGTGCGCACTGATGCTCAGCCTCGATGGCAATGTGCGCACTGATGCTATAACTCTTTGAGAGTGTATGCACCGATGCTAGGGCTGAAAGGGAGCATGCACACTGATGCTAGAGCTCTCCGAGAGTGTGCGCACTGATGCTCGACCTCGAAGGCGATGTGCGCACTAATGCTCAGCCTCTCCAAGAGTGTGTGCACTAATGCTATGCCTCGAAGGGAGTGTGTGCACTGATGGTAACATGCTCTTAGAGTGTGCATACTGACACTCGGCCTCGGAGGGAGCGTGCACACTGATGCTCGGCGTCTCCGAAAGTGTGAGCACTGATGCTCGGCCTCTCTAAGAGTGTGCGCACTGATGCTCGGCCTTAAGGGCAACATGCGCACTGATTCTAGGGATTTTTGAGAGTGTGTACACTGATGCTAGAGCTCTCCGAGAGTGTGCGCACTGATGCTCAGCCTTGGAGGTGACGTGCGTACTGATGCTCGGCCATTCTGAGAGTGTGCGCACTGATGCCAGAGCTCAGAAGGAGCATGCACACTGATTCTCGGCCTCGGAAGGAGCATGCACACTGATGCTAGGGCACTCCGAGAGTCTGTGCACTAATGCTTGACCTCGGGGGAAACGTGCACACTGATGCTCAACCTCTCTGAGAGTGTGCACACTGATTCTCAGCCTCAGAGGGAGCGTGTGCACTTATGCTCGGCCTCGTAGGCAATCTGCGCTCGAAACTCCGAAGTGTGCAACTCACTGTTGCATGGCTCGGTAGTGTGCACTAGTGTGCGCTCAAAACTCCAAAGTGTGCAACATGGTGTCACATGGCTCGGTAGTGTGCACCAGTGTGCTCTTGAAACTTCGAAGTGTGTGACATGATGTCACACAGTTCGATAGTGTGCACCAATGTGCGCTCAAAACTCCGAAGTGTGCAACATGGTGTCGCATGGCTTGGTATTGTGCACCAGTATGCGCTCGAAAGTCCAAAATGTGCGACATGGTGTCGCGCAGTTCAGCAGGGCAATATATGAGTTCTTTAGATTTCTTCGTTTCTATTGTTTAGAGAGAGATTGTTTTTTCCCACGGACGACGCCAATCTGTTGATGCCGAAAATCTACTGCTGAGCTGGAGGTCTAGTATTCCATGGTCTATACGAAGAAAGAAGGATGAACTAAAAAGTCATCGGAGGAAATGGGGGTGATGCTTCCGAAGACTCTCTGATGCCTTTGTTAGTACAAGGTTTTGAGAAAATTGAGAGAGTTATGATATCAGTGTTTCAGTGATAAGTTTGAATTTGAAGATGATCTTGGATTCACATACCTTGGGCTTTTTATAGTAATTCAGAGGTAAGTTGACCACGTGCTTGGGATGGTGCGATCCCTTAGATCCCACTCCTCCGGCGAAGGTTCTTGTCGCGTGTTCAGGGATGGCTTAATCCGTGTAATCACACTTACACTTCTGCATGGGGGGAGTCCGTGAGTGATGATGGCTTCGTCAACTACTCGTCGACCTGTGTCGTCCGGTCATTGGTGGAGAGTTGTCCATGTGTTATCAGGCTATTTGAGAGTGAATTATTGGTGTGGCCACATGTCGCCCGTTAATTGGAAGGAGTTGTCCATGTGTCATCAGACCATTGGAGAGTGAATTATTGACCGTATCAAGAATTTTCATCTTTTATTTTATTTTTTTATTGTTAATTCCATTTTAAATCCCTTTCTTTAAACCAATTTTCTGCATTATTTGCATATTGAATGTGCAAATTAATAAATATGCAGATGATAAAATTCTTGGTCACCAAAACTGCAATAGACATTAACGCGATAAATGGGAATGGCTTCACTTCGTTGGGTATGGTATCTGCGCAAAGCCGAAGAAATTTGAAAAGATAGAGATATTAAAGGTTTTCTTTTAAGTGCTGGAGCTGAGAAAAGATTAATATAGCAGAGCAAGAACCGAGAGCAATAACGGTCCACGTCGTGTCTTCACACGAATCTCAACCGAAAGTCACGAAAAAGAACAATTGGATGGAAGAACAGCGGAATGCAATAATGGTGGTAGCATCACTAATTGCAACAATAGCTTTTCAAGCCGGAATCAACCCACTCGGTGGCATTTGGAAAGAAAACAAACCTTCGGAAGAGGGAATGCCGCCACATGTAGCTGGCATTTCCATAATGGTTGAGCAGTTTGGCGACCTGTATAAAACGTTTGAACGCTATAACACTACAGGATTTTTAGCATCGCTCATCGTTATCTTATTATTAGTAAGTGGCCTACCTTTAAAGCATAAATTTTTTACGTGGATGCTGATGTTGGTAATGTGGCTTGCAATTACATCCATGACAATGGCATACACAGTCTCCGTATATAGCATTGACCTCCATGATAGTATGAATCCAGTGGTACTTCTTCTGTCATGGATTATAGTGCTGTGCATTCTTTTCTTGGGGCACACCTTTCGCCTTACAAAGAAGATGATAAGCTTCGCAAGAAAAATGATCAACAGTTGGAGAGAATCTTCAGGTACAGCAAATGTTTGATGCTCTGTTGTTGGAGGGTTTTTCTTACAGGGGATTTTGTGTTCCATTTAAGGTGTTCATTAATCTAAACTAATTGTTAGATCGGCTACTTCCTTTGCTGAGATTAATTAGTGATTAGGTTTCTGTGGTTAATCAGGTTTTGGTGCTTGTAGTTTTTGCTGGGTTTTGTGGCTCTTCTTGGTTGTTTCGAAATTGTATCACTTCATGCCTTATTTGATATATTTTTATTTGTAAAATAATAAAAAAAAAACTTTGTATTGCTCAACGGTTTATAATTTTATATTGCATGATCACAGTGTATTTGTTTTATTACATGATCATAAAAAAAAATATTATTTATCGAATCTCAATATCCTTCTAAACATGAAAAAGTTCATACATAGCATGAATTATGAAAAATTCATGATACAAATACATGTTCAACCATTTGATAGTCTAAAAAGAGAGAAATAAAAAGGTCTTGTTTTAATTTAATGATTAAAAATACTTTGTGCGATTTTCTTTTATGAATTAGGGCTGCACAATAATTTTTCCTAGATGTGAATTTTTTATCATTGGATAGGCAATGTTTACTATACATGTGTCTCTACCAAATGAATAGGGAGACATATTGGCAATCAAATGAATAAAGAAACTAAAACCCCAATCAAATGCTCTTGCACAAAGTCGAAAAGATGTAAAAGATTCATGTTAAGTTCTTGCCTAGCATAGTTCTATAAAAGATACATGATACAATGATCCATCTCACCCTTAAATGAAATGAGAAGAGGGAGATTTTTTTTTATATTTGTTATTTTCATTCAAATGTGAGATAGACTCTTGTGCTATATGTCTTTCATGAACCTGAGTTAGATAATAAATTTTCAAGACTCAGACATAGAGTGTCCCTTTTCAAATAACAAGAGCCTTTGAATTTGCAGACATTTTCTTGACTAGGCCTAGATGTGGTATCATGATAGCTAAAGTCATGGCTGCTCATAATTAAATCATATTTCAACATGCTATCAATGTTAAAGTATAAAAATTAATTTATATATATTTTATTAATTTAAATTTTTAGATAATTGATAACAGTATCAAAACTTTAAGTTTCAGTTAATTTAATATTTCATCTAATTCTTCAGAAGTAACAATGTCATATAATCACATATCTTCAATAATTGTCTATAAATTACAAAATGATGAGTATTGCAAAGTCCAAACATGAAAAAGGACATGTACGCTCACCAAAATACATATACGAAATATCATTTGCATTTGCATCTTCCTTAAAATTCCTCGAAGTTTCTCAAATCAAATTTTCCAAATTATCTTCTCTGGAAATTTCATAGAAGAACATATGATGTGAAAATAAATATATCTTTCATCAATTAATGTGAAAAAAAAATCATTCAATTTTGAGATTCACACCATCCTACCCAGTCTTCTAAAGGGAGGTCTTTGTCAGCAGTAAATATATACTTCTAGAACTATTATTGATTTGTCAATGCTTCCAAGTCTGAGTTTGAACCACTGGGTATGCAGAGAACAATATATTATACTCAATTACATAAAAATAAATTAAGAAGTTCACCATACAGTATGTCAAATAATTAAACATATCAGCAGTTTGATTAAATAAGAAATATATTGGCAGTCAACTGAGTCAGAATTGGCAGTCAACGGTGGTATTGTACTCATTCCCTTTTCAATTTTCTTTATTTGTTTGGGCGAGTTCCAGGAAGAAAGAATGACTGTGTGAGATACATAAGAAAGTCAAGATCTTAGAATATGTCAACTTTTATTTTTGTTTCTGACTTTCAAATCACTGGGCATAAATCCAAGGAAAGTTCATAAGTTACCAATAATCTCATCTGACTCGATCAGCTTTTCCATGTTTGACAAATTATCACAGTTCTTCATATATACAAATTACAGTAGCTGACCAAATATTATACTATACCAAGAAATTAATTCAGTGAAATAAAAGAGATGGAGAGAGGGAGGGAAAGAATGAGAATGCTTCATGAAGCAGCAGTCGAAGGAAGTATGACTTCCCTGCTAAGTTTGCTTCAAGAAGACGCACTAATTCTTGATAGATGTATTGCTGGTTGTTTTACAGAGACGCCTTTACACATAGCTGCAATGTTTGGACACTCGGAATTTGCAATCGAGATCCTAACCCGAAAACCTGAGCTTGCAAAAGTGCTAGATTTCGAAAGGGTATCACCCCTACACTTGGCGACAGCAAATGGGTATATTGAAGTAGTGCAGGCATTGTTACTGGTGAACCCTGAGATGTGCCTTTCTCAAGACTGGAATGGCAGGAACCCTCTTCATTTAGCAGTAATCAAAGGCCAAATTGATGTCTTGAAAGAACTTTTCCTGGCCAAACCTGAGGCTGCACTGGTTCGGGCAGATAATGGTGAATCCATTTTGCATCTTTGCGTCATTCATTTCCAAATGGAAGCTCTAAGGTTCTTAGTGGAGTCAATAAACGATAACAACTTTGTAAATTCAAAAGATGATGATGGTTTTACTGTCCTGCATCTTGCAGTAGCTGAAAAACAGATTGAGGTATGGCAGAAACTATCTTTGAATTAATTTCCTATTGATGACTCTCTTTTCTTCTCTCTGTTGCTATTATAAACCAATTCTATGCACATAATGATTGCTTAAATTATGTATTTCAGAGCGTGAAGTTTTTGATCACCAATACTGCAATAGACATCCATGCACTAAATAAAAACGGCTTCACAGCATTGGATCTTGTATTAGCGCAAAGCCGAAGAAGAAATGTGATCATGAAAGACATTGAAATTAAGGATTTTCTTTTATATTTTGGAGCTCTACGCACAATAGATATCTCTTCATCGTCAAGAGAGGAACCAGGAATCGTCATAAGGGTCAACGCGTTGTCTTCAGATGGAAATGATGATCATCGAATCCAGAATTCCCGCAACAACCAAGTGAACATTAAACATGGAGATGAGAAAAATAGGAGGCAAACGAAGAAGAAAAACTGGCTGGAACAAAAGAGGAATACATTAATGGTGGTGGCGTCGCTGATTGCAACTGTGAATTTTGAATGTGGAATCAACCCACCTGGTGGGGTTTGGCAAGACGACACAGATTCTCATAAAGCTGGTTCTTCCATTATGGCTGATAAATACCCAAATTTGTATAAATTCTTTGCAAATTCAAACACTGTTGGTTTTCTAGCATCCCTCAGCGTCATCCTGTTACTAATCAGTGGATTACCTTTCAAGCGTAGGGTCTGGATGTGGATTCTAACAGCGATCATGTGGCTTGCCATTACATCAATGGCAATAACTTACTCCGTCTGCACATCTAGCTTGTCGCGCAAGTATGATAACGAGATAAAAATTGATGGTCGTCTTAGCTATGTACTTGATGGTGTAACTTCAAATATTCAATTTTTATTCATAATAGCGTGGTTTTCGTTGTTGATCCTTCTTTTTTTGGGGCACGCAGTTCGCCTGATTAAGAAGATGATCATAAGCTTTCGAAGAAGAACCCTAAGTAAGGGTGGATGCTCAAGTTTACTAGATAAGAGATGATTACAAGTTTACTAGATAAAAATACTCAACTCTAATCTTTCTGTATGTATGAGTTTGAATCCCCTTTGTAAGTAATAATGTGGCATTGATTGAATGTGCATTAATAATGTCCTGTATGGCTTGATTTGATTTCTGTATCTAATTTCAGAAACTTAATGGATCAATTCTTTGAGGTGTTCATCTAATTAAACTCATAAAATAAAACTCGATCTCATCAAAATTAAACGTCAATATTGAAGTTCTACTAAAAAAAAAATAATGACATCATGCTCAATTTTTTTTGGAGTAAATTATAATGACATTATCTAGGTTTGACTGTAAATACAATCACATATCAAGTTTTTAAAATATGTTATTCGCATCCAAACTTTAATATAAAATTATAAATGCATCCCATAATGTATATAAACACTAAAAAATTTAACAAAGTCAAGTTAAATAATAACGTAAAATTACATATGTTTCTTATTTAATTCAAGAAGTAACTCATACATGAGATCTCAATGTGTTGAAAGAAAAATAATTCCCATGATTTCAGCTAACTTTTTTAAACAGAGGGATGAGATTGTTATTTTTTAAAAAAGTTGGGATGCAATTGTATTTAGGTCAAACCTGAGGGATGTAGTTATAATTTACCCTTTATATATATATATATATATATATATATATATATATATATATATATAGAGAGAGAGAGAGAGAGAGAGAGAGAGAGAGAGAGGAGGTCTGATTATAAACCATATTGCTATCAAATAAAAAAAAAGAACTAGTAAAATAGCTATGATGTTGGTCATTCCTTTTATTTTTGTTTTCTTTTGGGGTGAGAGTTCCATGAAGGAGCAATGAGGAGGTGAACATAAGAAAATTCAGTCTTAGAATTTGTCAACTTTATACTAAATATTCCCAATTTTTCTAGTGATTTTGATTGAATCACTGTCTAATCATCCCAGGTTCCCAGCAATTTCCAGAGCTTACCAGCATTGACATGTTATCAGTTCCTTGGTACCCTTTCTGCCTTGCATTAATGTTGTTCTTAGATATAGGTCTTCTCAAGCATGTGTGAATACAATGGAGAGAGAGGGATTTGAATTTAATATTTTTGTAGTTGGACAAACATACCCTTATATAATAATTATTTATATAGATTTAGAATATTTTTTTATCGAATTAAGATTTTTTATATGATAAAGTATTTCACAAATAATTCATTATTACTATATATAAATAATTATTCCACAAATAATAAGTTATTATGTAATTAAATCTTTTCTAAGAGAAGTTATTATGCAATTAAATTGATTATATTTAATTTTTCTTTTGCTTGTGCAATTAGGTCTTAGTTTTACTATATATTCAAGTCATTTACCAAAAATAATAATTTCTCTATATAAAGAAGTTCTTTTTCGTAAACAATTTATTACTCTGCAACTAAATCTGTTAAAATTTACAACACATAACGGTAAATAAGGATTATATCAATTCAAATTACTTGTTATTTTTTTTTGAATATTTGATTAATTTTTTACCGTATTAATGAAATTCATCTGCATATCAAATTTTTTTATATTAAGATTACATTGATATTTAATAATACAAAAAAATTTGGGGTCTTTGCATTTTAACCCTTGATGTTTAAATTGTAACACATTGAGATTGTAAAATTGGTGCAATGTATCCCCTCCATCAATTTTCTATCTAAATTAGTAACAAAAATGACACGGGACTCATTGAAAAAAAATCAAAAACAAAAAAAAAATTGGAAAAAAGAAAAATTAGAAATTACAAAAATAAATTTTATAAAATTTACAGGTTAAAAAAAAAATACCAACAATCAAGTTACGAAAAAGAAAGAAGAAAATCGATCAAAAAGAAATAGAAAAAGAAAAGAAGAAAAGAAAAAAAAAAAAAAACCTTTCTTCACCCTTTTTCTTCTTTTCTCTCTCTAAAGCACACGACACCTTCCACCTTTCTTTTTTTTTTTTCTTCTCCTTCTACTAAATCTTCTTCCTTTTCCATTCTTCATTCTCCCCGATCGACATATCCAGATCTGGTCGACCACCGAAACAGCACTGTAGCTGCACAGTCGCAGTGCCGCTGCAGCGCGATCAAGATCTGTGAAAGTGATGCGATTGGTAGTGCGAGGAATATCTATGATCGAAGGGTGGCGGTGCACAATCCAGAACTGAAGAGGAAGTATAAGAAGAAGATGGGGGTGCGTGATCCGAACCAGATTTATTTCAGAAATTTTTCCTCTTTTTGGTTTTGATTAATTGGTTTCGAGGAGAAGAAGTTTTAGAGTTTTCTCTAATAAATCATCTAAATGATGCATTAAAAATATTGTCAAATCTGAAACGATACACTAACATTTCATTTAAATAACTAAAATGAAATATTATGCCATAAGATTTACAATCTTGGTGCATCAATATAATCATTAATGCCCTAACTAATTAAGAGACAAGATAATTAATTAGAAAATGATTGTATGATCCAATTGGTTTTGATGAAAGTTTTGAAACTTAATTCAGGGTAAATTTTTAAAGTAAATGACCGTTATAACTATTTTTTGTGAAAATACACATGAGCTAACATTTGAAAATGGCATGTTTTTTCAAAACTTTGATTTTTCTTTACCATCCCAATTTTCACTTGTACCAAAGCTTATTTCACTTAGATAATATTAAATTCAACTTTTGAGCTAACCATCCAAAAACAAGATAAAAGTACATTTCAAATTATAAAAGAAATGGAGATAATTCGATTAATACGAGCAAAATTTTTAGAGGGTATGATTTGGACTTCAGGGCTCAAATTTGGGAAATGATCATTTTGGTTTCAATGTGACTTTTTGAAACCTAGCTCGTAGCAAATTTTTAAAGGAAATAACCATCATAACTATTTTAGCAAAGATTCACAAAAAAAAAAAAAAACATGAACTAACTTTTGGAAATGGCCAACTTCTTCCAAACTTTTGATTTTTCTTGACCATCCTATTTTTCACTTGAAACAAAGCGATTTCACTTAGATCATGTTAAATTTCACTTTCGATGTCACAAACCATAAAAAAAAATGCAATAAAAGTACATTACAAGTTTTAAGAAACAGTGAGAGAATTCGATTAACACGAGCAAACCTTATGAAGTGTATAATTTGGCCTTTAGGTCTCCATTTTGAGAAATGATCCTTTTGGATTTGATTTCACTTTTTGAAACTTAGTTCATAGCAAATCTTCAATGAAAATTACCATCATAAGTATTTTAGTGAAAATGCACAAAAACATAGCTATAACATTAAAAAAATGGTATATTTTTTCCAAACTTTGATTTTTTCTGATCAGTTTATTTTTTATTTAGACCAAAGCGTATTTCACTTAAATCATTATAATTCCACTTTTAAGGTAACTATCCATTAAAAAGGAGATAAAAGTGCATTACAAATTATAAAAAAAAAGAGAAAGAATTCGATTAATACATGCAAACCTTATAGAGGATATAATTTGGCCTTCAAGGGTCCGTTTGATAAAATGATCCATTTAGTTTTGATGTAATCTTTTTAAACCTATTTTATGGTAAATTTTTAAAGAAAATGATCATCATAACTATTTTAGTGAAAATACACAAAACAAAAAGTGAATTATAACCTTCGAAAATGATCAGTTTCATCCAAACTTTGATTTTTCTTGACCATTATATTTTTCACTTGGACCAAAGTGTATTTCATTTAGATCATGATTAATTAAACTTTCGAGGTCAATAATCTTCAAAAAAATAGGATAAAAGTGCTTTACAAATTGTAAGAAAAGAGAGAAAGAATTCGATTAGCACGAGCAAACCTTCTAAAGAATATAATTTTTCCTTAGGGCTCCGTTTTAGGAAATAATCAATTTGGTTTTCATGTAACTTTTTGAAACCTACTCATGGCAAATTTTCAAAGGAATTGATCATCGTAGTTATTTTAGCGAAAATACACAAAAAAAACATGAGCTATAAAGAACTTTGATTTTTCTTTAGCTTTCCATCTTTCACTAGGAATAAAATGTATTTCACTTAAATCATGTTAAATTTCACTTTCGAGGTCACAAACTATCAAAAATTAAGATAAAAGTGCATTACAAATAGTAGGAAAAATGAAGAGAATTTGATTAGCACGAACAAAACTTTTTGAGGGTATAATTTGGTCTCCACGACTTCATTTTGGGAAAGGATTTGTTTAATTTTGATGTAATTTTTTGAAACCTAGTTCGAAGCAATTTTTCAAAGGAAACGACTATCATAACTATTTTAGTGAAAATGCACAAAAAAAAACGTGAGTCATAACCTTCGAAAATGGTTAGTTTCTTCCAAACTTTTATTTTTTTTTTACTATCCCATTTTTTACTTAGACCAAAGTATATTTCACTTAAAACATGTTAAATTCCACTTTCGATGTCATTAACCAAAAAAATAGGAAAAAAGTGCATTATATATTATAAGAGAGGGAGAAGATTTGATTAACATGAACAAAACTTCTGCGGGGTATAATTTGTCTTTGTTTTGGAAAACGATCACTTTGGTTTTGATGTAATTTTTTGAAACCTACTTCGTAGTAAATTTTCGAATGAAATGAACCTACAAAAAATGGTAACTTTGTTCCAAACATTGATTTTTTTTTTATTTTACCATCTCATTGTTCACTAAGATCAAAACGTATTTCACTTAAATCATGTTACATTCCACTTTTGATGTCACCTGCTATAAAAAAAATGGATAAAAATGCATTACAAATTGTAGAAAAAAAGCAGAGAATTCGATTAATACAAGCAAACCCTATGAGGGTATAATTTGGCCTTTAGATCTCCATTTTAGAAAATGATCATTTTGTTTTTTATGTACCTTTTTTAAACCTAGTTCATGGAAAATTTTCAAAACAAATGACCGTTATAACTATATTAGCGAAAATGCACAAAAAATGTGATCTATAATCTTCGAAAATGACAAATTTCTTCCAAACTTTGATATTTCTTAAACTTCTAATTTTTCACTTGGACCAAAGCTTATTTTACTTTGTTATTTGTATGGTCCAAAGCAGAATGATAGATAATAATATATGAGCTTATAATCTGCCCAATATTTTATATATATATTTGTTCTTTTAGAAGTTTATCTATTGGGAAATGGAGGTAGTACTCTTGGAACTTTCATGTTTGTAGGATTTAGTATATGGTAACTCTGTAAATGTGGGTTTGGATACAAACAGGGATAAAATGACCAAAATCAACAAAGAAAGCTATTTAATTTGGACATTTGCGTCAAGGTTGCTATCCAATAATTTATCTGCAGGAAGACTGTGAAAATATTTAAATTAATTTATCGTTAACTCTCTCTTTCGCAACCCCAAAAAAGAGGGGAGTGCAATCATATCAACACTAATGCATCATATTTCATAAAAAAAATTGAGGTAAAACGAGTTTGGATGAAGCATTACAGAGTACTAGGATATTTGACTTAGGATGTCCGAGTTGCGCCTCTTTTTAAAAGAGAAATTAATTTAGTTTATAAATTTTTGTAATGATTATTTTAGAAGAAATTTTTTTTTTTGTTATATAAAAAATCTAAGATCAAAATCTTCTCTAATTTAACGGAGAAATTCTTAGGTACAACGTATGCATAATATTTATTCATCAAAAGAGAGAAAATCATCATCTTTTCTAATAAAATAATTTACATGTATCCGATGTAACTTACACATGATATACGTAAAAAATTTAAGGTCTACAAATTAAAAGTCATGAATGAAAAGTGGTATGTAGTTATTCGGTAAAAACAAATCAAAAGACACTAGTTAGAGTAACTAAATACTAATACTTTAATTAAATTACTTTAGTGCCCTGTGTTAAACAGATTTGGCGGGAAAAGTTTGTTGCATGTTAGTTAAGATTTAATAATTCGGTTTTCTCGACGATTTTGCAAACAAACATGCCCTCTCTTCTAAGTCTTGCTTCAGACCCAGGCTCCGAAATTCAGAAACACAGGAACCAGACATCTCTCTCTCCACAAATATGTAATTAGACAGATTTGGAGGGAAAAGTTCGTTGCACTTTAGTTGAAACTCGGTAATTCGGTTTTTACTTCCAGTCTTGTTCTATACCCAGAATCCAGAATTCAAGAACAGAGGAACCAGACCTCTCTATCTCTCTATATAGCAGAGGCCAAAGAAATAGCCTGTCCATGCGCAAAGATCCCAAGAAACCATACTGAAGAAAATAAAGAAATTAAGAAAGCCCTCCTCTTAATTTCTGTTTTAATGGCCAATATTGACCACCACCTTTCTCTCCTCCTCCTCATAATCATCCTCCTCCTCCCCACACTAATTACCTCCTCCGCCTCTCCACCACCACCAATAGAAGAACGACGGCAACAACAACTGAACAACATAATCAACGCTTTGATTGGAGCCGACGACTTCAACAGCTTAGCCAAAATTCTCTCCACTGCAGACTTTCCTCTCTCCACCACTCTCTTCATTCCATCCGACGACTCTCTGTTTTCTTCTGATCAATTGAACCCTTACATCATCCCTTACCACGTAGTCCCTCAACGCCTTTCCTTCTCTGAGCTTTGTCTCCTCAAGCCTTTCTCTCATCTCCCTACTCTCCTCCCCGGAGAATCCATCCTCATCACTAATAACTCTCCCTCCAATTTCACTCTTGATAACACACTGCTTTTCTCCCCGGACGTTTACCTCACTTCCACTCTCGCTGTCCATGGTATCGCCACCGTTCTTGATCTCTCCCTCTATGGTGGTGGCGGTGGTGCCCATGGTTCCAAATCTCCTCCGGGAATCTTTTTGCCGCCGTCAACAGGGGACGTGGACATTGGCGGCCGCGGCGGTGGTGGCCGGAGGTCAGATGCAGCTTGCTGGTGCAGAGAGTTTCCTGTTCTTTTCTCTGTTATTTGTGCGGTCTTGACGATCAAGATATATAGGTACCCTCTTGGTCGTTGATGCTCTTTTTTCTTCTCTTATGTTCAACTTGAAGATAAATCAATTAAAGACCAAATGGGTCTTGGAGGGCTGTGGCCATTTTCTGATGGGTTTGCTGTAAAGTTGAAGATCCAAATTAATTTTTTTGTCTTCGGCCGAAAGACCAAATGGGTAATTGTTAGTTTCCAAATATTCCTTTTGTTAGAGCTTAATCATGTTTGCTGATATATCAGTTTCTTTAATGGATTCTGGCCTGATAACATGACTACACTCTATTCTTTCTGATTTGTTCAGAGTGGTGATTCAAAAAGTAACAAAGGATCCGTTTTTGTTAAGAGTTGATATCTTTCTTCTCATCTCTGCTACATATCTTTGATCTCAAATTTGGACTACGATTCTTGTTACTTCTTCTGTATATAACTTTGTTTTGATTCTTAGAATGAGATAATATTGTTTTCCTTTTCAAATTTGTTCATTTGAGGAAACTGTAATTTGATTGTTTGTTGCTTTAATCTCCATTACTCAAACTCAATTATATTTGGCCACCATTCTAAAAATTTTATTTATCCATTTTTTTTAGTAAAAGGATGATCGATCTGAATAGAAACCATTGGATAAAGATATATCCACTGAGCTAAATTCAGTCTGTTTATCTATTATTGTTGTTTAATCATTATTTTATTTTAGTTATGAACTTAACTCGAGAGTTACACCAGATGGTCCTTTTCTATTCAAATTGTCATTGCTTCATTAATTTTATTTTGTGATCTCTCCTTTTTATTTTATGATAAAAAAATAAAAAGGACATTATCTGGGTCTTCGATGTCACACATATCATCCCAAATATGTCTTAGTTGTTAACCTCTCTCAACTGATTTTTGAAACTGGTAAGCTCTCAACAGATCCCATTTAACTTTCTCTTATATGCAGTGTACTTAGCTCTATTAAGATAGAAAACCCGTTTTCAGGGTTGGATGGTCCAAGTATGTGATGGCCTACTAAACTGTTCAAGCTGACCATCCAATCAATTTTTCCAAATTATTCAGCGTTTTCATTTGAGGATCTTAAAGAATAATAAAGGCTAGGCTTATCAAGGTGAAACAGTGCCCTTGGACATATGTGATAAAAGAAGATGTCCACAACTGAGATTGCACTCTCTCAGAAATTCTAATTAAGAATGATAAAAGTGGTTAGACATTAAGAGCAAAGCAGAAAATGGGATTGTAGAAGCAGAAATCAGGTTCTTGCATGCAACCTTCAAAGACTTCCAGTTGTTCTGGTGCCACCTTTGACAGAGCACAAGCCAATAATGTGAATGTTAGCTTGTTTAATTGGTAAAATCATTTGACATCATCCAAAAGATTTTGGTCAAACCCCGCTCAGACTAAAGATTGAGGGGGTAAGGGAAGAAAGAAGGCTAAGCACCCCTTGTGTAATTCACATACAGAATGAACTTCCAATAAACCAAAAAAAAACGCAAGCCAATAATCACTAAATACTAACACTGCCCGTCCTTGGATTTGTTTTCAGATATAACCTTTGCTCCTTCTGCCAGTCCTTGTTTATTTTATCAATGAAATTATTCATTTATACACATCATTTCAGAAACAATGGTAGTTAAGTGGGGTGGGGAGAGATAGAAAAATAGGGGAAATGGCAGAAAAATAAAATGGAAATGTATTCCATCTGTCAGTAAAATTTTCTAACTCTACTGTACAAAAATTGCCTTTAGTGTATTGGTTAATGGCATCAATGAACCGGGGCTCCATGTCTATGTCAGGGGCGGCACATTGCAAATATTTGTGCCCTGACTCATGCCCAGGATCTTTCTGTTTATAAGGATCATTGAAAAAATGGACCTAACGAATAGGGAAAGGGAATAAGAATGAGAAAGAATTATAGGACCTGTTTTTTCTACTTTTTCCTTTCCTGCACTTATCTACCTGTTTTCTGGATCTCCTCAATCAATGTAGTGAATGCTACTCTCCGTTCGGCACTTCCTACCTCGCTGCTGAGTATCCTATGCATTATCTTTAACTCCTCAGGAGTTGCCTTCTTCAGTAGTCCTCGTAGCACTAGCTGTGTCTCCTCATCAGCTAAATAATGGTCTCCTTGAATAGATTCATTATTATGGTCCTGCATTGTCAAATCAAACCCAAAAAGTTTTGCCTTTGTTCCTCCAAGGGAACAACCCAATCCAAATGGGTATTTGACTTCACTACCATTTCCCGAATTCACGAGCCTATGATTCCAATACTCCACAAATTGATGATCCGGATCAAGAGACTCAATAGCCTGAGAGTAATTTTGTTAGAACTAAAATATGAAATGATACAAGAAAAATCAAATCAAACCCACAACAGAACATGAAAGAAAATCAATGTCTCAAAGTACACATAAAGAAGAAGCATCCTAAAAACATGATCATGATTAAAAGAGAACTGCAAAAAGAAAATAAAACTATAAACTTCTACACATTATTCTGTCATGTTGATGATTAATCAGGATCACTTTCAAAACTATTACATTCCAGTTTTGGTAATCATTTTGTTTTAGTAAATTCTAATTTCAGCTTTAACATGTAGAATAATTTGGAGGGAATCATGTAATCCAAATACAGAGAAGAAAACAAAATAAAGGCTGCAAGAAAAAGCATTCCTAGTTATTTTATCATCGTATAGATCAGCAAGGCATATCTTCATATGCCATAAGGGATGACTTTTCTGGTGCAATTAACTGCATATTCAAATACAGAGAAGAACTTTGTCATCTGCCAACTGGAAAAGTGCACTATGGCAGACGTAGAAGCATTACCTCTTATCCAGTGGCAGTCAAGAATTCGGAAGTTTTCTTACACAACAGTTGAGCAATCTGATTAACTGGATAAAAGTAGCTTTACCTTAATTATGGCTGGGGAGAGAAACCCAAACATTTCAAGTCCATTAACACTCTGCAAAGCCGGCAGCCCACTTTCCCTTTGACTGCTCCATCTTATAATTTCTTGGTTAAGTCGCTGCAGCACCATGTCCCAGCACTTTTCTGCTGAGACATTTGAAAAGGTTTCACTTTGGCATTCTTCCAAAGTAACCTGAAATTTGCATTACTAGTAAGCAGATATAATATTAAGACTGGAAAAACCTATCAATAAAATAGAAAGAATTATTCATTTACTAACAGTACGATGTAACTGGCGCTTTCTGAGAGAATATTTTTGTTAGAAGCTTAACAGTAATGAGGAAACTCCACCTTAAATAGTGGGCCAAGGAGCCCAGCATCCAGGACTTCTGAGATATAACTGCATACTTTTGTTGGACTGAGAACACTAAAGAACTTGACACGGCTTTTAAATCCTGCAAAAGTCAACCAAGACAAAAAAACATTTACATAGTTCTTAGAAAAAGGAAAGAAATTACAAATTTAAAAAAGAAAATTCAAAATCCGTCCAAACATTCCAGTTCAACATACCTTTTGGGAATATGGCCTGCTTACTGCACCATAGCTTTCCAAACACAACAGATCCAAGATTTATAAGATCAACGCATGAACCCAAATTTTTTATTGGAGTATTTTGGTCAGTCACAGAGGCCTTTACTTCAATGCTGTTGTCAATTTCTTTTTTCAGCAAGCTGTTTGACGGCACTTCTGAATTTGGATGAGGGTGCAAAAATTCAACCCCATATAACTTCTTACCATCAAACTCGCAAGTACCAACCCCCGAACTTGAAGGCTGATCCTTGCTAGTGGATTCTGGGGAATCTAATGAGTTAGAACCACTACTAAGCCGCATTATATCTGGTTCTTTTGCTACATCAGAAAAACAAACTTTCTCTTGCTTAAACATTGGCTTAAGTCTGTCCTCCACATCTGTGATAGCTTTGTTACCGCAACTATCAGACACTTGCAGTACACCGTATTCATGATCATCAGACGTAAATTCAAGATTCAAATCAAAATGGCCCTCGTTTTTAAACTCCTTCATGACCAGAGCATCATTTAAGCTATCACTATGACTATTTGGAGTGACATGCGATGCACCTAGACTAAAATTCCCATGTTGAGGTTCTGACTGGTCTACTTCTGATGAGACATGACTATAAGAACAGGAAGTAGCATTGATGTCCAACATTTCTTCGGTTTTTGAGGAACGAGAACGCTTCTTTCGGTCACAACACTCACTTTGGGACACCTCAGTGTCCAGATCCAGCTTAGATGCATGAGTATCATCACCACCAACTGAAACCAATCCAAGGTCTTTAGATGCCCATACTTTTACAGCATCAAATCCTCCCTCCAATGCTTCAACTAGTATGCGTAACTCATCCATGGTGAAACGGACAACAACAAATCTGTCATTTATGTCACATGAACAAAAGTGGTTTACATGTTTGAGACATGCGTATCGGTCAGGGGAGCACCTGCAGCTGGCAGCAGACAGGTGCAAGTCATAGAAGCATGAGAAACATTCTCTCTCACTAGTCAAATTAAAGTCTTTTTCCATCTTTAACAACTTCAAACAAGTCCCAAGATGCTTCACTCTTTCCTCCTCCATCTGTACCCGTGTCTGTTAATCTTAAATATATTAGTTCTATAAACACCCTGAGTAGATCTTCCACTCGTAAGAGCATGTGCGTGTGTGCAATATATACCCGAGAGAGAGAGAGAGAGAGCAATATATTCACCTTAACTGCCTTGGTAAGTATTCCATCCTTCCCACAGACACTTTTCCATTTCAAACTTCGTGGAGTTTCCTTTCCAAGAACTGATAGCTCCCAGAGGGCCTGGACAGCTTGCCGAGCTGATCCCAGCAGCAGCTTGTCATGAGACAGAGATGTCTTGCGACGCTGCTGGCTATAAAGTTCCACTGCAGTCTGTCCATGAGCTAACCAATCAACAGGGGCCACATTCACTGCCTCCGCACAGTTGAAACCACAATTAAATCCAGAGTGATATGCCCTCGGAAAGGTAAGAACAAATTCTCCAGAATGCTGGACAGCTCGATAGACAGGTATGCCCTCAGCTTTTAGAAGTGAAGGAGACAATTGAGTGACCTGGCCCAAAAAGAGGAATAAATTTCATCCTGTACTATGTTCACAATTACAGAAGTAAAGTTGAGGAAGCAATAGAAATAGGATGCCAGAATCCAAAACACATTTGTGGTATCAGAGGAGAGGTGTGATGGGGGAGTACTGAAGACTGCTTAGCATTTTTTTTATTGGTCCAGAGAACTTAACATTAAAAGGATAAACGTAGCCCAAGAAAAGATGTCCATGAAAAAAAAGAGGAAAAATGAAGTTCACAATGTCATCATAGAATGTTATGCAGGTCTAAATGACCAACCGGATAAGGCTTTTCAAAATTTAATGACCCATTATGTAACGTCATCACCAAGTACCACTGAAACTCAACCTTTTAGAATCTCATATTATGCGTAGGATCATCTATCAAGTTAACCCGTTGGTTGTCTCTAACCAGTGCATAGGACATGTACCTAAAACATCTATATGCCAGCTAGTCAAAAACTACCTACATCACCTCCGCTTCTCAATCTTTTCCTTCTTCTCTCTTGTCATCCTTTATCATTCTCCCCTTCATCCTATGCAGCTTGGGACTAAGGCTCTTAATCCAATCACTGATTAGTGTGCCAAAATCCTCTTAACAGTAACATTAAGGTTTCCCATTGTATTACTTAAAAATTAAAATATCTTGTTACTAGAATGTATGTGTATATGTAAAAAGTGTAAAATAACCAAAAAAATAAGCACAGGGCATAATCTTAATATGCAATCTGCTATAAGGTAATTTATCATTTCCTTCATTATTTGATCGTCAAGGATAAACCAATGCCCTACACAAATATGCATGTAAGCAAAGCATTACATAATGTTACTTAGATCCAAGCATAATAAACTGGAAAAAAATCATCTTCTCACCAGTTCATGCAGTAAATCGGGTTGTTCTTCAAATAAATCTGGTAGATGCCGTCTCATAGCATCTTCTAAAGAGGAAGCATGGCTTCCAGGGACCCCATACCATACTTTTGGATCACCCCAATGTAAATAGTTCAGTGAATACAAGTGATGGTCCTCAACATGCTGTTCCAACAACAAAGTAGAAGAAAATTTTTAAAAAAATGGAGAAATGAGGAAAATCTAGCATTTGAATTCAAGAAGAGGACATCAACTGAATATAGGAAATATCCTACTACACTATTTCTTGCATCATGCCCCTACATCCCAATAAATCTTTAACATAACTACTGTTTACATCATAGAAAGCAAACATCATTGAGAAATCTTGAAATTAAAAATAAATAATTTTTTTATTGGTAAAACACACGCACACACCACTCGAACCTGGGACCTTCAGGACCCAGAGCTTATTAATTTCTTCCAAGAATATTTACCACAAAAATTTTAGGATCCTACTATTAGCTGTCTACAGTCAATATAGTGTATGGCTGTGTGCGTATGTAACAATTAAAGTTCTTTATAACTGGATCATTTGATTCATAACATACCCAACAAAATGACGAAAAGCACATTCCGACATAAAGCCATGGAACTAGAACTCCTGAGATATCACATTCTTCAAAACAGAGAACAGAACCGGGTAGGCGCGGGAAGTTATTTAGGTTCCAACCTGACATCACATACTGATCTGAATCACTTTCAGTTACCATCGATGATGCCTTAGGAAACCCACTTCCAAATGCTGCAGTTTCCAAGTCAGCTCCATAGTATACCTGCAATATGACAAAATAAAACATGCGCCGACCGTAAACAGACATATAAAAAGGAATTTGGCGAAAGAAAATAGGAAGGCCAAAAGAGAGATAGAGAAAATAGATAATCATATTTGCATACCTCAACCTCATCTGTTGATTGCTCCACTATCCGCCAGTATTCACCTTCAATATTCTCCACATTGGGTTCCCATCTCTTGTGTTCAACCCCACAAGATTTTAAATCCTCATCACAATTCTTCATTTGAAAGTAAGAATCTTTAAAATAATCAGCATATTTTGAAAATTCATCAAGTGTGAAGTCTGATCCAGAATGGAAACCAAACTTCTCGTCAGCCTCAGAAGAGACATTCACTTCAGAACCCGAATTGGTACGTCTTCTGGTGCTTCCCATCCTTGAGTGTCTCCTCCGTTTTCGCTTTCGGCTTCTGCTTTTCTTTCTCATGGGCTCCCTATTTTGAAGCAAGTCAACTTGCTGAATTCGTGTGGCAAATTTAGCATGCTCCCATACACTTTTCTCCTTAAGAAGGCAGGGCGGAGCCCAAGATGGCGGAGGGACAATCCGACATATACCAAATGATTCTGCTTTTGTTCGTATCTTTTCTATGTAAGCAAGTGTATCTTCAAACTCCTGATGAACGGAGCACCACAATACAATAAATTAATAGATACAGAAATATTATCACAAAAAAACTAAATTACATGAGATCTTTATTTCGGCGGGAGAATACCTCAATAGAGGGATAAAATACAGGAGCTTCATCAATGATAGGCCTGCAGGCTCCAGCTGGATCCCATCTAGCAGATATCTGAAACATACAACCAATGACTAATTTAGGCAACCTGTATTGAAAGAAGAAACCTTGTGGTTCTTCAATGACTGCAACTAAATCAGTTCATTGTGTGTCACATAGCATTTCAAGCAAGGCTGATCATGTTTCTGGTAATATTAAAAAGAGTCAATTGGTAGATAATGAGCAACCTCAGAATTGGTGAAAAGAAATTCCTCCAAAAATTTTATAAAAAAAAATTCACAATGAGAGCTGAAATTTCAAAAATGGCTTCATCGATAACATAAAATTATGCCTTCAACTGCCACGGTACACAAATTTTGACTTATTTTAGTCTCACAAGCGCACAATATATCTAACATTACTAAGGTCTTCTGAGCCCATGAATCGGCACTACACAGTGCACTAAATCAAATTGGCAGCCATATTAATTTTGTTTACCTTTCGATGACAAGGACTACCAGCAGACTCAAGGTTATTGTCCCTCTTTGAGGTATGCTTTGAAGAATGATCCTGCAAAAAATATTTGTTAGATTCTACATGATTATATTTGAATTTGCAATCTTGATCACATCATTGTGTTATATCTCTATTCATCATCTGCAACCTATGATTAATCCATGTGTGTTGGGACTTTCTCCTATTTACTTTGGATACTATGGACTTTGGTGCTAAATGGTCTAAGTGGATAAAGAATCGTATCCCTTCCCTCATTCTCCACACTAGAACAGCATCTGCTATACAGAACTTATATTTCTTATTCGTTATGTTCTAAGAAGAGAGAAAATCAACTACGAAGAACGACAACTTGCTGGTCCCTGCTTGCTGCTAGATCTGATGATCTGGCAATTCACAAATGCTTAATGTGGAACTAATTTTCCACACAAAGCAGAGTTGAATACAAGCTGATCTAGCTTCCTTCAAGCTCAGGCAGGTTCCAGACCAAGGCAACTTGCAATTCTGTGAGGCTGAGGACTAAGGTCTAACGGCATAGGCTACAAAAAAACTCACCATTGAACCCAATTTAAGCAACAATGGGGACTCAGATTAGGTAGGCAACACTTCGCCAAATAAAAGGACCAAAGGATGAACAAAAAAGTGCACAACGAAATAGAACAGAATCTGAAGGTAATCAACAATGTAATGTCTCGCCTGGAAATATGATACCAGCCCATGCTTCTCAAGAATTACCGTTCCATATTTTTCATATTTATACCGTATCTATACAAGATACATCCTTAACAAAATCATGATTTCTCTTCAAGTTCTGGTTCCTATCTGATACTTTCAATAACGGATTCTTTATTATCTCCGAAAAATGATTGAAAATAAAAAATAGGAGATGGTAAAACAGAGAATGCTAAAGTCAACACTGATGGAAGGACTAGACTGTGATCAAAGGAAACTGAGATGGCCAGGTTATAGCCAAAAATCTAATGACAGTTTTTCATTGAAGTAATAGATGACCAGATACAAAATAGTCATGACTCATACCCAGATTGGCATAAGTTACTTATAAAAAAACCAAAAAAAAAAAAACTCTTGAATGCTAAACAATAACCAATAAAGGAAATCAAACACAAGTGATGCTAAATAAAGAACAGATCTGCAATTTTTTACAGAACAACAAAAGAATTATCAACATAAGTAAGACATATGATATCTTCTAAACATGCAAGATAGATAGATATAATAGACAAAATAGATGATACAAAACAAGACAGGATATAAAAATCTAACCTCCTTGGTATGAGATTCAGCTGCCAATTTGAACTGTTCCATTGACTGGAAAAACAAACAAATTATGAAAGCTAATTCAACAATCTATACCAATAAATTGCAAAACAAAATTCTGTCACTGACCTAACACATCAATACAGAGCACACCCAATTAATCAAAAGCTATTTCCAGAGACAGGTTCTAGTTTTTTCCAAGGAAACAAAATTTAACCTAAAATCCCAACTATGAATGGAAACGGAAACAATCAATACTACCCTGCCAATTCGCCAGAAAAACGAAACGCAAATCCAAAAAGGGATTTGTTTTCCACTTTAACGAAAACCTATTAGCATAAATAGAAAACAATGAGACAAAATAAAAAAGATTCAATTGCATTTACCTATCCAATCTCAATTTCCCTGGATTTTCCCTCAATTAATTTGCATTAACTGAAATACCAATTCCAATCTAAATTCATGTAAAAAATTAAAAGTAAAAGTTGACTAAGTAAACCAAATTAATAAAGCAGAAAAATAATTATTGGTAAGAAGTAATAAAGACAGGGAAAACAAGTGAAAAACAAATACAAAGATTTTCGAAGAATAAAATATAGATTTATTTTCTTATGATCAAAGGTAAAAAAGCAGAACGGCAGGCACCTTAAGAACGGCTACAATTCCAAGTTGACAGACGCGTAGATGTAATCGAAACCTTCTCCCCTCTTTCCTTATACGGAGTATTTTTATTTTTATAGGACTACCTCTCTAATTTATTTTTTTCTTTATGGTATTTCTAAATAAATCTTAGGTATTATTTTTAGTTAATTGTGAAAAATTAATTTTAAAAAAAGGCTGAGAAGTGGTTAATAAAAGAAAGTAAATAATTTTTTCTGAGATTCGGTAATTAATTAAATAAAAAATAATATAAGAATTAAAAATAGTTAGTAATCAGGTAAGAGAAGGATTGTGTTGTACTTAAACGAGAATGTTGGATCCAAAACAGAGACTTAATAAAATAGCTAAAAATAAATAAAAAAGAGTTAAAAAGAAAATGGCAAATTTCATTGTAATTATTTCAAGCACGTTGAAATGACATTAAACATATCAAATCTTTTTTAAACTTATGTTTATTTTCATCATCAAGCAACCTCAAAAATAAATTTTTTTAAAGAATCAAAAATTTAATATTACTTTTAACAAATATAAGTATTAGGGATGAAATATATTTAACAAAAAAAAAATTTAGAGTTTTTTTTTAAAATAAAATTATCATCGTTCTTTTTCGAAAATGGTTAAAAGTATATTTTAAATGGATTTATATTCTATTATATGGTATAAAACAAATTTTACTTACTATATTTTATATTTTAAAAAAATATTATGATATCATTGCCTATTATATACTCAAGTAAATGAAAATCAAATACTATCATAAAAAAATTAAATATTTTAAACAGAAAATTTGTTAATATGTTTTTTATAAAATTAATTAACCTAATATCTCAAATAAAATGAATATCAAAGACCGTCATAAAAATAAAAAAAATTATGTTATAAAAATTAAAATGATACTGTATGTTTTTATTTTTAAAAAAAAATATGAATTTAAATAGCTTAAAAATTTATGTTACAAGAAATTTTGAGATAAATAATTGATAATCATTAAACTTATCATAATCACTTGATAATTATTTTTTATTTGAGGTGTATAAATTCATATCATGAGTTTTAATCAATCATTTTTTTTTGTCAACAACTTAAGATTATTTTGATTATCATAAAAAGTAATATTCAATTAAAATTTTGATTTTTATAAAAAAATTATTTTGATGTTACTTGACAGAAGAAATTGATATTTTAAAATAAATCTTAAATTTTAAAAAAAATATATAATATATTAATATTATTCAACAAACTTAAAAATAATGCACCGTAAATTATCCAAATGAAAAAATAAATAAAAGTGAGAGAGAAAGTGTTTTAAAGAGAAAAAGAGGTTGATATGAACCCGGCCAAACGCCGGCATTAGTATAAACGGAAATCGGCAAAACGAACAAACACAGTAAGAAACAAGTAGTAGGTTTTCTATGTATAGATCGCTCTTGGATTTGCTGATTATTACGGCTCCTGCCATCATTTGTTTTGTATCAGAGAGATTGACCTTGTTTTTCTGTTTTATTGCGTTGTCGTGCCATTATCTGGATTCGGTTGTACAGTAGGATAGTATGTCAACACTCAACAGTAAGTTTTGCTCACATCTTTCGTTTACCGGTACGACACCGTACCTTGCTAACTTTCTCTTTAAAAGTTGAAAAAAGTTTCAATCAACTTCACTCGGCGTTTGGGACGCAAGATTTGACCATTCAATTTCGGGTCAATTTCAGCTTTACTTTATTCTGATGTTTAAGTTCGGAATTATTAATTCTTAAAAAATACTTAAATCAAAATAACAAGAAGAACTAATTCATCTCATCAATTATGAAATTTTTAAATTCCAAATATTAAAGAACAAGCTTGAAAATCAATATCTCCAAATTTGCCCCCAACCTTTTAGCCAGTGTTTGATTTTTTTGGGGTGAGATTTTAGGATAGATTGGAAGATTACGAGGATAATAACGATGAAGCACATATGTTTCTATTAAAATAAAAATATGGACCTTATAAGTATTTTACCCATTTTATATAGATTTTATAATTTTTTTTAATATTCAATTCAATTTATTGTAATTAAAATAGAATCAGTTATTTCATATACAAAACTAAATACAAGAATTGAAATTACAATTTAATTCTTACTCAATTCTATTTCAAGCCAATTCCTATTCTATTTCATCTTAATTCAAGTTCGACGCACTAAACGAGCCATCATAGGGTTACAAAAAATAATTAAAATTGCTGATAATACAGTGTTTGTATCACTCAAATTAGTTTGCTTGATACAAATGGAGGGGAGATTTTAACTTTGTAATAAAAATTGGATCTTTGAAGAAAACAAACGAAAATACCCATTGTTGATCTAAAAATAGTTACTTGTCAAATATAACCCAACAAAAAATGGAATAATATAAGAGATAAATTAGTTAACAAAACATGATTAATTCCATAATTAAACGTACATTGCAAACTATAGAGCAGGCACACAGAAGAAAGAAGCACAGAGGCAAAAACCAAGAGCTAAGTCCATGGACCCATCCACAATTATGGGAGAAGCTGACTGGTGTAATTTGGTTTTAGAAGTTTGATGATGGAGATCACAGAAATGACCAACATGAGAAGTAGGCCAATGAAGGAAGCAACTAGAGCACCACCTCCATGATCACAGAAGGTTTCAACTTTGTCACAGATTTTGTTCCACCTAGCATGTGAATTGCCATCCTTCCCAAGCTCTGCCATGAATGCTGCTGCATTTGCCCCAGCTGATACCAAAGCAACATTCAGCTGCCATATATACACAAAAAAAAAATTGGTTAATTATTACTAATTAGGAAAGGAAAATACTTTATGTTACTTAGGTGATCCATCTTTTATATTTTAATTTTTGAAAATAGGATAAGGAAAAAGAAAAATCAAGATTAAAGCTATGATTAGTATAGATGAAAAGTGAACGAAATGAAGAAAAAAAAAAATAATATTTGTTATCGTTTGATAGAAAAAAAAAATGAAAGATAAAAAAAGTGAAATGATTGTTGTTTGTTTCCGTATAAACAAATCGTAATCTTCTCAAATCGAAATGATTGAAAAATAAATGTTAAAATGAATTTTTTTTTCTATCATTTTTATCAAACACACAATAAAAAAAACATTATTATTTTAAAATTTTCCATCATTTTCTTTTTCTTTTCCCTATCTTCTTCGTGTAACAATCTGTCATATTTTTATAGATAAAAAAGAAATCGAATGACCACAAAATTATTGATAAATAGCTAAGAAGGAAGATGGTACAGTAGTAATTGTTTGAACGTACCATGTCTAGTATAGCAATGATGACAAGTCGGAAGCCTTTGTAATCGAACTTGTGTCCAAGTATCTCCACCACTATCATTACCAAGTTATGAAAACTTACAATTCCATTAGCTATAACGAAGAACCTGTACATATTTCACCAACACTTTCATTAGTCAGTGTTCATACTTATAATTAATTAGTATCTTCATATATGAAAAAATGAGAAATGTATATATTCATTAATTGAAACATTTATCTTATTATTAAAACTGAATAAAAACTTAACAATTATATGTTGGGCTTCTCTCTCGTGATTAAGAACTAGATCAATACCCGATCTATGAATTAGAGGAAATCATGGACTTTAAAATTTACGGGCTTGAGCTAAAAAAATAAGCTCGAAATGTTACGCTTGAGATTATGTGGAAAGCCTCAACTTGACCCGATCTGAATATAATATTTATTTTATTATATTTCATTTCATTTTAATATATATAATATAATACTTATAGTAATACATAGTGAAAATATTTGTGTAAAAATGTAAAGTTTAAACAATTTATGACTTTTAAAATAAAAATATCTCAAAAAATATTTATTTTAAAGTAACTTGTAATGGTAAAAATGATAAAATAAATTTTTTTATTTAAAGAAAAAGATAGTTTCAATAGACATGCTTGGAAAACGAATGCGTATTGAGACAAAAAAATAGGTCCAATCAAACGTAATTTATAGCCACTAGAGAATACTTGTATCATGAATATCATGTCATTTATAAAGTCGATATGACCCATCAATCGTAATTGAAATATTGATTCCTCAATTATTGGAGACATGTCGATCAAGTTATTTTTTTTTATTTTATCTTTAAATTCATTAATTATAAATTAAAACAATTAATTCAAGTAATGATATGATCGATATGAATAATTAATAAAGAAATTGGAAAACAAATTTTCTTACACAAATGCTGGGGTGTGCTGAAACTTGGCAGTGACAGTGGCCTCAATTGGGGTAGTCCCAATGGTAGCAACTACCAATGTCTTGGTTTCCTTGTTGAGTGCCATTACTATTGTTGCCGTTGCAGTGGCAAAGAATGCCAACAACCTCACCAACAAAAGGATCCAGTTCTTCATTGGTTTCTTTGACATTGTTTTTTCATCATTGTATGGAGCCATGGGTTGATCAAGATCTATAAGAGAATATGTTGCGAAGGTGAAGGTAGAGAGATGGGCATTTATATAAGCTTTTGAGTGGCAGAGAAATGGATCAGCATGAGTCAAGTAAGCCAACAGATTGAGAGAATATTGTGTAGTTTTTCTTGGCTGGTCTAACCGTATACTTAAATTTGCTTGTAGGTACTGGTGGTTTAGAAAATTGAAGCCTTATGCGGTAAGAAACATGAGTAGTTACTTTATTCACCAAAGCTGATTTGCACAGATTTTCTATGCTTTTTCTATTCCATAATTTTTATTACGTTTATTATTTAGTTAATTAAATGAATAATTTTTTTATTGTTAAATTATTAAGAAAAATTAATTTTTTTCCATATATAAATATATTTTAAAAGTTTCTAAAAAATATTTTTTATATTTTAAAAATAATATATATAAATTAATTAAAATCAAACTTAAATAAAAAAAATACATATGATAAGTGACTAAATTACTTTCTTGTTTTTTTGTACTCTAGCTAAAATAATCCTTAAATACACAGTTTCAGCCTTAACCTTTCATGAACGGAAAACATTACTGGTGGGCGTAAATGTTCAAGTTCAACAAGAACTAAAAGCATCATCGGGCTTGGCTTATTGACTATAGCGAATCCCAGTCAAAGAGCGTGGGTTAGAGTACGAGATGCAACTATTTGGACTCAATTTTCTACCAATTTAATAGAAACAAGTCTTAAAATTATTGTCTTCTCTAGAGTTAGGTAGAGTTTATAGTGAAATGATCAAATTCACCTTTAAGATTTCAAATTATCCTAAACAAAGAGAAAGGTAATTATATAATTCAATAGAGTTAATGTTTTAATTTTTTGATAAGTTTAAAAGGTGAAATAATCAAAATGACCGTAACAATTCAAATTCACTTAAACAAAGAGAAAAGTAATTATATAATTCGAAAAAGTTATTGATTTAAATTTTTTAAACTTTTGGCGGTATAAAGCCAATAAATAGTAAAAACAGTACAACTCCAATGCATTTGAAATTAATTTTACAGAATCTACATTTCAACACTGCGATCATCCTCGCGCATCACATTTTGGCATTGATCCTCTTTATAGAGATTGTTATGATCACGCTGGGAAGAGTTTTGCTGAATCTACATTTCAACACTGCGATCATCCTCGCACATCACATTTTGGCATTGATCCTCTTTATAGAGATTGTTATGATCACGCTGGGGAAGGGTTTTGCCAAGGACTGGTTGCCTCCAACCCATCCTTTTTGTTCGGCAAAATAACAAGGAATTCGAAAAGTGTCTCTCAATCACTTTGGTTGTCAAATAAACCCAAAACTAAGAACTTAGTTCTCGCTTGGAAAAGCATCAAATCTAATATATTTGTTTTGTTTCTACAAGCAGAAAATATTTTTTAAAAAAAATGTCAAAACAGGTGGTGTTCAAGTCGACACGAATCTTGACCTAATAAATCATTTGGCACCTCCACGTAGCATTCATAGCAAGGGGAAGCCGACCACACGAATTGGGGAAAAACCTGTCAAACGGGGGACAGAAATAGGTTCTGTCCAAAGGAAAAACCAACGGAAACAAAAACAAACAAAAGGATAGATTCCTCATACTAAGCACTTTTGATGTCAACTAACTCAGTAGAATTGCTTCTCAATGCACAAGAGATCAAAAAGTAAACTGAGGATGAAACGGATTAAAGATGAAGAAATTACCTACAGTTGTGTAACCCATACTTGATGGCATAAGCACACTTGCCAAGTATAAGAACATAATCATAAGAAATCAACTTTGTCAAGCAACATTGCATCTAGTGACTGACTACAACCTCTTGGCTTAATGGTCACCTCGGGCCCTCCATATAAAAGACCCAAGTTCGATTCCCAGTCCGCTAACATACCAAAGAAAAAAATGTCACACCTAGCTGAAGAAGTGCTCTCACATTATTCAAAGATATGAATCATTCATTGAGAATATTTTGAGACAATGCTCATAACAAAATCCAACTTCATCCTGACTTTGCATGATAAAATCTTAGTTATTCAAAAAAATCTCTATCCACAACAGAAGATAAATATGAATACAGTACATCCATCAATTATTTCGTAAAGCAAAAAGAAATAAACTTTATATGGTTTGCGAAAAAAATCAGTTCAATTTAACAATCACACAAATGATGAGAACAATGCCCTTCCAACTTCTTAACCTCAAAATGTACAACACACATTTCAAATCTCTGAGGACCTCATGTTGGAATTACTTTTGTGAAATGATATATATAGCCATCCCCAACATAATATACACAAACCAATTATCACATCCATCTCGCAGAAGTCATAACAAGGATTTGGAGTCTCTCTACCAAATAAAACAAGGATGTATCTCAAAAATCGTCCGATTATTTTTTGTCTGTTGTGATGCCAACTACAACATTGCTCACCTGCAAATATCCATAATTTCATCAGATCATTTTGTTTTCAAAAAAATTTATGTGCACATTTCATTTTGCTCCCAAAACTTGAAGCAGCCAGCTATGTTAACCAGACTCTGTATGGGTATGTGTCCGACTGTCATCACATGTCTACTTTTTGTGAGTTTTGCAAGTTCTCCATTGATTTGGAGTGTCTAAGGATCAACCCATATTTGGGGTGTGGTGTCCAACTCCAATACAGCATGGTAGAATAAGAGCCCATGTAACATAGGGAGCCAATATAATTTGGAAAGAAAAAAAGAAACCATTCAACAAATTAACAAGTTCATTCAGAAAAAGTAAATTACCAATTTTCCACTTTCATCAACAGACATAGGGTTTTCAACAACAACAGTTTGGCTCTGAGAATGGGGCATCGACTGCATGAGATACAAGACCAGCAGATTTACTAAGCATCATGTAAGCCATTAAATAAAATTTAAGATTGGTTGAAAAAAATCACCAAAATTCAAGAACTTACTGTTGACGTTGAGGGCATTGCTCCAGAAGCGGTTGTTCCATTGGATCTGTTTACAGGAAGAGGAACCCTCCCATTGGCCATCTGTGAGAGACCAGTGCATGCAGGCGCAGAAACACGCACACAGAAAAAGAGAGAGCAATGTCAGAGATTGAAATAACACATAAGCTAAGTTTTGGAGAAAAAGTAATGATATATAACTTACAAGGTACCCAGAAAGTAAATTATTGTGGGACCACAGGCAAGAAGAGAAGTATTTGTTCGATTCAAATGTCATCTAATCCAATTAAATTGAAAGAAAGGAATGGCAAAGACAAAGATAAATGAAAATTCATCATTCAAGAATAGGACCGGATCCATTTGGTTGCCCAAAAGTAACTGGCATTTACACTATTGGTATAACAGACAGTTCCTAAAAAGCGTTATGCAGTTCCTACAGCTTGAGGAGAAACAATTAGAAGTCAAAAGATACTTAGGAAACAATACATGTTAAGTGAGAAGAACAGCCGGAAAAGAATTTAACATTTTACAGTTCATAATTAATACACATTCCTGGATTTCAACAATTTCAAGAAAGAATTACAATGGATCAAGGGGAAATGTCTTCAGGTACAAGATTATTATTCCAAGTAGTTAAGACAACGGACCGATACAGAAAAGAAAAAGCTCTCTTTAAGTGCTGTGAGGTTTTATTTGATTCAGTGAATACATGAAATTTTGCGAATGCATTTGAAGGTCAGTGTACGTTTAGACAGAAAAATAAAGTCAACCAAGTAGCGCAAGCATGTAAATAAACAACGATCAGCAGTCAAATGAAAGATAATAAAGAGAAGAAATCAAAACAACAAAGAACAATTAGCGCAACTGCAGGCGTATAAACTATAAAGTCAATCTTGCCCCCTACTATCATGTATTGTTCTAATCAATGACAACCAAGTAACTTCTCTTTATGAAATAAATTTCAAAAAAAGGCAAATGAGTAGGACTATATGCCTAACTTTGGGACAGCTTATTCGTTTAGTAATTCTCTGCAGAAAGCAAAGTAACACAACCTTGTCTTTTTGGTTACAAGTTTCCATCCCAACTTCTTGAAACTGCAAAGTGCATTCTTCTTTTCTAACAAAGAACCACACACTAATAAGCCGCTCTTCTAAACAAAAACTGCAGCACAGATCCTACAGAGTCTTATTTAGTTTTTGGACATTTTGGCAGTTTCAACCACACAAGATTCCCTATTTTCTAATTTCATAATAGTGAATATGGAGAATCCAGTACAAGACTAAAAAGTTAAAACCTCCAGAGAGACGAAACTAAATTAAATTTAAAAAGTTATGCAAATAGTCATTAAGAAGTATATTCAAATGTCAAAAGTAGGTATACTTACCCCAACATTAATAGTCATTAAGAAGTATATTCAAATGTCAAAAGTAGTTATACTTACCCCAACATTAGTAACGTAGTGGCACACAGCACATTTAACTGATGGAGCTCCATATGGATACATAAGTGTTGTCCGACAGTGACCACAGTTGACATGAGCGACCTGATTCGATGCTTTTTTGCACAAATAAAAATCAATGACTGAACAAGTCAGTGAACAAGCTTAGGACCCATAAATGGGGGGGTGGAATCGTAGTATCCATATTCAATCTAGGAATGTGATGATATAAGATAAACAAATAAAGATCCAATGAAAACAATGACCATAGATTTTAGTTATCTTTTTCATTTCTTAGATGCATGTGGAACGGTGCTCAGAGAAGACTTTTGTGTTTAATTGTAATGGTAAATTATTCAACATGGAATCAATAATAAGACAGAATGGTACTGGTGGTGCATCGTAATTTTTCTAGACTAAAATAACTGATAGGCTGACACCCAGCAATCAAGTTCCAGTTCTTACATCAAAGGAAAAAGAATAAAAGGCAGAAGTCCCAAATACGATCACTATTGGTGACCTTGAACAGCAGGCACCTGCTTCTTTCAATTTTCTTTTTAAATTTCTCATCCCCCAGTTAAGATCTTGGAAACAAGAGAAAAGAAACAAAATTGAAAAAATTCTAAAAAAATAAGCTCATTTCTCAAACAACTTCAAAATTTTCTATTATTTTCCTCCCTCATTACCAGAATTCAAATGGAGCCAAGAGTTATTGAACATGAAAATGATGTAACACTTTCTCCAAAGTATGTTCAGAGATATAATTCCTGCAAGCTCCTAATCTTACATGAAAAAGGCATGATTTGAAAATAAAATAAAAAATAAAAAAACTTTTTCAATTTCAGGATATGTAAGTGAAGTACCAAAATTGTTTGCAAATTGAAAATTGATTTGCCATCTTATGAGATGACTGAACTTTGCCTCTTACTCATTAAAGCATATATTGTACCTGGCGCAAGGTTCACAGTGTGACAACAGGAGCATCTCACACTAGTTGCCCCACGTGTATACATTAGCAATGTCCGACAACCTCCACATATAAGTTGAGCCATTTCCATCCCTGCAGGGGTGTTATAGACTTAGGCTATCAAACCCAACTTTTACAAATATAAGTTTTTGTTATTCATACTAGGTGAAATGTAGTGATTTAAAAGTACTAATTTTAAAATAACTCAAAATTCCTTTCATTATTGGTAAAACACTCACCACTCGAACCTAGGACCCAAGGCCTCAACCCTTAACCATTGAGCCAAGGCCTCCTCAGCAAAAAATTACTTAAATTTCAAAACTTCCTCCCTTATGCAATCTTTCTCTCATTACTCCCACTTTCTTTTCCTCCCATCTAATTCTGTCCAACTCTCATTCTTAAATTTTAAAATAAGAGTTTCACAAGTATCTGCTTAGTCTATTTCCTCCAACAGTCATTTAATTACTCTGATGCTACGCTTTTGGCATTTATTCATGATGCGCACTCATTCATACAGAACGATAGTTTTTATATTATTTTAGCACCACCGTGTCAATCATCATAAGATACATGAGGATGCCCTTAATAGTAATATACAAAGCATTTGAGCCCCTCCTTGAAAATTGCTAGAAGTATACCATACCAACAATAATGCCACAAACACTACACATGAACAACGGCTTAAACTTTGAGCAATAGGGCAAACCAAGTCAGTATCACCTAAATGCCAAGGTATTACAACTATACCTCAAACAAGTTCGTTCTAGTCCAGGCCCAAAATTTGATCGACAACGATTGATTTTTCTAACTTATAAGAGTTACGATCGTAATCACTTGCAAAATGCCAACAACATAGAGAGACAAAGAAACAATAGTGGTTTTTGATAACGATAAGCTAGATATAATGTTTTAAAGATTTTGAAAATTTAAAACGATTCGTTACTCCAAAAAGTTCAGCACCATAAGAGATACCACTAAAAGCAGAAACGACGGTCATTCCAAGCTAACATAGCCCTGGGTGGATGATGAGAGACGTTCTTAGTTCTCAAACCTGCAGCTATTTATCAATAATAATAAATCTGGCAATTTATAAATTTACGTATCCAGATTCCCAACTACCAATATTCTCCCCATTTATACATTAACCCTCCATAATGCAGAAAAGAATTAAAGTTTTAAAATAATAATAATAATAATAAAAAGCCTCATTCAACCTCTCCATTTATACTGATACCTGATTAGATATTGCACTTAAAATCAATAAACCAGTAGTGTAAATCAGCTGAAACAATTACTCGCTCTAGGGTAACAACAAATTGACCCTTTTAGCCAAAATTTTCTCCAAATATTACCAAAACTGAACAATGTCCATGATAAGGAAGGGAATTAAAGAGAAAAAATTTACATAATGTTAGCAGCAAAAGAAAAGTTGATTCACTTTCCGAAATTCCAAAACTTTGAAAAACATAAAAGAGTTCAAGCATACTGAAACCATAGAATTGTGAAAAGTATTCACACAAACAATTAAAATGCCTCCTTATTTGCAGATAAAACGAAGAATAAGCAAAAAAAGTATACCAGGAGGAGGGACGGGGGTGACGGTGCTACATAATGCACAACAAACATTTGTTGCTCCTCTAGGATAAACAAGAATGCTCCTGCACCCACTACACACAAGCTGGCTCTGCATAGCTGCAATGACAAAAGAAAAATAAAAATCCACATTATGAGGCTTCCAAGAGAGCCAATCAATCTGTCAAAAAAAGAGAATCATTCAAAGATTGTATGAAATTTTTGTAAACATGCAATTAACATATTTGGTAATTCGTCAGTCAGTATGACCCACATGGTTGCAAAGTCTCACTCATTTTTCCAATGCAATCGATCTCTATAAAATTCAAAAGGAACTAAAACGGACTTCTCATGTTCAAGTTTAAAAAATATGGAGAGTTTCAACAAGAAAAGTTGTTCCTTTGGATACTCTGGTCCAAATTCCCTGAAAAAAAAGAGGATCACATATGAAGGACAATTGTGGAACTCAGTGGAAGTCACAATACCTCCTTAGATGAGCTGTTCATTTTCTTTTCTATGTAACCGACTATAAAATCTGTTTTACAGGATTTCTTGACCTCTTTCTCTTCTCTTCTTTTATGGCACTAATATTTTCCCGTTAATTAAGCTAAGGAACAAGCTGCTAGAATCAACAAGGAAAAGATAGCTCTAGGGATCAGGGAAAAAAACCATGTATGACCTGGAGTTACACTTCAAAACACAATGAACAATATGAGACACAAAGGATTTTTGTTATCTAATTACCCACTCAAATCTGCAGGGATGCTGATGTCCCCACCTTGCCAGTGGTACTAGAATCTGATTACCTAATGATAACTTAGTTCCCGTGAAAAGCATGAAAATTAATATTTGAACCACTAAAGCTGGGAAGGAGATTTTACTGTTTTAAGTTAATTACTTATACTCAAAGTGTGATGCAAGCAAAACAAAGATGAGACTTCGGATCACTTCACCCAAAAGCAGACAAAAAAAATAACAGAAAAGAATATTAGAAGCAGCAGCTATTTTTTTTATTGGTAAAACACACGCACACATCACTCGAACCTGAGACCTTTAGGACCCGCGGCCTCAACCTTAACCATTGAGCCAAGGCCTCATTGGCAAGAAGAAGCAATTATACTCATTGAAAATACAGGAATACTAGTTGTCTATAGCTGATCTCAAGAAATGATAATCACCACCAGTTCAATACAAGCTTATCAGCATTTGTTTCACGGTTATGCGAGTCCTAACAGAAATGCGATTGCTCTACAAATCTTTGATAATAAGTTCCATGTTCAGCATTGTTTGGGAACCAATTTAAGCAAACTCAAATCAATTTGGTTAAAGTGGTTTTTATGCAACAACAAAAAATTGTCTTGAATGAATTAAGCTTGCTTAAAATGGTTCCCAGACAAGGCCTAGCATAACCTATGGATTATCATTAATTAAGTAAAATTTTAGCACAACGAAATCCATGACAAATCGTCAAAGTAATCATCCAAAACTACAACAGAAAACAGCGTCTGGACAAAAATAAGCCAAATAATTATCTCAAAAAAACGAAAACAAGTAAAACAATGTTCGTGCATTACAATTCTCGTTATAAATTCAATAACATAAATATTGTTCCTCAAATCGTGAAATAAAAATAAACAAAGAGAAACAGTTATCAATCTCACGCATACCTAAGAAACATGACAAAGAATTAAACCATGCAATTGGCGTAAGATTGATCCAAATAAAAGGCTCAAAAGAATTACCTTATTTGTTCCGAGAGGGGAACCTTAACGCGCAATCCAAAATCGAATTCAAAGTCAAAACTTCTGCGAAGAAACCATCACAATAATTCACGAATAATCCGAGCAATCATAAAAATAATCGTTATCGTGTTAAAAAAAAAAGGAGAAAAGAATGATATGATTAAATTTAGATAAATCAAAAGAGAAAGAAATATTACCCCTACCTTTGAAGATGACCCAGAATTGATTTTGAGGACTGACAATGTAATTAATAATTAGGGATAACAGTGATAAATAAAGAGTAAAAAAATACTACAATATTACAATATTTTAGACCAAAGGCTTTTTATGGAAATTAGGTAAATAGTTGGATATGTTAATTTGATTGACAAAACCAAGGAGACCGGTGGTGATTTGAGATTATATGGATTCGGGTAAAAGAAAACCGGGAAGAGATTATTTTTTTATAACAGTTTTTTGTTTTTATTTTTCGAAAGCTGTTTTAGAAAATAAAATTTTGAAAACAAATTTTTAATATTTTCTGAAAAAAAAAATATTTTTGGATAACTGTAAATTGAAAATTGTTTCCAAAACAGAAAACAATGAAATGTTATTTGGATAATTTCATCTTGAAAACTGTTTTGATACACTTTGTAATTATTTTTAGTTTTGAGTTTAAATTTAAAATCTATATTAATTTTATTTTTTATATTTACTAAATACTTAAAAATGATTATTATTATTTTATTTTTAATATTTTTTATATATTATAGAAAAAGAATGAAACAGATAAATAAACAGTGATTTTATTACTATATTTTGTAAATTATGTCATAAAACACCAATTTGTAGTTTACAAAACACAGTTTTTGAAAACTATTTTAGAGATTTACTTTTGAAAACTATTTGTCAAACATTGAAAAAAAAATTCGAAAATTATTTTCAGTTTTCAAAAACTCTATCAAACATGCCTTAAAGAAAATTTTCTTTTTTAAAATTCTTTCCTAATTTAGTTAGAATTGGCTGATTGGGATTAGAATCTTTCAACAAGTTTATGTTCTTTATGCTCCAACGGTCTGTTTAGCTAAACAACCAAGATTGGATTAGGATTTAATGAGATTGGATTGAAATAAGATTTAAGTATCTTTTGATCTAATTACAAATTTAGATTCAAAGATTTTTTTTTATAAATCAGTTATGAAGTTAAAAGTTACACAAATTCATATTTTAATCTATTTTTTTAATTCTTTTTAAAAATTATTTTAGGATATTTGATTTAATTTTTATTTTTTAAAAAAACTAAAACCATTATGATAGAGTTTCTAAAACAGTTTTTATGGTAAGAAACATAAATTACTCTAAGCTTCTGAGCAGCTTCAATTGTTAAAAAGCAAAAGTTAGATCAAATATTTTTATTGAAAATCATTTCTTTATAAATTAAAAAGTAATTTATTTAAATCCAAAATCAAAAGTTGTTTTTTGTAATTTTTTAATCCAAAATAACTTTTGACTAAATTACTTTCCAAAATTGGGCTTGGCTGATAAAGATATTTAGCCCCTTGCCACTATATAAATATCATTAAACTTCAATCATTTGAGATTATTATTATTATAGAGTGCTTTTAATGGCACTCCAAAATTATTATTGGCATTCTTTTTATTTGTTTAATTTATAATAATATTATTAATTGAAATTAGATGCTTTGGAGAATACAATTTAATTATGGTCAATATTATAAGTTTAAATATCAAAGCAAAACATTTAAGTTCCAATAACATCACATTTATTATTATTATTAATTTAATTATTATTATTTTTAAAAAAATATTATTTGATCATTGTTATTATATTTATATTATTCATGTTTTATTATGATTAAAATTAATAATTTATATTATATAAAAATATTAAAATCAATTTGATGAACGAGAACTATCTAAACATACAAATCTATACTATTAACAAAGGTAGGGAAGAACTGAAAAGAATCAAGAAAATTAAAGATAGATTGTTCAAATCACGTGGATTTTCCTAAATCATATGAGAACACTGAATCAAATCACATGGAACAGTAGTCCAAATCAAATAGACAAATCAACACTCAATCACAAAGTATGAAAACTGATAATTTAATCTGAATTCATTTATAAGCTATTCCATAACAAATGAATCTCTTATATATACAGAAGAATCATAACTTAAAGATAAAGACTAAATCATAAAAAGATAATAACAACAAGTCAGATAACAATAGAGGAGGATAAGCCTAATCATAATCCTATTTAAATAAGGAAGCTAACTAAGATAATAATTCTTAATATTTTCAATTACATAATTATCTCCATATCCCACAAATCCTAGATTAAAATCTTTAATTCTAATTTTCTTTGTGTTCTCTATCATTCTCCACCACTTAGAAAAAACTCGTCCTCGAGTTGAAAAATGTTTAGTAGTAAGAGCTCGAAAGCGTGGAAGAACAAAACATGGTCATGAAAGTCTCAGAAGACGAAATCATCAGAAGGGGAAAAAAATTTCGTTGAAAACATTTGTTGCTAAGTACTTGAAACGAGGTAGGGAGGACAAACTCAATATGACAGATAGATGTATCAACTCGAACCTCAATCGAACAATCAAGCTTGTCGTCCTGTTTGTCTGGAATCTCTTTAACTATCTCGATATGTTTAACAGACTCATCATCTTGCTGGACTGGTTCGAATAAAATAACTTCACATGGAACTAGTTCAAATAAAATAACCTCACATGGAACTGGTTCAATATGCTCAACAACATCAAGCTATCTTTGTTGACATCTTGGTTTTGAACCTGGTCAAAAAACTCAATGGGCATAACCAAGTCATTATTTGACTGACAGGGTTCAACTACGACAGTCTCACATGGAATTGGGACAACATGTTCAACACCTACTTGAATATCTTCATTCTCGTTGACTTCATCTTGACGCTCTATTGAGTCTTCTCTATCATTAGTGGGTTTGGAGTTATCAAGTTCGGGATCAACATGCACTATCACAACATCCAAAGGTTTGCACAATTCTTTATATTCTTTCAGAGATTGGATTATCTAAGCACGATCATACCCAACACAACTATAGTTAGCATATTTAGGAACATAATAATAATTTTTATATGCAACTCCCTCATAATCATAAATATAACTGTCATTACCATTTAAAGGATGGACATCTCGAGAACTCTGCTGACACTCATACTCATATTGGTGTTGTAGTTCTTTAAGTCGTTTCTCATCATGATAAACCCAATATTGAAGTTCTCTATATTCTTCATACATACGTCGGGGAAGATAATACCAACCATATTTGATCACTTTGGATTTCAACAAGCGAGAATAAGCACTTGATAGTTGAACTTGTAGATTTCGAATACGAATCTTAGTACGGTAAGACATGATATCAAACTAAAATATCTCAAACATAATTATTTTTTACCCTTTTTCTTTTTTTTTTTCCTTTTTTTGTTGTTTTGTTTTTCTACTTTTTCTGTTTTTTTTGTAGGAATAAAAAATTACAGATAATTACAGTAAAAAATACATAAAAAAAACCTGGAAAATTGTTTTTTGAACTGGCTCAGCTCGGAGGTTGGTGGCGGCGGCTGTTGGTGAAGGTTGACGGTAGACAGCAAAAAAAAGTGTCATGACTACTATACGCGGGATTTTTCTGATGGTTTTTTTTTCTCAAGGGGGAACAAAATTAGGGCTCTGATACCACTTGGTGTCCACCCCTCAAAATGTCTTATAAACCCTATTTAAATATATAAATCAAATATTTAAATAAAATATGTATGTAACTCAATTGATTACAAATCCCCACATCTTTCTCCCATGTTTTTCTCTCCCACTATCCCACCCATACTTAACTTCTCTACTCTCTTTATCTCTTTTATCTTCAACCTATATTTTTTTTCTGTTGCTGTCCACTCAGACTTAATTTCTTCACTTTCATTATCTCTCTTATCTTCTTACCTATAAATATACCACGCATAATTGTCATATAAAAGAGCAGATGCATGCGTAACGTGTGTTGAGATGCTAGTAGTCAATTAATATTCATATACTTTTTTTAATAATTTCAACAGCTAAAAGTATTTTTTCTACTTATAAAACATTAATCGGTTTGTCATCACTTTTAATATAGTAATTTTAATCAAACACAAAATGATTTCAACTAATCTGTTTTAAAATTACTTTTAAATCCTTACAAAAGCATAAAACATCAAATCTTTATTTCTTCCCTCTCACTTTCTATTCCCACCAAAAGAAAAGTGCATTCCATTTTTTTTTTCACTTTTCTTTCTTTTAAACACATATCTAGTGGAAATATAAATCACGCTTGCATCATTAGAATTTCTTAAGCCTATATTTGGGAAGTAGAAATGGAAAGGAAAGGAAATGAAATGGAGGAAACAAAAGGAAGAGAAAATTGAGGGGTATCTACCCCTTGTTTGAATGTCTAAAATAAAGAAAAATAAATAAATGATTTAATATATTTTACTATTTTGTCAAACATTAATATAAAAAATGTTATTATAAAGTTAAGGGTATAATAATGAGTACATTAAAATAATATCTCCAAATCCTATAAGTTTGAAAGAATTAATAAAATAAAAATTTGAAAGGAAATGAAAGGGTATTCTTTCCTTAGAACTTCCCAAATAAATGGTAAATGTATCCTTTTTTCTCTTTTCCCTCCACTTATATATATATATATATATATATATATATATATATATATATATATATATATATATATATATATTGGTTTCATTAAAAGCACGAAGTAATTAAGCTCCACCATATTGCTTGATTCTGGTTCGGGTATTGTTTTGGTTCTGGCTTGGTATAAAGAGAAATCTCCACCTTAATTGGACTTTTATTCTCAGAAGTCAAAAGAATCTTTGCACAAACAATAGTAGGAGGCTTCATTTGCCGTCCACTTGCACCATGAAATGTAACAGATGCCTGCTACTACACTCATGTCATAATAAAAGAATATATCTTTTTATTCAACGTAGGCCTGTTGGTCCTGTACCTTAAAATTCAATCCGAAATTTATACGATGTCAAGTAACTTTATCATTGACACTCAAAATCCACAAAAGAATCTATCACCAACAAGAAAATATGCTCCTTATTAGTCACCAAGCCACAATTCAATCACACTCCCAAATAATTTTCACTGAACAATAAATCGAAGTTACAAGTATCCAAACACGGAACTGCTTTTATAATAAACTTCTTTAAAGGAAATCCACTAATTTGGTTAAATTCTTAGTAACTAGAACATATATATGTATTCACTAGTGCAACAATTCTTATTCTTCATGCATAAAAAAATCATTTTTACTTCAAAAAATTTACAGATGGATAAAGCTGATTTGCGTGACTGGCTACTATGCTTTTCATATCAGATGCGTCGAAGAGAGGCCAACCTCTTTTCAAGATCGTCAACATCAGTAGATTCAGACCTGCATATGAATAAAATAGATTGTTAAATATATTAAGCACTAGTAAACAGTTTCCAGATGAAAGAAGAGGGCAGTCAAACAAAAGATACTTGGGTGTGTATTTAACCCACATCCCCCAGCCCCCTCTCCCTGCTTTTGCCACAGCTCAAAATACTAGATAAGTTAAAAATATAGAACAAAAGAATAAAAAAGAATGATATTTTCCCTACAAAGAATGGACTGATCATTCTTGAGGGAATGTCCATTCCATTCCTGGCACAATTTGGCCAACCAAACGTAGCGTGAGGCTTCTCAACCAACTCTAATGGGAAACTTGCTTCCCTGCTCCCAAACGCTCATTCAGGTCTAATTCAGTCCCAAATATACTTCCAACCACCATCCCAACAAACTGCATAATGCATTTGCCAGAAAAGAAACCAATGCTCAAGCCATCAATATCTCAGGGACATTCCTTAACATGCACTGAATATTTCAAAATATGCTCAAAAAGTTTGTCACCACATTGTCTGCAGGCTTTTGCAGTTAGGAACAGATATTCTGTAGATGAAAATCACTGAAATTTGATAATACAGGTAATCATTGGAAGCATTTCACTCATTATCCTGCCCATTTGCCAGGATGTTTGGAACAGAGAGCAGGGATACATATATTTTGGCTATTAAACATGAGGGAGAAATAACAACCGAAAAGCAAACTTGAAATATGGATCACGGAAAAACCACTGGAAAGAGTATTCGTGTTCCTTGTTTTTAGCAACAGAAAATGCACAGATTGTGAACAAAGGAAATGTGATCAAGGAAAACAACTGAAAAACTTTTACACATCTGATTAACCAAATGAGCTGATTTGACTTGAGCCATTGAGACGTGGAACTATCAATTGAGAAACCGGCACATACCTAGTAACAACTTGAGGAGCATTCCTTGATGCAATCCGACCTTTTGGAGCTGAAGATAACTGTCAAAGAAGTGGACCAGAATTAAACAATTGTTCAAACTTGTTTGAATTAAGAAAATGCAATGAATTAAACAATTGTTTAAACTTGTTTGAATTAAGAAATGCAATTTGTGCTGAAATTTATGAGATAGCATCATTCTCAAAGAAACCAACCTGGGATGCAATATCAACACCAATCTCATCAAGCACCTAAAATTGAACAATATCTGTTAGAGACCATGGGCAAGAAATGGAGCAGGACCTGTAAGAGAAAGCTAAAAGAAAGTATGAAATACAACTGTCAATATTGCACCTGGTTAGTGAGCTCCTCTGTTTCCTCTTCAGCCTCATCTTTGTCTAAAGTTTCATCAATAGCCTCTGACATCATCTCTATCTGCAATGAGAACAACATGGCATACATATTAAAGGAACATGCATTACCAAACACAACAAACACCAATTAGGGAGGAGAATAATTCAACAACTGCTGCAAAGCTCAGTCCCAAGTCCTAGTAATTTAAGTAAATATTTTCATGTGAAGCAAGTGGATTTGAATTATTGCATACAATGAACAGGATTGCAATCTCACTCTTATATTGATAAGACTCAGCGAAGTTATAGCTTGCAAGTGTACACATATTTTCTCCTCTAAACTTGGTTTATCCAAGTAATACATATTTTAATTGCTAAAAAGTACTGAGGCAAGGCATCTAAAAAGCAAATGCTGAATAATAGGAGGAAGAAAAATAATATTGAGCAAACAAAAATTGTTACCGTCATGTCTATTTGTGCTGATTGCTTCTGGAATTCTCTTATAACTTTTGTTTGTTTTGCAGGTTCCATTTGCTGCAAAAGGACAGAAATTATAACGATGGTGCTCCACCAAAGAATGCCTAGACATAATTCAGATTCCAGGTAAGAAGTATCTCTGCCAAAGATAAAGCGCTAAATAGATCATCCAGTCATCTATAAAATTTACATATTTTCTTCCTTCATTTTTAACACAAACTGTCATTCTAGTAGCTGTTGTGGATGGCTACTAATAGAACTATCAGCTTCAATCTATAAATAAGAGTTTAAAGTTGATAATGACACCACAATGTTCTCTTCCAGTTCCAACTATGAAATGGATACCTTGTTCATTGCGACCATTGCCTTAGTTGCACCTTTCATCCCAGTAGAAATTGAAGTATTGGCATATAGTGCCTGTCCACATAACAACAAAAATGTTGGCATTTGAATAAATAAAGGGACACAAGTTATTATTATCTTATTAATTGCATTTTATTTGGAGAACCAACCTGTGTATGAGTAGCTACACCTCTAATTTGGGCACGACTCCCCTGCAAGTTAGTTATCTGTTGCCGCAGCCGAACAAGTTGACGAGCTAAGATTTTGGTGGCAGCCTAAGAAAATGCTTACAGCTAATCAGCAACTAAGATGAATAATGAAGAAACCCGATAAAAGGCAAGACCAATATGGAGTTTGATTTGTATGTGAGACAGCCAATTTTTGAACTGGTTTAGTGGGTCATTAAACAATCCATGTTGTATAAAATGTTTGAACAGAGTAGATGTAACAACACACTTAGATATATGCCATGATTGGAGCTATTTCAAGGGAAGGGTCCACCACACTTTTTGCATATCTGGACATTTTTCTGCAAAGAATGCATTCAAACAGATATACAATGAATTTATAACACACTGAGCTTTTCTAGCTATTTATGTTTCAGATATATTTGACTTCAAATCACAAACCAGCTAGGCTAGCTCCAATGGAAGCAAATTTTATGCAGGCTTTCTTTAATATTTAGAACGTTTAAGGTAAGATAACTTAGAAGACGCAGAGAATGGTAGTTCAAAAATGCTTACCAATTAGTTTTTTATTTTATTTTTGATAGGTAAAAGTATATTCATTATAGGGCACCAAGGGGCTGCAAGTAGCCAACTCAATTACAAAAGTCATTTACATAACAAAAATTCATTGAACTCTATAAGTTCTTCATCATTTACGGTTTACCATTAAACCAAAGGTGAAGGAGTATGTATGAAGTCATCTATCCTTGATCAAAGTATGGATTTTCCTCACCATCAAAAGCTCTCCTATTTCTCTCATTCCACACCAACCAAGAAATAGAAAGAGGGGTCAAAACTCCATAGCTCTCTTCATCTCCATAGACCCTCCAAGAGCCCTCCAAGCCAAAAATTCTTCCTCAAGAGAACCAGTGATTACCCAACAAATCCTAAGAACCGCATAAGCCATATCCCACAATTACTTAGCCCAAGAGCATCTCAACCAAAGGTGATTAACGGATTCGGCATCCATTTTATAAAAATAGCAACGGTTGACAGGAACCTTACCCATCCTTTGAAGATTATCAATAGTTAAGATCCTACTTCAAGTAGCTTCCCAAGCAAATACAAGATCCTAATTTTACTGTAGTGGGTAAACTTATTTTTTTATTTATCTGTCTCATTCATTTATTAATCACTGGAAGAAAAATTAATACAGATTGAAAGATATTGCAAAAAATGCTTATCTGCACAAAAATCTTGGTGATGCAAAAATGAAAATGAGCATTATAGCAAATTATTTTGGATTTGTGAGAGTTAGTCTCATAGTGAGCAGGGATAAGCCTTGCTTATTAAAATGAAGACCTTTCTCATCCTTTTTGTACCACAGACAAATCAATATGCCTGAATATGAGAGCGAAGTGGCTGAAAAAAGGCTGTGCATGGTGTACACCTCAGTCATCCTTTTTTTAAAAGTAATAATATGGTATTAAAGGGCACCAAGGTGGTGCATTGGTGCCACCCATGTACATAATCAGTTAACTTGTAGATAGTTGATTATGTACATGGGTGGCACCAATGCACCACCTTGGTGCCCTTTAATACTAATAGTGTGAGCCACCACTCCTTGAGATAATTAATCGATCTTTCCAACCCATCAAAGGTCTCAATCCAAACTATCTGTCACACCTTAGTTATCCTTATGATGAATTAGGATTGAAAAATCTTCAAGGTCCTTACCAAATATACCTCATACCCACCCATTACAATAGCCTAACTTGAATTGGGCCAAAATTAATTAATGTGATAATACTCAACTTTATAATAATCTTCTAATACGTTACAGCCTACATACAATTGGTTTAATGAAGTTTTAAAATGAATATATTTACCAAAACATAAACTTGCCTCATTTCCAGTTTTAGCTGTTTGCTTGATCTCTGCTACCAGTTTCTTCTCCTGAAATTGAATGTGAGTAAAATATTAGAAAAGTAAAACAACTGAGATATTTTATCAAAAGTTGGGCCAAAAATAGTTACATACCTCCAGTTGAAGAGATGCAATCTCACGTTCGATACCTGTAAAAGTTGTAAAAGGGTAAAAAAAACAACACTAAACTACATGGAAGTTTGAGATTTGAATATTTTATTTCCCTTAACTCTGGGCAACTCAAAAAATTCTAATAAGGCCAGTTTCTGAAACTTTAAGTGGCCCATTTTAGAGGCATAAAAGAGAAAGCATGTTGCTAAATTTAACGTAGGGCACAAGCTAGATGAAGCTTTCAGAATATGGGTGCCTTCTCTTAGGAAATTTGACCATGTAGTGATCCAGGTACATACCAGAATAAACTCGGGCATTTGGATAGGGCCAATGCTTTTATAAGGCATCATGTCTAATAAGCACCTGAGAATTCTAAGTAATCAATGTGACCATTATTCTAAAAGCAGTACAAGCCAGCCCAAATAAATTATACTTGCTAAGTCCAACTCTCAAAAATTACTTTGAAAAGCAAGTGCGCAATTCCGTCAGATTCCACTACTAAGTAATTTTTTTTACTACTAATTAAATTCATTCAGTTGCTCACTGTAAAATTTAAGAGATAGCCTGTGGACATTTAAATCTCTCAGAATTTTGTTTTCAACTTCAGCTTAAGAATTTGAAATCATAAAAATGCAATACAGGCAGACAACTATGGAGCAACTTTAGAAAGTCATTAAAGGAGGAGGAAAATTATTTTTTCAGAGAGAGAAGAAATCTATAAATACCTCGTGTAGCCACAGCCATTTCTCTCTTACTCGTGCGGAGAGCATCTGTACAATTAGAAGAATAATTTCTTATGGGTTCTTTTTTTCTATCAAATCACAATCTATTTGCAGTTCAAAAGCAAATTAGCCGAACTGGTACCACCCGTTTAACTAGTTATAAAACAACAAATAAAAAAATGACTCTCAATTAAGTATAAATATTAAGCTTCCACAGCAGCTCGTACACATTGTGAACACCTCGGATAACAAATTTTTCCTTCTTTTCTTTCCCGACATTTAAAAAAAAATTTGAAGAAAAAATGTATAGAATATAATGAAAATCGAAACAGGAAAAAAAAGCAGATCAGCTACAAAACCCTGGTTTATATTTCGAGGAAAAAAGAGAGAGAAGGAAAACCATGTTGAAGACAGTATCAATGCCTGATTTCAGGCACAATGCAGAATTTAACTTACATTTGAATCCAAAAAATTTGAAGAGAGAAGGCAGTCAGTTTGTTTGAACAGAAAAAAAAAATACAATTTTTTGCGAGAAAAATGACTAAATTAACATTTTTCACTCGAAAGCACGGTATCGTAAAGAAAACCAGTTTACCTTTGGGAGAGGTTTTCTTCTTGAAGATGTTCATGGTTATGCCCCTGAACTATTGAATGGAAATTCGAAAACCCTCGATCTTCCACGAGAAAGCTTCTTTCGTCACTTCTCCAAATGCTAAAGAGTATATAAGTAGATCTTTTGTACAGAGGATCTATATTTGTCAAATGCGAGTATAAAGCGATTAAAGTGGAGAGTAGAGAGGATTTTTTTTTTAGATCTTCGCTTTCTATTTTATTTTTCAAATGGAAAGAAAGAAAGAGAAGGAATGGAGCTGAGGAAAGTAGTGGCTTTGGGGAGCGTGCCGTTCCGCATATTCAACGGTAGTCGTCCAAATTGCCGTTATAGTTCACATCTAAAATACTAAAATGTCCTTCTGATGTTATTTAATTCTCAAATTTTAGACTACTTGCGTGAGAGAGTCACTTTCATGTTTTAAAAAAAAAATGACGATTTGCCTTGTTTGTTATATTTAAATTTACCATCAAATACATATGTTATATTATAAAATATAAAAAATAAGATAAATTAGTTTTTTTATTGATTCCATAGAATTTACTTTCAAACCTAATATTTCTACAGCATTTTTTTTTTCAAAAAATTGCATCACTATGTAAATTATAGGCATTTCGGTTTTTAGTTTTTTAACTAGAAATTTTGCGTTGGAAGTCTTAAAACTTCGTTTAAATTATATTATAAAGCTACATAAGTTTTAGGCATCACTGCACTAATCTACTTATTTTTTTAAAAACACACTTTGTTTTATTTTAATTTGAAAATTTTATTGCAAAAACTTCATTTCATGAATTTTTTTTCGTTAGTTAAGTTTTTTTGTCAAAAGTGAAATCCGCCTCAGCATTTATTTTCATATACCTTTATTTTTTTAATCCCTTTTAATCCAAAAAATAAACTATTTTCTTCTTCATCAATTTCTTTCCCACAATATTTATCTCACAGTCATCTCATTGCCATGGTAATTCTATAGAGTTATTATTTCTTTTCTCTAACAAAGTTTTGTGAGATTTTGACTATTTTTCATCATTTTTTATTGTTGGGGTGGGAACACATCTAAAAGTTTCTCAACAATTTGGGATCTTCTTTGTTTTTTTTTTTTTCGCTCTATATTTCTCCATATCTCTCTCTCCCTTTCTCTCTCTCACTCTCACTCTCACTCTCATAGCTAAACTAATTTTCCCACTCATCAAACACCCATAAGTAGTACACAACCTCAATCATCTTTGTAGTCTTTTTGTCGAATTTCATTTCAAAATTTGGAAATTTATTCTTGGTGCTTGCAACTTTAATTGCATAGCTATTTGACTCAGTCATTTTTATGATTTTTTGTGATGGAAAGAGAAAAGAAAATGCAAATAGAAAAAACATAAAAAAATTTAAAAAATAGTGTACATTTGACCAAATATGAAACAAATCCTATCCAATTCGATCAGATATAGAGAAATGAGATCATAGTGCAGAGATGAAGAATGAGAAAATATGTTTTTTTACACATACAAAGATAATGTATATATCTTGAAAAAATATATAAAAAATTGTGCGAATATAAGAATTTTTTAGCAATGAAAATATTTATTTTATATTTTTACTAATAAGTAGCATGTGAGTGAAAATATGTAAGTTTAGCAACAAAAAAAATAAAGTGAAAGATACGCAAAAATTGTTTAAGATGGAGGGGGTTTGACAAGGTTTCCGATCATAGAACAAAAAATGAATTACAACGAAATGGGAGGACAAGGGGGATCTCCCAAAACAAAGCCCCAGCCTTACCCTAGAATTACAACTTTCTGAATGTTTGTAAACATAAATAGTCCTTATCGAGAGCTTGTCGAGAGACAGTAGGAAATTCTCCTTGCGCCTGGAAGCAATTGTAGCCACCTAGAGCCAGCCCAGACTTTGCTAAGCTTTCTGCCACTGCGTTGGCTTCACGAAAAATGTGATCAATTAACGTCCCCGCCAGAATAAGAGCCAGAATACCACAAATCACATAGATAATCGACCAATGGCATTCACGCTCCATTTTTTGCATTGGCCAGCCTTAATCCCTCCAAAAGGGCCAAAGCCTCAGCCTTCATATTAGCACAGTACGCAAAGACCACTGAAAAAGCCAAGACAAAATCACGGCCCGCGCGAAAAACACCACCCCTACACAGCCCGCATCGGACACAGATCCGTATATGTTTTTCATTTTGTTGTCTAGAAGCCCAACCTATCCTATCCAACGGCCCAGTCTAGGCATAGCAGCCTTGATGAGTAAGCCCATGCTATGCACACATTGCAAACGTGCAAAAGAAGCTTCCTTTTTTGGAATGAAACTCCCATTCAGCTCCTTCAGTCCATGACGCACTCGATGCACTATTTAAATACAATTTTCCCTTTTATAAACTAGTGAGTTTTTTTTTTTTCAAGAGAAATTTAGTAATTGTGGCCTTTTTTTAATTGTACTTCTCTTTTCGGATTTTTATTTGATATTTCGGAATTTCAAATATTTTATGCTTGTAAATTGTAATTGCAATTTACATTCGCCTAAATTTTACTTAAATTAAACTAATTACTCATGCAAACTAATTACTCTTTTTTTTTAATTTTTTTTAAAAGTCACTTGTTGCGGTAGAAAGCGAAACTCTACCCGTTTATTAGAAAGAAAAAATAAGTACGAGCAAAGAAAGGGAATAAACTTGACCCCTCTAAATAGCTTCACAAAGGGATAAAAGACAACAAAACTGCAGTTGTCAAGCTACAAGAAGCAGCAAAGGCCGCCTATGTGGAGACCGATAATTTCTAAGTTTATTACAGTGATCGAAGCAAGCAACACCATAATGGCACACCAAAATTATCCCAATCTAAGACGATGGAGTAGATAATTCATTCTTTAATAGTCTGATAACACGTAGATGATTTTTTTCTCAATGATTTGATGATACGTGACTGCATCAATGATGGGCACGTAACAGAACAAATGATGAAGTCTTAACCACTTACAAACTTCTCACATGTAAAAATGAAAGCGAGGTTTCAAGGGTTATGTCGTCTTTGAACACGTAACAAGACTCCATAGAAAGAAAACGAGATTTCAGGGATCATGCCATACTGAGCACATTTCTTAAACCATTATAAAAAGTTCTAAGGTACGCAGATTTTCATATACACAATTCAAGTTCATTACATTCACTAGCACCATTCTTACCACAACTCTTTCCATTTTCTCTCAAAACCCTGCATTAACAAAGGTATCGGATAGTCATCAGAGGTGCCACCCTCTCTCTCTCCGGTGACTCTTTAGTTCATTGCTCTCTCTCTCTGTAGACCTCAGGATTTCAAATCTCCAGCTCAACAGTAGATTTTCGACCATTTGATTTCTGGAAAATTGTTAAGGAATCTCAAATTTTTTACGCTTCTAATTGCGACTTATATTACCCTAAATATTCACTTAAATTAAACTAATTACCCATACAACCTATATTATATAAAATATTGGAAAAGATATAGTCATTAGTTTGTTCCGCACCTTAATTTAAGAAAAATCTTTGAAAAAAAAAAATTAAGTCGACCGGATAAAGAGTGGTGATACCATTGACACGGTTTCGTGAGAGCTACAACGGAATCGAAAAAGTTTACTAGTAATTACGAAAAAATGAGTAGTAACTTTTGTATTTAAATTTTTTTGAAACAATTACTATTTAATTTTTTAATGATTACTATTAAACTTTCTCGGGTTCGTGGTAACTCTATAAAACTAGATCCGTGGAATTACCACCCTCGAATAAATCAATCGTGGTTTGAAATGACCGACCAAAATGATCCCAACGGTCCATTTGATTTTTGAGAGCTGCTAAGGAATTAATTTAGTTTTTCACAAATCAATAAATCTAATTATTCTTTTAGCATTAGCAATGAAACTATACTACAGGAGGTGGAGACTTGAACCCTGCGCTTTGAATAGGGATTTTGACACCGCTCACCATTACACCAAAAGTGAGCAGTTATTAAACAATGTAATATTGTATCTGATTTTTGGAGGATAATATCTAAATTGTGGAAAGGTTAGATTTTCACCGGAAAAATATTTTATTTATTGTAGAATCAAAAGATGTATATGGTGAAACATATAGAAGTGAATGGTAAAATTGTTTGATCAATAAAAATAAATCATTTAACCCATTGACCAAAAAGAATATATTAAAATGATAGAAACCCAAAATTGATATGAACCAAACCCCACGCGATCTGCTTGATTGCTACCTCTAATGTTACTGTTACTGTTACTTGATACAACACAATTTATCCATTAAAAAGGATTAAAAAAAAAGGACTATGTTTATAGTCAAGTGTCCAAATCCGTGTACCTAAGGTGGCGGACCCAACAAAATCCGCGAGTTTGGTGCTCTTCGAACGAATTCGACAGAAAATCACGAAGAAAATCAATTCATCAATCTTCTACCAAAATTTGTGTCTCTCATGTTTTTCATTAAATTCACGCATAAGCAATAAAAACCGAAATAAAAGGAACTCAAAGTCAGAATCTCCACGTCGAAGGAACACTTTGAGTTAGGGGTGCTCATATAGGTGGGAATGGGGTCCATACCCGCTAAAATGCGGATATGAATTCAGATTTTGTGACTCGCTAAAAATTAACCCATACTCGACTCGATCCACAAAAATTTGGGTCAAACCAGGTGTACTTGCGGGTTAACAAGTCGACCCGTTAAATACACATACAAAACTAATTACTTCTAGAGAGTAAAACAAAATACCCATTAAACATAAAAATCCCCTCATCACCATGACAAAGCAAATAAGTTTTTGAACTATAGAGTGAAGTAAATAGAACCCTTAAGAAATATATTACTTATGGGGAGTAAACTAAATACTTGTGATAACACTAAAATGGAATACACTAATTGCTCAAAGGCATATAGCCACTACAATTAAAATCTAATTAAAAATTAGTATAAAGGGGTATGTCTAATATTCGATAAAAAAATAATATGTTAAAAATGGATCAGTCAATTTTTATAGAAACCCACGGGTTCATCCGTTTTTTAATGGGCCGGGTACAAGAACGAAATAATGGACCCGTTAGGAAGCGAGCATTTTTTCCCCGTGCCCGTTGACCCGTCACCTATTACACCTGGCCCGTGCACGGTCCGGTCAGTTCGTTTCCCACCTCTAGGTGTTCATTAATCGGTTGCAGTCGATTAAAATGGTTCGGTTAATCGGTTAAATCGATACTAAATTGGTTAACCGAATAATATATATTGGTTAATCGGTCGGTTAGTAGTTAGAATTTTTTTTAACTAATTAAGAAATTAATTGATTAACAATTAATATTATAATTAATAATACGTTAAATATAATATATAATAAACTAAAAAATCTCAAGTATAAATTAAATATAATAAACTAAAAAAACTTAAGCATATAAACAATGTCGGTTAATTAATCGATTATACCTGTAAATGTAAATAGGAAATAAGGAAATTCTAAGTCTATTGTAAATAGGAAACCCTAGTCCTATTAGAACACTCTGATATGCTATAATCCTATTAGGACACTCTTTTGTAAATACCCTATAAATATGAGTCTCTATTACTACAACATTAAGCAGTCAACAAACATAAACTTAATTGCTCTTTTAAGTTTCATCATGGTATCAGAGCAGTAAGATCCTAAACCCTAACACATTGTTTTTTTTTCTCCACCTTAAAAACCATGGAAAGCACTGCTCCCTTGTCTTATTCTTCTCCCCTCACCAAAACTCCTCATTCAACAGATGTCACAAGTATGACATCATTCTCCACTCACCAGCAAACTATCAGCCCTATTCCCTTCTCCCATCATGCCACCTCACCAACCATAGAATCCATGCCTAATGCTTCTTTGCCAAACACACCACATCTCGGCCCCACACCGTCATTTCCCATTAATTCTCTACCACCCTCAACCAACACCAGCCACATACCCGGCCCTACACTGTCCTTACCTTCCTTCCCCATTATTTCTCTGCCACCCTCAACCAACACCACACCCACACCCAGCCCCACACCGTCCTTCCTTTTTCGCCACGTCACCTACAAACATCCCCCTACTCAACGTGCTTCAGCATGATTCAGGTATTGCTCAGTCTTCTCACTTTTCTCTTATATTTAATCGATCTGTTAGTACTTCCTCTTATAGTCGTGAAGGTTCATTGGGACCGCATCCTGGAGCCTCTTTCCCGACGTGTCAAATTTGTCACACCACAGTTTACCTTGCCTTAAATTGTCCTCATCGGTTCATTCATGTTGTTGTCTCTCATGACTTTCCAAAATCATTTGCCACAATGTCCCTTGGTGAGTCTAATAATGCTCCGTGGTACCCTGATACAGCCGGCTCAGCTCACATGACTCCTTAGTCAGGTATACTCATTAACCTTACACCTTATTCTGGTAAAACTAAAATTTTGGTTGGTAATGGACAATTGCTTGATATTAATAATGTTGGTTCTACTTTCTTACACACCTCCACTAAACCACTTCACTTTAACAATATCTTGCATGTCCCATACTTATCTCACAATTTACTTTCAGTTAAACGCTTATGTTCTGATAACAACTGCTCTGCTAACTTTGATGCCTCTCATGTTGTTATCAAAGACAATAGTACGGGGAAAACTCTTCTCAAATCTTCCAGTGATGGTGATCTCTACCCCCTTCCACCCAATTCGATCACTCTCTCTCCTCTGGCCCTTGTCTCTCGTCAAGTCTCTGGTGATGTTTGGCATCGTCGGCTTGGACATTTAGGTCCCCATGTATTTTCTTTTTTACAAACTCGCAAGAATATTTCTTTTTCTTCTAAATATTTTGGTTTTTGTTTAGAGTGTCAGTTAAGCAAGTCTAAATATTTACCTTTTGATTCTGTTGAGCATTGTACTACCAAACCTTTAGCTTTAATACATTCTGATGTTTGACAATCTCTTATTTTATCAAATTTGGGTTATTGATATTATGTTATTTTTGTGGATGATTTTTCTTGTTATTATTGGATTTTTCCTATGCATAAAAAATCTGAAGTCTTTTAATACTTTAGTACCTTTAAAGCTCTTGTTAAAAATCAGTTTTCTATAAAAATACAAAATTTTCAAAGTGATGGTGGTAAAGAATTTGATCAAACTCCTTTTAAAAATATTTTGGCTCAACATGGTATTACCTTTCTCATGTCTTGCCCGGACACTCTTCAACAAAATGGTGTCATTGAATGTAAGCATGAACACATTAGTGAAATGGAACACACCCTCTTAATTCACTTATGTTTTCCTGAGTCCTTTTGGGTTGATACTACATACACTACACTTTATATCATAAATCGTCTCACTACTCCTGTTTTACAAAATCAAGCTCCTTATACAAAATTGTTTTCTAAAATTTATGATTACTCCTTATTTCGTGTCTTCGGGTGTGCATGCTACTCGAATCTAACTTCCAATGCTCCCTACAAGCTCGCACCTATCCAACAATGTGTCTTCCTAGATTATGCTTATAATTACAAAGGATAAAGGTGTCTAAATCTCACCACTGGTCATGTCTACACCAGTCGTCATGTTATCTTCCATGAACTATCTTTTCCATATCCTACTCTCGCGGCACCTGTCTCCTCCCCTACAGCTACCCAGTCTCCTATTACACCACTTTTACTTACTACTACTGAACCTCTACATCAACTTTATCCCTTACAATCTGTGTCTCAAACTATTCTTGTTCTTCCTCTCCCTGTTCCTAGTCTTATTTTTGAACCACTCGTGTTCCCATTGCCTCGTTGCCTCCCACTTTGACCTCTACCTCTGTGCCATAAATTTCCTATCCAGTAACTCAATCAACCCAACCAAAGTCTCCTCCATTACAGTCTCCTTTATCTACCTCATCCGCACCAGCCACAGCTTTCTCCAACTCCATTATCCTTCCCTCTCCTAAACCAAACGCTCATTCTACCTCTACTTTTCCTTCAATCTCTCTCCCTACCCCTTGTCATCCCATGATCACTCGTTCTAAAACTGGTATTCATAAACCTAAACAAATCCTCTTTCTTTCCACTATTGCCCAACAAACTGAACCAACTTGTTTTTCTCATGCAAATAAAGATCCCAAGTGGCGGTCTGCTATGACTGACGAATTTAATGTTCTATTAACTAACCATACATGGGATCTGGTTTCGTATGATCCAATGAAAATTTTAGTTGGGTGTAAGTGGATTTACAAGATTAAATATAAGGCTGATGGGTCTGTGGAGCGCTACAAAGCGAGGTTGGTTGCTCAATGATTCCACCAACAACCAGGTATTAATGAAACTTTTAGTCATGTTGTTAAACCTACTACTATACGTACTGTTTTATCCTTCTATTTCTCATTCGTGGATGATTAGACAAATTGATATTAAGAATGCCTTTTTTCATGGTTATCTTAATGAAGTGGTATACATGAAACAACCTCCTGGTTTTGTTGATAACCTTCGTCCCACTCATGTTTGTAAATTATGCAAAACAATCTATGGTTTGAAACAGGTTCCTCGGGTTTGGTTTCACCGCTTCAGTTCTTTTTTTCTTTCTCTTGGTTTTTCTTGCAATCGGGTAGATACTTTAATGTTTGTTCTTATGTCATCTAATGGTCTTCTTATCTTACTGTTGTATGTTGATGGCATTATTTTCACAAGAAATAATTCTAGTCTTCTTTTTCTTTTTATTCATACCTTATCTGACCAATTTGTTATGAAGGATCTTGGTGATCTTCATTATTTTCTTAGCATTGAAGCTGTTCGTCGTCCCACCGATTTGTTTCTCTCCCAAACTAAATACACCAAAGACCTTTAACTTAAATTTTTTATGTCTTCGGCTAAACCAGTTAAAACTCCTCTACCTCTCTATATTGCACCTTCACAACATGAAGGTGAACTACTAGCAGATCCCTATGAATTTAAGAGTATGGTTGAAGGTCTTAAGTACTTAACCATGACCCGACTTGATATTGCGTATGCTGTTAATCTCGCTAGTTAGTTTTTGCATGCTCCCTCTATGATTTACACATGTTCTTAAATCGTCCAGTTTGAATGTATTGTGATAACATTGGTGCCACTTATCTTGCTGCTAATCTAATGTTTCATGCTCGGACGAAACATATTGAGATAGATTTTCACTTTGTTCATGAAAAAGTAGCCCAAGGCGATATCCAGATCCGGTATATTCCGACTGATGCACAACTTGTAAATATTTTCACCAAAGGATTGTCATCACCTCGATTACTTCAACATAAAATCAATTTCTCTGTGGTTTCACTCCATTAGGATTGAAGGGACGTGTAAATATAAATATGAAATTAGGAAATTCTAAGTCTATTGTCAATAGGAAACCTAGTCCTATTAGAACACTCTGATAAATCATAATCCAATTAGAACACTCTTTTGTAAATACTCTATAAATATGAGTATCTACTACTGCAATATTAAACAGTCAACAAACATAAACTTAATTGCTCTTTTAAGTTTCTTCAATACCAATTAAAATCAATTCGATTGGGTAATATCGAAATGTTTAAATTAATTCGATTGAAACAGTTAAAATAAAATTGATAAAAAAATCGATTAAAAATTTTAACCGATCACACTTACTCTTTGCACAACCTATTTGAGTCTTTAACCATGGTGCCACCTTGAGCTAACTTGTTTAATAGACAATTCAAAACTATTATTGACTTAAACTTGTAGTAATTTCGGCCCCTTTTGACAAATGAAACTGAGTTTGAAATATAAAATTATTTTGAAAAATTCTTACCGTAAAACAAAAACATAAAAATGATGTTGTTATAAGAAATAAGTAAAAACAACAACATATAGAAATATATTACTCCATCTTATATAAATAGTAAATATCATACGGTTATGGTCGTCTAAAATATTTTATGCATTGATTATTTTAAAAAAATTTAGGATATATTAAACTTAACACTTTACTTATAAAAAATATAAGTGTAACACTTTATTTAGTTAAGTCTAAATAAAATTTATTTAATATGTACAAATGTAATTTAATTTAATTTATTTTGTATATTTATTAAAAATAATACTTTTGTGAAATATATTAATGTATCTATTATAAATAATATAACATACACGTTTTCAATACGTTCTCATTATACAAAATTTTGAAAAATTATAAATTTCAAGAAAAAATTCTTAACTGTAAATCAAAAATTTTACATCGGTGGAACTTAATTGATATATTTTTTAAGTTTTTTATTAATAATAAATTAATAATAATTAAGTATATATAATCCTTAATAATAATTTTTTAAAATTTACTGATCAAATTTTCAATTTTCCCTTTTCACGCTTTTAGTCCACGAATCGTCACTTAAGACTGCTATCGAGGTGAAGACAACTTGTAGTTGGGGGGGGGGGGGGGGGGGGGGGGGGGTTAGGATAGAAAGCTACGTTTTTGTCGTGTACCTCATTGGTTAACGGGAAGACCGACCAATAATGAAAACCCTTTGGATTATAAATTTCCAAGAAATCCGCACTCCTCATGCCACAAACAATGATGGATAAAACCCAAAACAGATCCCAAAAAAAATCTCATCATTTGCTTCTCTTTTGTTTCTCTGTTTTCTTTTTGGCTTGCTTGGTTCCATTATCACAAGGAGATGACGAATATCATCAAAAAGTTAAAGAAGCGATTGGGTACGGCTACAGGATTCGATCTGTCACCACTGATTCGAAAAGGAAATCATTAACGGCTGATCTTGGCTTAATCAAGAAGTCCTCAGTTTATGGACCTGATGTTCAGAATCTCAAACTTTTTGCCAGGTAACCTTTAATTAGTTTACTTACTTTTGATGACGACGATGATGAGCAGAGTAGTCGTATTTATTTGATCCATAAACCCTTTTGGGGGAAAGCAGATCATACGAGGACTGGCCGTCAACGTTTAGGCAAACAAATTACCTCTTTAGTTATCTAATTTAGTTTAGAGCTTGTTTGGTTATATGATATTTCACACTGCTTATATGATTGGTTTAGTTTATATTATTATAATTTTGAAAGAAAATAATTGAATTTTGAGAAATTAGAGCCTCATCTTCTAAAGTTAGTTTTAGATTATAATCTGATTTGAGTTTTATCAATGTACTTCTTATCACTTAGCTTTCTCAAAAAAGATTATTTGCCCTTAATATAAAACACTATTTTAGGCTATAATTTAGTTATTTTAACTGTTTAAAGTTGATTTTAACATTAATTTTATCAAATAGACCCTTGATTGATTGTGAGTATTGCATGTGAGAATAAAAATGTACATCTTTTCAAATTTAGTAAGAAATATTATCAAAATGGTTTATTGAAAACACTACTTTAAGATCTTATTTGATCAATTTTGATATCTAAAAAGGAGATTGAAACAATGATCAAAATAGGAGGAAAATCGTAATAATATCCCTAATAAATATATGACGTAAAAATTGACGTGACATATAACAAATGATGAAACCTACTTAAGTATGGTCTGTACTTGAATTTACCTAAATTAAAACTCTTTAGAGAAACTTTTATCTGTTATTGTGCCAGGAATTTCATCATAGACTAAAGAAAACTTCACTAATAATTATAAAATAAGTTCATTAGAAACTTCAACATCATGCATGATCCAAAAAAAGTTCACTAATAATTGTTAAGACATGTTATTTTGTGTGTAGCTTAACCCAAAAATATTGTTCTAATACGATGCCAAACAAGAAATTTTCCGATACTTATGATACAATAGCCTAGAATTGGAGTCCCGTTCAATATTTTTATATAAATATTTATATATTTAACTTGATAGGCATACAAAAAGAAGTAGAGTTTCTTTTTTCTTTAGAAAAATATTTATATTGTTTTTGCAGGCTATAAATATAATACATGCGATCTCTAGCCTTCGATGTGCTAATTATGACATAAATCCAATTAAATCGACAATTACTTGTATATGAATAGTGTTGAATTTTATTATACTATCTTCTGTAGAGAAATGAAGTATTAGGAAGTTTTAAGGAAACATTGTTTGGATCTTCACCTTTTTCTTTTAAATGTGAAAAGAATCATCCCTTAAGATTTTGCTTTAATTATAAATATATCCAATTTTTATCAATATTTCAAAAATATATAATTTTCAAATTATTCAAAAAATAAATTTCAAAATTTATAATTGAAAGTTTATTTTTTTATTGTTAATTTTTAATATTTGGAAGATATTTTAAACTATTTTCAACTAAACAAAAAAATTTGGTTATACATAGATAACATTTTAATTGTTTCGTGTGTGAAAAGTTAACGCCATCATTTTCCTCAGGTTCATGGTGGAAACCTCAAAAAATAATGTGATATAAAAATTCTATATGAACCTCTTAAAAAAGGGTAATGATTATTACGCATTCAACCCAAATATAAAAAAAAAACACTCGGTAAAACTCAATTGTAATGGTGTAGATTTAAAAAATTGATTTTTGAATAGTACTATTGAAAAAAAAAGAAATTACAAATATATTATTGTGATTAGACTCTAATTATAATACATTCTATTAATATTAAAATATGATAACTCAGTCCATCAAATGACTTTCATTAACGGAAAACGTAAAGTTAAATTTATCTTTGTTAGTATCAAAATCCTTTGAAAACTATTAAATTTTTATATCCAAGTCTTTTATATGATTTACATCTTTTTCTTTTTCTTTCATATCCAAAACTCTAAAAAAAATTAAACATCCTTGTGCAACACAATTACTAGTTTGCTTCACTTCATAAGGTAAAATCACATTTTCTTTATTTCATGCCAATGAATCTGGGCATTTTTAGGACACGTGACAGGCACATGTTATCCCGTCGTTATTTTTCTCACGCAAATGAGTGTGTTGGATCAATTTGTACACGAAATAAATGTAAAATTCTAATAATAGTAAAGTGAGTTGTAACTGGAGTCAAATCGCAACTATGCATTTGTAATTTACGAATTTTTTTTATTAAAAATCACAAAGAATTTATAAATGAAGCCTAAAATTTTCTCTAATTATGTGAATTGATTTGTGTGCAGCTTCGAGACAAATGAACGTTTAAGAATTCAGATAACAGATTCCGACCATCAAAGATGGGAAGTTCCGGAAGAAATCCTACCCCGCCAAACCCGTTTCTTGTCCGAAAAACACCTTAACTCGCCGGTAAACCTCCAAATCTTGCCGGGAAACAACTTTCTCTCCGACCCTACTTCGGACCTCGTTTTCAACCTCCACAATACCACACCATTTGGGTTCTCCGTGTCTCGTCGTTCCTCTGGCGACGTCCTCTTCGACACGTCGCCGACAGGAACTAGTAATAATTTGTTGGTCTTCAAGGATCAATACATTCAACTTTCCTCCTCACTGCCGAAGAATCGGTCTTCTCTTTATGGGCTTGGAGAGCACACCAAGAGTTCATTCAAATTGGCCCACAATGATACCTTCACTTTGTGGAATGCTGACTTGGGAAGCGTGAATCCTGATGTCAACCTTTATGGGTCCCACCCATTTTACGTTGACGTCAGATCGTCGTCGTCGGCGGCCGCAGCAGGAACCAGTCACGGTGTTTTGTTGCTGAATAGCAATGGGATAGATATAGTTTATGGAGGTGACAGGATAACTTATAACGTGATTGGTGGCGTGATTGATATCTATATTTTTGTGGGACCATCACCTGAAATGGTCATCCAGCAATACACAGAGCTTATTGGTCGCCCAGCTCCTATGCCATACTGGTCCTTTGGTAAGCTTTATCTAATTATTATTTCCGGCTCTCATCAACTTTTTTGGAGTAAGTCCCCTGTTTTTTTAGTCATAATATGAAGCATATCATGTTAAATCATTTTAGTGATTGGAATGATTGAGTTTCCATGAATATAAATTAGGATCCAAATTTAGTGAGCTCGAGGTCACAACAGTTGTGGGTTTTGATTTGGGGGATTAGAATATTTTACAGATCTAATGATTGTTTAATGATAGTGCTAGCGCTTACTGACGCAACTGTCGGCTAACATTATCACGTGCAGGCTGGGTAGACTTTGACCATTGGAAGCATCAAGTCTAGCTTTATGACCTTAATTGGATTGGACTTTTGAAATTGCAATTGTACTTGATTTTAGTGATGCATCAAGTCTAGTTTTGTTTAATAGACTATATTGGGGTGTGACTGTGTAGTGTGTACCCTCGTTTTGTTTGGATATTTTTATAAACGAGGGTTGAGGATTTGGAGGGGTAAGAGTACCCCTTTAAATCCCCTCCAGACCCGATTTTATCAAGTCTCTCAAATTGGAGGAATAAGGATAGAGAGGATACTTTACTCTCCTTTATATAAAGCATCCAAATAAGAGGAAGGATAATCATTCAAATCATCTCCTCCCCTCTTGTCCGCTTTACATTCATACCTTCTCTTTTACTCCCTTCCATCATCTACTAATGTTAATGACTTTTCTTTCTTAGCCTTTTTCTTTATGGAGTTCCATTGTTTTTTCTCTTGTTTATTTTTTCGACGCATATTATGGTGCCTCACTTTTATATTTTCGGGTAAAACAATATATTTGGTTGTAAAAAACTCACATTCTACGGAAAAGCCAATACATTTGGAGGTATTTTTTTTCCTACCAAATGTATTGTTTTACCACCGAATGTGAATATTTTTATTAGCAAACGTATTGTTTTACCAGAAAATATATGTAGTGAGCCATTGTGCCTCACTTTTAAGTGAGTCACCATAGAACCCACATTTTTTTCCCAAATGTTTTATGAAAAATGTTTTTCAGTAACAAGACTGAGTGTGAAGAAAAACGACAACTTTACAGAGAGATTGAAAAAAATTGTATATATGTTATTAGTTACTTTCTTATCTCTTGCCCACCTATTTATTTGTTTCTTTCCATGCTTCATGTAAAGGATTTCATCAATGTCGATATGGTTACAAAAATGTTTCTGAGCTTGAGGCCGTGGTTGATGGCTATGCAAAAGCTGGCATTCCTCTTGAAGTTATGTGGACGGACATTGATTACATGGATGCATACAAGGATTTCACTCTTGACCCCATAAACTTTCCAGAAGACAAGATGAAAATTTTTGTTAATAAACTACACCAAAATGGTCAGAAATATGTGCTCATCTTGGATCCTGGTACATCATGCTTGACTCGAAAATTATTTCTTTTCTGCTGGAATTCAATTCTCTTCTTTATTATGGTGTCTATCTGCTTCTCAATATATATATGACTGAAGTGTACCTGAATCTTGTGTTTAGTTTTAGAAAATTCTCTAGAAAGTAATTTTTAGAAACTTTTTTGGAAAACTGAACAATTTTCTACAGCTGAATGCACGCTCATTTTTCCGCTATTATGAACATGTTGTTATGGTTTCTTTTCCACAGGTATCAGTGTGAATAGTAGTTATGGAACCTACATCAGAGGAATGGAAGCTGATATATTTATAAAGCGTAACGGTGTTCCTTACTTGGGTGAGGTTTGGCCTGGACCAGTATACTTCCCTGACTTTGTAAATCCAGCCACCGAATCATTTTGGGGTAATGAGATCAAATTATTTCGAGATATTCTCCCCATGGATGGTATATGGCTTGACATGAATGAGTTATCCAATTTCATAACTTCCCCTCCAACCCCTAATTCTTCATTGGATGATCCTCCATACAAGATTAACAATGAGGGAATCCAACGACCGATTAATAACAAAACTGTACCAGCAACATCTCTGCATTTTGGTAACGTTACTGAGTATAATGCTCATAGCCTATATGGACTATTAGAATCCAAAGCTACTCATGCTGCCTTGATCAATATCATTGGTAAAAGGCCATTTATACTCACAAGATCGACTTTTGTAAGCTCTGGCAAGTATGCAGCACATTGGACTGGGGACAACAGCGCACGATGGGAAGATTTGGCATACACAATTCCAGCCATATTAAATTTCGGACTCTTTGGAATTCCAATGGTAGGAGCTGATATATGTGGCTTTTCTGGGGATACAACTGAAGAACTCTGCCGGCGTTGGATTCAGGTAAAGTTGTTTTGATTACCTCATATCATTTCAAAATCTATTCTATGTATTGTTCCTGCAGAGGCAATAGAAAGGTATAGAATTCGAGTTTCCACATGAAGTTAATGTGGGAGCATATGGAGTTCAGAGTTGAGAGATAAAATATTTTTAGCTTATCGAAACAAGTTACTTTGAAAAAAAAAATAGAATTCTTAATTATATAAATTAGATAAAATATCATGATTATGTCGTTTAGGGTGTGTTCAGTAGGAGAAAAATGTGAGAGAAAAGAAATCTAGAATTATAAAAAAGTAAGAAGATTGACTTTTTTCTTTCACGTATTTAGTAGAGGATAGAAAAGTAGAAGGAAAGAAAAAAATATTTTCTTTACCTTGTTCAATAGAGTGGAAAAATGAGAGGGAAAAAATGCAAATAATATCATTTTATCCTTCATAATGTTGATGCGAGGGATTAGATAGGGATAAATTGGTAAAATTATAATCTCATCTCTCTATTCCTCCCTCCCTTTGTTTTTCACTCTCCAATCCTCCCAATTTGAGAGGATTGTGGTTTGGACATGTAAGAGAAAAACATCAATCCTCTTAGTTTTCTTTCCTCCAACTTTTCTCTCCTACTAAACAAGCAAAAAATGCAAGGCACTTTTCCCTTCTGCTAAACGCACCCTTAATGTCAATGAAGTAGAACTGTAAAAGGAAGCTGGTGAACCTAGAGCAAGGAGTTGTACCGAAGTTTGCTCATTATAGAAATGTATCTAACTACTTTCAATTCCAAGTGCAGCTAGGGGCCTTTTATCCCTTTGCAAGGGATCATTCTGCCAAGGGTTCAAGGCATCAAGAACTCTATCTATGGCATTCAGTTGCTGCATCAGCTAGGAAAGTGCTTGGGCTGCGTTACCGGCTACTCCCTTACTATTACACATTGATGTATGAGGCACACACAAAAGGAACTCCAATCGCGCGGCCTCTTTTCTTCTCGTTTCCTCAAGATATCAACACTTATGAAATCAATTCACAGTTTCTGATTGGTAAAGGTGTAATGGTATCACCTGTGTTGAAGCCTGTAGCGGTTTCAGTTGATGCATACTTCCCAAAAGGAAATTGGTTTGACCTTTTCAACTTTTCGCACGCAATAGATAATGAAAATTCAGGGAAGTACATCACACTTGATGCTCCTTCTGATCATATAAATGTTCATGTTCGAGAAGGTAATATTTTGGCAATGCAAGGAGAAGCCTTGACTACCAAAGCAGCTCGAAAGACACCATTCCAACTCTTGGTGGTTGTTAGCAGTAGAGAGAACATCAGTGGAGAAGTTTTCTTGGATGATGGAGAGGAGGTGGAGATGGGAGAAGAGGGAGGCAAGAAGTGGAGTCTTGTGAGATTTTACAGCAAGGTGGAAGGGAATGTTGTTGTGCTTAAATCAGAGGTTGTTAATGGAGAATATGCTTTAAGTGAAAAGTGGATAATAGGTAAAGTCACTTTCATAGGATTGGAAAATGTTGAAAAACTGAAAGGGTATGAAATAAGCAGTTCTAATGTAACAAACTCAAAGGGAAACTCGGTTACGAGGACAAAATTAGACAATAATGCAGGGTTTCTTATTGTGGAGATATCAAGACTATCACTTCTTATTGGAGAGGAGTTCAAGTTGGAAATGGAACTGAGTAAACAGGGAAAAGGATCTTAATAAAAAAAATATTAAAGGGCATATGTTATGATAATTGGCTGCCCAAGATGAATAATGGATGTAATTTGTCAATGAGCTTCTCTCTTCTTTTTTTTTTTTTTGCTTAAACAATGAGCTTCTCTGACTTTTAAGAGATCTTGTAACCAAATTGGAATAAAAGACTTTTTCTCCTCAATATTTTTATTTTTTATTTTGTGGTGAGTAAAATCGACATTTTTTTTTATCTAAACAAGGACATTCGAAGAGTTTTTTCTCTTTCCTTTTCTTTTCTTTTCTTTTTTACCAGTGAAGCACATTTGGTGTGAAGTCTTATGTAAGTCTCTCTCTCTCTCCTCAACTGCGGGTTATTAAGGGAGAAAAAAAACAAAAAAAGAGTATCAATTAAAATTTTAAGGAATTTTGTGAATTTCAACCAAATGTGGAGGCATAAAATCTGTAAAATCCAAGTGTGTGAAGAAGAAATTTTTTTGTCGGTTAGGAACAGATGCATGACATAGTATTTTTTATTATTAGATGAAAATAAGATTCTTCATTCTTCATTTTCTCTTTGCTGATGTCATTCAATTATGAAAAATATTTTTTGTTATGTATTTTTCATGACACAAGATTATATGAAATTTTTTTCCAAAAAATTTATAAATTAAACACAAAATATTCAAGACTTAGAGGCTAAACCCTAGTTGACATAATCGGACCACTAAGTTCGACTTGTTGATCGATCCAATCCTTTAATTGGACCCTTTTTGCACAATGAATCAGTTGATCTACTCGATGTTTTATTGAATGGTTGATCTATTGTGAAATAATCTAGTTTTTTTAATTGAAAATTCAATTTTTGAGTGCGGGTAAAAAGATTTAAACTCTAAAACCACTTCGTTAGAGACATTTTTTTATCATGCTACCAACTCTATATATTGATGAAAATTTTCACCTAAATTTATTTAAAGAACCTATAAATTATTAATGTAAAAAAAATCATATAAATTTTACCCTAAAGATTTTTGTACTCTATTAATACCCCCCTTACACACTTTCGTCTTTTAGCTAAAATCATAAGAGACTCTCACATGTTTAACTTTATGATAATTAACCAGATCACGAGCTGCAAAAATAAAAAACTTGGTAGGCTCGTGTTTTTTTTTTTTTAAACTTTTGATAACAACCATAGTTATTGAATGGAGCAATTAAAAATTAGTCGCATTATGAGTTTAACAAAAAATGGAAGTGAAGTTCGTTCGTTCGCACTAATAAGACATTATACATTTACTTTATTATACAGGTAGTCTATTATTATTTCTAAAAAAAAAGTTGTAGAACTGACTTTTTTCCTTTTTCAAGGATGCAACAAGTGACAACTCTTCGGACATGATCATGAGAGCCAAGAGAGACCGACACAACGGCATCAGCTTCCTCAAATCAATTGCATCATAACTTGATTTCAATCCTAACGAAAATTTAGCATCCAACACATTGACGAGAGATGAATTCAAGATTTCTCTGAATCTTAGCAATCCTCGACAGCACAAAATTCTATCAATTTTGTTGTCTTCACACCTCGAACCTAAATCTCCACAATGCCTTTACCACTAGACCACGTCAATCGATGGTTGTCAAAGACGACTTTGAGCATAACAGAAGCTTTCTTCTCCTAGAAATAAATTAAAGACGAAATCGAAAATTCAATCCCCATAAAAAGCGTATGCATTTACCCCAAAATATATGACATAGGAACTTCATTATGAACCAAGTACACAACATTTGAAAAACTTAAAAACTGACAGAATTCACACAGTAAACGAAGAGAATCCAGTTACCTTCAAAGTGACGAGAATTAGACCAGCAAAAGGATTGTCAAACATGAAAACTGATAGAACAATCTGTTAAGGAATAGTGATACAATTACCCTAGGAAACAAAAACCTTTGCCCCAAAAATGACTTGTAAACTAATGCTATTTGCTTGTTCATTGATTTAAAAAAACAATCTGTTCCATCTTTAACTCAAAACTTACATCAAGGGAACAACTATCAAGGATTCTATTCGTTACAAATTGTATATCAAGAGTGACTGCCACAAAAATCCGTTTTAAATACACTTCTTGCTGCAATATTTCAATGTGATACAGAAGTTCTTCATCAATCAACCTCAGAGCAAATAAAACACCTGAAAAAAAAATTCCACTGATAAAGATGCAATGACGAAATGTTTTCTAGTAAGCCATTAAGCATACTAAAAAGCATGACATTAATCAGAAATAAGACATCAATTAAGACAAGGATAACAACATACTTGCTTTAAGCCTGAAGATAATTTTCAAGTGTATCACATGCACAGGCAAAAAGCACAAGCACAATTATAAACATCAGTCTTGCCAAGTTCAGTTAACTAAAATATAGTTCAGACATCATTGAACTTAAACTTTCAAATCTAGGCAAATCATAATATCCAAACCACCAACTTGATCTGCCCTTGTGTATGCATTCAAGATTTGATCCACAAACAAAAATACAAGCTGTAATATTCTCTACACATTTCATTCACGCACATCCATGAAATGTCTCCCATTCATTCAAATATATAAGAGAATAGAGGCACTGAGTGGGGAGAAAAATAACAACAGTGTCAACCGAACAGCACATCCCCCTTTGGACAAAGATTGATAATATGAACTTGATCAACACATATCTGTCTCATATTATTGTCAAACAACCTAACCAAACTAAGTTGTAAAAAAAAACCACCAAACTAAGGTTAATGATATTTTATGCCTCTATTTCAAGGAATTCAATTACATAGGCTAGCAGTAGTGCTGAAGATTAGAACTACGGTATTTGATTATCTGTACTACTATAACCACCACAGCTGCTATTCACACTTCATTGCCAGCAGCAGATACTTTATCCAAAATGGTCAATCAAAACAAATCTATTGTATTATTTTTGCAAGGGAAAAACTACTTCTTTCTTTTTATCAGCTTGGGCATTCTAGACACAACACACAAACAAGGAAGCCAAGATCCAAATCATCAATGCCAACAGAGAAGAATTTCAATCTTTTTCATCTTGAGATCACCAACAAACAGAAGAACTAGCAATCTGGTTCTAAAGCTCAAACTTCAAATCCATTCAAATAGTGTTGGACAGGAATTAACACATATCTTTCATTTTCTTGAATATTTTCATGTTTTATAACAAGTAGAAGTCAGGAAACTATTAGAAGTTAGCACCTACTGGGAAGTTTAGGTGGTAGCGAGGTTCTTGGAAACTTAATAAAACTCAAGGGTGGAGGTAGATAGAGAGGATAGGATGAGGTGGGGGCCTTGTCCGGAAAAAAGTTTTACGGCGAAAGACTTTTATAAAATTCTCTTTGAATAAGTTCCTTTGGATGGTCATCCCAATTTTCCTTGGAAAGCAATTTGGTGTTCCCGTAATATCTTTGTGTGGGAAGCTTCTTGGGTGAAAATTCTAACTAAAGACAATCTATAAAGAAGGGGGAAAGTGATCATTAATAAGTGCTATATTTGCAAAGAGTGTGCCGAGTCCGTGTATCATATTTTGATGGAATGCTTGTTAGCTCGAAGTTTGTGGGAGATAGCTTAAAGAATTTTGGGAGTCTCTTGGGTGATGGCGTGCTCCGTGAAAGATGAAATTTGGGCTTGAAGTGGGTTGAAGGCATTTAAGAAGGTCAAGAAGGCTTATTTGTTGATCCCACACTCTATTTTTTGGGCGAAGAGAAAGGAACCGGAGAGCATTTGATGGAGTAGAAAGACCTATTGGAAATATTAGAGATAATTGGTTCAATACTCTAAATTTTTGGTTTAATGATGATATATTAGATTTTGTGGATTTCCTCTACTGTAATTAGCTGTTGGCTTTGAGTTGCACCCTCTCGAAGCCTTTTTTATAATAAAATTTTTATTTATCAAGAAAGAAAATATATTTCAAGAGATAACAATGCTACCACATAAGTGATTTAGAAATTTCAGTGTTAAAGCAGTGATTGCATGTTTGAATTTGTGGTAGACAAGATAATTTATTAAACTGTTATAGTGATATTAATTCTGATGATTTTTATATCATAACATTTTACAATTTACCCTGAAGAAATATTCTCCATATCAAGTTTCTTTTATCAAGGATTCTTCGTATCAATTACATGCTATCAAAACTAATTTTGTTATTGTTTCAGCAGATATAATCGGAGTACCAGATGTCAAAACAAACATTTGCATGTAACTTATATGGTATTGGATTAGTTATATAACTCATTCCATCTTTTTTTATAAGTAAAGATGTACTATTAAAAAGCACCAAGGGGGTAAAACCCAAAAACTAAAAGCTATTTAAGAGAGGAGCTCCACAAAATCTAAGAGGTCTTGTTCATTTACAAAAAAATTCCCTTGAACCAAAAATTAAGGGTATTAAACCAAACGGGTCCCTAATGGTCTCTAAGCTAAGGGTATTAAACCAAACCTCAAAAGGGCAAAAATTATGAAGAAAATATTTTTTTAACTTTTAATATTCATGTAAATATATCATCAACGGGACAAAAAAAATTACCATAGACAAAATATCACAAAAAGCTCAAGTATCCCTACTATCAATTTCTCAAACTACAGTTGCAGTTTTGAATTTCCAAATATCCAAACAGCAGAAGCATAGACCACCACTAGATAAGATACTGTAGCCCATTGGACAGTAAGGATTAAGAAAACAGCTTAGGAAGTTCAATATAAATTTGCATGGTTGCCGTCCCAACAGAAAAAGAAAAATAAAGTTGTATGAATGAAAGTTTCCTCTCATTTTCCCCCTTTTTCCATTTCTTCCTGTTCACTTTTCATAACCCATTTATGAAGATGAAAAAGAAATGCATGCAGCTGATATATATATATTGACACTTTATAAAAGGTACAAGTGTCTCGAACCTCATTACCTCAATTTAATCTACAATGTAAGAGCGTTGTCTGAGAATTGTTTGAATCCTCAAATGTTCCCTCCAATTCTGGTTAGCCTTCCATCAGGGAAGCAATCAATTTACTAGTTTACAATGATGTTGTCAATCAACTTCAGCTCCAAATTTTTGCACCAAGAATTCATCAAGTTGCCCCCAGTTAGGGGTGTCAGATGTACTCATATTATCAGAAGGCAATGATCGAATGCATCCAAGAATGTGTTTAATATCCTGCTTCAACCTGATATGTCAAATAAAGATGTGATTAAGAAGTTCTAAAATCTAATTCCCACAACAGAAACAAATGGAATAATACAGGATATTCATAAATGATCTAAAAAAATGTTAGTACCTCTTCTTTGCTTGTGGAGTGCTGATCTCTAAGTGTGAAAATGCTTCTGAAATTTGTGAATGGAAGATTATAATCACTTGCCTGCAAAATGCATACCACAGAAGCAATTACATTGTGGCAATTATTTCGTTGTGAGCACAAGTAATCATATATGCTATGTTTTTCGATTATGAAGAAGCAATAAGTTGCTTATTGAATATAAACAACAATGCAACATTTCCATGTGGAAGAGATGGTCATTTTTCAACATGGTGTCCGATTGATGTGCCAAGTGACTATAGTGTCCCTGTTATGTTGAAGAGCAGGAGGCACAAATATCTAGCAGCCTACAGAAGGAAGATTATAGTGTTAATACTGCTGAAAGTTATACCATATTCACAAAGTACTAAAGTTCTTGTGTATGCTTAAGTGCTATCAGATATATCAGAATTAAAATTGAGTTCTCCACTAAAGCATTGAGGAACAAAGATACCACATATTCTTGCACAGAAGCATGTCTTCTTAAACGGAATGGCTATTTTTTCCGGTCTAAACGCAAGGAATTTGAACATTGTAAAGAGAACCTAATTCCTGGTTTACCACTATTACCCCATCGACTTGCACCACAGTGCGCCACAACTACTATCACAACCTGATATGTCAAACGAAGATGTGAATGGCTGTATTTTCGGGTCTAAATGCAAGGAATTTGAACATTGTAAAGAGAACCTAATTCCTGGTTCACCACTATTACCCCATCACACTGCGCCACAACTACTATCACAACAATCCATGATCCAATTAAGAGGAGAAACTTCTTCACAGATCTGCTAAGCATTGGATTACAGAAACGAACACTGAGTGAAAAATCTGAACCAACAATAGGAAAAATTGCCTGCTTCAAAGTTTAGAGTCCTACATGCTCTCCATTTACTTCATTTAACAGTGCTTCAAAATTTTGAATTATCCCTTCTAAATTTTTATAGAGGTAGGGTTCCACACTTACCAACTATAGCAGGACTTTTTTGTCCGGATTAAGTAGAACTCTACTAACTCAGATATTGGACAACATCACAAACTGAAATCATCGAGGATATAACCTTTCAGTGTTATGCATACACCAAATATTTCCTTGGACAGAAAGCCATAAAAAAAACTCAAGTATAATGGATTAGAGAAATAACGAGTCCTCACTTTAACAACAAATTTTGACCACAGTTTATATAAACCAATCCTTTTTCAATATTTTCAAAGGTTCCAAGGCGCAGAAAATTAATCCATCTTCAGAAAGCAGTTATTATAGGGAAAAAAACCACCCTCCATGATTGGATCCTAACAGTCGGGTGATACAAGCTGATCAATCATCCACCACCACCAATAGCAGCCGACCACATCAGTACCACCACCTCCTCAATCATTTTCACAATATTCTGTGCACCACAATCTCAACATCACCTCCAGCTAATCTTCTGCCTGCATAGCCAAATTGCACTCTGGCTACACCTAGAACTGTCAGAACTCTGCAACTGAACTAATAAAAATGCCCCCGCCAACGTCATCATCATCATCTCAACTTAACAAATTCCAAGACTACCATCATCTCTATCCAGCATCACAATCTGCATCAATAAAAATGACAACACCTCCAATGGTATTTCCAAAGACTTCATTATGCTAAACCAAATAGTATAAGTTTCAACTGAAAAGAGTCGGCTAACATTGACTTAAAACCTTGGACTAATTCCATGTCCCTCCATCCCAGCACATAAAAAGTTTTGCAGTCATTGGGTAAATATGCTAGCTTTATGATATGAATGATACTCATTCCTGATTGACAAATTACAATCAACCATTTCTGTCCATTTCTTATTATCTCAATACTTCAGTGTAGAACTACCATCAATTCCTGTGATCTCATTCACTGTAGCTGTAATGATATCCTATATCTGGTACAAAAGATTCAATAAAAGGCTGCAATCTGGCTCACATATGTTGATAACACTTGCAATAATATTCTATCAGCTTCCCATTAAACATTGTTGGGCCACTCATTTGGTTAACAGGTTCACTTGAAGAACAGGGATTACCAGAGTATAAGTACAGTAGAAAGAGACATTTAATTTCATCCCAAACATAACAAAAGGATTTACAAAAGAAAAGGACAAGCTGTGGAAGAACTCTGCACCATGACCAATCAATGATATTTTCATAAGATACTCAACTTTCCACTTAATAATAAGAAATACCATTTTGGAGTGAACTCTACAAAACAAATCACTACAAGGATATTTAGTGACAATCTACATTGCAGCTATACGAATATAAGAACCACCCAAACTTCTATCATCACAAATTACAATACAGTACAAGAACAAAAACAAACCGTCCAGGGAAAAAAATTGGCAATATAATAGTTATTTACCACATGGAATATATCCTCACCTGAAAATTGCTTGAACATCTACTTCATGTAATGTTCGAGATAAGACACGATGAAGGTAGCCAACTTCCTAAAACAGATTGAATAGTTAATCAGGTCCAATCAATTATAATTCAGAGGAAACAACATATAAAAGAAAATCACTTAAATAATTCACGTAGATGAAAAAGAAAAAGGCTTTTGGATAAATTTTATCCAAATCAACAGAATCCTCCAAGCTCAGATATTTAATACAAGTTCACATAAACCACACAAATCAAGATCGAAAAGTAAGAAGTAACTTTAAAAGAACCAAGATTATACTTGCTCAAGATAGTTTTAATCGAGTCAGTTACAAACTTAGTTAGGATTGTAGGCGCATCAATGCAGCCAATTTAGGAGGAGACATAGAAATAGAATTCTGATACAAAATTAGAGAGGGAAACCTCCAGACAAAACTTTGGGTCAAAATTAGAGGAGCTGAGAGTATCTCTAATTCGTTTCCTCTCCAATCAGGGAAACCTCTTGACAAGATCGATTTTCTGCCACAACCCATCTCCTCAACGAACTTGGGACTATCAGAACTGCTCCAATGCCACGAAAGCATGTGGGTCTCCCAAATAGATACCCGGTGCTCGAGAACTTCATGCACAACTCATCTCTTTTGGCTTGGACTCTTCTATTTTCCTCCAAAACCATCTATTAGAAACGTACTCCAATTGTGGCTTGACTGATGATCTTATCCAAGTTTTTGGTGACATCGAGTATCCTAATGCTTTTAGTTGGAATACGACAGAGTTGGCTGATTCAGAGCGTACTAAGGAAGCAGAGAAATTTTTTAAAGAAATACCAAATAGGGATTCTGTAACCTTCTGACCCAGAATATTGGATTGTTGACAAATTACTTTATCTGGTAATATGTAAAGCTTGGTATGACATGGTTTGCAAATTTGTTGTGAGATTGTCAAGTTTGCCAACTTGGAAAGAGTATGTTTAACATTGCACAGACATGCTTGTAAATTCTTGTAGGCTTTGAAGGTAATGAGAGGAATGACTAAAAGCTGCTTTTCCAATGATGGTTCTCGTGGCTCTGTTTTTGCCTATATGAGGACAACAATGAAAAGAGGATGCAAGGAAAACCTAACCCATTGCATGCTACCTTGTTTCATTGTCTTTCTTTTTTTTTTCTTTCCTAGTTCTCTATATTTTAGTTTAATTAGTGAAATAAAATATCATTGTGAGTGATATATGGAGGCCTTTTTTGTTTTCCCTGTTACAAAAGAGAAGGAATGTCAAAATATAGTTAGGTTGGTGGTTTTCCTACACTGTTGATATCTCAAACCCATATTGTAAATTGTAATTTTGGAAAGTATGAAGAATTATACATATTTTGATGTTTTTGATGAGTATTTTTGTCCATGAATTCTAAATGTTTGAAACTATGCATGTACTGGTAATTTTAGAGTATCTTTGCGCTAAGAGTACCTACTAAATAGAATGAATTACATTTTGATCTCTATCCAAGAAAATATTTGGGATTTAATGATATGTTGTATATGGAATCAGGCATGCTCACCTCACCTTAATAGTGGATGAGAGACTTGAATCTTACACTCCATTTGGAACCAAATGAAACCGAGAATTTATTTCATTTTTAAATGAATTGAAAAAAGAATCCATTTGCAAATGAATTGAAATGAACTTTCATGTTTGACTTTCTTATATAAAATTGTAAAATTCAGTTCAATTCAATTCTTATTTTTAGAATTATTTGAAATAAATGAGATTGAATATAATGTTTAGATTCTAAACCTTTTTATTGGAGAATTTTGTCATTTAATTCAACTATATGAGAGTTTTTAGGTCAACATAGTATTTTCTCTTCATTTTGTGAAATTCATTTGGACATTCTATCAATTTTAATAGGATTTGTACCAAGCTAACTCAATTCCATAATGAATTCATTAACAAACGAATTCCATAATTTTTGTCTTGCTAACAAGTATGGAATTACAAACGAATTTCATAAAATTTATTGAATTCATTTGTTCCAAACATTCTCTTTATATGCAATTTCAATATAATGTTAAGATTTGATTGCAATCAAAATCTAAGATTAAGGAGAAAAGATTAATTCTAAAAGATTGAAATCTTCTGACATAAACAAATGCATTTAAATCCAAATTGGAAAGATATTTATTAAGATGTCAATTGTGAGAAGGGGTTGTTTAGAAAGTCCAAAATGAATTATGTATTTATTTTCTCTCATGGAAGTGATAATTACAAATTTATTTTGAATTTTATTATAAATTCTATCTTGTGGTTCAAGTGTTGCTTTATTTTGATTATGGTGGTGTGCATGAGCTGGACTGGGTCAGGTCAGAGGTCAAACGTAGCCTACCTAACATTATATTCCCAACCCTAACCCAAGCCAACCCACTACATGTTACGGAAATCCCAACCTGTGAAAAATCGGGCCGGACTCAGGTTGGCTTGTGAAATCAAAACCAGGCTCAATGAGTTGGGTAGGAAAAGGTGAAGTTGGGTTGGCTCGGGTCGGGTCAAGTTAGATTCTTGAATTATGTTTTTTCATTTCAAATGCTAAACATTATAAATTGAACTTTAAAAGCATCAAATTAACATATTCAAATTCAAATGCATCCCAAATATTCAAATTCCTAAAGTTCAAACATCCTACAAAATTCAAATCACTAGCTAGTAATACTGAATTACCAAAAACTAAACCAAAAAGAACAAAAAAAACGATGCTTCTCACAATATGAATTTATATGTATAGAACATATCATATAATTAGATTCAAGCCCAAAGGTCAAGAAAACTTCAACCCTAGCCCAGCCCACATTTAATTCTGGTTGTGATTTTTCAACCTTAGCAAACCCAAACCCAGCTTGCCCAAAGTCCAGGTTAGGCCGGGCAAGCTTCCCAAGTGCCACCCCTAATATTGATTATGGAGTTTCTTTGATTTTGATGGATGGACTTCGATTTATTCCATAGAATTTGTTTTAGTAATTTAATTTTCAGATAATATAAACTTTTTGTGGTTTGAAGGAGATATTATTTTCTTCAGTTATAGAAAACAAAAAACAGTAAACAAGTTTACCAAATATACTTTCTAGTTTTCTGCAAAAAAACACTCTGCCAAGCACATTTTCCCAGATCCAATTTCCAGAAAACTGTTATCTAGGTCCATCAACTAAACGCGTTTTCTACAAATTTCTGTAGAAAACAAAAGCAGGAATTGAGATGGAAAGTGATATGAAATAGAAAACATTTTCCATAACTGATGCTCTGATGTTTTGCTAAGCTTATTTGCTGCTTATTTTTTAAATTTGCAAAGAAAAATCAAATCAAACCAAACCACATGTTAATGCTTTTTTACATCATCAAAGCATCAATTAACAGGTGGTTTGATTAGATTTGACCAAGTATTTTGCAAATTTTAAAAAAATAAGCACCAGCATAAAGCAGCATATAAGCTTAGCCAAACATCGCCACATGTATTCCATGTTCCACAGTCCACTTCTTCACCTCAATCATTAGATATATATGTGTGTGTTAGTTATTCTATGGCCATATAGAGAGAATAATAGTATGAATTGAGTCAATAAAATAATTAAGTGGACTATATTAATTGAGTCAATTATAGTAGTTACTAGTTACCTTAGTAAGTGATCGAGCAAACTGACTAGGTTGTGCGTCAGCATCTTCAGGTCTATTCCAGCTCTCAACAATCTGAGGCAACCCACGCAGATGAACCAACAATCTTTCTCTCATTATCTGAACCAGCTTTGTATGTATTTCATCTCGGTGAACCTTATAATCCTGAATTTTGAGAAATTAAAATATATGGCATTAAAGATTCTTTTTCTTTTCATTTATTCAGAAAAACTATATATTTTTTTCTTCTCAGAAGAATAACCAAAACTGAACTGTCATCTTATGATTCTACTTAAATCACAAGTTCGTTCATGAAATACCCGATCAAACATATACAATCATAAAACATTAAAGCAACCCCAAGACAGCTAGAACCAATTTCTGGCTACATTGAAGCATTCTGAAAAGAAAATACACAGATAACCACTTCATTCATATGAGCATGCTTGCATAGAAAAACTAAAACTACTATAAAAAAAAGAGACATGTCTAATCTCCTGTTTAAATGTGCAACTTCTGGAGAACCAGCCTTCGATAAAATCCATAAATAAGGTGAATAGTAAAAATAAAGAATGTTTGGACACAAAACCATACGGAATAACAGACAACTTGTTGACCTAACATTGTATGAAATGTTCGATTACTAATCAGTTCATAAGAGTAACTTCAATTGAGGTTCATTAGCATCAAACAGGAAACTTTTTATAATAAAGCTTTCACAATTGACTCCAAGTAACATCAACCCCACCCAGGAGGGAAGGAGAAAAATGTTAACATTAAACTATAAGGAAGCTCAAAAGATGAAGTGGCGTAAAAAATAATATACCTGAGCTACTCGATCAATCTCTGATGACAATAATGCCTTTCTTGTCTCAGGTACTTTCAGAAAAAGAATTCTCCTGATTTCTTAGACCAGATAGAAAGCAAGAAATCATAAATTGACTGAGAAACTGTTCTAGTTATAATCAAATCAAGGAAACATAAAATAAAAGATCAATTAAACTAATGCAATACAAATCAATATAAATACACACAAAAGAGAAATTGAGACTTAACAAAAAAGAAATACTGACTTGTGGCTCCATGCATATAATGAGATGAGTATGAAAAGAAAAGTTAGCAAAATGTTTCAATACTATATACTCCATCAAAGTCATCCTAAACAACAATAGCTAGGAAAGTCATCCTAAACAACAATAATTAATAATGCTGTACAACTCATAGATCATAATTTTCCTTGGTTTTTATATAATGTTAATAAATATGAGCCTTGGGCTTTGTGTTGCACCCTCTTGGTGCTTTTTTTAATAAATTTTATTTATCAAAAAATAAATATGATGCATTCAGAAGTTCACCTAAGCTGCTTCCAGCCTTTTTCAATATGTTCCATAGAGATATATGCCAAGTATATTGCAAATGAAGGTTTTGTTTCTGTATAAGTTTCATTTGGTATGCAAAAAATCATTACAAACATCCAAAGATTGGGCACACCTTATGCATACAGAACTAACAAAAAGGACACTTCTATCAACACCTCCGACAAATTTAAAGAATCCATATCCCTAAAAATAGAACAAGATGAAGCATATGCAAACAAGATCTGAAAGAAGTGATCAGATAACACCCAGAGAGGAAAAATATTGCTTTGCCAGCAGTTTGCACATCATGAATGAGAGCTAATACATTTTGAACAACATACTACAAGAGCACCAGAAACAATTTCATGAGAGTACCAGCCTATACCTACCAGGAATAATAGCATATGTAAAACTGATGACCTGACTAGCCAAGGCCAAGTGTTTAGAAGTGATGGACTTCAAGCCAGACACCTGCAATACCACATAAAGCCAATTAAAAGCTGACTAGCCTTAAAAATTCAGATAAATCACAAAACTAATACAGATTGTGCTAGGGTGTATCTCTTAAACACAAGCGCATGATGGAGGAAACAAATCACGTATTAAACCCAACTTTGTTGGCACTGAGTCTTAGTTATGTATTGTAATCAAAAGCACAACTTAAAGAGGAGAGACAGAGGGTGGAATATTTTCCAGTTGGTACAATGATTTCCACCTGACAGAAATAATTGCATGAAAGATCATAGAAACAATATCAGATCTTAAATACATGCACATACAAGAACACAGTTACGATGATACCAATCATGTATTCTACACTCTCCTAGTGTCTCAGTATTATAATGTTCAAAGTAAAAAATTTAAAAATGCCTATGTTGGCAAATTATAGATACAGATATATACTTGCATAGCACCAGCACCCAAAACCAGCTGACATGTCCTTGTATTGAAAAATTTCAGAATCTCCACGACTCGATGAACAACTTCTGAAGACAGCGCTGGTAAAAATTTATTCATATCAATGTACTCTGACAACATCTTCAGCAATATCAAGCCACTGAAAAGAAGCCAAAAGACAAAACAAACTGCATCAGTATTGCAGAAATTTCTTGTCATTAGAGATTCAGAAAAGGGTAGCATCCGAAGTAATATATATATATATATATATATATATATATATATATATATATATATATATATATATATCAGAAGATGAGAATCTGAATATGATAGATAAGATATAAGATTATACAAGATGACAAAAAAAATAGCAAATTATAGAGCAGATTTAACTTCTCAGAAGATTGGTACGCCAATTGAAAGGAAAATCAGCCACCAATAGTGGTAAAAGAACTGAAAATATCAACTGGACATGGAATACAAGTTTCTAGAAGAAAGGACAAAAGAAGAGGAGAGGAGAAGAAAACTGCATTTGACGCAACTAAAAACAAGATAACTAACCAGTTTACCATGTGATAACCAACACCTCCATAGAAAAGGGTTTGGGAGGTAGATTTTCCACGTTCCTTCAGATTACTACTGTTACTCTGAGCTGAATGAGACATAATATCAGCTTTATTTCTTTCAATTGCCTCGGCTGAAGTAGTGGATTTCACTTCAGCAGCATTATGTGGAGATATTTCACTTGAATCAGTCCGCTCAATTTTAGATTCAGCATTTTGAGGCCTATTGTCTGCCACGAGAGGTCCATCATTGCTTGAAACCACATGACTATAGCTCGTTGTTGTATTACCTTGAGCATCATCTGCATTCCGAGAAATCAAGTCTTCAGAACATAATAGCGAGGTGACTATGGCCTGAAATTCATCAGGAACATCCACCTCAGCCCATGTTTCTTGGTCAAGCACAGCCTTCATTTTTGTCATCTACGACCACCAAATGGAAAATCAGTCCGATAAAAAAAGAGGCATATAAAAAACAAAATATATGCAGATATGAAAACTAACTCGAGATTCATGCTGAAAATCAACAAAGGCTTTGGCCTGTGACTGCACCGTTCCTCGGATACTATATCCCAACCTTCCACCAATCTGTTTATGTAAGAATAGAATGGCACTATAAGCACAAGCAAATAACTTATATTCTCTAATGTAAATATAGAAAGATAAAAAGATTAATACCTTCTCAGTAGAAGTGATAAATTCTTGGGTGATGTTGTATATGTTTAGAAACTCCTGCAATCTCAACTTGGGATGAAGAAGAGCACGAACACCAAGGAGCTTTGCCCATCTTCCATGAGCAGCATCACACGCTGCAAACACAGCTTCTGTGTTCTCTCTCAATACATCAGCTCTGTTGAGGATCACATTTTTTTTAGGATGTTACAAATATCTGGCGATGCTTTTAATACAAATCTGGATCAGAACCACAACAGAATGCTTGACAAAGAAGCCAATTACAGGAATGAAGCGATTTTTTATGTTTAATGGAGGGTGAAGCATGCAACAACACCATAGTGAGCTATGATTGTGCAATTACTTAACACCACATGGCAGAAAATTACAAAGAGAAACATCTATCAGAGCTGTGAGTTGAATGAAGCCAAAAAAGTGGCCAACAACAGTCCCTAAAGCAGCTGTTACCTATATACACCACTAAGGCCACCTAAAATCATAGTCACAAGTAAGCCTATGTTATGAGCAGCTTTACAGAATGAACTTTTTTTATAAGTAAAAGGCATATTAATAACGTGCCAAGAGGTTGCAACTCATCAACAAAAGGACTACCTACAAGATAGCAAGTTTAGGGAATCCAAGAACTCTTCCTCATGTACCAAAAAATTCCCCTTAAACCAAAAACAAAAAATATTTAACCATTTACTTTTAATGGTATCTATTGAACTCTCTACACCTTCAAAACCCTACTATTTCTCTCTTTCCAAACCATCCACATGATAGAGAGAGGAATCGTTGAAAAAACTTTCCTCGTCTCCTTAGTAGCTCTAACTCCATTCCAAGGCCAAATCTCACTTTGAATAGAGCCAGCCATAACCCAAGTTAGCCCCACCACGCAAAGTGCCATCTCCCAAAGCTGCCTAGAAAAGGAGCATCCCAACATAATGTTTTTAACATTCTCGACCTCTTCCTTACAAAGATAGCACAACTTGCAAATTATCAATGGTCAAAATCCGTTCCAAAGATGCCTCGCAAGAAAAGAAACAAACTTTCTTAAGAGTGCTCAATTTCCAAATTGCTTTCCAAGAAAAGTCCAATCTACCCTCCATGGGAAGTTCACCAAAAGAGGCCTTGTAAAAAGACCTCACAAAACTCGCAAACAAGCATGTGGACTATGATGTCCTGCATGCTTTGGACCATTTATAAGAACATTTCCCTGCCCACTAAGTGGATAGGGGTTCAAGGTGTGTGTTAACTTTAACAATTAAAAAAATCTTGTGGACTGATCTTCTCAAATCAAAACAAGCGTGTGGACTGTGATGTACTGCCCACAAGAGAATGAAAAACATCTTGGTATTGCTAACGGTAACTGCTCACAGCACCCAGGCAGCTCAAAAAATAGTTACCTAAGACCTTTCTTTACATGTTTTTCTTTTTGTGTTAACTCAACCCCCGAGATTTTTTCTTCATAAACTTTTACTACCTATTACTCACCAAATAGCCTAATCATTACACCAGAAACACTTGATTTGAAAGCTTTCCTACATCATTAGAAGATAGAAACTGAAATCACCATCTGGCTACGTCAGAGGTAACTACCACCACCGAGACTTGTTTCACTAACTGAACAATAGTACAAATATCCCATACTGCACGACATGCTGTGCATTTAACCTCTTCCAAAAATAATTTACAAAGAAAACAACTGCAGTTACTTTGTTCATTGCAATTCTTTTTGTTGGCTAGAAAGAGGAAGTTATTTATATAGCCCTCAAAGATGGGTGTACCAAGGCAGGACAATAACGCATTGCCATTTGTCAGTAAATTTGTATCTGTGTAGCATAAATGTCTGAGAAGGAGAAAAGAGATGCATCCAAATTCCTACTTAAAAACTTATCAGTAAAACAACATGTGCGTATAATTAAGGTCGTGTAGTTTCCTAAAATTAGACAATAACTAAGATTATAAGTGGCGAAATATTTAACATTTAAACATAGAATCAAGTGAACGTGATGAAATTTACACAAAACTGGAACAGGAGATAAACCTGAAATTTCTTGACATATTTGTTGGGCTTGATGCCTCATTTGCCTTTCCTTGAAATGAAGGGACCTTGGCAACACTTCTCAGAGGTGAATATGATAGAAGCGAACCACCTTGAACATCACTCTCCTGAGCTGTGTCTGCAGCTGCAGCACCAAGGGCAATTGCAGCCGCAACCGAGTCAGCAGCATAGTGACCATCAACATTGCACATAATCCACTCAATGGCCTTTTTCACTTCAGCAGCCCGACCTAAATGTGCCTGCATTCACTAAAAGAAATGAAATCATATTACACCTTATTTAGGCAGTAAGTAATTTTAAAAAATAAATAAAGGTCTGGAACTTCATTATAAAGTAGCCAACCAGGCCATATTAGTGATCATCCATTCATAAAATTGAGGCTTATCTAAGCATACAAATAAGCTGGTGGTCCCGTGTCCCAAATATGGAGAATTCAGGAATTCCAGAAGCTTCTATCAAATTTTAGTTCATGCCAAACAATATGTCTGATAATTCCTTCCCAAAGGACTAGACCTCGCATCTCAGTATACAACCAACATCCCGCCACCCCCTGGCAGAGGAAGACTGGACTAAACCCAAGAAGAAAAATGTCCATGAAATCATAAATATAGGGATACAGAGGGAGGTAGTTCCTCAGTATGTAATCAAAACATATCACATTTTTTTATTGATAAAACGCACGCACACACCATTCGAACCTGGGACCTTTAGGACCCAGGGCCTCAACCTAATCAAAACATATTACATTACCTGCACAATCTTGAAAATGGCACCTAAAAGGTGAACAAAGCTATCAGATGATAGGCTCCTCAACTTGCTTGCAAGTGACAAGCCTCCACCTATATCATAAAAGAATAAATAATTAAAGATTGGATAAAACAGAGCAGAAATGCAAAACATGTTATTCTTTGTAGAGAAGTGAGGCATGGACTCTGAAAAGACAAGAAAAATATTTCGAGATTTTCATCCTTATTTTTTTGTTAAGTAAAATTGCATAAACCAAGAAGGTGCAACTCAAAGCCAAAGGCTATTTACAAAAAAGAAGATCCACAAACTCTAGTAGGTCCACATTACTTACAAAAAATTTACCCTTAAATCAAAAATTGAGAATGTTGAACTATCTCTAATAACTTCACTAGGTCTCTCCATACCATCAAAAACTCTACGATTTCTTTCATTCCACACCATCCAAAAAAAAAAGATAGTGGGATCAAGGAGTAAACCTTCTTAACATCCTTAGGAGCCCTCAACCCACTCCAAGCCCAAACTTCATTTTTCACATAACTGGCCACCACCCAAGAGACCCCCAAAATCCTATACAAATATAGCCCTCAACCCACTCCAAGCCCAATCTCCCACAAGCTTCTAACCAACGAACAATCCACTAAAAGATGAAATAAGGACTTGGCGCATCCTTTGCAAATATAGCATCTATTAACAAGAATTTTCCCATTTTTTTTGTAAGTTGTCAATAGAAAGAATTTTCTACCAAGATGTCTCCCATGCAAAAAAGCTTACTTTCTTAGGGGCACAAGAACACCACTAAAACTTGTATGTTTAACAAAACTTGATCTAGTTATCATCCTTCCACATTACTTAAACTACCTCTGTTTAGTAATGTTTTAATGGTATATAAGCATTCTTCAAGTTTGAAAAAAGAAAACCGAACCGTCCTTCTTTTCTTCAGAATTTTTTTTTACAAGACTTTAATAACAATCAGAAATTGAATAAAGAAAAAGAAACAAATTGAAAGCAACCTAAGAAAAGAAAGAGTGATGAATTCAATTTGCAGTAAGTTAGTCATGCCCATAAATAATTAACTAATCAGCATTTTCAAATATACATAAAAAGGCTTATTATATGATAAGCTTCTCACCATCTGCATCCACTGTACGCTCTCCAGGTGAGAAATCTGACTCCAGCGGCCGGGCAACAAGAACCGGAAGGAGCTCCGCAACTGCAGTCTTGATAGCAGTTTTCATATCAGCAGTAAGTGTATCACGATATATCCTCAACACATATGGGAGCTTAGCCTGAAAGAACAATTTGAACATGAGACATTTACTTAATTGAGTCCAACACCAAACTCCATCAAAAATTAGAAAATTGTGGTAAATGAATAAAGGGAATCAAGATTTATGGATTAAATGACAAAGAAATAAAGAGCAAAAACACGTCAAAATTAAAATTTGAGCAACTTCAAGAAAATTTTTAGCTTGACTCTCTTTTCATCATAAAAGAATATTATTGATTAACAGGTCAATATGCCATAAAATGTACATAATTCTAAAGAGGTCACAGTTAACGAGCAACTGAGAGCTAGTGAGAGAGAGAAAGAATTAAAATTTTTTCCATGTTCCAAGGAGATGCTAATGCTAAGCTATGGAGTGGAGAGACCTATTGGAATTATTAGAGATGGTTCAATATCCTCAATTTTTGGTTTAGAAGGAATTTCTTTGTAAATAATGATGATTTTCTAGATTTGGTGGGCTTCCTTCATTGTAAATAACCCTGGGACAGAGGGTGCTTTTTAATAAAAAAAATTCTCAAAAAAAAAGAAGTTCAAGCTAAGCTACACTTGCATAGAGAAGCTTTTGCATAAGGCGTAGATGTCAAGACATGGATCTTCATGAGTTATAATTTGCACAAAATTGCATGTGGGAAACTTACAAAGGCCATATATAAAGCGCGATATAGAGAGAGAGGTGATTAACTTTTTTCCATGTTCCAAGGAGAAGTTAAAGCCTCCAGTTGCATAGAGAAGTTTTTGCCTAAGTCTTAGATGTCGAAACATGGATCTTCATTAGTTATAATTTGCATAATAGAGCATGTGGGAAACACACAAAGGCCATATACAATAACCAAAGTCAGCATGTAGCCATGTCATGATTCATAAAAACAAAAGATTGTCCTGAGAGTATGCTCAGCAATTTTCAAAATGTCAACATATGTCCTATTTTCTTTTTTTTTTATAAGTAAAAGTATAGTATAAAAAGGCACCAAAGGGGCGCAACCCGCAACCCATTTACAAGTAGTTTTTGCATAAGCCTTAGATGTCAAAACATGGATCTTCATGGGTTCTAATTTGCACAACATAGGATGTGGAAAACACACAACGGCTATATACAATAACCAAAGCCAGCATGTAGCCATATCTTGATGGTTCGTCCATAGATGCTGGGAAAGTCACAAACTCTCAAATGTAAGTTTGCAAGAAAGTGACTATGAACTCTATAAGAAAGTGAGACTTGAACCACAGGTTACGAACATAGAAAATCTTCATTAAAACTGACCAAATTTAAATCTGAACTTGTTAGACTTGTAATTTAATTTAAATCATTAAAATGGTTAAAACTTAATATTGGCACCTTTTTTTTACTTTCCTTTTTGCTGACAAAAGTAGCAAACAATTACATCCATCAGCTTGCGAAGCTATATATCTCTAGTAATATATGTATTATATCTATGAGAAAGTATATTCTAAAAGCTTGTAAATAAATGCGAATTATATCCTTGTGTATACTGAAATCTATAAGAAACATTGCAACAAACAATATCATGAGAAAACAGCTAAGGATAATCACTCACTGTTCTGAGCAATCCAATGATGAGAGGAAGAAGACGATCCCGTAAACTAGAGTTTTCATCCTCGTCCAACTTAACCTGCAAAGATGACAGTTTCAGTGATCAGTTCAGAAATTGTAATACCAAACATACTCCTGAAAGTCCATTAACAGCAAGCACTAAACCAACCATAGCAGTAAATGAAAACAACAAATAGACGACATAAGTCATTTTGCATTACATATGAAAACCAGGACGCTAATAACTCATGATAAACGCCAAATTCATGCCCAAAAATTCAGTACACAAGCATTTTGTGCTTTTAGCATCAATTGACAGATGAAAATCAAGTGGTAGTTATCTTAGGGAAAAGAAAAATCAAGGGACAAATGAAACAACACTCTAAAAGATGGGGCCACCAGATATATCAACCATAGGAGGAAAACAAAGACTAGCCTTTATTATAAGTTTACTTGTAGGAAGGAAAACAATTTAAGAGAATTCAGACCAATAACTTCCATCTGCAATAAAATAAAGGATCAGCAAATAAATCTCGAGATAGCTCGTATCATATCCTTTGTAAAGGTTAAAGGATAGGCAAAAGTTTGTAAATTTGGAAAACAAAAGGCAGAACAACTAGGTAGTTGCTTGAAGTGATTCCTACATAACTTCTATCAATTCTCAAAATTACTGCATATGTTCTAGGACTTCTCTAAATTACAATCACTTCTTCTTTTCTCATTTTGTTTAAAAAAAATCAAACACCAAGTAGGATCAGTGAAGTTACTTACATTTGGATCCAAGTGATTTATTAAGCTCAATAGACATTAAGAGTATGTTTGAAACAAATGAATTCTGTAAATTTTACGGAATTCATTTGTAGTTCCATATTTGTTATATTTGGAAAGACAAAAATATGGAATTCATTTACAAATTAATTTCACTAAATGAAGAGGAAAAAAAATGTCCGCCAAAACTATTGAACAAAAACGACAAAGTTCTCCAATGAAAAGTTTTAGAATTTGAACATTAGATTCAATCTCATTTATTTCAAACATTTTAAACATGTTGAATTCGACAATTTTATATAAAAAAGTCAAACATGAAAATTCATTTCAATTCATTTGCAAATGAATTCTTTTTTCATTTCATTTTAACTACATATATATTTGGTTCTAAACGGAGTGTAAAACAATTCAATGGCATTCTACTCAAAAGTCATTTGATATAAAGAGCTGCAATATAGAGATAAAGTAGGATGCAGTCAACTGACATTTCTTTGCTTGTTAGATTTTATATCCTCTTTTCTTAGATATATCAAAGAATTAAATTCATAATGAGAGGCAGAACAAGAATATCCCATGTATCAATAATTTACTGCACTGCAAACCTTCAATGATAAGGTAATGAATGCATAGCAGTCAGAATCTTTTCAGCCTTTTTTTGGGGTTTCGATGAATGGAAATAGCTTGATTTAGAGGATCTTCTTTTCTTGATTTTGTCTGATGAGATTTTGAACTCCTAAATATTTAAAGTCTGTTAAGCAGACTTGAACGTCCAAAAAGACAACATCCGCCATGATAATTTGCATATTGATGATTTCATAATGTGCAATTGAGCAAAAGGGCCTTTCTAATCCTCAAAAGTACACATTAAAGGTTGGGCTAAAAAAATTCCAATCGAAGCTGAAGGAGGTTGCCTAGATAATGATGATCAAGGAATATGCTTGGAAGATTAACAAAATTCACAACACAGTGCTTGTGAACCTGTATTTAAACCAAAAACTTCTAGAATCCATATCATAAAAACAAATTCACAAGTTCCTATCATATTAGCAATCGATTGAATAAATTTTCCCAAAAGAATATTTTACTGCTTGGAAGAGCCTTATTCATGTCAAATGTAATTGATTTTGAAATTTCTTCCAAAGACTTGGCTTTTGATTGACGATACCAGAGTTAAAGCAATAAAAACAGAAGGATTGATTTTCAAAAGCAGAAACATATATTTAAGCTTACTCCGTCATCATCCTTTCCATTAGACATGAAAGCTCTTGCTTTTGCTGTGCACAAAATTATCATATCTGTATCTCCAGCATCATTTATTGAACCACGCATAAATTCTGCAGTGAGAATACTACAGAAATAATTTTAATAAGTCACAGTAGACCAACAATAGAAGATAACTATTAATAATTTTAAAGTAGTGGTAAAAAATACAAACACTAACTTTTGTTTCAATTTACTTATAAAAAAAATTCAAAAATACGAACAAAGCAACATATTGATATTATTACCAAGTTGAACTGAAATATATATATATATATATATATATATATATGGCAAAGGATACAAATTAAAGTTGAACTAAAGATAAAGTTTCACATATTCATAATGGAACAATAGCCTATCAAGGTCCAACAAAAAGAAGCAATATACCAACAAAATGTGAATTTCATCAAGTTACAGAGTACAGAATGTTCAGCCATGGAAAGCAATAAAAAATTTCAGTTCTTGTATATATTTAAGAAAGCCTTAGAATGATTTTTGCGAAGAAAGCAACTGGTAAGCAATAGAGAAACATCTTCATAGAGTGAATGTAACCGAAATGGAGAGAGGTCACCATGAAGGGCAGATATAAATGGAATCATGGAAATGCAAATGGGTTAAGTCAAAGTTCACAACCAGAGACAAGATAGGATCATCAGTTGATTGGGATTTGAGACTATTTGGTAACTTGCAGTGAAGACCAACAGAGTATAGACATACCCTATCAAAAGAATAATTCATAGTTACCAGAAAATCGGTGCGTCCTAGTTCGTGGTACAGATATGGGAATGTGGTATGTTACCTACCCGGTACGCAATACACTAGGGAGTACACTTAGATGGTTTATTATGTATAAGCACATCTATAAAACTACGATATTATTTTATTAAAAAAATTACGATATTAGATGTAATAAATCAAGAGTTGTATGCACGATAATAATAACGAAGATAACATGAGTTTTGACAACTAGAAAAGTCAATAAACATAATTTTTAGATTAAATGAGTATTCTCTTCTTCATTCCTTGTGTCTAGAAACCACTTTTTCTTTCTTCAAATTTTTAGCTAAAGTCCCTCCTTTATATGATTATTAAGAAAATTTTGGACCGCCAATTTCAGGGATCCAGTGCGCAAAAGTATCACGAATCAGAACGTAAGATCCGGATCATGGTTTCAAGGGGGCTATAAGTATCCTTGTATCTATGGAATCATGTAACCATGCACTTAATATGCACCAATACATAAAAGAATTGCCAACTTTGTGACGGGCTATAGGTAACATAAGCAATCAAAATCAAGCTCAACTAAAAGTTACACATAGATTGGCATGTCTATCCCAAAGCTATGTCTTCTAGTCAATCATGGTACAGCATGTCTTTTCTCACAACTTTGATCAACATCTGTTTCGATTTCCCTCTGCTCCTTGTAGTTTATTCTATTTAAATCTTGTTTCTTTACTTTAAAACACAATAACTAATCGTATACTAAAACCACCCAAAAAGCCATCGTCCTATCCAATATTGGTGCAACTTTTTTCTCACAGATTTGTGGATTTTTCAAGTTCCAACTTTCTAAGATTATATAGCATATGGTATCAAAGGCTGCAAAGCCTTTTAGTATGTTTCATTCATTTTTATATGAGTTGCACCCCCTTGGTGCTCTTTTCCCTTTAATGAAATTTACTTATAAAAAAAAAATGTTTCATTCATTTTTCGAAGCATTTGGAAATCACCATACAGTCCAGGAGCAAAAGCCCACCAGACAGTCACACCAGTCACTTTTCTTGGCCATCATTACTAGTCCTAAGTTCTGTAAGTTGCATTCCATATAATTTGCACAAACACATTGTCCTACAGCCTTTAGATTCTAGCATGTCTCCGAATTCCATGTCATTAACAAACAACAAACACAAGGGCCCCCTTTTGCTCACTACCCTAATGATGATTCCATAAATCCTCCGGGATAAACTTTATCCCTCGTGTATATATATATATATATACACACAAAATAGTTGATTGCCTCATGAAAAACTTTTTCCATGACAATGACTCTGAATGAACTATTTTTTATCCTACCAGGTGAAAAACAACAAAAATATCCCCCCATATATAAGAGGATAGAAAGCTGGATAGGAGAAACCAATTGACTCAAATGCTAGTGCTGATTTTTCAAACAACTATCACCATAATTTTTATTTTTTTTAAAAAAAAGGATACCTGTTTATGGAGTCAATTGAAGCTGCAACATGATCTCGAAGGTGACGAAAGCAATGTAGACCACTAAGCTCATCCCCATCCTATTATTCAACAAAAAGATAATCAATAAGATGAATTAAAATAGCAGTTCAGTAAAATCCCTCATCAAACCACCTATTAATTGATATTTGAATTGTTATTTAATGGGGTTTAATTATTTAAGTTTTTTGCAAATTTTAAAAAATAAGCACCACTAGTCTGCCACCCAAACATATCCTTTGTTGATGGTAACATGAATGACCTTAAAAACAGGCATTATATTTGAGGCAAAAAAAGGATAGAAGTCACAAGAATGTAGTGAAAAATTATAACTAAAGCACGGTAGGTACACTTTATTTGAGTATCCAACAATTATAAATCTACATGAAATGTGGTAGTATAATAGATGTGAAGGAGCATGCTGACAAGTGATCCAGATAAACTTTAAAACACTGATAAATTAAAATCTTTCTATCATGTTAATAACAAGAAAGCTACACCTTTATAAGTTTTTTAATAAATATTACACGCCCTTGATCGCAAAGCTTAAGTATCAAGGAGCACTACTAAATTTGTGTTCTAGATTCATTTCAGCATAGTTTTGGGGTCCGTCATTGTCTTACATAACTTTATATCCTATTTATTGATTTTCTTTAAATAGATATTAGTTTTAGTTAAAAGGTGGTGGGAGGGATGTAATGCTAGTGATTTTTCTATCTTTGTGGTGGCCAAAAAAATTGAAAAGCATTAAAAAAGAAGTGCAAAGATGGAATAAAGAGTCTTTTGGTGATGTTAACTCCACCATCAATGCTAGGTTGGGTGAATTCAATGGGATAGATGAGAAAGAGGTTAGTGAGGGCCTCTCAAGAGTTGATATTGAAAAAAGGGTGGAAATCAAAAAGGATCTTGCTAAGCTTATATCATTGGAAGAGATTTCTTCATATGAAAAAATCTAGAGAATTGTGGCTTCGAGGGGGGACAAGAACATTAAGTTTTTCCATTGTATGGCCAACACTCATAGAAGATATAACTTTATTTGCTCTATAGAGGTTGATGGGACTGTGTTTAATGAGGTGGGAGGCATAAAAGGGCGATTAACAATTTCAATGAGAATCTTTAAGAGGAGATGTATTCTAATCAGCCGAATTTGGATGGGTTAGATTTCTCTAAAATTGACAAGGCGGATGTGGTTTGGCTTGAGTGTCCTTTTGATGAAGAAGAAATTTTTGCAGCCCTACAGGATTGTGACGGAGATAAAGCCTCGAACCCTGATGGTTTAATCATGGTTTTTCTAATTCATAGTTGGGAGGTGATCAATGGTGACATTCTTCGCTTCTTTGAGGATTTCCACTCCTCGAGGGAGTTCGTGAGCAGCCTTAACGCCACTTTCATCGCCCTAATCCCAAAGAAAGTTGGGGCGTCAAACATTAAAGATTTTCAGCCTATTAGTCTTGTGGATTGTATTTACAAACTCTTATCAAAGGTGGTAACATATAGATTGAAGGAAGTCATGCCAATAGTGGTGAGCCCTTTTCAGAATGCCTTTATAGAGGGAAGACAAATTTTGGATGCCTTTATAGGGGGAAGACAAATTCTAGATGCCTTTATAGGGGGAGGGGTTATTTGTAAATTTGATATGGAGAAGACATTTGATCATGTTAATTGGGGATTTGTTATCTATTTATTGAGAAGAACAGGGTTTGGAGAGACGTGGTGCAAGTGGATTCTTAAATGTATTTCTTCAACTTCCTTTTCCATACTTGTTAACAGGTGCCCTTCGGGTTTTTTAGAGCTTCAAGTGGCCTTCGTCAAGGGGATCCTTTATCTCCTTTCTTGTTTATATTTGTGATGGAGGCTTTTAGTAAGATGTTGAAAAAGCGATTGAAAAGGGCATGTTGAGTGACTTTAAAGTTGGGAGTAATGGTTCTACCATGCATGTTTCTCACCTACAATACAATTGTGTTTTGCAGGGCGGATCCTTATCAAATTTTGCACTTTCGTTGTATCCTCCTTTGTTTTGAGACGATTTCGAAGCTTAAAGTTAATCTTGGCAAGAGTGATTTTGTAGAATTGCGTGTGTGAACAAAGAATAAATGTGTTAATTTTCTCCCTTATTTGAAGAGATTCTGTTTTTATTCCTGTTTATTAGGAAAAGATTAGATGAGCTGTTGGGTTTCCTTATCTGATTTGTAATCTTTTCTGTTTCTATTTTATTGCCTTACTTTCAGAGATTTGAGTGGCAGCCTGTTGCCTCCTCTTCCCTATTTAATCTTTCAGCTTGTATCGACTAAAGTATGGAATAAGAATTATTTTTTTTATTCCAATTTTCATGGTATCAGAGTCAAGTTCTGAACCTTGACCACTGTGATGACTAAATACGGGATGGCAACCGAGAAATAAACTGAGACAAGTTCGGAGGTGATTTCAAGCCCCACTACTGTACCGATCTCTATTGGAGGGACAGAAGGCTCAGCGATACCCATCACAACACATAAACTCAATGGAGATAACTTTCTTCAATGGTCACAATCAGTCCTTATGTTTGTCTGTGGCAAAGGCAAAGACGACTACCTCACTGGTGCAGCAGCTCCAAATTCTGATGATCCGAAATACAAGGTGTGGAAGGCAGAAAACAGCATGGTCATGTCATGGCTGATCAATTCCATGAACACTGACATAGGTGAAGACTTCATGTTCTACACTACTGCTAAGGATATTTGGGAAGCAGCCAAAGTCACATAATCTGACAGAGAGAATACTTCAGCAATATTTGAAATAAAAGGAAAACTGCACGAACTGAGACAGGGAGATCTATCGGTACAACAATATTTCAACACTCTTACTCGGTATTGGTAGCAGCTTGATATCCTCGAATCAACAAAATGGGATTGCCCAGGGGACATTGCCAAATATCGAAAAATAGTGGAAAAAGAAAGAATTTACAAATTCTTACTGGGGCTGAATGGGAATCTGGATGAAGTAAGAGGTCGCATAATGAGTCAACGTCCCATGCCAAGTATTCATGAGACCTTCTCTGAAGTTCGGCGAGAGGCAACTCGGAAGAAGGTAATGATGGGTTCTCCAACCATGAATAATTCAACAGCAACCGAAAATTCTACCTTGGTAGTTCGAGGGAATCATTCACAGAACCATGACAACCGGGTTTGAAAAGAGCGGCCATGGTGTGATCATTGTCATAAACCAGGACATACAAAAGACAAGTGCTGGGAAATTCATGGCAAACCAGCAGATTGGAAGCATTGCGACTACAGATGAGAAATCTTCAACTGACAGCAACTGTTTCAGCAAAGAGCAACTTGAAACCTTGCAAAGGATGTTCGGACAGCCACAAACTGCAAAGACCTCGATAGTTGGAACTGGAAAGGTAATTTTTCAAAAGCCCTAAATGCTAAATGTGAAAAAACATGCACTTGGATTGTTGATTCTCGGGCTTCCGATCATATGACGGGAGATGAAAAATTTGTTCCACTCATACAACCCGATTAAAGAACATTTTTCTGTGAGAATAGCAGATGGTACTATCTCTCAAGTTGTTGGAACAGGTTCTATCATGATTTCTAAAGATTTAGTACTAAAATTTGTCCTTTTAGTACCAAATTTGAACTATAATCTGTTGTCAGTAAGCAAAATTACCAAGGAGATGAATTGTGATGCTAAATTCTCCACTACATGTTGTGTTTTCCAGGATTTGAGTTCGGGGATGACGATTGGCAATGCTAAGGAGTGTTCGGGACTCTATATTCTCAAAGGTCAAGGTCTTCCAGGAAAACAAGTTCAAAATGCTAATTGTGTTTCTTTAGAGTGTCCTATAAGTGGTAATTCTCTTTCTATTTCTGTATTGAATAAAAATGATAGTGCAATCATGTTATGGCACTATAGGTTAGGTCATCTAAATTTCATGTATCTTGAAAAACTATTTCCAGAATTATTCCAGAATAAAAAGCCAAAGCATTTTCAATGTGAAATTTGTCAGATATCAAAACATGTCAAAAATAGTTATACTCTTCAACCTTACAAATCTTCTCGTCCCTTTACTATAATTCATAGTGACATTTGGGGACCCTCTCGAATAAATAATTTTACTAGTGTCAGGTGGTTTGTGACCTTTATTGATGATCATACCAGAATAATGTTGGGTCTTTCTTATGAAAGAAAAGTCTGAAGTCAGTTCAATTTTTCAAAAATTTCACTCCATGATAAATACTCAATTTCAAACAAAAATTCAAATTTTAAGAACTGACAATGCAAAGGACTATTTCAATTTGATTCTTGGGGGGTATTTAGAAAAACAAGGGATAGTTCACCAAAGTTCTTGTGTGGATACTCCATAACAAAATGGAATAGTCGAGAGAAAAAATAGACATTTCCTTGAAGTTACTCGGTCTATCATGTTCTCCACTAATGTTCCCAAACACTTTTGGGGTGAGACTGTCCTACCTGCTGCCTATCTCATCAATAGAATGTCCTCACGAGTTCTCAAATTTAGCACTCCATATGACACTCTTGTAAAAGCCTTTCCATTGTCTCGGCTCCGATCCACCATACCTTTTTATGTCTTTGGTTGTTCTGTGTTTGTTCATGTTTACCCTCACAACCGAAGTAAACTTGATCCAAAGGCTACTAAATGCATATTTTTGGGATACTCTCCAAACCAAAAAGGTTACAAGTGTTACTCACCAATCAATCGTAAATTCTACCATACCATGGATGCTACATTTTTTGAGAACCAATCCTACTATCCCAAGACTCATATTCAGGGGGAGAATCAGACAAAGGAATATCAGTTTTGCATTGATACCTTGAACATCACTACTCCAACACCATCGACTACTTTCAATACCACTCCCATTCCTGAGTCTGTTCAAATACCCGAGTTTGAGTCCCAACCTGAGTCCTCCAAAAAACAAATTGAGTCTGAGACTCATGCACCACTAGAATCACTAGAACCCTCTCTAAAAACACAAGAAGCAATAAGTTAAGAGCTATGTGTTTACACTAGAAGACCAAGACCACAAACTCAAGAGAATATAGAAGCCCGTATACAACCTGAGCAACACCAAGAGTCAGAACCTAGACTTGAATTGTCTGAAGCACAATCAGGTAACACAATTAACATCTCTACTAATGATCTTCATCTGCCTATTGCCATAAGGAAAGGGGTAAGATCTTGTACAAAGCATCCTAGAGCTAATTTTGTCTCTTATGAGAAATTGTCACCTAGCTATCGTGCATTTGTGTCAAAAATATCTTCGATTGAAGTTCCTCGAAGCTTTCAAGAAGCTCATCAAAAGTCTGAATGGAGAATGGCAATTAATGAGGAAATCATGGCACTGAAGAAAAATGAGACATGGGAAATCACAGATCTTCCACAAGGAAAGCATGGCTTGCAAATGGATTTTTACTGTTAAGCACAAGGCTGATGGAAATATAGAAAGGTGCAAGGCTCGGCTTATTGCGAAAGTATTCACCCAAACCTATGGCATTGACTACTTAGAGGCTTTTGCCCCAGTCGCTAAATTGAATACAGTTCGTGTACTGATCTCTCTGGTAGTCAACTTGAATTGGCCCTTAAATCAACTTGATGTCAAGAACGCCTTTCTCAACGGTGATCTTGAAGAAGAAGTGTACATGGAGATACCACAAGGTCTTGAAGAACCAAGCACTAGAGATAAAGTGTGCAAGCTCAAGAAATCACTATATGGCTTAAAACAATCCCCTCGAGCATGGTTCGACAGGTTTACTAAGGTAATAAAGAAGCAAAGGTATTCTCAAGGACAATCTGACCATACACTAATTTTTAAGCATTCTATAGATTCAAGAATTGCAATTTTAATAGTGTATGTAGATGACATTATTGTGACAGGAGACTTTAAGGAAGAAATGGTGAGTTTAAAAAGGTTTTTGGCTACTGAATTTGAAATCAAAGACCTTGGAAGCCTTAAGTATTTCTTAGGTATGGAGATACTCGATCTAGCAAGGGAATTGTCATCTCTCAACGAAAATACACCCTGGATTTACTCAAAGAAACTGGTATGTTGGGGTGTAAACCTGCAGAGACTCCCATGGACCCAATCAACAAGATGGGAAAGAAGGAAGAAAGCTCACCAGTTGACAAAGGGAGGTATCAAAGACTAGTAGGAAGATTGATTTATCTCTCTCATACTCGTCCTGATATTTGTTTTTCTGTAAGTGTTGTGAGTCAATTCATGAACAACCCTACAGAAGAACGTTTTGATGCTGTGTACCATATTCTCAAGTACCTCAAGAAGACATCAGGAAAGGGATTGTTTTTTAGGAAGAATTCCAACAAGAGTATAGAATTATATTCAGACGCAGATTGGGCTGGTTCTATAACTGACCGACGATCAACTTCTGGATATTGTACTTATGTTTGGGGAAATTTGGTCACTTGGCGGAGTAAAAAACAAGCTGTTGTGGCTAAGAGCAGTGCTGAGGCTGAGTTTCGAGCATTGGCTCATGGGGTATGTGAAGGTATATGGCTGAAACGAATTCTAGAAGAAATAAAAATGTCATTCCAAGGGCCTATGAACATGTTCTGTGACAACCAGGCTGCAATCAGCATAGCCAAGAATCCTGTTCATCATGACCGAACTAAACATGTTGAAATTGACAGACACTTCATTAAGAAGAAAATCGAAGAAGAAGTCATTCGGTTAATTTACATCCCTACTAATCAACAAACAGCGGATGTACTCACAAAGGCATTGTCAAGGACAAGTTTTGAAGAAATGAGTTCCAAGCTAGGAATGATCAACATTTACTCCCAGCTTGAGGGGGAGTGTAGAATTGCGTGTGTGAACAAAGAATAAATTTGTTAATTTTCTCCCTTATTTAAAGGGATTCTGTTTTTATTCCTGTTTATTAGAAAAATATTAGATGAGCTGTTGGCTTTCCTTATCTGATTTGTAATCTTTTCTGTTTCTATTTTATTGCCTTACTTTCAAGGATTTGAGTGGCAGCCTGTTGCCTCCTCTTCCTTATTTAATCTTTCAGCTTGTATCGACTAAAGTATGGAATAAGAATTATTTTTTTATTCCAATTTTCAGATTTAATCCTACTTGATGAAGGTATTAATGATCATTTACAAGCTACCTTATTGGGCTGTAAGATGGGATCGCTCCCTATTTCTTATCTGGAGCTAAATTCAAAGAAAAGAGTATTTAGAACCCAATTGTGGAAAAATTTGAGAAGCGATTGGCCATGTGGAAAAATCATTACCTTTCAAAAGGGGGTAGACTTACTCTCATCCAAGGCACTCTTTTTAGCCTCTCGATCTATTTTATGTCTATTTTTCCTACCCCTAGCTCAGTGGCTAATAGATTGGAGAATATTCAAAGAAGATTCCTTTGGGGTAACACAGGGAAGAACACAAGTATCATTTGGTAAAATGAGGTGTGGTAAAGCAACCATTGGAAAGAGGGGGTCTTGGTCTAAAATCTCTCTTTGCTCAATAAGGCACTCCTTGGAAAATGGATTTAGAGATTTCTAGTGGAAAGATATCATCTTTGGAGGAGAGTGATGGAGGCTAAATTTGGTATGGATCACAATGGATTGATGTCTAGGGACACTCGGGGAGCTTATGGAGTGGGGGTGTGGAAATGAATCTGTAAAGGTTGGGAGGATTTTCGTCCCATTATTGTGGTGTCGGTGGCAAATGGTGAAAGGAAACGTCTTTGGTTTGACACTTAGTGTGGGAATACTCCTTTGAAAGACAAATTTCTGCTTATTTTTTATATCGTGAGAGACAAAGAGGTGAATGTGAGTTCTTGTATCTCCTTGTCTAATGATAGTGTATCTCGAGATGTGCCTTTTATTCGAAATGTTCATGATTGGGAATTAAGGACGGTAGCAAGATTCCTAGAAACCCTTTACAACTCTAGGTTGGAGGTGGGTAGAGAAGATATTTTGAGGTGTGGACTTTGTCCGGAAAAAGGCTTCAACATGAAAAAAATTTACAAGATTCTCTTTGATAAACTCCCTTTGGATGGTCATCCCAACTTTTCTTGGAAAGCTATTTGGTATTTCTATTGCTCCCAAGAAAGTTAAATTTTTTGTGTTGGAAGCTTGTTGGGAGAAAATTCTAACTCTTGATAATTTGCAAAAAAAGGAGAAATGATTGTTAATAAGTGCTATATTTGCAAAAAGTGCGTTGAGTCCGTATATCAACTTTTGGTGGAATGCTCGTTAGCTAAAAGCTTGAGGGAGATGGCTTATAGAATCTTGGGGATTTCATGGGTGAGGACGGGCTCCGTGAAAGATGAAATTTGGGTTTGGAATGGGTTAAGGGCATCTAAAGAGGTTAAGAAGGCCTATTTGTTGATCCCACATTCTATCTTTTGGTTAGTTTGGAAAGAAAGGAACCGGAAAGCTTTCGACGGAGTGTAAAAGCCTATTGAACTATTAGAGACAATTGGCTCAATATCCTAAATTTTTTGCTTAAAGGGAATTCCTTTGTAAATCATGTTGATATCTTAGATTTTATAGATTTCCTCTATTGTAAATAGCCTTTGGCTTTGAGTTGCACCCTCATGGTACTCTATTTATATATTTATATTTACTTTTAAAAAAATAGATATTAGTTTTATTTGATATTCATTGTCGTAGATTTGACATTAGGGATATTTTTGGTAAATTTTTAAGTCTGTTCAACATGGCTTGATTCAGGTGTGTCTTATTCTTCAGTGCAGTCATGTTGGCAGGCCTTTATATGAAGTCCAAGATAGGTCAGAAGTTAAAAGTTAGGGTTTTCTTCTTCTTCTTTTTTATCAGTAAGTTATAAGTTAGGATTTCCATTTTCAAATTTACGGCCCTAGTAGGAATAGGAGTGTTAGAAATCTATAAATATGCTTATAATTGTTTAATTTCAATGAAGAACAAGTTCATGCAAATTTTTCATCAATTATGCTCCTCTGGGATGTGTAATTTAATTATGACACTAATTTGATAGTGGGATTAAACTTAAGAGGTGATAAACTATATATATATATATATATATATATAAGTGACGAACTATACATATTTTTTGATGAAGATAAACTACATAACTTATCAAAAAAGATGAAGATAAACTATATATATTGGAATGTAAATTCCGTTTTATGCCAAGGTGGTCAATTGTGAAAGCTATTCTCTTACTTAAGAGGCTGCTAGATTTGATCCTTTTGTATTTGGGTTCACACCCAGTTAGTGCTCTATAGTGTTCTTTTTTGCCTTTTACTTGAGCAAAAATGAAGAAAATACTAAAGTGAGAATGTTGAGGTGGATGTGTACTAGAAGGTGTAGGTAGCACTTTGAACATGTACAACATTGGCCTAAGGAGGCACCAAGGCATAAGAGTTATTTCAAGTTGTTCTTAAGAGGAGTAAAAGTAAACCTGAGATTACATGGGCAAAGGAAGTTGGGAAAATTTTTCTCTAAAAAATCTTACTGAATATATGACCTCTTATCAGCAAATTGGAGGAATAGGATACATGTGCCAACCTAGCTATTGACTATGGGTCCTTCATCTGAAACCAACCTCGAAGGGACAAATCTTACAGAAATGTGTGATTCCTATTGGACCTTTCATGAGAAGCCAAACAAATTATTGGAGTAATGCCTAAAGACTATTTTGTCATTTAATTCCTCTTTCTCCACAAAAATATATAGAGCTCTTTAATAGAAATTTCAATAACACTTAAAAACAAAATAGAAATTCATTTACCGATAAAGAAAAATAGAAATTCCAATGAGAAACAACCTTGATTCGTCACAAAGATACCTTATATATCAGGTACTTGAAAAACGTTGTACCATCCAACACCAAGTACACACAATAACACTCTTGGTCCAGTTTATGGGTACAATTCACGACACCCAAGCAGCCTAGCCCAAAAAAGTAGAAATTTTCTATTCCTATTGATTTCATCTGCCATAACCTATTTAATCTTCTTTTAGTTAACTCTACCTCTACTTTCTCTTTGTTTTTTTCTTTCGATAATAAAATTGTATAAATAAAGCACCAAAGGGGTGCAACCCAAGTACAAAAACCATCTGGACGATGGTAACTCCACAAAATTTATAAGATCTTCATTCACAAAAAAAAAATATTTTAAACCAAAAACTAAGACTGTTGAACCATAAATCTCTAATGACTTCAATAGACCTCTCTTCGCCATCAAAAGCCCTCCTATTTCTCTTTTCAAACAAGCCAAAAAATAGAGTGGAATTGATTCAATTGAATAGTAAGCATTCTTTAACTTCTTAGTAGTTAGGAACATGTATACCACTCCAAGCCCACACTTCATCTTTTGCGTAATGGGCAACCACCCAAGAAATACCCAAAACACTATAAGCCATGTCCCACAAGCTTCTAGACAACAAGCACACCACCAAAAGATGAAACACGGACTCGGCACAAACTTTACAAATATAACACCTATTGACAAGCACTTTCCCTCCAATTTTGAAGATTATCAATAATAAAAATCTTCTCCCAAGAGGCTTCCAACACAAAGAAACTTACTTTTTAAGGGACACAGAGACTCCAAATAGCTTTCCACCTTCCAAAGGAGTGTCACAAAAAAGGATTTCATAAAAAGACTTCACCTCAAACCCCTTATTCGGCTTAGACTTCCACCAAACTAAAATCAATTTTGTCGCATCAAGACTGGTACTATACAAGAACTCCAAGATGCTTTCAAAAATCTCAAACTCCCAATCATGAACATTGCAAACAAAAGGAACATCCTAAGAAATGACGTCAGACATTTTTCTCTTGATTTGAATCCCTAAATACCTTTCTCACCACCATCCTACATTATTAGAACCTCTTCAATTAGTTTATCTCCTCCAAAGGTCTATATTACTTATAACACTTCAATTCAACTTTAGTAAATGAACTTTTCAATTGCATGTTATGAAAAAATCTTCAGTTATTTCTTAAGACAACCATGAGTATCTTTTCATCAACAAAAACCCACCTCAAATTTTATAAGCACGGCTCTACAAGCCTTTACTATCATCTAAAGTTAAATCAAGAAATCTCCCTCCAACCTAAGAATGTTAAAAATTAGAATCAATATGTCATCATCCAAAAACAATTACCTCTTCTATATTAGTATACTTAGCAAGGAACTAGAAGTTATTGGTTCTGTTTTTAGGGATTTCAAGTTTATGAGTCTTTTTTTAATAAATAAAAAGTGTATAAATAATGCACCAAGGGGAGCAACCCATTTGAAAAAAAGACTATCTACAAGATAGCAAGTCTAGGATATCAAGGAACTCTTCTTCATGTATTAAACGTAAATGGGTAAATACCCTTTGATTTTGGTTTACTATATGAGTCCTATGAGTTTAGATTGCTTGGCAAAGGAGGGAGTCTTCACATTTCGCCTTAAAGTGGGCAAAAGGACCAATTCCCTTTGCTTTGCAGAAGAAGGGGATATGTATCTTTCCTTAGCACACTATTTTTTTTCCTTCTCTCCTTCTCCTTTCTTTACAGGACACCAAACAGAAAGAAGGAAGACAATTTTCCTTCCTTCCTTCAACTCCCATCCCATCTTTTCCTTCTTATGCCCTGTCAAAGTATTCATCTCAAATTTCTTTTCAATCAATATTAAATGTAAAAGGATCTCATTTTTTTTATAAGTAAAGAAATATTGTTAAGAAAACGGAGCACCAAGGGGTGCCACTCAAAGCTAATAGCTAATTACAAGAGAGGAAATCCACAAAATCCAAAAGGTCAAAATTATTTACAAAGTAATTCCCTTTAATCCAAAAATTAAGTGTATATAGCCATCTCTCTCTAATTGTATCAAAATTTCTCACAACTATCGAAGGCTCTATAATTTCTTTCATTCCACACTAGCCAAAAAATCGATTGTGGAATCGAGGAATAAGCTTTTTTTTTACTTTCTTTGGTGCTTTCAACTCAGTCAAAGCCCAGATTTCATCTTTCACGAAACCCGCAACTACCCAAGAAATCCCCAAAATCTTATAGGACACCTCCCACAAACTTCTAGCCAATTGGCATTCCATTAAAAGATGAAAAACGGACTCGTTGTATCTCTAGCAAATAAAACATCTATTAACAATTACTCTCCCCTTCTTTGCAAGTTATCAATGGTAAGAATTTTCTCTCAAGAAGCTTCCTATAAAAAACACTTACTTTCCTAGGAGCACTGGAACACCAAATTGCTTTCCACGGACAATTGGAAGGTCCAACCAAATGATCCCCATTAGGCAATCTTATAGAAACAATTCACCTCAAACCCCTTTTCCGGATTAGGTCCCGATCTAGCCACATCTTCTCTACTCCCATCCAATCTAACAATGTATAAAGTCTCAAGAAATCTAACAATCCCCCCAACTTCCCAATCATGGATATTACGAGTGAGCGATACATCTTAGAGAACCCCATCAAAAGTGAAGGAAACACAAGAGCTAATAAGTGCATCTTTAGTCCTCATAATATTAAAAATTTCCGGAAATTGATCTTTTAAAAGGGCGTTCCCAAACCAAATATCATACCAAAGTCAGGGTCTCTCTCCATTTCCAACCAAAATCGAGATATAAGGAATAAAAGCCTCCCACCCTTTCCAAATCCATTTCAAAACTCCCACCCCATAAGCCCCTCTCACTTCTTTGGACATCTAACCATTAGTGTCTAGCCTATACTTAGCAATCACCACTTTTCTCCAAAGATGATCCCTCTCCACTAGAAACCTCCGTAACCATTTCCCAATAAGTGCTTTATTAAATAAGAAAAGATTTAATACCCAATCTACCTTTCTCCAAAGGTTTTTTTTACCACCCCCGTCTCACCAAATGATACTTATATCCCTCTCATGTGTTACGCCAAAGAAATCTTTTTTGAAACCACTCTAACAAATTAGCCATTGAAGAAGGAATAGGGAATAGAGATAGATAGGAAGGCAAAAGAGAATACTCTTAATAAGAGAGTAAGCCTCCCCCATTTTGAAAGGTAGTGATTCCTCCATCCGGCCAATCATTTCTCGAACTTTTCCACAATCGGATTCCAAACACTCTTTTCTTTAAATTTAGCTCCAAGAGGTATGCCAAGGTAAGTAATAAAAAGTGACCCCACTTTGCAACCCAATAAGTTTGCAAGATGACGACCATTAATATTCTCTCCAAGCAGAATTAGATCACTCTTGCTTAGATTGACCTTAAACTCGGAAACCGCTTCAAAGCAAAGAAGTACACAACGAAGATGCAACAATTGAATAACCTCTGCCCCACGGAAGACTAGAGTGTCAAGACACCTTCACACTTGCCCCATTACTTCCTACTTTGAAATCACTCAATAGTCCTCCATTAACCGCTTTTGTTATCATCTTACTAAAAGCTTCCATGACCAAAGTGAATAAGAAAGGAGACAACGAATCCCCTTGCCTTAGGACCCTTAAAGCTTTAAAATAACCAGTCGGGCTTCCATTAGCAAGGATAGAGAAGGACACTGAAGAATTTAAATATCCACTTACACCATTTTTCTCCAAAACCCATCATTTTAATAAGTAGATGACAAAACTCCAACCCACATGATCATAAGCCTTTTCCATGTCGAGTTTGCACAACACCTCTCTCCCCCCATCCTTTAAATGGGCATCGACCACTTTGTTAGCTATCAACACGGCATCCAAAATTTGCCTCCCCTCAACAAAAGCATTTTGATGAGGGCTTACCACTTTATGCAAAACGACCTTCAACCTAGAAGTTAACACCTTAGACAAAAGTTTGTACATGCACCCCACAAAGCTAATAGGCCGAAAGTCTTTAACATTGGATGCACCAACCTTCTTCAGAATAAGCACGATAAAAGTGGCATTGAGACTACCCAAAAACTCCCAAGAATGGAACTCTTCAAAGAACTAAAGAACATCCATTTTGAGAACCTCCCAACTATGGACAAGAAAAGCCATAATGAGTCCCCTTTCTTCATCAAACGGACGTTCCAGCCACCCAACATCGCCCCATCAATACACGCAAAGTCCAAGTAGTCCAAATTCGGTCTATTATCACAGGTCTCCTTATAAAGATTCTTATAGAAATCACAAATCGCTTGTTTCATCTCCTCTTAATCCACCCAACCATCAACCTCTATGGAGCTTATAAAATTGAACCTTCTATAAACATTGGTCATACGATAAAAAAAAACTTAAGTGTTTCTATCACCCTCCCTCAACCACAGTTCTCTAAACTTTTGGCGCCAGAGATTTCCTCCATGGAAATTATATTAGCAAAATCTTTTTTTGCAAAGATCTAATTTTGTTCACAAATAATTTCATATAACCTTCAACTCATCCAACTTGCAACATTTCCAATAGCATCTAATGGACCTCATAGGAAGTTCTTGAAAATGAACACATCGGCTATGGTTATATCATAGGCCATGTCTTATTTTGTTCAACCCAAAGAGAATAAAATTTTATTTCATTGACTAATCCACCCACTGAAAATCCATCCATAACCCAATGGCGACATTTGGGTTGGATTTAATACAGGCAATTTGCCTTGAAGAGATTTAAAAAGCTGGATTTAAGTTCGATTAAATCCGACACCAAACATCACCAATAAAGATTTAATAGAAGTTTTATCCCCTCTTTCTTCAATAATATATACAAAAATAGGTCCAATATTACTTGGTGGAACAAAGTAGAAGCTAAGATGGGCATAATCAACAACTAATTATGTATTACCAACATGGTATTAAGAGAAACAATCAGATTCTTTGAGAATAAATTGATAATGATTCGACTTAATAACCCCCGTAAATTTCTCAATGAATGTAAATAATGGAGAATGGAGACATGCTCAAAACAACCAAAAAAAAAACATGTCCAGCTCTTGCCTTTCGTCAAACAGATGCGACCTCCGGTACTTACCATCATTTACTGATTTACATTAAATGGGATTTTCCTTTTCTTTAAGCACAGTAAATGGCATTGATTATAAACTAAATATCACTAATTCTATTTAGCATCAACAGTTTTCAACAACGGAAAAATAAATGAACAAAGACAAATATGACAACGGGCAACAAAGAAACTCAACTCAACTCAACTATGAAGTTTATCTTTTTTATCTAAAAAAAAGCTCAACTCAACTACGCCATAATCCCAAATTCGACCTATGTCTTGCGTAATCGTATGATCTTTACATGACCGGTACCAAGGCCAAATGAAGGAGGATGGTTGAGGAAGGTTGATAGCCAGTGTAAAACTATTGTCACATCTTACTTATCAAAAAAAAAGAACTATAGTCACATTTTATGCGCATGGACCACAAATCATGGCACAAAAGCTCTTTAGAAATAATTTCAGTGGAACCTCACAGCAATGGGAAAACAATTACAAAACATTGTATTATTAACAGATTAAAATATACCAGCAAATGTTGCAAATCATCAGTGACATCCAAAGCTCCAGCACAATCTGCAGATGCAACAAGCTGACGTACAAAGGGAAGATATATATGTTAAACTTTTATCCCAAAGAAGGAGGAAGGCACTACTTAAAATCTAAATCATTATTGACAAATACCTAAGCATATATGATTGGAGTAGTAGAACCTGTAAATGATTAAGCTCTAACTAATTAGACAACTAGAGTATATTTTCTGTAAGGATATCTATGAATAAAACTTTTCAGTTCAAGCAAAAAATGTGTATTAGGGTTGTACCCCCTTCGTGCTTCATTTATACAACTTTTACTTATAAAAAAAATGTGTTTAGGTGTTAAGGCTTTAACATAATAGAAGAATCAAGGTGTAGCATACTTGTATGTGTTTGCATAGCCCATACTTCTAGCAGACGCATGTGAAAGAAAAGAAAAGGTGAGTTCCCAAGCCTAACTGGAAAATATTTAAAGAAACTGAATGCAAGTACAGTGTAATAAAATTTCTTTTTCGATAATTACAATGTAATAAAATTTAACCAACTGTAAATCAGCAAGTACAAATTCCGTTGACCAATATAAAATGTAATTGATGTTCATGCGATGGCATTTCCAGTGGAAACACTGAGGAATCTGTAATGTCAATATCGAATTCAGCTTCTAGTGAATCTAACCATACGTTGCCGGAATGCATAGGTTGCAGTACAACTTTATGGAAGGGGTTAATGATCCTATAGCTCTATATTGGAACACTGCCGTACTCAAAAATCAAAAACATCATACTTATGGTCTTAATAACATCCAAGTTTTGAGACTTCACAAAAAAATATCCTACTCACAACCTACAAAATAAGCTTTCTCACACTACTATGAATTGATTAATTGAAGAATGTAATTTTGCATGAGCTGTTAAACTTCCATTTCAATCAAGAAACAGAAAATCGAATACATGTCTGCCAAGGCTTTAACATAACAGCTACTCCTACTAAACAAAACAAGGGAAAACAAACATAAAAGTTTCAATAAGAATATAATATAAGAAAAGGAAAATTACCAATTTGAGAGCTGACAGAGCTTGATTAACATATAATATAAGTCTCAATTTCTGTTGCAGCGCCAACAAATTAGCTCTGGTGGAATTCAACTCCTGAATGTGCCTGGCGGAGTCGACCAAATCCTGATCAAGAAGCCGAATGGTCTCCTTCAACTGGCGGATCCTACTGCAGCCCTCCACAATCTTGACATTCAAGTCCTGCAACTGCCCCTGCGCCTCGAAGAAGGAGTTCGAGCGCAGCGAAATCTCCTTCACCAAATGCATCTCCACTACGTCCAAGTACTGAGACAGCTTCTCCTGCAGCACCAAGTTATCCGAAACGTTCAAGAACGGGCAGGCTGCCCGGAATGTCGCCCCGTCCTCCAACGCGAAATCCTCCTTGAAATACAGCGAGGGGACCTCGCGTAGGCACGCCACCAGCGCCTCCCCCTGCCCGCCGATGTTCTCCAAATCCAGGCTCTCTTTATTCGCGTGTTTTCTAATGTCCTGGAAACGGTGATGGGATTCGGTGATCGACGATATGTAATTTTGGAAATCGGATCGGGTTAGGTCGGAAGAGGCTTTGGTTGAGATTACCGGAGCGAATTCGGGTGGGGTGACGGACGTGGAAGACGACCACCACCCGACCCACGAGGCATCCGACCCGTAAACACCGGATTTTCCGCCGAGCGGGTTGTTGAGGATTGAGGAGAGGCTTTGGATGCTGGCATCGGAGATTGATTTTGACAAGGAGGAGGAACTGCTACGCCCAAGGCTGTCTTTGTTATCGCCAAAGCCGCTGGTGCTGCTAGTTGTGGCAGATGAGTTAGTAGGGGACCTTCCCGATTGGGAAGGTTGTGAATCCATTTTCAAGATCTGAAAATCATGAACCACTGATTTTCCCTTCTTTATCTCTTTTCTTTGCAAGTGTTTAGCTTGAAATGAGTGGCAGGAGCTTTAGGATCACGAAGAGAGAGTGGATTTCATTGATCTACACGAAATGGAGCCCTCGTTTGTTCAGTGTTAAGAAAATCTTGAATCAGAAGATAGATCTCGCAGAAAAATTTCTCTGTAACCTGAATGCGTATGATCTATGGGAATTAGATCTTGAAAGAGAAAGTAAGGTGACTGAAGAGAGAGAGAGAGAGAGAGAGAGAGCGATAATGGCCAGCGTGGCAACTGGTAAGGGAACGGAGCTTCGACCGGATGGTCGGTTTAGATTCAAACCGGGATGATCAAGGAGTGAACCGGATGGTCTAGCTCGGTCCTGCCATCGTGGATTCATGAGTCTGATTTGTTTTCTGTTTTTCCTGCATAAAAATATATATAAAAATAAACTAGAGAAAAAGGAAAAAGCACTACGATTTAACTTTGACCCTCAACAACTGGAAGACTAGTGTACTATTGTTGGATCGATGTTTTGCTAGGCAATATGAACCATCAGATCCAAACCGATAACGATAATCTATAGTCACATCATATATTTTTACTCGAACAAGGATAATCGCTTTTTTTATTGGCATTTCTCAAATACTTAAAGGATTAATAATATGGTTTAGAAATTGAATATATTCGATCTTATACACACACCAGGAAAATAAAATTAAAACAAAAAAGATGAGTTCTTTTTTACTTTTATCACTTAAGAATCATGCAAGATGAAAGTTTTATGCGCGATTTTGAATGAGAAAAGATGCGAGGGATCCTTTTTTAAATTTAACTCTCTCACTTTAGTTGTTGCTTTCTTTTTGTTATTTCGAAAGTAATTGCTTCAATTTCAACCACTTGAATTTTTGATAATCTTTCGTTACATCATACATTTTTACTCGATACAAGGATGATCGTTTTTTTATTGGCATTTCTCGAGTACTTAAGGATTAATAATACGTTTTAGAAATTGAATATATTCGATCTTATATACATGCGAGGAAAATAAAATTAAAAAAAAAAGATGAGTTATTCTTTACCTTTATCACTTAGGAGTCGTGCAAGGTGAAAGTTTTATGCACGATTTTGAATGAGAAAAAGATGTGAGGGATCCTCTTTTCAAATTCGACTCTCTCACTTTAGTTGTTGCTTTTTTTTTGTTATTTCAAAAGTAATTGCTTCAGTTTCAACCACTTGAATTTTCGATATTCTTTTTTATTTCTTATCAACCAAATGGTATATTCTTTTGAAATTCTTAGCATGATATTGAGGAATCTCATTGTTAACATAAACAAATTTCACAGTCGAACTATCAGAAAAGAACAAGCTAAAAATCCAAGACCTAAATGTTTCACTTCATTTTTTGTATTGAAAAGCTAGGGCTTCGTGTTTCTTGTGAGTCCAATTCATTGAAATTCCATTTAGTAAAACAGAAGAATTATACATCTCCAAAATAATAGATAGGAATATCGCAAGTAGAGCCATTGCAACATCCATCAAAGGAGCCATTCCCCTTCAAAGCTACTTTGCTAAATTTTGAATTCAATGGTTTTAATAAACTCTCTACAATAGTTCGTCTTGGATCAAATCTAAAACTACCTTCAAAGGTTTGTGTAGCCATAAATCTTATTGTGTATTCATTGAGATCCGTTGACTTTGTATACCATTTCGTTATAAACAAATGATCTTAGCATAGATCCATTATGGTCTTGAAATTATATAATGATGGAAACAGAAACCCTAGTAGCCATCTCTATATCTGGGTTACTTGTAAGTTTTACTAGGTACGCCCTATATACGGCCTTTGGGCAACCCTCTCAATAGCTAAGAGATCCATTCGATGTTCATTTTTTTTTAGTTGAAACTAGATGGTTCCCAAAAAAAATAGTGAAAAAAATTATCACTAAAGTCGAGACTAAGAGGAATGTATAAACCAATGCTTCCATAAATTCGATTGTGGTTTACAGTATGTAAGTTTAAGAGTAAAATAGTAAAACTTTTAGTTCAGCTTTGAGATATGTCATCGAATTACTAGTTGATTGGCTTATGATCACTTATAATGGCTGTATTTTGATTCATTTACCATTAGTAATCAGTGTTATATCTCAATCTAACGGTTAATTATCAGTTGATGCCCATATTGAGTTCGACTCTATGAGTTCACATCATTATTGTTCTCGAAATAATAAGATGTGAACTCATAGTGTCCATGATAATTCAAGCCATCATAGTGTAATCTGACTTCCAAATTCACCGTTCATATTTTTAATAATGACATTATAATTTACCTAATTTCTTTATTAAAATGATTATTTTCAAATGAGCATCTAGGTTCAAATTTTAAAATTCGTTAAATTATTATTTTGCATATGATAATATGAAATTGAGGTTTTCTCTTCTAAATTTACCCTATTCTTGATACATTGGCGAGGAGAAAGATCAAACCCAATAAATAAAGCACTCAAACATGACCATTAGACCAAAAGATTGCAGTCATATGATTTTATTATTGAGAAGCCACAATTTCACTTAATTTCAATTTCAATACCTCAATTTCAAAAAAAAAACTTAGGGCCACCCTTTTCTTTTCATAAAAAATTATGATGTATACAAGTTTTTATGGCTTTATTAACAACAAACTTATCACCATTGAAGACTTGAAGGACTTTATATTTTTACACTTCATAAGCAAAAGGAGAAAATGAGACAGTTTCAGAAAACCATAAAAACAAGAAGAAAAAAAATAAAGAGTGTCCTATCCCACTACTTTCAATTCTTTTTTTTCAAGGCAAAATATCCACCTTGTCATTAGGGTTGCAAGTGAATCGGATGTTCATAAACAAGCTGAGATTGTTAAGGATTTATTTATGTTCGTCACGTAAGATAATCAAACATTTTAACAACAATTTAATGTTTGGTTTATAAATGAACTAAGCAATGACAGTGTGATGTTCCACTTGATTCAATTCGTCAAAATCTTCGCTTATGTTTGTTGTTGACCCTCATCTATATTTTAATGATGATAAAACACAACTGTGATTTAACTAACAGTGCAATCTAAGTGTAGTAAGCAATAGTAGCATTCAACCAAGGATCAAGGTGCAGGAACTCAAACCAAATCAATCTTACAAGTGAAGACTGAAGAACTAGTATAGGTCTAAGTCATCAAAACAAAGTGTAAGTCTCACTTGTACATTGAAAAGCTTTTCCAATGGCTAGCACACAAAAGGTTTTTAAACAAAACTTTTTAAACAAATGGGTTTAAGTTAAAACATTTTTTGAAACAGAAAAACTTAGTTGGAAGACAACCCAGTTGATTGAGTACATATACCAGTCGACTGGTATATGAGACAGACAGTCCCCAGTCGACTGGGTGAAACATACAAGTCGACTGATAAAAGGGACAATGAGTCCCCAGTCGACTGGGTGAAACATACTGTCCCCAGTCGACTTGTAAGATCAACTCAGTCGACTGGTACCACTATAGCCTTAAAAATGAGAATTTTTAAGATGACCCAGTCGACTGGTATCAAGACCCAGTCGACTGGTAGTTCAAAAAATATGACTGTTAGGACTCGAAATCTGAGCTTTTAAAGTTAGAATCATTTCAAATTAAAGTCTAACGGTCATATTAATACATAGCTATATAAACCCACTCTATTGAGCATTCAAAGAGTGGTTGAGATATTCAAAAAAGAGAAGAACACACACAATCAAGTCATTTACTCTTTGAAACACAAAAAGCTTTGAAATATTCTTGTTGAGCCATTCTTCAAGCTCTACTTTGAAAGAGAGACATTATTAAGTTGTATAAGCTTTCATTTGTTGTCTCTCTACCATTTACTTTACAGCATTTATTGTAAAGGGATTACTTCCGAGAGGAAGGGGATTACTTCTGAGAGGAAGAGATTGTAAGGTTTATACAACACCGGTGAAGTTGTACGACTAAGTTTCTTAGTGGATTACTTCAAGGAAGTTCCTTGAAGAGAGTAGACGTAGGGTTGGAACGAATTCGATACTGTCGAACCACAATAAACTGAGTTTACATTCTCTACTCCTTAAACTCTTTATTTACAGCATATTAATTGTTTAATTACTTGTTGGTTATATGGTTTTATAAACTTGTATTTATTCTGTGAAAGTTTTTTTTAAAACCTAATTCACGCCCCCTCTTGAGTTAAAACCTCAGTCTACAATTGGTATGAGGGCCTCATTCTCAATTTTAGGCTTAATATCCTTGAGTTGATCCGATGGTAGCAAATAGTTATTCTGAGGGATACTCTTAAACTAGGCCTCCTTTGTTCAATGGCTTCAACTATAACTATTGGAAAAACAGAATAAAAATCTTTATCGAAGGACAAGATTATAATTTGTGGAGAGTCATTGAAGAAGGACCTAGAATTCCATCAAAGGAAATAACTATTGGAGAAATCAATCATACAATGCCTAAACTCAAAACTGAGTACAATGATGAGGATTGTAGAATGATGTCTCTCAATAGTAGAGCCACAAGCATTTTACATTGTTCTTTAGATATATATGAATACAATAAAATCTCTACATGTGTTTCGGCTAAGGAGATATGGGATAAATTGCAAGTTACATATGAAGGAACTAGTGAAGTTAAAAAATCAAAAATCTGTATGCTAGTTTCTGAATATGAATCTTTTAAAATGTCTCCTAACGAAATAATTTCTCAAATGCACTCATGCTTCACAACTAGTGTAAATGGTTTGAAACTTCTTGGTAGAAACATTGGGGAGTTTGAACTAACAAGAAAAATCTTGAGATCTTTGCCACCCAATTGAAAAGTAAAGAATAGACGGCCATCACAGAGGCCAAAGATCTCGATAAACTTGATGTTGAGACACTTCTTGGGTTATTATTGACATATGAGATGGAAGAAATGAATCCCATTGTCAATGATGATAAGAAGAAGAAAAAGGTGATCGCTCTCAAATCCTCTATGAGTAACAAAGAAATTGAATTAGAAGAAGAGGTAGAGAGCAGTGAAGAAGATGGTGAAATGGCCTTAATCACCAAACGGTTTCATAGGCTCTTGAAGAAAAGCAAGAAACCTTACACAAAGGATCTCACCTCTAAAAGGGAACCATTTATGTGTTATGGCTGCAAGAAGCCTGGTCACATCAGGGCTGACTGTATGGTTTCAAACAAACCATACAAGAGCTCCAAGAAAAAAGCCATGATAGTAACCACTTGGAGTGATGATGAAGAAGAAGAGTCCTCGGACAAAGAAATCGGATACGAGAAAATTGTTAACCTATGTCTCATGGCAATCGACGATGAAAATGAGGTATCATCTTCTCCTTCTTCTAAGAATAATATTGTGAGTAGTAGTGAAGAACTGCTAGAAGTAATAAATGAAATGCATGATAAATTGAAGAAATTCGATTCTAGGAACTCAACTCTTAAGAAAGAGGTATCATCTCTTTCTAAAGAAATGATAAGCCTTAGAGAAGAAAAAGATAAACTATCTTCATTGCTGTATGATGCTTCTCAAGATTTCCTAAAAGATGAAAATAAAATCTTAAAGAATAAGATATTAGAATTGAATGACACTATATCAAGACTCATGCTTGGAAAAGAAAAGCTTGATGAAGTGTTTTCCTGCCAAAGGCTAAGTGGAGGAAAATCCGGGATAGGATACTCTCCATTAGGCGAGCAAAAATCAAAAGAGAGATTATTCATGAAAGCCTCTTGTGTGAATGAAGCCTCTACTTCAAAGACCACTAGCAAGGTTAAAAGTACTCCCTTTATAAATGCTAGTAAGTCTAGAAATACTAATTCTAATGTATATACAAGAATGAAGTATCCTAGAAATACTTATGCTTATATGTATGCTCATTCAAGAAATGTTTATACACATTCTAGGAATAACCATCATGTGCATGCTAGAAACAATATGTATAATCAATACCTACACACTACATATGCATATCCTAGGAATTACCATCATAGTTATTCTAGAAATAAGATGCATCCTTATGATAATGCAAGCATGTATCCTAGAAATCATCATCATACATTTTCTGAAAATGACATGCATATTCATATTCCTCACAATAGAAACATGTATCCTAGGAACTCCTATCCCAAGAATTATAGGCATGCTCAACTAAGAAATCATAGAAATTTCAATAATTATTATCCTAGGATTGTGCATTATCAACATGCCTATAGATCACCATATACTGTTAAGAAAGTATGGGTCACAAAAGGAACCGTGGTTTCTAGGACTAACCTCAAATGACCCAAGAAATTTTAGGTACCTAAAAGTGCGATCGTATATCCTTGTGTGATGTAGATATGTCTCCACACCAAGGAGAAAGGTAATTGTTGGTACCTTGATAGTGGATGCTCAAAGCACATGACCGGTGATAAAAGTGTATTCAATGAGCTAACTCTAAGAGATGGTGGATTTGTTACCATTGGAGACAACACAAAAATAAAGATCATCGGGCATGGAAAAGTTGGTAATGATTTATCAACCATAGATAATGTATTGCTAGTACAAGCCTTAAGCCAAATTTACTAAGTATTAGTCAACTTTATGACAAAGGCAACAAAGTAACATTTGAGACCTCTCATTGTCTAGTTATAGACATCAAGAGCAACAAGACCAAATTTGTTGGCTATAGACATGAAAATGTCTATATAGTTGATTTGAAATCCTTGCATTCTGAAAATGAAAAATATTTTCCTGCATTTAGTGAAAATCCATGGCTATGGCATAGAAGGCTTGGTCATGTGAACATGAACTTGCTGAAAATCATCTCAAGAAAAGATTTAGTCATTGGACTTCCCAAAATAAATTTTGAAAAAGACAAAGTATGTGATACTTGTCAAATGATAAAACAAACTAGGATTTCTTTTAAATCAAAAAATGTAGTCTCAACTACTAGACCTTTGAAACTTTTGCATATGGACTTATTTGGTCCAATTAGTACCATTAGTCTAGGTGGCCATCAATATGCTCGTGTTATTGTTGATGACTATTCAAGATATACCTTTGTTATTTTTATTGCTTACAATGATGAAACTTTCAAAGGATTTGAAAAGTTTTGCAAAAATGTTCAAAATGAAAAAGGAATTTGTATTTCAAGCATTAGAACTAATCATGGAAAAGAATTTGGAAACCAAAGTTTTTCAAAATTTTGTGATGAAAATGGAATTGATCACAACTTTTCAACTCCTAGAACTCCTCAACAAAATGGAGTTGTTGAGAGGAAAAATAGAGTTTTAGAAGAATTTTCATGAACAATGGTTTGTGAAAATAGTTTACCAAAATATTTTTGGGTTGAAGCCGTGAACACCTCTTGCTATATCTTAAATAGAATTTGAATTAGGCCTATACTTAATAAAACTCCATATGAACTATAGAAAGGTAGAAAACCTAACATCTCCTATTTTCGAACATTTGGTTGCAAATGCTTCATCCTAAATAACAATAAAACTAACTTGGATAAATTTGACTCTAAGATCGATGAAGGGATATTTTTAGGATATTCAACATCTAGTAAGGCTTATAGAGTTTTCAACAAGAGAACTCGGAAACTCTAGTGGTAGAAGAATCCGTACATGTAACTCTTGATGAGTCTAACCCAATTAGTAGTAGAGAAGTTTCCTTTAATGATGATGCAGATTTTATTCCAAGAACAGAAACTCCTACTACCATTGTTGACCCAAAGTAGAGTCCACCTCAAGCAAATGAAGAGATAGAAACTCACAATTTGGACCAACCATCTACAAGCCAACAAGAGGATAGTCTTTCCAAAGATTAGAGGTATGTAAATTATCACCTGATTGATCAAGTGATTGGTGATCCTTCACAAGGGGTAAGAACTCGTTCCTCTATTAGAAATATTTGCAATTATGTAGCTTATTTGTCTCAAATAGAACATAAGAAATTTATAGAAGCTGAAAAGGATAATGATTGGATAATTACAATGCAAGAAGAAATAAATCAATTTGAGAGAAACAATGTTTGAAAACTAGTTCCAAGACCTAAGAATCATTCAATAATTGGAACTAAATGGGTATATAGAAATAAGATGGATGTGAAAATGGAATAGTAACTACAAACAAGGCTAGACTAGTTGCTAAGGGATATAATCAAGAAAAAAGAATAGACTTTGATGAGACCTATGCTCCCGTAGCTAGATTAGAAGCTATTTGAATGTTATTAGCCTTTGCCTGCTTTAATAAGTTCAAGTTATTTCAAATTGATGTAAAAAGTGCATTTTTAAATGGCTTTATAGAATAAGAGGTTTATGTTGAGCAACCTCTTGGATTTGAACATCCTAATCTTCCAAATCATGTTTATAAGCTTTCTAAGGCTCTATATGGGTTGAAGCAAGCTCCAAGGGCATGGTATGGAAGACTAAGCAAATTTTTTATTGACAATGATTTTGTAAGAGATAGAATAGACACAACTCTCTTCACAAAAATGACACTTTAATAGTTCAAATATATGTTGATGATATTATATTTGGTGCTACTAATGAATCTATATGTCAAGAGTTTGCAAAGTGCATGCAAGGCGAATTTGAAATGAGTATGATGGGAGAGCTTACTTACTTCCTTGGACTTCAAATCAAACAACTAAAATGAGGTATCTTCATCAATCAATCAAGTACACTAAGGACCTACTAAAGAGGTTTGGAATGGAAAGCTCAAAGTCACTTAGAATTCCTATGAGCACAACTACAAAACTTGATCTTGATGAATGAGGTAAATTTGTAGATACTAAATATTATAGAAGCATGATAGGTGCTTTACTTTATTTAACTGCAAATAGACCTGATATTATGTTTAGTGTATATATGTGTGCTAGATTTCAGTCTAATCCTAAGGAATCACATGTAGTTGTAGTAAAAAGAATCTTTAGATATCTACAAGGAACCCAAACCATAGGATTACGGTACTCTAGAGATTCATCTTTTGAGCTTGTAGGATATTCAGATGCTGATTTTGCTGGATGTAGGTTAGATAGAAAAAGCACAAGTGGAATATGCCAATTCTTAGGTGCAATGTTAACCTATTGATTTTCCAAGAAACAAAATTCTGTTGCACTATCAACCGCTGAAGTGGAATATGTAGCAGTTGGAAGTTGTTGTGCCCAAGTGTTATGGATGAAATAACAACTAGAATACTATGACATGAACCTAAAAGACATTCCGATATTTTGTGATAATACAAGTGCTATCAACCTCACCAAGAACCCTATTCAGCACTCTAAAACCAAACACATAGAAATTAGACATCATTTCTTAAGAGACTATGCTAAAAAAGGTGATATAAGACTAGAATTCATACCTTCAGAATATTAAATAGCTGACATTCTTACAAAACCTGTAAGTGAAGCTACTTTTTGTAAAATTAGAATGTTAATGGTATTGTTGGATTATGATAAACTGAATATCTGATTGCTTCATCATTCATCATTTGTATATTTGACATCTAGTGAAAGAGTATTAATTCTTTTTTAAATATCTCTCTCACTCAAAGATGTCCTAGACAAACAAATTTCGTGCTACGATTCAAGACTGAAAATTTTCTTAAGGGTCTAGTCGACTAGTAAATCTGTTCTAGTCGACTGGTAAATCACTGCCTATTCTTCCAGTCGACTGGTAAGTCTCTGCCAATTCTTCCAGTCGACTGATAAGTCTTATCCAGCCGACTGGTACATCAAGACCTTGTTTGGAGCCAATTTTTTTGGAATTCAGTTATCATCCAGTTGACTAGGTAGTTTTTACCAGTCGACTGGTATATTACTGCCCAATTACCCAGTCGACTGGTAACTTGACCTAGCCGACTGGTATGAAAAATGTTCATCTTTTCAAAGGGATCCAGTCGACTGGTATCCTTACCCAGTCGACTGGTATCTCGATTTTATATATAGACTGTTCATTTTTTTTAGATTTTTATGTCTTTTTCGAAAACCTAGCTTTCTCTCTCTAGAAAATTTCATCATTTTGATCCAAAACCATTCAAACCACACCCAAACACATCGATCTAATCATCTAAAACATTATTTTCAACTTTATACGGTTGAAATCTCTCATTTTCACCAAAAACTCTTTTTCTCAAAAACCCAAATTTTCCCAAAAATATCCAATCGAATCCGTGTAAAATACACAACCGGGGGACTAAATGCGCCAACAAGGCCAAGGTCCACCAAAACTACAAATCCAGAAGCACGGGGGAAGGGTGTGGCGGGCTCATCAAGCAAAAATCCTAGAACAGAGCTTGATGAGTCTCTGTTTTCCAGCCCTACAACCAAAGCAAGGTATGACTCGATAATCCGCCACAAGAAGATCATGACAGGTAGAGTTGTCAATTTTGACTCTATTCGTCATGGGAACTTCGATATTCTGCCAACCTTTGAGGCAATACACCTGACCCCGCTGGTCAGAGTGCATGAAAAATTTTACCCGATACTGATTCACCAGTTCTATGCGAACTTGGTGAAACCCAGTCCACTGGCTCTGAGATTCAAAACCAGTGTCATGGGTGTGGAGTTTGAGGTCAGCACTAACCTCCTCATGAGTATTTTAAGGAGTGGGAGGGATCCAATGGAGTCTAGATGGATAAAAAGATAATTTCAATGTCGGTGAGGCCTGTCAGATAGTCAGGGGCGACCCTAACTATGTGTACAGACCCACTACATTTCACACATGTAGTAATATGCCCCTGGACTCAAAATTGTTCAACCTTATAGTAAGTTGGACCATCCACCCGAGACTAGGGAGTCGGGGGCATCTATCTAAGATAGATACAGTATTGATTTGGTGCCTTAAAACAGGGCACCACTTCAATATATACCCCTTGCTGCTCGCCAATATGATTAATGGTGAAGTGAGCGACTCTGGGTATCTTCTCTACGGGATGCTCATCACGCTCATACTCCAGCACTTTTAGGTACCTCTCCCTGCCTCTGAGGCTCAGGATATTGGGCTGAAGGAAATCATCAACGTCTCCTCGTTGAAGAAGATGGGATGCACAGTCCGTGACGGTTTCATCTATTCGAAGGTCGGGAAACACATACGGATTCGGGAGGATGAGAGTAGAGTGATGATGAGGATGAGGAGTCTGCTGCTGTGTAACGACCCATCTTGGGTTGGCCACCCCGAAACAGTGTCATCACATTTTGAAAATTCCAGCACGACACATATGTGCAGCAGTAAAAATCAATATTACCAAAAGAACTTTACATCAATCCGTAAAATGCATGAAGAGTTACCAAAAAAAAATTCATTTTATTTTCTCACTAGTCTAAGGATGATGACACGTACGCGGCTTACAGAAAATGATTTCTTCTGAACCTAAACTCACCAAACTATTTGCCAAGCCTGCTACCTGAAAAACATTGTACAATGAGGGGTGAGCTTCACAAGCTCAGTGAATTAAATTTACTAGAAGTATTCCAAATTCTATAAATAGTCATTTAATATTTAATCTTTTATTTTTCACATACCTGATAACAACTTTCTAATATCATTTCCCATATCATAAGATTTATTCTCTATCAATCTCTTCTTTTCAATCATCAATTAGTCCACCTTAAGACCCTCAATTATCTCATAATTACCTCGTAATGAGGTTCACATCATAAAGTCTATCATTTAGATAAGTCTTATCACCAAACTGTCTCTTTCTATGAGACTCAACCATCTATAATTAAATTCACAATAATATATCACATCTCAGCATTTCAATAATCTCATCATCATAGTTGTCTCTTTTTATGAGACTCAGCCATCATACACAACAATATACCACATCTCAGCTTTTCAATAATATTTTCATCATAACTGTCTCTTTCTATGAGACTCGGTCATCTATAATTAAATTCACAATAATATATCACATCTCAGCATTTCAATAATTTCATCATCATAGCTGTCTCTTTTTATGAGACTTAGCCATCATACACGACAATATACCACATCTTAGCTTTTCAATAGTATTTTCATCATAACTGTCTCTTTCTATGAGACTCAGTCATCTATAATTAAATTCGCAATAATATATCACATCTTAGCATTTCAATCATGCAGAAATAATTAAAACAGATGCAAATGCATGAATGATTATGATGGGAACGTCTTCCCACCTATCGACAGGTTGTTATTATCTTAGACCGACTGCCCTCCCGGTTCTTTTATTCTCATCAGACCGGCTGCCTTCTCAGTTAATTCCAGCATATACTGGCTGTCACAATTTTCACTTTTCATCCCAGCATATACCGGTTGTCACGGTTTTCACTTTTCATTCCAGCATATACCGGCTGTCACGGTTATTTCATTAGACCGGTTGTCTTCCCGGTTCTTTCAGTTATATTATTAAATGCATATGCGCATGAACAATGATATGAAACAGTAATATAAAAACAATATAAAGATTCAAACCACTTAATTTGGCTATCCTGATTATCCACAAATTTTATATAACAAAGTTTCTTTAAAATTTCTTACATCCAATCATCCTGATTTTTATCAAATTATATAAAAATTTCACTAAATTCTTCTCTTCCCAAATCACATCAAATAATCAATTAAAGTCTGTCATGATCCACTAAATTTCATCTCAAATCATCCACCAAAATTTGTCAAGATCTACTAAAATTCACCTCAAATCATCCACCAAAATTTGTCAAGATCTACTAAAATTCATCTCATCATAACTCGTATTAAAACATCAATATATGTCATCAATAATTTATTTATTGCTTTTATTCTCAAATAAACTTATGATTTTCAAAAATATCATTTCTCACCGAAAAATATTTCTACCTGGTCAAATTTCCTATCATACCCATAAATCAATTTTTCATCTATCACTCAAGCATACTTTAATAATTAATTATAATAATATCACCAAAATAATTGATTTTTATTTAAACTACTAAAGTAAATTCAACTCACCTCGTAGCACTCAAAGCTACCTGTGGATCACCTTTTTGCCGTTCCCAGTTCTTCTCAGAAATTTCTCCTGATGTAGATAATCAACTCCTGACATAATATCTGTATTAAGTTTCTAATTATTTCTTAAATTCATCATAAACCACTCCCTTTGAAAATTCCTACTTTGAGTTCCGGGAATTTCATATATGCTAAAAATTCAAAAATAAATACTACACTATTACCTTATAATACGAATAGCTTCTCATGATCCTCTATGAAATTCCACAGAAAACTCCTTCAAAATTTTGCTCTTTCAGCATTTCTTTAAGCTCCCAAGTGTTTTAAAAAAAACAGAAGAATTACATGAAACTAACTAAAATTCCTTCGCATACTCTGCTTGAACTTATTTGTACCCATTTATATGAGAGAGCTTAGGCTGAAAATTTCAGCAACACCTCTTTTATAGTCTCCACGATTTGGAGAGATTGAGAGGTATTCTCCCAACATCATGATTCTTTACTTTTTCTTTTTCCTTTTTCCTTTACTTTTCCCTTATGAGACAAGAATGAAATGATGGAAAAAAAAAACATCATGATTGCCTTTGCACTCATTTTCCCGGTTGGCATGTGCTGCCACGAGTTTACTATTCATCAGTTGACTTTTTGACTTTTTGATTTTTTTTTTTGTATTTTAACCTTTTTCTCTTTCAATCCTCATTCAGCCTTATGGGATTTTAACTCTTTGTCATATTTATTAAAATACATATTTATCCTTACTATAAAAATATGGGTATTACATGCTGCTACTACTGACATGGACACGGATACTCGAGCACCTCTCATAGGTGACTCAAGTACTAGTCAGGCTGGGTATGGCGATTTACTACAGGCTATCACGAGCCTCCAGCTGACCATGCACTCCGGGTTCCAGATGTTAAGTTCCTCCATCGAGCACCTTCGGGATGATTTCGAGCTACACGAGAGCGCACCGAGAGTTCCCAGCTGAGATTAGGGATCTTATTCGTGATGGCTCGGACTCTTCCACTCCTTGAGTCTATTTTTCTGTTTTTCTTTGATGTACTTAGTATTTCTAGTTCTTAGTTTGTAGCACGAACATATTTTATTGTATTTCTTACTTATGTATGGCTCTACGAAGCCCGTTCGTGTATAAACTTTTTATTTATGATGACGTTTCATGCATAGAATATTTCAAACATCTGTTTTACTTATTTGTGATGTGGTTGCATGCTTTATAACTGCCTTTATTCAAATTTATGCTCTGAAACTGTTTTTGCTTGTATAAAAATTTTTGGTTCTTCCCAGGAAGGCTTTCGGACTCCGAATAGAGCCAAATTTTCGCGTACAAGTTTGTTTAAACATACTCTAGATGACTATGGTAGCTAAGTAGCTTATTTTTTAGTTTCTTGCCTCTTTTGTTGCTATTGTCAAAACATGGGAGAAATATAAGAAAACCAGTGCATAGATTTAGGGAGAGTATTGCTACAAAGAATATTGATTGGTTGAGTTTGATATTGATTCATTGAGTTGAACATATAAACTATGTTTACTTGTTTACAGGGTGGTTTTACTCGAAAAACAGAGGAAACTCTGTCCGATTTTTCTGAAAAACCCAACACTTAGTTTTTTAAACAGAACTTTTTAAACAAACGGGTTTAAGTTAAAACACTTTTTGAAACAGAAAAACTGGGTTGGAAAACAACCCAGTCAACTGGGTACATATACTAGTCGACTGGTATATGGGACAGACAGTCCCCAATCGACTGGGTGAAACATACCAGTCAACTGGTAAAATGGACAGACTGTCCCCAGTCGACTGGTACCATTATAGCCTTAAAAATGAGAATTTTTAAGAGGACCCAGTCAATTGGTATCAAGACTCAGTCAACTGGTAATTCAAAAAATATGACCATTGGGACTCAAAATCTGAGCTTTTAAAGTTAGAATCATTTCAAATTAAAGTCTAACGGTTATATTAATACATGGCTATATAAACTCACTCTATTGAGCATTCAAAGAGTGGTTGAGATATTCAAAAAAAGAGAAGAACACACACAATCAAGTCATTTATTCTTTGAAACACAAAAAGCTTTGAAATATTCTTGCTGAGCCATTCTTCAAGCTTTACTTTGAAAGAGAGACATTATTCAGTTGTATAAGCTTTCATTTGTTGTCTCTCTACCATTTACTTTACAGCATTTATTGTAAAGGGATTACTTCCGAGAGAAAGGGGATAACTTCCAAGAAGAAGGGGATAACTTCCGAGATGAAGGGATTGTAAGGTTTGTACAACACCAGTGAAGTTGTACGACTAAGTTTCTTAGTGGATTACTTTAAGGAAGTTCCTTGAAGAGAGTGGACGTAAGGTTTGAACAAATCCGATATTGCCAAACCACTATAAACTGAGTTTGCATTCTCTACTCCTTAAACTCTTTATTTACAGCATATTAATTGTTTAATTTCTTATTGGTTATATGTTTTTATAAATTTATATTTATTCCGCGAAAGTTTTTTTTAAAACCCAATTCACCCCTCTCTTGGGTTGAAACCTCAGTTGACATTTGTCAAGAGTTCTTTATACTGTATAATCATTTATTAATTCGTTTGCTCATCTTTGTAAAAGTGTATAAACTAACATATTAAGTCCTATACGCCTAATTAACTCTCTATGGGTCCTTATTTGTTTGTTAAAAGGCTATTTGTAGTGTGTTTGTTAGTTTACTATGTTATATTAAAAATTAAATCTTGTTTATGTTCATTTATAATTCGTTTGTTTAAGTTCATTCGATTAAGTGTGCGGTTTAGCTCATTTAAAATAAATGCATCGAATATGAACGAACTCAAACTGTATAATCATTTATTAATTCGTTTGCTCATCTTTGTAAAAGTGTATAAACTAACATATTAAGTTCTATACGCCTAATTAACTCTCTATGGGGCCTTATTTGTTTGTTAAAAGGTTATTTGTAATGTGTTTGTTTGTTTACTATGTTATATTAAAAATTAAATCTTGTTTATGTTCATTTATAATTCGTTTGTTTAAGTTCATTCGATTAAGTATGCGGGTTTAGCTCATTTAAAATAAATGTATCGAATATGAACGAACTCGAACTAACTAAAAGTTAAATGAACAAAACACAAATAACACTTTAAAAGCTCGGAATGTTGATGAATGAACTCAAACAAAGCTCTCAAGCTAATGAACGAACTCAAGTAGAGCACAACACGAGTTCGTTTGGTTCATTTGCAGCCTTACTTGCAATGGCTCCAAGGTAAGGCTTGCGTCTAGGCCTGTAAAGCTTGACCTTGGTAAACCACATGCATCGAATTGGGATGTTTTCGTTCAAACTTAACCTCATTCTAAGCTTCCACAAACTCCAAAGCATGCACCTAATGGACTTAAGCTTCTTGATGTGTTTCTTATAGTGTATTTTAGGTGGGAAAGTCACTCTGAGAACCATTTAGCAAGATACGTCGAACCTTGAAAATCAATTCACCATGCAAGACATGATATTAACCAAGTAACTCTTGGCAGGTGACATGAAAGAAAAAATGATTGATCACTTACACAACCTCATTAAACTAAGGAAAGAGAGAAAATTACCCGTCAAATTCCACTATTGTATTTCACCGTATGTTGGAAGTGCTTGAATGCACAGTTTCCAAAGGAAAAAATTGATTTTTGGAGGAAAATTTAAGCCTCCAAATGTCAAAAAATTCTTGTCTAGCACAATGATATAAGATATATATAGCACAAAAAATTCTCGAATGAAAATAAAATATTTTTTTTCTCTCTCTTCTCATATCATTTAACAGTGAAATAGACTCTTATGTCGGACAAAAACTTCTCCCAAAAGTGTTTGCAAAACCTAAAGTTAAACAAGACTCTTCACCAATGAGAATTTTCCCATCTCCTACTAGCCAGTGCATATCTAAATTTGACCTTGTACTTTCTTGAAGAGTTTCAATGCCTTGAACATGGGAAAATCCTTTGATGATGTAGCTTCACTAGTATGAGAAAAGGAACCTTGTTGTGAAAGCAATGCAAACCAAAAACTTCCTCCAAGATTTTATTTCACGTCCATGTGTTAATATTTTTTTTTTCCACAGTTTCAAATATCATGTCTATGCAAATATTTGGCTCTTAAAACATCGTGGAGAATGGAGTTTGGCGACCATGAAAGCCTCCAAGCATGTTTAGCGAAAAATTGCAATGTTTATATTAGCAAAATTCTTCCGCCCCAATCCAGCCTCCTTTCTGTTTATACATCCTAAGCACCTCCTTTGCAACCATATGAAGCTTTCGCTGACCTTCCCATTGTCCCCATCCGAAAGTTAACCACAAATTGGTCAAGGATTTAGCAAATGTAGACGAAAATTTGATGCATAGTTTTCACATGTCAATTTCAGAATTATGTCACTAATCCATCCCTTTATCAACTATAATATATTTAAACTACTACATGATGAAAAAAAAAATTGGGTAATGAAATGCATGGAATTTTGTCATTAGTCCATCCCTTGATCAATTATAATATTTTTAAAATACTACAAAGTGAAAAGCTTTTTGATAATGAAATGCATGGAATACCAAATTTAAACTCAATTCTTAACAATCGCCCAGAAAAGGGGGTGTCAACTCCACCTGATAACCAACCTGAAAAGTGTTGGCTCAGTGTTGCTTGATGATCAAATAGAACCTATATATTGAAATTGTCAATTCTTAATAATGATAATAATGATAATGAATATTGTATGTGTTAAGGGCAGTATTTCATCACTTCAATGTACTTAATATACATGGATAAACATTAATATAATTTAAAAACTTAAACTCATGAGTTTTGAGTTCAACTCATTTATATAACCATTTTTATTTTTCATTTCTTTTCGATATGAGATAACTCGCTTACAAATATCTAACAATTTGCCTTTTATAAAATTTCTTTGACAATAACCAATGAAGTGGGGAGAAGATGCGTATTATATTGATGATGGAAATCCATAGTACTATGTCCTCGGAAAAACAAAAGAGGGGAAGCTGCAGTGTGAACAGAGCATCACTGTTGTAGCTCAACATTGAAAAGGTTTCAAGTATGGGAGTCAATTAATCATTAATTTTTAACATGACATTTGAAGTATCTTACTCATGTCTCATGGTAGACACAGATTAAGAACAGACACACTACTTCAGATATGCTACCATTTCCTTTCTTTTCCACATCATCAATTATTGGACGGAAAACAAATTTAAGGAAGTTAAATGCAACAAATTTAAGTAAATTAAATGCATAATTTATAATTGAAAGATGAGAGGGGAATATGATTTTCTATAAATTGCATGACTTATGCGACCAGAAAAGTTGTATACTCAACAATTTCTTCAATCCAGAAAAGTCATTCTAAAGTACCTATACTCTGACGAAGAATACACAAACCTGAGGAACTGCTCTGGGATTAGGAGAACGATGGAGAGAATAAGCCAAAATGTGAAGTAGTAGTTTTTACTTTTGAGGGAGCCAAGGGACGGTAGATACAGAGAAGGCGAGCCTAAGTGAATCTTCGTGACTCCGCTAATACACGAAATTCAAACGCTGTCTCAGTGTTACCACAGTTTGTGTTTATGCCGCTTTCCTTTGCTGCTTGGCTTGGCTTGGCTAGGCTCTCAAAATGCCAAACAAAATACTCTATTTTCCATCGTACCTGCTGCATGTTCTAACTCCAATTGTGGGATTTTATCAATAATTCAAAAACGAATGATTAAAGAGGGGCTCCTGGGGGTGATTCAGCACACTTGCATAGGAAAAAATCTTAGGTGTTCAGGCAATGGAGAAACTTATGTGCCACGAGAGAAAATAATAAATTCTCTCAAATCAATGATTGTTCACGCTTTTACACTAAATTCTTTGTACATCCGAAACACCAAAAAGTTTCTCCTTACCCGAGTAGATTATGTCGTCATTTATTTTTATAGTGGAGAGAATTTATTAGGCAGAGATTTTGAAATCTGTAAATCCACTTATGTAACAGAATGTGTTTGGTTTCGGATTGGTACAAGGAAAAATTTTAAGTATTCTGGGAATTCGTGTGTTAGGATGGTAAGGAGGAATCAAACGACGCTCGTCAAGGAAAAAATTTTAAGTGTTCTGTATGCATAAGTAATTTACGTGAGTTATGAGCATGTAAAACCATTTCTCTCTCCCATTTTTGTAAATGCTCCTTAAATTTGAAGTATAAGATTATCAAAAAAGAATCCAAATGATGATAGATATACATCCCAAATGTACCTCATTTGTTTTTTTTTTGAGAATCGAGTGATTATTTTGATAAAAAAAAAAAAGTAACTCTAAAGAAATGGGGTGACAATGTGGGCAGGCTTGAAAAAAATTCAATTTTGTGCTTGTATGACCATTTTCATTGGCCCATGGATGAAATGAGCATTTTGGCTCTATGTTTCAATTATAAGTTTATATGTACTCGTGAATTCTTATTATGCTTGCAATCTAAGAATTTCAATCGTGTAAATCTAATTTTTCAGAAATTTATTTTTAAGGGAATTTAGATTTAACACTTAATTTTTTTTAAAATTTAACACTTAAGTTCTTAATCATTCACATTCAAACAAGATTTTGGCTTAGTGTTTAAAATTGAGATATTGAGATTACAAAATCTCAATTTCGATTTAAAATACCCTTATACATTGAGGTTTATTCATTTCTAAAACAACTATAGTGTAATATACCGAGTATATGATAATCCGATAAAACATTTTAATTTTTTTAACTTGTCAAAGACATTGCAATTGTCAGCGAACAAATGGACGTCGAGATGCATCATCGGCATCGTTGAAGTCAAAAGTAGCCAAACTACATTTCGACGAAGTTTGTCGCCCTTGGGAATTGTCGCACACATATCACTTGCAATTTTCGGTTTCTGTCAACCTCTCTTTCGTTATCTTCTGACAACAACCACTACCACTACAGCAAAAATTGTCATCCTCTGATCGGCATTTCTCCCAAAGCCCACGATTAATCTTTGCTGGAGTTGACCGCACACCTTGTCCACCCTTCATAGGCATGATACGTCGTTTCCTTTTAGTTTTTAATTAGAGGAGAGAAAACTTGAAAAGATTAAAAACTCACTACTTAATTAAGGTGCAGGGACAATTTTAATCCACATTAATTAGGATAAAAAAATATAGTGGGTAACTCATTATATATCAATACCGACCATAATAAACCAATTCCCATTTTAAGTACTTAACGTACCTAGCTTTATGTTTAATCATGTACATTCAAAACGCGAACCCTTTCTCTGTAGCCATTCTTTGACTTCTTATCTCTTTTGGCAGACATGTTATTCCCTTGGTTTGCCATTGTAGTCATTTATGATGCCAAAATACTACTCCTTTATTAGTCACGGGCTAGTAGCTCATCGTTATCCTCTCCCAAAACCAACACAAATTTGGAGGCATCGTATATAAAAGTAGGTTTGGTAATGCCCATAAAGATATAAAATCCAATATCTTATAAATCCCAAGCTTCTACACCATCAGACAAATGGAAGTATTTAAAAAGCATAAACCCAATTTCCATCCAAAACTTTTAAGTATTTAACTAACTTAATGATTAAAGGTCTAAACACACGGTTAAGAAACCATTTTATTGTCTATCGGATGAGAATACTATAAATAAATACAAAAATTAATTTTCTTTCGGGTAAGAAAACACTCATGAAAAACGAGTCCCACTTACGGAGGGAGAAGCATAAGGAGGCAGTTTGGCTTCGAGGGATCAATCGGTTTGACAACTTCGATTTTTCAATGGGGATGGTTTCCAGCAAGAAGATTGGGAAACAACATTGATAAAAATCAAAAATCAAAAATTTTGAAAGGTACATGTTGTGGCTACCGAAAACTGATGATGGTGAAATCTTTTCGTTCACCCATTGATTGAAAATCGCAAAAAAATAATTTACAATTAAAAATAAATAGATGGGTTTTATTGAATTATTTTATTGTATTCGTATTTGTTTTTCATAAAATTAAATATTTAATCGAAATTATAAATTTGGATACAATATTAATTTTTGCTTTTATATGTAACTGTTTTTTTTTTCTTTTGTGTCTCTTTTCAAATTTCCACACCATCAAACAAATAGAAAAATTTAAAAATTATAAACCCATTTTCACGCAAAACTGTAATTAAATGTCTAAATTTATTATTAAAAAACTATTTTACTTTAAATAATAATTATTGAACAACCAATATAATAATCCTTTAAAAATTTAAATTTTTCGGAATATACCGAATGTTTTGTTGAAGTTTCTTATTGCACCTCTCTTTTAATTTATCGGGAAAAAAGGTAAATAAATTAAGAAATGAATTGATTTGTTTTTTTGATAAATAAATTGATTAATTAATTGTTACGTATGGTAGTATATGGTGCGGTGGTCCGACAACAATGCGTGGCGACGATGTTTAATTCTTACCTACCAGGCTACCACTGCCTCATTTATTTGGCGGTGTCCCCAGTTGGCCCTGCACGCTCGGTTGACAAATATCGACTGTTCATTCCATTTTTATTTATTTTGTCTTTTCGTGATAGAAAAATCAGTTTTGTCGTTTTCACAAGGCTGTGTTCTTTTTTGTGTCGGTGAGAAAATTCTTTAAATCACTTTTTAAACAAAAGTCCAAACACGGACTCAACAATGACTTGCACGTGTGCATGAGCTTACCCCTAGCAATGTCATATGTAGTACGTATGCGAGAAATTCTTAAGCTATTTTTTTAATAAAAATATAATATATAAAAGATTCAATCAAATTAAATTCATATATAGATCAGGAATATGAATAATATAATAGATTTATTAATTTACTTTAAAATTTCTCTATTTGGTGTACAAATTATAAAATCACAAACAAAAAGATAGACTCGATCATTCTTATTGAGTTTAAATGAAATTTTTTTTTCTTGTAAATAAATTGAAAAAAAGAAGAGAATTATAAGTTATTCTCAAATATTATAATAAAATATGAAATTTTACTTACAAAAATTTGATGACTATTTTTTTTTAAAATAATGCAGTTCAATATTTGAAGCTAAATAAATAAGAGCTTTACTTAATTAGGTTCACGGTTAAAAATTATTTTTATATATATGTGTGTGTGTGTGAATAAGACATTTTCAATTACATGAATTTATTCTTTACAGTTATATGATTTTGAAATCAATTTTTTTTTAATTAGAAGTATATGATAAATAATAATTGTGAACTAATTATTCCATTATTAAAATTTTTATTTTAAGTTTTTTCTTAAATAGCTATAGTGATCGATATATATGAACCACGAACAAATGAAAACCAAATTATTGACCAAGTAATTAAGCACGCCGTATACGCTTTTCATTTGGATTAAAAAGAAAATAAAATTCATTTTGTTTTCAAATAAATTTAAGAAAAAATAATTTGTAAATAAATTTTTATGTTTAGTTCACTTATATTAAATTGTAAAATTCAATCATCTATTTTTTTTTCAAATGGCATGTTAAATTAACCTTTTCATTTATATACATCAATCAATTTTTTATTAACCTTCCTTATATTATTTATATCTTTAATGTTGTTCTTTAATTAAGTACATTTTATCTTTAATAAAAAATAATGTTGTACAAGTACAGTAATACAATGACTTGATTAAACAATTTTATCGCATAACCTGAAATACTATCAATAACTCATTTAAATTGAAATAAATTATCGACTATTGATGTTTGACGTACAAGCTTCTACTCAAGATACGGGAACCAATGGAAGAGTTACATTTGTCAAAACTAGCGTAGCTAGTGATAGAAGTGTACCTTTGCGCGTCAACTATAAGGTAACGGTTTGAAGGTTGAAAAGTGAGGTACGCTTTGAGTACGCGAGTACATAATGTTTCTCGAGGATATAAGACTCCTCTGAGATATATGCGTTGTGATTTTTTTTTTAAAATTCGTTTACTCAAGTTTTATGGAAAAAACACAATTAAATAGACAAAACAAACAAATAACAATAACATAACAATTTAACGTGATTTGACATATATTGCCTACGTCTACAAGATAATTAATCTATTATTAACTCTCAACTACATCAATTGTACAATTCCTCTAATCAAAATTGTACTAAAACACTAATTACAACTTTTAGACGGAAGAAAACTACAGAAACACACAAATCCACAAATGCACAACTACTCTATAATACACAATTTTTTTAGACAAAACTGTGTGAAAACTCAAACCAATTTCATAAACCAAACCTCAATATATCAAATGTCCACTCAACCCTTTAAATTCATGTAAAACCGTATTTTACAAATTATATTTATATTTGATTTATTATAGTTTATATTTGACCAATTATTCATCTTTCAAAATAAAAAATAGGAGATTGACTCTGTTGATGTTCCTAAGAATATCTCAACAACATGCTCATGCCTTGAGATATCGACGCAGGCGGTATTAACTTACAACGTCTCCTTTAATTTGAATTAATTATGGATAAACAAATTTAAAGTATGAAGAATCTAAAACTATTGTCTGCTGATACACAACGTACAGGTCTGTATAGATACAACATACATGCATCAGCCATTCAGCCTACAGAAAAAAATAAAATAAAGGGAGGTATTTGGCATTAAATGTCGGTATACAAACGTACATGCAGCGGATCATCGACAGAAATAAGAAATAAAATAAAATTATTGCACTTTTAACACTTTGCATGAACCACCGCATCTTTTGAGACCCTACTAGGATTTTCGCTGACCATCACTCCATCAAAGGTGAAGCATCGTTTAGTTGTCTTGGGATTGACAGCTAGCTTCACTTATTAAAAAAGAAAGGATCAAATTGATGCTTAGGGGGAGAAAAAATCAATTTGATTCATATGGTAGCCAAAGGAGGGAAAACAAATTGAACAAAAGGCAAAAAGTAAAAGTGAAAGGCAGAAGTAATTGATAATTTTTCAAGAATTTTTTATTTTAAAAATAATATTAGATTTATTATTTTCTCGTAGTTTTAAGGAATTTATTTTTTCACTTTCAAATATTTATTCTTTTTTTCCATCATTTTCAAGGATATGTTTTTCTGTTGGCCGAGATTCTTCTTCATCTCCTTCTATGTTGTCTTTTTCTTCATTTTTTTTCTTTTCGTTTCCCATTCTCTTTTCCTTCTTGTCTTTTTCCTCTTTTTCTCTTTCTTCTCCTTCCTCCTCCTTCCCTTTCTCATTCTCTTCCCTCATCATCCTCAATTTGTAACTTACAATGGCATAGATTTCGATGCTAATGTTTGTTTGCTACAATTTGGGTTTTCAAGATTTTGGTTGGTAAAGGCTCGTGAAAGGCAGATCGGAGGGTTAAGGCTACAACAGTTTGTGAGGATATTCGGTAAATTTTTGGCAATTACTCGTTGCATGAACACCATGGGTGAAAAGATTGAAATTTTTTTATTCGGACAGTGTGCTTCGATTTGGTCGGAGGAGTTTTTGACACCAACAGCAACAACATGTGTGATGGTGGCAACAACGTATGGTTGCAAAACAAGCTGAAAATTTTGGGATCCGATTGCAGAAGACTTCTAATGTTGATGGATTTGCTTGATTTTTTTTTTTTTTTTTGTGGATTTACTTGATTTTATGATTTAGAGTTGTAATGAATCAAATGTTCAATTAATTTGATGTTATTTCATTTTTCAGGGTTTGGAAGAATTCAGATTGGTTGGATGATGCATAGTGAAAAAGTAGAAAAGTAATTTTACATCACACTTAATTGAGTAAGATTTATACATCCACCACGGGATTAGTGCTTACTCAGTATACGTACTCAATACAAAAATTTGCACCAAACACATGATAAGATAGGGTAAGAGTCTTACTCACCATTTATCTTACCATACACACCATATTAAACGTAGCTTAAATCCTATAAAGATCGAAAATGATAAAGTTCAAATAATAAAAACCTAATCAACATAAGTATCAAACTGTATTGCACTTCAATAAAAAAAATAAAATGATCAATCTCAATCTCAATCTGTATGTCATGTGAAAACTTAAAATGATCAATAACAATGCTTATTCTATAAAATGGAAAACTATAACACAATCAAGCTAACCTAAATTATCTGATATTTTTAAATTAATTTTTTTATTTCAATATTTACATGCGTATGCTCATGTTATATCGACCATTGATTTGTGAGTGACCACATGGTAGCGAAAGGAGGGAAATAAAATTGAACAAAAGGCAAAAGTAACTAAAGAAAAGGATATTGAACCGAAAAAAAGTAAAAGACGAGGTGGTACCACGGCTTTGTGGGGGTAAAAAGAAAATTACTCACTTCAATCCAAAGCAACAAAAATTAAAATAAAAAATATATAATAAAAGTAGTTGCAAAAAAATTGGCTTGCCGATTAATCGCCAACCCAAAGGAATGTTCCTCGATACTCGCATACCCACAACGGCATTCAATTAAATTCACAGTACTATATATGTATAAGCGTAGTACTTTCCCGTCTTCATCACCTACTCTTCATTCAATCCTTTTCCTTGAAAACAAATTCCCTCTCTGTGAGAAAAATTACGAAAAATTCCTAGAAATGGCAGCATTGACCACATCTCCCATCCTCGAGAATGAGTTTTCAACCTTCGATGTAGACAAGATCACATACGAAATCTTCTCAATCCTTGAAAACAAATTCCTCTTTGGCTATGATGAATACAATAACAAAACCGTCGCTAAAAACCACTACCAAATCCCACTCCAAGAAATGAAATCAGCGAAACATATTACCGGGAAAGTCAGAATCCTCTCCATCGATGGCGGGGGTTCCACCGGTGGAATACTAGCCGCCAGGTCCCTTTCCCACCTCGAAGCTTTCCTTCGCCAAAAATCCAACAACCCCAATGCCCGTATCGCTGACTACTTCGACGTCGTCGCCGGCTCCGGCGTCGGGGGTGTTCTCGCCGCGTTGTTATTTACTGGCGGGAAAGACGGAAGTGGGCCAATGTTTACTGCCGATGAAGCTCTCAATTTCCTAGTTAAAAACCGGCCGAATTCGTCGCCGGAAGGAATTATCCGGCGAATTTTCCGGGCGGGAAAGTTGGAGAAGGTTTTGGAGAAAACTTTTGGGGGCTGCACTTTGAAAGATACTTTAAAGTCGGTTTTGATCCCGTGCTACGACCTTTCGACTCGCGCGCCTTTTGTGTTTTCCCGCGCGGATGCGTTGGAAATGGACGGCTACGATTTCAAGATGAGGGACGTGTGTCTCGCCACGTCGTCGGCTGAAGCGGTGGAGATGAAGTCGGTCGACCGAAGGACGAAAATCATGGGCGTTGACGGGGCGATCGCAATGAACAATCCAACGGCTGCCGCAATTACCCACGTGTTGAATAATAAGCAAGAGTTTCCCTTCTGTAGTGGTGTGGAGGATCTACTGGTTGTATCTCTCGGAAATGGACAGTTCGATTTGGGTATTAGTAATTTGGCTTCGTCAACCTTAAGGCGGATCAAGATTGCTGGGGATGGAGATTCTGATATGGTAATCAAGCTTTCATTTTTTTTTTTGAGAAAAAAAAGATTTATTTTCAAAAATTTAATAATTTGATCAATTTGATTTAAGTTTGTGGGGGCTTTTATCTAATTAGATCGTTAAGTGATAGTAAAAGACATGTTAAGTCTCTTAAACATGAACAAATTGATTTAAAAAATAAAACACAAATTTAGATTGATTTGAAAAATGAGAGTAATCCAACTTAACAAAGTGCTCAATTAATTTGAAAAATAAAACTCGATGTCAAATTAACACCTTTAAAATTTAAGATCAAATTGACTTTATCGTGAAACTGACAGATAAATTTTTTTATTTTAAAAAACATAATTTGGGTAATTAAGTTTTTTGTGATAATTTTTTAGAATTATGAAAAATAAATTTAAAATTTTTATAATTTTAACGGGTCTCATAAATCCCATTCCCATTTATACCATTGTTGGTTGACACTGTAAATGCACCTTTCAATATTTAATTGCTACACTGGTAGGGTGACCACAATTAAAGTTTCACCTAATTATTCATAAAATTTAAATAATTTTTTGTCGGCTGCACTACCAAAACATTTTTTAACATTCTTGTTAGGAGTATATTTTAAATGTTTCTTTTAATTTTGTTTTAAATTAATTATATTTATCTTTAAATTTAATAGGTTGATCAAGCTGTTTCAACGGCGTTTGGTCAGTGTCGGGCAAGCAATTATGTTCGCATTCAGGTATATTATTAAATTCCCTTTATTTTTCATCCAATAGATTTAGAGAAAAACAAATGTCTCGAATAAAACGAGCCTAACACGTTATATTTAAACCAACTACGCAAACTGTCGGTTCTATCACTGGCGTTAGCAATTTTCGTGGTTCAATATATTTCATGATTTTCACATGTAACAGCGATTAACTAAGTGTTAATTCTATCTTCAATTGAAAAAATTTCAGGCAAATGGCAGCTTAGCTAAAAACCAAAGTGGTTTTGAGAAGGCAACAAAATGCAATAAAAGCAGCATACTGACAATTGCAGAAGAGATTTTGGCACAGAAAAATGTAGAATCTGTTCTGTTTGAAGGAAAGAAGATGAGCAACAACACAAATTTTGACAAATTGGAGCAATTTGCTGCTGAGCTTATCAACGAGGAAGAGAGGAGAAAAACGAGCATTTTACCTACTGTTGTCTTGAAGCATACGTCTCCTTCACCACCAAGAACATCATCTGCCACTACTGTATCAACTCTATCTTCCTGCTAGGACGAGATTTGAAGAAAATTTGGGTTATTTACCTATTTGCATTTGTAGCCGCTCGAGACTAATGAAGACCTGCAAAACCGAGATGAGCTGCTAAATTCTTTTTACTTTAATTTTATTTTTTAAAAAATTGTTAGCTAATTGAATGTATATCTATAAAATAGTGGTGATCGTGTTAGAATATAAAAATATATAAAAGTTGAGTCTTTATGATAGCTTGCCAAAAATTGTTGGATAGGAAGCGTTGGATGCTAAGACACCGTTTTAGCTTAGTTTTTAAAACGATTTTAACTTTTAATAAACAGACATTTCGACCAAACACTTACAAAGTGGTTTTAATAAAAAATAATTGTTGAAAAACATATTCCGAGAATTTTAGAACATGTTTGGATAACAGTTTTTTGTTTTCAGTTTTCTTTTCGAAAATGTTGATGTTTTCTAAAGAAAACAAATTTTGATAACTGTAACTCGAAAACTGTTTTCAAAACAGAAAACAAAAAACAGTTAAATGTTGTTTGAATAATCTTATTTTGAAAACTGTTCTGATACAACTTGTAATTATTTTTAGTTTTGAGTTTAAATTTAAAATCTATATTAATTTTATTTATCGTATGTACTAAATACTTAAAAATAATTAATATTATTTTATTTTTGAAATTTTAATATTTTTTATATACCATAGAAGACGAATGAAAAATAAAATTACTTTTGAAAAGTGTTTTTCAAACACGTTTAAGAGTTTTTAAAAACTAAAAACAGTTTTCAAAAACTACTTTCAAATATGCCCCTAATTGCCTTAGATTCATTAGCTTTACAGTTGTTTTTATCCAAGACTGTTTCAAAAACCTCTTTGACAATAAAAACTTGAAAAGGTCAAACATTACCTTAATAGACTTCTGAATAACATGGCTGAGTGCTAGATGCACTTTGCAACCTTGCAATTCTTACAATTAAAAGAAAGATCATGATCATCTTCATTTGAAAATTGAAATGAATTCAAGTTTATAATAAGATTAAATACAACATCATCAAATAGAAAATATTCAAATTCATCAATATAGCATTTAATCTCACAATGAACTTAACCTTCATTTCAATTTTTAAATAAAAAGAATTTAAATCCTTAAAAAAAAAAAAGATTGTGGTCCTTAAAAGAAAAGGATTGTGCTTTTCATTTAAGAAGAAGTCTCTGTTTCCATTCAATTTCATTTTCAATGCCATATTACCCAACACAAACACAAAGTTAGAAAAATTATTCTCTCAATTTCAAATCCTAATATACAACCCTAATGAATAAATTTATATTACTATGACTGATTGAAAGGTACATGCAAAAGACAGATAGGAAATGTCTGATTGAAATGGTCTGGACTTTTCAAAGGGTAGGGAAAACCGGCCCAGAACTTGACAAGAAATCAAAAAAACAAGGATGGGTTTAGATTTTTTTTTTTTAAAGGGGTGGGGAGTGAATTTAGATTCTAGGCATCTAATATAAGGTCGAAATCCATACGGTGAGACCCAACACCAATTTTAAATTATAAGTCTAACCTTCAGTGAAGGGCCCGTTAGTTGCATCCTATTTGGACACCTTGGGCTGAAATATTACCGTTTCCATCGTTGATGATCCTTTTCATACTTCTTTAGCTTCTCCACCATTAAAGACTCCTCCTTTGAACCTTTTAGATTCTTTTATCACCACGGATTCAATCCTCTCTTTGAAAGTATTGAGAACTTGAGAAGATTGATAGAAGAAGCAGAGAAAAGGCACCTAAAAACGGCGGGTTAATTCAAGATTTGTGGTATTAAACACTCCTAACAATTTAAGAGAGATCTTAGATAAGAGAGATTGTTGGTAAAAACAGAGTGACGTGGATCCGACATAGATTTTCATTTGCAACTAATTAATTGTCTTACGAGGTAATGCTTGGTATCCAATTAAGATAAATCAAAAGTTAAGAAAATAAATAGAAGTACTAAAGTATAAGGACGAACAAAAGAATTTACACAAAAATAAAATAAATTGATCTTAGCCTTATGTTAAGTTGTTAAGAATGAACGAACTTTTTAACGAACTTCCAAGGCTATGCTCTTTTTAGAACCTGTTTAGTAAGAATCTATGAAATGGTTTATATTTAAGCTTATAATTTTTGAAATAGATTACGGCAAAAATTCAATGGAGCTATAAACTATTTAGTGTTTGGCAAAACTGTTTTTAAAACTACTAAATTTGTTTATGTAAAACTGAGTGCATTTAGTTGATAAGTTGTAAAAGTGTTTAAACGTGAAAATTATCAATAAGATTATATCAATATAAGTTGACTGTATAAATAAGGTTAAAAATCTATTCATGATTATTTTAAATTGTGGTAAGATTGTAACTATCCTTATCAACCATTATTTATAGGGCAATTTAAAAAAAGAAGTTGTATAAAAGTAGGATTCATTTTTGGATAAATGGTCAAAACTCTACCAAACACCCTTCAAAACTTGGTTTATATAAATGGTCTACACCCCTTAACAAACCCCTTCTTCATTGCATCATAACAAATAAATATTCTCTGTAAGTGTTGGGTTAGAATTAGGAGGTCCTCTCTCAGTTTGCATCATAACCAAACTCCCAATATTAGTGTTCCTAATAATCTCAGTATTGTGGCAACCTAGTGAATGATTTAACATGACTCCCTTTCATACTCTTCCCTCGCAATCCTCTTAGATTATAAAGTCTACTTTGACTGATCTCAACGATCCCAAACCTAGATCTCAACTCAACCCTTATGCTCTCATACTACATGTTATGATCAACCTTTTTTTGGCTATCCAAACATATTTAACTTCCTTATTCTGACTTGCACTAATATAATTGTGGTCACTGACTTGATTTGGTAAGACTTGTTATCACCTGTGGGGGATGCATGGATGTACATTTGCAGCACACTAAATCACTCTTAAATCACAAAATCGTAATCATTCACGAACTTCTCACACACAAGAATGGAAGCAAGATTTCAAAGACAGCGTCGTCCTTGAACACACAACAAGACTCTTCGCAAAGAAGTGGGATCTCAAAGATCGTACAATCCCGAGCACATGGTCAATTTACTCCCTGAACCACTATAAAAAGCCCAAAGTAAGTAGATCTCAACTCGATTCAAGTTCATCACTGAAACACTAATATTATAACCCTCTCTATTTTCTCAAAACTTTGTACTGAAAAAGGCATTAAAGAGTCCTTAGAAGCACCACCCCCATTTATTCATATAATTCTTTAGTTCATCTCTCTTTCTTTATGCAGACCACGAAATCTCAAACTTCCAACTCAATAGCTGATTTTCGACGTCAACCGTTCACATGGATCGTAAGCTATGGTAAGTTGGGTCTACTATGGTAAAGCTTGACCTAGAGGTTTGGATTTGGAGATATATCATTATCATTAAGCTTAAAGTTCATAGCAGAGAACGAGCGTAAATCACGGGACATGCATAATGATGATTCATGATTCATGAATTTGTAAGGAAAAAATATATATTAAAGTAAATTAAAGACAATTTATGGCATCCATGTTATGTCCTAACATGTACATAGATTAATATAAATAAATATGCATGAGTGCTGCATTTGAATCCGATGTAGACGTCAAAGCTTTTGCCGAATAATAGAAAATGAGAAGAGAACATAATTCTCAAATAGAATTTCTTAGGTAAACTATCTAGATGATTGAGATTGTCACATATGAAAAAATAGGTCTGGACTTTTTGAAGAACAATGTTTTTTTTTAAGTGACACTTATTTAATAGTGTTTTGGAGGGAAATTACACATATAGATACAAACACTTCAAATAAGTGCTCGTTTCACTAGTAAGAGCTCATTCATCTGGTTTGAAATGTTTGGATTTGAGTTTTCCTGCAGACATTTGTTGGTTTAAACTTAAGCTTTTATCGCATAGAGTGTGTTGGTATATTTTATGGAGTAGGAATTAAAGACAAAAAATAAATGAAGTTTAAGGAAAACAAAGCTGTAAAAATCTTAGGAGATAAAGTAGAAGAAGAGAGCTTTTTTAAAATTGAAAGAACAGTTATCTAACGCCTCTTAACTTCCATAAATTTATAAAAGTGAAGAAGTATGAGTTATGAGACACAATTCTCTGAAAAATTACTATTTGCAAAACCCAGATTTTAAAATAACGAGTATTGAGTCGATTGAATGTTTTATTCATTCGACTGAATCAACATTTAAAAACTGAAAATTATCAGTTGTCGGGTATTTAGTTGACTGAATGATTTATTCAGTTGACTGGAAAAGCATACAGTACATTCAGTTGACTAGAAAAGCATACAGTAATTTTATGCTCTTCAATCAGTCGATTAAATCTTATTTTTCCAACAAAACTTTCAACAAAGTACTCATTAGCTTCGTTCCCGACGTAGATACAGTGAAAATTACTCCAATTTCACTGTGTGTTAAGGCCAATACTCTTTTGCGAATATGTGCGGTAGGCATTTGTTTTAGTGGGAGAAGAACAAAATAATAATAATAAGAAGACAAAAAAATTAATAACAACCATGTATATATCTAGCCCTTTGGACCGTTTATTTAGCCATTTCCTCTGTGAATTTACGTGGAAATTCACATTGAATTAGTGAATTCTAAAGCATAACCAAATGCACCATAAGATTTTAAAATAACGAGCATTGAGTCGACTGAATGTTTTATTTATTCAACTGAATCGATATTTAAAAATTAAAAAATATCAGTTGTCGGGTACAGTCTCTTCATTTGGTTGATTAAATATTATTTTTTCAACAAAATGCCAAGAGGTCATTAACTTCGTTCTTAACGTAAATACAGTAAAAATTATTTCAAATTCACTGTGTGCTAAAGGCTTATAATCTTTTGCGGATATGTGCTGTAGGCATTTGTTGGAGTGGGAGAAGAACAAAATAATAATAACACGGAGACAAAAAAAAATAATAACAACCTTGTATATATGTAGCCCTTTGGACAGTTTATTTAGCCATTTCCTTTGTGAATTTAAGTGGAAATTTACATTGAATTAGTGAATTCTAAAGCACAGCCAAATACACCATAAGAATCACTTCAATTATTGATGGAACCAAATGAAAGTAAAGCAAATCCGTTGCAACAATTCTCGTTTCCTTTCACTTTCCCTGAAAAAGCTGTACGTTGAAGCGGTTTCACTTGAACTTTTGATACTGATTGGGAAATTGGGAATCCAATTGATGAGATGTCTTTTCCAGGAATTTCTTTGCAAGGAATTAAGACCACCCATCAGCTTGTCCTTTATTTCTTTGTATGGGAATAAAGCTGCAACCTGAAAGAAACACTATTCCATGCTTTCTCTTGCAGTAATTAAAAACAAAAAAATAGTAGAGCAGTGGTATAGTTCACATTATAGACAATTATAATTAAAGATGGGAATATTAGAGTACAAAGAGAAATAAATGAAATAGAAAAATATAAATATGGTTGCATTCAGAAACAAACCCATTTTTTTCTGTTTTCATTTTAATATAAAGTAGAAAAATAAAAGCTAAAATATGTTTGACGGCTGAGAAAAAAATCTTTAGAAAAATAAAAAATTTTGAAGTTGTTTCTTTACGTAGATTAGATCTAACAACTTGGTATATGCACGTGCAAAAATTCGTGCCTAAACCGGAGTCAAAAGAGATGTCTGAACAAGAAACGAGAAAAACAGAAAAATTCTTTCCATTTGACTGTATCGATGCATCAGGCTTAAACAAAAAATTTCTATGGATAGAATTTTTTTTTGTATGTGATACCTTTTTTGACTCAAGATTTCTTCCTGCTTAATAGAGCTCCGTGATTGTAGGGCATCAAAACTTTGAATAAAATTAACACGTGAGGAAAATATTTTCTTTCTTTTTTTGTCTACCAATGTGAACTAAAAACACAAATGGAGAAAAAAATATGATAACAGAAACAGCAAGCAAATCAATAAAACATCAACACCATGAACACGATTAAGTACTACAAGAGAGAGAGAGACGTTATGCTCGGCTCCACGCACGCCACCAGCAATAGCCGATCCTCAAGAGAGATTGGTCTCTGCTTGTGGCATACAGGGAGCCAGGCATAACCCATATGTCACCTTCTGCTTCAGATCTCTACTTCTTTTTTTCTTTCAGGTAAGAAGATCGAACTGGAATCGTCTAATGGAAAACCTTGATCCATTGATCAAGAAGCTGCAGTCTATCCATGATTTTATTACCAAAGGAAAAAAAATATGATTGTGGAGAAGACCAGAGAGGCTACTGAAGACTGATATATGTGAGAATCATGGAAGACTTCCATATTTATAGAGTTCATGGAATTAAAGTATTAAACCAAAGGATTTTCTTACCATATCGAAAAGGCAAAAAAGGGCCCATAACGCACTTTCCTTAAAGAACACATCTTTTTTAAAGTTGAATCTCAAAAGAGATCTTAGTTTTAAATATAAAAATCCATTATAGACACCACCGTTTACACCAACCTCCTCCACAATCCATTGCGCCTTTTTTACACTTTAATTTGCTCCTATCCAGTGGCGGAGGGCCCCTCCAAAAGTTTTAACACTGCCTTCAATTGCATACATGTCTGCCCCCACCCCTACAGAACTAAAGGTATATAGACTGGGGCCTCCGGCCACTACCAAAGATAATTTTTAATTTAATATATCAGTTTATTTTCGATAAAAATATTTAAATGAACCACTATTGAATTTTTTTTTTTAAAGTTAGTAAATAAGTAAGTTATCTTTTGTACTTGGTGGATTCTAATACACATTTAGTAAATGAATTTGGATGGGTAGTTCTTATAACATCTACGTTGAAGACGAAGCTAAAAACCACTATCTATTTAGTACAGTTAAAATTTAAGTTTAACACTAGCAAATATTTATGGACAAATTCGAATTTAAATATTTCTAACGAGATAAACGAATTCTTATTACTAAACCAAGCGTTTGTTGACACTAACAAGAGTTTCAAGCCATCAAAATAAACTAATGGTTTGATTTTATGACACATTACTAAATTAGACTAATAATTTTTATTTTATAAAAACAATAATTGCAATTTTTTTTCATAAGTAGAGAAGAGAAACAAACCTCTCATCTTTCTTTGTCTCTCCTCTTGTGTACATCATTAAATGATAGAAAATCTATTTTATCTCCTCTCCTCGTCTTTTCCTCTTAAAAAAATAACTTTAGAAATTTTCAGTATGTTAAATATTTAGAGATTTGAACTTTATTTTCTTTCAAAAAAAAAGAGAAGTTTTATAGTAACTACACTGTAACTTTCATTTTAATTTAACAGTATATTTATATTTCAATAATTATTATTTAATCAGCAAATAGTTTTAAATTCATATTCAATTTTAGCATATTTTATGGAAAGACACAATCGGGTATGTATAAAACTCAAGTAACAACCATTTAAAAATATTACAAAATTTTTCCTTCTCTCTTCTTCTTTTTCTTTTGCAGACCTTCTATAAAATTATTTGTATGCATCAAATAATATTTACAATCTTGATGATACAGAAACTCATAAAAAGAGTCTGTGAGTTATTTATCATTACGTAAACGATGAATAATAAGTGTTTCGTTGTGTGTATGTGTCACCCTTTGTATCTTTGTGCATAGGAGGCTGACTATTTGTGTTCCGAGAATTTCAGAAGTGAGAAAGGATGAAGAGCAGACGAAGTGGAGGCAACAAATGTGAAGTTTAATCTCAACCAAGGCAGAGTGCTGCAATTAAACCAAATGAAACCAAAACAGCACCGTTTGAGCCCTTCCACCACCAAAACGGCTGTGTTTTTAAAAAAAGCATTTGTTAACCTCTATTTTTATTTTTTTAATATAGTACAGAGCTCTTCCTTCTTGCAAGAAATGGCTAAGCAAAAAAGCAAAAGCAGATATAATAGGCATTTTAAAAAACAGTTTGATGAGCAGAAAGATGAGTTACATGAAATTATCTATTGCCTTGTCACGGAGAATTTATTCGCTATAGAAACGACTTCCTTGCTGCTGCCTAGCCATCAATTGATAAAGAAATTCTAAACCGAAAAATTCACAGCCAAAAATGGTTAGGAGTCGGCAACCTACGTCCGATTCCAGTAATTTTCTTTATATTTATATTATTTTCATATATGGTTTTGATTTGCATTTAATCATAACATAATTAGTTAAATATATTAAAATAAAAAATATATATATTAAGTTATTATTTATATATTTTTATGAACTTAATTACATTGAAACATAAAAAAAATAACATGATAATATAAATTTAAAACGATTGGTCATATCAAATCTGTTCAAAAACCCAAAATGATTTGAATAAAAACAGTTCGAACCCAAAATAATTCGACTCGAGATGACTATATTCAAATAGCCCGAGATGGATACAACTCAAACCTGACCCAATCCAAGATGATCAGAGATCCGACATGATATGAAACTCGACACAACTAAAGATCGATTTGACTCGAACCTAACCCCATCTAACCTACAACCCACTATAACTTTCATTTTAATTTAACAGTTATATTTAGATTTCAATAATTTGATTATTATTATTTAATCAGCAAATAGTTTTAAATTCATATTCAAATTTAGCATATTTTATGAAAAGACACGATTGGGGTATATATAAAACTCAAGTAACAACCATTTAAAAATGTTACAATTTTTTTCCTTCTCTCTTCTTCTTCTTCTTTTGCAGACCATCTATAAAATTATTTGTATACATCAAATAATATTTACAATCTTGATTATATAGAAGCTCATAAAAAGAGTCTGTAAGTTGTTATTAATTGTGTAGACGATGAATGATAAGTGGTTCGTTGTATATTGAAGTGCATTTGTGTGCATACTATAATTGATGGAGAAATATAAACTTAAGAAAAATGCGATGATCATGACTTGAGGCCAATTTCTTCAAGAAAATGTTCTAACACTAAATAGCTTTCTCTTTATAAAGTGAGTTTTTAGTTTAATCATATATTTACTATTAATTGAAAAAATAGAAATGACAAAAGAATCTTCCTTAACAACATGTATGAGTTTCAACGTCAAAATTCTTATAAAATTAATTTCATGTGGGGAGAATCTACAGAAAATATGTGTAAAATCGAGTTATGTTTGACGTTTGGATCAGTTTAAAATCAATCTTAAGTTGGAGTTTATTTTTAGAATTTATCAAAAAATTAATCGAATCAAATCAAACCACTTATTAAATGATGTTTTAGTTGTTATTTAATAAAATTTGATTTAATTTGACTTAAATTTTTTTTATAAATTTTAAAAAATAAATTACTGTTTAAAGTTGGTTTTAAACTAACTCAAACATCACTTGATCATTTTCGTATGTTATCATTCTTCTTTTTTATTTTCTTCATTACATATTACTCTTACCATTCTCCATAAAAGTTTTAAGGAAAAATTAAAAGGAATTTTAGGCTATGTTTGGAAACAGTTTTTGAAAACAGTTTTCAAAAACTCTTTTCTATGTTTGTCAAACAGTTTTCAAAAAACCAGTTTTCAAAAACTGTTTTCTGAAAACTCCAAATTGGTGTTTTCTGACATAATTTTAAAAAAATTGCCCTAAAATCAATGTTCACTTCTCTATTTCATTCTTCCTCCATGGTATATAAAAAACATTAAAATTTTGAAAATAAAATAATATTAATTATTTTTAAATATTTAATAAATATGAGAAATAAAATTAATATAGATTTTAAATTTAAACTCAAAATTATAAATAATTACAAGATGTATCAAAACAATTTTCAAAATAAGATTATCCAAACAACATTTCATTATTTTCTGTTTTGAAAACAGTTTTCGAATTACAGTTATCCAAACGTGTTTTCTTTAGAAAACATTATAAAATTGTTTTCAATTTTCATTTTCGAAAACTGTTATCTAAACGTGCCTTTAGTGTCTACATTCTTAATTACATATATACTATATTGAACCATTAGTTGGTCATATTTACCTTGAAGTTGTTAAATGCCCTAAAAAAAAATTAAATTTTAATGATTTAAATTATATTTAAATAATTCTTCCAATTATTTGATGTTTATATATATATATATATAATTGATGGATGCATTTAATTTGCCGTACTGAGCCAGCCTTGTCAGGCGTACTCGAGTAGTTATTTAGGGAAGTTTCCACGTGCTCACATTAAATTATTAATTCACACCATAAAAAAAATATTAATTTACAACATTATTATTTTAGAGCAGATTATAGTGGTAACGATAGATTGGAAATTAAGAGATTTATAGATCAAATAGATCACGTTGTAGCGTTTCTCAAATATTAATATTTTGATACATTGGATTGAGAATTTTTTTTTTTCTTTTCGTGAACATAAATTCTACTCTTCGATAGGATCTGAGCAATTTTTACCCCGATTGAAACTGTTTTTAAAGGAATTTTTTTGCCAGTGAGACGAAGATTAAAGCTAAGGTTTGAAGCCGAGACCAAAAATTATATTCCATATCTTGATATCCTCAAACCCAACGGATTGTTAATTATATTTATTTTATTTTATAAGTATATAAATATGACATAACATAATTTTTTATAAGTAGATATTTATATGGATTAAACATTTATTTGATATAATATATATTTTTATGTTATGTTAATTTAATAAAAAAAAATTATTAAAAAATATTTTTTTACAGGTTTTATTTATTTTCAGTCAAAAACGAAAGCAAAAAAAAAAATAAATGCTCATCCCATGAGATTGATTCCGTGATAATCATCCCGAACTTAAAAGATTTATAAGTATTAATGTGAAGTTAGAGTATAGGTTTTAACACACCGAACTCGTAGGATCAACTCCAAGGAAAAAAAAAAAAAAAAAAAACTAGATCGAACAGAGAGACAAGATGAAAAGTAGATTTTGAAGACGAGACGGGGAATGCATTCTCCGCCATTCGTAAGTCAAGACAATCACGCGGCAGACATGCATGCACCCTAAGGGGGACTTTTGAGATGTGTAGGTCAAAGATCAACCCAAATGTGATGATTGCAGATCTCCCATCTCTCACTTCGGTGTCTAATGCCTTTATACACATACGAAGTTGAACAGGTAAAATCTGGTTTACGTAGGACCCATATGATCTAATAGATCTATGGTCGGTTCTTTTAACATAATTAAGCTTTATTCATTATGTCTCATATTTTCTTTTCCTAATGGGGCCATTGGCACTCACTCCATCTCTTCTTGTCTCTTAGAAGTAGTGTTTAAATTGACTTCAACTTTATAAGAAACAAAACTATTTTATAATCTCTCTCAAATAATATCGATGATATTTTGAGGTAGATTTAAATAAATTTAAATTTTTTAAGATAAGATTTGTTTAAATAAATTAATTTGAATTTGATTAAATCTGATTCAAATTACATCATCTAAAAGCCTTATATATTATTGATCGGATTGGTTCTTTTATTTTTTTTTCTTTTTAAATATGATAAAGGATCGAATGTAGATAATACAAGCCATGCTTTTGTTGTTAGGCACAAATTTGTTGACCCTTCGTTTTAAGAAAAGAACATGAATGAGAGAGCATAAAATTATATAGAAATTATAAATTCAAAAATAAAAAGAAAAAGATTCGACAATTGCTTTTCTCGTCATGAGTATTTGAGTTTATCATTTCGTTACGGTGAAATGAAGTAAGCTTTACTAAATTATTTGGCATAAATCAGTATTTATACTTTACTCTTGTGTGAATTCGCACATAAATAGGGAAATACTTTTTTTCCAAATATTTTATGGCAAATTTTTAAGGTATTTTGCACACACAAAAAAAGAAGAGTATTTATATGGATAAGTAATAAAGTACATTCAATTCATATTTAAATGGACTAAATTCATGAATAACTGAGAAATAAATTTGATAAAAAAAACCCATATTTATTTCACATAACATGAAATCAAAAAAGAGAGAGTAATATTAACCAATTAAGCAGGACTTAGATTAAATGATTTCATTTCATTTCATTTCTCATGCATCAAAGTTGGGGGTATACATTTAGGAAGTCTTTTATGTTATTGATATTAAGAAAAAGTGAAAGATAATCATTATAAAGTAAAATACATATTTTTACAAAAGCACGATAATTTCTTAGGTTAAGTTTTCTTAGTGAATTTTTTAAGTCAAATGATCTATTTTTAACATGTTCGAAGAAATGGACCTGATACTATACACGTAAACCGGCCATTTGACTGTTGAATAAAAAAAAATTACTTACTTTTAGAAAAGCATAATAATTCCATGCACACTTAGTTGCTAAAATTACGATAAAAATTATGTTTTACCCATAAATCACGATCATTTTCAATAGGAGAAAGGCTTTGTTCACAATTAGATCATAGGCCACGTATCTTAAAATTAAATCCATGAATAATTAATAAATTTTCTCTCTCCATCTCTCTTCTTCTGTCATTCTCGTAATTGTGAAAAGCTAAAAGATGAAACATAAGCAGCTTGCTTTTACATAGTACTTTGATTCATTCAACAAAGAAATACACCATTTTTTTTCTTACAAATCAATGGGTTTGGATTTCATTTTTGTGTTAAAAAAAAATCTTTAATCTAAAGTTACGATTTTTAAAATTCTTGTTGACTTCACATAAATAACTTTATCAGAAAAGAAGTTCCTGAATTTCCGGGACTTTCGATAGAATTTTGGCTTTACACGAGGAAAAAATTCTAAAAGAGGATTCTAGATTTTCAATGCTTTTCATCCTTTCGTAAACTATAATTTAGGTATCTTTCTTTCTTTATCTGCTAATGGAGAATTAAAGAGCACGTATGTAAACTTTTGTTTGGTAATGATATCGTTCGGTTTGGTAAAATTTTCAGAATGGTTTTACGGTAAGTTTGGGATTGATATAGCTACGTTGTTTGTAAAAGAATTATGAAAATGTTATCACTAAAAATCGATGTAATGTTTGATAAATTATCTTAAAAAAATATTATATGAAATGTTATGATCAATAAAATGTGGTGACACTATCATTAAAATTTTTTTTTTTAAAATAATAAATTAACTGATTGTAATATAATTGAGATAAAGTTTTAAATTGAGATGATGTCATTAAAAATTAATATAATGTTTGATAAATTATCTTATCAAAATACCGTCCAAAGTGTTGTGATAAATAAAATTTGATATATTTTTATAATAAATTAAATGGTTGTAATACAATTAAGACACTGTATATATATGCGGAGAATGCTAACTTACCTACTTAAAGCACAAGTTAACGAAAATCATTCTCAGACGACTCAAAGTGCATCTCATGTTGTCTTTAACGTTTCACTGAAGTAGGGAGATCGATGTAATTTCAACTAAATAGCTTTTTTGATGATTAAGAGAAAACTCATCATCGTCCAGGCCGGCCTCTTAACAATTATCAGTTGCATGTTCTAGTGAAGAATGTATTTAATGAGAAGTGAACTCCCTCTAAATAAAGATCCGAGTTACCTTCTGATTTATTTTTCTTGCCTTCGTAATAAATTTGTTTTCTTCATATAATTCTATAATTCTCTGATAATAATCCAGCAAGACTATCCATATAAACTGGAGTTGAGGAATCAATAATTGTGCTCTCTTTTTACTTTCTCTCTCCTTCATCTCTCTACTTTCTCTCTTTCTTCTTCCTCCCTCTTCTCAATCCAGTCTAGATCCAAAACAATTAAGGTCAAGATGGTATGGTCCTAGGCTTGCTATGATAATAAGGTCAAGGGTCATTTTTGCGAAAAATTATTGTCACTTATCTTATATGGGTTACTTATTTTATGGTCATTGATAATATGAAGAACTCCAAAAATAATTTAAAAAAACTTGAGTAGTAAAGAACATCCAATGATTTCTCTCAAGTTACTACAATCTTGGGTGAGTAAACTCGACATGACTCAGGCCAAGTTAACCAGATAAACGAAAAGGTTTATTTAAATGACAAAAAGGTCCTTTTGTTTAACTTCCAACAATAGTCAGTATGGAGGGTCATTTTGGTCTAAAAATGTTGGGGCAAGATACACACATACGGAAATATATACTCACATATACATATGTATACCACGATCCTAGCAAGCTTCAAACCCTGAATTATTGTCTTTCCCTCCAAGACTGCTACATCAAGGATGGAGGAACCCGGGACTGAAGTTGCCGCCAAAACAGTACAGGTTGAGTTCGAATGACAGCTCTCACACCTCAAAAACGATGTCTCTCAAAAACTGTTGCGTCTACATTAACTTCTGCGAGCCCTGATTGAGAAGGAGACCACCTGTCTTCCTTTCTTCTTGGTTTTGAAGCCTGCCCTCGAACCACTACCTCCCTTCGAGTTTCTGCAAAATATATATGAGCTTGCCACCTCTATCACCTCCTCCGGCTTCCTCATGTTCTTCCCATAAACAAAACCATTACGTACTCTGGTTCCAAATCTGTCAAGCTAGAATCACTAAAATACTAGAATTATCCGTATCCAAATACCCAAATACATGATATATACAACAATTCTCGAAATGAGTTCCTCACCATAGCGCAAGGTCTGCGAATGGACTGAGAGACCACACACCCCGAGCTTTTCCACAGATACATAGAGCATGCATCAGATCTTCTTGGCCCCTCCCACACAAGAAACGATTAACCAGTTACAACCTTAACAAGTTAAACTTAATCATTATTCTTTTGAAATGTGATTTAATGCTTCTTATCAATTGCCCTAACATTTGTTTTCTTTTTTATTTCTCTCCATTATAAAAGCTAATATAATCATTTCTATATTAATTCCACAAATTATTCCTTATTAATTATTTGGTCTTACGATTGGAAAATTTTCTAAAAAAGTGTTAGCGTGCTTTTGAATTTGTCGTAGTTTTGTCTAATGTTAAAAGTGATGCCGACAAAAGAGTTGTGGATGTGTTGTCACTAAAAGTCGATATAGTATTCGGTTATATGTATTGTAAAAGCACCATGCAAATCGATGTGACCAATTTTGTTTAGTACCTCTAACCATAAAAGTTTTCTAGAATTGTAAAAGGTTAATTACTAATTCGGTCTTAAAAATATGAGGGTTTGTTTTAATTTGGTTTACAACCATCAAATACTCCAATTTTAAGAATATTTTATCCGTTATTAATGTTGAACTTTCTTGCCAACTCCATTAAAAAAAATAGATATAAATCTACTTGACAGCCATTTCAACTATATTTAAATCTCTATTCATTTAAAAATAATCATACTTGAGAGAGAAAAGGGAAAAAAAATGAGATTTTAGAAAAATTTAAACTTAAATATGGTTGAAATAACCTAACTTCTTATTCTGTTATAAAGACTCAAAAAATTATTTTAAAACAAGTATAGCATAAGTGTTATTGAGTTAAAAGCTATTTCATTTTTGATAAAATTTGTGATAAAAGTGTGGGCAACTTTAGTAACTGTACAGCTATAAATAATTAAATATTAGTTTTAGTCACAACTGAATATGAGTAATATAAAATTATAAATAATAACAATAACAGTAATGTAAATAATATTAATCAAGATAATAATATTTAACATATAATGATCAAATTATTAATATTAATTTATTTTCTAAGGAGTAACAGTTTTAATTTGAAAATAGAAAACTTCATTAATATTAACAAAGAATATACATGACACATAAATTGAAGTCAAAGAAATTCGATTGCATGGCTTTCATGTAGTCACTCAAGATGGCCTTAGGTACTCTATTCCAAGAATTCCAAAGCTAAAACATGATAAACATCAATGTCTTCGATCTTTTCACACCTTGAACAGCAGCTCCAAGAGTTTCCAAAAACCTCTCGACGTGAAAATTCTAGCAGTAGCTCAACTTTGGGACAAGAAAGGATCAAGTGAAGGGAATCTTTGAGCACTAGTGTTCCTCTCATTTCAATCAGAAATTTCACGCGGCCCATTTCTTAAAGACACCTATGTTCCTCACTTCAAATTTCACAAATGCCTCAGTAACCAAGCAGCCGAACCATACGCAAATTGCCCAACTCAAGCTCCATGTTATCCCATCCCAATGAACAAATCACATCCTCCAATTTTCCAATTCCAATTATTCAAAACCAACAACATACAAAACACAAATGGAAATGCAAAGTCCAACACAATTAAGGAAAAACAAAGCTTTATACAAGGAGCTGGAAAACAAAATCAAAATTCAATAGAGATTTCAAATATAAAAAATATCAATTATCAATCACTTCAAAATGGGGAAAAATCAAATCGACAAATAGATTTTTAGCGTAATAAGAACCTCTAATTAACCTTTACGTGTAGCCAGTGGATTCCTCTGAAAATTTCCTATTAGTTGGATAGAGAGTACCATGGGGAAAGTATCACTATGAAAATCTTGTAGAAAAACAGTCGGGTCATTTGCATGGGTTCATCATGCAAATCCAAAGAAAAATAACCCCAAAATATACGAAATCCAAAGCCCATTTTGATGAGGATGATCTCGCTGAGGTTGATGGCATCCATCGATGTTGGGGCAATGGCTATTTGCAAAAGAGGGGGCTCTGATAGCCTCCTTTGATTAAAGGGCTAAAGGAGAGAACATTTGTACGAAAAAAAAAGGTTTGTATAGGGATTCAAGTGGAATTCTAATAAAAGGTGTAGGGATATTTTCAAATTTTTAAATTATTCATTAAACTTATAGGTGCTTTCCGTATAAGCACAGATCTGGAAGCTTGGGTCTCGTGCTTCTCAAAATAGCCAATTATTAGTTGTTTCTGAAAGCTACTTTGAAGAAAGCCATCTTCATTGGCATTTACCAAACACTGGTGTTTGTAAAAATTCACAATGTTGTCCGGAACAGAATGACTGTTCTAAACAGTATTGTCAAATGTGTATACCCGCTCAAACAATAAGAAGGAAACCTTAGGTAGGCACACCTATCAACATCTGAGGACCACCTCAGGTGAGTGGACAAAGACTTAGCATGCTCTAATCTCAGAAAGAGCGACCAATGTCGGACTAATCATCCGGGTACTAATCGCCCCAACTCTCTGACAATGAAACTTGCCTAACAACAGGCAAAGCTTAGTCGCCTCTAATGTGATTTCTCTTAGGTAGCACTAGGCAACAGAATGAAACATAAGGGAAAAGGGTTACAAAAGCTAAGAAGGGATGATTGAAGTATTGAACCCCTCACGCTCAATGAATGGACCCAGGTGAAACAACACGCGAACTAAAGTCCAAGCTCAAAACTTAGACCCGAGGTCAAGTAATGGCTCAAGTCATAACCATAACAATGAAAACCCGGAAGGTGAGTTGTCAAGAATGGTTCAAAAGGTCAAAGCCAAAACTTGAATTAAAATGACAAGGTACATCTCAAGCCTAGGACCTAAGGATCTGGTCCAAACGGTGCAAATCAAGGCCACAAGAGTAAAAAAGCATAGGTAAATAAAATACCTTTATTAAGATATAGACCCGGAGGCCGAGTACAAGAGAAGCAAAGCCTAATGGCATGAGAAATTGAGGACACATCCTAATGGCATTTAATAAAGTGTGCAGCACTATACATGCCGACAGACATATGCAATGCAACTGTCAAGTTTTAGATTTCCCTTTTCATCCTTTAATTCCAACTCAGATTAAGAGAAGCTGACAAACATATAGAAAATTGAAAGAAAAAAAACGAAGCACGAAACTATACAAGCTTACCTCAAGCACCTGGCAGAAAATCAACAAGATTCCAAGCACCTGACAGAAAATCATCGATATTACTAAGAGATGATACGTTTCCCCTAACATCATTCAATAGCAAATCAATTATGAGAAGCCAACAAATATCATCTGAAGGGGAAGCAAAGTAAAAAACAAGAATCAATACAAGCTGACATACTTGCCTCAAGCAATTGGAAGAGAACTAACAACATTTCAAGGATCAGTATATATAGTAGAACTAGTTGAGAGAATGTGCAAATGATCAACGTAACTCTCCTTGATGAAATTCATTACGTCGGGTTAATTTGGTTTCTCAATGCAGAGCAAATTTGGAACCTTTCTTAACTCAGATACCCAGGAGCTATCTAAGATTCGAGTAACATATTTTACTTATTAAGTACATTTTTATTTTATTTTTTGTCTACTCTTAATTTTATTATCAAGACTAGCTTTCACAGCTAATTAAATGCTCTCGAAATCTTTGCTTTTAAACTCATGATAGATTTTGTTTTCTTATTTTTTTTTCTTCCAAATTTTCAAGATGGAAGAATCGATCTCCCAACAATTTGAAAAAAACAACCTCAAACAGTAACAATTATCTATAGTTTGCCTAAACCTGGAAAACATCACTGTTGATACAAAGTAGTTGAAGAGCCACATAAATAAAACATAAAATCGATGATCATTACCATAAAGCTTACTCCAATAGAATGCTCAAGAGGTAGAGATTGATCTGGGTCAGTGGAGAGATCGCAACTGCCGAAGTGGAATCCCAGTACCCGATGGCCGAAGTGCGAATGGAGAGCTTGACTGATAGCCATGACGATAGATCTGGGGTTTTCTAGGGTAAAGATGTAACGAAGATGATAGAAAATTTGGATTCTTTTGGCTGAGAAGTGGAACACGTGACTGTTGGCTTGCTTTGCTTAAACATGTAGGGTGATCTTGATGATCCGGATCTTCGTATTTGATTCTTTCTCCGTCCACGTATTTTAAAAAGAAAAACAAATTGATCAAAAAAATATTTTTTTCTTTATTAATTTTTACTTTAAATTTTTTTATACATTAATAAAAAAATCGAATTCAAATCTTTTAAATAAAAAACCAACCTTGAGAGGGTAAATTTTTTGCCAAATTGATGCTAAATATATATAGATTAAATGGGTAAAAAAAATGTTTGGATCTTATTAGAATCCACGAGACTATTTCTTAAAAAGCTTATGGTTTGCAATTAAAATAAAAATTAACAAAAATAAAATTATTTTTTTTGATACATATCAATTTAAATGGAATAATAAATATTAAAATAACTAAAAATATCTAAATAAAAAGGACCTTACAAATAATAAATTAATTATTATGTTTTAATAATGAAGAAGAAATAAAAGAATGATTCAATCTATTCATTTATTATCTATTTATGCTCTTCTTAATTACTACCGTATTCTACCGGACTAGCACTAAGTTTTGAGTAACTTTTATCACAATTCTTACATTTCATGTAACAAAATAATAGTTTCCAACATTTATGTAAAGATTATAAGTGATTGTCTACTTTTATGCATGGTAAAAATAACATTAGGGTTGCAATTTTTTGATTTAACAATTATTTTCGAGTTTCATATGTATATAAGAAATATAGATCCGATTACTTTTCTGTAACAAAAAATAACATTAATTTTAACAGTACAAAAAATAATTAACAATACATTTAATATTAAAATCGTAATTATATAAAATAAATTATTCGAAAACGTGATTTAGTACGTTTGAGCATTACAACTGAAAATATCTCAAAACAGTGACTTTAGCATTTTATACAGGTCAAAACTGCGAACTCGTATGTCACTCACCCCGACCCGCAAATTTAGGAAGAAATCAAGTACAAATAAATTTTTTAAATGGGTCACAAAAACTAGACCCATGCCTGGTTTATACAGGGTAGCGAATTAATTGAAATATTGAACACATGGAGGATTTGATTTCTATTCTCTATTTGGAAAATTGGTTTTTCAATCCCTTGTTGATTAAATAATGTTTTAAACCTAATAAAAAGTAAAATAAAATATTGAACACATGAATTATTGAAAATAATAAGTGCATTCTTATTTAATGAGCGAAATAATTATAAGTTAATTATTACTCCGTATTTATTAAGTAATATAATAATCAAACATTTTTAATTATAATTAAATTTTCACTTATTAAGTAATGTCATGTTTATATGTTTTTCAATTAATAAGATAAATATTTTTTAATAGTCATACTATAAACGGAAAATCCGATTGAACAAAAACCTGAACTAAACCAAATCAAAATCCGAATCGAAAACCCAAAAATGAATGCTACTATATTTTTTCAATCCAAGATATCAAAAATAATTTCTCATAAGTTTACACCAGTTCATTATCTGGTAATTCATTTTCAAGTTCAAAAGGGCTTATTAGCTTTGCACGCGCCAATCTTTGAACATACATTTAAGAATTTTTCCTCAACATTTTAGAGTTATAATAAGTTTTACCAAGTGATTTTTCGTATCACTTATAATGTCGGTAAAATTTGATTTCGTAACCCTTATTTTAAATAACTCAACAAGCATATAAATGTTAGATTCAGAGCTTTAAAAATGGTTTAGGTTTTTTATGCCGTGTAAACGCTATATAGATGCCTACATAATTCAGCAATGTGTTATTTCAGTAACATCGAATGGTAGCATATTGAAAATATAAGGGTTCCATGCCTCCGAATTTGTAAATTTATGTCTTACCTACTAAGTATGGTATAGGTTCTTGTAATATTATTACAAATGTTTAAAGATTTTAGGTTTTTTTGCCTATTTGTTTTTTTAGTGGGGGTATTCAAGATATTAAAAAAAATACATTATAAAATTAAAATTCAATAACTACTTAATCTACTTTTTATTTTTGGTATTTTTATATAATTGAAAAATAACATTTCATTTATTTTTTATTTTGGAACTTGAGAGTAATAAACAGTAATCTTAGTTGTTTGTCTTTGACCCATGTATACGTATTTATTTTGGGTACAATTATAATATAAAATTTTTAACTTTTTAAAATAATATATACTCTAAATACATTTTGAAAAGTTGAGTTGCATACTCTTACGGTAACCTGTATATCATCCACGATCTCATCTTATTCAATTGGAATCCAATTCTCAAGTTTACAGATTATGACGATTTTTGAGATAAGATTTAAGCAAGCTTAATTTTCTTTCAAGACAAAAACTGACTTTATCAGATTTAAGCATGACACCAAACAACGTCTATATCAAGACATGGTTCCTAGAAAACAAATCCATTTTCTGAAGCCAAACAAACTCTAAATTTTTGCATATATTGTTACGTGTTGTTTGCTCTCAAAAAGATAAATTTGAAAACTTGAATCTCAATCAAGCCAAACATGAGTATTATATTCAGTCCAACATGTTTTTTAACTAATAGCAGCATCTGCTTTGGCTATGGCAAATTTACTGCCACTATTTCTCATATCAGGAAAATTTTAACACTAAAAAGTTTCTTAGAATACATAAGATCATTGTTCAATTTATCAAATCCAAAAAAAATCATCTTCACTCAAAATATTATCATCCAATCATACATAGTATAATAAGAAAGAAATATACAATTAGACTATAAGGGAAAATAAAACATATAATATTTGACGTTACTTTGCCATTTACTTAAATGCAACTTAAATCATCAAAACATAAAATTTATAAATTTTTAACTTAACAAATGTTAAGTTTTAGTGGTTTAAGTTGCATTTAATCAAATTTCAAACATGACCAATAATATATAATGCGTTTAAGTGATAAATGTGAAAAATCTATAAGAACCCTAATTAGATTTTTAATCCGAATGGAAAGATTAAGAATCTCAACAATAAATCTAGTGAAAAGAATGTTTACAAAAAAAATTTATCTATTTTGCTACTTTATATATAGACATCGTTTGATAACTCACTTTTAAACGTTTAATCTCACTTAAAGTAGGTTACCAAACGAGTCGAAATAATAAAAGTAATAATAATGTTTTTACTTTAAAATAAAAAATTTACTTGGTTGAAGTTGCATAGAATAATGACTGAAAAGTACATAAATAAACAATATTAATAAGACAAAAGACAAATCAAAACCAAATATATTGAGAGTAAAATCTTTTTTCACAAATAATTTATTTTTCTTTAATTACGAAAAAAATTAAATTACTTATGAAAGTAGATGATTCCTTTACCCATTATTCCGCCAAGAAATAAATCAAACAAGAGAATATCTGGAATCTTTCCATTTTTTTGGAATGTTTATTTTATTGCAAAAATAACCATCCTTAAATGATATAATTTTTTACTGGAAAAATCAATTTAACATCATAGTTCTATCGAAATTTTTTAAATGATCTCTTTAATTTCATTTTGAATCAATTAACTTCATACACTTGAAATTGATGCAATTTATATTTTATATAGAATGTCACCATTTGTTTCGATTAAAACATACTTATCGACAATACAACAAAAATAAAAGTAACTTTTTTAATCTTATTATAAATTAGAAGATGAAACAATTGTGACTAGCACACCTGTGAGCCTAAATTGAGTCAAATTGAAAGTAGTGCCTCACTTAAAAATTTCGAGATAAAGTTGTTTTTGTTTCTGTTTTTTTGTTTGGTTAACAATTTATTTAGAGTTTTGTTTTCATAAAATCGAGAAATTTTATTGATAATTACGAAAACTGTAATTATAATTAAATATTTTATTTTTTCCAGTTATTATTATAATTTATTTTACAATTATTAGTAAAATTCAGTGGATCAAGATTCATTTATTTATGTTTTTAAATCTCATAAATTATTTTAAAATGTTAAAATTGCCACGCGTGTTTGACAAAAACCATGCCTCCACTGGCCGCTCCTCGCACTATCTCGTTTGGGCATTTGGAGACCCTGTGAGGACCTACAGATTACACTGCTCAACAATAAAAACATGAGAAACAAACACTCTCCTCACCGTTCTCGTAAACACGCCCATTCATTCGCTGGAAGGTACTCTCTGGTGGGACTCGCTTTTTAAATTCACTACTCCACCTTTTCTATTGGTAAGTGTTTACACGCTCCAGTCCTAGCGCGTGGGAAATGGCACTCGATTGAAACGTACAACCCAAAATACCGCTCTCCCTCTTAGTCTCCTGTTTTAATTTTAAAGATATGGTAACGCACCGCTCACTATATTGTGTTGTCATTTTGGCTTTCTCTCTCTCTCTTGCCGGCACTCGGCTGAGAGAAGAAAACGAAGAAATTTGAAAAGGTATCTCTCTCTCTAGAGCTCTGGATTAAGGAGATCGATAGATTCGGGATATCAGGTGTATCTATAGATTCTAAGTAAAAATGTCTGAAGAAGAGAAATTGTTGAAGGAGGCAAAGAAACTGCCATGGGAAGATCGGGTACTGCACAAGAACTGGAAGGTGAGGAATGAGGCAAACATCGACTTAGCCGCCGTCTGCGACTCCATCTCGGATCCCAAGGACCCTCGCCTTCGAGAATTTGGTGAGCGATCTTTTTTTCTTTTGTAGTTTGTTAGGGTTCCCATTTGCCATTTATGCGGTTCAGATCTGATTCCTGTCATTGCTGTCATGGATCTGAGCGCATTTTGAATTCTTGTGCTAAATTGTGACAATGCGGTGCGTTTCTGTTGATTCCTATCTTTTGGTTTTGATTTATTTTCTTTTCGGGGTTTTGGGATTAGGTCCGTTATTCAGGAAGACGGTGGCGGATTCAAATGCACCGGTGCAAGAGAAGGCGCTCGATGCATTGATTGCTTACTTACGAGCAGCTGATGCTGATGCGGGGAGGTGAAAGTGCTTCTGATTTTTTTTTTCTTGTTTTATTAAAATTTTTGCATGTTTTTGAATCTGCATTTGGTTTCTTTTTTTTTTTTGAAATCTCTGTTTTATTAGTTCGTTAAACTGTGATTTTGGATTTTTATGTGCAGGTATGCGAAGGAAATTTGTGATGCCATTTTGGCGAAATGCCTCACGGGCAGGCCAAAGACTGTGGAGAAAGCGCAGGCGGTGTTCATGCTTTGGGTAGACTTGGAGGCTGTAGATGTTTTCCTGGTATGCCTTCTATTTTCTAGTCTTCCTGTAATGGTTATCCTGTCATTTGTACATTTTGTTAAAGGGGTCTACTTGTTGTAGACGCTTCAGACAAACTTATATCAGCAGTCCTTTTTGTTCAAGTAGTTTCTTTGTTCTTACCCATTTCAAATAAATACCCCTCAGCAATTCATCATATCTTCAACGATTAAAGATTGGCATGCTTTCAAAGAGATGCAACAGTCGGTTAAAACAGATTGTTTTTTATTGTTAGTAAAAGGTTCATTATAATGCAGCAAGGGGGTGCCAACCCATGTACTAACTATAAGAGTTTACAAGACAAAGGCACTGTAAAGTCTTAAATTCATTTACAAAAAAAGTTTCTAATGATATGAAACTGCCTATCTTTAGTTAAAACAAGTGACCTTTCCATTCATTTAATCCCGCTTTATTAAAAAAATAGAGAGGTTTCAAGGCTATTGCTTTCTCCAAATCTTAGGTCCATGAGTAACCCCGCAGACCGAAACTACATCGTGTATCGAACTAGCTCCAACCCATATAACACCAAGTACTTAAAAGGCCATCTCCCACAATTTTCATGCCTAAGAGCATATCATCACAAAAAAAGATGGTTTACGAACTTTGCTTCCTTTTTACAAATACAGCACTTATTAGTTAAAATACTTATAAAAAGCACTTGTTAGTTAAAGCTTCACCCATCATTTAAAGATTATCAATAGCCTAAATCATCCCCTATGTAACTTCCAATGTGGAAAAGGGAAAAGAGAACCTTGCAAAGGGTTGCACACTTTCGAAATAGCATTGCAAGGGAAGTTTCGACTCCCCTCCATAAGAAGATTCTTAAGTAGGGCCTTATAGTAGGACTGAACAGCAAAATCCCCACTTCTTTTGCTTCCATCTAACCATATCTTCCCTATTTAATTCGATCCAATATCCATAAATCTTCTCGAAAATACATCCAAAACTTTGGATTTCCTAATCTCGTGTGTTCCTCATGAAAGGTAGTTCCTATACCACCTCCAAGGGCGAAAGAAACAAGAGGTAATTGAAGTGTCCTTGTCTCTTACTAAGAGGAATACTTCCACACACTCAGTTCAAAGGGACCTCTAGTCTCCTTGAACATGCACCCGTTAAGCTCAAAGCCAAACTTTGCGTTGGTACCTTCATGCAATGTTGGTATATTTTAACCATAAATATCTACAACCATTTCCTTAGAAGGGCATTATTATAATAAGTGCACGATTTTAGCCCCAAACCGCCTATCTCAATAGGTTGTTTTACCTCCTTATCTCACCAAATGATGTCTCTTCTAATGTGTTCCCCCAAAGAATCTTTTTTGAATATTCTCCTATCTTTTTGCTATCAAGCTAGGCATGAAAAAAAGACAAATTAATCTGGAGGCTAGAATAGGGCCTCTGAACAAGTGTTAATTTCCCCCTTTTGGAATGATAATGCTTCTTCTGTCCTATCCATTTTTTCTCTAACTTCTCAAAAAATGGAGGTTACATACTTTTCTCATTCATATAATTAGAGATAGTTGGTTCAATGCCCTTAATTTTTGGTTTAAAGGTAAATTTTTGGTGACTTATATAGGCCTTTTAGAGCTTGTAGAGTTTTTTTCCTATAGAAAACCGTTGTAAATGGGTTGCACCCTCTTGGTGCGTTTTTAGTATATTTTTGACTTATAAAAAAAAAAAAATTTAGCCCCCAAGGGAAGCCCTAAAGAAGTCGCATGGAGAATCCCCACGGTACAACCCGAACACTAGCCAAGAGATCTCCATCTACCTCCTTGCCTAAAGTAATCAACTCACTTTTTTCCAATTTTAATTTAAGCCCGGATGCCATCTCCTTTTTATGTTGGTTAATGGATGTCTTTTCAATATATTTCCAAGCATGTAGGGGGTTCTCTCTACAATTTTGTTTATCTTGGTGATAGAGATCCTTAGTAAGAGGTTGACCAAAGCGGTGGAGAAGGGTCTTTTGTTTAGATCCAGAGTTAGTAGAAACGGAAATGAAATGTCTGTATCTCATCTCCTTTTTGTTGATGATACTGTTTTTTTATTGGAGCGGATTAAAAGGTTGTTCAAGAAAAATCAGTAAAAGGAAAGGATGCTTGTAGTAGAGGTTAGGAAGCATTAAATTCAAAGTATTAGCAGAGTTTTTTCTCTCTCAAGAGAATGCACAGATTGGTGGTGGTATGATACACTAATTATGGTATGATAAAAAAATTAAATACTACCGGAGGAAATTTTTAAGTAACTTTGTATTAATGCCCTTAGAGCACTGGTTAGAAAAACCCCAAAAGAAAAAAGAAACAAACAGAATATATTTTGAATATATGATTAGGATTTACTTAACAAAGACAGACTGAAACAATTTAGTCTAGCTCATGTGGGAAGGGAAAGCAGAACGAGTGAAAAGAAGTAGGAGGAAAGAGAACAAGATATGATACTGAAAATGGGGTAGAAGAGGAAAAAAGTGAAAGGTAGGGATGGAGGGCAGAAAGAGTGATGCAAGATCTTTATATTCAATGCACTCTGTTGGGATTCTTGTTTTTTATTTAATGTAGAATGTCTTAATAAAGGTATTTGGTTTGGCACAGGCAGCAATTCAAATATTTTCTTTTGTAATTAATGAAAAAGACTTATTAAATTAAGTTGTTGAAAAAGAGAAGTACGGAAGCCTAAAGAATTTTGTCTAGTTTCTATTTCTTAAACGCTTACCCATCGGAAGATGGAATCACATTCTAAGTTTTAAGCTATTAGAGGTACTCTATTTTTTTTTTATCGAATTGATCAATATAGGTATTTAGCATTGTGCTATCCCAGTCATAGAATTAGCGTAATAGAATTACATTTATCTCCACCTTGTCATTCCACAATGTATGTGGTGGCCCCCACATTATTAGACAAGTTCCATGGAACTTGCTTTTTTTTCTTTTTCCGTTAAAGTAGAGGGTGTAGTCTATCACATTACTTGAGAGAGGTTGTGAAATACCTTGTTTTGGCAGGCCCTAAACCTAACAAATAAAAATTTATGAGTTTTTGTATAAGAAGACCGAATATTTTTTTGATAAGTATGAGAAGACCAAATATTGTTCATTGTAATTTTTGGTTTAAAGGAAATATCTTTGTAAATAACGATGATCTTCTAGTTTTTGTGGAGCTTATTCATTGTATTTAGCCTTTGGCTTTGAGTTGCATCATCTTGATACTTTTTTAATAAATTTTTGCTTATAAAAAAGAGAAATATTGTTGGACAACATGCCACTGTTTGGCTGAGTGCGTGAACTTCGAGATCAAATTCAAGTAAAGGTGGTAGAACTGAATAACAAAAAAGGATTTTTTTTATAAGCAAAAAAATTATTAAAAAGCACCAAGAGGGAGAGGAGAGGAGAGGAGAGGAGAGGGAATGGGATGATTAATTACCCCTCAATCATCTCATTTCCACTCCTTTCTTCTCTCTCTTCGTTTCAAAATCAATGGTATAACAACATGAACAACGACAACTCATCTCAAGCACCTTACTAATTCCATCTACCTAAGATTTTCCTCGACCAAATTACCTAGATTGCGAGTTGAAGTCACACCCAACTTCATCGGGAACGATTACTGAATGCAACATCAATATGGCCAACACGCAACACTAACGACCGAGAGACATTTTTCCACGCACCATGGGGCCTTCTAGATCCTCAACTTTGAAGTACTTTTTAGTTCAAGACTTTAGCCGTGAAAAAAGATGAGAATTCATAACCAAGCTTTGTAAATGTGGTCCTCGAGTCAATAATAATGTTAGCGAAATTTGGATTTTCACCGTCATGGGATGAAGCATTACTGTTGTATTTATAGCCAACCTCTTGTTTCCAACACTAATAGCCTCAAGTGTAAGATAATAGTAAGTTTTGGGTTCTTTATATGTGATGACCCACATCCCACATTAGTAATGCAATGGAGAAGATTTCGGTATATATGCAAGAGTGTAAAAGGGAGGGTTTGTGACGACCCACATCCCACATCGGTAGTGTAGTGGGGAAGATCTCGGTATTTATGTGAGGCCTAATGATCCCAAAAGCAACTAGCTAGGTCGTTTGGGGATGGGCCTGTGGTATTACATTATCAATTGAAGGAGTTGAAACAACATAAGACCCATAAACTCTTATCATTATTAACACCAAAATTAATCTTGCTTGCTCATTTCTTTTGTTTGTTAATGGGTTTTCCAAACAGTAGGAAAATTTCTTACCATTTTTTGTGCCCAATTGAGAGATTAACAAAACGGAACCACCACCAAGGCCAACAATACCATACCCAAACCTATGATCAAATGTCCCACCGTTGTTGTTTCCACAACCAAAAGCAAATTCTGAATAATTAATAGCTGAATCCACTTGTATCGGCTATTCCAAGCACTCCAACTGCAGGGGTTACAATGGAAATACTCTTGAAGTACTCTCCACCACTAGGCAATAGATCGGATCTGAGTGCTTTTTTGGAGAAAGAATATTTAGTTGGCTTTGAATGATTGGTACGAGAAACAAATGAGAGAAACAGGGGAGAGAGGAACATAGGAGGGAGGAAATGATTTTAAAAACTATGATTAAGTGAAAAAATATTTTATATTTGGTTAGATAATTAATAATAGAAAACTAATAATAAAAAGCTATTAAATAATTTTTTCTAATTATTTTCTTTCATCGAATGCATGATGGACACGTGACCATCATTTGCTGATGTGTTAGATATGGAGGTTCAGATTTAAAGCGGTTGGCCTTTTTTGGCTAATGGCTGAAGCACAAGGTAGTCAAGTTTAACTTACTTTTTAAAACCTCAAGTCCCTAATTTAAACAGCCCCAACCACACAATACTTAATTGCATTTTCCCTAGTTTATATGGCATTATAAATTTAAGGGCGAAGTGCATATTTGGTCCCTCAGCCACAAACAATTATAGTGCACCTATTTGGTCCCTGGTGTTTCATTCTAGGTGCAATTTGGTCCTTATTCTAATTATGACGATTGCGAGTGAAGTTCTCAGTGATTTAGCTGGTCAAGCTCAATAAAAAAGTTCCTTTTTTTGGAAGAGTGTACAAATATAGGCAATGCCAATCTTATAGTACGGTAGCAATTTAGTCCTCCCAGCTCACTCCGTGGGATCCATGTGACTTTGTCATTAACTTATATAATTGAGTTAGCTTGGAGGATCAAATTGCTACCTTTTTAATACGATAAGGTTCAGATCGCCTAAATTAGTACTTGAAGGATCAAATTGCAATAGAATGAAACTTGAGGGATCAATTATGCACTTAGCCCTAAATTTAATAAATCATTTGATCTGACTGGTGCACCTTACAGTTGGGCTTGAAAGGCTCTCTTTAGCACCATTTCAGTTAAGATAAATGTTAGTTCTGCTTGTTTATATTGAATTTTTTTTGCTTGTTTAGGTCTAGGTTTTTTTTTACTAAGAGATTTTACCTCTGTTATGATGTAGTATGTGTTAGCTGAGGCTACTGAGCCTTGCATCTGAATCTTGAGGTTCCAGTGATGGTTGGATCTGAACTGGTTTATTATGTATAGTTCTTTTGGAAATTGAAAACCTCTCAAAACCATGCGCATGACTGTTTTCTTTAGACAAGATGATCTTTCCCTTGTGGATGGAGAGCTCTTGAATGATTCACCGAATTGGCTGGTTACATATGCTTATTAATTGTTGTTGGAACCTTCTGCAGTTAAGACAGTTAAGAGAGTGGGGCATGGCCGTTTCTTTTTATTTGACATTACGTTATTTGTCAAGCAGGTTACAGACTCCTCATCTTGATTTACTCATCATTTATGAAGGATCCTTTATTAACTATTTTGGGTTATTTGATGTTGTTCTCCATTAATAATTATCTTCATTTAATGATGTAGAAGTGTTATATCGGAGCTTTAATCTGATTGTGCTTAGTGGTAGGAATTTGAAGACGTACCTCACATTATTTGATGCGAATTTTTTATTTCCTATTGTGAGAAGGTTTTGTTAAGTGTTTGTTTCTCAAATTTGTATTTGTACCCCTTTTTTTCTGCTTCTCATGGTTCAATATAGGATCGCTAGTTTTTGATATGATTGGCATGTTTGGTATCCATTTGTGTAAATATCTCTATTTGCCATTGGTCTAATTGCAAGATTTGTGGTAATTGTAGGATGCAATGGAGAAAGCCATAAAGAACAAAGTTGCCAAAGCTGTGGTGCCAGCGATTGACGTCATGTTTCAAGCCTTAAGGTTTGCATATGTAATATCTTTTACTTAATATGCAAATGTGTTCTTTCATTTGTTCATCTATTTGAATCATGTTTTTGTGCTCTCTGTATCAGTGATTTTGGAGCGAAAATTATTCCACCAAAAAGGATTTTGAAGATGCTTCCTGAACTGTTTGACCATCAAGATCAAAATGTTCGTGCATCCTCTAAAGGGCTGACCCTTGAGCTTTGCCGTTGGATTGGAAAAGATCCTGTAAAATCAATATTGTTTGAAAAAATGCGAGATACGATGGTAAGATAATATTGACTTGCATATACCTTTGACCTATCATCCGGAAACAATAATGTGATTGTTTCTTCTGTTGTTTGAAGAAAAAAGAGCTGGAGGCTGAGCTTGTCAATGTTACGGGGACAGCTAAGCCGTCTCGGAAGATAAGGTGAATCCATATTGTGTAGAAGAATCTTTCTTCCGTATAGTCAAGCATATAGACACTTATTAAGAAAGCTGCACTTCAAAAGCAATATTTTGTGGTTGGTGGGATAATGATTTGTTTTATGTTTTATCATCTTTTGATTTTCTTGTTATTGCCTTTTTGTTTATATTGATGATTTGGTTAAAAACTAAGTGAAAAAAACTTATATTCATGGGGTGTATGTACTCTCATTGCTACTCATAGAAAGAAAAAGAATGTCTGTACTGTCTTTGCTGATGTTCTGTTGGTTGTTGATTGGCAATGCATTATGAGTGGTGTATAGTGATTTCGTGCTGTTGTGGTTATCTTTCTGTTCTGGATGCTTATATACCCTCGTCTGCTTTTTGGTTCCTAGTATTTTGTTTTCTATTATAAAATTGTTTCCTGCTTCCAACTTATGTGGTTGCTCTTTATCTTAATTTGGTTGCTTTCTGCTAGGATCTTTGTTATTTTATTTTACAATGTATATTTTGTTGGGCTAAGCGATAGGGCTTTCCTATAGCTTAGCTTGCTGAATCCGCCCTATTTTGGTGAGCTGGAGTACATATCCTGGTATTATGCTTGTTTTGCCCTCAAATTTCTGTCAAATCTTTGAACACATTCTGCTAGATTTTGATGATGTCTAATGTTCTTTCTTTTATGCTCTGGGTAATTGAAATCTGGCGGTCTATATATTTCCTAATACATATGTTTAAGAATTTTGACCATGTAATGTAGGAGTGAATTAAAGATGAAAACTGGGTGAAGAGAGATTTTAATATACTCTTCTTTTTGTGAAAAACAACTGATGGGTCAATCTTTGTAGTGGCTTCAGCAGATTTCCTATGCATATTTATGTTCCAGTGTGGTGGCACAACAAATATCATATGCTTAATCATTTTCCTAAAATTGGATAGCAAACATCTTGTCCAGTTTTTTCAAATATCAGGTGGATTTAAGTACATTTATTATTTTAGATCCGAGCAAGACAAGGAGCCAGAACAAGAAGCTGTGTCTGAAGTTGTGGGTCCTGGCCCTTCTGAAGAATCTACAGCTGATGGTATGTGTTTTTGTGATTCTGGATTAAAAGACTCATCATTGGACTGAAAAATCTTTGTGGAAAGGGATCTCTCCTTGTTACTAATATATATAAATCTTGATTGTCAGCTCCTCAGGAAATGGATGAGTTTGAGCTTGTTGATCCTGTTGATATATTGACTCCTTTGGAGAAGTCTGGATTTTGGGAAGGAGTGGTAAGTTAGTCCTCTGTCCTACTCTCACTATTTTGACCTGTAATACTTATATGTTTGTTGTTGGTTCGCTAACTTTGTTCTAACGCTGTGTCTCTTTTTTAGAAAGCTACCAAGTGGTCAGAAAGAAAGGAGGCTGTTGCGGAGTTAACGAAGCTTACTTCAACGAAAAGGATAGCAGCTGGCGATTTTACAGAGGTTTGCCGGACATTGAAGAAGGTATGCAACCTTCCTACTCAAAATAACCGTGTTTTCATCTTCAAAGAAGTTTTTCAAGGATAACATAATTATATTGTCAATAGTTCAGTGATACCAATCCAATTTATTTTTGACATTCTTTTCGTACTATAAATTTATATTGAATTGTTCGAGCTTATCTGGAGAATTTGCAATTTGATAACGAGTTGATGCCATAATTTCGGAATCTTATTGTCTTGAACATTTATGTGAGGCGCTGGTGGATCTGTGTATGTGGTGGGGAGGGGTCTGAAGCCTCAGTTGCAACTGTGGTGGTGGCTGAGAAAGAAATACACTCTTCCTCTTAGCATATAGTAATTATTTTTCTTTGTGGCTTATTCAAATAGAAGCTATTAATGCATGATTTTAATGGTTTATTTGTTTGTTTTTTTTCTTCTCTCTTCCTTAATTGATTATTCATAAGATGCAGATGTAGATGGATGATGTGTATATGCATACAATGACAAACATGAGCACATGCTTGGAAAAGCATTTTAGTGGAAATAGGTTCGGTAATATATTCGAGAGGGTTTTATTGGCTTTTCTTTTTGTTTTGGCAGAGAGAGAGGGAGGGGGGAGGGTTTATTGAAAGTGAGAAAAGATGAATGTTTGTGGGGATTTTTCAATTTTGTGGGTCACAGTTAATGAATTTACTTGATGATAGATGAAGATAAAATTTTTATTTTCTTGTATGTGTAAATATATGCACATAAGTTTTTCGAAATGCTATGTTGAAATTGGTCGGTAGTGGTATGTATGGTACCAATAGGAAAAGTGTTACTGTCCATTACATTATTGACAATGTTGGTTGGAATACCACTTGTTTGAACTTGGAAGATTTTGATTAGAATCCTGGTGTAGCGTTGGGTGCTTTGACTTCTGGGGAGAGCGTTACTGTCCGGTACATTTTTTTTATAAGTAAATAAATTGTATAAAAAGAGACAACCTTGGTTGGAATACCACTTGTTTGAACTTGGAAGATTTTGATTAGAATCCTGGTGTAGCGTTGGGGTTTTGACTTCTGTGGTCTTTTTTCTTTTAAATTATTTGAAGGACAACCAGAAATTTGAGTTAATATTGAATGCTATCACAGAAGGAGTTTGTACAAGTAATTAAGTAGTAATTTGACATGGTATATGAGTAAGCGTTATTGATTTGAGTGAACCATTTTTACTATTTTTTGAGTCAAAAACCTCAATATATGTTCTTTTAAAGTATATCTTAACATTTTGATTTTATTTACCTTGTTACTGGATGGATATTCATGCAGTTAGTACTTGACTTCGGCTAGGTGAATCTCTCACCAATTATTTTTTCTTGCAGCTTATTACAGATGTGAACATAGCTGTTGCAGTTGAAGCTATCCAAGCCGCTGGCAATCTTGCCCGAGGTCTAAGAACCCATTTCTCTGGGAGTTCACGCTTCTTATTACCACTTTTGCTCGTGAGTACAATATGTACTTTTACTGTGCACACACATCTAATAAAGTTCCTTAATTTTTAGTTGCACATCTTATTGCAAAACATCCTATGTTTTTGGAGATCTATGCCTGATTATAATTACTTATACTTCTACTTTTACTCTATTTATTAATGTCTCCCTTCTTCCTTATTTTGGTGGTGGTTCCGATTCCTAGTTTGGTGGCTAAGAGGTTGGAAAGTATTCAAAAAAGATTTCTTTGGGGCAATACAAGAGGAGTGTAAATATCATTTAGTGAAATGGGGTGTGGTTAAGCAACCTTTAGAAATAGGGCGTCTTGGTCTTAAATCTTTCATTTTATTCAATAAAGCTCTTATTGGCAAATGGTTATGGAGATTTATGGTGGAGAGTGATCATCTTTGGAGGAAAGTGATGGAGGCTAAATTTAGTCCAAGGAAGATAGGGGGGCTTATGACGTGGGGGTGTGGAAATGGATTCGAAAATGGTGGGTGGATTTTTTCCCATGTGTTTCTGTGTTAGTAGGAAACGAAGGAATAACTTGTCTATGGTATGACACGTGGTTTGGGAATTTTTCCCTAAAGGACCAATTTCGGGTATTTTCCCCTTAATGACCAATTTCCGAGCAATTTTGATATTGTGAGAGATAAAGAAGTTCTTATTAGTTCTTGTATTTCCTTGACTAATGGTGTGATCTCTTGGGATATGCCTTTCATTCGCAATGTCCATGATTTTGAGATTGAGGTTCTTGGAGACCTTGTAACGGTTGAGGGTTGATATGTGTAGGGAGGATTTGGTAAGGTGGAAGCCTAGCCTAGATTAAGGGTTTGAGGTGAAATCTTTTCATAAGACTTCTTGAGGGGGATACATCGGAAGGCTCTCCCAACTTCCCTTGGAAAGCCTAGCCGTTTGGGAGAAGATTCTCACGGTAGACAACTTGCAAAAAAAGGGAAAGTGATTGTTAATAGGTGTTTCCTTTGCAAAATTTGCGTGGAGTCCCTTTTTCATCTTTTGATGGAGTGTTCTTTGGCTAGAAGCTTATGGGTGATGGCTTATTGTATTTTGGGTGTCTCTTGGGTGTTCGACGGATCCGTGAAAGATGAATCGTGGGGTTGGAGTGGGATTCAGGCTTCTAAGGAGCTAAAGAAGGCTTACTTTTTGATTCCTCCCTCTATTTTTTGGATAACGTGGAATGAGAGGAATTATAGAGTTTTTGTGGGCATTGGAAGAAATTTTGATGTAATTAGAGATAGTTGGGTCAATGCTCTTAATTTTTGGTTTAAAGGGAATTTTTTGGTGAATGATATTGGTCTTTTAGAGCTTGTAGAGTTTCTCTTGTAGAAAATCTTTGTAAATGGGTTGCACCCTCTTGATGTGTTCTTAATATATTTTTACTTATAAAAAAAACTTCCCTTGGAAAGCAGTTGGTGCCCATGTGTCCGTAAGAAAGTTTTCTTTTGTGTGGGAGGTCTCCTTAGAGAAGATTCTCACCAATGACAATCTACAAAAAAAGGGGAAATGTGTTTGTTAATAGGTGTTACATTTGCAAAAGTTGTGCTGAGTCCGTGTTTCATCTTTTGTTGGAGCGTTCTTTGGCTAGAAGCTTATGGGTGATGGCTTATAGGGTTTTGGGGTTTTCTTTGGTGGTTTTCGGCTTCGTCAAAGATGAAGTATGGGCTTGGAGTGGGTTACAGGCCTCTAAGGAGATTGAGATGGCTTATTCATTGATCCCCCTTTCTTTGGACTGTGTAAAATGAGAGGAACCGTAGAGTTTTTGATGGTGTTGAGAGATCTTTAGAAGTAAATAGAGATATAAGGTTCAATACTTACTTTTTGGTTTAATGAGAATTTTTTGGTAAATGAGATAGATTTTGTGGAGCTTCTTTCTTGTAAATAGCCTTTGACTTTGAGTTGCACCCTCTTAGTGTCGTTAATACAATTTTGCTTATAAAAAAAGTCATATGGTTAGTTGGTTGAAATTAAGAACAAGATGGAGAAGTGGCCAAACTATGAACGGATATGAATGCATTTTTGCTCCTTGATAGGAAATGGAAGCAAAAGCTGAAAACATGATATCATTTCTTTTATATGTCTGATGTGGTTGAACTTCTTATAATGGTAGAATCAAGGACTTATAAAAATGAAATGATTGTAGAATTAAGGAAAGCAGTCTCAGCTTGATGTTTTTACGTTTTCCTTGCTATGATTCATGTGTATGGTCCCAGAAATTGTGAACGAGATTTGTTTCTGTCTTTGAATTACTACAAAGCTTAACTCCTATCGACATCCATGTTTCATGTACCTGAAATGAAGTTATTCTGCTTGTATGATTGGGATGCCACTTTCTGGTACATTTTGGGCCACTGCTATTTAGAGAAGTGACTCGTGATAAGAATTAAATAGCTTGGGGGTTGATTATTGTGGTCGTTTTGCTTATTCTGTATCTACAAATCAAGTCTCAGTGATGACAATATAGAAAACTCTTCATTCTAGTCTATCCAGTCATTGTTTTATTTGATGTTTATTTCTTATGAATTGTTAAAGTACCGTAAGTTCTGGAACTATGGTGCTGCTGATAAATAGAATCAGGTCTGACATAGGTCCTTAAAATTTAGTTGGTCATGGGTCGTAAAAAATTCTGATAAATCAATTAATTCTGATTGTATATTTGTTTTTTGTAAATTTTGAATTCATTTTGTCAAGCTATTGGTTGTCTAAAAAGTTTCTTCTTTAATAGGAAAAATTGAAAGAGAAAAAACCTACAATGGCTGAGTCTCTCACACAAACTCTTCAAGCAATGCATAAGGCTGGGTGCTTAAATCTTGGTGACATTGTTGAAGGCAAGTTTCTACTTTGTCTGGATGAGTAATTATGAAACTTTATTAGTGCAAAACACTTACATTGTCTCTTCTACCCATGAATTATTATTATTATTTTTGTCATAGCCACTTCTGATGGTTGGTAATATCTATATTGTGCTTTCCATGGGAATTTTGGGTCTCTTTCCATTTAGGTTTCACACTGACACTTGTTAGGTGGCCATTGGGGATGTTATATTTTTAGTATGATGTGTTGTTCATTGCAGATATTAAGACAGCAGTGAAAAATAAAGTTCCTCTTGTGCGCTCATTAACTCTGAACTGGGTGACATTTTGCATTGAAACAAGTAACAGGGCTATTGTTTTGAAGGTGCATAAGGATTATGTCCCTATTTGTATGGAGGTCAGTACACCCATGCCTTAAAAGTCTTCCTAACTCTGAATCACCATCAATTTTTTAACCAGCACTCATTCACCGTGCTCTAATATTTGGATCCTATTCTTTTGAAAATAGAAAACAAAAAAATATAACATGGATCACTGTGTTATGAATACTAAGACTTCTAGTTCGTCTGACAACTTCTTGGTTATATATTGATGTTTAGATGTGTACATGTTGAGAGTTGAGCTATCTGTTGCTAATTTTATACTCCATTTTCCCCATTTCCTTGCTCATTGTTTGAATTTTATGTATCTTAAGACAAAACATTCTAATATATTTCCATTCACATCCTTGGTGCCCTTTAATACTATTTTTTTTTTACTTTTAAGTATATTAAAAATATATTTCCACTCACATCTGGTTATCTTCGTTCTGAATTACCCTTGTTGGAAACTTGTGGGGGCTCCTCTTTTAGTAAAATGTTGAGCTATAATTAAAAAAAAATTGAGGTTATTTTTTGGAAACTGACAAATAACTAATTGGGACGTCCCCAAAAATAAAGGAGGACCAAGAAATGGTATTGAGGGAGTAGTGTACTTTTAAAAAAAAATTGGTTTCTGAAAATAGTTCGCATATCACAGTGCCTCAATGATGGGACCCCAGATGTGAGGGATGCAGCCTTTTCAGCTCTGGCAGCAATAGCGAAGGTAGTACTTTTTACTATTTGAGTAATCATAGGGTTCTTTCCATTAATATTAATGATTTGAATTATATATATGCATTTATACTGCTAGGGGCTTCAAATTTAATTTTTGCTAACTCAATATCCTTTCTACATTGTTCTTTTATAGTCGGTTGGCATGAGGCCTTTGGAGAGATCACTGGAGAAACTTGATGATGTTAGAAGAAAGAAGCTCCAAGAAATGATTGCAGGTTCTGGAAGTGGTGTCTCTACTGGTACAAGCTCAGGTTGTAGAATTTTCTTTGAACAGCTGGGTATTATTGCATTTAATGTATTTTTTTAGAAACTCTTGGTTGTCTATAAATTTCTCAATATTTGATTCTTATATTCCACCGTGATATGCCAGCTACAGTTCAAACTTCGGGTGGGATCACCTCTTCTACAGAGGTATTTTTTTCGTCTTTTCAATTGAGCATTTTTTTTAGGTGTGGTTCTTGACGAGTCATTCATCATCACAAACCTGTAAGACTACTTATACTGGAAGTCATGTAAGAGAAATTGGAGTCGTGAACCACCTTTGACGAAGTCATGTAACAGAAATTAGAGTAGGACCTTTGGCATTGTGTGGAATAAAAATTAATTTTTTGGAATGTGTGAAGACCAGCTTCTATAGTTTTCACTAGACAAATTGATAGTGCCTAAGCCAGAAGTTTTCTCAGTTGATGCTTTGCATCTCCTTTGATATCTATAATAATCCAGAGGCACTTGCATACATTTTCCTTGCATCCAAAATTTAAAGTATTATTAAATTCATTAGCTAGCTAGTGATATGTATGGGATGATTCCAGTTATTTTTTTAATTCTTTTAATATTTTTCTTTGAGTAGCAAATTTCTTCTCCATCTTATAAGTTCCAATGATAAATACTAAGAATACCTTTTCTTTTAAAATTTTTATAAATAGACTCTAAATATAAGGCACTAAGAATGCTTAACAACTAATTTGCTGCAAAAAGAGTTCTGTATTCAAGATTTTGACCCGCTAGCCCCTCCTCAGACCCTTTTTTCTGGAAAGGGAAAATTAAAAACTCAGAAATAGATGAAGACAACAGTTTGTATGATCTGTTGACATTGGCTTATTACGCTTGTTTTTTTGGCTAGAGGGGATTTTTTGGTAAACGAGATTTTTCTCTTAGACTGCGTAGATACCCTATACTACAGGATAGTTAATTTATACATGGCTGGCACCCCCTTTGTGCCCTTGGGTTTATATATATATAATACTTATTTAAAAAGGTACTTTATATTTCATTTTCTACATGTCAGTAATTGTTAAATTTACACGTTTTCTCCATTTTCTTTAATGTTTCTATGGTTAATGTGTTATTTAAGTTTTCTAAAACTGTATTTTGATTACAAGCTTGTTTCACTATTCTTTATTAAATATTTGCAGACTTCAGAAGCTTCTTTTGTTAAAAAGTCGGCAGCAAGCATGCTAAGTGGGAAGAGACTCGCCCCTGCAGTTGTGAGTTTTTTCTTCTCCTCTCTGCTTGGGGGTTATGGCGCGGAATATATGTGATGGGGCATATGTTCTTTATTTTATTTTTGCACATTGCTATACTATATAATGGCATTGTCTGTTTGAGACATTGAACTTCTCTATTAGCCTGCTAACGAAAAGGGTTTCCTTTTTTCTTTTCTGGGTGGGGCTGGGAGGGGATGGGGCAGAAATTCTTTATTTTTTTATTGCACATTATTATACCACCCACTGACGATACCTGATGAAGAACTTTCTTTTAGCCTGCTAACAAAAAGGGTGGCTCAGTAAAATCTGGTGCCAATAAAAAGGGGGATGGTGCTGGACGTCCAGAGACTTCAAAATCAGTTGAACCACCTGAAGACATTGAGGTAAAACTGTGACTTGCCTGTGAAAATTTTGATGATTGTCAGTAGCTAAGATCACATTATTCTTACTGGTTTGTTTTATATTTGCAGCCTGCAGAAATGAGTTTGGAAGAGATTGAAAGCAGAGTAGTCTCTCTTATTCAGGCAGACACTGTTTCTCAGTTGAAAAACTCTGTTTGGAAAGAACGGCTTGAAGGTTGGTGGTTTTTGTTGTTATTGTTACTATCTTTTATCATCATCTTAGTTATTTCTTTTTTTCTTTTTAATATTAATTAGAGAGTTCTTTATTCATACATTACCTGTTTGCCTCTGTAGATGTGCTTTTGCTGGCACTTCTAATGCAGTCCCTCCCTCTTAAGTTCAAAATTTAAACCTATGGGTTAAATAATCTTTGTTAAGCTCTAATATAGTAACATTTTACGATCGTGGTAACAGAAGCATAGTTACCGGGGTCTCTATACCCTCCTTGGTTTGCATACCTGTTTCCTAAAATTGGCGAACCAATTTTTTTAATTCATTAAGCTAAAAAATTAAATAAAAATGATTTCTAGACTCAAGAAAGAAAGAAAAGAATGCTCTTAATTTATTTTAAACTAATGTTTTCTAAAATTATGTTTATTGACTTAGCTGGTTGTCAAAACTCATGTCTCTTCTTAATTATTATACATACTAATTTTTAATTATATGTACTCATAGATACATTTATACATGTGCTTATACATAATAAAATATTTAAGTCAAGCCCCAGTGAATTGCATTCCGGGTGGGTAACGTACCACGTTTCAGTATCCGTTCCACGAACCAGGACGTATCTGGTAACTATCAGCAGAAGTATGAGGATGTCAAAATCTATGGTTTACTTTTGTGACTAATCAGAATTTACTTGTAGAAGCTGCTGCGAAGCTCTTGGAGAATGCCTAGGATTGATTATATAACAGTTTGGATCATTGAGGATTAATATATAGAGTATAAAACCCTAGCATAGGTAATGAAGTTTTCAACATTTTAGGTGCCTGCATGTGCCAATTCTTATTTGTATCAGGATTGGTTATATAACAGTTTGGATATTTGGAATACATATTTTAGAGTGTAAAACTGTAGCATACGTAATGAAGTTTTGAATATTTTAGCTGCCCTGCATGTGTCTATTCTTATGTGTGTCAGGATTGGTACGAAAATATGAATGTATACGTTGTAACACAATATGTGAAATAATTCATTGAGAATACAATAAGATAAATTGCCATCGGTTTTGGCCTGGATATCAACGGGGTGGCACGGCAGTAGCCTTTTTTCTTTTTGAGTATTAGATATGTGTATATATATGTGGTTTTATTAAGGGGAAAATTGTCATTAAGCCTTACTTTTATGTCTGTATTATGTTGTTTTATTGCCAAAAAATCATGAAAGAAAAAGTAGTAATTAAATTCTTTACACCTTTAATATTTTGTTCTGAATAATTCTGATTGGTTTTAATGCAATCAGTTTATTTATTTATTTTTTTTATTTTGCTGAAATCTTTTTCTGATGCCTTTTTTCCCCCTCAATTCATTGCCTGAACGCGGCATATTGCTTGCCACGGTACTATAATTGAAATTACCTGGTTCATTCGTAAACTTTTTAAGATGTTGATGCAGCTTGTCTGCTTTGTTTGTTTATTTAAGCTTTAGTTTTACGTGAGTAAAGGACGTGATGCAGTTGGATAGTATTATAATTCTGTTTATGGTAAATTCTCAATATTGATTTATCTATTTATTGAATTTTATTATAAATGGGATAAACTTCTACTCTTGTTGTAGCAATGTTGTCATTGAAACAACAAATTGAAAGTGTCCAGGGCATTGACCAATCAGTGGAAATTTTGGTTCGTTTACTTTGTGCTGTTCCTGGTTGGAATGAGAAAAATGTTCAGGTATCTTACGATTTTTCTTTTATTGATTGCCTCCTTTCCTTGTTTTTACCTTTTCCCCCGTTTTTCAAAGAAAGAAGTACCAAGGGTTATAATTTGAACAAATGCAGGTTCAGCAACAGGTTATCGAAGTTATCGCTTATCTAGCTTCTACTGCAACAAAATTTCCAAAGAAATGTGCCATACTTTGCCTTCTTGGTGGGTATTATTATGCATAGACTTGTTGGGAACTTAATAGCTTGCTTTGTGGTTGGTTTGCTTGGCCTTTTGCTAAAACTGGACCTATGCATGGGTGCTTATTTTGCTGAATATATTCTTATCTTATCCTTACTTCTCCCTTCGCTGATTTTTGCTGCATAATTGACAGGTATAAGCGAACGGGTAGCCGATATCAAGACCCGTGCTCATGCCATGAAGTGCCTTACTACTTTCTCTGAAGCAGTTGGTCCAGGATTTATTTTTGAAAGAGTAAGTACAGCTGCTATTGGTTTGCATTTTGTTTGAATTTGTGGATGTTCCTAAATGATGCCTTAGAACTTGTGTTTGTAGCTTTACAAAATCATGAAAGAGCACAAGAATCCAAAGGTACTTAGCGAAGGATTATTGTGGATGGTTTCAGCAGTTGAGGACTTTGGTGTAACACATTTGAAACTTAAGGTGTTCACAGCTGTCACTACAATTTTTAAGCCTCTCAAAATTTATTTTAAAATCCATTTTCTACATTTTTCTTATTTATTGTCACAGTTAAGAGGGATACATATTTTTTTTGCAGGATTTAATTGATTTCTGTAAAGATGTCGGACTGCAATCGAGTGCAGCTGCCACCAGAAATGCTACGATCAAGCTTTTGGGTTCTTTACATAAATTTGTTGGTCCAGGTGACTAGTCATTTTCTTTAAAACAGTCCATTCTTCCCTGAGTTCATCATTGAGTTCTAATATATTTATATTATATATGTATATATTTTTTGCAGACATCAAAGGGTTTCATCCAGATGTCAAACCTGCACTGCTTAGTGCTCTTGATGCTGAGTATGAGAAAAATCCATACGAGGTATATATAGCTGATGGTCATCCTGCATTTAAGCAATTCTTGCCTATGGGATGCCTACTGTTCTAATATATTATTCTTCAGGGTGCTTCTGCAGCTCCAAAGAAGACTGTTAAGGCATCAGCATCTGGAAGTTCCGTTTCTGCTGCTGGGCTGGACAGCCTGCCTCATGAAGATATTAGTGGAAAGATCTCTCCTACTCTGCTGAAGAGCATGGAAAGTCCTGATTGGAAGGTATGATTTTAGCATGTATAATTATAAAGCCTGTTTGCGTTATGTTATTTCTGAAATCCTGTTGATCTTTGCTATAAATAATTGAACAATCATTCATCAGAGTTGTTTTGACTGTTATTTTTTTTTCCATCTTTCAGGTTCGTTTGGAGTCAATTGATGCTGTCAATAAAATTTTGGAAGATGCTAATAAGCGTATACAGCCAACTGGAACTGGTACAGACCTATCACATGTTTCTTATTTGTACAGAATAATTAGGACTCTTGATATTGCGCAGTTTGTTTATACATGGAAATATGCATGTTTTACTTGCCCTTGGCCCGTAAATGTTATTGATAGGTTGATCATTAGTGTGTTGTTTGTCTGCTAGGGGAGTTATTTGGTGCTCTTAAAGGACGTTTATATGACAGCAACAAAAATTTAATTATTGCAACTTTGACAACTATTAGTGGTGTTGCATCAGCAATGGGACCGTCTATTGAGAAGTCGAGCAAGGTTTGTGGGCATGTAATTAACATTTAAGAACTTTTGACACCTTTTCAATTTCCTTGGCAAAGTTGATGTTTAGTTCCAATTGGTTTCTTGCAGGGCATTCTTTCTGATGTTTTGAAATGTCTCGGTGACAATAAGAAGCATATGAGAGAGTGCACTTTGACTACTTTGGATTCATGGCTGGGTGCTGTTCCTCTCGAGAAGATGGTATCTTTCTATTGGACCTCATTCTGGGAAATTCTCATGTCCTTGTTTTGAGTAAAATGACTAATTTTATAATGACTCTTTCTGCTGTTGAAGATCCCTTACATTACAGCAGCTTTATTGGACACTAAGCTCGGTGCAGAAGGGCATAAGGATCTTTTTGATTGGTTGTCTAGGCAACTTGCTGGGTCAAGTGATTTTTCTGATGCTGTACATCTGCTGAAACCAGCCTGCTCTGCTATGGCGGTAATTTCTAGTTAACTTGATGATGTCAAGATTTTCAAGCATTCTCTTCCTGGTTACAGCATAGGCATGTTGTTTTCATCTTTTGATTTGCCTTGAATGATTCTTAGGATAAATCATCGGATGTTCGAAAAGCAGCAGAAGCATGCATTGCTGAAATTTTGAGAGTTAGTGGACAAGAAACAGTATGTGCTCCAGTAATCTGGTGCTTTTCTCCTTCATCTGGGATTAGATTTGATGCCCAAACCTTTTCTTTTGTGTATGTTACCTTTTCAGATTGAAAAGAATCTTAAAAATATCCATGGACCAGCTTTAGCTATTATTCTTGAACGACTAAAACCTTCTGGGGTCATTCAAGGTACAGCTTCAGTAGCTTGGCTGCCTCATTTTCTTTGTGATCTCTGTTTCTTTTTGCATGCTAATTTGCTTTATTTTCTGTCAGAATCATTTGAATCTGTAAAAGCGATTTCGATGGGACCAGTATCCAAGACCAGCTTAAAAGTTGCAAAATCTGGTTCCAGTGGTGTCACAAAGCATGGGAATAAAGCTATATCTTCAGTAAGTTTCACTTGCTTAATCTACATCTGTTTCAAAATGTAAGGGATGGAGATATTGATTTTTTATCTCATGACATTGATAGAGAGTCATTCCAATGAAGGGCTCAAGGCCAGAATCGATTTCATCAGTTCTTGATATAGCTGTTCAATCCCAGGCTTTGTTGAATGTCAAGGATTCAAATAAGGTATAGTTGGGTGATCTACAAAACTCTGAAACTTCTATGAAACTTCAAGCATAATGATAGAACAGATGTAATTCGCACTCTCATGTACAGGAGGATAGAGAGAGGATGGTGGTTCGCAGGCTTAAGTTTGAAGAACCACGAATAGAGCAGATACAAGATCTTGAGGTTTGTTTCTATAAGTGTTGGTGGAAAGATTTCTTGGTGTCCCTTTTTTATCACTCTATTGTGACTTATATGGGATGTGCCTTTGTTGCAGAATGATATGATGAAATATTTTAGGGAGGATTTGCATAGGCGGTTATTAAGCACAGATTTTAAGAAGCAAGTGGATGGGCTTGAGATGCTACAGAAGGTGTTTTACTGTCATGTTCTTGTTACTTGAATTTACTCAGGTCTGTATAAAGTATTGTCTTGTTTAAACCTTCTTTGAAATACAGGCACTTCCATCTGTTCGAAAGGAAGTAATTGAAGTTTTGGATATACTTCTGAGATGGTTTGTTTTGCAATTCTGTAAATCGAATACAACATGCCTGTTGAAGGTGTGGTTTCTTTTCTCTCTTTGCTGATGATTACTTTCTTTTGTTTCCTCAAATGTAGTTCAAGAATGTTGCATTATGATAATTATTTTTTGTTGTTTTGGAATAAACAGGTGCTTGAATTTCTTACTGAACTTTTTGACACATTGAAGGATGAGTCACACTCATTGACTGAGCCTGAAGCTGCCATCTTTCTTCCTTGCTTCATAGAGAAGGTTATTCCTGCTCAATGACTTCAATTTGTAATGTCTGTGTTTTTATACATGGTCTGAAAGTTTACTCTCTTTTGTTTCTTACTTCTTGTTACTGTATGGTTGTGGTGTTAGAGTTTTCCATGTAGCTGTCGACTGTTATCTTATAATATATTGAGTTCATTATTAACAAGGGAGTAATTATTTCACATTTGGAAAAATGTGCTGACTTTTATGTTGTGCTGCAGTTGGGGCATAACATTGAGAAAGTGAGAGAAAAAATGCGTGAACTGACAAAGCAAATAGTCCAAACTTATTCTGCAGTAAAAACTTATCCCTATATTTTGGAGGGTTTGCGTTCGAAAAACAACCGTACTCGGATAGAGTGTGCTGACCTTGTTGGATTTTTGTTTGATAATCATGGAGCTGAGGTAGGGGAAGAGGCTTTTATATCTTGTTTTTTACTTTCAAGGTTTTTCTTGGATGCTCACATGTATTCTTTTTCAAACAGATCACTGGACAGTTGAAATCCTTGCAAATGGTTGCAAGCTTGACTGCAGAAAGAGATGGTGAAATCAGGAAAGCTGCTTTAAATTCGCTGGCTACTGGTTATAAGCTTCTTGGTATGTCATGATGTTTCAAAGCCAACTGTGAAGTCATAACCTATAAGTTATGAGGGATTCTGTCTGAAAATTTATAAAGCTTGTTTTTAAAGGATGTTTACAAAGTTGTCTGTTATTATTACTTTCGTTGTTTTGTGTTGGCGTTTGAGAATTTCATTATGTAATGTTATTTTGTTGTGTAAATAACTTCCTGCTGTTAATGTATTTCTGTTAAGCCAACTAGTGCAGTAAGGTTCAGTATCTTACCATGCATTTGCATTATGTTTTATTGTTCACAGGTGATGACATTTGGAGATATGTCGGGAAGCTAACAGATGCACAAAAAAGCATGCTAGATGACAGATTTAAGTGGAAAGTCAGTATATATTTAAGCTGTCCTCTTTTACAATTGCTGTCTTTTCTCATCGAACATTATTGTTTTATCTCTCTCCATTCACCATAATTTATTGTATCAGGTCCGGGAGATGGAGAAAAAAAAGGAAGGAAAACCTGGTGAAGCGAGGGCTGCTTTAAGGCGTTCTGTAAGAGAAAATGGGTGCGTATCTGTTAGAGAAAATGCTCATTTATTATCCTTAGTCTTGCAGATCGTCATCCCTCTCATGCTTCTATTCTTATCAATGAGGTCTCGTGGTGAAAGTTACAAATGTAAAATGAGGTTCAGTCATCTGTCAGTTTTCATGCATAGTTATTATTGTTTTTGCATTTTGAATCTTGGAATTGATGTAATATAAGACCTTACGAAAAGTAAGGTGGTCAGTTGTTTTAATATTATTAATAATGGTTCTTCCAATCATTAATTATAGAAAGAATGAAGGACAGAAATGTGTTGCCTTATCTTGTTAATTCTGCTCTTACTTTTTACAAAGGTAGAACAAATTTAAATTTTGGCTCTCAGGGTTCATCTGGGCTGATTTTGTATTCTTTATGGATTTATGCCTTTCTGTATAGCTTCGTGGCCATTAAAGATATATTTCTCTTTTTCAGTATATTTTTATTTTTAACTATCCAATTGTAGAAGAGATAAAATGAGAAATCTGGTACTTTACTTTTCAATTAGAGTTTATATAAACATATTTACTTTTTGTTTCCTTATGTGAATGAATATTTCCGTAAGTTGATTCTCCTTTTTTTTCAAAATATATGAAATTATTTGCTCTTTTTTTATGTGAGACGAATGTGAATACACTTGCATTAAAAATTCTTATCATCTTGATATTTCCTAAGCTGCTATTGCCATAGATTTCAGAAGTAGTTATACCATCTTAATTGTTTGCTTAATCTTTCCTAGACTTAAATCAATTTCTTTATAATTACCAGGTCTGATGTCGCCGAGCAAAGTGGAGAAGTTTCACAGTCTGTTTCTGGCCCATTATTCATGAGGTGTTATTGATTTTTATGAAATCTGAATTCCTTTTGTCCCATCTTTTAGATAGTCTATATTATGTATTCATTCTGGCCATAACATTCCCTAATATATTATGCAACTATATTGCGCTTCCAGGAAAAACTATGGCCATTCTGAACTTAACATGGAGAGAAATTTAATGCCACACACACTTCATAGTGTCAGTGGCCTCACAGACTGGAATGAAGCCGTGGATATCATTTCGTTTGGTTCCCCAGAGCAGGTTTCCAACTTAACATGAGATGCTTCTTTGCATTTCCTGGGATTTTTACAAAGTTTAGTTTATATCCATTTTGTGGTTTTCTGGCTACAGGAAAAACAATAATCTTAGATGTAGGAGACCTAGGACACTCGCACATAATTCTTTTTGTTGATAATTTTGGACACTGATGCATAGTTACTAGTGTTATAAAAGAATGTTGGATTTAATCATCAATGAAGCGTACAAAATATTTATTACCGTGTCAGGTATTTGGCTTAGGCCTTCCCTTGTAATGTACAGGTTGTTGTGAAGTAAGTTTTGCTTTTCTCTGTCTTTTAGCATCAGTGTACAACTACCACCTATTCTACCTTCTTGTAAATTTTCCTTTGGTTTGCAACAAGGATTCTCAATCCAATTGTAAGGAAATATGAAACGTAAAAGGAAAAAATTAGTGATTAAATAAAATTACCTGCTCAAAACTTCTATTGCGGGGAGGATTGCGATGGCAAATTTTGGTCTTACCACAGATTGTGAACTTGGTTTTGAAGATTGCAAAAAGTGTTCTTGAGTGATAAGCAGTATATGATGCTGTATTCTGGTTGGAATGTTGAAAAAATAAAATTTATAGATAGTTGAAATGATACCTTAAAATACAAGGTTGATACAATTTTTTGAGTGATTCCTTTTCTTAGGTTATCTACAAACCTAAAAGCCATAAAAGATGATCCTTAACATTTCAAGGACATTGATTTCCAATATGGTTTAAAGTTTTGAGTATTATGTATCATCACTTGCTGATCAATGATGATAGTCTCAAGCAATCACAACCCCTCTGATGACCAGCTAGATCTTCCTTCTCATTAATTCTTAAATGATCCAGTTTTTTATTGGAGTCCAGTCTATGATTGTCAGTGATATGGTATTCTATGACTCCCTAGTCTTTCGAGGCTGGAATTGCTCGGGTAAATATTTAGTTGTTTACGCAGAATAATTGCACTATATAAATTATATAAATATATGTTAATTGTCTTCTCTTTAGCATTTCAATTATTATATAGTCATTTATGATAATTGAAGAAAAAAAAGTGAGAGAAGGTAGTTAGCAAAATAATTTGTATTGTTTTAATTGCGTACTATGGTTATTTTATGTATCATGTTTTGATTGCATTCAAGCTGCACCATTTTCTCTTCCCCCATCCCCCACTCTTAACCTTTCTTTGTTTTTGTTATGTTAAATTTTAACGAAGAACTGGTTTTGGTTGAGCTGATTTAATATATATTTTTGTTGCAGTCTGTGGAAGGAATGAAAGTTGTGTGCCATGAGTTGGCGCAAGCCACTAGTGATCCAGAAGGCAGTGCAATGGATGAACTTTTGAAGGATGCAGATAGACTTGTTTCATGCTTAGCAAATAAGGCATCAACCATAATAGTTTATCTTATTCTTTTAATTTTACGGTTATACATACACAATTATTGAATATTTAACCATGCCCATATTTTCTTTGAAATTATTTTGTTAAATTCTTTACCTCTTCTTTGAACAGGTTGCCAAGACTTTTGACTTCTGTTTGACAGGAGCTTCATCAAGGTCCTGTAAATATGTGCTTAACACACTTATGCAGGTAAATATATGGTCAAAATGACCTGCAATTCCTCGTCTAAGGAAAATAAATGGAAAGAAAGGTGGGAACTGAGAGTATTGCAGATTGTCCAAAATGACTTATTGGATGATTTTCTCTTCTTCCCCTTCATCTTCCAAGCAACCAAGCTATGCGCTAAGAATGCTAACTATATGTATTTTTCTACAGACATTTCAAAATAAGAGACTTGCTCATGCTGTCAAGGAAAGTACTCTTGACAGTCTCATCACTGAGCTTCTACTTTGGCTTTTGGATGAAAGGGTTCCTCGCATGGATGATGGCAGCCAACTTCTGAAAGCTCTGAATGTCTTGATGCTTAAGATTTTGGTTTGTTTATACTTACAGAGGCTTCTATTTTCAGTAATTTTATGATAATTTTCTTAACTTTGACTAGTGATTGTACATGCAGGATAATGCAGATCGAACCTCGTCCTTCATTGTCCTTATTAATTTGTTGCGTCCATTGGATCCGTCAAGATGGCCTTCACCTGCATCAACTGAGGCCTTTGCTGTCAGAAATCAGAAGTTCTCTGATCTGGTTGTCAAATGTCTGATTAAACTCACGAAGGTAATATTTGTCTCTTGATGGTTTTGCAAGACCTTAATCCAAGTTGGTACTGTTATGGAACTCATGTCCTTCAGTTGATAATGAGTTATGACGATGTGTCTACCCTTTATGGAAATTATTAATTGTACTGCTAAGTAGGATTAATAAACCTCCACTCTGAGTGAGTATATGTTTTTATGCATTGATCTTTATATTTGGAGATTGTTGGATATACCATAAGTTGCTGTCCACTGTGCACAGGTTCTTCAAAGCACAATATACGATGTTGATCTTGACCGAATTCTTCAAAGCATCCATCTGTACCTGCAAGAGTTGGGGATGGAAGAAATCAGGAGAAGGTACGTGCTAGTGTTCCCCTCCCCCTCTCCAACCTGCTCTTTTTTTCCTAATTTTATGTGTTTCAGTTTTTTCTCTCCCGGTGCAGCTATTTATGATCTTGGTCTATTAACTAAATATAAGCCAACTGATTTATTGTCTCTTTGTCTCCCTTTGTATTGTGTATCCGAGAAGAGCTGGTGCGGATGACAAACCATTGCGTATGGTGAAAACCGTTCTACATGAACTTGTTAAGCTTCGGGGAGCTGCAATAAAGGGTCACCTATCTATGGTTCCTATAGACATTAAACCTCAGCCTATTATTCTTGCCTACATTGATCTAAATCTTGAGGTAGAAACTGACTAAAGGGATACATATTTCTCCCTCTGTTTGATTTGAATAATTAAATGATCTCTGATGAATTTATACAATATTTAAAAGTCTTACGATTTTCTTACCATAGGCGAACTTTAGATCTAATGGTCATCTTTATTTCTAGGATAAATGTCGCTCCTTGTGGGGGGGCATGTCCTGGATTCAATTCCAACTGCTATCATAACAATAGAAAAATATGAACTATTAGATTAGTTTTTTTTATACATAAACTATTAGATTAGTTAGAATAGGAAGATGTCGCTTTCTGTAATTAACTTTGCTAACAAATCTGGAATTTGTTAACCGGAAAAGTTGAAGGTAAATCTAAAATTTTGTGCAAGGGTAAACCTTAGAAACTAAAGAGTATCCCTCTGCCAATCTTCATACCCAACACTCTTATGTAAAAAAAATCTTCATACCTGCTTTGTCCAATTATATACTAGAAAATTTATAGCTAAAATATTAGGATGAAAAATGACATCAATTGATGATTTTTTTTGTAACAAAGATTATTAATGATGTGAGGCAGGAAAGGAGATTGTTTTGGGGTGAAAGCTAAATTATTGAATGATTATTTTTGGTAACGAGATTATTAAGTGACATATGAGGCAGTAAAGATAGAATGTTTTGGAGTGAAAACTAAATTATTGAAATGAATAATAACAATTTTTTATAAGTAAAAAAGAATAATATCTATTTAATCTATAGTTCATCTATGGCTAGAAAATTGTGTAAAAAAACTTAGTTGTAAGATCCCATCTATATATTAATATTATATCTCATTATTTTTAAATTTACAGACTTTAGCTGCAGCGAGAATGTTAACCTCAACTGGGCCTGTTGGTCAAACTCATTGGGGTGATTCAGCAGCCAACAATCCATCGTCCGCCACGAATTCTGCGGATGCACAGTTGAAGGTATTAATGCCTGAGGACAATGTATACATTGTTTCATCTTCAATAATTTATTTGTGGATGTCCTTGATAATAGTTTGTTTATTATAATCTCGTTTTCTGCATGGCTGATTCTCTCTCCTTTGTGTAACTTCAAATTTCTCTTGGATGCAGCAAGAACTTGCTGCAATATTCAAGAAAATTGGTGAGAAGCAAACATGTACTATTGGTCTGTATGAACTTTATCGCATCACTCAATTATACCCTAAGGTAAATAATGTATTATGCAGTGTCTGTTTGGAATATGTTTACTTGCTGTTTTGTTTTCTCAACAACAACGGTTATACTGACTACTCATCTGGGTGAATCTGTATTTATAAAACTAATTATGATATCGTTGTAGGTTGATATATTTGCTCAGCTCCAGAATGCTAGTGAGGCATTTCGCACTTATATTAGAGATGGATTAGCCCAGGTTTGTATCGTTATTCTTCTTTGTAAATGTCGTGAGTATGGATTGTTGAAGATGTTTATGCTAGAATCCTGCTTGTCACTTCTACTGTAGATGGAGAAGAATGCAGCAGCTGGAAGGACACCTTCGAGTTTACCAATGTCAACCCCTCCCCCAGATGCAATGACTGTTTCCTCCCCCGAATTCGGACCTTTATCCCCAGTACATGCAAATTCCTTAAATGATACAAAATCACTAAATGTAAAACCCGAACTGACAAACTTTAATCTTCCACCATCATACATTCCACCTTCATACACTGAAGACTACAGGGCAAGTAATGCCATTACTTCAAGAGGTCTCACCTCTGAGAATTCGTTAGGTGACCAAAGAGAGAGATTTATTAGTGGAGGTAATGTGCTAATACTAGAGCTTCTGATTTTTATCTTGTTCTTGTTTATTTATATGCATTAGAAGAGCTAACTGTGGCTGGAACTGCAGTAACCAATGGCACATTAGATGCAATTAGAGAAAGGATGAAAAGCATGCAACTAGCTGCTGCTGGAAACCTGGATTCTGGAAGCATGCCATTGATGTCCATTAATGACAACTCAAATTATGGGTTCTCTAGTCAGCCCCGTGCGTCAGACCGTTATGGTGTGGAGAATCCACAGAGTGGAGTTCTTCCTATGGATGAGAAGGCATTGTCTGGCCTTCAGGCCCGGATGGAAAGACTTAAAAGTGGGACGTTAGAACCTCTGTAGAAAGTGAGAAGAGATTTGTTTTGCATCTAATTCTACTTTGCTTGTAAGGTGCTGTTCTTGTAAATGACAGGGGAGCCAGATTGTAGCCCATTGGCCACTGTTACAGATTGCATTCGCTGTACAATCCAAAGTTGTAAAGAGGTCTGCCTAAGATATTAAGGCGATTTTTGCTGAGACGGCCTCTTCCGGCCATGGTTTTTTCAAATGTACTTTCAACCAATTTGGCATATTTGTATATTGTAGTTAAAAAAATTTGTCTTTTTGGTGGATATGCCCAGTTTCTTTAATTTAATACAGTTCTACACATCTCAGGTGGTCTCTCATCTGATTGAGTAAATGTTTTTTTTTTTTTGGTAGAAACAAATGGAGTGGAACATATCTTTTAACATGTTGAAGTTAGTTATCAAGAGTGACGTGTAATTGTTGAAATTATAATTGGTGGCTTGTAATTTTTGGTAAATTCCAAGGTGTTCTTGTAAAATCCCAAGTTCAAGACCCCACCCCTAATAGTAGCAAGGTTATATTAAGATATGGTTCAGTAACGCTATTTCCTTTCATCTAGAAGGATGTCCTCCCAAAATTTGGTGTTGAAAGTGTATTCAAAACCGAATTGGCAATTTACACCAAAATCTTTAAACTTTTAGTTAGTTGAGATCTAATTTTATATGCTTTCTTCATTAATAAAAAATATTAAAACTTCACAATACAATATAATTGATCTTGATGTTTTGTAAACATGTAAAGTTAAATGACATTTACTGAGAGAAAAAACATAAGAATTTTGTTTAATTCTGAAATTATTTTTTTTTATTTTACACTCCTAAATATTGATAAATCATGATAATATAGCGAGTATGTGAAAAAATTTCAAAAATTATTGGATGATTTTTAAATGGTTTAGAGTTTATTGAAATACTTATTTAGTGTATTTGATTATCTCAAAGTGAAAAAATAAGTATTATATTAATGAAAGAATAACATTGCAATGAATTTTAAATTTGAGGATTTTTGTTGTCAAATTCATGGATTCAACAATAGTTTAAATACCTCTAATGCAATTTCCCTTAAAATATAATCCAATTCATTGCCTTTTATTATACGTTTAGAATTGAATGATGTATAAAATTCAATTCATTTGTAAATTATATTAATTTTGGTAGTATTTGTTATGAACTTATTCAAGACTCAATTCTATAGTGAAATTTACAAATAAATTTTAAAGCTTATTAGCTTTCTAAACAAAATAAACTATAAATAAATTTGATAAAATCTATAAAATTCATTTATTTTAGACAAACCATAAATTACACAACCGAGACAACAAGCTTAAAACTACCCAAATATAATGGGAAAATACAGTTCAACAAGTTCTTGCTCGACCGTGTTTATGTGACCTTTGATCCCTCCCCTGGCCACTCAAAAAAAAATGCATGGGAGGCCCAAAGAGAGTCAATGGCATCAAAGCTTGGAACAACTTTCTGAATTAAGAACTTATGTGGAAATAGATGTCATAAAAAGATTTGAATACTTTGTTCTGAATTAGTATTATCTGACGTTAATGGCGAGACAATGTATCATGATTTTAAAAATTAAATCTACGATCGAACTAACACCATATTATTTATGTTAGTGAAATGCTATGATTTTAATCATAACCATTGATTTAATTTTTAAATCACGTGATATATTATTTCACTGTGAACATCACCAGCGACTAATAATCCTGTTACTGAGAATCCAAATATAAGCATAATATACACTCTTTATCAAAGCTTTTGACTGTATATTCTTAAACATGTGTAAATTGAAAATAAAACTTTCCCTTTTCCTAACACCGAATTTTAAGTTTGTTTTGTTACATTAATGGGGAAGGAGATAGAGCTTGTGTCTCCTATATGGAGGGCAGGTAACCATTATGCCAACCCGAGTCAGAATTAAGTTTTTAACAGCTAAAACTATGGAAATGACACCCAGACACACAACTTGATCAGATTCCACAATGTACCACTTCGAAATGTGTATACTATCCGGAAGCCTACTAAGTGGGGCAAGGCAAAACTCTTCCCACGCTCTCACACTCTATTTACTTTTGATAAGAAGATTGGCAAGGTTGCGGAGTTCCTCAAATGCATGCATTGTTTCTGCATCAAATCCTCCTGCAAACTGCATCAAGCACAATACAAATCAATATCAAAATGTTTTCTACATATTCAATAGAAATCACAAACTCTTGGCATATACTAATTGACAATTATCGTATGAGTTATTAAATGGTTAGGGTTGGACACAAAACAAGCTGAGCCAAATATCTAAGTATTCAAGCTCGACTTGATCAAAATGCCCTAAAATTCTTGTCTTGAGTTTGGTCAAGCTTATGTAGCTCAACTCAAATTCGATTCAAAAGGTTATTTGATGTGTGTCAAGCCGAGAGCTCAAGCTCAAACAATTGAACATAATTAAAAACTAAATTCAATTTTTATTTGGGCTAAGCTTCAACCTTAACCAATCTTACTCTTTTCATAGAGCCCACTATTCGCGAGCAGTTTGATTTGTGATCAGACATGGTCAAGATCAAGCCAATCTCAATCTCAAGCTCAAACAATTGAACATAATTAAAAACTAAATTCAATTTTCATTAGGGCTAAGCTTCAACCTTGCCCAATCTTACTCTTTTACTCTTTTCATAGAGCCCACTATTCGCGAGCAGTTTGATTCGTGATCAGGCATGGTCAAGAAGCCAAAAAGACGAGATATCTATCCTATCAACAAGATCTGCAGTTACTTAAATGCTTTATTGGATTTCCAAGAGGAAAATATTATTTAGCCAAACAGGGAACTAAAAGAATCACTTATAAATGCTGGGATTGTAATAGAAACAAAAAAGTGAAATAAACCAAAACAGATAATTGGTTATGTATATGCTACAAACCTGATGAATTCTGAAAGCAAATCTTACTCCTTGAAGCAACATATACTCCATTGAAGGATCTTTCTCCAATGCTGCCTTTGACTGAAGTTCCATAGCTACCCTCTTCATGTATTTCTTTGCCAATTTGACTGAGCCAAACTTAATCTGCAATGTGCAGTACTGGTTGAGTCTTATTCTATGTTTAGTCACTAGATATTCTCTAGTAAACTTGCGGCTAATTGGAAAAAGAAAAGGAAAAAAAATATGTATTAATCCACAGAATTGTTCAAAAAATACTCTTTCTGTGGATAAAAAATATGATGAAGAATGGTTTCATGTTTCTAAAAGGGTAGGAATTATTTCCATGCTCATGCTTTTTAACATGCTACTCCAAGAAATTACAAAGTCATAAGTTCACCTTGGTTATTATCCCGTTGTCAAGCATCCAGTCTGTAGGAATTTGAAAATCCTTGCAGTTGCGCATCAAGGAATCTCTAGTTCTGAGAAGGTTGTAAACTGTACACTCCATCCTGGCAGCGTAAATAAAACTTTTAGGCATTCTTAACTTGTAGACATACCAGGTTACTAGAGTTTAAAAAAGAATAAAGAAAGAAAAATAACAGGAAAAAGGTTTTAGGTAACTTTTAGGCATTCTCAACTTGTAGACATACCAGGTTACTAGAGTTTAAAAAAGAATAAAGAAAGAAAAATAACAGGAAAAAGGTTTTAGGTTCTTACTTCTCGGACAAAGCAATCATTTTCTTTAGTGCAATATTACATCGCAATCTTGGATCATCCTTGTAGTAAGAAACTTCAGTTTCCAATTTCTTTAGATCTCTATATCCAAATGCTGCTTCTCTCAAATTGTCAGCCTTCTTTTCTGGCCAATCAAAGTGCTTTAGGACTGCCCTTTCATCCACCTTCAAAAGGATTCAAGCAAATAAGGACAACCAAGAAGTCTGCAGTGATGTTGACAAAATACTACCAAAACATTATTATGGAAAAGCTCAGCGTACATTCAGTTTCAGAAAATTCTCCAGTTCTTCAGGATTTTTGCATTTTAAAATCATTTTTTGGAAAAAAAATATCTACAACTGACCGCACCCAGGAATTTTTAGATGGGAATACAATTGAAATTCCTTTTTCATGACATATTTTCCTCATGTTGACATAGTATTTGGTATGGCAGAACAGCTTGTAAATCAAATGTTAGTATAGCAACCAGTTTAAGGAGCTTCAAGATATCCACAAAGGCACAAATATATATCTATGAACTTTGACGTTGACTGCTAACAACTTACCAGAAAGCAAAGTTCATCATCAAGCCACTTCACAAACGCCACAACATCTTCAATGTTCTGATAAACTGCGTTATTGACCTCTCTTATTAGCGAGTTCACAAATTCCCCTTGAGTTTCAACATCTGTCTTTATCTACACAAAAAATGCAAATGGATGATGACTAGAAACAGGAAGGATCTGAAGTGCGTTGTATGCTAAATAATGGGGCCAAATCTTGATAAAAAGCAATTCAAATAGAACTTTCATTTATACTTCATTTTGGTAGTGAAGAAGACCTAGAAACCAGACATGGAACAAGAAAACTTACTATCACAAGTTCACAACAGTGATTTAATCCTAACATGCTATAAGAATTTATATGTTTGGATTAAGAGAGAGGAGAAGAGTAACCTTCCATATCCTCTCATATCCATTAAAAAGAATTCCCAAACAAGGGGTACATGTACCCCTCTATTTCCTCTACTCTCATTTTCCTCTCATTCCCCTCAATCCACGCAAGGGGTTAGAGCTTCATTTATTTTCCTGTTTCTTCTTGGTAATCAGACAAAGCCTGAGTGTCACACACAAATGACCTGAGAAACGCAATCACTTAATCTAAAAATTAACTCAGCTAGTTCATGAAATAAGCTTCATATTAGCATAGGAACAGAAAATGAGGAAACACTTACAGCAAGCAAATGTGATGATCGATTCTCAATTTCACCAATCATGCTGCTACGTGCATTTGCAACTTCTGGAGCATCATAGATTCCCCCATTTGAAGAGTCTTTTCTAGAATCCCTCTTCATGAGTGAATGGTAAAACTCAACTACTTGTGGGGCTCTTTGCACCACTCCTATGCTACTCCTTACTGAGAACTTTGGAAGAGGTGGAGGTGGAGGTGGTGGTGGTCGTAGAGGAATTTGAGTTGAACCTTCTTCTTTAGGTCCACTAGAAATGGAATATGAAGGCCGTGGAAGGGGATTTGGAATACGCAAGGCCCTTCTCTCAACATCTAAAGAAATCATAATTTTATTGGTTTCATGGCAGTTTCCAAAGAATGGGGGTCTTTGAACTGAACCCAAATCATATTTTTGAGAAGCTGGTGTCTCAACTTCATTTTCCACTTCTTTTACACTCATAAATCCATCAGATTGCCTTCTCTTATTCAGTACCAACTCATTTACACAGCAGTTTGATCCACTAATGGAATGTCTTCTTCTAGGACTTCTGCTTTCCTCCAAATGAACCCAGTTTTTATCTAAAACATTGTCCGAGCATTCTACATTGGACAAGTCCTCACTAGTAATAGGCCATTTCTTTAACTTTTTAATCAGTTTTAATCTATTTGCACTACTGTATTCCAAGCATTCATTGCTCTGGCAAGTCAGTGAGCCAACAGATTCACCATTTTTCTCAGCTGAATTAGGACTTGATGATGCCTTCTCAGAGCTCATCGTCAAGCAAGAATTGCGTAACTCATCACGCAGGCATGAATTGACCCACCTTAGATATGCAAGTTCTTCAACCTCATTTAACCTGCTCAATTGTAGACCTTCAACTTGTTAACACAGATCTTCATTTGTATGTCTTAGCATAGATGCCTCTGCTTTAATCTTTGCAACAATATCACTCTAACAAAAACCAAGAGACAAGAAAGTTAGAATAAAAAGGTGAAGATAAAACCAGGTCATGAGATTTAAGCTTTCACTTCCATCCGTTTGGAATCAAATGAAGTATGGAATTCATTTCGTTTGCAAATTCTATTGATTTTGATAAGATTTATTACAAGTTTATTTAATTCCACAGTGAAGTCATTTATAAATAAATTCCAAAGTTTATTAGCTTTCAAAATAATAAACTAATTAAATTGCAAATGAATTCCTTAAAACTTGTGGAATTCATTTATCCCAAATAGATACATATCAGCGACAGAGGACAGTGTAGAGTTTAACTTCATTGAAGAAAAGAAAATGATCATACAACTCAATTGAAATGAATTGAAGTATTCTATGTTCTGGTTGTTGAGAGTACTGATGAATTGAAGCACACAATTTTCAGTTTTATAAGGACAACTTTCTTTCACCATATTTTCTGAGCAAACAAACAGAATAAAAAGGCTAAGTTCACCGAAATAATGCAAAAGCGTGATGAGGGTGGGGGGAGTTGGCATAAATACCTCACTAGCCTTGGTAAGAGAAGCTAATTGAGATTCCATATAAGAGAGCTTGCAAGCAATATTCCTCTTCTCCATCTGCAACTCCTTGCTTAACCTCCTCAACTCCACAAATTCCATCTCAAGATTCGAGGAAGAAGGCGATGTTTCCATTGAACTCTCAATAGCATCTCTTCTGGGTGCCTCCTCATTTTTCTCTATGATCACAGTTAAGGCTGCCAGTTGCTGGGATAAAGTAGCCTTCTCATTTTCCAACAACTCGACTCTCCCTGCAAGCTCATTTACCTCATCTTTCCTCGCTTTGAGTTCCCTTTCATGATCAAACATATTGGGATTCCTTTTCCATTCTGATAGCTCTGCTTGCAGCTTAAACTCCCTCTCTTTCGATTCTTGAAGCAAGCTCCTAAGATGGTCTAGTTCGATAAACAAATCCCTTGACCCAGAGGACTGTCTCCTGTGAGTCTGGTAAACTTGTGGATGGACTTGAATGGCGTTTACTGAGCAGGATAAATCACCAATGAGAGATCTTTTAACCCGTGAATGAGATTGAGCCAAAGGGTTCTTTTGGTTAGAGATATCAGAGCTTATGAGAGGGAGTTTCTTGGCTGCGGGGACTGCGGTTTGGACTTTGGTTTTCTTGTCTGCTGTGAAACCTTTGACAATATGTGAACCCCATGAGGACCTCTGTTTCAAAGGATTGCTACTGGTTTTTCTGTTTTGAGACTTTGGTGCTTGGTTTTGATCGGAGAATTTGGCTGCTTTGGCTCGATTTGCTGATGGGTTTTCCTCTCCCATTGTGTACCACCAGAAATTTCTTCACTTTCAGTGCACAAATTCCAAATTCAATATGTGCTCATGAAAAGGCACTATTGAGATTTTCAAAAACTATAACTTTAGCATGATCTTTCAAGTTCTGAAACTCTGCAAATGAAGCTGAAATTGTCAAAGGTTTTTTATCTATGAAACAACGAAGAAGCTGAAAATGAAGTTACCTGAAAACAAAACCCCAAGAAATTTACCACCAAAACTGAAATGGGATGTTCTTAAATCAAACTAAGAACTTGGGTTTCTATAGAATGGCAATAGAAACTTCATTTACTGAAAATTTTGAGAGCTTTCTGGTGAAACAAAATGGGTGATTTTTTACTAAAGAAGGGGTATAAATATTTGAAATATGAAGTGGAGCTAGATAGTATATGGCAAAGGGGCACCTATTCCAAGATCATACGAGGAGATTTGCGAGCAAAGTGGCAGGCTTTTCTTGAATGCCCCGTTTTGAACTTTCGAAATTTGAATTCACTGTGTTTTCATTTTTTTTTACTCACTGTCTGAAGAGTACAAGGGTCGGAGTGCAACGGTCGTGTTCCATTCTAAGGACCCACTTGTGGCCTTGTGGGTATTTAAGGTAATAATGTAAGATTCATCAGGCCAGTGGACATGTATCCACTTTGTGAGGAAGTTGATCCCGCCCCCATAAGGGACTCGGAAGGTGATTTTTGAAGGGATTAAAAATGATTTTAAAATAACTGCATGTACCCACTTTGGGAGGAAGTTGATCCCGCGCCCATAAGGGACTCGGAAAGTGATTTTTGAAGGGATTAAAAATGATTTTAAAATAATTGCCAAAGTTGTAAATTGTTTATTCCTAAAAAATTATGTTAAAATTGTTATCAAATTAAAGTTATAAAAATTATTGTATTTGGTGGATAAGTTTTACGAATACATTTAAACATTGAAATTTAAAGAAAAATACAGTGTTTCTAAAATTGTATTTATTACAAAATTTATTTTAAATTTACTTTTCAATTATTAGTGCATATATGAATTACATTTAAAGTTATAATTGTATTTATCTTTTTATTTTTAGAAACTCAATGCATTTATCTAGTCAATTATTACGAATACATTTAGTGCATATATAAACCAAACAAATGTATTGAGTTTCTAAAATTGTATGTATTACAAAATTTATTATTAAATTTACCTTTTATTTATTAGTGTATATATGAATTATGTATAATAATATACTTGTGAATTCAAATCAAACTTTACATTAACTATACTATAACTACCCTAATTCTTTAACAAATATCCATGAAAAAAACACGTTAACCAATTCCAATAAAAATATCAAATAATACTACTTTGATAATGATGACAATTGTATAAATTGAGTTTTACTAGCGTAAATTATGTAAATTCTTTTTGTCACAAGCGATTGAACCACATGCATCAATGGGGTCAATGGCACTACAAATAGTTTAATTTTTTAATATTTTTTAGTTTAAAAATTCTAAAAATTCTCATATATTTTCATGTTTGTCTCTAAAAAAACATTATATGTCATTTCTTATTCATAATTTTACTTTGATCACCAAAATATCAAATTTCAGTTCCACTTATGTTTTTTTTAATGGAAGTCAGATAAGTAATCACATATTTTTTCTAACAAAAAAAAAAGTAATCACACGTTTTGTCAAATTATTTTAGGTGAACTTTGACTTAAATTCATATTATTTAAAGTTTATTTCACTCACTTTAAAAATCATTTCAAAATGAATATTTACTTAACTTCTGCAAATGAGAAGTTGTTCCATAAGCTAGGACAAACGGAAGATAAGTAAACAATGACCCACTAAATTATAAGTATACTTATCCTATAACTTAAATGATTTTGCTACATGAATATAATATATAAGTAAATAAGTAGGATTTGGATTAAAGAACAAGCATAATTTTGATTTATATTTTAAATTCAATTTTTCTTGCAAGTTATGCCTTTGTTATCTTTTGCTTTCTTTTTCTTATTGTATATTTTTGCTTCCCTTTTACAGTAGAAAAATGATTTTTCTTCAAAATTTAGTTAGACACATATTTGTTTAAAAGGTTTATAACTTATTTGTAATTGATCATATCGTAGTATTGAGATAAAATTAATAAACTTCTATTTGTTTCAGCGTAAAATTACGGGAGAAAATAAATTACATGTAAATTGATATTTTTAGAGTATTTATTTTGTTGTAAGAAAAAATGATGGAATATGATTGGTTTTACATAAATAGACCAAAATTGATGGGAAACAACAATAATATTATGACATAATCCACTACATAGAATTTTAATCTTACAAATAACTAATCACTTTCTATATTAATCCATCTTTTTTATTTATTTTTTTCCTCTCATTGATAAAAATATCCATATTTTTCTCTCTCAAGATTTTAATAAATTTTTTAATTTATCATTTACAATGATAAAACCAAACCCTAGAAATTATAAAGAAAATAATATTTTACAATAAAAAATGTTTTAAGATGTAAAAGATTTCTTTTACTGTAATTCAGCTTCTGGGGATCAAACAACTAAAACTTGTTTCTAAAAAAGACAACTAAAAATTGGGGGATTGTGCATTTAATTTGAGGAGATTTAAGTGCACAATTTCTCAAATTTGAGGGAATGAAGTGCAATTTAGCTTTGAGATAATTTAAAGTTTAAAAATTTAACTGAAATTGCTTCTAACTTGAAGGACTACACATGTAATATTCTCCTTTCTGATTATCTCTTTGTGCCGGGAAAGAGGAGGCGGTAGAAACCGCCCCCTTCTGCAGTTTCAGCACCTCCCTTCTCAAGATAACTCGAGAAACCTTCAGGTAAGCCGAAAGTCTTTCTCTTTCTTTGTGAAGACTGAAGAGTCTTGTCCTTTGATTTTCACCGAGGGGATGCGTCTTTCCCCAACGTTGTTTTGTCAATTCTTAGGCCGTTCAGCCTATGTGGAGATCAATTTTGGGGTAAACACTTTTTATTTGTGGGATATTTTGGTATAAAGTAGATTAACAAAAGTAAGGCTTCCCAATTTTATGGGTAGTGTAGATTACCCCATATAAATTTAAGTAGAGTTCAGGGCAAAGCAAGGAGTAGTTTGAGTTTAGTTTCTCATTTGGTGTAACTTAGCTTGACAATTTTTGGGGGGCTGTAAATTGAAATGGTGGTGATAATTATGACAAATGCCCATATGGGAGTCTCTTGTTTTGATAGAAATGGGTTTTATGCTTCCAGTTATTGCTGGAAACCAATTTCTTCATGTGGGTTTTCTAGTTCTCGGTCATTCACTTATGGGGTCGCTTTGAACACAATGAATGTTAAGAAGATGCGGGTTTTTGCTTTGTCCAAGGGAGAGACTGATAACCTGCTACATGGTGGTGGAATTATTGAGAAAGAGTTTGAATTTAAGCCAACTTTTGACGAGTATTTGAAGGCTCTGGAGTCACTTAAAACTGGTCGGGAGAAGAAGCAAACTTATACTTCAAATAGGCATAAGGTGAAGGATGATTCAAGGGGGAAAGATATGTTGAGAACTCAATCACTAGAAAAAGATGAAGAAAATGCAAAATTGAGGGAGTTTGGTGGATTTCCGGATGAGAAAAGGATGCCTAAAGTTTTTGAACGCCAGCTATATGAAAATGGCGAAGGAGTCGCTACCCGAGGAGGTATGAGAGGCCATTTTGACTGTGAAGACAGGGGGATTGGAGAATCAAAGGATAACTTGGATGGTGAAGGCAGAGGCAGAGATAAAAGGGTACAGAGGAAAATGGGAGGACAGATAATGAACGTAAAATATTCTCAGGACTCCAATTGGAATAAGAGTAGAAAGGCTCATAAAGCACAAGAAAACTTTGTGGTATCAGATAATGCTAACAGCAAAAGAAGTACCATTGACATTAAAAGGGAGCTAGGTCATAATAAAAATTCCTCAGATATGTTGAAAAGGAAGGAAAAAACCTCTAAGGGAGAGGAATCCGCTGTTACACTTGCAAGGAAGTACATCCAGTCTGAGAGAGTTACTGATGTAGGGACTGTGTTCAAAAGTGGCAACTTAACAAGAAGCAGTAAAGTTTTCCGTGCAAAAAATTATGTTAGTAATTTGAATGTGGAAAGTGCTGCCTTCAAGAATTTTGAGGCATCCAATGATATCGTGGACAAGCCACGAGTTTCACGGATGGAAATGGAGGAGAGAACTCAGAAGTTGGCAAAGTGGTATTTACTTTATGCCTTTCTTTTCTCTTTGTAGTCTTTCTTATGTTGGTACCAATATTGTCTTATGGATTTACGATCAGTTCCATTTCTATAATTGATAAAAATATGCAAGTTAAAGAGTTTCTTTCCTTAAATTTGTTAATATAGCATTATGTTCCAGTTGCCATACTTGATGTCTCCCATATGGGAGACCTTTTTAATGTGTCCTGTGGTGTGCTGGTTTGGTTGTGATTCCATTTGATTGGATGTAGACTAGTTCGCAAACAGAGACTGTTGGGGTGTAGAATTAAGCCTTTTTGTTAGATAATGTAGTATGTTCTATTATGTATTGTTTCCATATCCAAGCACCTCTATCAGTTATGCATCCTGTGAACCCTGCAAGCTTCAACATGTTTATTAAGGCATAAGATTTTGATAAATCTCTTGTTCAAGAATTGGAATTTTTGTCAGAAGATTATAGGTGCCCAGGTTCTGTTGATCAGGTTGTGAATGAACTGTTATCTATACTTGATTTTGATTTTTCACAGTAGCATGTGTAATCTTAATATTGCCGGGTGTATCACAACCCAGAAATATGGGACTTACCATGGATATACAGCAACATATGTTACATTCTACAAAAACGGATGAGAACCAAACGGGAGACATGCCTCCTGCATGCATACTGGCCTTTAAGATATCCACTCACAAGTCACAACCATTTTCTGAAAAGCTTGTTTTACTTAGATAATTTCTTGGGCTCAACTTCATATCACAAATTTATCATCTCCTGATCGACTACTTAACTGCTGAAATTGCTTATCAGGTTTGATGTAGTAGTACAAACAGGACTGCATTTTATACTTGTGACGCATTGAGTAACACTTTTATTGCTTGGTATAATCGCTTCCATATCTTGTGGCAAGCAACCTGAATAGTCCATATAAGAAGCTTTCGCCTAGTCAAACTTTGTTGAGCCCTGTTGATGTATTTTTGGACCTAATTCTGGCCTTCATTTTTTTAATAATTTGAATACATTGAAATCTCACATGAAGACAAGCTATTTAGAAAGGGAATAGCCATTAAATTTTTCAATAATGTGAAGATAATTATCCAATTATTAAATTTGGTTTCGGAAAAAAAAGATATTATTGTGGTTGACATCCTCAGTCGGACCTCGAACATAAAATATTTTTGGTTAACATAATTATAGTTGAATCTTGATTGGAAGCTTATCCTCAAGATGCCTTGGATCTACCTTTATCTGCTTTGTGTGTGCATTTTCAGTTTCCATATCTCATGTCCATCACAGATTTATTCTATATCTGTCTGATTCATGTTAAAGTAGTTTATTTTAATAGGTTGAATGGTTCAGACATAGATATGCCTGAGTGGATGTTCTCTAAGATGATGCGAAGTGCAAAAATCAGATTTTCAGATCATTCTATACTGAGGGTGATCCAGTTATTGGGTAAACTAGGAAATTGGAGGCGGGTGCTACAAGTCATTGAGTGGCTTCAAATGCGTGAGCGTTTTAAATCCCACAGGACTAGGTAAGCTCTATCTCCTTTCTATGATGAACAACGTGCAAGTTTTGCAATGTCACTTCTTTTTCTGTATTAAGCAATTGCAATGTGAAAATTGAGTAGTTTTATTGGTAAAGTTCGTTGGGTATCTATGTAATTTTGAAAGATACCATAATTTCTTTTAGCTCTTAGCGATATATTTCATTGGAAATGCTTCTTTTGGAAGTTGGAGCTTATTTGACCCTTTTTTGGTTTTTCTTTCTTCTTTTATTTTTTTTTTTTGGGGGGGGGGGGGGGGGGGGGGGGTAAGCAGTGACTCTTGGTTCTTAATTTTGTTAAATTTTGCCATTACCCCAAAATTTGTTGCTTATTTAATTACTTGAAGAAGGCATGGTCATGGCACATAAGGATCTTTTGACTAAATGTCCTCATTATTATCTAGATACATATACACAACAGCACTTGATGTACTTGGAAAGTCAAAAAGACCTGTGGAAGCTCTCAATGTATTTCATGCAATGCAGGTACTGTACATCCATTTTCATGCATATGCTTTGCTCCTTTCTCATGAAAAATTCTTAATTGAAGGGAGAAAAAGGAAACTTGTACTAACTGTAATTTTCTGTTTTTTCTCTTCAGCAACAAATGTCCTCATATCCCGACTTGGTAGCTTATCATTCTATTGCTGTCACTCTTGGACAAGCAGGGCATATAAAGGAACTCTTTGGTGTGATTGATAGCATGCGATCTCCTCCCAAGAAGAAGTTCAAAACAGGGCCACTTGGAAAGTGGGACCCTCGGATGGAACCTGATATTGTTGTCTACAATGCGGTAAGTAGTACTTGGCGTTCCGTTTTCTGGTGATGGTAGTCCGTGACAGCTATACTGGTTTGTTACTTCAAGAACTGACAGTCTTACTCGTTCAAAGTTTAATAGTTTAATTTTTTAAAGTGTATTTTATATTTGATATCAGCATGATTGCATACACTTCGGTAGAAATTGAGTATAATGGATTTTGAAACCTATTGGAATTGCCATGTTGCGAATTTCTCCTCTTTGCATCTACAAAGAAGATCTAAAGTATTCTGAATTGAGTCACAATTAAAATATTTTGAACTGCAGTATGAATCTAGGATTCTTTCATATTTTTCTATAATATTTATTGGAGCAGAGGTGGATCAAATGTCATATTTCTCAGATGTAAGCTACTTTGTTTCATGGTAGTTTCCAGGCTTAAAAGTCAATTTGAGAAAAGGTAAGTTGATATTCCTTTAGGTGAGGGGATGGAAGGTGACTAATTGGCAAATGTTTTGGGGTGCAAGGTCTCTTCCTATGACTTACTTGGGGCTTCCATTGGGTGCTAATTTCATGGAAAGGAGTATCCGGGATCCAATTGTAAGTTAGTTGGATTGAAAAAGAAATAGCTTTCCAAAAGTGGGAGATTGATGCTTATAAAGAGCACCCTCTCTAGCCTTCCAACTTACTTTTTTTTTGTTCCCATTCCTAGTGCAGTTGCACAGAAATTAGAAGATATTTAAAAAAAGATTTTTTTAGGAAAATATTGAGGACGAGTTAAAATACCACTTGGTGAAATGGGGAGTGGTCAAACAACTCATTGATAAAGGGGGTTTGCACACTATCTAAGTTCCTACTTATCAAAAAGTTACTTCAACAATGCCTTTTAGGAAAATGGTTGTGGAGATTTATGACCCCAAAAGTTCACCTTTGGAGGAAGATCATTGTTGCAAAACATGGTTTAGACTTTAAATCATAATGGGTGGATGACGAAGGAGGTCTGGGGTCCAGTGGATTAGAAAGGGGTTCGATTAGCTTTATCCTTATGTGAGGTTTAATGTGGGAAATGGAGTAACAACCTTCTCCTTTAAAAGAACAATTCCTAGATATATTTTGTTTGACAAGGGACAAAGAAGGGGTGATTAGCTCTTAGTCTCTTTGTCCAGGTGGTGTGTTGGTGCAGGATGTACCTTTCATTTGGAATGCCCAAGATTGGGAAAATCGATTTTTGATTGTTCTTCTGAGAATATTTATGACATGAGGGTGAAATTCAATAAGGAAGATATGATGAGATGGAAGTAACTCTAATGTCAAGTCTTTTGGTAAGGATCTAGTTAAGAATCTTCCCATTGGAGGGAGATGTAAATTTTCCTTGGAAAGTTATTCCGGAAGCTTGTGCCCTGCTTAAAGTTTCTTTCTTTACAGGCTGGGGAATGATGTTGACTATTGATAATCTTCAAGAGAGGGAGAAGGTATTAGTTAATAGATGCTATCTTTGGAAAGAGGGAGTTGTGTCCATTTACCATCTCTTGTTAGGGTGCCCTTGGATGAGAAACTTGTGGGAAATGGCCTTCTCGGTCTTAGGTTTAAGTTGGGTAGGGGCTGGCTCTATCAAGGATGTATGGGCTTGTAGATTTTTTTGCATAGTGAAGGATGTGAGGAAATTTTTTGCTTTGATTCCTCTATCCTTTTTTTGGATTGTTTGGAATGAAGAAATAGAAGGGCTTTTTGTTGTGTGGAATTAAAAAAATAGAAGGGCTTTTTGATGGGGTGGAAATTTTGATTACTTTGATTAAGGATAGATGGCTTCATACTCTAAACTTTGGTTTGATGGGCATCTTTTTGTAAATGGAGAGGAGCTAATAGAGTATAGAATTTTTGTCTTGCAAAAAGCACCACTTTTACATGGGTTGGCACCGCCCTGGTGCCTTTTAATTATACTTTTTTTTGCTTATAAATATATAATATATACATATATATAGTAAAGGTATTGTCTTTGAGAATTGAATAACTTTCTTTATAGGATTTAATTGATATTTGTTTGTTTGAATCCATAAAATGATGGCCTTTGATAAGTTATTTTCTTTGAATGCACAAAATATATTTGTTCTTTTGTATGCAGGTCCTAAATGCGTGTGTTCGTCGGAAACAATGGGAGGGGGCATTTTGGGTTTTGCAGCAGTTAAAGGAACATGGTCAACGTCGTTCCGCTACAACATATGGACTTGTCATGGAGGTAGTAGTTGCTTCTAGCTTCTGTGTTATTTCCCGTGTTTTCATTGTTGATCTTTTATTTCTAAAACTATTTTAAACTTAAATTATCACAATTTATATTTTGTCTATGGCTTAATATTTAATTTTATCTTTTGTTTTAAAAAAGTGTGTAATCAAGTTTGCAGATTTTGGGTGATTATTGATTTCCAACTTATAATTATGAGTCACCCTCCAACTTATCAAAAAAAAAATTTGAGTCACCCTCCATCCTTTATCGTTTCTGTTTTGTAAACTTGTACAATGATGTGTAATATTCTATATTGATTTCATAAGTTCATTGTAAAAATGAAAAGTAAAGAGTGTTTACTAACTATTGGTTAGGACCTAAAAACATTGGTTTAATATCCTAGTTCTGCCACCCTAACTGTTCACTTGTTCAATGACTACTGCCTGGGGCATGTATGGTAATATATGCTAGTTTTTATTGGAATTTTTAAAGCGGAAACGAATTATAAACATACATTGAAGTTCCTTTTCATACTAAGGAAGTAAGGGTCTAATTTTATATTTTAATTTTCTCAATAAATTTTGGGCTTGTTAACAATGTGGGTTGTAGCCTGGTTCTTCTTTCGTGGGTGGGAATTCATGTTGACAATTATATAATTTTTTTCACTTCAAGAGGTTTGTAATCCTACGAACCTTTGTTTTATTACATATTTGCAAGCTTTTGTTCTGTAGTTTCAGCTGCTTCTGATGGGAAACACGAGAAAGATTAGAATTAAGGATTTTAATCTAGGAATTGGGGGATATGGGGATAATTATGTAATCATAAAACATTATGAGTATCTAGGTATAGTTAATTTCATATGTCAGTTTCTTTTCATATTTCAGTTTTCTTATAGGTCTAGGACTAAGATTTAAGATTTCTATACAAGAGGCGTCCCTGTGTCATTGGCAGGGAGCTTTGAGAATTAATAAAAATGAGATTGTTAAAATCAAACTCTATGATTGAGTTGTGTTTTCTCACCATGTGATTTGGTTGCGGTATTCGCGTCCATGTGATTTGGATTGCGATTCCCATGTGATTTGGGAAGCTCCATGTGAGTTGGATTGGTTTATCTTTAATTTCCTTGTTTTTTACATTTTCTATCCTACTGTACAGCATCAGTTTCTTTCTTCATACTCCGTTTTTAATTTTTTATTTGCCCACTGTTACATTTGTCTCTTGACTGCTTCTTTTGGCACCAATGGCTTTGATATCGTCACTAAAATAACAGCCTCGTCTCATTAACTACACGAGCACTCTTTGACTATCATTTTCGTTGCACTGTTTCTAAAGTGCAGCCCAAAAATGTGGGATTCACCTACAATACGATTTAGCGAAGTTATGTTCTGAAGTACCTAAATATTTTAAGTGTATGCATTATGCCAGGAAATAACGTTTTTATTGTGCATGGCCACACATTTTATTTTTTAAGTAAATGGTATAATATTAAAAGCACCAAAGGGGGTACCAGACCATGTACTGTTTATTTACAAATCAAGAATTCTATTGTGCATAGGCATGCATAACTTGTGCATGAACTGAGACAACCTTATGTAAAAGTTCCACGCATTTTGAGAGGTAGTACTCACAAGGCCATTTTAGTACAAGCGTTGCATCCTACAGGAAAAAAATATGGGATTGGTTGACACAGAAGCTTGTGTGCCTGATGATGGCCAGAAGATCTTAATCTTGACCTTGTCCTTGAAAATTGTATCATGAAGATCATAGAAGTCAATGCATAATATTTCTTTGATTCTTTAAACTCTATTGTTCTTTGCAAACCATTCCTTACTCACCAACTCTTATTTCCCTGTAAGACATCTTTTTCATTATTGATTTGGGGGTTTTCTGCCTCTTCTTCATCAATTGATGGAAAGAATGAAGGCTCTAAATCAATGGATGCTAGTGAATCTTCATTTATGGACGAGTTGGGAAAATAATTATGACATCTCATATATTAAGACCTGTATCTCGGTGCTGGAATCTTTCTTTCGTGTTCCTTGCAGTGAAGCAGCTTGTATTTACTAATAAGCCTTTACAGGTTAATGGTTGTCAAATTACGGAGCTGTCACTCTGTTTACCTATGTAACAAACATTGCATTTTTCATTGCATGCATTGCAAATTGCACTATCAATGCTATATCTGTCTGACCTAGTATATGTGAAATTGATAGCCAATTGCCAAATTTTTTGTTGTTTTCCTGAGTATGCATATCTTGTGACTAGTAAATCTATTTCTAATCGAGCAGGTAATGTTTGCATGCGGCAAGTACAACTTGGTTCATGAATTTTTCAGGAAACTGCAGAATTCCTCTATTCCAAATGCTCTAGCATATAGAGGTATTATAGAAATCCTCTACTCCAAATGCTCTAGCATACCCTTTTCTCATGCTATTTTATAGAATTCATTCTGAGGATGATTTTATATTATATACAGTTCTTGTAAATACTCTTTGGAAGGAAGGTAAAACAGATGAGGCTGTATCATTGGTCAGAGAGATGGAACGACGTGGAATTGTTGGGTCTGCTGCGCTTTATTATGACCTTGCTCGCTGTCTTTGTAGTGCAGGAAGGTGCCAAGAAGCACTGATGCTGGTAATTTTCTGATGCTTAATCTAAGGTCTTATTCTCAGCAATATATTTTTGAAATTAAGTCCTCACAACTTCTACCCATTTAAGTTTTATCCTATATCTACCATTTTTGGTGCCCTCAACTTTAATCAAATCACTTTCCCCTGCCTGAGCATCTACTGCATTGTACATGAAAAACCCTCCTTAAACAACCTTCTCTCAACTTAGCCTCAAGTGGTGGTACCCCTACTCTCTCACGAATGATTTCATTTCTTATTTTATCTTTCCTTGTATTGCCACACATCCATCTCAACATGCTCATTTTGGCTATATTCATGTTATGCATATGTTTTCTAGCCTGACACTTACTGGAGAACATTTCTAATTTAGCTGATGCCTATATAAACTAAATCAAATATGTTAGAAATTGTAACATGATTCGAAGGAAAAGTTTAGGAACCACACAATACTGTGAGAGTCATAACATTTTCTTGTGAAGGACTGCATTTTTCAGTACATTTGTTGATTTGTTTGGGTCATGACTTAAAACGAAGTTGTAAATAAATTATGATGACTCAGCTGGACTGTTTGATCATGTATTTCATTCCTTCTTCCTTTCACAGATGGAAAAGATATGTAAGGTTGCAACTCAGCCTCTAGTGGTGACCTACACTGGCTTGATTCAAGCTTGTCTGGACTCCGGAAACATTCAAAATGGGGCGTACATCTTCAACCAAATGAAGGATTTCTGCTCCCCCAATCTTGTTACTTGTAACATAATGCTAAAAGCTTATGTGGAAAATGGATTGTTCGAAGAAGCAAAGGAACTTTTACAGAAGATGTCTGAAGATGGTTATCCTATCAGCAGTAGATCTGAATACAAGGTTTGTGTACTTCCAGATACCTATACATTTAACACCATGTTAGATGCATGTGTTGCAGAAGAGAGGTGGGATGATTTTGACTACGTCTACCGAAGGATGCTGCATCATGGATACCACTTCAATGCAAAACGTCATCTCCGAATGATACTTGATGCTTGCAGAGCTGGGAAGGTATTTAAAAATTTTCAAGCCATGCTATATGATGTCATTTGGAAATGGATATTGACATATTGTTCTAGCATTTGAAAGCACAATTGGCTGCAAATTGGGAAGTCTCCAGACTGAGAGCACGAAGCTGGGGATTTTATTTCTTGAATTGCTAACCATGTCTTCTGTGTCCAATATTAATTGGCTAATTTCAGATTTTTTTTTATGTAGGCCTAACAGAAAAGGTGCTATTATTATAAATCGAAAGGCTTTTCTAAATTCTGTGTGAATAATATCGGAACGAGAATCCTTTTGTCATCTAAAACCTGTGGAAGCATATTTATTGAAAACATTCATGATGATATGAAAAGATTCTACACTTTGATATTTTTTATAAGTAATTCTGTGATTTAATTTTTATTCTCCACTGTGCTGTTGGTTGAATTATAGTACTTAAATAACTCTCTCAGTTGCCTACTTTTAGATTCTTTACTACTTCAGAAATGTTTTATGTTCTTTTGGAATATTAGTGACCTAGCCTAGGTTAACCCACGATTACCTAAACCCAATAACTTTTTATGTCCGGATTGTGGTCTTGTATTATCTTCTCTTATAAATTCTCTTTACTTATCAAAAGAAAAAATCTTCTCTTACAAAATTTTAAGAAAGAAAACAAGTATTTTTTTGTTTTTTAATATAGTTTCAATCTTCTCTTAGTTGTTTAACGTCACGCAGAATTTCATTTGGTTTGACTCCAAGTTTTGCAGCTCAAATTTCTTTTTTTTAGCTGCATGTATGTATGTACATGCATTCATGTATGTAATGGTCTTAGTGGGATCTGATGTCTCTCATTTCTGTAAGTAAACCACCTTTCAAGGTGAAACTATTTCTTCATCGCATTTAGTCTTGGTGTTTCAGTGCTGGAGGGGCTCCTAGAAAATGAGTTTCGTGATTGGTACTATATATAGTATTTGCCATAGAAGGTCCTAATGAAAAGAATTCGCTGTGGGAATTTTTGCTCCTTGCAGGAAGAGCTACTGGAAACAACTTGGGAGCACTTGGGCCGGGCTGATCGGGTTCCTCCACCTGCTCTAATCAAAGAAAGGTTTTGTATGAAGCTAGAGAAAGGCGATCATAGTTCTGCTCTTTACTCTATTAACAATATTCCAGTGAGTGAGTTGCATGCATTTTCGAAGTCTGCATGGTTGAATTTATTAAAGGAAAATGCTCGAAGGTTTCGAAAGGATACTTTTATTCGGTTAATCGAAGATGTGAGCATCCTTATTGCCAGAAGTGAGTCACGTAGCCTGGTGTTGCAGAATCTGTTAACATCCTCTAAAGACTTTTTCAGGATCTATGAAGGTTGGAAATCAATCTTGTAGCTGATCCTCTTTGTACAGTTCAACCTGAATAATGCTTTCGTATCTTCATTAAATATTCCTTTTCTGCATTTTCTTCCTTAACAGTTCTTTTTTGGCTTATGGGTATTCAAGAAAATGTTAATTAGAAACAGGGTAGGCCCCTAAAAGATGCAGGCTTCAATGCTTCAACACTGTTCCATTATCAATTCAAAATCAGTGTCACTTTTTAGCATCTGTGATCTGTCCCTTTTCTTAAATAAGTACCACTAGTAATATATCTTCTTGGGAAATGTGGGGAGCTTTGAATCCTTTGACGGTGTATCGGTTATGATTGGTTTTAATTTAAAATTAATTTTTAATTAAAGTTTATTTTTTAAAATTTGTAGAAAAACTTAATTAAACTTAATTAAATTTTACTTAAATTTTATTAAATAATAATTAAATATCAATCTTCTTTGATAAATATTTAATCAAAACTTTAAGTTAGTAAACTTGCTCATTTAAGTTGAAGAAAATGTGTGAAATAAAAAAAGTATATTTAATTATGTCTTTTTTTATTTTTTGATAATCAAAACTTTATTTAAACACATTATTCGAACAATTAAATGGACTTAAATCTTTAAACCACTTAAAGTTTTAGTAATTCACGTTCAAAACACTTAAACAAACACATGTTTTTTTATAAATTCATATTTGCTTAGATAAAAAAAAATATTGATAATAAAAGTAAAAAAAACAATTTTATCAATAAAATTATATATTCTTTCATCATAAATATAAATTTTTTCATGAACAACGTGTTTAGTAACGAAATATATGAAGTAGAGACTTTCCTTATTCTTTTAACAGAGCACTCAACTAGTTCCTTATTGAGTAGGCACTTTCTTTTGCAACCACGTGGCTGTATCCTATTGGACACCGATACGTAGCGATTATGATGAATGTCGTAACAAAACACAAAATAGTATCATTTCTATTTGGGCCCATATCCATCAAAAGCCCATGCAACTCACTTGCTTACTTTAGCCAAATTACGATACTAACCCCACCTATGTATGGCCTTTATATTAACTTTTTCCCAGAAAAAGAAGCAAGCCCAATCTAAAAGCCTTGTCCAAACAAACGCTAATAATCTCAGAATAATGTTTCTTAGGAGAAAAAAAAAGGCTAAATTAGTAGTAGTCCTCGGTTCAATGATCAATGTTTTAAGGTTTTGAATTCAACTTTTCATACCAACAACTTAAACGATGGTTGTTCTGATTGCGAGCGGAAATTTTTTTTGTTTGGATAGGTATAAAATTAAATTAAATTTTACAAATAAAAATTTGATTGATAATTTTTAAAATTTTTATTAAAAATGTTAATTGAGTATATATAAATGTTATTAGTGAAATTTTTAAAAATTATTAATAAAATTTTCACCTAATACAAAAAACTTGTTTTATACCCTATTCAACTAAGGATCTCTTGTAAATGTGAGTGAGAATTAAAAATATGTTAGATCATTGTTCATTTGTTGTAAATAAAAAAAAAATATTAAATTATTTATTTAGTCTCAAAATGATTATCATGTTTAACTTTTTTTATAATTTCAATTATATTTTGTTTAAATATTTTTCAACTTAAAATTTATATAAAAAAAATGAAAACTTATAAACTTTATGAAGAGAAAAAATAATTAATTAATTGAATGAATAGTATAACACCATAATCATTTTGAAACAAACAAAATATTGAGTTCTGAGCATTCACCTATTTTAATATCATTTACAAAGTTACACTGTCTTTCTCAAGTCAAAATTGATCTAACTGAGCCTTTAACGGGAGCTAAACCGTTAAGAAGCTAACAGAATTTTCACATGTTAATTTTTGGGTTATTATTTCGGAATATCTTTATATTTTACTATGTTTCAATGTTATTTTATATTTTAAAAATAATAAATTTATCATTTACATTTTAGACACGTATCTAATAAACTTTTTAATGATAATTTCAACGAAATTGATATCAATGAACATAAAAATCTTGACTATTAAACAAAAAGAAAAATTTAGTCAAGAATTTTTTTTTTGCTTCGGTATCAACTTTGATCAAGATTTTTGTGTGCCTTACATCAATTTTGTCAGAATTATCACTAAAATTGTTTATTAGATACATACTTAAAATGTAGGTGTTAAATTGATCATTTTTAAAATGTAAATGTAACATTGAAGCACATGACAAAATGTAAAAATGTTTAATGATAATAACTTTTAATTTTTTAATTTATTATATCAATTAAGACATATATTAATTTAACTTAGAGATGGTAAAAGTTTTCATCGCCGTTGGAGACTTGGACCCCCGATCCAACAAAATTGTTTGGAGGAAAATTTACAAAAATGATAAAAAATCTAGGACAAGTTAGAGGACGAGGACGAATATGACTTTCCCCGAACACGATTCTTAATCCATATTATGTTATATTTTTTGTTTATTAATAGAACATATTTATTATTATTTTTCAAAGTATAATTGATATTTATTTTAAAAAGAATTGAGTTAACGAAAAATCTTTGTATTTTTTCATGAAAAATCATCATCTTTGTTTACAAAGTGAAGACGATGGCGGGAATTTAGATCTTCAAAAATTTTTCACAATGACAAAAACAAAAGGCAGAAAAAAATTCTTGACGAAAGTGAAAACGATGATGGTTTAATTAAAAAGAGAGGGAGAAAGCACCTTCCGCCCAAACCCAACTGTTGTCACCCTTAAGAATAAAAATACTGAAATAAAAAATCAGAAAAAGAAAAGGACTCGACTAACATGAACTCGTGGTCCTGCGAAATGGAGGATCTTTTTGCATGTAACTACGAGTCTTCATCAGTACTTAAACCCAACTTTTGGCAAATCTCCACCCGTTGGTATAATCGCATGCCACCAATTCATGCAAGTGATTGGTTTCATATGGTTCACCTGTTCTTTTGGCTTGGAACCTACTCAAGCACCCATCACTAATTTTTATTTTTATTTTTATTATGACGAGGTATCTGAAACTTTGATCAAACTAAATTTTAAGTACATGCAAATGATTTTATTCACGTGTACAAAATAAAACTCGAAGTAAATTATGTAAACATACGAGGCGTTTATTTAATTGGTTTATTTTACAATTACAATTTTGTGTATTTTATTTTGGTTTAAAAGGAAAAAAATGACTTTTTGTTTCATTAAATATTTCTCCAAACTTCAGGTTTTTGACCTAAAAACCTTCGGTTGAAATTATCTTCAATAATCGAAAGATTAATGTCTTTGTCAGTGAATGTGATATTCATCAATCGAGGCGCTGATCTTTTTTATAAGTACATAGGAGTTGAGCTTGCTTACTTTAATAATGAGACACGTTTGTGAAGTTAATTGGTAATTTGATAATAAAGTTCTCATAAACTATATAAAATAAATATATCAATGAGTGTTTTTTTAATTGACTTGGATAACTCAAATCGGACTCACGATATCAAAATCTACATGTTGGTTAAATCTACAAAGAGAACAAAAAAAATAATACTCAAATTAATAAATAAACAGCCAAACAAACGGATAGCAACTCAATTTTCCTTAAAGTTATAAATTTCTCGTTGAACAATGTTTTGATTTAGCTATTTAAATGGGAAGTTTCAATTTTAATTCGTTTCAGTGTGCCGTTTCGGATTTGACAATATTTTTAAATACGTACATGTCAAATTATATATATTTCAAAATATATATATAATTATAAATATAAATCATAAGAAAACAATTAATCACTAGTCAAATGTACAAATTAATCATACATAAATTTTTACTGTAAAATTAATTATAAATCGATTTTTTTTTTGTATAAATCCAAGTTATGACTTTTTCCTACTATCAAATTGCATACTTTATATATATAATTATAAAAACATTGTATAATAAAAAAAATAATCATTCAAATATCAAATGATAAAGATAATGTATCATCCACATCACCGAATTAAAAAGAAATACTAAAAATTCTCAAATTATCTCTTTAAAATTTTTAAAAATAAAAAAAAATACATTGCAATATTTCGATCGAAACATATTATTTCACTCTGTCATTTGTTTTACTAGTAGAAGAAAATCAAAATCCCAAAATCTCTCTCTTATTAACTAGTGGATTAAGTTCTTTTTCTTTTTCATAGCAATCCTGAAAATTCTTCTACCATCCTTTTTTTATTTTTTTATTTTCTCAATAAATTGAAGTATTTTAGAAGGAGATTGATTAAAATTTAAGATTGATTTTTTTTTGGAGTTTCGAGAAAACTGGAAAAAGTCAAATTATATGCATTTTCATCGGTTGCTTCCTAAAGCTAGCCTGTTTATTGGCCTAAAAAAGAGAAAAAAAAGTCAGCGCAACGGTAGGTAACAATAAGACATTTAAAAATCAAACATGATCACCTAACAAATTAATTTTTACATACAGCTTAATCTAAGAATAAACCATTATTATTTCTGTATAAATATTTATTATTTCTTAAGTAGATAAACCATACTTATCACGTTAGAAGTTAGAACAGGTAGGCAAGTAGCACTAGGCAACAACTAGGACAATTTTTATTAGTATTTTTCTCAAATTTGATTGGTTTTCCATTGGTGCTACAATTATTTAACACATAAAAATAGGTCACAACTATGATGGCACTGTCTGTAACGTGCACAAATGGGGAAGTCTCGTCCATTTGACAATTATAGGACACCTTCTTTTCTATTTCTTTTAAAGAATATATATATATATATATATATATATATATATATATATATATATATATATATATATATATATATATATATATATGAAACCTTTTATGTGTATTAGATGGACAAACACAACGCGTATATATAGCTTCATGTCAAATAACATTTAAGTATCTTGTGATTCGGTTTTATATAAAAAGATAAGTCTGTATTTTAAAACGTTAAACTTATTAAGTATACGTAAATATCATGATACTTCAATGATGATTTAAATGATTCTTTGTATTTATTTATAAATTGATATAAATATGTTTATTTTTTCTGAAATGATGCTAAAAATGATTTATATTATTATTTGTAATATTTTTTTATAGAAATATTATTTGTAATCAATCTTAATTAATCATAGTAATAAACTTAATTAATTTTAAATTGTATTAATTAATTTCAAAATAAAAAAGAAGCAAATTAAATAAAAGAACAACAAAAACCAAATTTAATTAAAATCCCAAATAAATAAATAAATTTTGGAAAAAACGATCCACAGGCTACAGCTAACGGGCTTGGGCCACGAAGCTGCAGCCCCAAGGTTCGATCTACGGTTCTACATTATTTATTTCCTTATAAAAATGTCTTTATGGATTTTTATTTAATTTTGATGTTTTTTTTTTGTTTATATTCCTTTTCATTTTGCTGAAAAATGAGGTCCATATGATTATTCTTGAAAACCTCATCAACTTTCTATATATGAGATTTTAAACAATATTTTATTTATTTATTTTTTTTAAAAACGTGCTACACATTTACGTGTGTAGGGATAGATTCGAGTCGAATCGAATCCGAATATTAAAATATTCAAATTTAGTTCGAACTTAAATGAATAGATCGAATTTCTAATCCTACATGTACATGTAAATCATTTTAAATTTGATGACATTGTGAAGCATGCACTAATTACCAAACACAATAATTTGTACAAAGTCTTCATAAATGATATTTTCAAAAATCAATCTTTATCAGAAAATTAGAGTTTATATAGAATGTTGTGACTTAAATAAAACATAAGTGAGTCAAGTGACAACTTAAAAGAATCATACCTACATAATTCTTTTATTTATGTCGTCTATTTTTATTTTATACCATTTCAAAATTTTTAAGAATTAGATCCATTAAAAGGTCTGACTTAGTTTTATTTGTCTTGGTTTGTTTATTTATTTATTTATTTTTATATTTAGATAGAAATAAAGATTAAACTCAAGTATTTTATTATATGAAAGAGTTGATGGTGATCAATAGATCAAGAGACTCGGATAACTTGTAAATACTTTGTCTTGTCTAGCGATCCTCTTTTTTTTTATTTGAGTCAATAAATTATTACCAGAAATAACCATATAAATAAAATTCTTTCCCTTGAATCTAATCAAATATTGAGGTTCACTTTTATTTTCACTTGCCAAAATTTACCTCCCAGTCCTTCGTAAGAGTAAGAAGAAATCAGTAAAAATGGGACGTCGCCATGATTTCATTGATTTATGTCGAAGAACAGAACATATTACTATTAAAGTGGTGACTTACGAATTCGGTTTCATGAGAGTTATCATGAAATAGAGAAAATTTATTAGAAATCATGAGAAAGTTGAAAATAATTATTTTTAAAATTTAAATATCAAAATTATTATTTAATTTTTTTTATGATTATCAATGAATTTTTCAAATTTCGTGATATCTTTCATAGAATTGAGTTCGTGGTATTATCACTCTAATTATTGAGATAATTAAGAACCCAACAAACCAACAACGAGCAAAAAATAGAGTTAATTACATTTTTATCTATGAATTATGAGTGAGTTTTATTTTGGTCATCATTTGATTCAAATATTTGTATATCAGACTAACAACAAATTCTCATGTTATTTTGTATGAAAATTAGGCGACTTTACTATTTATCCCATCGAGACATCAAACAAAAAATTTGGGTTTAATTGAATTTTTTTTTTTTAAAGTTTAGGGTTAAGTAATAGCTTACTTTTTGAGTTTTTAAAATAAGTAATTTAACTCATAACTTTGTCAATTTGGAGCAATTCAACCCATTGGTATGATTTCGACCAAATTCCCATCAAAAGATTACCAAAAAATTTAATATATTTACCAACTTGCTACATCATATGGTTAAAATTACTGAAAAACTTAATAATTTATCATCTGACGTGACAAGTTAATAAATATATTAAGTTTTTTGGTAATCTTTTGACTAGAATTTGGTCGGAATCAGACTAATGAGTTGGATGACTCTAAATTGACAAAATCGAAATTACATTGTCCATTTTAAAAACTCATGAGATAAATTATTACTTGATTCTAAATTTAAGAAGAATTTTACCATTAAATCAAAATTTTTTATTGAATGGTTGAAAAGTTGAAAGTTAAAATTGATATATTTGAAAGAGAAGGGATCAAAATAAAACTCAAATCCATAATTTAAAAACAAAAAAATGTAATTAACCCAAAAAATAAAAGAAACCACAAAAATTCAACCGTGATATCCTTTAAAAAAAAAAAAAAAAACCTGTGTGAATTGGGTTAGAAACGTTATTTTTGAACAGAACAGAAACTTGATAATCTAAAAAAATTCATTGTCAACGTTGGTATAGTCACGTCACCGACAAAATCATAAACACTATGTATTTTTTTTCACCCGCTCCAAACAAAAATTTCACAATAAAATGAATCCGTTTTTCTTACTGGGGCCATGTCCCTTAGAATGCTGCCATGTTGGCATGTAATTTGACAACTGTACGCAGTTCCCCAGCCCGCGTTCTTCGCTATGAAGTATGAGCATGTCTTTTATGACTTTACAAATGGTGCTTTACGATTGGTGCTCGCGACCCTAAACGATTCTAATTCGTTTTAAAAGAAAAAAAAAGGAAAAGAAAATAGAAAAGCGTTTTAGTATTTCGTTCCTCTCTGTGTCACACACTCGACATGGACACAGAGATTTCTCCGCCTATTATGACTCTCTCTCTATTTCAATTTTCAAACGTACCTACAAGAGCGAGACCTGGTCGTCCTTTTTGCATTGTACGTTTCTTCTCCTTCTCTCTAAACCCCAGAAAAAAAGTATCTTTCTCTCTCTCTTACGTTTTAAATCATCGTGGGTTCTACTCAAATTTTGCGGTACACCTTTTTTTTTTTTATTTCGAACTTCTTATTTAAATTTAGTAATGCTTTTGTTTATTTTTCAGCGTTACAAGATCTTTGTGGTTCTCGTTAGGAAATATAGCTCCATCGGTTCTAGTTCTGTGTTTTTGGTTGTTGGGTTCCTGAGCTTTTAATGCTCTGTGTTTTTTTTCAGGTACTTTTTGTCGGTGCTTATTGTCTTTTGTTCAATAAAGCTGCGTCTTTTTTATTTACTGCTGTCCTGTTTTCTTCCTTTGTTACGGGTTGGTTTTGCATTTTCTCCCTATTGGGGTTTGCTTTGTCATTTTAATTGGGTTTCCTTGGTGTAGTGTGAGATGGGTTTTTGTTAATGGGAAAAATCGGATCTTGGGAATTTGAATTTGGCTTGGCTTTGTTCGCCTCTTTGCGTTTGGGTATGTTTGTTTATCAATATTTTGATTATATGTTTTAATTTTGATTGTTTATTCTAATACCGGTAATTTTATTTGAAGAGTGACCCTTTTTTATTCCTTATTTTACTTCATTTTGTTTTCATTAGTATTTTTGGAAGGGAGACATGCTCTGACAAAGACTTACGATGTACTTGTTTTTTTCTAATTTTAATTTTGAGCTTATTTTGACGACTTTTCAGTTACTATTTGGTCTCCCTGTATCTTAAAAACTGAAACGCCTTCTCTACCTCTCTCTCTGCCTCTGCTTACAAATTTTGAATTTTGAGTGATGAAATTTCATAGGTTTTTGTCTCAGGCCAATTTAGTTGTAAAATTGTTGTCCTTTTCAAAAGTTAACCTTTTTGCTATCTTCTCTACTCTCTTTTTGAATTTTATACAGGGCCCATTTGTAATCGATTCTCTTGTAGTTCAATTTTTCATATATTTTATATTTTGTCATGGGATTTTTTGCTCTCAATATTTCATCTCTGATTCATAATTTTCTGACTTTCATTTTGCAGCACTTTCCACCAAAAACGTATTCAAGGAGGGGTCTCTCTTAATAATTGAAATCGACTGTTGCGGCAGAAGATTTGATTTTTTGTTAACATACTACATTGGAAGCTATTTCCAATGCTAAATTTTGGTAGGAACAGAAGTCAAGCAAGGTCTACTAGATCTATGTCTCTTGGAGGTGAGATTTCCTCTAAATTTGTTTGTACAGATTTTGAGTTTATTATGATTCTTTTTTTTTTCTAGTCTTATAGAGTAGATATTACTTTTGCTTTGATGGTTTGAATTTTGAATTGTTAGAGCATATAAATTTATAGGATGACAAGAATACAAATAAATTCTATTTGTGTTTTATTTTCACTCTCTGATTGCATCGGGAATTTGTTGATTTTTCAATATTTTGCTTGAATTATATAAAACTACTAGAATTTATTTTCAGAAGTAATTTATCTTGGTCTTTTTGAGCGTGTAGGCATGGATTACGCAGACCCCAAAAGGAAGAGCAATTTTGTAGGAAAGATTCTTTTGGCTGCTATGCTTACAGCCTTGTGCATTATCATGCTTAAGCAATCCCCAACTTTCAATGCCCCAAGCCCGGTAACTCCTTTAACCTACAATGAATTCCATCTATTTGATAATCCTGATGTTAGATGAAAGCGTGGCCTTGCTATTTTTTCATGCTTTCTTTTGCTTTTTAGCCAATTGCCATTCTCAGTTGAGACCTCGATAGCTTTTCTTACTAAATTGTTGTATTTAAATCCAATTTTGTACTAGGTTAGAGTGGAGCTCAGAAGCATATGCCATATTTTGCCTATTCTTTTACTGCATTTAGGCTTGCATTTTTATTTATTTATTCTTCTTTTTCTATTGGGATGAAGGTGGTTTGTTGTTAATTTCAAATTAATGGAGTGGATAAGGTGGGGGAAGGGACTTCCATGAATGTCAAAATATGCTGATTATATGCAGAAATTAAGGGGTTCACAAACATGAGAAGCCTATCTGTAATGATGAGATGCTTGGCTTACTGCATATCTCTAATTAGTTTCATTGCCTAGACCTAGCAAAATCCTATTGGATTGGCTCTTTAGTTTGAGTTGAACAATGAACATAAATTACAGCTTACAGAAGATCCAAGGATTTTACGACCTTTCACCTAGTCATCTTGTTCTTTAAATGCTGTTATTTGAACTTCATTTCTTGAATGATGATAGTTTTCTTCCACTCACTTCTACTAATGCTGAGAAGACAGTGAGAAAGAAATGAAAATGTAGACTCAATCAGCTGCTGCTGTTAAAGTTTTATTTTTTTATTTCTTCTTAGGTACATTGAGCTTTGTGACAATTCATTCTAACATTTCCCCCTTTTTCTTGATTTGTGCCCTTTCAGTTCTCCCAACACGAACAAGGAGTAACTCATGTTCTAGTTACAGGTGGTGCTGGTTATATTGGCTCACATGCTGCTTTGCGACTTTTAAAGGACTCATACCGTGTAACCGTAGTGGTACATCTCATTTATGAAATAATATTCTTCTTTGATCATTTGCAGCTGTTTTATGTTGATTACTTTGGACCTTGAAGGAAGTCTCTTTTTGACAGGACAACCTTTCACGTGGAAATCTAGGTGCCATCAAGGTTTTACAAGAATTATTTCCGGAACCTGGGAGACTTCAATTTATTTACGCTGACTTGGGGGATGCAAAGGCTGTATCCTTGTCATGACAATAATAAGAAGCATTTTATGCTTTAGAATTACTGTTTCATAGAGTCAAACATGAATGTTGCAACTTTTTTCCTTAATTGACATTACAGGTTAACAAAATATTTTCAGAGAATGCATTTGATGCTGTGATGCATTTTGCGGCTGTCGCATACGTTGGTGAAAGCACCCTTGATCCTCTTAAGTATGTAATTTGATATATTGTTTCTCTATTTGATACCAGTTGGCTTTGTCTTGAAAAGGTATTCACTTTTTGGAATCTCATGCGGAAATGGTAATGAAGATTACTAAGTTTCTGAATCCATATCAAGTAGGTTGGTACTAGAAATGCTGGGGGAATGTCTAAACTAAAAAGTAAAAACTGGTTATAACCACTATTTTTTTTTAAAAAGTAGTAATTATTTGGTGCAGTTGGATACATATATAGCATGTTCAAGTCCATTATAGAATGCTCAATGCACTGCCTTTTTCCTGATGACCAATCTACAACATCTCATCTCATGTCTAGGATTTGTTCTGTTTGCCTGGTGGCCAGCCTGTGACATCTACTGTATCCAAACTGGTGGTGCCCTTATGCTTCTGCCAACTCTGCTGCCATCAGCACCATCATGTGTGCTACCATTTCAACCATCATCATTATCACTATGAACTCTTACTTTGCCATTGGCACAACCACATCTGCTATTATTGCATCAGTTTCATCTCGGTCTAAGTGTCTATAATGCCATCACTACCACAACGCTCTTGGTTCCCTGCTTTTAGGAATCAGGGGGAAGCCTATCAAAATCTACTACAACTTTGAAACATCAAATTGAAGTCTTCATATTTATTTTGCAAGTTATTATTAATATTTTTTAATGTTTTGTTTAATAGCGTCTTCAGTCATCTATTTAAATAATGTTATGTATCATGTATGTTTCTGATAATGATGTCTTCCTCGACGCTGCACAGATATTATCACAACATTACTTCAAACACCTTAGTAGTATTAGAGTCAATGGCTGCACATGGTGTCAAGACTTTGATATATTCTAGCACATGTGCCACATATGGGGAGCCAGAAAAGATGCCAATTACTGAAGAAACCCCACAGGTGAGAGTTCAAGATCTTGACCTTGCTGAATACTAGGTTTGTTTTCCATTTTCCGATGTTTTCATCCAGGGAAATAAAGTAGAGGTTAACATGCTACTTCTTGTTTTGATGCATGTGGTTATATCACCTTGGAAGAGGCGACTGATTTTATATTGTTGAATAATTTCAGGCTCCAATTAATCCATATGGAAAAGCTAAGAAGATGGCTGAAGATATAATTTTGGATTTCTCAAAAAATTCAGACATGGCAGTTATGATCTTAAGGTTGGTATTTAATTTGTACTTATGTTACAGAACCATTTTTCTATCCGGCCTTCTTTTTGGTTGATATTGGTGTCTCCATCAGTAATTTTACCCCATTGTATGTGTGGGGTTCTGATTACAGTTTGATGGTTGACTCAACTTTTATGGTGGAATTTATGAATTTGATAAGTATCATTTTGCTGATAGTTATGGATTGATGTCCTTTTGGTAAAAAAAAAATTCAGATACTTTAATGTGATTGGGTCGGATCCAGAGGGTAGATTGGGTGAAGCTCCCAGACCTGAACTGCGTGAGCATGGACGAATTTCAGGTGCTTGTTTTGATGCAGCTCGCGGTATTATGCCTGGGCTGAAGGTATGCTAATCTGTTCCCCCTTTAATTTTCCTGTTTTAGGCAATTGGTTTTTACACCTGCCTAAAATTCATAACTAGTGGCTAAAACGAGATTATACTTTAATACAATTCAATATGGTTTCGATGTAAATAGATAAATAAATCAACAAACAAATATGCATTCTGGTGGAGAATATGTTGAAGTTTCATGGTAGGAGTTTTAACAATGTTCCTTGGCAAACCTGCACATGTTAACAACCATGCTTTTCCAATTGACAACCTGCACATGTTAACAACCATGCTTTTCCAATTGACAACATTTAGGAAAAAGTTTCCATGCTTGTTTGGTATTATTTTATTATCAGATATGCTTTTCTAATTAGAAATTTCATGCAATGCATGATGGAGGAAGTGTTATGTATTATGCTTTATATTATAATAATAATTTCTACTTGTTATAGCACATGTTAACAACGAGTCTTTTTATAGAACATGTGAATCATATTGTATGGGATGGGATTCTTGTGGTTTTGCTGATCTAGTGCTTTGCCTCCTTGCAGGTTAAAGGAACAGACTATAAAACAGCTGATGGCACTTGCGTACGGGATTATATTGACGTTACTGATCTGGTTGATGCTCATGTGAAAGCTCTTGAAAAAAAAAAGCCCCGTAAAGTTGGAATCTACAATGTTGGCACTGGAAAAGGTGGGATAAAGAATATATAGTGCCTTAGTATAGCATATCTCTTAGGACCAAGATCCTCTCCTGTGAGTGGGGGGAGTTTTTTGGATCAATGTACCATTGGATGAGTGCCAGGTAAACACAATGGATGACATGGCATTCATCCAATGTTGCATTGATCCAAAAATTTCTTCATCAATTTTTGGAGAGGATCCTGACCCTTTTTCTTAGGCCTTGTGTTGGAGTTGCAATTAAAGATAGAATTTTTTATCTAAACATTGTCTATCCGGGTCTCTGTGAACAGGTAGATCTGTAAAGGAGTTTGTGGAGGCATGTAAGAAGGCAACTGGTGTTGACATCAAAGTCGACTACCTTCCCCGCCGACCTGGTGACTATGCTGAAGTTTATAGTGACCCAACAAAGATTAGGCTTGAACTCAACTGGACTGCACGGCACACTGATCTTCAAGAGAGTTTGAAGACTGCATGGAGATGGCAAAAGTCACATGGTGATGGGTATGGATCCTCACTGGTGATGGCTTCTTGAACAGTTAGTATTCCATAGTACAGAACTAGCACAGACCCCATCTGGCTCGACCTCCAGCCGCGCTTCTATCTGTTTTGCATGGAAGAGGGTTTTTGTTAAAGTGAGATCGAATATTTTTAATCCTCCTGTTTCTCTTATACGATGAGGTAGTTGTAGGGAGCAGCAGCCATTCGTTATGTATTCGAACAGATAATAGTTTAATAATATGCCGCCCTGGTGCAGGTATAGCTTCTACCGATTCTTGTTCCTTTTTGCATCCTTTTTGGTAAATAGGTGCTTGCTTAAATCCATCTGTTAATGTAAATGAGACTTTATTGTGCTAGTTAGCTGGATGCTAGTAGTCGTAGATGCTTTATCGTGACAGAATTGCATATGTACCAACTATCGTTAGCTCATCTCTATCATTCAATTTCATGTCATCCCTGAACCATCATGATTGATGAACCTTCACCTATCAGATAGACCTAACAAAATCCAATTAGGACCTGCCAACTCTCTTTTCTTGCACACAAAAAAAATCAGTGATGGTTTGAGCACATAAAAAGTTGTTTGCTATTCTTGGTGTTCCATCTCAACAAACCCTTTAGTGGCTGAAGCTGAAGCTGAAGCCGGAGCAATCAAAAGATCTGTTGAATGGAGACTCCTAGCCTAGCTATGCCTCAACACACTCAGGGACTTCACAATGCTGCCTGAATGGGCGGGCAGTCAACCCAATTATAGAGGATGTTAAGCATGCCTCTTTATTTTTATCTTCTGGCCCTTGGACGGATCCCCTAGTCTTTGTTTGAGTCTTTTTGTTCCTGAGTTGGTGGTGAATCTGTCTCTGTCTGTCTGTTTGTTTGGTTTCGTTTAATGAAGTACTATTAGGAAAAAGGTAAAAGGAATTTTACAATTACTGTCCTTATTTTGAGGTGTGTTTCATCGTTTGTTTCAGATAGTTACGTGTGAATGTTTGATCAAATAATCGTAAAAATAAAATTTTAATATAAATTTAGTTTTTTAGATAAAAATTATTTTTTTAAATCATTTTTAAAAATATATATTCTAATTTATATTTTAAAAAAGCATAAATTATTTCATAAACAATTTTAGACGGTTGATATCAACATTATCATGTTTGCAATCAGTCTGTCACCAGACTGCTAATCTTATAAAACTTTCTTCGGTTCACAAAACAGATTATTGATAATCCAACCGTAATCTTGCTATTCTTTTAATTTTACTTTTACTTCTATGATATGTTTTTATGGGGGTTATTACATGATTGGAGCCAGTACTTTTAAGTTCTTAATTTCTACCACATTTCTCGTTTCAAGTTAAACTCTCAAATTTTAATTTTTACGACCAACATTTTGTAATTTTTTAAAATTTAATAATCAGTGTTGACAGATTTGACAGAAATTTGAAGACTTACAAAAGTGTGACCCTTTATAAATATTAGGGGTAAATATGGGTCGGTTTGAGTAGAGTTATCTTAAAATTTCAACCCAATTCATTCATATTGGATTAAAAAAATCTTAACCCAACTCAACCCATGAACCTATCAAACCTCAACTCATTCTAATCGGTTTGGGTCACTGGATTGATATATTTTTTTTGCTAAATAATTAAACCATATATATTACATAACAAAAAAATATATCCTATTAAATCGAAAACTAAATCCATTTATATTACAAGTAAAATATGTGTGCTTGACAGCACAAAGAATATTTGATAACATGGAAAAGAGAGCAATTGTCTCATGGACTACAATGGTTATAGGCTATGCTAAATTTGGTTTTTTGGATACTGTTAAGAAACTTTTTGATAACATGCAATAGAAGGATGTTGTGCTATGGAATGTCACAATTGGAGGCTACGTTGAAGCCAAACTTGGTAATGATGTATTGACATTGTTTCATGAAATGCAAGCGGGTAATATAAAACTCGATGAAGTGACCATGGTCAATTGTTTATCTGCATGCTCACAACTTGGAGCCCTTGATGTTAGAATATGGATTCATCGTTATATTGAAAAACACAATCTCCATCTGAATGTTGTGCTGGAAACTGCTTTAGTTGACATGAATTGAACTTACTTTAGAAGACTGTTCAATTACGAAGGAAATCTGGATTTCTGGACAGTTGTTGATAATATATTTTAGTAACTCAGCATTTGTTGGCTGTGCTAGTACTTTCTCACTAATCAGTCTAATTTTTGGACCATGCTTTAATGCACTTAGAAGCGACATGGGGGCTCTAAAAAGGTCATAGAGAGACAAATTGAATAGTTTCAATAATGTTTGCATGAAAGGCTTCCAGTAAGTTGGTATTACTAAGCTTTATCATGCATTCAACATTTCTTCCATCTACATTATAGTACATCTTTTTGGAATATAAGTTTATCTGCATACATTGTTCCGACTGAAATCTTGTAGGTTAGAGTGTTAATTTTTGTGTTTATTTTATAGTTACAACGATACAAGAAATCAAAATTTTGTTAGCATAAGTTAATTGTGCATCAATCTATTTTGATTGAAGTTATACTTAAGAATAATTATGAAAACTATTTCGTAACTCGAAATCAGTACTTATTTCTAGTGTAAATATTTGAAACTAAAATATGGGTAATTGAAAAGTTAAAGATTTGTTTGAACATTGGAATATCTGCTACATATAATTTTACACACTAGTAGTAATTAGAATGAAAATTTTATGATTATATATTTTACAATTATACTATAATTATTTATACACTATTTTATATTCAATAAATATAAAATATATAATTATGTATTTAATTGGGTTACTGGTTTGAGTCAGGTTGAAAATTTTGAACCTATGACCCAACCTAACTCATCAGGTTCAAAATATTTTCAACCCAACCCAACTCAATCTCTAAAAAGATACAATCCCAACCCAACCCAACCCATTATATCGATTTGGGTCGGGTTCACAAGTCAACCAGATTCTATGCTCACCCCTAATAAATACCATATGTGATTTTTGAGAAAACTAAAGCACTCACTAATTCACAAATCACCGGGAGAATTGTATTTAGAGCTATGAAATATACTAATCAAAATATATGATCATTTTTTATAATATAATTACTTTAAAACTCGAAGACTAGTGATTATATTTATCAGAAAGCTCGAGTGATAATAGACAGGTTTGTAAATAAACCTACATTATTTAGGGTCTATTTGATTGAAGGTATCAAAGTGAGATTGGACTAATTAATCCCACATGAATAGATTATCTCACATTGGTTGGTGAAATTTAATAATTTATTATTGATGTGAGATTAAAATGGGATAAAAGTTAATCTTAATTCCATGATTTTTGCCATACTCTGGGATAAAATCTATCAACTTCTTGGAACTAAACTTTTTTTTCTTCTCCTTTTACCTTTATTATTATTATTATCATCATCATAATCACATTAAACATATAATAATAATAACAATAATGATTATTATCATATTAAATATAATAATACTAGTATTTAATAATATTATAAATGATAATAATATAATAATTATTATTATTCTAATAAAAATAAAAATAATAATATATTAATAATAATGAAAATAATAATTATTACTATCAAAATTCTCGTACATTTGTACTGTAAAGACTCGACAATCCACTAGTATGCGCTTCCAAACTCCGAACCTATGCACGCATTCGAACTTCAAAGTACCTCTCTTTCTCTCAGTCTCACACTTTCAGTCGAACTCACTCCAAACGTAACTCTCTCTGCTGCACACGTCCAGTACCCAGAGTACTTGTTTTTCTCATCAAGAAATTCTCTTTACGAAACAGACATTACTTCTATTCTTTATTGTGAAAGAATTTCGTTTTGAAGATTGGGACCTCTCTCGCTCTGCGAATTCTCTCTATCTCTCTCCATTGTAATGATAAGAGGATCGGGCAATTGGAGAAATCGACCCGCACGTAGATTTCTCTGTCAACAAAGAGCTCCAAAATGTTCGCGAAGATCATCATACGACACACAATCTCCTCCTTCAGGTAATTTTACAAACATATACTATGTGAATTGGCTTCACTCAGTTGGCAAAGAGGCTTTTCAGAATGCGAAAGGATGCTTTAGCACAATCCCCACCTCCTCTTTCTCAAAATTACAGGAAGAAGCAGAAAAAGAAACAAGGGATCAACAATCGATTGCAGAAATGAAATCGCAAAAAACTCTAAAATCCCACATCAGTCCCAAACCTTACTTCTTCTACGGCCACCGTAAGCCCTCCCAAAACCGCCCCTTCGTCTACGGCGGCATCTTCTCCAATCGCCAATCCATAAACAACAAACAAACCCAAATCACCAAATCCAAACCGTTTGATATCCACAAATGGGACCCATTATCATCATCAACACCATCACAAATGGGATCCCATTCCCACCAGCACCAGCACCAGCACCAGCACCATCTCCCTCTCTCCGTCTCCCAACGCCTCTCCCCGATTGCCCGCTTCATCCTCGATGCCTTCCGCAAGAATAACAACCGTTGGGGCCCACCTGTCGTCCTTGAGCTCAACAAGCTCCGCCGTGTCACCCCAAACCTTGTTGAGGAGGTGTTAAAAGTTCAAAATACCCCCGTCATTGCCACCAAGTTCTTCCATTGGGCAGGTAAGCAAAAAGGGTATCGACATAATTTCGGTTCCTACAACGCACTTGCTTATTGCCTTAACCGAAATGGTTATTATCGTGCTGCCGATCAGTTACCGGAATTGATGGAGTCTCAAGGGAAACCCCCAACTGAAAAACAATTCGAAATATTAATTAGAATGCATGCAGATGCTAATAGGGGTTTAAGGCTTTATTATGTTTATGAGAAAATGAAGAAATTCGGTATTACACCTAGGGTTTTCTTGTATAATAGAATAATGGATGCGTTGATCAGAACGGGTTATTTAGATTTAGCTTTATCTGTTTATGAGGATTTTCGGGGAGATGAGTTGGTGGAAGAGAATGTTACGTTCATGATTTTGATAAAGGGGTTGTGTAAAGCTGGAAGGATTGAGGAAATGCTTAAGGTTTTGGGGAGGATGAGGGAGAATGTGTGTAAACCGGATGTATTTGCGTACACGGCCATGATCAAGACGTTGGTTTCTGAGGGGAATTTGGACGGATGCTGGCGGGTGTGGGAGGAAATGAAGCGGGATGGGGTGGAACCGGATGTGATGGCATATGCAACTTTAGTTTTGGGGTTGTGTAAGGGAGGTATGGTGGAGAGAGGATACAAGTTGTTTAGGGAGATGAAGGATAAGGGGATTTTGATTGATAGAGCGATTTATGGGGCGTTGATTCAAGGGTTTGTGGATGACAGGAAGATTGGTTCTTCTTGTGATTTGTTGAAGGATTTGGTAGATTCAGGGTATAGAGCTGACTTGGGTATATATAATTCAATTATTGAAGGTTTATGTGATGTGAAATGTGTTGATAAGGCATACAAGCTCTTCCAAGTTACGGTGCAGGAGGATCTTGAGCCGGATTTTGGGACTGTAAGTCCCATTTTGGTGTGTTATGCTAAGATGAGAAGGATGGACGACTTTTGCAAGTTGCTAGAGCAGATGCAGAAACTGGGACTTTCTGTGATGGATTGTCTTTCAAAGTTCTTCGTTTTTGTAGTTGGGAAGGAAGAAAAAATTATGATGGCATTAGAAGTGTTTGAGGAACTAAAAGTGAAAGGTTACTTTAATATTTCAATCTACAATACTCTTATGGAGGCTCTCTGCAAGATTGGGGAGGTCAAAAAAGCATTAGCACTCTTTGGTGAAACTGAGGATTATAAAATCGAACCTGACTCATCGACTTACAGTATTGCTATTATGTGTTTTGTTGCAAATGGGGAAATTCAAAAGGCATGTTCGTGTCATAATAAAATAATTGAGATGTCTTGTGTTCCTTCTGTAACTGCCTATTGTTTTCTTGCTAGAGGTCTCTGTAAAATTGGAGAGATTGATGCAGCTATGATGCTAGTCCGTGACTGCTTAGGCAGTGTTACAAGTGGGCCCATGGAATTTAAGTACACACTTACAATTCTCCATGTATGTAAATCATGTGATTCTGAGAAGGTGATTGAAGTGTTGGATGAAATGATACAAGAAGGTTGCCCTCCAAATGAAGTTATATACTCTGCAATCATCTCTGGCATGTGTAAATATGGAGCATTAGATGAGGCAAGGAAAGTTTTCACAAACTTAAGAGAGCGCAAACTTCTAACTGAAGCCAATACAATTGTTTATGAGGAAATGTTAATTGAACACATGAAGAAGAAGACGGCAGACTTAGTGCTGTCAGGATTGAAATTTTTCGGTCTGGAGTCCAAGTTAAAAGCAAAGGGCTGTAGACTGCTACCAAGTTGAAGTTTAGATGCTGGTAATGACTTTTGATATTTCGTTTGTTTGATTTGCTGCTAATATCATTGACAATGTAACACAGCTTGATTGAGAGATTCCAACTTTTAAATAGTAAGAAGTCGTTTTGCTCGTTTTCTCTGTTCTTGAGCCCATTTCCTTCGATTTTATTTTTCCTTTTGTTTTCTGCTTGAATTGGGCCGCTCTAGGAAAGTGGATTGGGTATTGTGACAAGGGGGAAGTGATGGGAGTCATGGTAGGTTAACCCTAGTTTAACTGTATAATGCAGTCTGTAATTAGCTCTCTCAACATCTTCGTCTACTGGTGGAGCAGGCTCTGATTCAGGTTAGCCTTTTTTCTTTCTTTCTTTTCCTCTCAATTTTGATTTGGCTGGTGAGAAAGTGGAGGAAGAGTTATTTTTTTTTGGCTATAGAAATGCTTTGTTTTAAGCTTTATTTTTTTCATATATGTTTTTAATTTTGTTATTGCTGGTAGCTTTTCTTAGGGCTAAAAAGATACATAAAATAAAAATATCTGGGTTTAGTATTAGTTGACGCCACAAAGCTTACTCCAAATCTCCCCGAGTAGTATTTTATATAATTTCAAAAAAACTTAATCCATGAAATTCAAGATTCACTTTCTTCTAATGTATTGTTTCCGGTGTTTGTGTGTCATATTCTCATTCAGTTTGTTGAAACAGGAAATGGATATCAGATCTTGAACGCAGAAGTGGTGGTGGGTGGTGGATCCATATCAATTAGGCTGATGTCACACAAGGATTCCGTCATCTCTTACATAGTGAAAGGTATGCGAAACCATTCTGAATCCATAATTATGGTTATGGTTAATTTTTCACCCTAGACTTTTGTTCAAAATTTAAAAAATAAGACTCTAAAAATGAATTATTTCCTCGAGTCAATATTAAGCAAGGAAGAAACTATTGGGCATGTAACGCATATTAACTGAATCTTCTGCCATCAGTACTTTCATCTTCCCAATTACCTGATGCTTTGGAAAAGACGTACAAACAAAAATGATTCTCCAATTTGGGATAAGTACGAATTCTATGGGATTCTAAAGGTGATTATTTGACATTTTCTAATATGCAGAACTATATTAATAGACTTTCTTCCGTCTGAAATAGAATAAAGTAAATAATTTAACCAATGAACCGATTTCTGTTGGTTTGGTTTACCCGAGTAGTTCACACCTCTAAATCCTGATGAAAATATTCTGACATTGGAAAATAATGTCAAATTATGGTGCTTTTCATATTCCGTAACTGAGTTATATTGGGTGAGTTACTGTGCGTAGTTATTTTATTATCTCCTCTAAGGAATTTTGTTCTTTTGAAGCAAAACCCACATAAAGGAAGCACTGATAAATGATGCTGAATTGTTGATTTTCAAGTTTATTGGCCAAGCAAATACTGGTTGAGGAAATGCACCATAAATCTTACAGCTCGCCTTATAACTATGCTGCAGTTCATCCCCTGGTGATCCAGCTAAATGTAAAACAATAGAATGGTAATCCGTTTGCCTCTCTTTTCGGCCTTGGCACAATTAAGCTTTTCGATGCTTAAGCTTACCGGATTTATTGCTTTTAGACACTACTGTTTCAATACATGCAAACCGCCTTCATATATTCTCCATTGCTGAGTGAGCAGCACTTGACTTCAAGCAATAAGCTGCCAGACCATCAATTTTGGAATTCTAAATGTGAGTTGGTATAGAATAAAATTCATTTTGTTATGGGATTTTTTTGTGCGACTACACCTTACATTGTGCTTACCTATTAAAACGCTGGACATTTACGTATGAGAAAACCTGACAGAAGATTGCTTGCTTGTGATCATAGATTGGACTTGAAGATCATCAAAGTTTAGTTGACAAACACGGGGAATTTCAACTCCAAAACTTAAAGTCCACTATATGCAGTTTGACCATCTATTTATCTTACATAGTTCTCTGACATAATGCCCGAGGTATGGTGTAGCTTACTGATGATGCTGTTTGATTTTGTTGTTTAGCCACCACAGTTTAATGGGTATTTTTAGATGACTCTTCATGGTTCATGGTTCTGGTGCTCGCTGATCTTAGTGCCTTTTGATTATTATTAAGAAACTAGTCATAAGTACAAGATGTCATGACATAATTTCATAATCGAAAAACTTGAATGCACAGATTTTAGAATGGATCAATCACTTTGTTTAAATTATCATTGATCATTCAATATATTTTCTCAGTGTATGCTGTCAGATGTTGCTTAAATGATATGGCCGGGTCTTTTGTTGCTCAGTTTTCCTCTTCCCACCATCCCACTCTACCCACTTGAAATTTCCATGCCCTTTGAAGATGAATGGAACCCCTGATATTGTTTCTTTAAACCTATGATTGGTAGGGAAGAATGTGAAAGGAAAGAAAAGTGGGAGGAAAGAAGAGAGAGGATAGAAAAATGAAAAGAAGAGAAAACATTGATCTTTCCATCATTTGTTTGGTAGAGAAGGTGGAAAAGTGGAAGGAAAGAAGTAAAACTAAAAAAAAAAAAATTAGCTTATTAACTTTCTCCTCTCCAATCCTCTCAATTTGGAGGATTGTGATTTGTAGATTAGGAAAGAAAACCTCAAATCTTTTTAGTTTTCTTTCCTACCAATGGAAAGAAAAGGCTTTCCACCCAATTTTCTTTCTTCTCCCTCTTTATATCTCACTTTTTTTTCAACCAATCATAGCCTATGAGTGATAGCATTTGCTGCATTAAATGATTTATAGATAACTGACTGGCACATTATTTGAAGCTGATAAGTTTTTGGTCATTTCTGGTTTTTCCTTTGTGATTTGTGTTAAACACTGTCGAGATATAGTAGTGTAAGATGGCAACAATGTAACGAAATAAGGAATGGATTCTCTTGAAAATCCGGATCAGGTTCGGATCATTCTGAATTCGGATTGTTTTGAGTTTTGAGTTATTCGGGTTAGGATCGAGTCATATTATTTTGATGTATTTTCACTTAATCGAACGGTAGAAAATCCTAAATTTTTCTCCCCAATAACATAAATCAGAAACATATAACAAAATCTCCACATTTTATCAATATTAAAAGAGATTGTTTGCTCGAGATTGCGGTTATTGAAGCCATGGTGTTGCGGGTTTGTACTTAGCATGAGAAGTTGGTATTGGACATTTGTATATCGAGATGGTGCGGGTCTGTACTTAGCATGAGAAGTTGGTATTGGACATTTGTATATCGAGTTTGATTCTAGTTGTCTGTTTTAAATTCTACTACTGTTTGCTCGACTAATTTTGCATCTTTTACTGAAGAGGTCAAGTCTGTTTTGATTGTGTTCATGCTCGTGAGGTTGCGAACTCTATTGTTTGAGTCAGCTAGATATGCTCTGTCTATTTCTAATATGTGTATTTAGAGGAAGGAGACTCGATCTTTGTTAGCTCCTTCAAGGATGTTAGATTGAAGAAGGCTTGCATAAATCGGATAAGAAGAAAATCCCAAATGGCATTGCATTTACAATCACCAGTTAGTTTCAGGCACGGGTTTCTGTTTTTTAACTGGTGGACTAAGATAAAATTCTTCAGAAAATTATATTTAAAAAATAAAATATTCGATTGAAATAGGTGAAGATCAGAGATCAGATGTTCAAACAAACATCTAACAGATTAGAGAAACACAAAATGACCATAAATTTCATGCAGATACAAAAAGAGAGGAACATCAGATGCCTCATCTTAAATTTATGAAGAAGAGACTACAAATATTGGAATCAGGTCATGACAAACAAAATTGACTCATGCAATGATTCATATAATTATCAGCAATAGAAACAGTAACATAACAAAACCATAAAATCCCTACAACTGAAAGTAGCAGTGGCCTGAGAAATGGATGATTCCTGTTAAAATCAAGTTGCTTTTCTGTTGAAAATTTTAAGAAGATGAAACCTTGGAATTGGCAAACTGTAGTGTTTACCATATTTTGCATGTAGATAAACAGAACGATCAGCGCATAAAAAGGCGAGCTTAGAATAGTCATCATCCAATATCAACATGAACACCAAATTATTGAGTCACTAATATATCAAATATCATAACAAAATCTGTCACAAAAAGCAGCAATACTTTTTGTTGTTATTGATGATGACGATAACCAAAAGCCTTTGATGTTTTTAATATATTTTTTACTTATCAATCACAACAGTAATAAGAAAAACGGAGGGAGGAAGCAGGGAGTTTGAATTAATGGAAACTTCTTTTGATGGCATAGTTGCCCAGTTTCTTCTATCTTCCACTCCTTTTCACATTCTTTTTTTTTTTTCATCTTTAACTCTCTGCGTTTCACATTGTTTTGATGTCTTGAATTATACTCACAAATGAAATCATTTCAGAATTCCCAACACAGGACCAATGATTTTTTTAGAAAAAAAGGTTGCTATAGTAGTACTGTTTACCAGTCCGTAGTGTAGCATGGTAATGTTCATGTTATGATTCGCGTTACTATAACCTGTTAGAGTTAGTGCATACTTCACGGGTCTAGATTTGTAGAACCATCGATGATCACTGGTCCCACCTCCCGGTAAGTGGGTGGGGGTTAGGGGGCAGCGCCCTCGAAAATTTCAGACCCTGTATATGTTTTGGGTCTGATGTTTTGTTTGACGGTTTGGACTTGGGCCCATAAATAGCCGCGGTTTTGCAGCAGGGCAAAAACCCTAATTAAGACGTCTTAAGTTGCTTATAAATACTCTCTATGTACTTAGTGCATATTGTAACGAGAGATTTGTGAAGTTGATTATAGTGAAACTTCTGGCAGGACGTAGCACTATTCTGGGGTGAACCTGGGTATATCGAGTCTTATTTTCTTTTTGTTTATTATTAGTGTGATTGACAGGTCTTGAATCGTTCAATTGGTATCGAAGCCTTGTGTTCGAGGATTAACGATCAGAGATGTTGATCGGATCATGGATTGAAATCGAAAAGTTCGAAGGGAAGAGCTTCAAGTTGTGGAAACTGAAGATGGATGATCTACTCGTAGACATGGACCTATGGACAGTGATAGTAGATGAGATGCCGAAGAGTACGATGAGCATGACGGCAACGTCCACGGCAGAGGCAGCGTCTCCGGTGGTGGTTTCGGTATCATCTTCAGCGGCCATCACGGAGTGGGAGAAGCTCGATTGGAAGGCATGAAGTCTGATTCGACTGTGCTTGGCCGATTCTGTCCTAATAAATGTTTCTGGAGAGAAGAATGTGAAAGAACTCTAGAAGAAGCTGGAAAGCCTTTTTCAGAGTAAATCTCTAGTAAACAAACTGTTTCTGCAGAAGAAGTTGTACAACCTTCGGATAGCTGAAGACGATTCTTTCTCTGCTACATGAATTCAACACTTTGATAGGTCAGTTATTGTCTATCAGTGTTGATGTGACGGATGACGATAAATCTATTACACTGTTTTGTTCACTATCTGATTTGTGGGATAACTTGATAGTTGCGATTGGTAGTGGTACGACTAATCTGTCCTTTGAGAATGTTGTGGCAGTCTTATTGTCTGAGGAGATAAGGCAACAGGGTACAGAGAACTTGTCAAATGAGGCTTTATCTGTGAGAGGGCGAACCCATGATAGAGACTATAAGAGGTCTGGTGATAAACCCAAGTCCAGGAGAAGATCGAAAAGTAGGGATAAATCTAGGTTAAAGTGTTGGAAGTGTAGGAAGTTCAGACATCTGAAGAAGGATTGCAGAAGTAAGAGTGTGAACTTTGAAAAGCGGACAAGCGAGATATTAGCTTCAGGAAACAAGAACCAGGATGATAATGCTGGTGACTTAAATATGGTATCCTGTTTGGCTCAATCAGATCGAAGTGTTTGGATAATTGACACAGGAGCATCATTTCACATGACACCTTATAATGACTGGTTTCGTGAGTATGAAACCTTTTATGGTGGAAACGTTTTATTGGGAGATAACTCTCCGGTGAGAATTATTGGTCATGAGAAGGTGAAGTTGAAGATGAATGATGGGATAGTCAGGACACTTCCAGGCGTGATGCATATTCCGGGTCTCAGTAGGAACCTGATGTCAGCAAGATGACGGATGGGGGAGTGAATTTTAACTGTGATAAAAATTCGTGCAAGATGACTCGTAGATCGCTAGTAATCCCACGAGGTGTTCGGTTTGGTACGTTGTACAAGTTGCTGGGAAGTACAGTACAAAGTCAGTGCAATTGAGGTTTTATCTCTAAGGAGGTGACTGATGATGAGGTAAAGTCCTCTATGTTACGGCATCAGAGGCTTGAGCATATCGGTGAAAAGGGACTATTTACTTTATCGTCGAAGCAGATGGTGAAAGGAGTCTCAGATTGCTCCATAGGATTCTGTTTCTGTGACCATTGTCTACATGGCAAGTAGTTTCGTGTGAGTTTTAAGTCTGCTGGCATAAGGGCGAAGGGTATTCTGGATTTGATACATAGTGATGTGTTTAGGCTAGTTGTCTAATTTTTTGGAAAATCAAGGTATTACGTCTCTTTCATTGTTGATTTTTCAAGGTATGCATGGATTTACTTCATTAAGAGTAAAGCTGAAGCATTTGATAAGTTCTCTGAGTTCATTGGTAGAAAATCATATGGAAAAAAAGATAAAGGTATTGAGAACATATAATGGAGGGGAATTTTGCTCAGACAAGTTTGAGCAATTCTGTGTGGCAAGCGACATTGTAAGACAGAAAACAACCCCATATACACCTCAATAAAATAGGGTGGCCGAGAGACTCAATCGATCACTCATGGAGAAATCGAGGAGTATGCTGAGTTGTGCAAGCTTGGAGTCGGAGTTCTAGGCAAAGGCAGCGGCTACGACATGTTATCTGAAGAACAGGTCACCTACATCAGCTTTGCAGGATCAGACACCGTTTGAGGCACTATTCGGGAAGAAGCCGAGTTTGGCTTATGTTAGGGTGTTTGGGTGTGATGCTTATATGCATGTGCCAAAATAAAAGAGGAACAAACTTGACAGCAAATCAGTGAAGTGCATTTTCATTGGTTATAAGGATGGGGTCAAGGGGTATAAGTTATAGAATCCAAAAAACATTAGTACAATTTTCAGCATAGATGTTATGTTCAAAGAAACACAAAAGGATGTGGCGGCTGTCCAAGATATACGGAACAGTCAAAGCAAGATCAGATTGATCTTAGCTCGGGAGATAAAGAGTGGGAGACTACTCCACAAACTGCACTGGATACTTCAAATTCTGAGTCAGTTGGGTCTGAGCACGATATTTATGTTTATGATGTGGAGGATGAGGATTCAGACGCTGGCTCGAGGGTAAAGACCACACCGGTCATGAGAAGTTCTACACGGGTTAGGAGGCCACCCATCAGGTATTCTTCTAGTGCTTGCAGTACATTATATGCTTTAAATATTACTGGTGATGATCCTAGCACAGTGAGAGAGGCGAGGACCTTGGAGGATGCAAATTTGTGGGAGGATGCTATGAAAGAGGAGATGCAGGCACTGGACAGGAATGAAACATGGAGCCTTGTGAAATTGCCTAGGGATAGGGAGGCAATTGGGTGCAAAAGGGTTTTCAAGAAGAAAACAAATGCAGATGGAATGGTAAAAAAACATAAGGCACGTTTGGTTGCAAAGGGGTACTCATAAATAGAGGGAATTGACTATGGTGAGATATTTTCCTCAGTAGCAAAGTTGATATCTATCAGATTTGTATTATCCATGGAAGTTGCTTATGATCTAGAGGTCGAGCAACTAGATATGAAGACAGTTTTCCTTCAGAGGGGCTTAGAGGATGAAATTTACATGAAACAACCTGAAGGCTTTGTGAGCAAACTCAAGGAAGAGTTGGTTTGTAAATTGAAAAAGTCTTTGTACGGACTAAAGCAGTCACCACGGATGTGGTACCAGAAGTTTGACATATATTCCATTCAGCTTGGGTTCATTCGTAGTTATGCTGATCATTGCGTTTATGTTAAAAGGTTAGGGGTTGATTTTGTCATTTTAACCTTGTACGTTGATGATATGCTGTTGATTGGAAATAACATGAAGATGATTAGTACTGTGAAGGCATCGTTAGCAAGGTAGTTTGACATGAAAGACCTAGGGCTAGCAAACTTTATCTTGGGCATGCAGATAAAGAGGGATCATGAAAATCGAAAACTGTGGCTAAGTCAGAAGAAGTATATTGAAGAAGTGTTGAAGAAATTTAATATGTCTGACAGCAAGCCGATAGGGACTCCCATGCCTTTGGGAACCAAGTTATCTGTAGAACAATGTCTGAAGACGTAGGAAGAAGCTGAAGAGATGACGCATGTATCTTATGCTAGTGCGGTTGGAAGCTTGATGTGCACTATGGTGTGTACGAGACCAGATATTACCCAAGCAGTGGCAATATTGAGCAGGTATATGTCTAATCCTGGGAAAAAGCATTGGACTGCAATCAAGAGAGTTCTTAGATATTTTTGTGGTACGTCAGAGTTTGCATTGTGTTATGGAGGTATGAGATGTAAGAAGAATCTTGATATTGTAGGATCGGTTGATGCTGACTGGGGAGGAGATATTGATAGCAAGAGGTCTACAAGCGGATATGTGTTCAATCTGTTTGGTGGGGCGGTGAGTTGGATGAGCAAGAGGCAAAGCGTTGTTGTTCTTTCATCCACAGAAGCAGAGTATATGACGATCACTCATGCTGGAAAGGAAGTGGTTTGGCTTCAAAGGTTGTGTGCTGAGCTTGGGTTTAAACAAGGAGCAGTGAATGTGAAATGTGACAATCAAAGTGCTATATTCTTAGCAAAGAATCCTGCATTTCATTCACGGACGAAGCACATTGATATCCAATATCACTTCATCTAGGAAAAAATTGAAGAAAAAGTGATAATATTGGAGAAAGTCAATACAACAGTGAACAACACAGATTTCTTGACTAAGACAGTTAATCTAGCGAAGTTTGAGTGATGTGCTACTAAGATGGGTTTGAATAAACAGAGTTTTGGGAAGTTTTCCATGTGTGTGAAATATTTACTAAGTGGAAGATTGTTAGAGTTGATGCATAATTAACGGGTCCAGATCTGTAGAACCCCCGACAATCACGAGGTCCTGCTCTGAGCAACATAGGCTATAATAGTATAACTCATTCTTAAATTCAGTTAGACTAAGATAATTCTTTTAATTGGTTTTGCAACTTATCTTCTTTAAATAAAACTTATGGGACCATTGCTTAAAACTCTTGAATTTAATTTTGATTATTAGAAATAAAATTGGCCTTTGGCTTTTAAGTTCTTTCGAGAACTTCAGGATTTTGCTCGATTTAGCACAAAAAATGGGTTTCCCTTTGTTTACCTTTTTACAAACTTAGGCTCTAACACTAAATTGAAGAATTACCTTCAGCTTATCATGCTCTAGACTTCATAACATGAACATAAGATAAACAGCGGCCATGTTATGGATAGGAGTACTTGAAAGTCAACAATTTCTGAATCCAAGTGCCTTTCAAATTTCAGGGACAGTTCCCTTGGCTCATATACCTTGACTTGTGGTGGATATACGCCTAAAACTCATGGTGAATTGGTAAGAAGAATGAACTGTACAATTTATTTTGTTATCCTGTTTTTCAACATCGCCAGCTCGTAAGGGAAAAAATAAATTAAAATGTAAAAAATGTACCTGAAGCAGTAAGAAACTCTCCCTCAGGAGTTGCCTTAATTTTGGTTGTGGCAGTTTCAAACCTCAAGTCCTGAATCAGCTATTTTTTCCCTTCTCATTTACTACATGCAAAATCCTCGCAGTTGGGACCAAGTCTTTCTCAGATTGATATAGTACAAAATTTAAAAGAACCGGTTGCAACATCAAAGAAAAGAGTGTAAGGAGCCTTAAGATGGAATTGAAGTAATTGGTTCAAATACCCTCTCATGGTATCATCATAGGAAAATATGAAAAAATTGTGATTTATGATTGAAAATAATCAACAAACATTCAAAATTCAAGTAATAGTCTGATTGGTATATAAGATTATTGTTTCCGCGTCAAACCTCTTACACTATTTTTCTTCTTCTCCCTTTCACCTAAACCCTAACACACACACAACCACATTGTAACATGGTATCAGTTGTGTGAACTCTCCGGCGCGAAACCCAGTAGGCGCAGCACAAACAGCCACCGTTTCCCACCCATCTTCATTCCTTCCTCTTCCTCTTCCTCATGATTCCTATCTGGCAGCTGTTCTTCCTTCGTTGAATTTGAATATGACTACTCCTCAAGTGGATGAATGTTAAAAAGATTTTGTACCATGGTGATCAATCGATATCATCTCAAAAGGGTGTTAAATGATTCACAATATTTACATTTAAAAGATAGTTCATGGATACATAAAGAATGAAAGATACTATAATAAATAATAGTATTGCTACATCTGCATAATTTAGAACATGTTTCATTTAAATCACTGTTCCACGAGGGTCTATCTTCTATAAGATACATTTAATTAGGTAGAACAAATTGTATTTGCAGTCGGCTGCTCCCCCACTTTCTTTTATGCCGTTTTGGGTTTTGTTTTTTTCGTTTTTTTGTTTTAATGTTTGGGGCAACTCTTATTCCATTTGAGGCCTGGTTGGGCCTCTTTTCCTTGGGGCCGCGTATTCTAATGATATTATACCCTAAAAGGCCAGATTAAATCTAGCTCACCCCTAAAATCTTCTCTCTACTCTTCACGGTCTCACCTCACTTTCGCTCCCGCCTCCTAGTCTCTGTTGCACGGCCAATCTCCTGCTCTACCAGGTATGGTTAACATATTATTCTACCGTCTTCCTTTTCGTTTATTTTTTTCTTCGTATTTTGAGACATGAATTCATTGTGTGAGATGGGTTTTTCCTGTTAGGCGAAGGGATTTTTTTTTTGGTTTGTTTGCGTGGAGTTTGTGTGGTTCAATGATGGTAGTGGTTTTACTAAGATTGAAGTATATCCTTGGATGTGCTCCCAAATGCCCAAAAGTCCATTGAAACTTTTTTTTTAATTGTTAATCAGTTAGGAGTTAAAATTAAGGGGGCATCATGGACTCACAAATAATCCTGATTTTGTCAAAGATTGATTAAAGATATTATGATATTCTGGTATCAATATGCAAGCTTTTGGTATTGAGGTGCAAATTTTAATTGATTCAATAAAGCTAATCATACATTGGAAGAGGCTGGCATCAACCTAGTCAAATGAGTTCCATGGAGTTTTTGAAGGTTGTGACTTGTGATTGGTGGTAGTAGGGATTCTCAGCTGGATTATTTACTTAACCAATCTGAGTGGTTCATGGATATTAGATAGGCTACTGTTGTAGGATTCATAGAATTGTTGTTTTTCTTGATTTATGACTCAGAATAAGTGTGATTTAGATAATAATTCATTCATGTCGCAGGTATATTAACAAAAAATGAAATATAAAAATGAAATCCCAAACTTAACACAAATCTTCTTTACCATCTTATTTTTGTTTAATTTTTTATCGCATTGATTTGAATATCCTAGGTTTTTTTTCTATTTTTAGATTCTTGGTAGTGACCTTATGCACTCATTTATCATGCTCTTATTGGTAATTGATGGCCCTGCCTAAAGTTAAGTTAGTTTTACTTGTTGTCTTTAGCCTGCACAAAGCCTTTTGTTCTGGCGTTGTGGGCAGGTCTTGATTTTTTAATGTTTGATTTGGTTTATATTGAAATCCAAATCAAATACTCTTAGGCTCTTAAAATTGAGAAGGGACAAGAAGGTAAAATATCCTCTGCTGGTTTCCACCATCTCATAATGTCATGGTTATTTAGCGTCCTCATTTACTTTGTCATGTGCCAAATTGCCAAGAAAACAATTTCATTGTGGTTATTTAGTCTTTTGAAAATTTTATTTTATTTGTATAGATGATAGTAGATTTAAATGCCACCAAAGACTTGTAATTTAAAAAAAAATGATAGGTTACATGCAAACCCGCTCACCATAAATGGGTCTGGTGAGGGTCAACATTTCATGACCTTTTTAAAACTAAGGATATTTACCTGTACCCGTTTGACCTGCAACCCACAATGACCCACCTGTACTCGGCCCCAACCCGTAAGTTTGACTTCAACACCTCTAAAACCTACAAACTTATTTGATTATATTATCTTTTGTATGTATATATGTATATATATTCTATACATGTTCTTAAGTCTTAACTATGTGTGTTATTTTTCTTCTCTCTATACCTGTACTTGCATCTTTTTTTTGTTTAATTACTGGGTTGTTTGGTTGGAATTCATGCTCAAATGTCTTATTGTTTTTGAATTTTATGTGAGCTTATCTTTGTGATCATCTGCTTTTGTGGTTTATTCTTTATTGGAGCTCTGTTCGCGTTGAGTCCATAATAGTTACTGGAATAATGTTTTCCCCTTTTGGAGTTTATATGCCAATCATACATTAATGTCAAACTTAGTTGAAATTTACCATGTCTCTATAGCTGATTTTAATTTAAAAGAATAGTTTATAGAAACTGAACACTTGAAATGGAAGTTATACTAGTTTTTAACTTGAGGAAAGAAAATGTTTAAACAGCTTTCATTAATTTGATTGTATTTGTATGTGTTATGTGTGTATGTATGAATGTTTGTGTACACACACACCCTATTTCAGGTTCTATTTTATCCATGGGATTTTTTTTTTTTTGAAAAAAAAAGTGTTCTTTGCATTTTTACCTCTTTTCACAAAAAAGAAAAAAATTTGGTGACATTTTTCTTTTCTATGTGAAGTTTTCTTCGAGTAAAATGGTGCGGCCTTATGGGTCAAAAGTTCATAAGCGAAAGAAGATGGAGGAGAAGTATGATAGGGAAGAAGAAGAATCAATAGAGGAGGTAAAACGAGCTATGATAGAAGCCACAACCACCGCACAATATGATGATGAAAAGGAAAAGGAAAAGGAAAAGGAAGAGGAAGAGGAAGAGGCAGCGGCAAATGAACTTGAGGGCATCCCTATTTCCCCAAACAATCAGAAAACAAAGCAATCTGGCGTTATCTTTGTTCTCGAGAGAGCTTCTCTAGAAGTTGCAAAAGTTGGAAAGGTGTGTGTGCCTACAGTTGCAGTCATCATTTATATGTATACCTATGTATATTCATGTCATACAAATATGGATGAAGGGTTACGTAGGGTTACATTGTATTTGCTTTTTATAGGCATTGTTGAAGGAATTTTCTCATGGGCTTTAAGGTTTGATATTAGTCTTTGACACTTTAGGTTTTGAGATTTCATTTTTTGAGCCTTTTATTTGTGGGTCTTATTGGATTTCTTTGTAATGGGGTTTTTATCAACTTTTTGTTTCTCTCTCTCTGACTGCTTCTGTATATACAGAGTTACCAGATTTTGAACTCTGATGATCATGCTAATTTCTTGCGGAAGAATAATAAAAATCCTGCTGATTATCGGCCTGATATTGTTCATCAGGTTAGTTTCTGGAACCAAAGGCTGAAGTTAAATTTCTACGAATTGTTTTATGTATTGCATGCTCTGCTCTGCTCTGCTTTTATTTACCAAAAACTTCCCAGACCAAATGTGCTAGAAAAAGGTTGATTTATCCATCACTGTTCTACTTTGATGTAGCTAAGGCTGCAACTAAAATCATAATTAGGGTTTTCCTTTTTTATGACAAAAATTAACAGGCTGTATCTTAACACAAATAAAAGTTTCAAAATTGAAATGACATTATATATTTCCATCTGCATTAAATTAATTATGTTTTAAATTTTGTTTGTCCTTGTTTTCAAACCATATCTGACTATTTTTTGTTCAGGCTCTACTAATGATTCTGGATAGCCCAGTTAATAAGGCTGGGAGGTTGCGGGCTGTGTATGTAAGAACGGAGAAAGGGGTTCTTTTTGAAATTAAACCACATGTTCGTATTCCAAGGACATTTAAGCGATTCTGTGGTATCATGTGTAGGTTCAGCTTTACTTCACTCAAATCCTTTGGTGTCATGCAGAGTATTATGTGCTCTTTCCCCTTTTTTCCTCTGGATTTTCAATTCTACTTTTTTGTTTCTTAATCCTACCCTATTTGACTATCTTGCAGTGCAGCTATTACAAAAATTAAGTATAACTGCAGCTGGTAAGCGTGAGAAGCTTCTACGCGTGATCAAGAATCCTGTAACACAGTATTTACCTGTCAACTCCCGCAAAATAGGTGAGCCTAAACTCTGTAAGCTTGCCTCTGTTATACGCTGTTAATAGAAGTAAAGGAATTTTTTGCTTGCATATCAGGCCTCTCGTGTAGTTCGGAAAAAATGGTTAAAATGCAGAGGTATCTAGCTGCTGCTGATAATGACGTGGATCTTGTTTTTGTGGTATGTTGAGAAGTAGCTTATTATTCATATCTACCTTTCATCTCATAAAACTTGTATATTTCTGTGCCTATCATCTTTCTTTCAGTTTCTATCTATCATCTCATGCAAACCTGTATTTTCTGTTTTTCAGATTGGTGCAATGGCCCATGGGAAAATAGATACAGAGTACACAGATGATTTTGTAGCTAGTAAGTTCTTCCTGCATGATTATTCATTCTCCCTCTAGATTGTGTTTGAACATATTCATTGATCCTAATAACATTATTTTTTTATAAGAAAAAGAACATTATTTTTACTTTCCAAATACTTTTTTTTTTGGTGGGGGTGTTTAAAAATAACATTAGCTAAATTTACTTATAAAAAAATAAAAAATAAAATAACATTAGCTAAAGATAGAATCCATATCCATTTTCCATTAGGGTTTGGGCTGCCTCTAACAGACTATTAAGCAGACATGAATCGAATTGAAATGTTTTCGTGTATATCTTCCTCTTACACTTGACTAGAAACAAAGTATTTATGGTGCCAATTGTACATTCTAAAACCAGAGCAATACCCATGCTCCTGCTCAGTCAGTTTACCTCAAAAATATTTTCTCTATGAATTCATTCAAGAGAAGGTTTTACATTTTCATGGCCATGTAGCGAAAGTAATATGATATAAATACTTTTGGAAGATAGACATTTGAAACACATTCCCGATCGGATTATAGATTTTTGGTTGAGAGAACACATTCTTAGGTAATTTTTTCCCCCTTATCCTGAGGGTGGTTTGTCTGAGTGCCACACCTTTTGTTTTACTTTATTGTTGTTCTTGGGTGTAGAGGTCCAATTGTGGTGTTATTTATTTTTCCAATGACTTAAATGGTATCCCTGCAAAATGTTTTGCTGTTGGAACATAATCTTAACGTACTACTCTGTTATGCTTTTTGTGACTTTTATCGTTGCAGTTTCTGGTTATCCACTAAGTGCTGCCTACTGTATCTCAAGGATTTGCGAGGCTTTGGCATGGAATTGGGATATACTATGAACGTCTCTAAGGCCGATATTTTGTTTTTTTAATTTAGGGAATATATCTTGTAGTACTTGTATGTCGCCAAGTGTAGTCCTTTGATCATCTTTGTCATTTTAATTTAGAGCATATACTGGATTTGTTACTATTATTTTCTTTCCCCCAATCTTGTGTGGATTGAGCTGGATCTTTTTAATTGTTGTCAAACCCAAAATTTTGGCTTCTTGATTTAGTAGTCATTTTTGAATTCTTTCCAAGTTCAATTTTTTTCTTGTCAATATTTAAAAACATATAGAAACATCGATACTTTAAAGGTGGCAAAATATATAAGTATATTAGTCGCAGAAATTCGGTTTAGTTTGTTGATAGTCTTTTAGATTTAATTTAAAAATCAGAACTTTGGCAGGTAACTAAGGTACCACCAAAAACAGAATGTTTTCCTTCTTGAATGACACCGAAAACATGAGTGAAAAATTTGCATTTTTGGTCCACTTATAGCTGTCTAATTGTACATCACCAAAAAGAAGAGAATTGATTTGCAGAAGATATGCAGTATACAATATTTTCTGAATTTCTAGCAAACTGCCACAACACAAACCATACTATACTAGTAAAAAGTATTTTATTTTCCTGTTAAAGTGGCAATCTACTTCTTAAGGTTGAGGACCTCCAAAGTGAGCATTTCCAACTTGGACTATAAAACCTGAAGGAAAAGAGAGTAATTAACTATCCATGCCGACATAGCTAAAATTATGCTTTGACATAACCACAAAATTAGCACAAGAAGGTGAAGAAATAGATAATTATCAGTTTCTTTTTTACTGGGTTTGGGATGGGAAGTTAACTGAAAATAATTTTTAATCAAGAATTTTATTAAGAAGTGAACACTAATTAAACAAAACACATAATAAAATTAAAATTTGGATCTCGTTAAGGTCGGGAGTTCACACGGTGGAAGATAACACAAGCACAGCTTGATATATATAAATGAGTATCAATATGACTTAAAATGTTAAATTCATGGGTTTAGGGTCCAAATCTTGTTTATAACTTACTTTTATTTTTTATTTCTTTTTGATATGGATAACTAACATGTGCCTAACTCAATTTGTGTTAATGGGTGCATTATAATAAATGACTAAAATATATTTTTTTTCACAAAACCAAATGAAAATTTTCAATCCATTCCTTAAGGCAGTTATCGTTATTAAGACAAAATTATCTTTAACATCTAAATAATTATCTTTGATCCACGTATTTTTCAGTGATATGGCAAACTTGACTTTTCTTAGCATATTCTTTTCTTTTCTTCTTCGTCAACACTGCAACATAGCGTTCAGCATATTGAGACCACTGGGTCTCAGATTCACTCCACTGATGTGCTGTTTGTTTGTTCATTTTTATAATGTTTTTCTCCCCTTTTTTTTACATGAGGAGGAGAGTTGGATCCAGGTCTCTTATATGGAAGCCCTAGAAGTAACCACTAACGGATGGCAACGAAAATGTTACTCGTGAATTTTTCTTTATACATCCATTACTTAACCTGTTTATTTAACTTATTATCCGAAACATACTCGAAATCGTTTAAGTTTTGAAATTTCAAACTTAAACTCATATCCACTAGCTGTTTAAATACTGGCAACGAAAATGTTACTCGTAAATTTTTTTTATACATCAATCACTTAATCTGTTTATTTAACTTATTATCCAAAACATACTCAAAATCATTAAGTTTTGAATCTTCAAACTCAAACTCAAACTCATATACACTAACTGTTTAAATACTTATTATTACTTGCACTCATCCAATTACAAGCATACGTGTACGGATACGCAATATTAAACCCAAATCAGAGCCCAAAACTTGATTTTTTTTCTCTCGGTTCAAAAGAAAATTAAAATAAATACAAATTTATTAAGAATTTAACAAAAAGTGGAGTTGGATCAGTGGTGAGGTTTTGAAACCCTTAAACTAAAGGTCACATATTTGAACTCTTACTGCATACTTTGAAAATATATATATATATATATATATATATATATATAATCCGTTAAAATTTCCCCAAACCTGCTTAAAGTCGGGTGCCCGAGACGATCCACTACCATCCCCAGCCAAGAGGTCGGTTATTATTTCTCTCTTTTTAAAAAATGTCTAAATGGGTATTTAAACAATAGTCTAAGATCAATAAAATTTGTATTGCTTGCTTTAGATGTTAGATTTTATCATCTATTTTTATCACTTGTTAAGTATTTGTGTATGTGTAACAAAAGAAAATATATACATGTTTAAGTGGAGAAAATCAATAAATTTTCATATCAATCTCATAGTCCAAACATTATGTGGGCAATGAAGTAGACCAAGGATGATTAATTAGATGCTAAGGATGATTTTATCATAAACAAAGATAATAGCATGCATTAAAATATGGGTTAAAAATCTCCATTTGGTTTTGTGAAAAAGCCCCTCTTATCTAAGGACAGTAACGGATAAGTTACTCAAAAAATTTTACTTATTCATAACCGTATTTTTTTAATTACATTATTATTTGAATTCGAACTCGAAACCATTAAAAACCATCAAATACTATCCGTAACTACAAAAACCCTATTTATTTCTATTCATACATATTTAAATGGATACGGTTAGGATCCGTTAACCGTGAATTGCTATCCACCTAAATACATTTGACTCGAGTCAGTAACTATTAAAATAAAGGCTGTGGTTTCAGATAGAAAAATTTGATTTTAATATTGTTCACGCAAATCTCAGAGCAAATGGACTATCAAACCTAATCAATTAGGAACACATAATTGTTTGTGTACATTACCAATATAAAGCATCTGCAAATACGAAAGCTCTTTAACTGTAAATGATGAACTGAAGCTTAAAAAGTGAAAATTTGTCAACTAATTCGCATAGGAAAGGATAAAGAGTCTGTCTTCATACATTTATTTTTCATCCATTCTGTTCTCACATCATTCAAGACTTGATTGTCTGTACTATATTGGATGTGCAATTGGCATTAGACAAATAAATAATTACTGCAATTATGTGAAGCTTATCATAGTAATGTGTAAAATTTGCTATATAACTTTATCAGAGTTCCTTTAACGTGTTTAGGGCTGCAAATGAATAAAACGAGTCCAAGTGATGCCATGTTCGAGTTCGTTCATTAGTTTGGAAGCTTTATTTGTATTTGTTTATTAACAAACCGAGCCTCTAAAAAGTTGTTCATGTTCGTTGGTTTAACTTTTCGGAGAGTTTGTGTTCCTTCATGCTCATTCGTGTATTTTAAACAAAGGAACATAAGTGAGCTTTAATTTTTAATATAATACATCGAATAAATAAACAAACAAACACCACTACAAACAAACAAACAATACATTCTTTCCATAAATGAATATTCGAGATCACAAGAGTCATGTTAAAAAACAAATGAGCACCTTAACGAGCACACTAACGAGTATGTTCACGAATCTAATCGAATCGAGTATCACATTATTTAGGATCAGTGTGTTTATCAAACTAGCATTAAAATTGGTGTTCATATTCGTTTAACTACCTAACTAAACAAACATAAAACGAGCCCTTAACAAGCTCAAACACAAGTATGTCCATGAACGTCCGGGTCACTTTTAGCTTTAAACATGTTTAAGACGGCCCC